>OX421974.1:103037982-104507130 GCA_949128135.1 Parasteatoda lunata | reverse complement strand
TCCAGTGGTATACTAGTAAAAGGATACTTGAGGTCAAAAGATTCAATTTGTGTTATGGAATTTTTATGAATGTTTTTTTCGGTAGATTGTTGGCATACAACAACGAATCAATTTCTCAAGTATTCTAGCTAACCTTTTTTCACACTATTTTGAAACGAATGCTGCTAGTGGTTTTGTTATATTTAATTGCATAGATTTTATTGATAATGCAAACACAATTTGTCCAGAGGGTTTAACTCTCGCAAAAACTAATAAATTTAATGTACCTTCAAATGTTCTTGATTTATTCGTTACTTTGTTAGAATTTTCATTCTAAGACTATGGTAAAATAACCAGCAGCAGTCAACTAATGATTCGACCATATTTACCACCATTTCACAAACAATATCATTGAAAAAACAACATATAAAAAATGCCACGTTTTTAATTATCATAATAATGAGAAATTAAATTAACTTGATTGAATAGATTCATTGAATTTTGATTTACTGACCAGCCATTAAAAAGTCTAAAAGAACTGAACTGAAGACATTTACTACATTTGAAGACGGTTAGTATTATAACACCATACAATTCCTCTATTTTTTTACTAAATATATAGCATTGTTTTAAAAAATATCCTTGACAAATAAGAACTTTTAAAAGATTCAATTTGCATTTTATTCACATCTTTAGTGTTCTTCAAATTTCAGTTAGTTTAAGTTAATAAAAGTTAAGTTGATTTAAAGTGACTCTCTGCCTATAAATGATAACTTAATTGAAATTTAAATTTAATCAGCAACGCGTTTGATCTGCAATGTTTTTTTTTTGTAAAAATTAAAAATGATTCGTACGGAAAATTTGAAAAAAGTAGAGTTGAAATGTTGATGCTGTTATGTTGATTCGGAATCATGCTGATTCAATTATGTTTCTTCGAAAAGTTCCAAAAACTGATTTATTGATTCAATGAGATTAACATCTCGAGCAAATTAGATTTAAAACTGTCTTAACGTAAAACCACCAATTTCATATCAAATGTAAAAACTATTAAGGTTATGAGCTTTTGCAATTTCCAATAGTAGTAATATAATCTGATAAACAAAATTCATCTTGGGTAAATTATACATTTGTAAGTAATAAAATTTAGTTAAAATTTTTTTTTAATTATATATATGAAATTCTCAAACGTTATTTGTTTTTATAAGAGTTATGGAAAACATAAAAAAACTGTTACTTTGTATAAACTTAAATTTAAAATCTGGAAGTTCTTTTTTATATCACAGCAGTATTAAAATTTGAGCGTTTATCGGGTAAAATGAGAAACAAGATCTTTCGTAGTGCAAAGATTTTGTATTGTGATTGTTCTTAATTTAAGAAAGTGATACACGAATTATAAATATTTTTCAAAACTGATACACGGAAGTTGCTTCTAGATTTAAACGAAATAATAAAACAAATTCTTTAAAAGCATTCAGTCATTTATACACAATAAAAGCTTTTTTTTAACATATAGAGTTGCTAAATTTAGTTTCAAATAAAATTGGATTTATAATTAGTCATATAGTCATAGTCATACCTGGCTACTTTGTCAAACATAAAATGTCCTAAAAAATCTCTTTATGCCAAGAAAAAAAATCTCAGTGGGATATTCATATAATGATATGCGAGGAAATTAGCATACAAATTGCTTTCTAAACTGCAATTGTTTTTATTTGCCGTAATAACTTGACTTTTTTACATGTATCCGCAGAAATAATCTAATTTAATTTATTTGTAGTTATTTATCATTAAAGAACAATGAACAATTGATGAAATACTGATTAAAACTACCTTTTTATTGAAAGAAATCTATTAATTAGAATTCCAAAATGATTAAATAACATAAAAAACTAGTGGAAAAACTAATTAGCGTTTTTTTTTAATATTTTAATTTATAAGAAATTTTGAAAGAATGAGATAATTCACTTTAACAACAGGAACCCTTGAACATTCATACCTTACTAAATACAAGTCATTGTTTTATACAGGATTAAAGTGACTTAAAAAATAAATGATAAATTTAAAAGTGAATAAATAGAAAACAAATCCTCTTTGGCCATGTCTGCTTTCAGCGGTATTTCTATGATTGATTATTTCTCCCTGATGAACTCATCGATTTCAGGTGTCCCAATTAATTTAAATGATACGGTGGATTTTTTTAAAAAAAAAAATATCATGCATTTAATTTAAAAATCGGATGGTGTAGAAATTAAGCAGGGACTCAACGTTTCGACATCCTTCTTTGTTTCTCCTGACTTTGACTACACGTCTGAAGCTGGCTACTTTGTTGATTACTGCCTGTTGATTAATCACAAAGCAAGGGTTTAAGAAATTAGGAGATTACGCATTTAATTTGAAATAAAGACAATAACAACGAAAAAAAGCCCTTTATTGAAAGACAATTCAGAGAAATTAAGCTTTTAAATTTAGGAAGTGATCTTCTTATCCATGGGGAACAGCTTTTTTCCCTACTATATTTAGAAACGTAACTTATTGAAAAATTAAAGGAAAAGATAGACACGGTCTTGATATTTATAACGAAGAAGCTGCTGGAAATGCAAATATTTTCTTTAACTTAAAAAATTAACAGAGCTCTATAGAGTTAATACGGATTTGGTAGTTTTTAACTAATTTTTGAGGACAAATATTATATTTAATTAAATTTAGTGTTAGCAACGCATGAAACTCGTTCGAAAAAACCTGCCCCATTTTGCCCGTATTGCAAAGGTGGAATAAATATACCGAAAAATAAAAATTATGCTTTTTTTCCTTCATGTTTTCGCGTTATTTTGTAATATTACTTCGGAAATATAATTTGCTTTTCATTATTTATATAAAATTACGAAAATTATTATATTTTAATTGCTATATTTAATTATTTAAACTCACTATATTATTTTTTAAATTTTTGCTCTCCATATTTCAGCCGCCATTTGGTTTTCTTTGGATATTTTTAGTGTATTTCAAAATTTCAACCATGAATTAAATTTACCTGCACATAAAAACCCCCGAATCATGAAACAAATTTTATCGAAATACTAATTGCGACCACGAAATCTTCGATGATGGCCCACTAAGTGAAGTTAAAAATTTAGATTTAAAATTATATCGAGGACTTAATAGCCTTTAATACTCTACTGTGGAGAAAAGGTACTTATTCTTTTAGGGAGAAGAAAAAAAATTGCCTTAGCATTCTTGTGAAATGGTGCTTTATTAATTTCGCTAATAAGATCTAATTGAAATAGAAAAATAAGCTATGAAGCAAAAAGAAAGTTTAATGGACAAAAAGGTACTTATTCGTTTATGGGAACTGTAAAAAATCTCTATACTATTATTAGCGCCGATAATGTTTAATTAGTTTTGCTAATATGCACCGATTGAAATTTTTTAATTTTAATCGGTACATATTAGTATTTTTTAAAGCTATTAACTAAAAAGCAAAAATAATGTAGAAATCATACTAATTCAATTAAGAGAAGCGTAAAAAATCATTAAACTTTTATTGACGCCGCAATACATACCAACTGGAATTTTTTTAAGAAAAGAAGCTACATGAGCGTGCAAAGGTGCTTTTTACATCCTTTTCAGCTTTTGGATTTTTAAATATTAATTGATAGAAATTTATATAATTTTTAATTTTAGTTATTTTTAAAATGATATAAAATATCATGTATTTATTATATCGTATTCAAAAGTACGCAGGCAAATTTTTAATACAATTTTATGTATTAAATATGACTTAAAATTATCATATTAAAGCTAAAAAATGAAATAATGCTGTTAATACTTAGTATTCATGTCTTTTGCAGCAATCAGTACTGCTAAATGAAGCTGCATAGACTTAGTAATGTTATTGATGCACTTGTTTTGAACTCGGTCGTATCGACATTACAAAGATAAGTTTTTAACA
This sequence comes from Parasteatoda lunata, assembly GCA_949128135.1. Classification (NCBI taxonomy): domain Eukaryota; kingdom Metazoa; phylum Arthropoda; class Arachnida; order Araneae; family Theridiidae; genus Parasteatoda; species Parasteatoda lunata. Next base: position 104,503,202 of record OX421974.1, on the reverse strand, counting down.
TATTTTAGATAAGTTTGGTGTTTTATTTTATATAAAACTCTAGTTACAGCTATAGCTGTTGAATGGGATTGAAATCTGAAGGCGGGTTAGGCCACTGTAAAATTTCAATGCTGTTACTCGTGGATCATTCCTTCAGAAACTTTGAGTTGCGTTTTGGGTTGTTCTCTTGCTGAAATGCTAAATTTCGAGGCATTATTTCATCTGAATACATCAATGAGATTGTTTTATAAAACATTCCCACGATTTTCAAGAGTTTAAACAATTTATTAGAAGCTATCCATAAGTCATCAAATTGCTGTATTATCTGAGACCTTGAGTGAAAAAAATGATAAGAAAGACACTTCAGACCCTAATATCGTCAAGGTTTTTGACACTGAAGAAGACATTCACAAACATCATTACTTGTCTTACTGAATGTTGCATATGCTCCCGAATAATTTGAATTTGAATTTGTAAATAAAACAACATTTTCTCCAATAATCGAAAGCTTGGTTCTAGTGTTCTTTGACATACTGTTATCTGGTTTAATGATTAATGAATTATTTACTGCTATTTGCCTATCCACTATAACATCGTGTAAACGTATTGTAACTCTACTGGGGTTAATATTGACGATTCTTTCATCGCGTAATTCCCATGTAATTTTCTTGACACCCGATGTAAACTTGCTTTTTATAATAAAGTTTTCTTTCCGGTGTTTTCCATTGTCTGTAACTTTAAGGTTACATTATAAACTAAATCAATTTCGATGACCAGATCATTAATGAGATCATTTCCAGTTGATTTTAGAATTAATAAGAAGAACGAAATTTGATGATAGGTAGAATCTTCTCATAAAAGTTTTATTATTCTTTAATGTAACTCTAAATATACGTTTCTACCCGTACTGAAAGTTTCGCTAATGAAAATTGAATGGGCAGGTATATTTAAGGTTTACGACGTCACAGTCACATAACGACAGTTGTTGGCAATTCTAAAATTAAAAGAAATTGGTTTGTAGCTTCTTAAGTTGAATACATTGCAGTTTATTTTAGTTTTTATCTGTACAAATATTTAAACATGCATTGTTAAGAAACATGCGATATTAGTTTAATTATTACAATAATAAGAAATTTAAAATTATTAATTTTCAATCATTTTAACAGCAAAAAAGCTGAACAAAGTTATAAAAAATTATTTCGGCCAAAACTCTTGCACGCCAAAAGCAGAAACAATGATAGAGAAGCGTAGAAATTCGTCCTTCCATTATTGACGCAAATAATGTTATACTAATTTCGGAAGTAGACACTACTGATATTGTGCTAATTGGTTTAGTTTCCATAGGTACCAGATATACTAATATAGTTATAAAATAGTACATAAGTATAGTTGGTGACTATTAAAACTACACTAATACTGTTTAGTTTCAATATGGATGCTGTAAAAGAGACTGTTTCAGTTCCGCGAAAGGGATAAGTATAGAAAAAAATTGTTTGATTATTATGATTTTACTTCGAGCAAAAGTATCACTCCAAATTATACTAAATACTCTTTATTTTGATGGAATGGACTACTAAAATCTTATTTTGCTTAATCGGATAAAACGGGAAAAGAAAAAGGTGCAAAAACGAGAATTTTTTTAAAAAAAAAAGAATTATTCAAGCTATTTTATTGAGTGGATAGAAGTCTTTCAATTTTCTTCTTAATTTTACTAAATTAAACTAAATTATTAAAAATAATGCGTGAAGTATTGAGCATAAATAAAATGAAAAAAATTTCTTTCTATTACTTACATTATTACTAAAATTTACATAATAATTCGATGTATTGAATTTGAACTGTTTGAGAGACACTAAACTATTTTGATGATATAATAAAACGTTACTATCATCAGTGATATCACCATGAAATTGTCTACCATTTATTCAACAGCAGCAACGCCAACAATGATAATGGTTTAAATACAATTAAACAGTTCTGCAGTTCAAAACAAACTTATTTAGATTCCAGAAAGTTCATTAAAACTTAGCCATATTTATTTTATCAATCTCGATTATCTAATTTTAATTTTTTTTTCCATGTTTAGGTCTATAAGCAAAAACTTTTTTGAAGTTAAATAAAACATAACTCCACAAAATATGTTACAAAAAATTTGTATTCAATGTTTTGTGATTACAAAACATAAAAGAATGAATTCAGTTAATGAATAAAATGATAACATTCAGTTAATGAATAAAATGATAACGACAGTCTGAAATGTCTGGTAACATTTACTTGTCGCCAAATCATTCTTGATAGTTCTCCTATAAAAGAAGTCAAAAGGAATCCTTATCTTTTCTTTTGTAGCAATAAAAGAATAATAGCCCTTTTCGTATTCTTTTACTGCATTATAGAAAGAAATGCATTCTATTTCATTACATATTTTTAAATTGCCTTTAGTAAAGTTATATAACTATTTGACTGTTTTTAGATGTATTTTTTACCGTAAAGTTTATGTTTGTAAAAGTTTTATGTCTATAAAAGTTGGTTGTCATAGTTACCAATACAACTATTAAATTCTAATTCTCTTGTATAAAAGCATGTTAAACAGATTCTATCTTAAGATACCTTTGATTGATGATCGTTGACATCGTTGGTAGCCTAGCGTCACAAGAAGTATCCAAAATATTGAGAAACGTACTTGAAACGACTACATGCCCCATAAATTCATAAACGCTTAAGGATTTCTTTTACAGTGTATGGGTGACACGGAGCTTGGATTATTAGATTCTAAATTTAAATAAGAAATTATTAATTAATCTAATATTCAATTCGTTAAGAAAAATGATATTTTAATAAACATAAGCTATATATTTGCATCTACAAAGCATACATGGTCGTAAAGTAGGTTTTAAAACGTGACATTATGTACGAGTATTTGCCATCATGAAGGATTTAAGCAGATCAGTATTGCATTTGTGGGTACTTTTGTGTATTAAGCATAGCAAGAGTTTTGAAGCATTTTGTACACCTCTAATGAAGAGCTGATGGTCATGAGTTCGATCCCGACAACCAGCAAAACAATTAGCTTGTATACACAGTAAGGTATATATGTATAACTGTCAAAGCTGAAACTCTTCTCATTGATTCTAGCTCTTTGAATGGGAGAAGTGGGTATCAGATCAGGTGTTGTTCACGTCGGCTGTCGGTGGTTAAAATTACGTGTCATTCCCACTAGAGTTAATAGATACATATCCGAAAAAATGGGGTTAGGTGCTTTGTCAAGTTTGGGGGTTGTTGTTTTAAAGATTTAACATAAAATAAAGAAAATTCAAGTTAAAATAAAAAGGCTTGAATACTCAACCTTTGCTAAGAATTGTACCTAAAAACATACACTATAAAAAATTTCACCAAAAATAGTGGCAACAACTTTACACCAAAGTTGTGTTCCCACTACACCTTAACCAAGGATAGCTCTTGGTGTAGTGATTCACGTAGAATGCTCTTTTTCACTTTATGGTCTGAAATAACCGCCATCATGCTTGTTATTCAATAACACTAAAATATAGAATTACAGTAAGATATGATACACATGCGAATTATTATAGTTACTTTTACGATACAGTGTAGAGCAAGAATCATAAATTTGGGATTCATATATGCGATATTTCTTGCAATTAAGTTACTTTGTTAATCAAACATTCATACAGCGCAGGACCAATAATAATATGGATTCGAACTAGGAGTAACAAAATTGAAATGATAAGAAGTTAAATATCATTAAATAATTTTGTAAAGTTGACAGACTTATGTAAATCCTCTTAAGAAAATATAATAATCTTTATTATACAACTAAAAGCATAAAAAATGTTTTATAAAAATTTACAAGAACATTTTGTCATATTAATCCGACAAGATTGAAAGATTGATTGAGGATTGATCCAATCAGTAAAGAGGATAGAAACTCACTTGGTATTAAATAGGCTGTGATCAGTTTGCCAACTCAATTCGATAAGAAGATTTAAATTACTTGACAAATAATTGACTATGATCTTGAAAATTTCACTCAAGCTGGTACTGGAGTCAATAACAAAGCTTAATTAGGCTTCCATGTCCGCCATCATATATCAAAAATATAAAAAGTTCATTTCTGCAGAAATAATGTTGATAATTATGTTAACTTGCTCATCAAATTTACCCGGAGTCTCCTGTCATTGATTTTATTACTTATAATATAAAGAAAATTACAATATGCCTTTATTTTCTAGAGCTTACGGACAATTTAAAAAACTGCAAAAGCGCATCATCCGGTCTGTTGCCAACGAAGAATGGAGTAAAAAAATTGACATGGTGCAAGCTTAATAAATTATTGGTGTTTAGATTTATCTACAAACTTTAAAGTGTTTATGAACACTCAATTCGGTGGTTTACTTGAAATCACAATTATTTAAACATCAAGTTCGGGTAGGTATTGTAACATAGTTTTAGCAGTGTAGCTAATAAGTTTGTGCACTGTCTTCTGTGTTATCCCGTCATGCAGATCACATGGCATTAAAATAAAAAGAAAAAAATGTTAGATAGCTCCCTCAATACACTGAGTTGACATATAAATGAGGGAGCAGTTTTGTCCAATATTCGAGAGCTCGCTTTTCATTAAAAATATCACATAAATGCACACATGAAAAGATTAACGGAATTATATTAAAAATAACGAATTACAGCTTAGGAATTGTTGAATATCAAAAATTTGAGTTTTACTTCTCAGAATGAAAAAGAGTTTCGTGGTATTTTCTTTGTGATATTAAAATAAAAAATTATAGTTACCTATACTTCATGAAATAAAAACTATTTTATCAAGAGTGTATGATTTTTTAAATTTTTATTTTTTATTTTTTGCATTTGCAAATAATAAATATTTCTTTGAAGTGCTAAATATTAAAAAAAATTATATTAAGGTAAAATTCATAAATTCATCCATTCTCATTCAGTTTGCTATACGTCGGAACATATTTGTTTTATATCAAAAACTGTATTCCTGTTATTGTTATTATTTTCCAATACGAAACATGGTATATGTTTATAACAAAAAAAAAGTTATGATGTTCGAAATCGAAAATTCAAAGAAAGTTGTAATCAGTTCCTTTTCGCGGTAGCTACTGAAATCTCAAGTTAGAACTGTCATAAGCATAAAAACGTAAACGTACATGTTTACAAAATTCTAAATAAAAGCTCTTTTCTGGCGAGAACAACAAAACGTAGGTTTTTTTAAAAAAAAAAAAAAAAAAAAAAAAAAAACCACTAAGTTTTTATTTTTCTATAGCATAAAATATCTTTATAAAAAGAAAACTTGTTCTTTTTCATTAACTATGTTGCCATTCAAGGTCAACTAAACTTATGATACAAAATGAAAATGGCGTTTTAATAGAACCACAAACGCAACCTATGTGGAGCTTTCCTCATATTGCAAACGCAACATTATTTTGATAAATGATATTACATCAGAATAATATTCGAACAATGCAAAATTTAAGCATTGCATTATGTTAATACTGTATTCCAACATCCCAACTTAGTTTTGATTTTCAGCTTTCCTGGAACAATAGTTTTGGAAAAGGAGTTAATTGACAAGAAAATCCAAGTCCAATACCTGTTGAGCCAATGAGAGCAGAATACTTCTAGTTATTAGTTTCTATGGTTCAGTTACTGCACAGACATCACAAAATAAGGTATCTACATAGTGATCCCATAACATACCTAAGACAGGAGCCCACTGTAATGCTTAGATTTAGACAAAAAATAACTTTTATACTTTGTTTCAAATTCTCAGAGCTTGCATGGGTTTCATTGGGCAATCATACAAACATATTTATTTCCCAAGTGGTATTCTATATGTTCAAGTTTGTTTTAAATTTGAATAAGCCCAAACATTTCAACCGATCTCATTTAAAATTAAAATTTTATGGTATAAAATAAATAATATAATCTTACAACAAAGTAAATATGAAATCTTGTAGTTCATATAAATTGGAGATGCAAAGTTTTTCCAAATCTTAGCATAAATTCAAAGTTTGTTTTATTTTAACTAAATACACGCATTATACCAGCGAGTTCGATCGAAGCACTAATCGTTACTCGACTGCGCGGTTTCTTCAAATTTAGTATTACAATTATTTCTTCTATAATAGCATTAGTTTAGAAACATGCCGCCATGCTTCGAAAAAAACAATTTTTTTTTCGATTCCTCACATGCTTCCTGATGATTCTCCTGTTTTTCAACCCTATGTTTTTCACTTTTCGTATAAATGCGTCGCCATTAATTTGATTTGAAAGAAAGAAAGGGATTATTTTATCTGTTTAATTTTTAATGAAGCCCTGGAGAGGGAAAATCTTCGAGAAATGGGACAGCAAGTATTAAGGATTTTCTCCCCTTAAACTTTGAAAAACCAATAAAACTACGAATTTTTTCGCTATTTGGTAATTTTTTTCTATATAATTTTGCTCCTGGTATCTCTTTTCCTCTCCCAAATAGCCCCTAATGCTAAAAATATTTAGCGCCAATTTTGAGCACAAAAGCGGAATTGGGAAAATGGATAAGGATACCTTGTACATCGAATTATTAAAACTTATTTGCAAGAAATTCCGGATCACTCCAAGGGATTGAAATTATTATTTTAACTTTAACCATCAAATTTCTTCAGAAGAATTGGAAGTGAAATAGTCTAATATATGAATAGTTGTAGCATAAAACAAGATTTTGAGGAGATTCAAACTTTCAACCAATCAAACTTTTTCACTCCCAAGCACCCACAAGAAATAAAAAAAAGTATTTAGCCCCAATTTTGACTAAAACCCGGTGAAAGTGTTATGTTTTTCCGAAGCACTCGTAAGAGTTGATACTTAACAAGAGAGCTGCTTCTTATTACAAAATTAATGTAGGAGTCATTTTTTTATATGGATATGATGAGCACTTTATAGTAAAAAAAAATAGTAAATTATTTATTCAACAGGAAAGAGACCTTCCTCGCTTCTCCCTCTACCTGATTGAAGATTATACATATTAGACTATACATACTGAAGAAGATTATACATATTTAATTTTTATGGGTGATTCGGAGAGTAATAGGGGGTATAAAATCTGTAATGTATCATAAGTAATTTTTTTAAAAATTAGAGGAAGTGATATTTTTAATAACTTTTCATATAATTTGTGAAGGGAAACCAATATATGCCTTTATGCTAAAACTGTTTACCTATTAAAACTTTTAATGTCTAGTCCGTCAAAAGGATTTTGACTGTTAATCAATAATAATCATTAAAATAATCATTCTTTCTTTCTGAGGGGTCTCGAAGCTCTCTCAAGAAAGTATAGATGATTCCCTGTACGGAAGTTTACTGATAGTCCTCCGACGCGCAAGCTTTCATGCTAAATAATTTGTTATTAGGGTGGGTATTTTTTGGGAGAGAACTGGAAGTTCGATTGTATTGGAAATAAGTAAACAAATTGCAAACTATTCCTCAAACTTTTATTATTGCTTTTTTTAATTTTAACTATTTTAATACTATATTATTAAAACATAATTAAAATGAAATAGTGTTAAATTCTCTTTTTATGTTAGGAATTTCGATAGTAATTTATTAATATTATCATAGAATTAACTCAATCTTAAAAATGTTAACTTCTTTACTATTGAAATTACTCTTTTGTTAAGAAAAATAGCCATCTCGCTCTTTTTATTTGTGTTTAAATCATTTTCCTTTGACTGTTCTTCGCATTTTCCTCAATTGATTTTGAAAAAGATAAATCTTTCTTACGTGACTGTTGTTGGAAACTAGTAACCAATGTAACGATTAATGGGGAAAGTTAGACATTGTAACACCATTTATTTTTCGTCGAAAATAAATATTTTTATTTCCTAAAAAAGTATTTAACGAAACAACATATTCTCAAATAGATGACAAACTTTTTTTTCACTCAGTAAAACGTCCCTTGATTTAAATGTGTTTGAAAGTTTCTATTGAATTTCATATTTACCCAAAACGAGAACATTTAATTAATCAAAAATGAGATGATTGGCTCTGTTGCGTCTATATAGACTTAACTTTTTGCATGAAAAATAACATTTCATATAAAACAATATTCTTGATTTTATATAATATTTTTGATTTACATTAGCTAGCAAATGAAATTCTCCGTTCAAATTTGCACGCAATGTGAAAGTACAATTTGGAGGATAATGAACTTAGTGCATCAAGGGAATTTTATTTTGCAGGTTTTTGTCTTATTTTTTTTACAGTTTTGTATCTTCCTATATTTTTAGTGCATAATTCATTGAATTTTTGATGAATTTTGAATTGTCTATAAGTAAACTAAAAAAATTTAGTAATAACATTAAAACTATACTGGACAGTAGGGTCAGGTGGAGGAAAGTGGGTGTATGTGAGAAAAACTTAGATTTTCTCTTTTTAAGTTGACCGATAAGAAGAGGGGAGAAAACGCTTCCTCAGGATCGACGAAACGCTTCTGCAATCTCCTAGTTTAAACGGTCTAAAGAGTAAGTATACGAACCAATACGAGAGTACCAAATTGAGGTCAAGTCTGTGTGATCCTGGATCGCTTGAGTCAGAAATACCGGGGTTCGTGAAGAAAGAATCGCGTGATCATGTTTGTGTGATTATGATCTTGAAGGTTATTCTGATGGCTACCTGATTCTAACTACTCATAATGAATATACGCCGTGCAGATACAATATAGATCTCAGTTAGGTGTAGATAAAAATAGTTGGGCATCAATTTCTAATATTAAACCTTTTCAAGAGCTTTGCTCTCCAACACATGCTCAAAGGAGTCACTAAAAAGTATAAATGTTGATTTTTGATTTAAAATTGATTAGACGAATTATTATATGCATTATGCGGTACTGATATTAACTTTCATTGAAAGGGTATTATATCAGTGTAAACGTATATATATTTTTTTTTTTTTGGTGCATTTTTTATTATATATTTTTTTGGATGCTATTGAGACCCTCATCTAGTTCTATCACGCCTCTGTACGGAGGCCCACTCTAGGGATGAGATAATAATTTTTTAACACACTGACAGTTCAACATGTAAAAAATCGTATTTTAATAGGAACTGTTTTAATGAAGAATTAAATTCAATAAATAATAAAAATATTTTACTTCAGAAATAGGGAACCATATGGAGCTCCAAATTTGAAAACATTATTCATTTTTGTGTACATATAAATTAATAAATTTAGAAAATTGCTTGAACGGTGTGGCTGCAGGGCTAACCCCCACAGGACTACTCCGTCTACCAAGAAATAAAAAATTTCATGTATAAGTTAGCATAGTTTTCTCCAAGGAAAGTTAAGGAATCCATGTGTTGGCTATAAATTGATTTAATTTAATGCCAAGGCTCTTTTTCTTAGTCTTACGCATTGAAATGTGTTGGCGAAAAAGAAAGCGTCAGAAATGATAAAGAATTTTAATGAAATAAAAACATCAGCAACAATTCTATGGTTTTCTATGCGAATGTGTTAGGTAGATGTAGTGGGAATCTCTAAAAATATATATATATTTTTTTGTACTCAATTCAAGGTTGTGGTATAAAAATATTACAGAATATATTAATGATTTTTCTTTATTGAAAAAAGATAAAATAAGAAAATATTTCTATTCGTAAAAATGCTAGAAAATATGTTGTGCATATTTCAGCATGACAACCATCTTACTTGACTTTTGCCACTTTTCCAGATCTTCGAAAGCATTTAAGGGAAATTTTGTTAGGATATATATATTAAGAACATAAAATAAGGACTTGCCGAGAACGAAAATAGGGATCAAAATGATCACTACAGAGATTTCAGTGTGTTACTTGGATTCAGCACACTGTTTCTCCCCCCCCCATTGCTTATTTTAATATTATTCGAGCTCGCACCTGACTCTAGATCGAAACTATACTCATTTTTTTCCTCTCAAGAAATAATTGTTTATGCAATCCCCTAATTGTTTATGCAATCGTCAATTTTTATTAATCATATTGGTTCGAAATAGTAGCTCGTAATCGGCTTAGAAATGACGTACTTGCCTAACCTTTCGAGAAAAGGTAAATTTTTGTAAAAAACACTAATTTGTATTTTATGGCAGGGGAAATTAATAAAATTCAATAAAAAGCTCTTTCCGTTGATAATTACGTGCGTTAAAATTTATTCAGTTCATGAAGGAAAAAAAAGACTATGGAATTTGGATTAAAGTTCTGACTGGCTGTGGAACTGAAGACCAAATATTTTATGAGTGGTTTGATATATATAGGAAAAGGAGGTGCTTGGTGCAGAACAGCTTGGTGAACGTTCCGTTGTAGGAAAGAAATATTCCAATGGACCTCTTTTTACATAAAAAAAATTTGTTTATTCGTTATGAACAAAAATAATTTTAATAGTTGTTTAATTACGGCTAAATGATAGAGAAATCCCATCAATTAGCAAAACTTTAACAACTTTAAATAATTTTTTTAAATAGTCTAGAACAGGATCAAAGCACTATCACATAACAATGTAAACTAAAAAAAAGAATGTCTGCATTGTGATTGCTATACGTTACTTTGGAAGTTATAAAGTAGTTTATAATCCTAAAAATTTCTCTGAAACAGTGAATAATTTCAATGTGTAAGTTTTAAGCGTGGATATGTTCCATCAAATAAGCAGATTGCAAGCAACACTAAAAATTTTTAATATACCAAAAAATTTATTTAATTAATTAAATTAACTTAATTAAGATAATTTTGCTAATTTTCTTGAATTTTTAAATCTTGTAACTCTTCACAAGTTTCTCGAAAATCCCTTAGGAGCTTTGTCAGGGAATAAAGAGTGCTATATTGTCTACAAAAAACAATCCGTTTAGCGCCTTGATTTTTCTGAAATTACAAGTAATTAACGCCACCAATGCTCTTTTCGTCGACACAAAACAAAGATGTTTGTCATGCTTTAAACTTATTTGTTGAAAATTCTAAGAATTTTTCCTTCGCAACATTTATTTCAAATCGCGAGATAATATCTACAATATTGATTCTATACTGTCCTATACGTGCTCGATTGGTTAATGATCTGGTGATCCAGCAGGCCAATTCAACCTGCCAACATTCAGTAGAGCATGTTGGGTATCAACAGCAGTATGAGGGCGGGCTTTATCCTGTTTGAAAACTTTCCCTTAAATGCTGCTCATAAATAGCAACAAAACAGGTTAAATCACCAGGTTGACGTACAAATTTGCAGTCAAAGTAAGCGGAATAACCCTGCGAGAGTGACCCTGCTGTCATAAGAAATTGCTCCCCAGACATAATTTCAGTGGTGTGTCTAGGCTGGAGACAGGTCGGTAGCAAGCGCTCATCTGGCCTCCTTCTAACCAATATACGGCTATCACTAGTACCAAGACAGAATTCAGCAGAAAATACAATAGATCTCTACTCTGTCCTCCAATGAGTTCTAAGTCGACACCACTCGCGTCGTAAATGACAGTGGTTTGCAGAGAGTGGAATACAAGCTACAGGGCGTCACGCTCGGAGCTGTAATTAAAGTTCCCGTATTATAACAGTTCGTTGTGTCACTGCAGTGCCAACTGTAGCTCAAATTTCTGATGCAGCCGCAGTACGGTGCGCCACAGCCATAAGCTGTACACGACGGCCTTTCTCCGAGTAGAGCCGTGTGGCCACCTTGAATCCGGTCTTCTTGAAGGAGTACCTTCCCTTAATCACTGCTGCCAACAATCATGCACAGTGACAGTCGTCACCCATACTTCATGTATATAGGTTGTGCAATCTTGAGCTCTACTCAATCTTGCAATCTTAGCGCCATTTATCTTAATTTCATTTTAATTCTTAGTTAATTGGTTTCATCTCATCACTAGCATCACCTGGATACAAATCATACACATTGGATGCATTTCTCCCTAATCTTTTTGCACAATATCGCGGAAAGCAAATCCACGTTATCGCAGTCCTATAAAAAGTCAGGGAGCTGTTGATAGTGGCTTCTTCGTCTTCTTAAAGGCATTCTTGACTAACTGCAACTCCCTATGTCAAAATTTAACGAAAAATAAAATTTCCGAGCGGTAGAACACGTATTTAAAGCAACCCTGAGATGCAGATTCACAGCGGTGCTACGAGCCACAAACTTATGTGCCAAAGCGAAATTTTTATAAACATATTTTAGTTGAATAAACAAGCATGCCAAATTTAGTTTATCTAGCACAGATCCTTCTAGGTGTTAGGTTTCTTTACCGTCCGAGTGAGTTGTTGAAAAAAGTTGTAATTTTAAGATATACATTTTTTAAATCACTCTAAAAAACGCAATTTTACCTGACAAATTACAAAATTCCAGTAAAAACCAATCAAATAGCTCCTGAGAAAGTGAATTTTAAAAAAGTCTTATTTTTTTACTTTGTGCGTATTTTGCCATACCTCGAGAACTTTTTAAGCGAATTAAAAAATTTTGGTACAAATTTATAAAATTCTATTGTTATCGATAAGTGACAAAAAACGTAACTAGTAAAATTAACATTAAAGAGTCCGAACATTTGACAGATCTCCTTACTAAACTATGAGGACTATATTTCCCAGATAGTTTCGTCCTCCTATATTTTAAGGGTGTCAGGATTCATAATCCATCGAAAAGAAACCTATGTTTTTTTTTTTTTTTCAGAGAATGTACGTTTCAGTTTTTGATTTCGTAATTTAAAATATCATATGCACTAATTAATATATTTGAAGTCAGCCACTGGGATCATTGGGATTGAGTAGTAATACGCGAAAATCTGATAATTAGATCAAAAGTCATTCAAGGTGATCTTTTTTTTTTTGCACACTATACATTTGTACTTATTTATATATGTTTTTTTTAGCTACACATGTACATGTATTTTAATAACATTCATTCCAACATCAATTTTATGTAAATACATACTAAATGCATCACAATCAGTATTGAATATTATAATGATGTAAAAAGTACGAAATCATTTTTCTTGTAATCGTATATTTTGTTTGCTTTTTTTTTATCATGATTTCATGTAATAATATATTTTGATCAAACGTAGTCACGATTATAAGAAATTACTCTGATTATTGTAATCATGATTACAAATGTAATTAAAATTGTGAATATCCGTAATCGTGATTAGGAGTAATTGATTATTGCAGTCACGAGCACAATTGTAATCTAAATCAGGAATGTTGTTATTATGATTACCTGTAATTGATTTCACTTTTGCCATGCTCTGACAGATAGTGCTTTTTATTTACTGAAATTAATAAATATACTTAAAATAAAAAGGATCTTTAATGATACTTTTATTTATGCTGACATCATTACTAAATTATCTCCTTCTCTACTATTTTCTTTTTCTGAAAAAGGGAAAACTAAATTCTGAACGCTATTTGAATTCTAAATGGGCAGAGATAAACACAAAAAATACAACGATTGGATATTTTTACAGAAACTATTTCTTTAATTGCAATCATTAGGGAATAGTATCAGGGTAGAAGGCAAGAAAAAGATAAACAGAACTTTGCTAAAACAATTACCAAATGATGTTTGAAAAAACGATATGAAGGCAGAGTCATGTATCAAAGAGAGTTTAACGGGATAAAATTAGTTTTTATAAAAGTTTTAAAATTATTAATACAAATGGATAGCATTAAAATTGCTGCATGCATACAATGTTTTTAAGAGTGTATCATATATATTTTTATAGTATTTTGAATACTATAAAAATATGGGTGACACACTTTATGAATATTTTTATAACGGGTTGTTCGGAAAGTAATTTCGTTTTTCCGACAGAGGATTTAATTGTATTTTTTCGAACCCAACTTCACACTTAAGCCGCATTATTATTATATGTTTTAAGAGCTGATATAGCAAAGCTTGTGTGCGAATTAGTTCAATTAATTCTACGCAGTAGTTTTTGGTAGGTGCCCTTCGAAATATGGAGATCAATAAGCAGCATTTTCGTCATATTTTACTTTTTTACTATAGAAAAGGTAAAAATGATATTTATGCCAGATAATAATTAACCGATGTGTATGGAGAAGATGTGTTGACAGTACGCCAGTGCCAGAACTGGTTTACAAAATTTCGATCCGGCAATTTTGATGTTGAAGATGCACCAAGTTCTGGAAGCTGATAAAGACACGATAAAGGTGATAACAACACGTGAGATCGGTCAGAGGTTAAATTTATCAAATTCAACTGTTTATAATCACTTAAAAGGCCTGGGGTTAAGCTCGATATATGGGTTCCCCATGTTCTCACATAGAGAAATTTGTGTCGTCGCGTTGACGTCTGTGATTCGCTTCTCAAACGTCATGAAAATGATCCATTTTTGAAGCGCATCATTACTGGGGACGAAAAATGGGTTGTCTATAACAATGTCAAACGCAAGAGATCATGGAGCTAGAAAGATGAATCGGCTCAAAACATTTCGAAAGCCAATATCCATCAAAAAAAGGTGATGCTGTTTGGTGAGATTTTAAAGGAATAGTTTTTTTGAGCTTTTACCGGATAACGCAACAAGTCTACTGTCGGCAGCTGGGCAAACTTAACGATGCACTTCAACAGAAAAGGCCAGAATTAATCAACAGAAAAAGTATAGTGTTTCACCAAGATAATGCGAGACCTCATACAAGTTTGGTCATTCGCCAAAAGCTTTTACAGCTTGAATGAGATACACTGCCACACCCACTATATTCTCCAGATCTGGCGCCTTCGGATTATTATTTGTTCCAGTCACTGCAAAATTTTTAGGACTGTAAAACCTTTACTTCAAACGGAGAGGCCAAAAATCACCTGGATCAGTTTTTGCCAGCAAAGACCACACATTTTATGAGCGTGGAATCATACTACTACCAGAAAGAGGGCAAAATGTGTTGGACCAGAATGGTTAATATATAATTTAATAAAATATAATTCATTATACGAGAATTGTCTTTCATTCCCCCCCCCCACCAAAAAAAATACGAAATTACTTTCCGAACAACCCAATAGTATTTTTAATACTGGGCTGAGAAGTATGTTTTATTAACTATAAAACATCCTTCATAAGTAAAAAAAATTCTGAAAATTATAATTAAAAAAAAAAGAATAATTATTGAATAAATAAGTTAACTAATTCAAATAAATGCTTAAAAATTACTTTTCTACGTTTTGTTACACATTTTATGTATACTCAAAGCTCAAAAAAATCAAAGAAATTTTACATGCCCTTCTAGACGTGTTTGTCTACAAAATACATGCTCGAATAAAACGTTTGCATGCTTAAAATGTTTTTAAATTGCATTTCAATGAAAAAATATAAAAATATCTAATATTAAACTGAAAAACATTATGTTTACAGTAATAGAATAAATCAGGAAAATTGAGTCATAACAGAAAAATATTATGCATTATTAGCAAAAATGTAAGAAGAATTAATCGAATAATTTCAGTACATTATTATTAACATAAATTATCATCAATATATAAAGATATTATCAATTTATATTTAATTTTTTTCTTATGCACGCTAGAGAATTTTTAATTAACTTAGGGAAATTCTTTTAATCGAATCTTTCAAAACACCCCTATAATGGCCAACATTTGTGTAAGGAAAAAAAAAAAAAACAATTTTCTGAATGTTTCAGCTCTATAAGTTAAGATTTAAATTCCACACCCTAGCGTCATAGTTTAAAAACGACGCGATTTTTCTCTAAAAAATTACACATTTTTGCAATAAAAGTAGAACGGATGGTTGTAGAAGTTCAAATCTGGTCTCATTTTATGCCTAATGTTTATCAATCGAAACCGGACTATAGTAACGAGACTCTAAAAGATGCAAGGATGTTTTGACTAACAAGTTTTTTGTTGCGCTTATACAAATACTTGATCGTGCCTAATTCGGATGCGGCTATTTCAAATCTGGAATTAGATTTGCTTCTAAGTTACAGCTTGCTTTTAAAGCTACAGCTTTTTAAAGCTAAAGCTACAGCTTGCTCTTAGCACACGAAGGAACAGTACATTGATCGATAGGTAATAAAAGGGAGTATATTTCATCGTAATTTAGAAAGGTTTGAAAAACAATCATGCTCGTATTCTCTTCGGGCACAGAGCTTTAGTTGAAACTAAGAACACTCTAACTAGTCGGAAAGTTTTCGAATATTGTATTGAAGATAAATTCTGCTTGTAATACTCAAAATTTGTAAACTATTACAAGAAGTATAGCATGCTTTGACCTCCATTTGACAATAAAGATTTCTAGCTAGTTTGGTGATTGAAATTTTGGTAAGTGTTAACTTCCTTTTGGCGGTAAAATGGTGATAAATTTTGCTTCTCATGATTTGAGAACTATTGAAACTTGTGATAGCAATAAAAATAGGGCTCCAGATATCTTTTATTTTCCGGTTTTTTAAAAAAACTTTATCCTTTTTTTTTTATTTATTTTTTTTTTTTTAATTAATTAATTCTTCTTCTTTCCCCAGTTGTTAGTCATTTTTATTATTTTCCCCTTCCTTTTTTCATTTGTCTGTAATTTACCTTTGTATTGTCTTCATTTTGAACTTATCTTATGAGTTCTATTTACTTGCAGCTTATGCGCAATAAATGATACTTATTGTTTTTCCTAATTTTTTTCTGTTTTTTTTTGTATGTATTTATGTATTTATTTATTTATTTTGCTATATGTATATATATATATATATATATATATATATATATATATATATATATATCAAAAATTAATTTTGACTGTGTATTTGTTTAAATTAAAGTTAAATATAATTTCAAAATTTTTTTAATTAAAGTTAAAAAAAAAGTGATATAAAATTTTTAAATTAATACATTTTTCTCTCAGTTTATTTATTTGAAAACGATCCTAGTTATGTTGTTTTCCGTGTTGACAGCTTAAGCCAATAAAATTTATTTTCATTACTCCATTTAAATTAGACAGAGTGAAGTCTTCTTTTCCAATTTATAAGCATATTAATGACGCTATTATTTCAATTTATGTTCATATGCATTTCTTTTAGCTTAAATTACTTCCGTTTCTACCCAGCATTACAGAAGTAAAAAAGAAAAAAAATCTAAAAGTACCAAATCTATTCTAAATATTCCTATTTTCAACTTTTATTTAGAGATGGTAATGATATTTAAATTATCAATAGTTCCATTATGTATACATTTATCTTGAATGGCACACTGATTTCATTCATAAATTTCTTTTAAATGATTATCCTCCACTATTGAGAAAAAAAAAACATTATTTTATTTAAAGAATGATTTAAATTCAAGATATTACCGCTATTAATGAGATTGATTTTATGTTGATAGAATAAATGCAAGTTTAGACTATTTTGATTGATGTATTTAATACCTTGAATTGATACATTTCAAGGATTTAAGAAATGAGTTGTAGTATGTGGATTCAAAATACACAGAGATCTAGCTCTAAACTTTTGCCATAAAGGCATCTTATCATTTTATTTCAGTAAAACTCAACTATTTCTCTGCTAAGATTTAAAATAATTTTCAAAACAGTTTTTTATTTTGTTTAAAAAAATGTAATTTGCTTATAGTAAAAAAATAAGTAAATAAATAAAAAAAAAACTTATTTTTAATAAGTTGGTTTTAGATCTGAATATATTTGTTTCTTATTTATTTATATCTAGTTTTGATACAAAAAGAAAATGCAAATCTGAACAGTTTAAAAAAAATTTAAAAAAAAAGCATTCTGAAAAAAAAATATCTTAGAATATTATATCGCTTTTAAGATATTTTTAGAAGTAGGAAGATTTTGCACAGCTAAAAAATATCAACAAATGAAGATAGTTAAAAAGTGTTATTTTTCATCATTGGCAAAAATTTTATTTAATCATTGCTTGCATTAATTTAAAATAAAATGTCTTAGATTTAAACGTGTGTCAATATATATATATATATATATATATATATATTCACTATTCTTTTTTCACTGCTGATCTTCTCAAAACATAGATTGAAAGTAATTGCTGTTTGATTAAGCGCAATTATATTAAAAATATATTTAGTATCATAACTTATGAAATTATCTATATTTAATCAGTTAATGCATGCTATCTAACATTTAAAAAGATTTAAAGCAGATCAAATATATATACCATTTATTTGAAGAAAAAAACCAAAATAAATAAAGTGAAAAAAACTAAAATTAGGATATAATTGGAGGAATATGAAGTTCGTAGAGCAAAAGCCAGGACAATGAAAGGTGTGAAATAATTATCCAATCTATATGCTCCATCTCCAATTCATACAGAGGGATAATGGAAAATCCCCAAATACAAAGGATTTTCGGAATAAGTTTCCTTTCATCTATAAACATTCGCCACCCGACTATAAGCTATAGGCTTTAGAAAAACATAAATATCTCAACTAGTTCCCTATTTGTTAGAAATTGAATAGAATAATTTGGGCATAAATACTTTATTTCATCTAACAGTTTATCAGTTTATGTAATATTAAGCTTCGTCACAACTTATTTATAGTTTGGTCATAAATTTTAATATATAAATATACAACCACATATATTAAGCGTAATATATAAAGCATAATATATAAAGCATAATATATAAAGAATAATATGTAAAGCATAATATATAAAGCAGTATTACTTAAATTAGTTAATTTTTTTTATATTTATAACACACTCACACATACATACATGCATACATACACACATATGCGTGTGCGTAACATAAAAAGCTTCTATTAATCTTTTTATGTTATTTGTTTGCTATAAAACAATTCCTAAGTAATTATTCCAATCGAAACACTTTTTCATACTTTTAAAAAGCCACATCTTGTTTTTAAATCTATTTTTGGCTAAAGTACGCATAATTAAAAGTAAAGATATTTTTCCCCTTTACCTTTTGTGGGAATCGCACGACCTATTTAAGAAACCAATTGTAATTATTAAGATTTCCCTTTTTCCCTAAAATATAACAAAATAGAGGGAAATTCATTTGCTACTTTCCCTAGGATAAAAATTTAAGCACACAGTTTTGGAGTGCGAATTTGAGCTCTGCCATTGATAGAAAATGTTTTGAATATAATATGTGAAGCTAATAAAATATTTTTGCCTTCCAGCTGCTATCTGCGTGGCTCAACAACGATTAACAATGACTGCCACCCTTTCATATATAAAATAATATTTTATATATACTATATCCTGGACAGATATTGATGAAATTTTTTCCGGTTGGAGGTAAAATGAAGGAAAAAAAATCAACTGTTTAGTTAAAAAATGTAAAATAGTGTAACATTTACTAGACTTAGAAGATGTGAAACAGAGGTTATGCAATCTGTTAGAGAGATTCATGATCTTTCGGCTTGTTTAACAAAGCTTTAAAGACCCGCCTTAACGACAACTCTTGCTACGGCATCAGAGCATCAATCAATGTGGACTCGTTGGACATCCAATTAGTTTAAACAATTGGACTAAAGGTTCTTTCACATAGATATAGTACAAACTAGGATGTAATTTCATACTGGAAGTATGGCTGTTCGTAAGTTACTTTGTTTAACTTACTACTGTTTACTTACTCATTTGTTTAAGTTACTTTCTTCATAAGTTACATGTAAGTTATAATTAATATCGCTTCTTTAGCAACAATGATTTTAAACTCTGGATGATTGACAGGACAGGTTTGAATGTTCCCACACTCCATGTAGACATGCTCTTTCGGATTGGCAGTATTTACTTAGTATTCACATTTTTTAGGAACAAATAATAATACTTAAACAAATGCAGTTCTGTAGCCATAACAAATTTTGGGAAAACAGACAGAGTTTAAAAATTCTCATTTCCTGAGTACACTTACTGAAAGATATGCAGTTTCGGTAAGATAGCGACTTATTTCCTGGTTTTGTTCTTCAATGGTATACAGTTTTTTTTAAATATAAATACTAAAATTTTCATTTCATTTGGTTACAAAACTACATGGCACAAGCATACGAGAGAACAACTTTGATTACATCTTTGGAGAACATAGTAATGTGCAAAACATTTTTAGCTCGCTTAAAAATTTTGAGATATAGTGAAATACGCAAATAGTAAAATTAACATGTAGGGTTACAACCTTACTGTTGATTTTACTATTTACTATTTCCCAGTGCTCTTCTAACTATACTAAGGAAACCATATCTCCCAGATTGCGGATACCCCTTATAATTTGGAGATCAAAAATCCGAATCCGTTCAAAAAATGGAATGTGTATTTAGAGAAAGTACGTTTTTGTGTCTGATTAAAAAATTTAAAATATCGTCTACTCTTATTAGTTAGCATATCTGAGATCACCCCCTCAAGACATAGTGGTTGAGTCCTAGAACGTGAAGATCCGATCATTAGATTCAGGGTGGTCTGTTTTTTGCACACTGTCGTCATTAACATTCAGCATCTTGACGAAAAATATGCTAAGCATTTTATAGAATAAAAATGAATCAAATAAACAAATTATTTTATGAATTTCATAAATTCCATTTAAAGTCTATAATAATAAAATGAAGAATTGATCTGTGCGTGTGTCACTCTTATAACTCCAGAACCATTTGCTAAAGCGTTCTGAAATTCGGACAATAGATAAGTGGAACAAAAACCAATAACTCCTATAATCGAGAAGGCATCAGCACAGACGTATTGACAGCTTTTGTATATTTCCCCACTGCCCAGCATAGTAGACCAAACCTAGTGATACCTTTCTTATTTTTTTTTCACTCCGCGGTTTTTGCTCGTTACGGGGACGACTAAATTGATCTAAATTGATCCAAGCTGAAGCATTCTTTCTTCTAGGAGGGGTTGTTGGAGCCCGGTTGTAAAATATGATTAAAAATTTCATTTAGATCTTACAGGAGATAGGGGAGAGTGAGGATAGCCCCGCCCACTTAAGGACTATTGCTTAAATTTCTGTATAATATTGAGTAATAATCATGATTTTTGTATGTTTCTATTGTTTTATCATTTAATTAAATAATACAAAAAGAATAAACCAAAAAAAGAGTAGTTTAACTTAAAAAAATAGAAATTTAAAAAAACATGTTTTTCAGCTCTTTTCAAAATGTGTTGGGTAGCCCCGCCCAGTTATAAAAATTATGTTTTTTAATTGTTTTTTCAGGTGTAAATAAAAATGACCAATGTATTGACAATAGATAAACCTTGTTTATCATTTTTATCACAAAATTATTTTTTTTATTACATATTTATATACTTTTAGTGAATTCTATCATTTATTAACAACAAATATTATATTTTTTATTATTATTAATGTATATTAATATACTATAATATTAATATATATTTATATTAAATATTTAAAGAAAATAATTTAATTTAAGTAAATCTTTGGAACCGTACATTTATCGACGAAATAAAAGTGGGCTGTGATACCTAACATTCATGTGAGCGGGGCTACCCGAAATCCAATTTTTTTGTAAATTTGTAATTACTCGAACAATTTTTCACAAATAAACTTCGTTCTTTGTGCAAACTAAACTTAAGACTACATACTTTAATGCTGTATGTATAGAAAAAATTATTTTTTTAATATTAAAATGAAGTTTAATCGAAACATTCAACCAATTTTTCTTAATATCATGACAACTGTATTCAACATATTTTCAAAACTATTGTTTACCATGTTACCAGCTGCATAAATACTTGAAACTTTGGAAATAATCTTTTTTCAATATAACAATTATTGTCCGATGGCCCATTGACTTGAAAAAATATTCTATACATATGAAATTGATATTAGGCGGGGGTACCCGCTGGGCGGGGCTACCTGACTCTCTCCTACATTTAAAAAATGGAATTTCCTAATTGGCTCAGAGCTAGCTTCACTGATATCAATGAAACTGCAAACGAATTTACAGATAACGTCAGTGATGTTTGCTTGTAAATAGCACTCATTAATCAAAAAAGAATTTGGTGCACTTTCTTACATATTTAATTATTTTATATTCCTCCTAATTATTTTGGGAGGAATTACTGAAAATAAGTATTGCTTAATCTACTAACGCAAAGCCAACGGAAAGTTGTTGTTGTTGTACTTCATTTACGTCGCACTAGAGCTGACAATGGGCTGTTGGCGACGGTCTGGGAACATCCCTGACGATGATCCGAAGACATGCCATCACAATTTTGCAGAGGGGATGGCACCCCTGCTTCGGTAACCCGACGACCTGTACGCAAAGTCGAGCACTTTACGGTAGAACAGTTTAACGAGGGCTAATACCACACACCCTCGGTCCCTACTCAGACTAATCCAAGTGGTCACCCACCCGCACACTGACAGCAGCCAATGATGCTTGACTTCAGTGATCTGCTGGGGACCGTGTCTTAACGATCAGTCCTTTGTGGGACCCACCGGAAAAGAAAGATAAAAATATAGTAAATTTAAATTAATTAATTATGCTGAGTAGCATATCGGATTGATGTATATTTTTGATTGGGAAATTTTGACATTTTACTGAGCTTTGAAAAAAAAGATGCGCCATTTTTTAATTTTACACTTTTATACGTTTCTGGATTCTACTTCGCACTGTGACGAGGAGGTTGTAGATTTGAATCCCGCTGCCACCTCTGAAGTATATTTGTGCTGTTTTTCTTTTACTTATGCTACTTTTTATTCAACCTATTAACTTATCTCCCAAGCCTGCGCATTTATAACAATAAATAATAAAATAAATAATTGATAGCTTCTGCATAATATTATGTTGGTCTATTGCTGCATTGAAACTACATACATTTTCCGATTTGTTTGCTCAATTTAGGCTTATAAACCATTGTCAAGGAGAAAGACAGATAGAACAATTTAGAGAAGGACATCACAAAGAATACATTCAGGGTTACGACGGGATTCGAACCCGCCATCTCCACGCTTTACACTGCGTTTGACCGGCTATGCCACTCGACCAGGGAGGCCCCATTATGTTTGTGTTCTGTTAAATCTGCGTGCATTTTAAATCATTAAAAATTGAAATGTGTGTAAAATTAACTGAAGTTTCAGATTGCGAGTTTCATAACCCTATAATTTTCTTTTTTTCTTCTTTTATGATCCTTATTTATTGTCCTTATTTATTCTTTTATTGTCCTTATTATTTTCCTTTCAAAATGGGTGGAAGCTGTGTGTTAAATAGCTAATAATTGAATAAAAATGATTTCTTGCAATTATAAACAAGTTTAAATCACGTATTAGAGAAATTTTGAAGTGATTTTTCCTGCTGTTTTGTGAAGAAAAAAAAAAGTAAGCCATTTTACCTAAAAGTTATAATATGCACTATAGGTAAGCAAAATTATTTAGAAATAGGATGATGGAACGTATGACTTCAACGTTGTCAACGCCGTTGACAAACTGCGTAGAGTAAAATTAATGTAATGTTCTTAGTGACAACTATTACAAAGTATATCTTAATGATGATTATGTCTGTTACAAACGATGCTGTATAAATATATTAACATGCTCTTACCTTCAACGAAATAGTTAATTATACTACTTCTTTACACTAATCAGTGTATGATTTTGCCTTAAAATTCAAAATTTAAATAAAAAAAATGGTGGAAGCGTTTTTCGAAGCTCTTCTACCAAAAAAGAAAACAATCTCACTTTGAGTACCTTAAACTTAAAACGAAGTTATAATTTTAAACAATGAATAATGCTTTGCTGTAATTAAACAGAAAAAAAAATAAAACATTTATAATGTCGGCAAATTGGCAAGATTTTTCAACGTTTATGAAAATTCTGGAAATAAATTAATAGTTTTCAGATTTCGCATATTTTGAGTTCCAAAAAAATTAAAGTTGGTCTTACTTTTTGAATCTTGAAATATTAAACTGAAAGCGCTATTTACTTTAGCAAAACTAAGGAATTTCTTCATTTTGAAATTTTGCATCATTTTCATGATTAACATACAATGGCGTTTGCTAAAATGGGAGAATACTTTTAAAACAGTCATGAATAACTGTTACAAAATCACAACAGTTATAAAAATAGCATATTATACGTCAAAAAAGTTTACTTCATATGACGAATAAGTCTTCAAAGACTGTCCTTAAATTTAACAAAAAATGAAGTTCCAAAAATAAATAAGTTAATTCAAAGAGAATGAGTAGGGAAAAAAAAAAAAAAAAAAAAAAAAAAAAACAGTTTGTCCCCCTACAAAATGTTCTATTAATCATTCTCAACTTTCTAGAATGATTTTATTAATACTTTCTTTGTCCTAAAACCCGTCTGCTTTTTTGTTTTGTTGAATTCTTCTTTGATAAATGAGAATTTTCTTAAAACTTGAAAATGATCTTTTTCATCAATCATTTTTAGATATAATTTTATTGAAACTGACTTCATTTTATTACATTTAGTATTGCAGCGTCACTATATCCCACCATCATTGTCAATGATTTCTAAGGTTAGAGTCTTATTCCAACACATAGTTTTTTTTATTTAAAGTTTAACAATTAATAATTACCCAACTAATATTCGAATCTAATTACTTTTGTTTCTTCAAATTACACTTAGCTTTTTATATTTGCGTAATTTCAAGTTTTTAAGTCTTAAAGATTTAGCGTAGCAAAATAAAATGTAAAGTATAGCAACAAAAAGGGGAGAGAAGAGAAAGTTCGCAAGTGAAGTCATTAAAACTACAATTATTTTCAAACAAATTAGAAATTAACGAAGAATTCTGTGCTCATAGTTCATAATGAATTAAAGTTCATAAGTAATTTTAGCCCTTTCAGAAGACCAAATTTCAACTATGTAATTAATATACTTTTATTTCAATGGGCAGTTAATCTGCTAACAATGTTTTCTTTTATATATTTTTTTTATATGGTACAAGTTAAATCGAAATTAATTTTTGAACTAATTGTCGATTATTATTTTTTAATTCTATCTTACTCTCTTTAAGGTTTTCTATACACTTTTGCAATTTCAAATTTCTATGTTTCATGGATTTTGCAAAGCAAAATAAAATGTTAATTTTAGCACTCAAATTTTTTTATTTATTTTAAATTTTTATTTTTTTTAATATGCTACAAGTTAAACAGAAATTAATTCTCGAACTAACTGTCGATTATTATTTTTTTATTCTATCTTACTCTCTTTAAGTTTTTCTACACATTTTTGCAATTTCAAATTTCTATATTTCATATATTTTGTGAAGGGAAATAAAATGTTAATTTTAACACTCCAAACAGCGAAGGTGTCATCCACCCTTGCAATTTTTTATCATAGTCAGATTATGTATTACACATGACACATTTTAAAGCAATCCAAACACCATCGTTTTTTGGACATGAAAAGCACATTTTTTGTGTATCTATATAAAGATTTAAATTGCTTTAAAGCAATCTAATTTTCATTTAAATGCAATAAAATAGCAATAGTTTATTGCTAAATGTGCGTATTTTAGTGCCATTCAGGTGGCAGAAGGTTTATTTTCCAAAATTATATATAGACATTGTTATAAAATCAGTAATCACAGCTGCAATAAGTTAATAAAAAGATTAATAAAAATTTAAAAAAATGTTGAAATATTAAATTTTTTGAACTAACCTGTTGAAATTTAATTTTTCTAGAAAAGCAGAAAAATTAAAACAATTATTTGAAAAATTTAGTTTAATTTTTGCGATGGCTCAGTGGTTAGGCTCTGAATTTTCATAGTGAAAAAATTACGGTCCATTCCCCACTGACAGCTTGAAGTGTGCCAAATTTCAGATCGATGGGAACTAGCATGTCTGGTACGTAAAGGTGGCCTGTTTATTCAATTAACAAAGGCAATGTTTACCCATTCGTTACAATCATGCGGTTGGTCAAGAAATTTTGGATCTTTAACCTCCATAATCCCCCAAGGCTACTATGGGCTTTAACGGGAATGCTTTAATTTAGTAATAAACTGAAATTTTTTAAAAATACTAGGTGGCTAAGCCTCCTGTTCACTGACACTCACTAAACTCAATGATTGCTTTGCAATAATTGTTATTTTTGGGCATAAGGCAGTTAAAATTATTCAACTGAAAATATATGCATATATGCATTATAAAAATAAACAGTAGTGCCACCACTTCCCACTTCCAAATATTTTTCTTGTGATACTACTAAGATCAATTAGAGGACATAAATCATTTATCTAAGTAATATTTTTTTTAAATAACATTTAAAATTAAAAGTATTTTGTTATAATAAATATTTAATTTAATATTTTTGCTTACCAAACGGTCGGATGTATTTTAAATACAATTTTCGCATTCATCACTTTATGCTTGGACCTTAAAGTTAAGTTCTAAATCATTTAAAAAAATCTCTTTACTCGTAATACATAATAAGATATTAATATAATTTTCACCAAAAAAGAATAATTGTAAAAACGTTAATAAGATCAGACACCGATTTAAATAACTTTAACTTAAATTGAAAAATAGAATTACGTTATTCTAGTAATAATAAAACAATTCTCTTGAGCACTTAATATTGAAAACAAAATTAAAAACCTAATAATTACACAATACGTTTAAATACCTTTAAATTAGGGATACAAAAATATTTATAGAAAACATTACCTTTATGATTTACATCAATTTTATGCTTAGGACAACCAAATCAATATGAAAATTAATGTGGGAAAACTGGATCCCACCATATGATTTTCCGGCCAATAAAAATGCACCAACAACAGTGGAAAACTGGGACACCATCATTAGATTTTTATATATAATAGTAAGATTTTTTATTCGCTTTTACAAGTTTACTTTCTGTTCTACATATCTGTAACTAAAAATCACCCGGAGGATAGATTAGTATAGTGTTAATTTCATCAAATATACCTACATAAGAAGATATGTATAGTATGAGAGTTTATAAATTAAGTTTTGTCTTTAAAATCACATGCTTTCGAATTTCACATAAAAAATCTTTTTTGCCATTTGCATGAATAATAAAAAGATACTAATAGATAAATGAAATATAAATTTTCACACTCTGATAATATATATTATTATCAACTTATCTTTAAAGTATTTTGGAGATTTTTTTCACAATTTCTGTTAAAAAAAATTTTTAAAAAATAATTTTATGCAGAATCACCTATGTTGCCTAAATGCTATTCCATTAGAATTTAATTATTTTGGGATATCTAAAATGCTTTTAATATATAAACTAATCATTCTGATTAAAATATTCAAATTTGAAAGTTGCATGGAAATATTCTTCTGAGGAATAGAGTTTTGGAAAATAGATTTCAGTGAATATATGCAGTTAATTAACATTTCTCTAATTATAGTAAGTGAAATGTTCTTCGTCAAACATTTCATTCAATAAGAGTAACTTAATTTTATTTCTGAACACTCTTTCATTTGAGGTTTTCAACTACCAGTTGTGTTGCTGGCAATTTACCTTTAATTAAATTATTGAGAAATTCAATTATTTTCCTTCTCGTAGAATTTATGTTATGAAACGTGATATTTAAGTTTTCACAATTATTTATTGAGTTTTATGGTTGAAATAGTTTAGAAGATCACTGTTTGTAGCAGAATTTCTTTACCCCTAATGTGAAAAGTTTTCTTAATTTAGAGCAATTTTTGCAAAAATTAACAGTACACACAAAAGCGTAAATTTTTTTATAGTAATATTGAAAGGAACCACATACAAAGTTTTTTTAATATAACGTAATTTTTTTAAAGTATTGTAATTAAAAAATTTCTAAACTTCAAACATTAATTTTCATTCATATGTTGTTGGTAAATACTACTCAAAATTTTCGGAGCAGTCCAATAAAATAACTTTTGGAAAATACTTTACAATTATTAAATTAACGATCTTAGCAAATACTTGGCAATTACTTTACAATACAATTATAAAATCGGTCTTAGCAACCAGGCATAGTATAAGTCATCAAATTACAACAAATAAGGTATCTTGGTCACTTATTTCAAACAGAGCGTTAGAGCCACAAAGTTATTAACTAGAGCAAGATAGGCAGCTTTAGAAAGCCGAGATGATCTCCAGATAGCTTGATGACATTAAAAAAGATTTTAAAAATTATTAAAAACAATCAAAGTAACTAACTGGAAAAAAAACAGGCATGTGACAGGTTTCTTTGGAAGAAACTCGTTTATAAGATGGAATTGGCTTGCAGTGAACTGTAGTGTAGAGAAAAATGCTTGATATCGTAATTGACATTTTTAAAAACAGCAAAAGAATTTACAGAAGTTATGTTGATAAAACTTTAAAGAAACATTTTTGGAAAAACATTACCCATCTAAATAATATATGACATCTAAGATCAGAAACTTAGATTTATTGGAGAAAAAAGGTAGAAATATTTCTTGAGCAAAAGAATTTACAGAAGTTATGTTGATAAAACTTTAAAGAAAATTTTTTGGAAAAACATTACCCATCTAAATAATATATGACATCTAAGATCAGAAATTTAGATTTATTGGAGAAAAAAGGTAGAAATATTTCTTGAGCAAAAGAATTTACAGAAGTTATGTTGATAAAACTTTAAAGAAAATTTTTTGGAAAAACATTACCCATCTAAATAATATATGACATCTAAGATCAGAAATTTAGATTTATTGGAGAAAAAAGGTAAAAATATTTCTTGAGCAAAAGAATTTACAGAAGTTATGTTGATAAAACTTTAAAGAAAATTTTTTGGAAAAACATTACCCATCTAAATAATATATGACATCTAAGATCAGAAATTTAGATTTATTGGAGAAAAAAGGTAGAAATATTTCTTGAAAGTAGTTTTAAGAAAATGCTCAGATATGTTAAAGAATGTAAAAATAAGTTTCTAAAAGAACATGAATATACTTCTAATCCTGCTAGAAATCTTAAAAGTGCTTTAGAAACGTTAGTCATTTTGCAAACTTATCTTTCATTGAAGATTTTGCGCAATCCTTACTTTATTGTCACCATCATCTGATGGACGTAAAATCTGAATGTTAAGGGATTTTTTTAAGGATTAATGTCTGAAGCTCAAAAAAATTCTGATCGAAATTTGGCTTGAAAGTTAAGCTTATAGTTTGTTAAAAATTCAGAATTTATTTTGAAAATTTTCTCCGCATAAAAAGTTTTGTAGATAATTAAAAATCTGAAGACATCTAAAAAATGCAAAAAGTTATCCAAAAACTCTCGGATTAACTTCAGATTTTTAAAACTTTATTTCAGTTAAAGATATAAAGAAAACATTGAAAAATATTCTTAAAAATAAAAAAAAGTCCAAAAATAACGTAAGAAGAAGCTGTAATCTTATCGTCAGTTCACACGATTATATCAGCAAAAAGATAGCTTTCTTAAATTGTATTAATATAGCCAAAGCAAAATACAGGGGTAGGACAAAATAATGAAAACGCTTCTGTACTAACACATTTTTCAATCTTTCTCAAAAAATACTGAGAGGATCACTTTATAATATCGAAAAGTTTAGAATATGTGATTCTCTTACTTATTAATAAGGTTTAAAGCTTTTAGAGGTTTGAGGGACCGACCATTGATTTCAAACGGAAAATAGTGTTTTTGATTACCCTCTTCCAAAAAATATAGCAATAAATTTGTAACTTCTAAAAATTATTTTGGTTATTGCATGCAATAATTGCACAAAATCGCTAACAACTGCTAGGTGAAATCAGCTAACAACTGTTTTTCTCACAGTTAACAGCTTGATTACCCTCGTATTTATGGTTATTTGACTGTTTTGTTTGAATATGGTAAAATAATGATTAAAAAAATTATTTCAGTAGAAATATAATTCCCATAGTCTAACAAATTTTTTTAGTAACTATTATATAGTTTAGTTTTTATTAAAAAAATGCTGAAATATATTTTTACTTCTAATTATAGTGTCAGAAAAAATTCATAAAAAGGACACAGGTATCCCATTTGCGTCAAAGTGTTAAAAACTAAATGCGGAATTTAGTTCTTTCTTTTCCTATATCAATCATTATCTTTCTAAGTCAAAGTCGCAGATTTCAAGGTAACGGTGGCGAGTATAATATAGATGTAATTTTTAAGGCATCTCTTTTGTTTTCAGTAAACGATAAAAGGTTTTTTAAAAAAAATCTAAATACCAACAAATTCAATTTAATATCCCCATTGTATATTTATAGGACTTGTGACCAAATGAACAGCATCATAACACGAATTTATTTGTGTCCGTTACCTTTCTTTTAAAAAAAGACAATCTCCAAAAGTGAAGTATGGAAAGTGGAATAAATTGCTATGTCCATTTTCTTAAACTCATTTTTTGAACTGTGTCCAAAATAAAAAGCTCACTAAATATCTGGTGCAGTCAAGAATTTAACTATTTCTAATTGTATTTTGCATACATAATCTCCTTTCTTTTAATACACACCAATATAAATAGTGAAAGACAGTACATAAGCATTATGCGTTTATACAATACAACAGCGGTTCCCATTTTTTTTTCATTCGTAGAATCCTAATAGATTAACTTTTTATCAGAGAAAACCCAACTTCATAAATGAAGTATATAAAGGCAATAGTGATTATGTTTGTCAATAAAAATTTACTTTATTTTGAAAATATTAAAAAAGAGGAATGAAAAATGTTTTTTTTTTCATGTTTTATCATTAATAGTCTGAAATGATATAGGTTTTATGTCGCCCGACGGGTGAATTCGCAGTCCTGTAACTGAAATCAGTTTAGCTGTAAATTTGTTTTTGGTGTATATACATAAACTGAAAACGAATAAAATAAGCTGAATAATGGTTTTCTTCGAAATGAAAACCAAAAGCTATATAAACGTTACTAAAACGTTTAGTTCTTATTCCTTTGAAATCGAAACTAAAAGCTGCTTTAAACGTTAAAAATGATTATTCGGGGAACATATTTCTTTATTTACGAATCTATTTATTTTGTTTTAATTTTAAAAGCGTGATGAATACTAATGTAATTTTTTCATAAATGCATGATTTTTTTTTTAAATTTTCTCAATAGCATTCCATTAGAAAAATTAAATTTTTTTCTTAAAGGAAATTGCTATTTCTCTTTTACCTGCTTTTTACTTTAAACATATCCTTAAAAGCAACTGAAGTATTAAGTAAATAGTGGATTATTGATTGTATCTAAACATAATTGCAGGTTTCAAAAATGTTTTACAAAAAGCTATTTAAAGAAAAGTTCTAATCTCATCTCTTGGAATTCTTTTAAATATTCTTCAGAACCCTAAGATTCTGTGAAATGTAATTTCGAAATCGTTGCAGTGCAACATTTAAATGATATTTAACTTTTTCATTTTAGCATTTGCAGTCATGCATGTGAAGCTCTGAATTCTCTTATAATTAAATATGAATTAAATTGAATCTCAAGTTTAACTTTGGATATTCAAAACGTAAAATAATGTATACTTTCGAAAACCATCATAGAACAATTTTATACAAAAATAAAACCACGTGGTACATCCGTTACTATAAAAATCCAACCAGGGTTTAAAAATTTAAAAGACAAAAGTTCCAAAGTTCCTTTGTGTTTGCAATTTCTAATAGGTACATTTCAAGTTTAATTTATTTTGTTTTACTCATATTCGTGCTCGTTCTCATTTTCATCTGTCGCAAATGTAATTATATAAGTCATGCATTTCGATTAAAATCTACATATATCCATCCG
The DNA here is from genome assembly GCA_949128135.1 of Parasteatoda lunata. NCBI lineage: Eukaryota > Metazoa > Arthropoda > Arachnida > Araneae > Theridiidae > Parasteatoda > Parasteatoda lunata. Next base: position 104,471,562 of record OX421974.1, on the reverse strand, counting down.
TATTACACGATGAAATCTACATTTGTTTTTTAATCTGAATAATAATTGGAATAGAAGTATCGATGAGTCAACAGCAGAATTGTCAAATTTGTATATTTATATCGAAGCAAATAATGAATCGTAATGGCGTGGAGTGGATTATTTTTAGCGAGGGAATTTTCTATCTCGAATAAAGTATTCTTTTACATGTGTAAAAGTAAATATCGACTCTTTTCTTTTTGACTTTATTTTCTTTTGCTGAAATCTGAATGTTCGTCTAAACAGAATAGAATTCTTTTTGCTTTAAAATTAAAAATAAGGAAAACTTCTGTAAGATTTGTGAAGGTCTATAGGGTGTAGAATCGATTGCTCTAAAGGTCGAACACAAAGGATTCACGCGTAAGCTTTTTAATAGTCTATTTTTTATAGACCAAAAGACTTCATCCTCTGTTCGCTTCACTCATCAAATCCCGTAATTGCTTCTCATTCATCATTATCTTTTCCCTTAAAAGTAAATATTTTTCATAAAATCAAAGAACATTTTATTGACAAAGTATACAATATTCTAAATTTATGTAAGAAGGTTCTTTTAATATGTTAATCGTCACGAAATGAACAAGTGTTTAAAAAATTATGGTTTGAACTTCAAACCTACGAAATACAGATTGTGTGTTTCAATAAGAAGATATAAATAAGTAATTTTAGCCGTTAATCAGACACTTTAAGTAGGATGCAGTTTCTATATCACAAATCACGTTTAGGAATTTCAATATAAAATTTATGTCTGGCATCATTTAATATTTTTACATCTTTACTGTATTTCTTGTTTTCTTTCCTTTTTTTTTTTTTTTTTTTTTTTTTTTTTTGTAGCTTTTGATTGGCATCAACTCAAAATAAAAATCTCGAGGGAAAAGAAAAAGTTTTTCTACCACAATAAAGAATTTTTTTATCTTCTATTGCATGAGATTTTTTTTAACAAATCTTAGATGCTTTCACGTCAATGATTTGAAATTTGCAATAGATTTTTCTCTCCAAGCTGTAACTTTTTTTTAAATAAACTACATATTAAGTCTATTTTTTGTTAAAATGTACACGCTTAAAAACGTTATATATAACAGGGGGTCGCGTTAGTGTTAAAACAAATTAGGAGAGTTAGAGCACATCATCAGAATTAACATTGCATGGGAACCCATGCCCGATAATGTGGTCATACGCCTCTAAGGGCGCTTACTTATTATGAACTGTTTCTTCGTTTGTTAATACCCTGTTTGGTTCATTTGTTGTTTCTTCGTTTGTTAATTATTCTCAAACTAATTATCGAATATTCAATATTTTTATTTTATCGCTCTCCCTGTTCATATTTCTACGCTGTGTCGTTATTTTATGTTTCTAAGTCTTAGATTTTTTATACAGCAAAAAAAGTGTAACTTAGAGTTGAATAATTAACTGTAATAGCGCTTGCGACTAATTAATAGCGAGACAGTTTTACTATGTATATAACCATATGTGTACATCTAGGGTAATCGAGAGTAAGAAGAAATAGATAACAATTTTCTTTAAATATAACAAAGTAAAAACATCTATATGCCTGCTCCGGCAAATAGATGTTTAGAAGCAAAACTAACAAACTTATTCATAATGTCCATTATTCATAATGTTATTCAAAAGATAAAAAACAAAAAAAATGCTTTATATATAACACGATTCAAGAAAACTAGGACTTGTGCTCACTGGTGCAATTATAAAAAATATCTCCTTTGCAAAAAATTAATATTAATTGGTTAGTATGATGGCTAATACATGGTATATCTCTAATGCGAGGAAATACAGTCCTTACAATGCCTAAGCATGTTGAGTATCAAATTATCGAGGTCATCGTGAGAAGCAAAATCATCTTGAGGATGACTCAGGAAGCAATCCTCTTCGAAGTTCCATACATTGATAGGGGGTGGGTGATAGGCTGCAATTCGTCTGCCAAGCATATCCGACACATGTTGTTTCTTATTCATGTCAGGTGAGAACGCTGACCATTCTAAACGGGTAATATCCTAAGATTGAAGGCATTCGTTTACGATGTTTGTTCGGTAAAAGCGGGTGTTGTTATTCATAAACATAAATTCTGCACTTGTGGCACCCTTAAACAAGGTCCACAATAATAAACCGATATATATGGTCTGTCATGATTCAGATATTATCAGGCAGATCTGTTTTGGAGCACCGTATATTCTAACCTAGGCGAGCAATTCTGCACCACCGTAAAGCGTCGTTCAAAAATGTTGTCTTGATGGTAACGGATATCTGGCGTGGCTGACGTATATCAGACTGCAAGCTAAACCTGAACTCGTTTGAAAACATCATACAGGCTCACTATGGTGGTGTCCACATACCATGTTCTCTATTCCAAGGTAATCGCAGACGAAAGCAGAGTGAAACATATTTGAATGAGTGGAACATATTTGACAAGCTTGTAAGCATATAAACCAATTTCTTAAACGCATGTACACGGTTTTCCTTGAAACTATAGTAGAACTTGATTATTAATAGAAATCACTACTATAGTGCTAGTGATTTGGGAAATTCTAGCGCCATCACCTCCACCATCAATAAATATTATGATTTGGTATATGGAAGTAAAACCTTTACCCTATTTCCTTAACAGGATTAATATTTTGTAACATTTCATTATCCATTCATTATCTAAGTAGTGGGAAGTCTTGTTTACTAAATTTTCGTCGGCTAAGGTTTGTTTCTGAAGTTCACAATACACTTACATCAGCTGCTTACCTGATCTAGCTTAAAGCCTCGTTTGCCGGACAACGATTTTTTACTATAAATCATGGCTATCAAAAAAAAAGGAATTAAAATACTCGTAACCAGTTATTTTTAATCATTTGGAAATCATTTGAAAATCGACTTAGGTTCTTCTACACATTGCACATCGAATTACACTGCCGTTTATATCTTATAAAATAATTAGAATATAATAAAATAATTGAAATTGTTTCTTTACAATTTGGGTGGCGTGGAGCAATTATTTGCCTTTTTTCAACTTTTTCATGATAGTGCACTCATTATAAACTTTTTTGTATACCATTATGCTACTTAATATGTCAAGTAGCTCTTAAACAGAAAAATATGTACTAATTTAATTCATGCAAAATGAATTGGGAGATCAATATGTTACTCGGTGATTCGCGAAAACAAATATTAAAAAGAGTAGAAAAACCCACAACAAATTGGCAAAGAGTAATATCCGAAACAATGCAGTTCCTGCTCTAATTTATTCTGGATATTTATGGCCCTTTTTTATTACTTTTAAAAAATAAATTAAAAACTTATTAAAATTAGTAAACTATCTATAGATGTAATGAATGATTTACTTAAAATATATGAGCTTATCCATAAGGTGATACTGAAATTTATTTGAAAAGCGTAAATCCGGAATAATGTAAAGGCGACAAAATATTTCGGATAATTATTACTTTTTCGGATATTATTTTCTTCCATTTTTAGAAATTTTTTCCCCATGGAATTTCTACTTATTTTTTTGATTCCCATTTTCCCCCCGGCCCAGACACCAGATTTTCGGGATGCAGAAAATCCTCAGCGGCCATGTCGTATTATTTTGCGGCATGTAAAAGATCCCCGGAGTGCCTTATTGGCTCTTGGAATTTCCGGCAAAATTAAATTCCTAGTGCACTTTAGCATCTAAATAGAGTATCGGTGCTGCCATCTAGTGTGGCAAAAACTAGACGTCCAAATTAACATGGCCAACGGTATCTCACCCATTGTGGTGGTCCTGAAAGAGTGGATACCACTTCTGGAGAACGTACTAGGTCTGCTCATCGGGAAGACTGATTGTGCAGCTCACAGGAAATATAAAAAAAAAAAAAAAAAAAAAAAAAAAAAAAAAAAATCTAACTATCAGAATTTATGAAAACATTCAGAAAATTGCGTAAACATTGCGTAGAAAGTTTTCTCGTAAACTTATTTATTTGATTTACATTTTATTACTTGTAAGTTTATCCAATTATGTTTTCCTATTACGTGTGATTAACTCACAATGCGTGCTTTGTAACCAACGCTTTAAAACCACAATTAAGAAATATTTAAAACTCATTTGGTGACGGATTTTGTGTTTATCAATGTATAGTACATTCCATCTCAAAAATTTAAAACAATAAAAAAAAGATAATTTAAAACAACAGAATTCTAGAAAAAGTCAATTTCATGTGATGTAATTAAATACAGGAAGTAAATAATTTAATGAAAAATATTTATTTTATTATGACTTTGATAAAAAAAACTGAGTTTTCTCGTTTATCTTAAACGTTTAAGCATAAGATCTTAAATTATCCAATTTAGCCGTCTTAAAATAAACATAATTGTATATTGATCCTCCGTTATTTTTTCTTAATAACATTAAATACACGTTTTTTCTCTAATTAATTAGCTTTAGATGTGTTTGAGGGGGGGGGAGGATGAGTGATAATATTTGTTTTCTTAATAGACTCTTGGAATTCTTTTACAGCACTGTATTTTTTGCCGTTTCTAAATATTTGTCATGTTAAAAGGCCCTAAACGCCCTCCATTTTATTTAGCTAGTGCAAGCCAATCTAGTATCTGAACATTTTACTGAGAAAGCAAATTTTTTGGGTAACGTGAAGTATCGATCCAGCCATTGTTCTGTTGAAAGATACGAGAACAATCATTTCCTCCCAGAAGTTCTTGAAAAGGGAGCATATGTTGCCTTATTGTGTCTTCATACATTTCAAATGTTTGTCATCCCTATTCCAAGTGTTTCCCAAACCAATAGAGATTTGCTTCCTGGCTAACTGATGAAGAAATTCTTTGACTCTTCTTAAAAGTAATGCCATTCTATTGATAGCAGCATCTAAGTTCCATTTTTTCTCATTACTGAATATTACAGATAACCATTTATTGCCATGCGTCATGTGATTCTTTTCTCAGTTCATTCTTGCCAATATATGATGTGGTTTAAGACATAGTTTGCAGCGAATTTTTCTCAAAACTATATATTTTCATTCTCGAATACGTCTATAAACGGGGTTTTTAGACACTGATGGCTGTGCTCTTAATTCGTGAATTGCCATATCTTGCCTTTATCTCTGAATTTGCCAATCGGTCGGAACACTCGTCGCACGTGGTGGTCCCATTCTTAGTTTTCGGGCGAAATCATATTTTTTCTTCAACACTTAATAAATACACCTTTCTTTGATCTATTTAAAATGCGAGACATTTCAGAAACACTCTTCTTTTTTTTACTTTTTACTTAAAAATTTTGAAAATTTCATTTTTTTAAAATTCTGCAAATGTTGGAGCTCTTGATTAGATATAATCTGCCTATCTTCATGCTTTGCAGGAATTACTTTGCAAGAAATACTCGTGCTTTGTACTTCATCTAACCAATACCGCATTTACAAAGAAAGTCACAAAATAAATAAACTTTTGAGACAGCCATTTTAAACAAAATTTTTAGAAATCACCATTGCCATATAAAGTTATAAAATCTATTTTAATTAACGAATAATTTTTTAAAAATTTCATTTCGATTATAATTTAAAAATTTTTCCCTTTACTATGTCACGTATTTTTCAATTGCGAATTCCGCTATGCATTTTAATTTTCAAAACAGGCGGTAAAAAATATTTTTATCTATCTTTCGTTGATATTTTTAAATAACAGCAACTGAAAAATATGTTGAAACACAGGAAATAGTGTGATATGCTTAAACAGTTATACAAAAATGTAATTTAATGACTGAGAATTTAAAAATAATGATTGAAGTTGATATTTGATAAATATTTAAAGAAAAAAATAAACCATTTAATTTTCATGGAATATATGGAACACTTTATTTAATCAAAATATGTGTCACAAAAATTATCATTAATATTAATTCATGATTACTTTTAATCAAAATAACGTTGAAAAACTATTTTTATCAATTTATATAGCACTTTGTAATTTTTAATGACGTCATTTTTATTAAAATATTCAAAGTAAGAATTAAGAAAAATTTTCACCTTTAATACACTTCAGCTATTTGAGATTTTTTTAGAAATATAAAAATGCTTTTCTCTGACGTAATCCCTCAATAACTGTACTTTTCTCAAACAAATTCTTTGTAAAATAGATCAGCTTTTAAGAGGAAGTTGTTAGTTTCTTTGTGAACTACTTAAAACGTAATTTAAGGCAATGTAAAAGTTATTTTCGTGTTATTCAACAATTGTATGTCGTAACATGTCAAGAATAATCTTCTTATTGAGAAGTTTTGAAGTTTTTCAAACTATTACGCTTAAAAATTTAAAATTTGTCCTAAAATTCTGAGTCATATGTTTTAATATTAACGAAAATAATTATCTTGAAATATTGACAATTTAACCAACGAAAGGTATCAATACTATATTTAAAATATCGTAAAGTATTTTAAATTTTTTAAAACTATTATGCTCAAAAATAAAAATTATGTCGAACCATTTTAAAACAATGCGTTTTCAGGCAATTCAAAAAAATCCTTTTTTGCCAATGAAGCGAAAAAAGTATCGATATTACGTTTCGAATATCGTGAGATATTTTGATGCTTTATTTAAATTATTACGTTTAAAAAATAAAAATATGTCGAAAATATTTGAAACAGTAATAAGTTTTAAAGCAACTCAAGTAAATACTATGTAGAAAATTTGACTATATCCGAAAAAAAGACCATGTTTTCAAAAATCGGGAGATGTTTTAAAGTTTTTTAAATGTTATGTTTAAAACTTAGAAATATGCGTCTAAAAGTTTGAAACATTAATATGTTTCCAGATAATTCATGAAAATACCTTTTCAAGTAAATTCGCCAATTTTATCAAAAAAAAAAAAAAAAGTATTAATGCCAAATTTTAAAAATCCAGAGAGGTTTAAAAGTTTTTCAAATTATTACGTTTAAAAAATCAAAAATGTGTAGTAAGATTTGGGACATTAAAATGTTTTAATACAGCGCAATAAAATATCTTTATAGGAAAATATTCAATTTAACAGAAAAAAAAAGTATCAATATCATAATTCCAAAATTCTATATAATGTAGAAATGTTTATTATTTAGTATTTTTTAAAAAACAATATTACAAAAAATATAAGCAGTAGAAAATTTAGACTATCAGCCTTTTCCTTAATAAATAATTAAAAAATTTTCAAAATCGTGCGAAACTTTTTTGTTCCATTAAATTATTTCGATTTTACACCCTGACAAATATTTTTCTTAACATTCAATATTATTTCCTAATTTTTTCATAACATTTTTAATTCGGATTTTATCGCATATTATACCATTTTAAAGTTTAACATTTAATGCTTTGTATAATGACTGGTTGAAGAGGTTAATGCATCAATAAAAAAATATGAAGGACTTTCTTTTGATATTGATAGAGATAGAAAGCTAAGAATTGATTAATGAAATTGAGGAATCATAAAATGTCGTCCTCGAACGAATTATCAACAACAAAATAGTACCAGGGGTGAGGAAGAACTTCAAATAATCCGTGTAACTAATTAGTAATTTTAAACGGAAAATAATATAATAGGGACAGACAAGTTCCGATTGGATATTATATTTTTTAATGTTACGTAGAAATAATATTAGCTGGACTTAAAGTTCCACTGGTTCTCAAAAGATAAAATCAGATGGCGGAACTGCGGTAACTGACTTTCAATATTCATCTCTGCAGCCTTCTAATTTTAAATCTACACCGAAAGACAAGAAAACTCCTGGATCCCGCACTGGACAAAATAGCCTTAGTAGATGATTTCTTTGCAACTAACTTGCATTTGCATTACATTAAGAGGAAAACCACGAAATCCACCCACGATTAGCCCGACAACGAGTGGTTATTTATCCGCTATCCATCTCCCACTGGGAACATTTTTAGACAACACTGCTGTTGTTGCAAACTGGCAGCAGATTAACTATCTACCTTTCATCATTGAGATTCGAACCTGGGCCTTTTTTTTGGCAGACGTACTCTCTGGTCTCTAAGCCAGTTACAACACATTTAACAATAATGTACGAACAATTACTACATGACTGGTAGTTAAAATATATAGAAATATGACTATGAGGATACGTTTTCTAGTATCAAATAAACAAAAAAAGTTTTATTGGTATTTATATGGTTAAATGTTTTATATGGTTATTATATTTTTCTTAAACATAATGCGGTAAAGAGTAGGATAATGCACAGCGTTTGCAGAGATGCATAAGACCCTCTTAAAGAAATGTACAAGAAAGAAACTAAAAAGTGCAAAATAAAAAGAGTGCTCCGCATTCTGAATTTTGAAGCTGATTTCCACACAAAAACGTGTTTCGTGACTTAATTCGGCGAAGGGCTTGCAGCATCACGGAACAAACATTGTCTTTTCTTTATAATTTAAAAAAAAATCCTTTTTACAGTGTGGTAAAACAACTTTTAACATTGTCAGGATATGAAATCATTTACTTAAAAAATTACAATTCTCACAGTTAGTGGGACTATAATAACTTATAATTTGCTTTTAATAGATACTAATTAATAATAAAGGACATAATTTCAAAAATTTATCGCGCTGATTAAATATTTTGAATAGCGTTTTTAAGTTTATTTTAAGTTACAGAAAAATTGCGTTTTAATATGATAAAAAGCAATCTCAAAGCAAGAGACATGAATAGGATCATTGTATGAAATATTGAAAACAAAGCAACAATTAAATAAAATAAAAACATTAAATTTTTCAAAACTATTTAGGGAGATCAAGACAAGATGATGAATCTCATTTTATTTGTAGTATTTGTAGCAACCATTTTTAAAATACAAATTAAACTGTTTATAGCAAAAACAAAAATATTTTTAGAAATATCTATACTTAGAAATGCAATTAGAGTCTAACTTTTTATAAATTTTTATTTTGTTTAATTTAAATAACGTTTGTATAATGAACTAAATTTCAAATATGACTGTAATACCTCATCTCATTCCACATGCTGTGTAAATAACGGTTTATTTGTGTCATTATCGACCATTGATTGATTATACACTTTATAGGCATATGGTCCGTAGCATGCACGCGAACACATGGGCTATAGTATGTATCGCATCTATTCAATGGTTTGATTAGCAACATCTTCTGTTAACTACTGTTATATTGAAGTTCCTAACACGAGAAATATATGTTAAAGTGGCATAAATGAAATGCACAGCTGCTTAAAAAACTGAAATGTTTTATTTTTGGATAGTTATTAGGTGAAAGATCAAGTTTCTCATTCTCTCTGCTTATATAAATCGTTTTATCAGACTGACTATTGAAAACCGACAACTTACTGGTAAGTCCATGCCCCTTAAGGTTAGGAATTTTAAGCTGAGTTTTTCTTAAACTGCTTTTAATTTTATTTTCGTCAACGCTTCTCAAATTAACGTTTTTAATATTAAGGTTTTATTCTACTATCCAAGCCTTATCTTCTGATCAATATACTGCTTTTGAAATTAATTTGACCACGACAAATAAAGCTGTAGTGTAGCTGTAACTGCGAATATTAAACACCAATTCACTAGAGTAAGTCATGCTAACTTGATTCTATCTTGAGGTGCCTTTCGATAGATGAAGGTTTACATCGTTAGCAATTTAGACCCCAAATCGATGGATGATCTACATTGAATAGTTGATTAGCTCAGAAAATAGCTCAAAAAATCCGGTGAAGTAAATACAATTCTCCCGGCCTATAATAAAAATGGGGTAAAGTAGAAATAAAGAAAAATATAATGGGCAAAAAATAAACAATTAATAAATATAAAAAGCCTTAATCAACTAGTGGAATTCGTCCATCGAATTCTATCACAGGTAAAATTCTGGAAGGGGAGTGATGTGGTGTAACTACCACTACGATTATTAATCATCAATGCACTAGTTTATAGGACATGTTAACTTGATTCTATCTAGAAGTACCTTTTGATTGATGAAGGTTGGCATTATCGGCATTCTAGCCTCCAAAAAGCAACAACATTTGTAGTTCTTCAGTACATATGATTGCTCATAACTTTATTTTTGCGATAAAGAGAATAGATGTGGGAAAATATTCTAAATTTTGAAGCATTTATAATGAATGAAAGATATTGCATCCCAATGGGAAATTCAAAGTGCTCTATCTCGGAAATTGTTACAGCTACAAGCTCCCCGTTCTTTTCAAGTTTTAGGCAATTTAATTAAAAAAAACTTGACCGGGATTCAAACCCAGAGCTTTTCTGATGCAAGGCCAATTACCTGACCCTTACACAGGCCAGTCGGCTGTTTCCTGTTCATATTTAATAATTTTTCTAGACCATACATCCGTCTTAAAAATTGCTTATATCTTAGTCTTAGCTATTTTTGTATAAAATGTTTCCGACATATAATTAATAACATGTTTCCTGTTTCGATTTCATTATTTTATGTAGCTATCATTGTCTTAGCTATTTTTGTATAAAATGTTTCCGACATATAATTAATAAAACGTTTCCTGTTTCTATATTATTATTTTGTGGACCATAAACCTGCCTTCAAAATATTTGAGTATTTTATTCTTAGCGATTAATGTATAAAAAATATCCAGCATATAATTAATGTAACGAATCCTTGTAGATAGTTCATTATTTTCTCGGCCATAAACCTGTCCTCAAAATGTTTGAGTATTTTATTCTTTGTTATTATTGTATAAAATATTTCCAAACTATAATTAAAAAATCGCTTCCTGTTTCTATTTCATTATCTTTTGGACCATAGACCTGCCTTCAAAATGTTTGATTACCTTATTATTAGCGATTAATGTATAAAGAATTTCTAACTTAAAATTAATATAACGAATTTTTGTACATATTTCATTATTTTCTGGACTATAAGCCTGACTTAAAAAAATAAAAAATATTTTTTTTTCAGCTATTACTTTTCAAGAAATACCAACATATATGTAATAAAGCTTTTTTTTGTTTCTTCAACATTAAAATAATAGAAACGCTGACATTTTAGACACGTTTAAAATTTAGAGATTTATTTAAACTTCATTATTGCTTTCAACAATACTAAAAACTAATTACAAGATAACTGCATGAAATAATGAATTGAACATTATTTACGGAACTCATAAATTGCCTTTCTCATTAGTATTCACAATTTGCATACCCTTAGGAAGTTGTGGATGTTTTAAAAGGAGCTGTTATTCAAGGCTTAACACAAATCCTAAGAATAAGCTTTTATGATTATCACACGCAGAAAATATGAGGAATCCAAAAGCCTTGGAGTTTATTGTGAAGAGTGTAGACATCTTCAATAATCACCTGATTTATGATTTAGAGTCAAATCAAGTGATATGACATAATACTGCGTTAAGAGTGAATGGGATATTAATGAAGAAGGGAGACCTGTTCTCTGATGCGACGAATCGATTATTGTGATGCCAAAATATGATGCGCTCTATATTTTTTAACTTGAGATGACCCTTAATTTTAAAATTAAGAGTGTTGGTGCTCCTTTATTTTACATTGTTGCTCCTTTATTTGAAGTTTCTCGGAAAAAATGGTTAAATAATATTTTTATTTTATTATTTTATCATATTCAAACACAACATAATCAAGCATAAATAAGATGGTATTCAAACTGTTAACTGTAAGAAAAAATTGTTAACTGCTTTCGCATAATACGGGTAAACAACCGAAATTTTATTGTACCAATGAGGCAATTTGGTTCATATATATATATATACATACTATAGCCCCGAAAAGACAATTGTTTCAATCTCATGATCGACCGACAGAAGGATCGAGTCCCAGCGTCGACACCACAATATTTCATCTATTCCCTTCACCACAAGAAGTGTTTCCAGTATCCTGCACTTCCCAATATGTGACCCTGGACTGTTAGAACACGAAACTATAATTCACTTGACGGCTAATCTATCATTTCATGACCGATATAAGAAGAGTTTGAGCCCCAGCACTGACACAACAATATTTCCTCTATTCCCTTTAATACATAAAGAGTTTTCAGTGTGCTGCACTCTCCAATTTGTGACCCTGGACTATTAGAATAAGTTACTCTCATCCACGCATGGATAAGAGTATCTTATTCTAATAGTCCAGTTTTGTGTGAAGCATCATAAAGCTGCTTCACACAAAAAATCTAGTATTCTCCAGCTCTTACGATAGGTAAAACCACCAGATAAACGATTAAACCACATTTCACGGTTCATTTGATAAAACTTAACTCAACCACAACGTAGCTCCAATGTACAGTTAAATTTCTTCGGTTTTAAAACCATGCTAGTTTTAATTGGTTAAAAAACCGTAAAGTTTTGTAGTTATGTTTTTTTAAATTCTAAACTGATATTAGACACCAAAAAGTGCAAAGGAACATTTTAGGTGCAGTGAAGCAATTAGAACCAAAGGTTATGCATGGACTTTCACTACACCACGTTGGTGTAAAGTATTTGCTGTCAATTTCGGCGTAAAGATACATTTAATTTTTTTACAGATTATTATAAACCAATTTTATTCAAAGAATTATTTTATAAATATATATTATAAATTATATATTAAATTGACCAAATAATTAATTTACAATATAAATATATATTGTAAATTAATAATTGTAATCGCGCTTTATCCTGTATTGTACAAAATAACTTCACTGACTCTAATATGTTTAATACTCTGTAATTATAAATGTTAGTGCTAGTGATATTAGACACCAAGCAGCGTTAAAGGGCATTTTTGGTGCGGTGAAACACCTAGAAACGAAAGTTATGCATGGCCTTTAACTACACCACTTTGGTATAAAGTAGTTCCCACAATTTTTGGTGTTGAGATACACCAAAACTTATTCCTAACTATCCTAATATTTAAATGATCTACAAAATTTAAAACTTAAACCGCTACTAATCCTAAATTTCATTGAAAAGTTCACAGAGAGTGTGGGACTTAGGCCCCTTTTTCTTTTCAATGATTTGAATGATAACTTAGGCGATATTTATTATTTTACTGTTACTATATTTAATCATAAACGAGTTTCACTGGAAAAATGCGGCACATTCTTTTATATTATGTATCTTTGTTTAACCACAAGTAAAATCAACATAAATAGATGTGTGAGTTAAATGTCACTGAATTAGTGTTTTGGAATCTCTCTGAAGCTAAATGTTATTTTCGCCCAAATATTACGCTTTTAAAATGCGTTTCTATATAATTTAATAATGTAATGAGATGGGGAATTGAAAAGTTAAGATTGAAATCGTGCACTAAGTATTCACTTACAGGGAGAAATGGTCAATTGTTACATGTATTGTCTACGATAAATGGCATCAATTTGAGTGTCTAATAAATTAATCTTTTAAATTAGTTTGATAATTGTTGGTGTTTTTTCGGTGAGAAAACCTATAAAAGCGTGTTTTGTTTAATCTAATACAATAATCAGTCAGCAGGAAGAACAATACATAATAAAAAACAAGGAAATTATTTTAATTAAAAAAAAAAAAACAAGCTTTAATTACAAAAATAAACTTACATTTTTTAACAACCTTTTTTATAACGAGAAGAAAGCTTAGGAAACGATCAGTAATAAATATTTCCTAACTTATTTTGAGACTAGCGAATTTCGAAATTATGTATTACTGCTGCCAATAAATAAAAAATACATGTGATAGTGTTAATTATCAAAAGTTTATACTCTTCTTAATTTTTTTTTTTAAATTTGCTTTACCTTTAGCCTCTTAACTCTTACTTTCTTGTTTGCGGGTTTCTGCCCTTAACTTCATTAACATTCAATTTATAATTCTTAAATCTGTTATTAATTTGTGAAATTTACGATGCATATGTTTAATTACTGCATATTTTTTTTTATTAATTATTAACTTTTGCAGATTATAATTATGTTTTAACTACAAGCTTGATAATGTATATTTTAATTATGCAATATGGATTTATTTTTAATTGTTTATTACCGCATTTTTGGATGACCTTCCTCTTTTTAGTCATGCACTGCCTTAGACAGCGTTCCCCAACCCTATTTTTTACTGTAACCTAAAACCATTTCTGGCACCTCTCTCCTTTTGCTCCTGTCTTTCCGCAGCTGACACCAGCATCCCCTGATGCTTAGTTGAGAGTTGCGTGGGAGATAGGGTTTTATGTATTTCTTCTCTCATTTCCACCCCCTCTGCAGCTGCACCCCTGTGCACTTCGCTTAAAAATATAAATTTTATATTTTAGTGTCCTTAACATTGTGGCATTTTTCTTTTTCTCTGACAGCATGTGAACTTTTAATTGCCTATTGGACGGAAATCATTCTTTTTTAACCTTTGAGCCTTTTTGACCTTGCTCCCCTTTCACACGGGGGTGTCGTGGTCACGTGTTAGTTGTACTATCTCTTGCTAATTTCTTCTGTCTGCCAATAACTTCGTAAAGGGTTCGGTGTGAACTGCCCACCTCCCATTTCATTGGCCTTTCCAGTACTCTTTTCTACATTTGATCCCTCATTGGTGATTTACCAATGAAACCGACTTCTCTTAAGGTGGATGCACGACTGAGGAAGGACACGACATCCTCTTTTGTCACTCACAAAAATTTCTTGTTATGTCGATCTGATAGAGTTAAATTTAAGTTTGATTGTTAAAGGGTGGTGTAATGTCAACATGTTTTTGATGGAAGAGTTTGATTGTTGAGTGGTATTACAATTTCAACACGTGAAGATATAATAAATAGCAACAGTACGAAATAGTGTTTTAATTCCTTCATGACTACTTCTTTCGTTAAATATTTTATGAACCGCCACCTCTGTAACGTGATGAACAATAATTAAAGGGTGTCAACCCTAGGGTGAGTAGACCAGTTTTATAATGCCTTTGAGCCTACAGATTTATGTTAACCTACAATAATGATTTTTTTTTTCCACATCTATAGTTTGCTTTTAACCATTTAAATTTATGACCCAATGGACCTATTGGGTTATTCGGTTTGTAACATAGCTGTACCACCACTATTCGGCCAACTTAAATGCAATTTAGGAAATAATATATAACCATTCTCTTTTGATTTGATTGTTAATTTGTTTAAATTCCTCATACATTCTTGTGGGTTTACCTTGCCACATACTCAATCGGTTTCGCTTTTTTCAAAAAATTCATTTGTTTAAACTCAATTGTTCACCATATTATTGAGGATTTTTTTAAATTTTTTTTTTATTTTTTATTAAACGACTTAAAACTCCTCATGCACCACAAAGTATAACACGAGGCTAACAGTTGTAAGTAGATAACAAAAGAAGAAAAATTTACAAATTTAAATTAAAAACAAAATTCCGCAAGGCAGCAAGACTTTCAATACTTTTGACCAGTTCTGATAAGACTGGAGGCGCATCTTCATCATCATCGCCGTAAGCACAAATTCCACTGATCTCCAGATGGAAACGAAATAAATATCTCTTAAAATTTCCATGGTTTGTTAAAATTTGGGTTAATTTAAAATCAGTTGCAAAGAATTTACATTGCAAACGGTGAAAAATGTATGGAAAGATTATTGAGGATTAAACATGAATTTTTATTAGTCATTTTAAACTTAACATTATTTATTTTAACTCCTAACAAGCACATTTTTTTAAATATTAAACTTTTAAAACCTTAAGAGTATACATCTCAAATCAAATAAGATAAAGAAAAATACATTCATTAGTTATAGTCATTCATTAGTAATTAAACATATTCATTCCTACATTTAGTTAAATAATTCTTGATTGGCAAATAATTCCTTAGGAGTGATTTTCTGAAATTTTGTTGTTGTTCTTTCTAATGCTAATTACCAATACCAGCAAGCTTGCTTGGTGAAACCAAGCGAATAGTCAACAAAATTTGTTTAAACAATGACATGTGTCTGTTTCATTCTGTAGCTTAAAATTTTTTTATAGCAACAGGCATCTCAATGAAGATGCCTTTTTGGTATGCAAAAATTCTATCATTAGATGAAATGTTATTCTGACTGTCATGTTTCGTCAGTCTTTCTATTCTGTACATTATTTCATTATTCTTTCCTTATTCATTATTCTTTTTCTTCATTCTCCCTATTCATTTTTTCTAGTCATTAAAGTCATTATTTCTTTATTGAAGCAATAATAACTTAGCTATTTTTTTATTTTTAGGTAATATGTCACAGTTGGCAGTATGTTTTAATTCACTCTGGAGTTACAGCTGGAGAAGGCCATAACTTGTTAAAGTTATAAAATTAAAATAAAATGTTTTGTTTCGTTGAATTTAGTTCTTTGTGTTTCCTTAAAGATGTGATATTTTATGTTGTAATTTTCTTTTTCTTCCACTAGCTTTGAACTCGTTCTTTGTACGGGATGGAAAGAAGTAAGCAATCAATATAAATATCAGTATTAAACAACAGCACTACACTCGTGCACAAACTGAAAGGCAAATACCAGCACAATTAATGAAGCTAAAATAATAACATTTTTCAAAATTGTTATTTTTGTCCTTCCCGGTGTCATTATGTCGTATGATTACGCAAACACCTTTTAGTAGTTCATCCACTCAAGATTAACTGTATTCAGAAACAATTGCCATTATGCTGTTGCCCGAAGCCAGCTCATAATGGTAGAATTTACCACAGACAAGTGATTTTCTTCCATACTTATCAATTTAGAAAAACCGTAAAAACCCTCTCTTCACAGTATTTATATAAAGACTATAAAGTATAAACAGTACTGATATTTATTACCATAATATCAGTACTGTCTATTACCGAAATTAATTAAGCATCATTAGCGTCAATAAAAACATGGTTTTTTCTGCATTTCTCTTGAACAAATTAGTGTCATTTCTCTATAAATTTCGCTTTATAGTACTTAAAATTAATCGTTTATTTTTTATTTCATTTAGTACTTATTACCAAAATTAATTAAATATTATTGGAGTCATTAATATTTCTGCAATTTTTCACTTTTCTCCTAAATGCTATTTTCCCATTAAGTTCTCTTTTTAGTACATAGGCTATTTTTTTTTCAATGTGTACACATTACTAAAATTAATTGAGCTCCGTTTGAGTCAATAATAGTACGGTTGGTTTTCGCTATTCCCCTAAGAGGATAAGTATCTTTAGTACAATAATATTGCTTTTTAGAACATACCTTATTTTGTAATAAAATTTTACCTAATAGTACGTAATCAAGCATCATTAGCATCAATTATAGTATGGCGATTTTTTACGTTTCTCCTATAGGAGTTTGAGCATTTTTACCATTAATTTTGATTCTTAATACATAACTTATTTTTTTATTTAAATTATAGTTGATAAATAATTATATAGTTTTATAGATTCACGTTTTAAATGCATACCTATAGGCAACATAAAGACGTGGTTTCAAATAACTGTAGGAATACTAATTTGGTGAAGTAATTCCCCAATGCTATCATGCCCATGCTGTTATTGAGTTTATCTGACATTACGACTAAAATTAATTAAATGTTAAGGAGTTTGCAAACTGCAAAAAGTCATTTTTTATCTAGAAATTGCAACTGATGTAATCTTTAAAATATGTGAAAGAAAAAAAAATCGTCTATAGCAAACTCATGTTCATCAATGGCGAGTTCTAAGCCAATAAATATTCTATATTTTATATGGCTCTACCGAACGAGCTAATTAAACAATTTCAAATGAATTTTAGGATCAGAAGCTGAATTTGTCCTTTTACTTAAGCATTAAAAATCTCTTTAATAAAAATCTCTTATTTTTGTTTCTATACATCACATGCATATTTTACGGCGAAATTTTTTTTATCTGCCTATTAAAAAAATTAAAATTTGTTCAATTTTAAATAAAGTTCCAAAACTTTTAAAAACTATTAAATATTTTAAAAGCTTCTTTCTGCATATTTCTGCAAAACTTTTAAATACAAAACTTCCAGGAAATAAGCATAAATTCTATAAAACTTTTAATGAAAAAACTTAGTTTCACAAAGATATTCGAGGTTTGCAGGAATATAATTATGTATTTAAATTTTCATTCTTTCCTCACATCGTTTTTTGGAATTTGAGTGCATCGAAATACAAACCCGTTCTATCAGACTAGAAATAGATTTCATGCACATCAATAAAATCTTTGATTTAAATTTGTCCTGCGTTGAAAACATTTTAGGAAAAGTCCAATCTCCTATATTTTATGTTGTATTTCGATATATATATATATAAAACAGCATGCGCTTTAACATATTTTTAAATTTTTCTCTTTTGCTTGTTGTAATCCCTGAATTTCTAAAGAATTTTATTCTGGTGGTGATGAGAAAATTGAAAATAAAACTTAAACATTTTAAAATTTGGTCTCTCTTTTCTGTAACATTTTTTGGAGTTTCGAAAACATATTTTATGAATTTTTCTCCAGATGCAGTGGTCGTATTGCTTTAATTTTTATAATGTAATTTATAGAAAAGATTCAAGAAAGAGTTGAAAAAATACTCTAAAACCATTTATTTTTGACCCTTTGACATAGATAACTGAGACTTTTATCATCATCAAAAATAAAAATCGCTGTATTTATCAAAGAAAAAAATGCCATGGTACTAATCATGAGTTGAAGATTAGGTTCAGCATCTCTTTTCTTCAGCCCCCGAAGGAAGAATTATGTCTTAGCTCTGCCTGCACGCATTATCTGAGCATAAGGGCCAGAATGGCCCTACCAGGAAAAAATTCTCCACTTGCAATTCATCCGCAACGACTTAAGCAGTGAAACCTGATTCCAAATTTTTTACAAGCACATAACCTCAGTGAACTAATCTAGCTAACGCTTGACATGGAAGGTATGAAACAATAACGTTACATAGTAGAACCACGATTAGAATTTACAGTACTTGGCATATTACAGTAACAAGTAAAATTGAAACAACGAATAATGTAATAAATAAAATATCTGTTTAAAATTGTTTTTCGAATGTTTTTGATCTTAAATTTGAAATTTTACTTTAATTAAAATAATCACAAAATTTCACGAATTTCTATTGGGTCCTTCTAAAGAAAGGGTCAAAATCTGCTTATAGCTACAAAAAATGACAATTTATATCATTCACCAGGTATCAAAGAAATGAGAAATTCTTGTCTTTTCTCTCTAACAGGAATTTCACCAACTGATAGAAATTGGGACCACAACGGTCAGGTGCTTGAGTCCAGTTGTCCGTGGGTTCATTCACCCAGCTGCCAAGTAGTAACTGGATGTCACAGGGGTGTTAATTGGTTATCAAAAGAGAACCTACCCCATGAGTTCAATCGCAAAACTCATTAAAATCTCATTAACCCTCATTGAAGGGGTCATCAATTAATACTCGCGATTTTTTTCTTTCTCAAAATAGAAATTGTCTTCCATTATAGGAAACTTAGATTATTTTATGTTGAAGTTATTTCTTTTTTACATAGTGTGCGGTACTTTTACTTCAAAATGCGTAAACTGCTTACGTAAAAAGTTTAAATTGTATGGCTTGCAAAAAACACCCAAATGTGATAAAAAAAAATTGAATAAAAAAATATTATGATTGTCATTTGAATAAGAAAACAAAAAATATGTAATTTATTAATTAGGGTGATGAAGAAATTTATCTAATTATAAATAAACTTTTTTTTCAGAGTCAAAATTTTATTGTTTAATTTAATTATAACAACCATATGCGATACTAGTAAAATGAAATAAAAGATAAACTATTATCTGTATAGCCCATTGTGGTCCAAGAAGATGTTAAGGCTCCACAATTTAATGACCAACGGTAAGATTGAGCACATGCAGTCAGCATTGCGAACTTGCCGCCTTTACTTCCAGCTAATCTGGTAAACATGAGTATGCATCAGCGAGGTCATAAAGTTGTGACCGGGAATGAGACATTCTTGTAAAATATATTTCTTTAATTAATATTTTTTTCCTTCTAAATGTTAATTTACTTGGTTGTCATCATATCAATGATTTTTTTTATGATTACACAAAGTCTCTTATGTTTGCCTATTCTTATAAGCACACCGGACAAAAAATTAGTCACCCTCAGAGAAATCATGAAAAACATCATTTAATAGCATGTAACACAGCCTCTGGATTCGATAACCACCTGGATTCGGTTAGGAAGTGAGTCCACAAGGTTGTGCAGGTACGTAGAATCCAGTATAAGCCACTCGCTGAAGATTTGATTACGCAAATCCTCCAAATTGCGAGGATGCTGATTTCGACGTTTTACCTGGTGTTCCAACATATCCCACATATATTCAATGTGGTTCAAGTCAGGTGATTTTGCAGGTCAGTCGAGATGTAATTGAGTATCTGTGTGCTCGTAAAACCAGTCACAGATTCTTCCACCCCGATGAACTTTGTTGTAGCCATCTTGATGATTAAGGGTATCGACAACACACTTTTCATGAAGATGTGGATTGAAAGGCAACATCGAATCATCCGGAATGTTCAAATAAACATGTTGGTTCATGTTAGTGGTCACCTGAGTAAGGGGGTCCAATCTATAATAAGAAAAACACCCCCAAAACATTACATAACCACCCGCAGCCTGAACCTGACCTTGCACACAGTCAGGATGGTATGCTTCATATGCTCTTCGTAGCACTCGACGACTTGCGTCTTTTGAATAAAGAAAAAAACGTGATTCTTCAGACCATATTACATTTTGCCAGTCAGCAACTGTCCATGTTCGGTGATTTCTAGCTCAATGAAGTATCGCAGGCTAATGTGCCTGCGTTAGCAATGGCCTCTTACGAGGTGTTCGACTGCAAATGTTCATTACATGCAGCTCCTGTCGCAATGTTTTTCACTAACAGGATAGGATGGACCTTCATTTATAAACTGAAGCAATTCCTGACGGGGTTGGAAGCGATTTTGAATGACAAGTCGTGAAACACGTCTCTTTTCATGCAGGATCTTTTTCTGACCACAATTCACGTGTCTTCTTTCGTGACCACGTGTATTACACAACTGCTTGTAGATACGCTGAACAGTCCGCATCGAAACACTAACAAATCCAGAAACTTCATTCACCGTATGACCATGGGCACGGCCATACACAATTGCCCCTTTTTGCCACTCTATCACATCCTTACACTTACCCGTATTTACACACAATTTCCTCTTCAAACAAAAATATCTCACTGATAGCTACTTGCCTTTGATCACGATGAAGCATTGAGTACGCAGTTGAGCGCGTCACTTCACCACTGCGTCATTTAACGAAACCTAACGATTCATCACTGCTTGTTAACTAGGGTGACTAATTTTTTGTACGGTGAGCTTACTTTATTATTAATTAAACCGTGATTAAAATTACATAAAAAATTATTATAATTAATCATATGAAAAAATCATATCGTTTGATTAAATCCTGTGTTAATTCTTTACACATCTGATAAAATCTGATAATTCTGATTAAATCCCTTGTTAATTCTTTTAATTCTTTAACTAAATTGATTCTTTTAGTACGTGAAAATCCGATGATTAGATCTTAAGTTATTTAGAGTGTTTTGTTTATTGTTTTTGCGCACTTTACATACAATAAGAAAAAATGGATTACTTTATACCTTTAGAGCGGTTGGACGGATTCTCTTTCTGTAAAGAGTATAGCATCATTTTAAATAAATCTCATAAACTACAGGGTGTTTATAAAGTCCCGGACCCATTTTGATGTTTAATAACTCATAAAATAATGAAAATATAAACAAACTTATGGCATTTATTGATGGAATAACTCATATATTTTCCTTTTCAGGGAAAGCTGGGGATGAATATCTTTCAAAGGGATGAATATCTTTACTTTTGTAAATATCGTCTGCGCGTGTGGTTAATTTCAGATAATTTCATTTTCCAGTCTAAATATCTGTAATTTTCTAAATATCATTTGCTTATTAATTGCATTTTTCTCTCTTTTGTTTTTGGCAACTATTGCAATGTTATGTTTACTTTTGATGTGTTTGTTCTACGTAGTACTTTTCTATGTGATGTTTTATTCGAACGGATATTAAGAAGAATGCATACACCATAAGAGAAAGCACAGATTTTATGGTGGTTCATAGAAACAAAATCGATAGTGCAAGCATGGAGAAATTGCAGAAGAATTTATCAAAAAGATCCTCCACCCAAAAGCAGCATCTTGCGGTGGAAAAAGAATTTTCTAGAACCTGAAAGTATCTTAGATAAGAAACGTTCCGGACGTCTTCCGTAGTTCTTTGAATGACCATTTTCCAGGAAGATGGATTGGGTGAGGAGGTCCAATTCCTTGGCCACCCAGATCACCTGATATAACGCAGCTGAACTTTTTTCTTTGGGGATTTATAAAGGACAATGTTTACAGGAGGATCGTGTCAAACATTGATGACCTAAAAGCCAGAATTATGGAAGCCTCTGTGGATGACGACATGCTTGCCGCTACCTGGCGTGAAATTGACTATCGACTTGATGTTCTCCGTGCGACGAAGGGGGCACACGTGGAAGTTCATTGACAAGGGTCATGAAACTTTTTGAGTCTATCTAACCATTTATGTTATTAATTTTAATCTATCTTTATTATTTTATGAGTTATTAAACATCAAAATGGGCCCGGGACTTTATAAACACCCTGTATATCTATCAATTAACTGTAATCATTGCGGAAAAAGCTTATTTCTTGGCGAAAATGGCACTTTTCGTTGAGAAACATCCACATACACATACACATATATATACACTGGTGTGCAAAACTTAAGCAACAAGTGGTTTTTCGGCCACAGCTCCCCAACAAAGTATAAGAAGTATATCGTTATCGTTTCAAAGTATATCGTTTAAGTACAAAATAATGTACAGTCCGCAAAAAAAAAAGAAAAAAAGATATCACCCTGAATAACTTTCGTTCTAATGATCGGATTTTCACAAACTAAGTGTCAATCTTAATGGTTCCTGGGGGTGACCTCAAATGTGCTAATTAATTAGTGCTAACTATTAATTAAGTTACGAAATCATACACAAAAATGTACTTTCATTGAATAAGCAATTTTTTTTTTTTTTTACATATTTGGAATCAGACACTTGAATTAGGGGGGGGGGGGGGGGGTAGACAAAATTTTGAAAAAATTGGGTGGTAATTAGGGTCGCAATAAAGGTTTATATATTTGGCGATATTCCAGAAAACAGCCAAAAAAAGTCGCCAGCGCAAATGAATATTTTAAGATAACCCATTGACTAATTCAAAAGAAGAAAGATTAATTTTACTAGGTTGCTAAGCAACCAAGCTCGGTCAGTAAAAAAAATTGAAATGTTTTGTGATTGCTCGGCGAGGTTTAATTTATAGTTAATAGAAAATATTTCGAAGTTTCTAGGCAGTAGACAATTTTTAAGCTGATTTCTGTCCAAACAGCAAATTTTTTTTTATTTTCATCTCCTTTGAAAAGAAAATTTGAATCGATTTATAAATTATATGATTTTCTAAGTTTTTAGAATTTAAATACATAAACTTTTTATCTGACATTATTTAGATTATGTTGTTTTTGCTTTATTTCTTCGAGGATTTCATTCCAAAATCAAATTAACATAACTTATTATGGCTATATGCAAAATTTTAGGGATAATCATTTTTACAGCTTTAATCGAGTCTTCTAGACAAGAAAGCTTGAAGAAAAAAAAAGTGCTTGAAAAATAAAATGTATATTGTATAGTAATTCTGATGCACATTCACAAGTTTTTCTATAATTTACGATATTTCTTTTTTTTTTCTATAACTCAAGGAATTGCTGAATGTTTAGTGGCATTTTAAAAACATTGAAATATGTTATGTCTAAGAATAAGATATTGAAATAATATGTTGCATATCGTATGATTCATTGTTTCAAAAGTCGCTTCATTCTGCTAGATATTTAGAGTACAATGTTTTCTTTGGATAAAGATGATTAGCAAATAGTATCCTCATGCTTCGATACATTCAGAAACTTACGTTCGCAAATTCACCATAAAATATCGCATAGCATATTCTTCAATTACGATAAGCTACATTTACCACCAAACACTGCTACTATGATTATTTTTGTTTTCTTATATATATCTGATATGATACTCTCTTTTTAAACAGAGCTTGTAAAGTCCTTACGATACTGAAATGGGGTCACGAAAACTTAAAAGATAAAATATTTAATTTCATTAACTCAAAATATCTGGTCTCAAAATTTTAATTTTAAAGTTAAAAATGACTTTTACAATATTGATGCTCTTACGTCTTTAAAGACCACATGAATCCTGTTAAAATATGAAAATGCATATGTTTACTTTAACAAGTGTAAAAACATTATCAAAATAATGATCAAGACCCTAATGTAAAACAGTATAATTGATGATAAAAACTCAACTGGCTTCAAAATATATGAGGAGGGAAGTAAAAGTCGACATGTTTCGAGCGTTCAAATATAATCGCCCATTCTCAAAACTTGTCAAGCTTGAATAACTTGTGACTTTTATTATCGGACGCTCAAAACATGTCTATTTTTATTATCATCTATTATTTTTTAAATCAATGAATTTTATATTTTTGATTCAGTTTCTTGGGATTATCTATTATTTTTTTTTAATAATTTTTTTTTTTTTTGGTCGTATGCCTGTTCTTAAGTGGCGCCATCTATGGCCAAGAATTTGACTTCTGTCACTGCATGCTGCCACTAACCCGTTCATAGGGTGGGCCACATTCACACAAATTCACGCAATCACACAAAGGAGAAAGGACATAGAACACAGAGAGAGAAAGAAACATCCATGCCTTGCCCGGGATTCGAACCCAGAACATTTCTCATGCAAGGACAGTTCCCTGCCCCCTACACAGGCCGGTCGGCATCTATTTAGTTACACAACGTATTAAATTATTTCACTAGATATTAAAATAAGTTTTACATAAGTTATAGGCACAGGTTCTTAGATTGAAAAAATAATAATTCACTACTTAGTAGAAAATTCAATGCAGTACAATTTTTTTTTGCTGTAAGCCTTAACATTTTAATTTAAGGACATAACAAAATTCCGTTTACAATGGAAATTTCAGAAGTCGAATGTGAAAATGGATGTCCCGTAGCACCAGGAGTTGAAATTAAATAGTTACAAGGACAACTATTTAAAACAAGTTAGCGTTTCCGTCCTACTCGAAGTTGTTTGAAAAGGTATTTTTTATATATCGATTCCAAAGTTTATTCTACATATATTTTAGGGGCCCTTATTTTCTTAAAATTATTGAATAATATGCTTAAAATAAATTATTTAAGCTATATGATTTAATGAATTTATAGTATAATAGTAAACGGGGCTTCCATTGCATATCTTTAACCTTGATACCGCAATCATTAAATAAATGGAATAAGCTTAGATAAATAATATAAGTTAATTCTTTCCTCTTTTTAATTTTTAAGGAAATATGTTTCGATCAAACAGATTTCATTCTGGAAATAGCGAAATTATTGAGTAGGGCCCTTGGAGCAATATCATTCTTATCCTCTTTTGACGAAATATAGGAAAAATTGGTTTTCACAGTTTCTGTAAAAAGTATGTTAGCCTTCTTGACACGTTTTTTTAAATTTTTATTTTCATTTTTAATCAAAATAAGTTCGGAAATTGCGTATTTTTTATTGCATTTTTTTAAAATCAGATGATTCTAAAATTCGCACGGCTTCGAACTCTTCTTACAAATTTCAATTTTTAGTATTTCCTGCTTAATAAAATAAGGCATTTTCCTGATAACAAATTATACTACAATAATATCTTGAGAATCGTGCTAAAGAAAAAAAATTAAACAAAATAGTTTAGTATATTATCCGGAAAAATATCTACATGGAATCATAAAGAAAGAGTAAAAGATATAATGAAATAATTAGTGAATCACACGTGGTCAGATAATTAAAAATTTAATTTCGCAACTAAGATGTTAGGATGACATTTAAGATACTTTAGATATTTTAAGACGCTTAAAAATTTTGGCTACGTATTCGACCGCTTTTTATGTTCGGTATCTTTATACTCTTTGAAGTGACTTATAAAACATCAACACTATTTTAGATAATCTATGTTGAAGTCGCAAGAAGAAAAAAAATAAATAAATAAATAAAAATAAAAATAAAATATAAAAAAAAAAACAAAAAAAAAATAAAAAAGACAATGAATGACTTATATTCTTTTTCCGAAAAAAATAGTATGCTTAATAAATAATCAGCTGTTTTGCATTAAATAATTTTAAGCAGCGGAATGTTTTTAATTTCTTAACAAGGTTTTATTCTTAGCTAGCAGACAATAATTCTTTAAAAAAAACTTGACTAGAATTTGAAAAGGAACTTTACTTTAAAGAAAACCTAAATTAAGGTTCTAAAAAATTGAGATTAGTATATTAATCAAGAAATAATATACGTAGTAGCATAAAGAATAAGATTTTTATAAATGTTAAAATTTAATGAAATAGTTGGTAAAATCGTTCTGCGAAACTCTCCCGTACAGGTGATTAAAATTTTTGTTTTAAGATTAAGACAATATATAAGATGTTGAAAAATTTGTGATGATGTGAGATATGCTTAAATATGTTTACTAAGTATTTTTATTAATATTTATAAAAAATATATTCAAGAAACTGATAAATATTTTATTCCAAATCTATTCATACGTATGCATATTATTATAATTGTATCAGTTAATGAGAAAAAAAACTAAAAAATATAAAATAATCGCATTAAATAAGCACAATCTGGTGTATAATCATATTCTATCAGAACATGCTTTTATAAAACTCAACATTCGTTTAATAAAATGCTTTATTCAAATTTCTTTACTAAATTTCAAATAGAATTTTCAAGGAATAAAAAAGAAACATTGTATTTTATAGTTTTTAAAAAAAAAAATAAAAAAAAAAAGATTAGCAAACGATTATTAGTGAAAAAAATATGAATGGAATTTTACGCTACGCGCACGAAGTCAAGTTCCTCGCAAGTTTATCACATTTTAATATTAATCGCCCCATTTAATTATTTCTTCTTTGTCGCCAAATTATTTTTTTTAAAATAATTAATTTTAATTTTTATCATCTACTAATAAATAAAAACAGTTGAAACTTTGGATTTTTCAATTGAAAAATATGTAGATTAATATGGTGTAAAAAAATCCATACCTTATAATTCAACATTATTTTATCCTCACTTTAAATAAATAATAAAAAATAATAAATAAATATTAAAAAATAATTTTTTCAAGAAATTATCCTTGGGTAAATGAGTTTTATGAGTGGGCGCAATTTTTTTTAAAATTTCTTCATTAGTTTTAAAAATATGACTAAAAACGCAAAAAGTGAAATTAACATTAAGGGGTTCAAACTTTGAATCGCTCTCCTGACCAAACTATGGGGACCACATTTCCCAGATTGCGGCTGATTTTTGTGTCTGATTTCGAAACTTAATTAATAGTTAGCACTAATTAATTAGCATATTTGAGGTCACCCCCAGGAACCATTAAGAATGACACTTAATTTGTGAAAATCCGATCATAAGAACGAAAGTTAGGGTGATATCTTTTTGTTTTTTGTTTTTTTGCGGACTGTACATCATATTCAAATTTCATGTCAATCGGATGATTTATTGTAGAGTTATGACATAAAACGCACTTGTTGCTTAAGTTTTGCACACCAGTGTATATAAATATATAAGTTCAAAATGAAGATAAAACAAAGTAAAATTACAGACTAATGGAAAAAGGGAAAAAAAGAAAATTAATAAAAAAAAATTTAAAAAAAAACTGGGAGTGAAAAAAAAGGATAGAATTCTTTAAAAAAAAATCCGGGAAAAAAAGATATAATCTTTTCATCAGCCCACACGATTATATCTGCAAAAAAGAGTGCTATCTAATATTGTACTAATATAGCCAAAGCAAAATATATCAATACAATAGTGTGAGGAGCACTCAAAAAATTTTTACAAAAACTACAACAAATAAAATAGAACACAATAAGTAAAAATAACACGTAAAAACAGAAAATAAAATTTAAAGAAAAAACAGAATAGAACATGAAACATAATCTATAAAGCGAGTAGCGAAATCAAATGAACTTACATGAACGGGAAGTTTTTCAAGAATGATTTAAAATATTTTCTTAACAAGACTGCCAGGTTGCAAAATATGAAAACACTAGCGCAAATTGAGATTGCATAACTAGAGGAGTTTTGTTTTAAAGTGCGTTCTTACTGCATTACTGAATGGCGTTAAAAAAAAAACTTGTTTTGTTAGTTACCAAGGATGGGCCCGAAAATGGATGTGCGCAAGGTAATATTATACTGGATAATTTAAAGAAGTTGAATATAAATAATTTTAGAAAATAAATAATTATTTAAGAAAAAATATAGAAAAGAGAAAGAAGCATGAATTTCCTGTTTTGCACATAATTTCAGTCACGGATTTGCCCGAAATGGATTTGCACAAGGAAAAATTTTATAAATTAGCAAGGAAATTTATTAGTAAATAATTTTAGCCACGGATTTGCCCGAAATGGATTTGAACATGGAAAAATTATATAAATTAACAAAGAAATATTTTTAGTAAATAATTTTAGCTACAGATTTGCCCGAAATGGATTTGCACATGGAAAAATTTTATAAATTGGCAAGGAAATTTATTAGTAAATAATTTTAGCCACGGATTTGCCTGAAATGGATTTGAACATGGAAAAATTAAATAAATTAACGAAGGAATTTTTAGTAAAGGAATTTTTTAGTAAATAATTTTAACCATAGATTTTCCCGATATGGATTCGCACGTGGAAAATTATACAAATTAACAAATAAATTTTTAGTAAATAATTTTGCCCTAGGATTTACCGAAAATGGATTTGCGCATGGGAAAACTATATAAATTAACAAAGAAAATTTTTAATAAATATATCTACAATAATATACGATTAACTCAATGATTTTATATAGAATTTTATTACTTTAGTTGGGTATCCATTGTTTTTTTATCAAATTTTGAAGGAGTTTATCGATTCGTTTTTTGGATAAATATAAATTTGGATTTTGCAGATATAATCGTGTGGGCTGATGAAAAGATTATATCTTTTTTTTTCCGGATATTTTTTAAAAAGAATTCTATCCTTTCTTTTCCTAATGCGCAATAAATGATACTTATTGTTTTTCCATTATTTTCTTCCTGTTTTTGTGTATTTATTTATTATGCTATATATATATATATATATATATATATATATATGTACCATCAGTCGGGAATCGTGCAACCATTATGTAATTATTTGCGTAAACTTAAAATTTCGTACAGGGAAGTGAAGGTGATCCTAAATTTTAAAAACGATAAATAAAAAGCGGTAACATGATTTTCAAAGTTATTTATTGTTTAAACCAATCTCTATGCACGGTGAAGTAAATCTGACCCCAAATTAATAAATGAAATAATAAATGGTAGTAAGATTTTCTTTCCTCAAATATTAGCTAGAAAAAGAAATGTTATCCTTTCGCTTTTTCTCGCTATTCGGGTTAAATCGAAGTTATCTAGCCGTATTAAGTGTATTATTTCTGGAATTTATTTATAAAGTTTATATATTTATTTTAATTTACCGGGTAATCATATTGATACGTATTTTAAGAGCTTGTAAAATTCGCTTTGATAGAAATATGCTTTTAAAAACATAAATTAAACCAAATACCACTAAAAATATGTACAATTTAGCTTTTTTTCTTAAATAAATAAATAAACTCAAGAAAAAAAAGGAAAAGAATGGTTCGTACAATTTTTAAAAAAATTAAAAAGTGGTTAATATTGCTATTAAAAAGTTATAAATTTCTTTTTTAGCTTTCACTTTAAAATTAAAAATCTAAAATCTAAATATTTACCTACTTAAGATATTTATCTGAAAAAACTAAGAGTGTGGGTGAATACAAATTTATAAAAATACGATTTATTTTCTTACTTTATCTCATTTAATGAATGTGTGAACTAAAAAATAGCGTAATTGGTGGCGCAATTATTTAATGATTAGCTTTAATCTCGTCAAAACAAAAGATGAATGACCATTACAAGAGTTCAACCTTCAATTTGGATCTATAATCATTAAATTACCATTTTTTAATAATTCACTGGCAGTTTACATAAAAAAAATTACTTAATATGCACGTAAATATATTGTTACTCCTTTCATAATAGCATTTTTCACATAATTTCAAAGCGAAAATTCTTGCTTTAATGACAGTTTATTACGTGCATAAGATGTTATTTATAGATTTTAATCTAAACTTCATCACCCAGCCTTTTTTCAGGACTGGCGAAATTTTCTTGAAAAAGTTAAACAGTGACATTAACTTGATTTCATTGTTCACATTATTCTTGGTTAAGCAAATTATTTGTATTCACCATAAAACAGTCATAATAAATTTTTTATATGGATGTGAAATTATGCGGACGTTCTTTCTTTTTAACTTAACGTTGTTGTTATTGCTCACTTAGTTAAAAGTAATCGTCTGAGCACTTTCTGATTGGAATCAAATTCCACATGATGTCAGTATTAAAACTTGGGGGTGCTGATGTATAAGAATTGAAATTTTTTTTATTATTATTTTTTACTGCGAAGTTTGAATAAATAGCATTGAATGATACTAACTTTTTTTTTCTCACGAAAATCTTTCCCCAAATGGTTCTTCAATGTGTGTTTTATTTTTAAGGCTGCCTTTTCGATATTTATCATCATTTAATTTAATTTAATATTATTGCTTTAAATTTCTATCTAAAGAGGTTTAAATAATACATAACTCTCTCGAAAACTTCATGACTATATTTTTATAAACAAAAAAGCTATAGGTGCATCCGAATAAGACTGGACATTTTTCAAATTTATGTGTGGTTTTTCATATTTTTTTTTTATAATTCTGTGCGAAACTGTTGTATAAAACAACATGAAAAAATAATATTTCTTAAAATTTTAAATTACTTTAAGCGTGAATGAAAGTTAAAACGACTGTTTCAATAAAACAAAAAGAGGTAACTATATTTTCAATCAGATGCTTTATAAGAATTTAAGAAAAATAAAATACATTTGGTGCATTTTTTAAAAAACAAATTTTTAAAAGAAGAAAATGATGAACACTGTAACCTACGTTAACCTACATTATACTTCATAACCTACACTAGTAATGGTTAAAGCACATAAAATGAGAAAAATTTCAAAGGCTAACGCTAAAAAGCTAACATGTCATTATGAGTACTCCTTACCTTGTACTTTATAAAAAAAATTTAAGCAATAGAAGCCAATTTATTGACTCCCAAAAATTATTAAATATATTTACAAAGTATCGAACATTGTTTGCATAATATATATATATATATATATATATATATATATATATATATATATATATATATATATATATATATATATATATATATATATATATATATGTATATATATATAATTCGTCAACTTGGGATTTGTTTTCACTATCATTTTTAAACATCATTACATAATTATGTAATTATTAGATTATTTAAATGTTTGATTAATTTACACATCTTAAAGTTCACGATTTTTAAATTATGGTCGAAATCAAAAGTGACAGTTGTAGCTAAGCAGAAAAAAAACTTAATTTTGTTACAGAGGGTTCATTATTTTATTAGCATTTAATCCAAAACATAGAAAAAAAGGCTATTACGAATTAAAAATTTTCAAATTAACTTCATCAATGAAGTAAAGGCATAAATGTTAGGTCGGGGACTGTAATTCTTTTAGTAAGCTCTTGTCTTAATCCTTTTGTAATGAAACACTAGAAATTGATAATTTAATATAATAAACGAAGTGTATAAAATGATCTACGTTAAAAAGTCTTTTTCCTTCCGTTTGAACTCAGTTGTCGAAGGAATGGAAACATGGAGGGAAATTTCTAAATAAATTTTAATTCTTTATTTAATTTTCACAAATAAACTAATGATACTTTATTCGTTATTATTTTCACGAATATGTAAAATACAGGGAAGTCACTCGAACATAATTTCAGATATTAGGCGTGTGATATTTAAGGTTCTCTATTCCTTTTTTTTATAAAATTATATGAATACAATTCCATTATCAGCATGTTTAAAAAAGTAATTTTATTTTAGAAAGGTAATTAAGTAATTAGATAGCAAACATTATTCTGTCTTAAGTCATTTATTTTTAAAAATGTACGTTAATTTTTTTTTTTTTTTTAGTATCTTCCAAATTGGTTTTCATTAGTTTCAATTCTAATAAATTAAATTTAATGAAATTCTATGAAAATACAATTGCGCAGTTTTCATTTGCTTACTCAAAACTGCAAATAACATAGTTTGTATTTAATTTTACTTCATTTGAAAAAAATTTTAGAAGTTTTAAATGTTGCCATGTACAATATTTTCCCATCCTTATAAAATGACCCCTTTATCATATATCTTTTCTGGAAGACATAGTGTAGTAGAAGAAAATTCTGTCACCAAATGCTTATTAATTACAAAAGAAATGAAAATTAGAATAAAATTCAAGATGTCATGGGTACAAAAGTTTTGGAAACAATATATATGTTGAACGGCATTTTCAATTTAGTGTATCAAATACGAAATAAAATTTTTTATTTTAAGACTAAGATTTTGAATAATAGGATACATATCATAGTTAATTGCTGAAATGCATGAAAGTGTCCGTTCTATTTTATTACATTTTTATTACACTCTTTTTAATGTTTTACTTTTTTTTTCTCAATTTTCTTTTAATTTTACTCCGAATTTCATCAAATTGCATTTTGCAGCTTTAAGGAGGTTTTTATATAATGCTCATCCGTTTTCATGTTTTACTTTTCTTAAAATTGTTTCTCAATTTCCTTCTAATTTCACTCTAAATTTTATACAATTTTATTTCTCAGCTTTAAAAAGGTATTTTTAATGTTCTCTTATTATCATCAAATCCTTGTATAACTATTTCAAAAGATACCCGATATTAATGTAATTAAAGTTGTATTACATTTCCTTTAGGTCTTATCCATATAAAAGTTGCATCGTTCATAAAAAGGTTTCCTTTTCAAAAAAATCTTCTTAATGGTACCATTTGTTTTTCATCATAGAGTATGATTTAAGGGAGTTTAAAATATTTTTGTGTACTGATCCTTTAAGTGAAACATGGTTTAGTAAAAAAATTTATAAAGTATTACAAATGATTGGATTTATAGTGTTTAAGATAAAAACGCTTAATAACTTTAATAACTTTTGATCAAATAATCATTTTTTCTTGTACTAAGCTCAACTTAACCTTAAATATGCAAATTGATAAGTCAGAAAATCGTACGCAACAGAGTATTTTGTCTAAATTCATTATATAGTTTCAATTATATTACAAACATTTTTTAAAAATTGAAATTTATTCAGTTTTCTTTTTATTTTTATAGATTCTTTGAGTTTAAGCCTATCTATGGATAAAAACAGTACTATTCAATTTTAAAAGATATATTTGAAAAATATATCTTATCATTTCTTTAAAGGAAAATACAGCTTTCTATTGAGCTAAAATTCAGATTTGAAATAATGGTCTCATTTGTTTTAATGGTTCGAGTTTTGATAATGCAATCCGAGATGTATTGAATTTGATATTTGCAAAATTGCATTTAATCTGTATTCTTATAAGAGTAATGTTACTTTCAGAGCACGACATCAAAAGAAAGGTAAAATTCTTATATACGAAAGGCAAATCTTATTGTTTCAACAGAAAAGATTACAAACTACAAATTGGATTAAAATTTTATAGTTCAGTCAACATGGATCCAAAATTGACGTTTACCTGGAAAAATTGGCTGGAGGTTTCATTTTTTACATACTTATGCTTTTTTCGGGAAGCTGAACACAAATCCGGACTTTGCAACTTAAATATTTTACGGGATGTGATGTTGCTACATCACACATGCGTCAATGTTCATCTCCACAATAGTTTTTTTCAGTTTTCGTTCTTTTAACCGCAATAGCCTTTCACTAAATTTAAATTGATGAATTGATTTTTTCTTATCGATTACTCCTAACTTAACGTTAACCGTGTAGTGCTTTGCTCCCTTCCGCGTGCCTTCTTGGCGTCAGTCGAGGAAGCCGCGGTATGAGAGAAACAACGTTCTCATTTTTTGAAACTTTTAGGCTCTGGCCTTCCAGTAAATTTTTTAGTACTTGATCCCTTTTAAAGTGTAAGATGTAATAATATTCCAGTTTAAAGTTTATCAAATAAATTTAACGGTAAATCATATGTTGTTGTAACTTGGAATTTTGGGCAAATCAAAATGCTCAACACGTGCACCTAGTTTTTTTACCGGCAAAAATTTGGAAAAATCTAATTTTTTGTATGCATTTTTTATATATTTAAAATCGAAATTTTCTGATGACATATTCGAAAATTATTGCAAAATCTGTACCTACATTTTGTCTGTGATAATAAATCAATAAATATTACGAACTCGGGAAAGGTGACTATTGTACTTGAATGATGTCTCTCTCAATACTAAACAGTAAAATAATTATTGGAGGCTTGGAATTTTTTAAATATTTTCTTGTCATGCTATGTGTAAAAAAATATATTTCCCATCTCAAAGGACATTTCCCCTCCCACTCTCGTTCCTTAAAACTTCCCCAAAATCATAATTTTTAGGGTCTTTTTTAATTTTAAATGTTTTGCTTGTTTTCTAATTTTTTTCTCAGTTTGACTTTGAAATAAACACTCACGTACAACTGAGCAATTTATATCCAATTTCTGATATCTACATGTTTTCAAACACCCTTTCTTACAACTATATTTG
This sequence comes from Parasteatoda lunata, assembly GCA_949128135.1. NCBI lineage: Eukaryota > Metazoa > Arthropoda > Arachnida > Araneae > Theridiidae > Parasteatoda > Parasteatoda lunata. The sequence goes on along the minus strand of OX421974.1, from coordinate 104,436,758 downwards.
ATATGTTTTAAAACTAAAACCTTCAGGAAGAGCAGGAGATTAAACTGTTGTAATCGGTTCAAGAATAATTGCTGATCTTTTTCATGCCTACTCCTCTGTTCGCTTTACAACGGCAATCCATTGTTGAATTTCAAGATCATGTAAGAGTGTTCCTTGGCAGTTTCGAATGTGAGCGGTAAAGATGAAACATTGGCTTTTCTTGTATAAATAATTGAATTTTTCAAAAAAAAAATAATAATAATAAAAAAATAAATACCGTCGGCCGGGATAGGGCACTTGGCCCGTGTCCAAAAGTTCATGGATTTGATCCCCGTCAGCCGAAAACACCCCATGTAGTAAACAGTGACTGATGCACGTTAAATATGTCGAGTCTCAAAGTCATCCAAGTCCCCATAACAAATCATACCTCTGGGAGTACTGATCCTGGAGTTTCCTTGTCTTCTGGAGTGGTTCAAAATTACAAATCTACGGAGTTGAACATTAGTAGTCGTAAACCCAAAATCAGGTTGGCTGTTCAACGACGGTTATAAAAATAAAAATAAAAAACTATATCGCCAACGATCCAATGTTGATTGTAACAGTTGATTTTTTTCATCCCCACTCCTCTGCTCGCATTACATTGCCAAGCCATTGTTGCATTTGAAGGTCTTGTAAGAGTGTTGTTTGGCAGCTTAGACTCTGGGTGGTAAGGATGAAAGATTGACTTTTCTTGTAGGGTTGATTGGATTTTACACAACAATGATACCACCAATGATCCAATGTCGATTGTATATCAATGCTGAGAAGAATTTTTCCCCACAATCCTCTAGTAGCATTTAGATTTTTGAATGTATTAATTTTAACCAAGTTTGGATTAACTTTTCATACTGTTGTGTACTTCATTTTGCCTTTCCCTTTCAGAGTAGAAGTTAATCCACAGCTCTCAAAAGTAAGGAGGAACCATTTGGAATAACGAAGCTACTCTGGTAATTTTTCTTCCACCGGTTTTAGAAATACAATTTCCGGTGGTGCAGTTTAGGTAGAAAAAATTGAAAAAAATTCTAGTAATACCAACATTATAAACATCCTCCCCAACAACTACAGCAGATTTTTCCTATTTCGCCTTCAGGATAACGAAGATGCTCATATATTAATTGAAGTTGTATACCCGCGATAAGTTTGTTTAACTATAAAACAGATTACTCCTGTTTCGTGATTAGGCTAAAAAAGATGCTTAGGTATTAATGGTTAATACAGCAATAAGCCTGAGTTACTTGAGAAAAAGTTAAATTGAGAAAACGTTAAATTAAAACAAAATGTAAGAAGAGGAGCGAAAAATCAAAACTTGGAAAGATTCAGAAAATTGTTATTTTGAAGAAGTTTTAAAGAGGCTTATAAAAAAATATTCGAGAGGGAAGGGTAGAAATCCTTTTAGAGGTTGGATTTATGTTTTTGTTTTCCTACATGGCATAATTTTTTTTTCTGTCAGGATTTTTCTTTTTTTTTAAATTTTAAACGTCTGTTAACTTTTTTCACCAATTTTTCTGCTTAAGTACTGAGAGAGGCATCTCTCCAGTGCAATCACCACTATTCACTTATATAGTCAAAAACATAATGCAACTTTAATATGGTGCCAAGTCTGAACCATATTAAATAATCTTTATTTAAATTACTGAATATTATAGAAGCACGGAATTAAGGTTGAATTTAACATCATTATCCTAGCTGCATGCATTATTATCGTTCAAAGCACAGAATTTGTGGTTTAACTTTAAACCTATTTTCTGTGAGTGTTTACGAAAGTAACATAATACAGTATCCTCTTGATTAATCATGGTATTATTATTATATTATATCAAAGTATGAGTTTATAAGCAAAAGAACAAATTAAATTGTTCTTTCTATGAAGAACAGTAACTTCCATTATAAAATCAGGCATAAAAATCATTCTTCGAAAGAAATTCAACATAATAAAAATATATATTTCAAAACCTAAGCCAATAAAAGTTGCAAATAAATTTAAAATTATCTTTGCATCTGATATCCTGTCTTTAGTATCGGTTTAATATAATTCAAGATGCATTATAAAAATATACAATGTCAATAGCAGAGGTTTCAACATAACTACAAATTCACTTTCAAATAAGTACTGATTTGAAGTCAGAATACATGTTTCTTGAATGAAAAAAAAATCAAAGAATGCCCCATGAAATGAACGAATGTTTTCGTTTTCTAAAGCTAGGTACATATTATTAACTCGTTTTATTTTGTTGCATGAAGTCAATAGAAAAGTTACTATTATTTCGACTTTGTAACTACAAAAGACTTGTAAATACAAAAAGTATACGAATCTTTATAAACAATTATATCAATCTATTGACACAGTTGATTTTTTTCATCATTGATTATTTCGCGGCTCGAAAAATGTTATTGCTTTTATTCGACAGTCAATTAAACTGTTGTCAGAAATAAAATGGATATAGATAAAACAAGAAAAAAGTTGATAAAGTTTCAAAAAAAGGTATAAAGTGTTTGTTTTTTTTGCTGTAAAGGAAACCGTTCCCACTCAGCGACCTATTTATAGGGCACAGAAAAGCTTAGTAGAAGAACAGGCTTAGCTACACTTAAGTGAATTTGAGTAAATGAGTGCTAAAGTTCCTCCTTTTTGTTTTTTCGTTCAATCTTAATGTTTTCAATATGTTTGTGAAGGCATAACTCGCAAAATTTTTGAGGGTCTATTTATTTGATTCTCACTCTTTTATAAAGGAAGATCTCAATGGTTTTTGCGTGTAGCAATTTCTTGTTTTCACGGACGATTTTTAATGTTTTTTTTCATAGAATGTAAATTTGTTTGAAAAGATAAAATAAACATGTATATATTTAGGCTTATATTCATAGAATGAAATTTTGGCAACCTTAATTTGGAACAAACTGGTATCAAATTTTATCTAGCCTTGTTTGTCTGAAAATAGATCAAAAATGATTCAGATACAGAAGAAGATGCAGTGAAGAAGATGTTTCGTCATTATGTATCGTTTTAATTATCCAGAATTCAGTAATTTTAAATTTTAAATAGCGTTGATTTTGATAGAAATGTTATGTCATTTCGCTACATCTAAAGGTATTTCTGAAATTAAATAAAATTATTTTTATTAGCTTTGATACAAAAAATATTATTGAAAATATTATTGTATAATTATTTAAATTCAAATTGTTTTCAATTTTACATTAAAAATAATGCTGTTTCATACAAAAATGACACATTTTAATTTATAAAAATGTTCATAAAAGTGTTATTTAGTTTTGGGTTTTTTCTATCATGGTAAACTACGCGTTCACGATTAGCTGCGAGATCTTCCGATTTCTAGCAAGACTTTAAAAGTATGTAAATATGTATATAAGTTGTTTAAGATTTTAATTATTATTTATGGAATGTTCTAGAAGTGCTGGAATATTCTCTTATGTCATTTCCGTTTCCTGATCTCACTGTATATAAGCTCATGCGTTTCAAGTGGAAACGGCAGTTACCATGCTCTGTGTATTCTAGATGTTTGTTAATAAATCTATTCTACTTGCCAGCTTAAACTCTTTCTTTCCAGACGACAATATTAAGGGTTATTTTAACAAATGCAGAAAAATATGAATTTCAACATTAGATGTGCATAATTTGTGCTTATAGCTCGAATAAATATAAAGAATTATCAGGAACCTCGGATAAATATTCGTAAAATTCTAATTAAGATGTAACTCCCACCCTTAAGGTTATGAACACTATTTTTATTTTTACACATCAATAAGCCTGATTCTTAAAGGTTTTATAACGTTTATGAATCAAATAAGCTATCTGTAATTTTTTAAATTATACTTTCTGAGGATAGCGTTAATTCTTTTTATTTGAGATACTGATTTCTAAATTCACAAGAAAATGTTTACCGCAAACAACTTACTAACCTGTAATAATGAAGTAAGGTTTACATGCAAATTATGTCTATAAATATTGGATAATTTAAAAATAAATCCCCATAGATAAAGCATATTTCAATCAATATAACGCAAAAATTTTAATTTTTTAATTAAAATTTATTATAATATTTTTTTAAAGGGATGTTATAAAATTTTTCTAAGTACTTGAAAAATTGCTTAAGTTTGACAGAAGCTACACTAATATTAGCTATTAAGCATTTAAGTAGCTATTAAGTCACATTAGCTATTAAGTCACAAATTTAATTAAAACTATAGCTTGTAAAATTTTTGTTCGATAGAAAACTACAGGATTTCTATATTATTTTGCGTAAATTTCAGGCAATAATAAAGATTTACTGGATACATGGAATTGAAGAGGTAAAAAAACAAATTTAAAAACAGCAATTCAAGCTATTTTCTTCTACTAAACACAAAATGATTTTTTTTTCATTTTTTTTCAAGCAATATATTACGAAGAAATTCCTTCATCCACCCAAACAATCCGGCATTGTTTTGCATACGTTGATGGTTTGAATTAACTAAATTTAAAGATCTGTTGTGCTTACGGTTGGCTTCAGAAATGTTTTGACAAAAGAATCATCTCATTACAACATATTCTTGTTAGTTTTGAAAAAAGTAAGCATATTAAAAACATCATGCAGAAATTTAATTAGGGATTTTATGGCGGGAAATATATGATTCTATTTCGAGAATACTATCTAAGAATTTAATTGCGATGTGAAAAAAATTGGCGTCGAAGTTGTTATCATATTAAACTGGCTCTTGAGGAAATGTTTCTATAAAAATGCTGTATGTAAGAAAAATTAATTATGAGAATTGTATCTCTTTTATGTTTCTAGTATCATTAGAATTAGAGAACAAGTATCATGACCCTACCACGTGATTGCGTGTTGTCCTTGTTCAAGTTGGTTGCTATGTGCTTATACTCTGGGAAGAATGGTTTTCTTTTAATATTCAACATTACTACAAAAAACAACAAATGATTATGTTGTTGAATTTTAAATTTTCTATTTATTTATAATTTTTAATTAAACAACTATTCTAAGAAGTGCTTTCGAATGAATATAGATATACTGATAGATAACCAGACAGATGATTTTCAGAACTTTAACTCGTTTATAAATACAAGCCTCCTTTTTCTATATATGTAATTATACAATTACAAAGTGGTTGCTACTAATTGCAGTATTTTTGATGACATGGACTGCAAATGAAATGAGTATAAAATTTCGGTTTACTTTGATAAGTATAACGATCATATGGTGATATGAACTTCATTAAAAAAACCACTTTCAGAAACTTAATTTTGCATGGTACAAAATTTTTTATCAACAAATATGTTAATTTTAAAAATGCTATCGATATTTTACAGAAAGATATTGTTTTGATCATGTTAAAACTGACTTTTAAATTCAAGTAGAGTCTTTTAACGAATATAAATTTAATTTTATCACTGCTTAAATTATCGACGAGACCTTTTTAAATTCTTTCATACCTCTCACTAAAGAAGATGTTTCTTCTTTACAAAAGTACAGACATTATTATGTATTTACCACTGTGGATAAAACAGTTGGGAATTTCTCTATCTATTGTAAAAAATTTTATGCCAATATTATGATTAATGAAATAAATCAAATGTGTATTTATAGGCGTATTACTGATAATATCAATTCAATTAATGGCTTTTTATAATTTAGAAAAATTTCTAAATACTAATTTAACTTTATTTTGAAATTTACTTTATAATTTCATATCATACAAACTTAACAACAAATCAACTTTATTTTAACAAATATAGGTACAAGTCTCCGGTGAGAACTATAATTTTCTGCGTAAATAAGGAATTTCGTCCAATCTTGAATTCTTCGAAATACCCTCCTTTAGCCTCAATCACAGCAGCGCCTTAATCACTTAATCCTTTAGCCTGAATCACGGCATAAATTATATGTTTAAGTCATAAAGTTTAACTTTTTTTTGAAAGTTTTGAAATAAATACAAGTGAGTCTAAACTTTTGACCGGTACTGTATATATGTAGAGAGAAACGAAGAAAATAAAGAAAATTCATAAGTTTTTCTTACTGCGCATAACCTGCAAGTATATAAATATATATAAATTCTATATAAATATATATATAAATTATAAATATTACACATATAAAAATAGTTTGTAAAAAGTTTTCATCTACGTTAGATAGCAAATCGGATTTTTTTTTTTTAATCTATTAAGTCATAACCGATTTAAAGAAACAAATTAAATTGTAAGAAATTTAGGAAGTAAAAAGAAATTTAGGAAGTAATTTGAGCACGTAGCTTTTAAAACGATGAAAGAGAAAAGTCGAGATCAAACTGATTATACATTTGTATATCAAGCGTAAAACATTTGGAATAAGTAAAATCAGAAGGGAAAAAAACATTTTTATTCCCTAAACATAATAAATATTGATTTGAGTCACTTAGTTACATCGGATGAAAATATACAGATATTGTACAAAACTTACTACTTTAACAAAAACGTTCTACTCAGGTAATGCTTCTGAGTAAAAATTCTCTTTTCTCGAAAGAATAAAAAAAAACAAAAGGTCTTCAATAAAAAAGGAAAAAGTTGCTAAAAATATGATACTTTGGCAAAACTTTTGATTACTATTTCTGAAGCTTTCGTTTAGCCTAACTTATTTTTTCCATATTTGCGATAAGTGAATATTCCGTTGAGCATGCATACCTTCAAAGATAAAATGATTCGCCAATAGCAGAGTTTATTTCCCTTCTTTTGTCCAAATATTGAATCCATAGAATATTCAGCACAAATGTACTTATTTGTTATGGAGAAACTTTTTCCTCGAACAAAAACAAAGTAGATGGAGTTTCTGTGAATACATAAAAATACATTTTTTGTAGCAAATATTTCTGTATAAGTAGTAAGTATTCCTACTTCCAAGTGATTTTTTATTTATTTTACTTATATTAATGTTGTTTTTATTATTTTATATGTGTTTAAAGTTTAGATGGTAGTACAATATTATCTCATGATTCCATGTTAATCTATAATAATAAAATGAAGAGTTTGTGTATGCATGTCTTTTTTTTAAAGTTTCCCGATCCGTTTGCTCTACCGTTTGGACAGAGGTAACAAGGGGAAATTTTAGCCCCCGACTCTAAAAATTTCGAATATGTCATTTTCATAGATTCATGAGAAAAATATAGTTTCCTCTTTTGCTCTAAACTAGCCATTATATAAATAAAACTACAGATGATTCATTTTCTTTCTCAAATATTAAAACAATAATATAATTTATGTTTGCTAGCTTGTAGCTCTATTTAAAAAAAAAAGAGTTCAATGGACGTTCTTTTATATTTAGTTTTTTTTATTCATTATATGAAATAAACTCAATGATCAACATGAGAGCCGTGTTGGCTCAGGTGATAAAGCGTTCGCTATCCAATGAGGTAAACCGGGTTCGAATCTCACCGATAGCTGATCAACACGAAACGGCATCTGGCTTGTACGAACCATAGTGCTGACGTGAAATATCCTCAGCGGTAAACGGATCATGGGTTAGAGTCCCTTTAAAGAAGTTATTTTATCAAGATTGTGTAAAGAATATAATTCAATGCAGATGAATGAAGGTAAAATTCCCTAATACATTTAGTTATAACAGAATATCAGCGAACGGTACTGTCTTCATATTTTGCAAATAAATCTAATTGAAGAATGATTTTTAAATGTATTGATTTGGTTTTAAAATGTCTTTGGTATTTAAATTGAAATATATCACTATTTATTCTCCAAAAAGACTTAGATGGAAATTGATTTCAGTCTAGCCTTTGGTATACCTTTCTGACTTGTAATAATAAATGTTTAGCTAATAATTTTAATAAAGTTTGTCCACACTAGCCCCATAGTTTGCTCCCACAACACTCCATGTTAACAAGAGGGCTAGTATGGACAAAACCACTTTTATTTGAGATATGAACTAGACCGCAGGTATTCGTTCAAACTATAGTTAAAAATATTTCACGAGGAAAAAATTATAATAAATGCGGTTTTTTTGACAAATTTGTAAAACAATGTCCACACAAACCCCCTCTCCCCTATAAGTTGTAGAATGGTAGTCAAGCAAAATGAATAAGTTTACATTTTATCCCAGTAGAATTGGGAGCTAAATTTGTCTTACCAAATCTGTGTTATCACGATAAAGCATTTTCTTTGATCTTTACAAGTTTGTGTAGCTAACTTCTCTTTTGAGAAGTTGAGTTTCGAAAACATTTTTTTCCAACTATGAATGTAATCTAAAATACATAGAATTCCGTTATATTTTATTTTGATATAATCCTAAATAAGAAATTAACAGGCATCTACATATTTATTTAAAATTACGTTTGTACTTCCACAGAATTTTTTTTATATTCAGGATTCTGCTCAAAATGCAATTTATACATTACATCATCTCAGAAGCACTTCTCAAACAAAATTTTTTTTATATGTTATAGTAACCAAACAGTTTAAAGCACCTTTTCCCCAAAAAATTATAGATAAAAATAAGGCTGCTTTACTGCAGATGGGTTTAATGCAGATATTAAACCTAAAGCCATGGGTTACCTAGTTTTAAGCAATGTCACTCTTTTCCTTTGTACCTTTGCGCTGCTTTCGATTTAGATTGGCTGTCACCGATCACATGGGTAAGCAGTCGCCATTTTGTTGACTAGTTTGAACTATCAAGTATCATTGCACTCGATCTGTTAATTCTTTTTTTTCCATCCATTTGTTTCATACTTTTAAGTTAATAATAACAGGTAACTGCGCATTTGGGTGTTTCAATGAGTCAAACGTAGGCTTTGAATTATATCACTTACCTGTTAGAGATCGAAATAAAGAACGACGGAAAGTATGGTTGCATAGAATTGGTAGAGGTAAATGAGCTCCAAACGAAACCAAATACGATAATATTTTTTATTAAGAAATGCTAAAAAAAACTAATTTCTCGTTATATTTTAAATTGATCATTATTTTGTCTGCTTATGGAGAATTATGTAGCTTTTTAGTTTGAAAGAAATGTCTATTCTAAAAGTTTGATTCGCTTTGTTTTAGTATATAAAAGAATAATGGGTCTATTTCTATAAACTAAAAATTGGGTACTTGCAGTTCAAGAGGAAGAAGATCACTGATATCCACGCATGCGACCTATGACGTCAGGGCTAGTTGATTGTTTATAAGCAAAATGGCATGTTACAGTTGAGCTAAACTTTTCCACATAAGTTAGAATGTTAATTAACAGGAACTTAATTAAATACAACACATCGAGCATCGAATTTGCTGAAATATAATTCTTTCTCGTTTACGTCATTTACTTAACTTAGACTTATTAATTGTTTAAGTATGTTATTGTAAGCGTGATATACTTTCGTTTTGTGTACCTGACAACTTCGATACATAATTAGTTTGTTTATAGTCTAAATGGCTTCGTGCCTATCTTTGTGTTAAGTAAGAAATATATATTGAAAGAATTGAAAGCTTCGTGAAAGTATACAGAAAGTGTCACTTAAGAATATAGATAATTGACTGGCTTTGCTTATTCAAAATAGAATGGAATGAGCAGCTCTTTACATAAACAAATGTCACGTCTCAACAACCAATGAGGATCGATATACCCACACTACGTCACTTGCAGGTATCCCATTATAGCAAGCATTTTCCTCTTTAAAAATATAGTTTTAACATTATTGTTCATTAATAAAATATAAAATTAAAACAATTTAAATACTTTTGTACTAATTCACTAAAATATATATTTATTTTTATCATTTTATATACCTCGTAGTTTGGTTGTTGTACTTTATCCAATTGATAAGATAAATTTTTTTTATACATATCAAGTTTTATTAAAATAAAATATTTACCATACAATATTAAATATACTCAAATAATGTAACTCAATCATAGTGAATCTATATAAATTAAATAGCTTTAATTCTTAATTTTGTAATATTAATGAAATATAATGAATTTCATAATACAATGAATATCCAAAAAATATTAATGCTGTTCAAGGGAATTTATTAGTTTAATATTTGTAATATGTTTTTTTAATTTTAATTGACAAACACTTTTCTATTCAATTTAATTTTTTTAAAAACGAAACAGTTTAAAATATTTTTTGATTTCGTCATTTGCCTTTAAAATTTTAATTAAGATTTCATTTTAAATTTGATTAAATGCACTTAAAGGTTTAGTAATTTTTTTTATAAAGGACCAAATAATAATTGGTATTGATTAAGACGAAAAATATTTGAACCATTGGAAGAAAAAAACTTTTTCTTTTAATATATAGTAAATATAATTAAATCCCAGCACTGATAATAAAACGGTAATTAAATCTCAAATAATACTACCAATAGAACCTCATAAAAGAGTTGACTGGAAAAAATTTCTAAGAGTTTAGAAAAAAAAGTTATAGCAGATAATTAAAGAGGAAACGAGAAAGTTTTATCTTATAGATAAGATATTATTTTTATTGAATGGAATTAAAATAAAATATAATTCCAGAAAAAAAGAATTAAAAAAATAAATCGTAAATATTTAGGTTATCTTTAAGAATAGGAAAATAGTGATCAATAAAAGGTGAAATTTAAGAATGAAAACTCAGTATTTCGACATTGAGAATTGCCGTCACAAGAGAGTTGCAGTCACCAAAATGGCGGAGTGTCGTTACTTAATCTACGTATCTAGGGATTTAGTTAAAGCTACTCATAAGGAGCAGGACAAACCTTCATAATCCAAGTTGTAATTTGATTTAATTATCATGAATTTTAATGAACGAGAGATTTTTTTAATATTATTTTTAAACAGCCGATCCAATGTTTTGTGTGTACGACTACTAATGTTCAATTCTGTAGCTTTGTAATTTTGAATCCAATCCAGAAGACAAGGGAATTCATAGATAAAGTATTGGGAGAAAGTTTGCCTCCGTGGAAGACTTTTTGATGAAACTAACCTGTATTTGCGTTACGTGGAGAGAAAAACCACGAAAACCTTCCACGGTTTGCCTGGCGGCAAAGAGACTCTAACCCATGATCCATTGAGGGTATTTTACGTCAGCACTGTGGTCGGTGCAAGCCGGATGCATGCCATGCGGAATTCGTATTGACCAGTCATCATCGGGATTCGAACCCAGTTCACCTCGTTAGAAGGCAAACGCTCAAAAAGCTTTTAGAAAGTAGAAAAAGCTGCCAGCTTTAAAAACTATTATATAAAGAAAATCACACAAATTGCATTGTAATAGGAAAAAAAGGTAAATTTCTTTTATACTAAACAAAAGCCAAAATGAAAGACTAAAGCAATGATATCAAGGAATTTCAAGATTGTTGACTGGTTGAGTTGTATTTTAGTTTTAGACCAACAAATCCCTTAATTATTTAATTCCAGCGGATCAGCTGCTTAACAATAAAATGATATTTTCCCTACCAAAAACGATCATCGATGTCATTTTGACCGCAATAAGAAAATGAGCATTAATATATGATTTTTAATTCAAGTGTCATTATAAAAAGTCAGAAACTGTCATTTTAATGGTATTACTTTTAAAGTATGCAAAATTACCTTCATTTTCAGGAAAATTAATAATATCGTATAACAGTACATATCATTTTAGATATTCACACATGATTTGAAATAAAAGTTTCTAACTCAAATTTTTTAGTTTTTTCTACAAAAAGGTTTTAAACGTGACAAACATATGTGTTTTGTATCGACAGAAAGAACTTTCAGAGTGTTTATAAACTACAAGTAAAATATTACTTGCAGTTTCCGAAAAGTCAAGAAGGGGTAAGGGGTATTTTCCTTGTAGAAAAATATAGCAGTTGCGTTGACATAACTCCTGAAAGACTTTAAAGAAACTTGTAAAGAGTTAACAGGCTTTGAAAATTTTTAAGAGTATTACTAAAGTATGCATAATTAAAGTTGGTAAAACTAAAATTAGCCATTTTCCAGAAACCGTCTGTGTCATTAACAATCTGCTTATTTGATAAAATACATCCATGCTAAAAAACTACATTGAAAAAAATGCACTTTTCTGTGAGATTTTTAGGATTATAAACTATGTTATTTGTACAAGTTTTCCTTGCTATGAAATACAAATTAGAATTTTTACAGGTAAGCCGATTGCATGCTCATATCTCAAAGCGATCTGAATAATAAAAATTGACGATTGTGTAAACAATTAGTTGGAATATTTATGAAAACTTTAAAAAAACTTTCAAAAGTTTGAAAATCTATCTATCTGAATCTTCTTTTATTCTGGAAAAATCAGCAAATGTTGGTTTGAAATCAGTAAAATGTAGACATTTAATTTTTTCAGAAAATATACATTTTCATAGGACTCTAGTTTAACTTAAAAAAACTTTTTTCTAAACACTTTAGTGAAACAAACTTATGTTCACTTAGAAATCGTAAAAGCAGCTTTATTCGATCAAAACTATTTTTAATTCACTTGAATACATGCAAATTCACTTAAAGAATCAAAACCTATAAACATACATTTAGTAATAAGTATATTGTCCCTCGCAAGGAAAGCTAATTACAAATTCGACACCAATAAAAGCAGAAAAGAATGTTCCATATGCGGCGAAAATCATCCAGGTACATTTTGTAATAAGAAAATTTAACCCCTGAAATTAAAGAATTAAACGAGAAATGTGATTTCAATATAAATAAATCGAAACCTCAGGTAAATCACAATAACGAAATAATAAGCGAAAAGTCGATTCTAGGAACATTAGTTAAATAAATGTGAAGAACGTAATACACCCGTCAAATTATGCAAGTATATAAGTAGGAAATAATCGTATCAGCTTCATTAGGTGATGGAACTCATTTCAATTATTAACGAAAAATGTATTTTGGAGAAATTTAAAGTATCTATCAAGGAAATTATAAATAATTTGTTTGTTTTGTAATGGAGTAAATGTGACCATTAGAGTTATCAAATTGAAAACAATTTGCTAAAGCCGGTTGAAATTTCAGTCGCCGTGATGACGAAGCCTTTCGTCCCTCCTGAGATATTGGGAGAATATAAACAATCCAGAGTTTTCAGGAAGCAGGGGTAGAAGGAAGGACTTTATAATTTGTCAGAGATAGTGAAATGGTGAGATTCAGGAGTGATTTGCTATCGGAAAAAAATAAATTCAAAATTAAAATGAATTTTGTCTAAAAAAAAGTGAAGTGATATTTAATCATGCAATTGACACCAATCAAACATCATTAAATTGAGGTATATCTGAAACTAATAAATTAACTGTCGAGCAACAGGAGTGCTCGACTTTAGAAGTAGTAAGTGAACAACTATAATTTAAGGATGGAGATTTTTGTTCCTTAAAGGATTATTATTTCATAGTGCTAAGGTCTATAATTAAAGCGAAGCATAACTTGTTTTACCTTTACGTAGACTTGCGAAGGTGTTTTAATTTAAACGAGAAGCAGTATTTGGGAGTCATTTAGGTTTAAAATAAAAGACGAAAGAGATTTAATTAAAATTTTTTTGGCCAAAATGAATAAAGATGTTTCAGAATATTGAAAAAGTTGCGAGAATTTAAATTTTATACCAGTAGTACACCTGGGTTTCAATATAGATAAAAGATAATGAAGTTAGGGAAAATCTTGCAAAGTAAATGATTCGTTTTAGGGAATAAGGGAAATCTTAATAATTGTAATTGGTTTATTAAATAGGTCACGCGATTCTCACAAAGAGCAAAAGGGAAAATATCCTGTTTTTAATTAATGCATGCTTGAGCCAAAAATAGATTAAAGGACAAAATGTGAACTTAAAACTGTGAGAAAGTGTTTTGATTAGAATAATAAAATAAAAGAAAGGGATTTACAGAAAAAAACTAACATAAAAAGATTAATTAAAGCTTTTTATGTATATATATATATATATATATATATATATATATATATATATATATATATATATATATATATATATATATATATATATATATTAAGCGTTAAATTGGAGAAAAATAATATTTAGCATTTGTAGAACGTGCATACTTGTGTTTTTAAACTTCATGTTTAGTAGATGTATTTGTTTTGTGAAATTTGATATTCTAGCGAAGTCTTTGGTAAGATAATATTCTTTTGAGCTTCAGATGTTAAAAACTTTTGCTCCTATGCTCTAGTCCTAGTGCGAAGTTGTCGGGGCTGTGCGTCTCATTTGTTGATCCTAGGCGTATTTATATTATCACACTAAATATCACATGTTGGACATATCATCTTGTTTAGTATATTTATAAATGAATTTTTAATTAGATGCTTCCGTGGTTAATTTTTATGCAATTACCACACTGCAAAATTGTGTGTTCATAACGAGCAAACAACACTTTAAAATCTAGGGTACTGTGATAAAACTAAGAAAACTGTCATAAATGTTGTAAAAGCAATAATAATTTAAATGAGCTCTTATAAAAAGCTGATTATGTAAAGTTACACTTTCAAGAAAAATTTTTAAGTTATTTTAAAGTTACACCTACTAACTATATTTTTATACATGGCATTTTATTCTACGTAATTTGTTTCCATTTAGTTAAATGCTGTAATGAATTGAAGTAAATTTTTGTTACAATCTAATATATCTAAAATTGGTATTATGAAGATTACTTTTCATAATTTACTATTAGAGACAAACCTGCCTTACTGACTAGTTTCGGTATTGTTTTGAGTTCAGCCTTTGAGCTAACTTAAAAGTATACATTTATTTATGTGAGTTATAGTTGGTTTCAATTGCAAATAATATTTTAGAAAAGTATTAAACGAAAATTTTTAATTATTTAATTTTATTGGTAAAAACTACTGAATTTCAGAATGATGACTTCTGACAGAATGAGTTATGAAAACTCAATTAAAGAAAATGATATTAGTTAAAAATGTGCCATTTGCTGCATTTTGGTTAGAAATTTCTTTATTATTTTTTATTCTCACCAAATTCTTAAATGGGTTGAAAATTTTAACAGTATTTCGGTTGAAAATTTACATCTCGAGAATTTTTTAAACGAATCGAAAACATTTAATCGGTCGAATAGTTCCTGAGAAATCAAATGTTATGTATACGATATTTTTTAATTAATTAATCATATTGTAAATTAAATTAACAATGTTTAACCACTGTTATTTAATGTGTTGGTAAAATCTTTTTATCGTGATAGCTTTAATTTTTTCAGAAATTTGGAAAAATTATGTCAGGTTTTGTTGATATATAAGGATTCATAACATTGGTTTTCAGCTTGAAATTTTTAAAAAAAATGAAGATTTAAATTACAACGTCTCTTGGTGGGAAAAATCTTCAAAATGTAACACTTGAGACAAAATATTTCATTTTTAAATTAATTATTGTATTTTTTTTAAAATACATTATAATGAAAATATAAGTACATAAAAAAACTAACTACATAAGTGCATAAAACTTTATTATTTGCAGTTTTTGGGCGTAATTTCTGTTTATCTTTAGCTATTATATTTGATTCTAACGTTTTCTAAAAATTTTTAGTACATTTGAAACTTAAAATAAAAAAAAAATGAAGTATCTAAAAAAGCTGTTCTATTTAAAATATTGTATAGATTGTTCATAGATTTTTATCTCCACCACTATTTAATATAGTATATATTACAATAAACTTGTTCCATAATAACTTAGAATTTATTATACCAATACTGAACGTTAAGAATTTTCCGATTGGTGGGACAATTTGCTTTCATAAATAAATTACAGCTTTGACATCGAAATGGTCTTGTAATATGAAAATAATTTAAAAGAATTATATTTTAAAGGCAATATTACTGTAATAATTTCAAATTATGTATGAAAATTCTGAGGCAGACGCTGTATTATGGGGGAAACGTTTAATGACAAATTCAGTTTTTCCTCATAATTCTAAATTTAAAAATTTAATTGCTAATTTTAAATTTAGAAGTATAGTTAAAACGAGTTCAATTAAACACAAATAGTAATAAATACTGATTTTTTTCAAAACATAAAAATGTCTTGTGACAGTTTAACTTCTCTATAGCGTAGTCCTGTGTCATCCTTTTTTTGAATTTTAGCGATTTATAGTTGGATTTTTCAATATTACGTAGTCATGAGTAATCCTGCTGTAATTTTGTGTTTTTGTATTTTAACGAATTATGACAGGATTACATCCATATTTCGTAGTCCTGAATAATCCTGCATTTTTTTAAAATAAATTATGACGGGGTTGCTTCCATATTGCGTATTGAACATATAATTGATCATTATTTTGAAAGAAAAATAACCATTTAATAATTTATTGTTTACTTTAGGTTCAGATCATCTTACTTTTCCTACACTTTATTAAAATACTAATGGAAGTAATGGTGGTAAAGGAGAATTTCTTACGAAGCGTTTCTCTCATGGTATAGCGTCCCCATAAAATATTCCTTTTATAAATTTTACACGTTATGAATTTATGTTTTTTGGACGTTTTAAAAATTATACCTACAATCTAAAGTTTTGATAACAGTTATGACTGAAAATGCAGTTTGTATTGTAAAAAAAGATAGTACTTTTTATATTTTGTTAAACTATATTTAAAAATACTGTACAATGAATTTCGCCATATCTTGAGGACTATCAATTGAGTGGAAAACGTTTTGCACAAAATTACAAAATTTATTTCATTAAACATAAATCCATGTAAATTTAATATTATTTCCATATAATATTAAAAAAAATTGAATCGTAAGAAATGCAAATTTTTAATGACAAAATCCAGAATTTGAAAGAAAGCAGCCAAATAGTTAACAATTATAAAATATTAAAAAAAATAAAAAATTTCAGTTTCTCAAAAATTATTTAACAAGTTCTTATTAAATTGTGAATTCTGTCTTTTTAAATTAGTTAGTTTAAAATTAGGTAAAATTTTATCTAGCATATATATTTTCGATCTTCTATGTATATAAAAGCGGATGTTTGTCCGTCTGTTTGTCTTTTATAGACTCCTAAACCATTCAAATAAAGACCTATATTTTTGGAAAACAGATAGTTTAAAGAACGAGGAAGGTCACTGTCGACATCAGAACATCCTACGACTACCGTGTAAGCGGGATGAGTGAAAAACGAAATGGAATTTCTTGATTGATTAAGAGTTAGCCATCGTTTAAAATTTAACTAAAGACGATTCAATTTTTTAAATATTTTAAAGATAACATCAGTGATATTTGCTAGCTTATTGCTTCATTTAATCAAAAAAAGTTTATTGCAAGTACTTTAATATTTAATTATTTTTTATTCGCTATGTCAGATAAATTCAATGAACAACATTAACGTGGTAGCATTAGTGGACTACATCACCAAATTAATATTCCAAAAATTATCTGATAGCACGAATTTTTTTCAATAGTAATTCTTTTGAAATGTGTTTTTATAAAAGTAAAAAAAATGACAATAAAATCAACGGTAATTAAAATGAAAAAAAAATATTTAGGTATTTAAAAGCAGAATTAATGAAAGAGTCTTACTGATTCGCTTAGGAAAAACATAAAAAATCGCCACACTATTATTGACGCCAATGATATTCTTAATTAATTTTTGTAATATATGCACATTGAAATAAGCTAAATACTAAAAAGGCAAGAGTAATGGAGTAAAGGTACTTATTCGTTTGGAGAAACTGTAAATAATTGCCATTCTTCTATTGAGGACAATGTTTAATTAATGATGTTAAATTGAAATAAAAAAAGTAACCTATCTACTAACAAGCGAAGTTAATTGCAAAACTTCAGCTTTAGTTTGCTGTCACTAATAAATTTATTTCGCACAAAACTTAAATGCTGAAGGGCTATACATTAAGTTCCAAATATATTAATGTAGGTACAAAGCAGTATATTTATATATTTGGTAATTATTAAAACTACGCCAATATTAAGCAATTTTAAATCCAATACTGTTGTAATAAGTGTCGTACATCCCCTTAAAAGGGATCAGATAAAATTACTTGATAGTGGTAAATTTTTACTATCATGAGTCGGCCGCGAGCAATATCATCCCGCCAAGTAATGCTAAATACAGTTAATCTCTATTCTGATGAGATGAACTACAAAAAAAATATAATAATGTAAAGTCATTGGGAAGGGTAACAAATAATAATGTATAAGAAAGCATAATAAGAACAAATAATAATGAATAAGCTTTATTAATTGAAAAGCTTAGTAAAGAAAAAAAAAAAAAAAAAAAAACAAGTAAGTGACATTTTCAGATAGGCCATAATCAGAATAAGAGAAAAAGTAGTCTTCGAACTATTTTACTACCGATTTATTGGAAGGCGGGACTGATAATTATTTGCCTTGTTTAATTTACCACTTCCTAATCAAAAAATAAAAATCATGCAAAAATACTAAAAGCTAATGTGAATGAATTATGTTAAGATTAAAGTTAAAGAAAAAACAATTATGTTATATTAAACATACCCATATTGATACAACTACTTTGTTATTTTCACTGATCCATAAATATTCCTAAAATGTCACTCACCTAGTTCTTCCACTAAGCATTTCATTTATGTCGGAATATGTCTCCAAGTTTTGTACAGGATTTCGTGGTGTTGTTCAGTACTGATAAATTGATTTCTATATTCACCCTGTACGAATAGAGGGTTTTCAACTAGTTATTAAATAAAATGAACAATGACTTAAGAATAAGTATCTAAAGTATCATTTTAGAGACTATGCGTGCATTCAGTTTAGTTGCAAATTACTTGAAAATGAATACACTGTGTCTTTTTAAGCATGCAATATACTCAATACTGAGTAAATGGGATTTTCAATGTTTGTTTCGAAGCTAGTTTTAGTATGTAACATATTCAAAATCGGCACGATTTTGCTCAATATTATTATATTAATTATAATCGTAGTTGAGCAGCCGACCCAATTTTTTGGGTTTTCTAAACTACTGAAGTTCAACTCCGTAGCCTTGTATTTTTGAACTTAATCCAGAAGGAAAAAGGAACTCCTGGATCGAGTATTGGGAGAAATTTGCCCTCGTGAAGGTCTTTTTGAAGGAACTAACCCGCATTTGAGTATATGGAGAGGAAAACCTCCCACGATTAGCCTGACGGCAAGGGGACTCTAACCTATGATCCGTCTACCACAGAGGATATTTATTTTACGTCAGCATTGTGGTCGGTGCAAGCCGGATGCAGAATTCATATCGACCAGCCATCACTGAGATACGAACCTGGTTCATCTCATAGGAAGGCGAACGCTCTATCCCCTGAGCCTCTTAGTTCAATATTGAAATTTTTCTTTTTAGAATAATTTCACTAAATAAACTTAGTTAATACAAATTTAGATTTTTTGGCATTTAAAATATGGATGACAGACGCAAGTAAAGTTAAAATTACGGTTTTAGTAATATAGTCAGAAAAGAAGGAAAAAAAAGTCAAGGCCCTCAATGTTAATTGTACTTTTTCAGTTCTAAACTATTTAACTCAAATAAAAGTTCTTTTTTGTATATATAGTTATAGAACTCGTTTACTCAGAGATAATTACGTGCAAAAAATAGAGAAATAAATTTGAACAATAATTATTTTTTTTCTCGTTAACTTCAGTTAAGTTAGCGAAATTTTTAGTGGTATACAGATTTTTCTCATCAACAATAAGGTATGCAAATTGTAACTTTTGATCTGCTTCGTTCAAATTTTGGTTCAATAAAAATTCTTTTTTCCAAATTATTTTGCTTTAAATAATGTCAATAAACCCATTGTTGTAGTAAAATTTATTTATCTCACTCAAGATATTTATTTTATGTGCTCATGCAGGAGTTGATGTTGAAAATAGAAAAAAAAGGAAGAAAAAAAAAGCAATAATGAAAAAAAGCGTAGCAATGTAAATTTATTGTATTCTATTAAAGATAAGAAAAAACTTAATTCAAAAGAGATTAGTGGAACTATTTGAACTAGTATAATATGATTTAAACTTATCGTTATAATTCTAAGTTAACTTTTTTTGAAGTATAGTTGATTATTTTTAAATCTAGGTAATAGTTCACATTATGTTTATCTTATTGACAAAAGGTACTTACATAAAATTATAATAGTTGTATATTTTACTGATTTAATAATTTTTGTTTTTAAGGAAATATCGACAGCTAAGAAAAAAAAAAAAAACAATGATAAATAAAAAGCGTTCACGGGAGCTGGTGAGCTGAGCGAGCAAATAGTAAAGCATCCTTGTTGTTTAAAAATACTAATGAGATTGTCTTAACGATTTTGTTTATTAATTTTCATCATTAACTGCACATTTTACGCCCGAATGGAAACCATGGATTCTTAAGTTTCTTAACAAAACCCTTTGAAAGAAAGGCTAATTTCAATCTGCAGTACTTGGTCAAAAAAGCACTGTGATACAATGACTGAATCACTACACAAAAAAATAAAGAAACTCAGGAAAATTAATACTAAAACACGTAAAATACTACGTTTTAATGTATCAGAAAATTACAACGCTTTTTGTCTTGACATAAACAGTAACCTGCAGCAGTAATAAGCTTAACTACAAATTAGCTGATGAGTTTATTGTTTTCTTTTATTATTTTTATTTGGATATATACAATTCACTTCGTTATATATATTTTATTTTACTTTCATAAGGTGCTCGAATTCTTTTTTTAAGGATGTCGAAAGCTTATGAAGATAAAAATGTTTTCGCCACTGAAAATAATTATAAATTGTGCATTTGCATTAATTCATTATTAATTAATTTATGTGTAATATTAATTAATTAATAACGAATTAATTAATAATATATAATAATAATGAATATATAATGTAGTTATAATATATAATTAATAATGAATATATAATGTAGTTATAATATATAATTAATAATGAATATATAATGTAGTTATAATATATAATTAATAATGAATTATTATTAATATATTATAACTCATCACATTTATTTGCATTTCAACTAAATTAATATTTAGTTTACAACTGAAAAAATTACACTGCAATTTTATTTAATTATTTTTAAGCTTATTTTTATTTTAGATCTAACTCTTATCTATATTCTAGGCAAGCAATATCCATTTGTTTTTGTATTACAAGCATAAATATGTTTGAGATTTCTTATACATACTCTGTTTATGTGCTTATCGATAAACTTTTAATAACACTATTTCGTTTTTCTTTTTGTAGCAGTGGGCTCATGCCCAACTCGCCAACCCTCAAAGATTACAACTCAATTTCTAAGAGTTCGCTTTACAAACTGAACTTGCTGCGCTTGCTACCTAGTTAGATCCATTTAAAATATATACAAAAATTTAGCAACCTTAATAATTTACAGAAATAATGGCAGAATAAAGGTATTTGTTTATTTTCCCTAACATGAGAACCACAAAAACTACTCTTGGAACCAGAATTTTTTTTTTCCAGAACATTTTGCTATTGCAAATTTTTGATAAAATATTTAGCTACTACGGTGGCCAATAAAAGCGAACGGAGATACATGATTGAGAACTGAAATTTACATATAAGTATTATTGAATAGGTTATCATTGATCTGCAAGTGACGTAGTGTGGGTATCTCGATCCTGATTGGTTGTTGAAATACAGCATTTGTTTACGTTAGCAACTGTCCTTTCCATTCCATTTCGAGTAAGGCAAGCCCGTCAAGTATCAATTCCTTTAAATGAAACATTCTATACTCTTTCACAAAGATTTCAATTCTTTCAAAATATATTTAATTAACACGAAGACAGGCACACAGCTGCACGTAAAAAGTCGTGTTTAACATGCAGACAGCAAAAAAACCTCCGCAAAGCAAAACCTGTTTTTCCCTGTTATTAGATAGAAAAATAATGTTTTTGGGAGAAACATTCTCCCAATTTCGCGCATTTGCTTAACCGCCAGCGGGTTAAGTAAAAAGCGCAGACGAGAAAGAATTCTATTTCAACAAATTCGATGTGTGATACGGCACAGTATTTAACTAACTTCACTTTAATTAACATTCTAACTTGTGTGAAGAAACTTAGCTCAACTTTAACAACGTCATTTTACTTATAAACGATAAGCTGGTGCTGACATCATAGGTCCTATGTGTGAGTATCAGTGATCTTTTTTCTCTTGAAGTGTAAGTACCCTATTGAGTTTACTTGACATTACGTATAAAGGATTATAATATTGTAAAAAATATGCAATTAAATCTTTTTATGGTTAAACTAGAGGTGTAAGCTGGCAAACACAATTGATGCTATCTTCTAAATATTTGGAGAAAAAAAATTTTCTTTCTAAAGTTTCCTTTATAACAGTGGCTAATGGTAAACCAATGAAAAAAAATCCTATTTCAAAAGTCCATCCTGAATAGACTATTTGAAAGCTTTGAGCGATTTTTAGAACAGGACAACATCATTGATAATTCCGGTAATCATTAGAGAAACACACACCGAAAAACTCTTCATTTTATTATGATTAAACAGTGATTGAATGATTATAACATGGTTCCCTGAAATCAAAATTAGTTTCTGCAAAGAAGAAACCTTGTCTTCTGGGAATCATTAAATTTTGTTTTTGATGAAAATTTAGATTTTTTTAGTTAATAATGTTTCAAATATGAATTTTTTCCCTAAGGCTTGGATATCTGTTTTAATTTCTACCTCTTCTTCACCTGGGTTTTTAACTCTACTTCCTCATGTTCTTCTTCTTTTATTCCGTTGTACCCCTTCTTTTATTTCGTAACCTTGTTCAAACTTGCTCTACAGCCCTTATTGGCTAAACCTCCTTATTTCCGATTATATTTTGTTTGTCTCTTGTTTTCTTTTGTCATATTGTGTTTTGACACCGAGGAAGGTTCTATTTTAGAGAACTGAATCTATATCATGCCTGTTTTTATGCAATTATATTTGTTTCATTCACATTGTTTATATCCATCCATAAGAAGCATAAAGTTTAACCTACCTTCATTTTAATATGTTTTTTTTTCTTCAATGAAAATAAGAAATTCATATAAATTCCGGTATATCAATTTATCTAGATTATATCTTAACTTTATTATTTTATTTTTTTGTTGCAGCTACTAAAGCTATGCTTTATTACTTACATTATTTAGTTAGACTTACATTATTTCATTGGATAAAAAGGAAACATTTGGCTTATTCCAGGAGGCCAAAATATTTTTTTAAAATTTTAGCAAAATTTTATGGTAAATATATGCGTTTAAAGTGCCAACTTTTTATTGACTTAGAATATCTAATTTCTGAAATTTGTTTTTCATAAATGTAATTATTTATTTATAATTTAGTTTCCCAAATAATTGCAGGATTAAGGAAACTTAAATTTTGCTTATGAAAAAGCAATCAATTTCAAAAATTGTGAGATTTAAAATATTAATGCCAGAGACATAAAATGCGGGAAATTTATTGCATTCCTGAAATACAACGTTAAGTCTTATTTGGTATTAACATTTTATTTCATAGTTTACTTACATTAAAATTCCTAAAATATATGTTGGCATCAGAAAAGATTACATAATTTAAGAAAGAAAAGAATAAATAATGACTGAATTTTTAGAATATTTCCTAATTCTTAGTATATTGGTCATTAAATGTAATTCATTTAGTTTCCTTAAGTTAAAGCACTCAATAATATAACTCAATCAGAAGGAAATTTTAACTCAAAGGTTCCGGAAAATGTACCTGGATCTTAAAAGTCTTTGAAGTCAAAATCCCTTAAATTGCGGAGACGACATATTATGATCATACTAATACTCTATTATATTAAATATCCGAACTTTAATAAGAGTCATGCTTTACATCTAAATACAAAAGTTATAAAAATTAAAATAAAATATGTTTAAAAAAATAACAAGTTAAAATATATTGATGATAAAATAGTTTTATTCACTATTACTTGACAAAGAGAGAAAAAAAATAAAAAAAAAATTTTCCGAATAAGTTAAGTTCTTATTTAAAAATTTTAATTCCGTTTCAGTAAATAGTTAAAATAATCATACAGGTACTCAAATATAAGAACGGGGCAACTGAATAATTGTTCACATAAAGATTGTATTTAAACGAATAAATATGCAATCTTAACGCTACGAAGTTGAGACATAAAATATTCTTATTATTAAAGCATACGGTATGCTTGGTAACGAAAACGTACATTCTTTAAATAAACTGAAACCCCTGTCACATGAGATGTTTCTACCTCTTTCATCTTAGATCATCTTGATTCCCTGGAATCTTATTCTGCTCATATGAATGCCGATTCACTTGTCAACCACATGCGTTCACCACATGAATTCGATTCTTCCTGATTTGCCTCTCTCAACCACAGAGTTTTTTCTAGTTTTCACCGTCCTAATTCTTTCTTCTGTTTTCCTCTCTTCAACCTCGCTTTTCTAAGTTTTGTTTTATACATTAATTTCCATTTTTCGTTCTTAATTTTACAACCTTTGTTTTAAATCATTATATTTTTTTATCATTCACGTCTGGCGGCGAGTTTTGAGAATAGGCACCTATTTTTGAGCACTCGAAATACATCGCCTTCATTTCTTTTAAGCGAGTGAAGTTTTTATATCATTAAGCATATTTTATTGTTTCAACGTAAGCTGTTATGAAAACAGCTTTGTTACAAAATGTTTTTTTTTTTAAATAGAAGCAGACATTATTCCAAAAATATAAATAAAAAAAGTTTAAATACATATTTAATGCTCTTTAAACTAATAGTTGAAATGCTAAATAGAATTTATCAGCATTTCAATAAATACTATATTTAACTGTCATGGGTAATTCTAAACATTAAATGTTTAGATTTATTCGTCCAAATTCTAAACGTTTAAATTCATTAATCTCTAATGGTAAAATTTTTATTAATAAATATTAATAAGAAATATTATTCTTAACATCTTTCTTAAATACAAATTTTTAATCCTCTAACGTTATATGATTATTCTTTAAATGAAAATATCCCAGTACGCATTAAAAGTCTCTATTTTTAAAACAGAGGGGGTTTGTCACCAATGTTTGACGCAAACTAAGCGCACATAAATTCTATGTTTGATTACTCACTTTTAAGACTTAGATCAGTTAGGTCTAACTTAGTCTGAATATTAGGAAAAGAAATTTTTTAATTGCAAAGAAATCGTTCACCTAAGCTTAAAAAAAGTTTTAATAAAAATGATTATTAATTATATAGATAATTTTATTTACCAATTAAATAGGGACTATAAATTTAAACATTTAATTTTTGCTTTTTAGTGTAAGTATAATCACTTTCTTGGAAATGCTGTCTTTTATTCTTTCAACAGTGACATTAAAAATCATATTTCTTCTTAATTATATTGTCATTTTTTGCTTTGAAATATATTATTTACTGTTTTAGATCAATGTATTATTTTAACTTAAAGAAATTTATAGCATAAAAGTTCATTTTGTTTTGGCGAAAAAACCGAACAAGTAAAATGTATTATCTTTCTAAAAAAGACGACTTTTAATTGCTAACACAACGATGATCCATAATAGTAAACAAGTGAGCAATTTGATTTTTACGAAGCTTCTAATCTGTTTCAGTGTCCTTCAAAAGCGGAATTGAGGCAATTAACAAATATTTGTTTGTTTGAAATGTTAGCAAATATAATACAGTAGACAAATCCTACTTTAATAAAAAAAAATCTCAACAATACTCATTTTGTCAAATCTGAAAAATGATCCAAGAACTGAAAGTGCGAACATGTAAGAAGTAAAAATTAAAACTAGTGTTACTTGGGAATATGAGTTTATACTTATAAAGTGTCTTGATTTGAACTATTTTAAAGCTAGTCGAATTCTACTTTAGAAAGACTGACCAGATTTTTTTTCCAGAAACAACTAGTTTATCTTAAAAAAAAAATAAAAAAATAAAAAAAAAATAAAAATAAAAACTTGTGCATATAAGCTTTGTTAATTGGTCATAAGAAGACTTATGCTGCATCTCACTTTTACAGGATGTTATTCCCAAGTAAAAAAAAATTCTGGGAGAACTAACCTATTTTATGAATAGAATCAGCTCTTTTGTGGGAATGTTCTTGAGCTTTTTTTTATGGTACACCTAATTAAATTTGAAAACACAAACT
This sequence comes from Parasteatoda lunata, assembly GCA_949128135.1. Classification (NCBI taxonomy): domain Eukaryota; kingdom Metazoa; phylum Arthropoda; class Arachnida; order Araneae; family Theridiidae; genus Parasteatoda; species Parasteatoda lunata. Next base: position 104,410,678 of record OX421974.1, on the reverse strand, counting down.
ATCTTCAGAATGTGAGAAGGTCAATTTGTATTATTTTGCTTTAGAGCAGAGGTTATTAAACAGTGCTCAACAGACCCCTTGATCTTGGGGAAATACAGTTGGCATAATCTGGCTTAATTGCATATGCTAAGAGGATTCATTAAATTATCAGTAATATGTTTTTAACGACATTTGTTATAACATAGTACCTACGCATATCGTAAGGATAACCTTAGTATAAAAATTATTCCTGAGGACTTAGTTGCCAATGCGAAAACTATTTATTAAAATAACCAGCGATAAGTTTTGCCTGAAATTTCTTAAAACGTAGTACCTACGCATATCGTATAAAGGAAAATTATATCTTAAGAATGACTTAGTTGACAAAGTGAAGACCATATATTAAAATAACCAGTGATAAGATTTCACCGACATTTCTTATAACGTAGTATCTACGCATACCGTATACGCATAACGCTTATAAAAAAATTATATCTTTAAAATGACTTAGTTGTCAATGCGAAGACCATTCATTAAAATAACCAGAGATACATTTTTATTAACATTCATTATAATAAAATACATGTGAGAATAATTAGCTAAAAGTTATGTTTTGAGAATGGCCTGTTTAACTGCAAAGAACATTTATTAAATTAATCACTGATACTTTTTTTACCAATATTGTTTTTTCTAATATAAAGCCTTATAACATAGTTATAACATAGTACCTACGCATATCGTAAAGATAACCTTAGTATAAAAATTATTCCTGAGAAGGACTTAGTTGCCAATGCGAAAACTATTTATTAAAATAACCAGCAATAAGTTTTGCCTGAAATTTCTTAAAACGTAGTACCTACGCATATCGTATAATTGCTTACGCTAAGGCCATTAATTAAACAATCTATATTGGAAATCTATCCATATATAACGGCAACGTATACAAGAGCGATAATGTGAGTGATATGAATACATGAGCAAAAAGAATAAACAACAATTAAAATACTTGAACAAAAAGTAAAGTGAACTACTGTAAAAATTGTCAGACAAATGGAGATATGAAAGTCCTGAAGAGAATTCATTATACTTCTAGCATCCCAATATAGCTTGAGAATATCGCCATTACTTAGCGATTAATTATCGAAGCTTGGGTGTGATAGTAAGTATTCAACATTCATTTTACCTGCTCTGCAGATTTGACATTCATTTTTCTGAAGGATACCAATGCTGTTTCAAAGTTTTTTTACCAATATTATCAATACCGATATTTACCAATACCATATATACCAATAGACCAAGCATGCCAATGTTTACCAATATTGTATATCTGAGAATTACGAGTTAGAAATTAAATTTTAACAAATGACATAATTGCTTACGCTAAGGCCATTAATTAAACAATCTAGTGATAAATTTTATTTGCTATAACGTAGTACTTCTAGGACTGTAAGAAAATTTACTTAAAACTGAGGTGAAATATCTAAAACGAGATAGAAGACCAGAAAAAAATTTTATTCAGAAGAGATGTTTCAAATTTTGTAACTATAGGAGCTTTCGATTTAAAAAAAAAAGTAAATAAAACTGAGAATACAATAGCAAGCAATGAGGAAGTTTAATTTATCTTTAAATGTCTAAACTAATTTGAAACATTTAAATAAGCTGCATTACTAACGTCTCAGAAGCCAAATGCTTTTTATGGTTTTAATTGATAATATTCTTTTATTAATATTCAAAACATTTGTCAAACTATCTAGAGAAAATAAAGTATAAACGCATTCTAGCAATAATCCCTATCCTTTTTGATTCTTAATTCAATTATGTTGAGAAGTAAAGGCATTAGCAATGGTGAATAAGTTATATTTTTACTAAATTAACTAGTTGAAATTTGACAAGAAGGAAAAATGTATTTAATTCTTTAAAAGCATGGATTTTAATTTTATTGTATATAGATACGTACGATTTAATTGTAAGAGATGACAAGTAGTAATTACATTCTGACATTTAGAAAGCAATTTGTCATTAATAAATGTAATTTAAATTAAAGCAGAAAGGGCTTCTTAATTAAAATCAATAATTTAATTATTCTTTGATAAAACGCGGAAAATCGAAAGATGAATAATCTAATAGGAAGTGAATTATACCTATTTTTATGATATAATAAATTGACATTCTTTACGCAATATTAAAAGTGAAAAATTAAAAAGAAATGTTTAAAAAAAATGAACGCATAAATTTGCATATACATATAACATTTAATATAAAATACTCACACGTGAATAAGAAATGATTATAGAATATTAATAAATATAGTTAAAAAGAAGAAAATTATTACATACAAATTATTAAGTAATTGATATTATTATAACCTCAATTCATTGAAATAAATTACAACGAAAAAATGCAAACCCTTTCTAAACTCACACAATTATATTCACTAGAAAAAAAAAAAAAAATAACGCTTTCTGATATTATAGCAATATTTCTAAAACAAAATACAATAATATAATAGGGTGATGTAAACTATTTTTCCATTTTATAATCAAGTAAAATCGAATGAAGAAAATCGCAATCATTTATTTCGTAACGATGACGATAGTATTAATTGTTATTTTTTTTTTAGAATTCAGTATTGCAAAAGGGAATAAAATATAATTTGTTAGACTTGGTTGATTTATTAGATTTGTTAGAAATGTGTTCTTCTAAAAATAGGATTTTTTTTAACAATATGAAAGAAATGATTTTTCAATAACTACCGTCAAACGGGGTGACTATGTGCCACTTTTTGGCGTTTTCGTGTTATATTTCCTCTAATTTTTCACCTATCGGGTTGATTATTTAATGCAACATAATTACACATCTTAGCTTTCAATTCACGTATTAAAAATGATTCTAAGATATCATTGAGGAGAGATATAATTTTTTCTTAGTGGCACGTACTCACCCCGCACATGGGGGTGACTAAGTGCCACGCATATTTCCTCCTTTTAAATCTATTAGAAACGATCGCTGGCAACTTCTCGTACTTTAAGCTATTATAAGTTATTTTTTTATGAGTATACCCTCAAATTTTAAAATAAAAAAGGCCATATATATGGAAAAATGCTATTTATTAAAGAAACTCTTCAAAATGTTTTTCAAAATAACTCAATTTATTAAACGAAGCACAAATTACAAATTTAAGATAGAAATTTTCTCCGGAGTCAATCCGAAATTAGAATAACTTGAAATTTGTCGCCATTTGGTAGAGCTTTGGGAAGACAAATCTTCTTCAGGATTTGTTTCTTTTTGTACCACAAAACATCAGGGATGTCAGGCTACTTCCAGAATTGATCACTTTTCTTCAGGCATTTCACACATGCCTCGTTGCTACTGTCGAAATCAGAAATTATTTGACCCGGATACATTTTTCCCTTATATTTTACTGCAACAAAGTCACCTTGCACAGGGCCAGTGTTTTTTGCGTCATTGACGGTCTCACTGCTTGCCAACGGTTGACCAGAGATTGTTGTAGATGGGTGGTCAACATCTAGGACATCAGTTTCAGGCCCTCCACTTGACAACAGACTGTCACAGGTGTCAAAATACTACAAAACAAGTGGCACCTAGTCACCACACACTTCATCGAAAATTGAATTAAGGGTTATAACTGGTAAACAAAAAATCATTTTGAAACGTCGAAGCGTGTAGAACTTCTTTGATAGTTTGGTAACAAAAAACTGAACTTACCTTTTTTCTGTCTGCTTCTGAAATATGATTACCAGACCACACTTCTTTTACAGATCACAACACCACAAATCCACGTCGACTCAAACAATGGTAGGTTACAATTTAGGTTATAATTTGCTTGGTGTAGTTCCCCAGTTAAAATCGCCCTACTATCCCGCTACCTAGCGGTAGTTTTCCTTCTTTGATAGGTTCCTTCCTCTGGCGTCATCTTCCGCTTGAGTTCGAAAACCTAGGATGGCACCGACTCACCCCAGTATGGAACTTAGTCACCCCGTTTGGCGTTACTAATTTTAATCAAATTAAAAAAAATAATTAGTAGCAATATTTTTTTATCTAAAAACAAACTGACCTATAAAATAGGCTAATGTATCTCTTGTATTTCTTTTATTTTTGACCCCTGAACGTTTCTCTGAGTAGGAAGGTCATGATGTCCATTCGTAGCTATAAAAAAATAATTTTAGAAAGAAAAAAAAACATTTTTTCAATACTTATACATATACTCGTTTTTTTTCCGTCCAGGTTCCAAAAAGATTTATTTTTTAAAAATTAAATAGTTTATATGTTTAGAGCTATAGGGCCAATTTGCGATTTAAATAAGATTTCAAGCAATTTTAATCTCGGGGTTTCGTAGTAAAAAAAAAAAAGAAAAGAAAAGAATTCTTGTAGACCCGGTTTTGTTCAACTTTTTCCTTACACATTTACATTTCAATTACAATTATTCATTATTTATTGTAAAAATAACTTATTATTTTATATAATTTATTATTTAATGTACTGAATAATTGATGTTAAAATATTAACAGTTCATATCAATTGCTTTTTCACTAGTAATATCATACTTATTTAAGGAATATAATACTATAAAAAAGCATCTCTAAAAATGTCAATATAACATGCTAGAAAACATTTAAGAATTTCCAAAATATAGTATAAATAAATATTTCCTGCCAAGAGATAAGTCTACTTCATTTAAATATAAGGGATTCAAAGTTTCATTAAAATGAAAAATCATAAAATTTTTAAAGAAAAAACGTGTTGCTAAGGAATTCTGTTTTGTTCAGTGTCAAAACAAGACTTTTAAAATAAATGAACTTCCTCTGACCTAAGTCAAACATATGAGATATGTCAAAAACACAAATTGCATTCTGATATGTCCTTTGGCATATTTGTTTTAGACTGGAAATTATTTGTTCTGGCATATAACCGGAAAAAACACTAAAGTTTCCAGGAAACATACGTGATTTAAATATTTTTCACCTTTGAAAGATTCCAAAATACGTATTGTTTAATATCAAATACCTATGTTTGCAAAGACCTATATTAAGGAGATTTTACCTTGCAAATTTTATCTTATCTAAATAAAAGCAAGATATTGTTCCTGATGTATTTTTTTGGCTGAATCCAAAATAAATAAAATATGTAATACGCCTGTTTCTCCAAAACACTATTTACACACTATTTACTATTAATAAAGATTTAGTAAAGTAATAGATAGTTAAAAAGAAAATTAAGAATTTATATTCAAGAATTATGTTTTGTTATCAAAGTAATGAAGTGGGTTATTATTTGTCAGATTTTTTCATGTGCATATAAAAGTTTAACACAGTTTTGGAATTATTTGCAAGTCTGAGGTTCCCAAAAGATGTTCCGTAGAAATTCAGAGTACCATGACCAACCATAAAGGCTACGAGAATTAGAAGTATGTATTTTTTTTAACTGGTAAGGTTTTTTGAAACCTGTTGTTAAATTCATAAACTCTCAATAATACTTCACTTTAATTAACATTCTAACTTGTGTGAAGAAACTAAGCTCAACTTTATATGACATATCTCAATAATTTATTTTTTCATATAAACTTACATAAGTTTTATGCAAATGAAAAAAAGACGTAAAAATATTTTTGAGATAAAAATATATATTGAGTTAGATGTAAGGAGAATATACATTTATAAAATATTCTATCAATGTTTATTATCAAAATTTTTAATTTCAAATAAAATTACCCAATCCAAAAATAAATAATTATGGTTTTCTGAAAACCATGCTAGACGTTTCTAACAGTTTCTTTTTGAAAAACGTAATTCAGCTTATTTTATTATATTTTTAATTTATATGTATATAACCAAGAATAAATTCAGATGCCGCGTCAGACTTTTTGAAACTTAAATTAAAGACTTTTACATTTAAAACAATTAAATTATTTCATTCTTTGCATTACATTCTTTTTAAATAATTAGTAGTCTTTCTTTAGCTGCTGAGGAACTTGATCTAACAGAAACTTAATTAATAATACATCTTACATAGGATTGATCATTTAAGGTGCCTAAGTCGAAAAAAAATTGGGAAACGCAGTGCTAGATGATATTCATCATTAGCTCGTCATTAGGAAACATTTAATTTTTGAGTGGGTTACTAAATTCTAATTTTTAACATGTTGCAGTTTTATTAAATATAGAATTGGAGTAGTTGTCAAATTATTTTATAAGTTTTTATTATGATCTGAAAAAACAAAATGTGATTATACCCAGGTACTAAACACTACGTGTTACTGCGCAAAAACAGTTATTTTTGGTTACCCAAGCACAAGCAAACAGTCGTCAAAAAATGTAGACCTCTGCATATTTTCATTTCTTTTTAAACACATGCAAATAAAATAAAATGAAAGAAAAATATAGTTGAATTTCCTTGAGCTTGGCTAACCGAAGAGTACCACAAAAACATTACTTACATCATAAAACAAAAACTATTTCCAACTACTTGAGAGATTTGATTTAAATGACTGGATTACCCCAACATCTTGAGAAATATTTGTAGCAGCAGTTCTTAAATCACCACTCAAATGCTAATTGATCAGTCATGCTTCTGGCCTATGATTCTCTTGATCAAATGGGATAGTTTAGTGCTTAATTAATTTTGCTTTTATGAAATAACAAATAGACTAATTAGTTAATCTTTTTATTAGCATTAAACACGAATGTTTGCTTTTTAGTTATCTTAAACATTTTATTTTGCTCTTCCTAATATTTTTTTTTTATCAAACTATTGTTTTAAACTGGTAAAATATAAACAGTGAAACTAACATTAATCGGTTGGCTACCAGTGATCTTCAAAACTTGTGTTGAGGACCCCAAATTTAAGTTAACCATATTAACTTTAACCATAAAATAAATTTATTGCTCACTCCAGCATTATACTATTGATACATTTAGCTCTCAAAACCATACAAACTGCTTTCGATTCTTGAGGAAATATGCATCTCACAATTCTTTTCCTCGCATCCTTCAAATTCATAAATATGAAGGAATGTGTTTCATTCGTTGACATGACATAACAATCAGACATCGCTGTTTTCTCATAACAATCATTGTCATAGAACTTTGAGTTGTAGTACATGTTATGGAAATGGATGTTTCAACTAACTTCGGAGTTCCAATTCATCAAATAGTCAAATAATATATGTTGACGCAAAATCATAGAAAAATATTTATTCTAAAACGATGGAAAACAGTCAGTAAATATTTATAAAAGATGGCATTGTTTCTTTTTGGGAAAGACAAATATGTTGAGATTTTTGATTAATAGAAAAGTAAAATATTGATTAAAATTTGGTGTTATTTATTTATTTCTATAGTCAAAATGACAATACAGTTTGAAGGAGAAAAGTAAATAAGTTAATAAACAGTTGTTCATATGGTTCATTCTTTTTCTCTTTAAAAAAGCATAAATAAATGAACTTTTAAAATCTATTTTGTCTATTTTGACAATTGGATGCCGGTAGGTAACGTCACGCGTGGGTCAGCAAATCAGGTTCGACATACAAGCATGATGTCACTTGCCGATATCTAATTAAATCTGATTATTAAAATTGGTTCAGTGCGATAATACACCAAAGCCTTAAAGCTGAAACGTCAATACGAGATGCACAATCACGTGATTTGACAAAATCTTGTGATTAGTTGCAAATGCTCAATTATTCGATTTGCTTAATTGCTTAAGCCTTTTTTCTATTTGTAAACTCATGTTAGTGTAATTCGCGATCGCAACGCTCGAGTACGCTCTCTAGCGGGAGCCTGAAAATATCAAGCATTAATTTATTTAACTTTTCATTTAGTTCCATCAAAATCATTGGCAGAATCAGACGCCATTTTTTAGCAGCAAAAAAAAAAAAGCAAAATTTCCCTAAGGAAAAGGCCGAAGAACTTTAAAAATATCTCCAGAATATTGGTAAATCTTTCAGGAACAGAACACGTCAAACATTTGAAGAAAAATTTCTCAATAATTTTTAACTTCTGTTATCAACAAACTTGCAGCTGCTAACTTTCGATTTCGGAATCGCACACTGTTACAGATCTGTGTATTACTGTAAAAGACATTTTTTTCTGTCTTCAATTCTTAACAAATTAAAGTGAAGTCAACACTGCTTTCTTCATTCCAATGAATAAATGTGAAATCAGAACTGTAATAATTATAGAATATTCTTTTTCGTAATAGAATAGTATATATTTCTGTATCTATATAATTCGGAAAACAACAATAAAAAATCATCCAAATTACTTGAAATAGTGTCATTTGTGCTGATTATTAATAAATTTTTATCATTTTCTTGGTAAGTATTTTTTAGTTTTGAAAGAATAATTTCAAATAGAATTCAGCTATTCTGTTTTTAAGCTACATATTAAAATTCATATCGAGATCTTACAATTATAAAATTTTGCTGTGTGGTATATTATTTAAAAGTAATAAAGGGATAATCTATGTATATATTATTTGAAAATTAAATTTTCAAACGTAGAACATTTCATTTGGAATTCTCCGGATTTATAAAGAAGGTGAGTGTTATGATTTTTATAATAAAAAATTTGCTTGTAAATAATTTTTTTTCTTATTTTATGATAGTTCTCCATAGAATGTTTTTTTACGTCTGATTAAGAACTATAAGAATAAAAAAAAGAAACAATATGACAGTTTTTTTATTTCAATATGAGAAATTTTTAAAATCGTTTTTTTATCCAACGAATTCTTTGATTTCTCTTTTTTAGTTTATAATTTTTAGATAAAAATTGTTGTCAAAATACTTTATTTTGAAAAATTAAATGGTATAACATTATGTGTTTATGTATACTTCTTGCATATTCTAATGTTTGAAGTAATATGATTCAGAAAAGTATGGAGTAAAAATTCGGTACTTTTGTATTAACACTACCGCAGCTACAGATTTGGCTGTTTTTAAGTGCCAACAATCTACACCTAAAATTTTTGCGACAAATCATAAAATGAAACACTTTATTTAAAATAAAAGTAGTGAATCGGATTTCAGTGGGAAATGGGCCGATATAGAGTTTAACATAGATTTAAAACAATCTCTATTTTCTTTCACCTGATGCTTTCGCCATATTAACTCTAATAAATAAGATTCCAAATGAAATAACATTTCCAAAACTTACGTTTACCAAGATAAAGTTTCATGTCATAGAAATTGGTAATTTTTCGTTTTTTTTTCCTTTTTTTTTTTTTTTTTTTTTTTTGTAAAATATTGAAAAAATTCTGAAAAAATAAAATTGCATCTTGTTTTGTTTTTTTGTTTTTGGCAAATCCCAAAGACGAATTTTCGTAGCACTAAAGAATGGTGTCAAAAAATAATTTTTTTTTTGTTTTTTTCGTAAGCATTCTTTATTTTACCTATTTTAGTTTCTAAATAATGATTTTAATAGAAATTTAAAATTTTTTGATAAAAATTGTTGCCAAAAAGCGTTTTTTACAAAATTAAATTTTATAAAATTATGAGGTTCATGTATACTTTTTGTTTATTTTAATTTTTGAAGTAATATGATTCTTTATGTATATGAAGTTCCGAGTTTTACTCTCCATGTAACGCAAATGAGGATTAGTTCCATAAAAAAGTCCTCCACAAAGGCTAGTTTGTCCCAACGCTTGATGAAAGAGTTTCCCTGTCTTCTGGGTTCTATCGAAAATCGGCTACGATCAAGGCTACGATGTTCAACTTTGATAGTCGTAAGCTCAGAATTAGGTCGACTGCTCAACGCCACTTATAAAATAAAACAAAAACCACTCTTCGGCCTAAACTATTAAGACCCTGTCTTTCACATTGCGGTTGACCCCATATTTCGAGGATCAAGAAAGACATTAGGGTGGTGCAAATTTACATTGGAAAAAATTAAGTTTGAATATTTTGTGAATTGTTCCCTCCAATTCTCTTCCTTTCCCTTCTAAATAAAAACTAAAACTCTAAAAAATATTCCATAAAAAGAACGTTAAAATATGAAATTTGAAATGAACATTTCGGTATTTAATGGTAGCTCATTTGATCTAAAGTTTAAAAGATAAGAAAATTGCCGCAGGAATTTTTTTAAAAAAGTTATACATTTATTTGTTAGTCTAAAGAATGACAATATATGTTATAACAATATAGCTTATTATGAAGTGGGTGTGATAAATACGAGTAATACAGCACAGGATATATAAATTCACTGATTATTGATATTAATTAGATTGATTTATTTGATATACAGGTATTTGTCTCTGTTTCAGAAAAAATTTAAAATTTTTGAAAAAATCCCAGACACTGTCGTTTATTTATTTATTTTGATGTCAGTGTGATTACAGTGAGACTTGACAGCTTGTAACGAATAATATAGCTACATTTCCTCATTAATTATAATTCATTAAACTCTTGAATAATTCCAACTGCCCTTTAAGCATTATCATTCCCTACAGTTTGGGCTTGAATTTTAAAAAAAAGCCAAAGAAGCTAGTTTCTTTGATAGATATTATAAATGATTAAAAAATTTTCTCGCTTTTAACTTACGAGATGTTTGAATGAATATTTCATTAACAAATTCCTAAGCAACATGTTTTTATATGAAACTTTCACGCCTTCTTGAATACGTGTGCAAAGAAAATACTAACATTTGATAATCCTTTTTTTTTATTTAATTATTAATTATTTTATTTATAACCATCGTTGAACAGCCGACCTAATTTTGGGTTTACGACTACCAATATTCAACTCCGCAGCCTTGTAATTTTGAACCAATCCAGAAGTCAAGGAAACTCCTGAATCAACACCCCCAGTGGTATGATTTGTTATGGGAACATGCAGGACTTTGACACTCGACAGATTTAACGCACATCAGTCAGCGTTTACTACACGGAGAGTCTTTGGCCGGCGGAGATCGAACCCAGGAGCTGTTGGGCATAGGCCCAGTGTCCTATAAACCAGGATATCCCGGCCTTTGATAATCCTTTCTCTCTTTTGGATGTTAATTAAATTAAGGTTAATCATCGATATGATGACTATAAATACATATAAATACAAGCATTCAATAAACCAACTCACACCTATGACAGGGGCAGATCTCAGAAAAATGATATAATTACTACAATTTCTAGAAAATTGCCTCTTGTTGGCGACAGTTGGTGACAGAGTGGTGACAGTACTGCTAATGAATCTCCAATAATCTTTGAAACCTTTTTTGTTGTAAAACGTCGGGAGTAGATGTGACTACCATTCGATTTTATTTATCCATCCGCGAATATCTATCTTTCTGGATGACAACAAAAAATCCTTGTCTTTCCTTTATTTTTCAACATGTTAGTCAGTCAGATTCCTTTCTTAAAACATTATAATGTTTAACATAAAATATTCCCTTCATAAAACTTCCTAACCATGTAAACTTCAAATTATGAGAATTGAATCTAATTTAATTTTTTTTAAGCTTGCTGAGTTGATGAAATTTGACCTTTTTTTATTTTATTTATACTACACCTCTTTGATTAACTTTCAAACTTTATTTGACAATTTTGCTTCTCCCTTACACGAACTCTTGCTCCTCACTAAAAACTTTGCTATTTGAGTATTGGTCTCACTTGATTCCCTTTTTTATGACCTCCTTCTATTTGAGATGATATTAAAAAATATCCAAGAGTCATGAAAATATATGGCGATTTCCCATCTTTCAATTCAAGAACTGATACACTGGAAAGATAGAATTCACTTTGTCCTTCAATTATTAGTAATAACAAGAAATCTTTATTCGCATACTAAAACTAAATTAAGAACTAAAAGTTAACTAATGAAATATAAAACATTATATATCTCAGTATATTGCTATCTCATCGCATCACAAAATAGCTAAACTAGAATTGACAAAGGATTTTAAGTATTTTCTTTCAACGTTGACCCATTGGTATATTTAATCATAACATGGGGAAAATTTGCTGCAAACTTATATTAAGAGATGTTAAATTGAACTTTCGATTGAATGATACCCGTAATCAAGTCTCAAGAGGGATTTTTTTTAACCGTATTAAAATTGCAGCAAAATAAATATATTATGGTTCAACACGATCAGTGTTCAACAGTGTAGATAATATATTTAAATCATTTAAATTTCCATAACAACTCATTGCAATGATACATTTCTTACAGGAAAAAAATTCCTATATACTGAATACATACATAACTATTTAAAATTATAACATTTGTGCTTTATTCTTTCACTTCAAAATGAATAAAAAACTTAGCTGATATTGAACAGTTTTCAAAACAGGTTAAGGAAAATTAAAATACTGTTTAAATTATCAGACTAGTTTCTGATATTATTAAGCCAGAAAAAATTAGTTTTCTTTTTATACATTCGTGTGGTTGTAGCGTTATATAAGTTTTTATCATTGCCAATGTCTTATTCTTAGTTAATTAGTAGCATATAGGGAAAACGAGAAATAGGGAGTATTGACTTCCTATAATGTCTATTTTTTGAATATTTGTCATAAATATAGCAAAGAAATATACATTTTAGGGCTCGCAAATTAAGATATGAGCAAAGAAAAAGTAAAAATGCCGTAGAAATGCACTGTATCACGAATGAAAATGGTTAGTTTCAAATCGTTAAAACATATTTGATTGCCTGATTCAGTTTGTGCTTCTAACAATAACTTTTCAACTCGATTCTATATTTTCAACAATTTAACTATTTCAATTTTTGAAATCCTGCCCTTTTTAGTTGTGTTTAGTTTTATTTCGAAAGCAATTTTGTTTATTTGCACTTTAAATATTAATTTCTTAAACCCTAACACATGCAATTTGCTTTAATGTTTTTCACAAGGTTTTTAAAAATTAATATTTACTGGGTGTCGATGGAGTATTATTACTCTTGATATTCATCATAAATATTGTCACTATTCTAATTAATATTTTTGTAAGATAAACCATTTGAAAGATAAAACAAGGTTTTTTTGGTATAAACAGTTAATAGAAAGTTGTTGTTTCATTGAATTTGAATTTCAAAGATAGAAAAAAATGTAAAAGAAAAAAAACAGAAAACATTAATTTTTAAAAAGTGATAGAAACATTTTTAAAATACCTTACTGTTGGATAAAATACACAAAATGCGTTTAAATTATCCTAAACTTAAATACAAATAAAAACCTTTGCTTAAAAATAAAATAAGATACTGAAATCAGAGAAAAAATTTTATTTCTATTCCCTGTATTATAGGAAATGCTAGGGTCTAATTTTGTGCAAATCACGCAAAGAATTTAGTAAAATGTAAAATCGCAGGCTTAAATTGCTGAGTTTGTTACTTTTATTCACAAGGGTTACTGAGTTTTACTCGTTTTTTTTATTTCTTTTATTTTTAAGTCACACGGGAATTTCGATCCGTTTTGTTGGTAAATAAGAATAAAAATGTCGGATTGTTGTAGGCTTACGTACTTTATTTGAGCCTGCATTTAGAAAAAAAAATATATAAATGCTTTTTGTGTGAACATTTTAAATTTGAAAGGGAGCTTTCTTTAAGCCCGTTATAAATAGAAGAATTCGAGTGAAAAAAGTCAACAATTCCAAATTATTCAGTTTTAACAATCTGAGAAGTCAACATTTATCTTTGAAAATAAACTTCAACCTTAATAAAACAAACACAAGAGTGTTTACCGTAGAATTTCTTGGAAGAGAAACTATATTTTTATGTGGTAAACATTTTCCCAATAAACTGCCGTATCCACCATTGCATCACCAAGGCTGAGAAAAAAAAAAGGAACAAAATCTTTACTGTCCATCCAATATATTTTCTTTCTTAAAATGTTTAAATCCTAGTAATTTGGTAACTAAATATTTAAGAATGAGTTCAGGTTCAATTTCCTCTTATTAGATTTTCTTTAATATGTATTTTGTCACAATTCATATTTTTACTTGTGATGCCTTTTATTTATTTTTATTTTGTAAACATAGTTGAACAACCTGCTCAGTTTTTAGATTTACGGCTACTACTGTTTAACTCCGTAGCCTTGTCACTTAGAATACAATTCCGAAAACAATGGAACTCCTGGATCAAGTCTTAGGAGAAATTTGCCTTTGTGGTAGACTTTTTGATGGAACTAACCCACATTTGCATGACTTTGTAAGGAAAACCACGAAAACCTCACACGGTTAGACTGACTGCAATTGGACTCCCACGATCCTCCTACCATTGAGAATATTTAGTGTCAGCACTGTGGTTGGTTCGAGCCGGGTGCGGAATTCGTATCGCTCAACCATTGCTGGGATTCGAACCCGGGTCACCTCATTGGAGGGTGAACGCTCTATCCCTTGAACCACCATGGTTCTCATTGTGATATGTTAAAAAGAATGTGCTTTTGGCGAAATAGATTACGTGTATTTTATCAATATTTAAAATTTATCAATCGTCAAAGATAAAAAAAGAAGTTCAAATTTAGACTTAATTTTAATAAAATTTAAACAACAAAGTCATGAGTAACATCATATAGTATCCCAAACGTCGAACAAAAGGAAACGTGAAAAGTGCAAATTGAAAGATCTAACATTTACAATGGTATTTATACACATTTCCCTAGTTTGCATGCAGTTCAGTTTGTTTTAGGTAACACTTCAAATTTTGGGGTAGAAGCTGACAGTTAAACAGGAACATCGTTACTTGAACCTAGTATGTCGTTGATTCCACTGCAGACATTTCGGTACTTGAACTTACTATGGTAATTACTCGTCACCACATGTTGTTTCAAACGAATTAAAAATGAAAGGCTGGAATCGAAGTAAGGAGTATTATACGCAAAAGGAAGTATTGATGAACATAAGAAATAAATGGCAATATAATAAATAATAAAGAAAAATAATAGAGTGGAATATGAGAAATAATGAAAGAAAGGAACTAAAAAAACACAACAAAAGAAAAAAATGCAGTCTTTGTTACGTTTTGAAATAATAATTAGGATAATTTTTGTATTATGGAGAATTAGGTAAAAGCGTTTTCTTATGTCTTCAATAACTTTCAACTTGTACAATAGAACTCAAGTTTATGTTTAGAAATAAGTAGAAAAATTTTGTATTCCTCTTCTAAGAATTTTGATAAAATAAATTATAGGAGTGGAAGAAAGGTATATTTCTTGCCGTACTCAACATTGTGGTGACCCGGATCGTGATAAAAGGCAATAGTAACAGGTTAGTTACTATAAATACGTTTGTTATGCGATTTATTTCATTGATCAAAATTAAACGTTAAGTTTGATACCATAGTTAAGGATGGATGTAATATTAAGAAAACGCGGAGCAACTAGAGCTTCCTTTACCAAAACGTTTAATACTTTATTCGAAGAATTAAATAAAGAGTTACCATATGATGAAGCATTAGAAACTAAAAGTGCCACGTTAGAACGACTCTATGGAATATTAAATGAATTCGACTCAAGAGTACTAGAAAAAAAGTTTGAAACAGATGAAGAATTTGACATAGAACATACAAGTACAGAAGAGTATAATGGAAAAATGGATCTCGCTCGTGTAAAAATTGCAAATGAAAGAAAGTTGAAACTTCCTTGGCTTCCTTTAGTTCGTCGCCAAAGTTGAGCAGACGAAAATTAAAGTTACACAAGATTGAGTTAAAACAATTCGGAGGTAATATCAAGGATTGGCTTACAGTCTGGAATCAGTTTAAGCGTATTCACGACGACCTAGAAATGGAAAAAGATAAATTCCATTATTTATATCAAGCTACCGTAGTTGGTTCCAGAGCTAGAGAAATCGTAGAGAGTTTCCCCGCCACTGCTGAGAATTATGATAAGGTTATTGAATGCCTAAAAATTAGATTTGGTGGTGAAGAATTATTAATTGAATTTTATGTCAGAGAATTATTGAGTTTAGTTATTAAGAATGCCACAGAACAACCGAGAAGAATAAATGTAACTCATTTATACGATAAGTTGGAATCCTACCTTCGTTCTTTAGAGTCAATAGGTATGACCATTGACAAATACGCAGCAATGTTATTCCCTTTGGTTGAATCGTGCATTCCTGAAGAGATTTTAAGGGTTTGGTTAAGGAGTCGTGCAACAACAAAGGTTCAAGAAAATACGTATTGTGAAAAATTGAAGCAACTGCTATTGTTTCTGAGAAATGAAGGGGAAGGAGAACAACGAATTTCCTTAGTGAAAACTGGATTCAAATTTATCGCTGCTGGTACTAAGAAAGAAAAGAAGACTGAAGCTGATATATTTATACCAACAGCAAATGAGTTATTTTCTGGAAGTAAAAGCTCGAGGACTGTGGTAGATAAAAGGTGTGTATTTTGCGACAAAAACCACGACAGTAAAGATTGTTTTACGGCAGCCAAATTGGCTCATCATCAAAAGCAAGAAATAATTAAGAATAAGAAAGCTTGTTTTATATGTCTTAAGTTTGGACATAAAGCAAAATATTGTAAATCAAGTGTTAGATGTCTAATCTGTTCTAAGAGACATTTGTCGATCATGTGTGCAGAATTATCGCCAAACAAGCACGTAGTAAAAGTAATCGATTCGAGTGAAAGCCAAAATGTAATACTTGCGAATTCCTGCTGTTCTGGAGAGATATTCCTTCAAACTTTAATGGTAAATATTGAGAGTAAAGAAGGAAAACGTACCATAAGAGCATTAATTGACACTGGCTCTCAACGTTCATATATTCTGAAGAGCACTGTTGAGGAACTGAAATTCCGCCAAATTGACACTCAAACATTGATTCATAGCTTATTTGGAGGGTCAAAATCAAGCAGCGAAATTCATAATCTTTTTTCTATTAAAGTTACCGATTTGAAAAATAGTTACAGTTGCAATATACAAGTCTTGGATCAACACAAAATTTGCAGTTTTGTTCCACGACTTCATGATGGACCGTGGGTACAAGAAATGGCACTGAAGCGCATCTCACTTAGTGATATTGGGAATCATCGACAGCCAATTGAGTTTTTAATTGGAGCCGATGAAGCTGGAAAACTTTACACAGGGAAAGTGTGCCATTTGACGTGTGGTTTAACTGCAGTAGAAACTTATTTAGGATGGGTCATTATGGGGGAAATGAAACCCTCAGTAATTGACGACAATCATTCGAATGTGTTGATTTCTCTATTAACTCAGACCACTGACATAGAAAACCTTTGGAAGCTTGAAGCAATAGGTATAACAGATGCATTTGAAATAAAAGATCAAAAGGAAATAGAAGACGCAGTTCAAGTGCATTTTGAAAGAACAGTTAAATTGAATGCTGAAGGACGGTATGAAATTTATTTGCCATGGATCAAAGAAACGAACATTTTGCCTGACAATAGAAAAGTAGCTGAAAAAAGATTACTTTCTACTACTGCAAAACTTAACGAAGCTAATAGATTTTTCGACTACAATTCAGTTTTTGAAAATTGTTGTAAGGAAGGTGTTATAGAAGAATTCCCTGAACAACTTAAAAGCAATAGCGCACATTACCTTTCTCACAGAGCAGTTTTTAAAAATAGCTTGACAACTCCGGTGAGACCCGTTTTTGATGCATCTGCTAAACAGAAAGGATCTTTTTCATTAAATGATTGCTTAGCCAAGGGGCCAAATTTGTTGGCACTGATACCCGTTATAATTCTAAAATTTAGAGAAAACAACATCGGGGTAATTTCCGATATAAAAGGTGCCTTTCTTCAAATTTCGGTAAATGATAAAGATCGTGACTACTTACGTTTCTTGTGGTGGAAAGATGATAATAAGACAGAAATAAAACTTTTCAGACATTGTCGTGTAGTGTTCGGGGTAAACTGCAGTCCGTTTCTGCTTGGAGCAGTTATCAAATTTCATTTGAGACAGTTTGACTCTGAAATTGCCGAGAAATTATTATCTTTTTATTATGTGGATAATTGTGTCAATTCAGTGAATACTGAAGAGGAATTGCGGAACTTCATCAATAAATCGACCGAAATAATGAGCAAAGGAAAATTTGACTTAAGATGCTGGGAGCATACGAAAATACATAATGATGAAGATGAAGAAAAAGCTGAAATAACTAAAGTACTTGGATTAATGTGGGATAAACGAGAAGATTCCTTGTTTTGTGATGTACCAAAAATGAAGATGAAAGATATGACAATCACACGGCGTACAGTGTTATCTGTAGCTCAAAGAATATTTGATCCAATTGGATTTAGTTGTCCAGTCACATTGATACCAAAATTGATTCTGCAAAGAAGTTGGCGAGAAAAACTAGGTTGGGATACCGAATTAGCAGAAGGTTTGAAAAAGGAATTCTTAGTTTGGCTTGAGGATTTACCTTTATTATCATCAGTAAGAATTCCTCGCCAAGCAATAGCAGTTAATAAAATTGCGTGTAGTTTGCATGTTTTTGCTGACGCTTCAAAATGTTCGTACGCAACTGCCATTTTTCTTAGAAGTGAATCGCAAGATGAAATTAAAGTGCAACTTTTACAGGCAAAGTCAAGAGTTTCTCCATTGCGAAAAATTACGATTCCAAGACTTGAATTATTAGCTTATTATATTGGAACTAAGTTATCTAAATTCGTCACAAAAAGTTTAACTCTGAAAATAAATGAAACATATTATTGGACAGATTCAACAACTGCCTTGTTCTGGATTAAAAAGAATGACCTACCGTGGGGAACATTCGTTGGTAACAGAGTGAAGAAAATACGCGAATGTAGTGATCCCAAGGATTGGAGACATGTTCCTGGTATTAGTAATCCTGCTGACTTGCCATCTAGAGGATGCACTGTTTCAAAGCTTCTGGAAACTAAATGGTGGGAGGGCCCACTTTGGTTGTCCAAGTCTAAAAAAGAGGGGCCTAATTCTAACCCAATAGAAAATGAAGAAGAAATATTCTCAGAACAGAGAAAAACGGTTGTGGCAACTCTTACCTGCGAGAACACTGAAAATTCATGGATGCTAGCATATTTTTCGAGTTACATAAGAATCTTAAGAATGACGGCATGGATTCTAAGATTCCTTAAAAATGCCCAGAAAGCAAGAATCGAGCGAGAGATTGGCGAGCTGAAGTTGTACGAATTGAATGAGGCTGAAAAAGTATTAATGAAGCATATTCAGCAAAAGTCATTTAATGACGAAGATATCGCAAGGTTAAAATCTTTATGCGTCTTTAAAGACGAAGAAGATATCTTAAGAGTAAGCACCAAGTTAACTGAAAGAAAAGATCTTGAAAGCTTTATCAGTCCTATACTGCTTCCCAGCACACATAAACTTGTGGAATTAATGATTTTTTACATGCACAAAAGTATGTGCCATGCTGGGATTCAGATATTGATGTCTAAATTAAGAGAGCGATTCTGGATTATAAGAGCTCGTAAGACGATTCGCAAAGTTTTAGCTCGTTGCGTGAGATGTAAAAGACACCAAACTACGAGGATCGAATGCAATCCAGGTGTGTTACCTGAAAACAGAGTCAAAGATGCATTGGTGTTTGAAATAACTGGAATAGATTTGGCGGGACCTCTGATGCTTAGAGAAAAATGCAAAGCATGGATAATTATATTTACGTGTGCTGTCTACAGAGCCATCCATTTGGAATTAATAACTTCTCAATCAACACAAAGTTTTTTACTTGGTCTACGACGATTTATAGCAAGAAGAGGAAGACCAAAAGTTACTTATAGCGATAATGGCACCAATTTTACAGGAGCTAACAATCTATTTAAATCGTTAGATTGGAAAATGATCGAAATTGAAGCATCTGTGAATAGAATTCAATGGAACTTTAATCCTCCTGCTTCCCCATGGTGGGGAGGATTTTGGGAAAGAATGGTGCAGATGGTTAAAAAACTTCTTCGAAGAGTTTTAGGCCAGTCAGTTTTAAATTATGAAGAAATGAAAAGCGTCCTTTGTGATTGTGAGACAACAATAAATTCTAGACCTCTCACTTATGTCGCGGAACAAGGGGATGAACTCATTCCATTGACGCCAGCTATGTTCTTGAAAGAAATAGATAAAGTCGGAGTGCCAGATTTAGTTCAACTTGATCAAGCAAATTTGAATAAAAAATTAAAGTACCAGCAAAATTTGCGCAATGCTTTAAGAGAAAGATTTAGAAGTTAATATCTTGGGCAATTATTACAACGACCATCAAAGAGTAAACCGGCAGAACCTTTGAAAGTAGGAGATATTGTTATAATCGAAAATGACGGTAAAAAAAGAACTTTATGGCCAATGGCTAAAATAATTGATGTAAAGATGGGCGAGTAAGAGTGGTTCGCCTCAAAACTTCATCTTGTGAACTGGTCAGGCCTGCGCAGAAGATTTTCCCACTCGAAATTTCCTCATCAGCTGAACCTAATCTAATAAATAATGAGGCATGCGAGAATAAACCAGAGGAGGACTTGCAGGTAGTTGGAAAAACAGTAAGAACGAGAAGTGGAAGACTTATTAAAGTGCCAATTAAATTTTTGAACTGAAACTTGGACTTTCGGAACAATATTTTTTAACTTTATAATTTTCATTCATTTAATTCATAGAAATATAGTTAGTTTTGATTAGTTAAGTAAACCACCAATCAAAACGGTGGGAGGATTGTTACGTTTTGAAATAATAATTAGGATAGTTTTTGTATTATGGAGAATTAGGTAAAAGCGTTTTCTTATGTCTTCAATAACTTTTAACTTGTACAATAGAACTCAAGTTTATGTTTAGAAATAAGTAGAAAAATTTTGTATTCCTCTTTTAAGAATTTTGATAAAATAAATTATAGGAGTGGAAGAAAGGTATATTTCTTGTCGTACTCAACAGTCATTATCTTCAACACTGTTTACTGCTGTACAAATTAAGCTTAGAGCTTCAAGAGCATTTATTTTTGCTACAGAATTATCATGCAAGTCTCCGGAGTCAAGAAAAGGATCTAACGAGTTGCTTAGTGTAAAAATTTTTTAAATGATTCCAAAATTCACAGTTTGAAGTTTACTGGAAAAAACGCCATTCTAATTTTTTCGATTAAGTTTCCATACTTCATTTAACCACTCTTCCAGTGCTTTGCTCATTTCCCAACCTTTCTGATTTTGATTCAATGAGAGAAAATCCTCTCCCACAGAGAAAAGGACAATGAGATAGAATAGAAAGAAATTCAAAGAAGCTAAAAACATCTAATAAACAAGATGTTTTTTTTTAAAAAAAAAAGTTTGTGCGAGTTTTGTGGAGGAAAAAGGGACTGTTATATATATATATATATATATATATATATATATATATATATATATATATATATATATATATATATATATATATATATATATGTAATACAAAAATTATAATACTTTTGTATTAATAAAATAATTAAAACTCTTTCGTTTTCATAAAATGTCTTTGTTAAAGAATAAGCGTAGAGAGATTCTATTTTGGGAATTCAAGGCTAATAACATACGATTGAGTTATTTTTAGAATCTCTCCCCCTTTTCACTTCCATATTAGGAAGCATTAAATGCTTTTCCTTAATGCGTAAGGATACAAGTATTTCAAAGACTGTGCCTTTTTACTCCAATATGTGTTAGTATAAAATGCGAGAGCAATGGTTTTCGCATGTCCTTTTCATCATGTTGTGATCCTGATAAGTTGTTCCAGAATTGTCAGAAGTCTTGTCCACTCCCTCCCTTGTGGAGAGCGGATGTGAACTGTTATTAATACCAACCTACCGTTAATAAACCATTTTAGAACGTATGATGGCTTACGACTGCATTATTCAAGCTAACTATAACACTGATAACAGGGATTTTAGCCCTTTTATTACATATATATATATATATAGGGGAGAGTTGGGTAGCCCTGCCCACTTAAGGAGTATTGCTTATATTTCTGTATAATATTGAGTAATAATCAATATTTTTGTATGTTTCTATTGTTTTATCATCTAATTAAATAAGGCAAAAAGAAAAAACCAAAAGAAGAATAATTTAAGTTAAGAAAATAGAAATTTAAAAAATTTGACTACTGTATTCAACATATTTTCAAAACTATTGTTTACCATGTTACCAGCTGCATAAATACTTGAAACTTTGAAAAAAATCTTTTTTTAATATAACAATTAATGTCCGATGGCCCATTGACTTGAAAAAATATTCTATACATATGAAATTGACAGTGGGCGGGGGTACCCGACACTCCCCTATATATACTTGAAAAAATGTTCATATCAAGTGTTTTTTTTTTTTAATTCTTCGGCAACAATTCATAAAACACATTTTTTTTTTTTTTTGGATTTTATGAAATTATTATTGTATCGCAAAATTAGGTTGAAGCCCCTTTCTACAGTCTTTATTTACAGCAACTGTCTTCTCAATAAGTTCCAAAACACCACTTGTGTAGCCAGAAAAATCCATCAATATTTTAAAGTCTTCGTCAGTAAAATTCACTGCTAGATTTTTTTATTCTATAACCGTGGCAAAGTAACCAGCAGAAGTCTGTCCATCAATTTAACTTTAAAGTTTACGTTTAATTACCGTAAAAAAATACACATGCTATTAACTCCAATGGTGCTTCATTAATTTTGGAAAGTGGTTCTATTTACATAATGTTAATTGGAGGAGTTTTTGTAAGTACCAAATGTACAGACAGACGCTTATTTTAAATTATTATGTTAAGTACCAAATATATCGACCCAAAGTAACTTATTTGTCATGTAATCAATTCTTTTAAGTTGGTTTTTGTTATTTATACAACAAACGACATGAATGCTGTCACATTTTATTTAAAATCAATATCACATGAATTACATTGAGTTTTATATACATTTACCAGCAGGAAAATACATAATAACTGGCTAATTTTGTAATTTCATCAAAACAAAAATAACAATTACATAAGACATGAACCAATACAATGGTCCATCTTGATGAGTTTACACTGAGCATTGTGAATTAATTAAATGCTTCACAAAATAATGTTAAAAAAACTAAACATTGAAATTAATTAAATGCTATATAAAGCATTGTGAATTAATTAAATGCTTCACAAAATAATGTTAAAAAAACTAAGCATTGAAATTAATTAAATGCTATATAAAGCATTGTGAATTAATTAAATGCTTCACAAAATAATGTTAAAAAAACTAGATAATGTGAAAAAAGCACAAATGATGACTCATGACATTTGTTGTATTTGTGTTTTTTTTTCTCATTTGTCAGCTATATTCACTACAATTTTTAAAAATCCTTTTAAGATTTCCTATTAAATACCAACATGTAATTTTTATAAATGCCCTTTCTTTCTTCTAAATTCTTTTGTGGTTGCAATTTCTCCTCATTTAGCAACATGACGAATTTTGAATGATTTCTCATGGTAATTAATTAGTAAGTACATTTAAATTAATAAAAGCTCATATTTAAAATATTTATCGTATACTTTGATTATTAGCATTTTGTGTCATACTTTGCTTAAAATAATCTGTAACTTATATAAAGATACAACACCATGTCATTTTCAGTTTTCAAACATTTCAGATTATCATTTTCCTTTTATAATTTATCATTATTTTTTTAACATTTTTTTTTAAAATACTGATACAATTTTTATGCAGATTACAGATACATTCGATATATTACTGTGTAAGTTTTTATTGTTTGATATGTTGTTAATCAAAAAAGGAACAAATACCAAACTTTTCGTAAAAAAATGTATTATCCATAATAGTCTAATAAGTCCGGTATAAAGTAAATTAGATTTCGGAGCATTAAAATACAATAGGTCTATAAAAGAATGTCTCAGTTATAAATTTTAATAGTATCAACTGTAATCGATGTTGGGCGCTGGATGTAAAACCGTAATTAGAGAACAACTCGAACAGTTTTAGATACTGCTTCTTTGTTGTATTTCCATCTGCAGCCCCCGCAAAAGGACTATTCCTGTTAGTAGAGCATTTTGTGTTTATGCTAATAGGGAATCTGTAATTTTAGCTCAACTTGCGTTCCGTTGAAATTTTAATAATGATCCCCATGAAAAAGAAATATCCAAGAATTAAATTGGTTTTCATGTTTTTAATTCTGCTCATCTCTTTCCTGATTCCTGATTTTGTTTTTTCTTCCTTTAAATACTAATTAACGATCCTTAATATAAATATTTATTGATTTTATTTCTGACAAATAATGTAAAAACACGTATTAAAGAGAGTAATTTGGAAAACACCCTTCATATAAGGTGCAAGAAGGCTTAGGCAACTTCACAGATTCAGGAATAAAAATTCATTTCGTACGTTGAATTTTAACGTAGTTTTTTGGAAATTTTACATTAAACTTTTGTGAAAATATCCTAAAAATATTTAAAAATATTTATTCTCAACATTTTATTTTAGTCATTTCATACAAATAAGGGTTATATTAAGCTCAAAAGTCATAACTAAAAGGCTGTTTTGGAAAGTCCCAAAATAATAAGGTGTATAGAAAACAGCAAAGTTAAAATGTAAAATATATAGCGTACACTGAAATAAAAAGAAATTTTTCACACTGTTTAAAATTAAATATTACGCAATATTTATTTTAATTAATTGAATTACAATTAAATAATGATACGAGATGGAATTTTACCTTTCTCTTATGATTTTCCAGGAAGTGGTAAAGTTTAAACTCTATTCGAGTTATTAGATAACCCCAAATAGAAAGCTAGCTGTATTTGCAACAAATATTACTATTTTTGTTTCTATAAACAACAGTCAAAAATATTTCCTTACAAAAATAGCTATCAAACATAGATAGCAACACAACATCATATTTCCGCAGAATATATTTGAACATTTACGTAAAAAAAAAAAAAAAAAAAAAAAAAAAAAAAAAAAAAAAAAAGAGGAAGAAAAACTGCACAAGGAATAAGGAATATAAAAAGGGCGATTCCCCTGTTTAACTTTCACGTTATCATGTGAAATAAAAATAAAAAAACAAATTTATTCATATTTTAAATAAATCTACATCTGTAACAAAATATATCAACTGCTATGAAATATATAAATGCCTGAAGATAAAGCCAATACGAAACAATATTAAATTATAGCTTGAGCTGTAATTGATTATATTTGGCGTTATGATTATTATACTTGATTATTATATAGCTTTAATTAATTATATTTGGCGTAGCTTGATTTATAAGAAAATATATGTGAAGTTATATTAAATTTTAGCTTCAGCAATAAGAAATTATATCTGAAACTATAGCAAATTGTTGCTTGAGCTATGAGAAATTATATTTGAAGTTACAGCAAATTATACTTGAAAAGAAAGTTTATACTGGAACCTATAACACATTATACCTGAATCTTCAAATTATACCTTCAGCTCTAAAAGATTATACCAGGCGCTATAACAAATCATACGTACAATAAATTATAAGCTATAATGTATTTTAATTTTTGATTGTAATTTTAATTGCATTACTTCAAAACAAATATTGGGTACAAAACTTCATTTGAGACACTTACTTTAAACAACAAGATAGATTTAACGAACGACAATAACGCGATTGAACCAACACATAATTTTGCCACAAACATTTTTTTACATAAACAACTGCTTGTGATAATTTCACAATGAAATATATGAATTAAATGCAACTGAGTGCGTTGAAATGATCGAAATGAATTGAAAAATATGTAAATGACGAATAAAATGACAACTAAATTTCTCTAAAAGCTCATTGTTTTTAAGGAGTAAAATAATATACAATAAATGCTGGGTTAAGAGCCCGTCAACGTAAGGGAATTATGTGCGTTGAACAAACGTTTAATCATGAACGATTAGTTTAAACAGTCGCATGAGTACACAGAAACCAGAGATTCCCAACAAATTTATATCGTGGCTCGAATCAAAATATACTTATTCAAGATTTAGAATTTTCTTCTCCTCAAGATAATTCCAAGTTACGCTAAACATTAATCATAAAATTTTCCGAAATTTATTTTCAAAATCATATTAAAATCATAATATCACTATTTTTTTTTAACAATTTTTTCAAATTCACTTTTCTTAGCGACCTACACCAACTTCTAATAAATGGTAATCTGAAATAAGAAGTTATTTGATTACTTAATCTACAGTTAAAATGAATTTTATCAATATTAAAATGCTTTTAAGTGAAACGTGGTTATAATTATGACAATGTTTTCAAAAGAAATGCAAAAATTTTAATGTATATTGAGTAAGTGAATTTAGGAGACATAGTAATATTTAAGTTGAGTAATTACAGGGAAATTAAGTATAATTTTGGTCAAGACAATCGTTTTGAGACAGTGGAAAAAAGTTTGGAAAGGTAATAAAACGTATGCTCTTAAGACTAGTGTTAAAAAAGTCTTACGATTACGGATATAGTGACAGAATTTCGCAATTTTCTTATTGTAATGCCATAATAATACTGATTTCATTCCATGTAATATAATAATAATAATATTTTGATCAAAATGTGAATCTCAAAATGAAAAAAACGAAATGGGAAAAATTAAAATGAAGTTGGAATGATATTTTTATTACTTCACATAACAGCGTTAAAAGAGATTAAGATCCAGATATTTTATGAACTTTAGTGGTGCCAGATGTTCAGTTTTGCTAAACGAACTTTGATGATCACTGGAAGGAAGAAGAAATCATTGTATTCTGTAAACTGCGACGTGCTTTTTTCGTCTTTGTCCAGCGTAGCTACTATTATTGCTAAACTAGCGTTCCAACTCCAATATGGCCTTAAATAAGAGAGTAAAAATTCAATGAAGAAAAAAAATTGGTATTACGATTCAAAACTTTCCAAATTCTGTCCACCGTAATCGTGACTGTAGGTTTGGAGTAAACTTTTTTCATGCTGGAATGCATACCTCATAATACAATTAGGCAAACTTTTAAACCGTTTTCACTCACTTTATGCTCATCCGGGAATAGTATATTTCTAGCGTTATTTTATACACCTGTATTCTTATTTACATTTCGAAAGTAAAATGGTACATAAATGAAAAATTCTCAATTTTTGAATAAACTGTATGAGAATCTCTGGTTCAGACATTTAAACCGTTGAGTCTGCCTTTGAATGACCATTTAAGTGCGCCTTGGTCAAGCTCTCATTCTGTTCAGCTGAATAAATAGAAGAAACACCGCTGTCAGTTCTAAAATGGCCTTTTAAGCCTTTTATTATTAAAGAGCCTTTCAGACTGGAGTCTCTGCTAATGCCAGACGAACGAATACTTGTGTAGATTGTTGTTCTGTTGAGACCATTTCTGTTTAGAGATGTTCTATACTTACTGTTCTCAACAGAAATACAGAAAAGTTTGCAGAATACTTGACGAAATCCATCTCTGTATTTGGAGTTCATCCAGCAATAGATGATAGGATTGTAGGACGCACTGCTCATAGCTAACCAATGGCACACAAACCAGACGTAGTGTATATGCTCGAACTGCCAGATGACGTCATGCTCATCTCCCGCAACTATGAGAGTGTTAAGCGGTAGCCAACACAGAGTGAACACAGAAACGACTGTTATCATCATTTTTATCATCTGTAAGAATTCACAAATGTTAAGACGCTGAAAATTATGCATGGAAGAAAAATTCTAGTAAACTTACGGTGCTTTATAATAATATTATTTCTGGTAAAATGGTATGCATATATATTTACATATATACATTCTGGTTAATAAAACCAAAATATCCGGTATTTAAATCATTCATTTGACAGTTTTTTCTATGGCAATGGTTTACCGAAAGTTTTGATTTTCAAAATTATATTCCCACATTTAGTAAAAAAATACTAAACGGAAAAGTAAACGTGTACGAATGAATGGTTTTTTATGCCATGCTCTAAGGCATCCTGACAAAATGACCAAATTTGCCAAATTTTATAAGACGGTTTTCATGTATCATAAAACCACAGTTTATTTTTAATTTTACTAGGATAATTACCAAAGCACTTCGCTAAAAATTACCTATATTTTTGGTTTTTCCATAAAGCCAGGAAGCACGGTAAATTTTACCATATTCCAGTAGTTTTGACCATGCTTTTTTTCTAAGTGTGAGATTCATTTGAAGTTAAGGATTTTTTAAAGCACTAGTCTGATCAAGTCTTATAAAAATAGGTATGCAACACATAAAACATCGATTTCGGTATTGAGTTAAGTATTATTATATCGTGATTATAATACTAAAACTATATAATTCATTTTTTTTTTCGATTTAGAGTTGAGTACACATTTTTTTTGATATGGTCTTTTAGTTAGACTTTTGGAGCGCTATCATCATATAATTCTGCAGCTAACAGTTGTAGAACCTAAAGTTGGATGTGTGGAGAAACTGGAACTAGCAACGCATTCTAGTGATAAACTATATTAAAAAACTCAGAGACAGTGAGAGAGTGTGAACGAATTGTAGGAAACCTGCCATGCAGAGCTCATTAATTATTGTCTTCTTCATATATGTTTATATGTTATGTTTGTGGATGTGTTGAGTGCTAACTATAATCATGTTGTTTCCAATAAAATAAAAAGTTAGCTAGCTTTAATCCCTCCCCTCTACGCACCCACACATCCAGATACATCGTTGTCAAGGAGGCCACGTAATCAGAGTTCGTCCACATTATGTATATGTACATTGATAGTAAACATAAACTGGTGCTAACGCCGCTAAGATTCATATACCGCATAAAAAAATCGCACAAAAATAAAATCGCACAAAACCAATCGCACAAAAACAAAATCGCATAAAAAAGGACCGCACAAAAACGGGTTTTACAGTATCTATTATTAAAAGACAAAAATTAAAAAAAAAAAAAAAAAAAAAAAACAATATTTGCATTACATTTATGAGCAGTAAGACTAAGAAAGATAAAAAAGAGAGAAAAGGAACGGGGAGAAATAACATTATAGAAACAAATTTTTTAAATTTAATACTATGTTGTATGAGTTAATTGCATGAGACGTATTGTATGAGCCAAATTAATAGTATGAGTTTAATTTAGATCTATTTCATTATTTTCCCCTGTATGCATAATCTATTAATGAAATGAATGTATTTTTCAAAGATATGTAAAATCGCGTGAATGTACGTATCATTTGTAAATCAAAAATCAATTAAATTACATATTGAAATTTATAATTTTAAAACTGCAATATGTGACTTGAAAATTACAGAAATTATAAACCATGATGAGAGATATGTAATTTTTTATAATTTCGATGTGTATTTCAAAGACCCAGATAATGGCGAATTTTGATTCGTTAAAAAATATCAATAAAACTATAGTAATGATTTAGTTTATTCAAATAATTTTATGATAGATCCAAGCCATTGTATAATTGTACCATTTCAATACCTGGTCACAGCATTCTTGAATTTTGTCTTTCTGTTGGAATATTTCAAAGGTAAAATAATTCTCAAACAGTCTTTAAGTAAATTAATTATAATATTATTCTCATAAATGGTCATTTTCAGGTAAAAAAAGACATTTATTTTGCATTTACGCTAAACACTGTAAAAAATTTCTATCGCCTAAAACAAGAAATTGGTGTGTTTTATTTAGAAGGCTATAACTATGCTTTGAACTATTACCTTAAAAGCAAATACATATAGAATAGCAAGTTTGTAAAAAATTTCGCACTTTTTGTGAAAAGACAGACATAGAAAATAAAGTTCTACTTTTTTCTCGTAGAGTGTTGTTCAAACCCGTGTGCTGTAATCATAAACACTCATGAAAAATTTTATGCAATTATTTCAAATATAACATGAGATATCGTGTTAAAGATTGTGTAAAATGTGCAAAAAATATCATTTTATTGAATCTCATTAGCACTCTACTGTTCACAACTTGCACAAAAACGGCTATAAATTTGTAAATAATTGAAGCACAAACAAAATAAAGAGATTTTGGAAAGCTAAAGGCACAAAGATTCTAAAATTATAATAAACTTGATTTCAAAACTTTTAAAGAAAAAATAATGTTTTTGGTCTATTTAGATACTTTAAATTGAGATTATAAATTATTATTGGAATTATTTGGCCCCATAAAATATTTTAGCTAATTTATGAAGAGTTAAGTGGATGAATCAGGTTAGTGGCTTTTTTAAAGAAATTGAGATTTCTCAGGAAAAGTTCTTATTTCAGAACGATTAGGTCCTATAACATTCATTTATTTTTCTAAATCTATTAGTCCTGAAGATTCTCAGAAGATGAAGGAGATAAGTGACACTATTTGAGTATATTGCGGGTACTAGAGCAAAGTAAGTGCACTTGGCAACAAATTGTCAGAAAAATACCCTAAAATTTATTTGCTTCGCTTAAAAAAGAGAAAATAGTTAATGTATTTAGCTACAGATACTTTTTGTATCAAAACAAAGAAAAATACTTTTATTCAGGTTTTGTAGGTAACAAAATGACTACTTTTATTCAGGCTTTATATGTTACAAAAAGGAGGTTTAACACACCTTTATATGTATCAAAATGACGTAACATTATTACCTCAATCGGTGCTATTTAAAAGAATTCTTTTATTGCCGAATTTTTTGCCAGTTAAAGCTAAAATTCTGATAGAACATAAACTCTGCAAATGTTGAGCTCACGTTCCCTCTGAATCGTTTTTGGACTGTTTTCGGAGTAACAAAGTTAGATAGAATATAATGTCAATTAATTCCAAACAGAGGTAGCTAAAATATTATTTATGAATATAAGTGCAGAAAATATGTGTACATTATTTACTTCATATTATTCGTTGGATAGCATAGCATTCGATTCAAAATTCTTTTATTAAGGAATTATAAGTTACGTATTCAAGGATAGTGCTTTAGGTCTTATTCAGCTCTCGCGGTTACAGTTATAGTGATAAAATTTTATTTTATTTTATTTTATAACCGTGGTTGAAGAGCCAACCCAATTTCTTGGTTTTTACGACTAATAATGCTCAACTCCGTAGCCTTGTAATTTCAAACCCAATCCAGAAAATATAGGAACTCCTAGATTAAGTCGTGGGAGAAATTAGCCTTTGTGGAGGTCTTTTTGATGGAACTAAAGCGCGTTTTCTTCTCGTAGAGAGGAAAACCACACCTCCAACAGTTAGCCACACGACAAGGGGATCCGTCTAATGGAGACCTGTCTACCACTGAGGATGTTTTGCATCTGCAATGTGGTCGGTGCGAACTGAGTGAGGCGAAATTTGTATTGATCAGCTTTCACTGGGATTCAAACCCGGTTCACCTTATTGGAAGGCAAACGCTCTATCCCCTAAGCAACCACAGCTCATAGTAAAATAATTATGAAATTTTTAATATTTTATACGTAATTTTCTTTTATTGAAACAAAACATGTTTACTGGGAAAATAAACATAAAATGGAGTTACGTCATAAAAAACATAAAATGTATAGAAAAACATGAAATGGTATTTTAAGCATTATAAACGGCTGATCATGTATGAGGAAGACGCGTTCTACTCAAAGAATTCTACTGAACTTTGCTAAAAGCGGCAGCATGATAAAAGGACACCACAGTGATTTTTGCGTTACACATTTCCTTTTCTGTCTAGCATTGTCACTATTTAAGCTTAAAATATCGTTCCAAACCCATTTTAATTTTTTTTAACCGTGATGATCAAGTTTTGGCTGGAAGAAGTATGTGTTATTTTTTAAAAATATTTGGTTCTTTGAAATTTTATCATTATAACAGTACTAGAAAGCTGAATATTTGTTTGCAATAGTATTTTAGAGCATGTAATCTATATACGAAATGTGATTTCGTTACCTTGAACTGCATCCTTACCAAATGCAATATGTTAACAAAGATATTTTGTAATCACTCATACCACACATACTCTGAATTATATTAAAACACATCGAACACCCGGAAATTAATAATTGTTTTAGATGATGCATACTGTGAGATATTTTCCAAGCTCTATTGAAGCCATCAGCTGTTCTCAAGCTCAAAGTGCAATCATCTACTCTTGTAGTCATCCTCATAGATACAGCCGTTGCAGTGGAATTGTGGGATTGAGCCATCCTGCTTCGTGGATTTGTGACACAAGGCAACCACCTGAATACTTCTCTGAAACCGTGACGATATTTCTCATTCATCCAGCAATAAATAGCTGGGTTGTAGCAGGCATGACTCATAGCTAGCCAATGGCAGGCAAACCACAAGTACATGATGTTTGGCAAGTTATAAAGCTCAGGGTACTGATCACCGATAACAATTAGAGAATTGAATGGAAGCCAGCATAGAGTGAATACAAAGACGCAGACAATCATCATTTTTATCATCTGAAAAAGAAAGAAAGAAAAAGCTGATAGGAAAGAAAGAAGGAAAAGAGACATTAGTAAGCATAGAGGTCACGTTAGCGTTACATGTGCATATAGTTAGGAAAAGTGTAGCAAAGAAGTAGATTGCTAGTAATCAGGAATGATTGTTGTAAGAAAAGCATTAAAATTTTAAATTCAACAATATTATATTATTTTCAAAAAATAAAAAAACGGTTTTAAAATAGCTGATATAATAGTGAATTTCGTTTGTGTAAGTAGTTGCTTCCACATAAATCACTTCTTGTTGATTTAAATAAGCGTTAATAGGGGAATGACTGACTGTTAAAAAAAATAAGACAACGTAAGAAATAACTGAACATAATTTTCTTATATATTTTTTCCTGATAAAATAAGCTAACAAATTATAAAAATGCAACAAATTGAAAAAATGCTACTTCAAAATAATAAAGCTAATTTTGATTTTCAATAACAGCATGCAAAAAAGAAATAAAATGCGTTAAGTCAAATATTGGGAATATAAATAACATTTTACCAGTGATTACTTACTTTACGTTTCGAAGCTGCCAACTTTTGATCTCTGGCATCTTGAGCTTCACCGGGAGCACGCTTACCCCAAACAACAACTGCTATTCTAGTGTATGTGTAGATCAAAACAGCCAATGGAAAGAAATATTGAAGCACCATCAAAGCCATGCTGTAGTGATATCTGTGGGTATTTGATTCCCAATCTTCCATGCAAGTGTACCGGTCAGTTAGATTGCGCTCAATCCACTCTTGAGGTTGTTCTAGTTTCGACATGAGTGCTGTCGGCAAGGGGGTCAGCAGAGCCACAAACCACACCAGCACTATAATCAACTTTGCTTGAAATTTGGTCATTCTAGGTCTCAACGGATAGATGATGGCAATGTATCTGTCGATGCTGATTGCTACCAGAGTGTATGCGCTGATGAAGACAGAGACCGCTTGAGCATAACTAACTACTATGCACATGACAGCACCAAAAGGCCAATACTGCAAAAGCAAGTTCGAGACGAATCCGAAAGGTATGCAGAGACTGGCCATCAGTATGTCTCCAATTGCCAAGTTGACGATGAAAAAATTTGTGACAGATCGCATTCTTTGATATGCGAACACGATATAGCATACTGTTAAGTTTCCACCAATAGCAGCCACGGATATCACTATGTACATTATGTACATGAGTGCTTCGACAGCTTTTGGAACTTGAATGTCGTCATCGAAAAATGTATCGTTAGAAAACAGGGCGCTTTGTTCGTACGCGTGAGTGACGTTGGATATGTTTACCATTGTTGTCCAAAAGTACAGCATACTTGCTTCAGTAGCAGTTAGAGAATTATTGTCATTCGTTTCTGACATTTTAGTCTGCATCTCAATTAAATGATTCAAAAAATATGTATCGATGTCAGTTTTAACAAATTTATATGCATGAAATTTTCATATACTAGTAGCTAAGCGATTTGCTATTTCCATAATATTAAGTCAATGAAATTTTGTTTATCTACAAAACGTAATCAGTACTTAGCAGATAATTTTAGCTGAGTTCAGTCTTATGAAAAATTAAAACAGATAATCATTGCCATTAAAAAATTTTGCAGTCAATATAATTGCATTTAATGTTTAGTTATTTTTTCACGTTGCTGTTTGATAGCAGCGTTTTTTAGAATATACTTGATTTAACATAGGGAATCGGGAAGCTAAATTCTGTTTTTATTTCCCTTCATATTTTGATGAAAATTAGGAATATAGCCAAAACAATAAATTTTCACAGTTAACTAAATTTGGATGTGAAAGGCTTTTCTAACTAAAGTATAATAAAAAAAGAAGGAAACAGATGATTTCGAAACATTTTCTCTCGTCGGGGAAGGAAAGTTGCCTTTTAAATTGCATTTACTTTTAAAACAAAGTATACTCTTTAGGTTTTTCTTCATCTCGTAACTTTTGAATTGCTTCTGGAATAAGAATGACATGTCCGAATGAATTGCAGAAAAGTAAAATCTAAGGCATCATTTCTTTAACTGAGCTGGATTTAAGTCATGGTCATTTTGTTTCAGTCAGTCATTTTATTTATCTGAAATGAAAAATCAAATACTTTGAAACAAAAATTGTAATAATAAAAAAGAAAAACATCAATTCTTCTAAAACAGGGGTTTCCAACTTACATGAGGCCAGGGGTAACAATTAAAAAAACAAAATAGATGGCGGGCCGCAACTTTATCAAAATTTTATGTAGGACTCTTTTATGTTTGAAGGAACATAAAATATTACTGTCAGATTTTTACCAAGTTGTACAAAACAAAAGTATTGAATTAAAAATTAAAGTAAGAAGTAGATTTTTAAAAATATTTAATTGCATATTAAAAAATTAGGGTTACAATACTTTTAATGTCCACATATGTATTAAAGAAATTAATGTGCAGCAAATATCTAGTTGTTAAGATATAAAACTTTAAAAAGGTTGGTATTAAAACTTACATAGTAGCACACAAATTGTTCAATGAGAAAATTGAGGTTTGTCTGCTGCAACCACCAGAAAATAGATATTTGCATTTTACATTTAATATTTACAAATGTGTGTGTAAATATTTTCGTCCTAAATGAGTGGTTTCGAAAAGTTAAATCGGAGAATTTCTTCGAGAAAATTTCTGATACGCACATGCTAAATTATATTCACAAAATACAAAAAAATGAAATAAAAAAGAGCAACATACACTATTATTTTTGTATTTGAATAAATATTTACTTGGATGCAAAACCTGAGAAATAAATTTTTTGTACCGTTGGTATGTTAAATTTCACAGAAACGAAAAAATTTGGTTTTTATTAACGAGAAAAGTATTTTAAACCCCATACAGATTTTTTACGAAAATTGTCCGCAAAAAAATGACAACTAATATATTATTTTAGTTCGCGGGCCACAAAAAAATAGCTTCGCTAAAAAGGATGCGGGCCCCCGGGCCTCAAGTTGGAAACCACTTTTCTAAAGTAATCAAAGTAATAAAATAAGAGTAGGTATACCATTTTTATTTGCAAAACTCAGAAATAGATATAAGAATTCATAAAAGATGAATTCATGTATCAAAAATATATTATCAGTCCAGAATATTCTATGCTAGGAAGCTTACCCAATGCTCAATTAACGGTCTTATTTTAGTTTAGTTTCAATATTTTTTTTTCTTTCTTTGTAAGTATGTGTGTATATTTTTGCAATTATATGAATGAATTTTTTTAT
The DNA here is from genome assembly GCA_949128135.1 of Parasteatoda lunata. Classification (NCBI taxonomy): domain Eukaryota; kingdom Metazoa; phylum Arthropoda; class Arachnida; order Araneae; family Theridiidae; genus Parasteatoda; species Parasteatoda lunata. The sequence goes on along the minus strand of OX421974.1, from coordinate 104,375,189 downwards.
TTTTTATCCACTTAGTTGTACCTTAATCCAGTTTGCCTTTACAAATTTCTTTTAGTTTCACTTTCTCAACTGAAAAATCAGTTTGTTTAAAAAAAAAAATCGAGAATTCTCATCACAGCTTTATATTTTTAATGGTTATTGCTAAAGTTCTCTGTTTGCTTTTCAGCTTAAGAGAACGTGTTTGGAGATCAACAAGGTTAAAATAATAAAACATTTAATTTTGACAATAAAAGAAATGCTACAATATTACCTATAAGGTGCAATTTACAGGAGAAAATTCTTTTCTACGGCAATAAAAACAAAAATATCTTATATCTTTCGATGGATCTAAACTATCTGAGTTTTGAAACAGTTTCTTTTTTTCTCGAAAGTAAATCTAAAAGGCTTATAGAAAAAAAACAGCAGCTCATCATAAAAAAAGCTATCTTGAAATAACACTCCAAGGATCTGGTAAGGCTTTAGTGGATAACATTGGAACCATTGAAACTTTTTTTAAAACTTATCTCAGTGTTTTTTTTTTATCAATGAACGCGTTTCAGTTTTTATTTTCGACATTCTATTATGTTTTTGGTTACCAAAAAATGATTTGACAATATATCTGTTTACCTTTTAAAAATTGCTTATACTTTTCATAAAAGTGGGGGGGGGAACAAAACTTTTTTGCCTGTCCTAGATGACTGAAATTTTAAACCTGAATTTGTCGAAAATATTTCGATTTAACGAATATTCGATAAATCAAAATCTGAATTAAATTTGTGATTTCAAGCCAAAAAGAAGCAGAATGAAAACTAGTATTCATTTCTAGATGAAATAGCTTCTTTCAAACACACAAGAGTAATTTATTAACATTTAACGTAAATATTTACAACATTTCACTTTACTTAATGAAAACAATGACGAAATTTGCTACTTAAAATTTAAACTTTTTGAAAGAAGTCTATAAATTTAAAATATTCAAAGTACTAAATACCTCATCATTAACAATTGACTGTTCCTGAACATATCGCTGGTTTAAAACTAAAACGACACATCTACAAGCATAATACATTTGCAGATGTGTTAGTTTTGAACCAGAGATATATGAGAGAAGAGTATCTACTGGAGTGAGAACCTGATCAACTACATTAGAAATAGTTTTAGAATTCACATCTTCACGGTTTAGTTTCTCCTCGTGATCTGTGTTAGATTTCATTTCATTAAGGACAAGAAGAATATACGACTCTGATAGACAGTCAAACATTTCAAGATTTTTCTCTTCTTCGATCAAAGTTCTAAAACCAATATATAAATGTAAACGATATGGGAATTTGACCATTTTTTTTTAACTTGATCTTTTTTCTCTTTTTTTTCCCTTTATTTTCTTGATTTTATAAATTGTTGTCCGAATCAGTTGAGATGAATTCAGCCTTAATGAAGCAATTTGCAAAATTACTTTTTTCGAATTCCTCCCAAGATTACTGAATAGTCAAGAGGGCTTCAAGAAATTTGATATCAAGAATTTCTTGCACTGCTTTAATTTTTCTGATTGATTGCTGGATACGTTTTCTTCGATAAATTGATTTTTATAACACCTTGGTCCATAGGCTGAAGTTTCGATGTCATGCTGGGTGAAAACAAAACAAGCTTGATAGATTTCAAATTTAGAGTCATTTTAGGATGGGTTGGACTATTTTTAGTGAATAGAACATTTCTTCTTTGACGTTCAAATTTGAGGTCAAGTTTTGATAGCGATTCTTCAAAAATTGTACTCAAAATCCATGCCTGCCTCTTTATACGTTATATATATATATATATATATATATATATATATATATATATATATATATAAATATATAAATATATATATTTATATATTTATATATATATAGTTTCTCTGAACCGGTAATGTTGCGTCCAACATTTTAACAACAACAACAACACAAGTATTTTTTTTTCTGTGTCCCCTATCAACACCTACTAGAAGGTGGTTATGCCCCTATGCCCTCTTTCAAAGCTTGAGTCTTTTTGGGTAAACACTTGAAGAGATGACCAGTTTCATATGCGATACCACAATGCAAATGTAATCTTCTCAATGAACTTCAGAACTTTCCCTGAATATCACTCTTTCTGGACATCACTTTTTGCATAATTTTATTTTTCAATTTATATTTGTTCAGTCATTCGATACTTGTTTAAAAACATTCAATTTCCTTTGAAAATCTTTCAATTTATTCTTGCATACTCTTAAAAACTTTGAAGAGGCACATTTCTATCTGGCATCTACTTTACCCACTCAAACATGACATTTTCCAACTTAGGAAAGCTTGATTGTTTCAAACATTGTCTATCAGCTGCATGCCACGACTCTTGAACAGACTACCGTACTTTAACTTTGTCTTTCATAAGTTTCAGAACGAATGTTCGGAGGAATTCCAAATTCGGGAGAGATTTTTTTCTTTCTATTGCCTTTCTTCACTTCCTTAATTAGTCTCTATTTCTCAAAAATACTGTCTCTAGGATAGTTTTTAAAATATTCCTGTTTTTCATATTGTGTTAGTAAAGCTTAAATAAATACTAAATTTAAACGGTTGCTCATAAAACGTTATCAAAACACTAGCAAACCAAACATTTACAAAACTAAGCAAAAATTCTCTTCTAAAACACGTGTTAGAATATTACAACTGCACGTGATCCAAAGTTATTTAGCACAACCAACCAATATCCAGAAGAAAAAATAATACCTATGATAATAGAGTATAAATAGATAATACAGAGTATAAATAGATAATACAGAGTATAAATAGATAATACAGAGTAATAGAGTATAATAATAGTAATAGTTATAATAATAATAGAGAAAATTAATAATGAAAACATGATACCATCTGGGAGAGAATAATAGATAAGGAAGAAGAATAGATTCAGTAACTCAAAGCTATTGTAATCGTATGGGAAAAAATAAAGAAGAGCATTTTCAATTCTCTCCTACGGAATTTTTCAGTGTTACGCTATGCAAAACTGCTTTTTAACCATGTTCCTATTTACTGCTTTTGAATCGAGTCCTCCGAATAAATGAACAGAAATTTTGATAGTAAAAGCTGGTGGTTTTTTTCTGACCTCATTCCTAATGATTCCTAGAATGAAGGGGTAAAAAGGATATGACCTTAATGAAGGGGTAAAAAGTTGTATTTTAATAGTTCAATTTTTCAGGTAGTATTTGGTCAATTTTACTCAGATTTTCTATTTTTTCATGTAAGGAGATATTCTTTAAAATGATAATAAAAAATTGCACACCTTACGATTCAAAAGAAAATAATTCAAAATGAGTTATTAAAATGTATTTATTGGGTGAAATTATTTTTGGATAAATGAATTTTATAATTGTGTGCAAATTTTTTTTAAAATCTTTTTTGTAAATCTTTTTTGTAAATCCTTTTAGCAACTAAATAAACGTAACGGAAATAGCAACATGCATTTAGAATTTCTTCAAGTAAGGCGAAAAGAAGAGGAAATCGAAATTTTGGATCTTTTGAATGACATTATCCTCAAAACCATTATATCAGATGAGAAATTTTGGAATATAATTGACAAAAATAAATTTCCATTCTTAAAAAGAGAAGCATATAAAAAATAAAGTTGTTTTTTGGTTCCACATTCCTGTCCTTCCTTGTTTTCGACAATGAATATCATAAAAATGCAAATCCCGACTTACAGATGAACACCTTGACGATTGCTTGCGAGCAGAAATTTCATCATATTCTCCCAATTATGAATCGCTGGCCAGTGAAATGCAAAGGCAAAGATCACATTGACTGTATTTTATAAATAATTTTTATACTTCGTATGTTTTGAAAGCAATTTAGTAATCATATATTTTACACAAGAATATTAATACTAATTATAATCATATGCTAAATAAATTTTTAAAATTAAATTTTCTGTGCATTATTACTTATGTCTATCAACTATAAATTTATCTTGAAAAAATAAATGGTGCCCGCCATTCGACCGATATTCTGGTATTTGCTCTTGGGTACGAAAAGGTTGGGGAAACCTCCATTATGGGGATTAAGTTTTGGACTGCTCTTCTGACCAACTATTAGAACCATATTTCCCAGATTGCGGCTACCCCCTATATTTTGAGAGTCAGAGATATGTATCCGGTCAAAAGAAAGAATGTTTAATCAGAGAAAGTAAGTTTTTGTGTCTTATTTCGTAACTAAAAATATCGTTTGTGCTAATTATTAAATTAGAATGTTTGAAATGATTATTTCGAACAGTTAAGATTGAGTTTTAGACCATAAAAATCCGATCATTAGATCAAAAGTTATTCGGTATGGCTCGTTCTTTATTTTGCGCACATTACAAAATAATTGATAATCTCATATTTATAAATATGCATCTTTAATGCATCTTTTTGGTTGCGATATCAATCAAAATCTTTGTTATTAGATGATAGTGCGATGGCAGAAATAGATCAAAAAACAACTTTCAGAGGACATGAGCTTAAAGTATACCTTCCTAGTTTTCTTCCAAGTTTTCAAGGTAAATTTCTTTTCAAAATATTTGAATATCAAAATTGAATTTCCTTCAAAATAAATGTCTAGACACTTGAATTTCTATTTGTATGTATGAATTATTTATGGCAAAAAAATATTCTTTTTTCCCAAAAATTTCAAGGTTTTATTTTATTTTCGGATGTCTACAAATCACTTGTAAATCCAAAAAAAAAAAAAAAAAAAATACCAAAAGTGAAACTGCAGCTCAAATTTGCGTATTTAATTAGACAGAAAACTTTAAGCTATGACTTAAAAATTTTTTCTTGAAACAAATGCCTTAAAAAAGTATTTTTGTTAGATTCGATAAAAAAAAACTGATTTTTTTACGAGATTTACCTACAGTATTATAAATACTAATTTTATAGCAATATTGAATATTTATAAAGACATACATTATTAAGACACATTAAGACATATTTAGAATATGAAAGTGAAAATTTCCTTTTACTTTGTCTAGTTGGAAAACTCTAATGGGAGTATTTTTTTCCGAGTAAAATAATCTTTTCTGATAGTAATATTTCTAAGGAATAGTACAAATTTGATAGAAAAAATATAATTTTCTATTAAAATTATATCAAAAGATAAGAGGAAATTTTTTTTGATTAGTGGAAAATAGAAATTCGTCTCATTAAGCTGACGGACGCCAACCTCCGAAACTGCTTATGCAATTGCTTTATAGCATAATGATCTGAGCTCTCTTCTCTAACTGTTTAGTCTTTTGTCTTGTTTAATACCCCCAGTTTTGTACTTTAATGTCTTAAATATTTTATTTTAATTTTATATGAGGCTGTGTCCTCTATTCCTTACCACTCAACTTGTTTTTTGAATAGCATTCATACGTTTAAGAATTTAAATCGCAAAGATTTAAATTGAAAAATAATTCCTGGTAAATATCGAAAGGAAGAATGGATAACGTCATTATTTAAGTAAAGAGGTTGATGTTGAAGAATATAACTGTTTTTTAAGTTTTATAACATTAAGTTGCTACGTTCACTACAAAAACTAATGAAGAATACGCATGTTTTTTACGATAAATTTTCGATTTTTTTTTTAATCGAAAAGGTTAGATACGTTTGTTTAAACACGTAAAGTAATAAAAAAATTACATGTGCAATGTTGTTTTCTATTATAGAAGGGCGTTTTCTTCTTAGTCATACATACATCCGTGTTATTGTTTATGTTTTTTTAGGTCACTGTATTAGTTTAATGAGTTCATAGTTTTTCTATAGAACTAGCAGCAATCAATTGTAGTATTATATTTAGGGGAAAGTGAGACAAATTTGAACAATTCTTTTAATTAATATTTGTAAAACCTGTTTAATATTTATTATTTATTGAATATTAAACAAGTCTCTGAACGTACTTTTACACTGTTAGAATTTCCATTCTAAAGTTATGGTGAAATAAACGGCAACAGTCTGTCCATCCTATTAACTGTAGAGTTTACGGTAGAGAAAACTTTTTACCTTTACTGTTTTGAAACCATTTACGACTAGTATAGTTAAAAAACCAACATATAGAAAACTATACAAAACTAAAACCAACATATATAAAACTATATAGTTTTTTTTAACCATTTACCACTAGCATGGTTTCGAAACCAAAAAAACACTTACTGAACATTTAAGCTATGCTTTTAGTTATTCGGAGAAATTTTACTTTCTTTTCGAACTTTTTGATGGAACTAAAACGTATTTACTTAAAAAGGGCAAGAAAACTACAAAAACCACCCACGTTTGGTATTAGTAGCAACAACAACATGATGTTAAGTTAAAGGGAATAAAAACAAAGCCACAAAATGTTTCTTAAATCGAGGAGTTATTTCGAATAAATTGTAACTCAGTAAAAACTTATTTACTGTCATAAAATGAACTAAGTGACCTCCTTTATTAAAAAGAAGTGGCATAATAAACACTGCAAAAGATAACATTTTTATCTCATGTATTCCAGATAAAACTCTTTTAAAGAACATATATCATTACGACAATCTTTTTTTGTTAAAAGTATTAAATGATAACACCAGTTTATATTTACTTTAAGGTAGAAATTAGGCATTTGTCAAATTTATGTTTACATACACACGCATATCTATAGACAAAAAAAGAATAAAAGAAAAGAGATATTAACGAAGTAAATTAGGACAAATAAAAATAATTTATTTTTTTTACCGTGGAAAACCTGCAAAGTACATAGAACCCATAAAATAAGTTAAAGGAAAAAAAAAATTAAACATTTAAAGAGAAAAAAAGCTATTAATAAGTAAAATGTTTTTGAAGAATATTTAAAAATTAAAAAAATAAATAAATAAAATTCGAAAAAGCAAAATAAGGAAATTATATAATCTCGTCAGGTCACACGGATATATCCGCACAAAAAAGAGTGCTTTCTAACATTGTATTAATAAAGCCAAAGCAAACAACGTATATATAAGATGGACAAAATGAAATAGAAATAAATATATGGTTTGCTATGCTCTAAAGAAGCTGAGTAAAATGTTCAAATTATAGCATTAGTTCTTCTATAGATGACATTAAAAACATCAACAACACATCAGACAAATCCAACTGAGTTATTTGCATGGAGGACAGTTAACTTATTCCTCAAAAAGCTTCTGGTTGTTTTATGCAAATGGGGATTGTTTTTAAAACATTGTTTTACAAATTTTCTCAGTCAGCAGTTCAATTGTATAACGAACTTAGTTAGTAATTTTGAGACTTTCTGTAAACACATTACCTTGTTTTCTAAGCGGAATGCAACAAACCACACATTTAAATTTTTTTTTCAATTTATTTATAAATTTTATACGCTGGTAAAATCATTACGTAAATAAAGAATTCTAACTTAACGTATTATTCAGATTAATAATATTATCTTTAATTATGTTGCCACAGGACTAGACTATAAAGTGAAATGTGCTAAAAGCTATTAATTATTTAAAGCGAGCTATTGGGCTAACTTACCAGCCTATGCTTGCGGGGTAATTGGTACCGTGATTTACTACTATTAATAAATTCATCAACATTAAAATAATCACATTTTGGTAAACAGTGACAATATCAATATCATACCTAAAACCACAAATTAAGCTTATGAAAAATGCTTATTTATTCTTTCTTTCATTGACAAATTGAATCATAATTACGAAAACAAGACCATATCCATTGAAATTATATAGAAAGTGGCTGTTCTTTAAACGGACAATTGTTTTAAATGCTGAGATTGAAGACATTGAGACAAATCTAGATTATTTCCAGTATTCAATTCTTATTTCCCCCCTTTTCTTTAAGAAAAACTTTCTAAAATTCTTGATCAACTCTCGATTAATCTTCCAGCTGCAATTTTAACAAATAGCTTTGTTTATGTAAGCCTTGATACCATTTGACAGCCCTATTTCGATCTATTATTGAAATTACATTAAATACATTTTGATTAATTCCTTTGTGAGAATGAAATTATAGCCAAGCAGACATAAAAAAAAGACAATGTAACCTTTTCAAACTGTGAACTAGCATACTTATTACTGTTTATAATGCCACTTAACAATACCAGCAAGTCTGCTTGGTAAAACCAATCGAATTTAAGGCAGAGAGCACATTCTTAGTTTGGCCAAGAATACGATTCTAGCATCTTTCAACTATTTAACTAAATTGTTGTGTAGAATGATGTTAAGGTATATTTTAAACGCTTTCGTTTATAACAAATGCTTTTAAACCATTATTAGAAGTTTAAAGGCGGATAATTGTGTAATTTCCAGGTCGAGAAATATGGTTGTCAACCTGTTGCTGTGATACTGGTGAACATGCTGTGTATTGGTGAAACTGTCTTGATACATTAGCCTGTTGAATGCTAAAAAAAAGAAAATTAAAAAATGTATAAAAATATATGTTGAATACTTAAAAAAGGTCTGTTGAATATCGTATTTTCAGACTGATAAATAATATTTAATCTGGACTATTTTTCAAAAAATTTCAATATCTTCTTGTCGGATTGATTTGACCAACTCATATGAACGCTGTTATAATGCATTTATGCTTTTAGTCGTATAATAAAAATACTTATGTTCTCAAAAGCTTTACGAAAATCTGTAAATTTTACAAAATTTAATATTATATAATTTCATTTCATTTTTTAAAAAATTCGTATTAATATTTTGTTTGTGCAACATGTATATATCAAATTAATTTTATTTCAAGAAATATTGTATAAATGTATCCTAAACTTCTGGTTCTTGCTTTATATTGTATCGTAAAAGTATTTTTCAGATTCTTATCAGTATCATATTTTACTGTAGCTGTAAATTTCAGTATTACTGAATAACAAGCAAGGTGGTAGCTACTTTACATCGAATAGTGTAAGAGAACATTCTAGAAGTTTCACTACACCAGGAACTCTCCTTTATTTTTATGTAGTTTAACGCTAGGTGAAACACCAATGGGGTGTAGAGTAGTTTCCGCTATTTTTGGTGTATAGATACACGGAAATTATTACAGTACATACAGAGCCTTAAATGTACACTACCACGCACAAAATAACTCAATTTCTATGCTTTTTTTATATCGCAACTTTTATAACGAAGAGATCAGAAAAGGCATTTAATTTAAGAATTTTAGCAATGGCAGAATATACTATAAAAGTTATAAAAAAAATATTTTTAACAAAAAATCTGTTTATTTCTTCACTTTAATATTTTGGGGCATTCAAAGTAATAACTGAATAAAGTAAGAAATATTTTTATCTTCTTTAGCTACAATATTCTTGCGAATGAAAGCACATTGAAATATGATTGATGTCAGCAGAGCAATGTTGTAAATTAAACTCAATAACAGCAAGTAAACCAGAACCTAAGTCAATCAACTTTAAACCTTTTCATACTCAAGAAAAATTGCACAGCCAGATTACGGTAGTGACTCGCTGACGTTATAACAAACTCATAATTTGATGCCCGTCAATATATATATATATATATATATATATATATATATATATATATATATATATATATATATATATATATATATATATATATATATATATATATATATATATATATATTATATATATATATATATATATATATATATATTATATATATATATATATATTATATATATATATATATTATATATATATATATTATATATATATATATCAAAAAAACTATTAAACTATTAATTAAATAAAAACAAACTATTAAAAATGAAATTTAAGTTTGCAAGTAACGCTACTACAATTTTTCCTCAAACACTTTCATTAATTTAATTATGTAATTAATTTACAAAATGTACAAATGTGTATTTTTCATACTTGATGTTACTTTTTTATATTGTTAATATTATAAATTTGATTCTTTTCATTTTAATTGTGCTTCTATCATAGGGAAGATTTTGCAAATAAATATTTTTTTTAAATTTTTGGATTGTAGTTAAAAATTTTCGGCGAAGGGGTATGTAACATAAAAAGCTTCAATTAATCTTTTTATGTTAGTTCTTTTCTGAATATCCTTTCCTTTTATTTTATTTTTCTAATCAAAATGCTTTCTCACACTTTTAAAAGTCACATCCTGTCCTTAAATCTATTTTTGGCTCAGCTATGCATTAAGTGAAAGCAGGATATTTTCCCCTTTAATTTTTGTGGGAATCATTCGACCTATTTCGTAAACCAATAGCAATTTCTACGATTTCCCTCTTTTCCCTAAATAGAGACGTTTTCGGATTTTACTTTGCAAGATTTTCCCTAACATATAATCGAGAGCACAACTTTTCATGCACACACTTTTCATAACTGCTCCGACTAATAATTAATAAATAAATTTTGTACCCTCCTTCCCGGCCTAAGACCTGTTTTAATCCTTCCACTAGGCAACGGCGTTATATATATGTAAAGTGTTTATAACAAATAAAAATAATTAGATTAATTCTTAAGTACATAAATTTTATGTAGCTTTATTGACTGCTAATCACGTCTATGTATTCTTAAGCATTGGGACAGTGAGTTTATATCCGTTGTCTTAGGAGTAAATTGCTGAAGATTAAATTTCTTGATTTAAGCGAGTGACATAGTGTTCCAAGGACGCACTAAGTAAGCAGTGCACTCAATTTACAGGATAATCAACCATAAAGTAGCTCTCATTTATCATGAGAAAACCTCTTAAGTGAAAGCATGATTACACAGTTACTGCAGGTTGGTTGCACTATTCTATCGAATATTTATATGATCTTTGTTAAAAAAAAAAATTTCTTGTAAAAGCAATTCTGGCAAGATTCGATAACAATTTATTAAATATAAACAAAAAGAGTTTTTTTCTCTTGGAGAATAACCTAAAAACCACAGATAATCACATAAGAGTAAATTTAAATAAAGATTTGTAATATTAATAAGATTATTAATGAAAAAATAAATAAAATAGCAGCAACATTTTTATTTGCTTTTTAAAGCACAGTTTCAGCTTTTCCGCAACAATTAATAAATAAAAAAATATAATAAATCAGTCAATTTAATAAATCAAATAAGGAACTTAAGTTAGTTCTTAATTGATATACAACAGTGTTTCCCAAAGTGTGGTACGCGTACTTCCAGGGGTACGGGAACAGTTAAACGGGGGTACGCGTTCTTATGCGAAATATCTTGCAACAAACGAAAATTTAAAAAAAAAATTAAAACAAAGCTAGCCTTGAAAGTTTACGATTGCGTATTTTTCTATTGGCTATTTTTTGCATAGTTAACAGTTATTAATTAGTGGCGTCAACAGCCAGTTGTGATTTTTAACTATTGTGCAATTCCCCGATTTAAAACAAATATTGAATAGATAAGATATCCTTTTAATATTAATACAACATCCATGCCAAAAGGATTGTCGCATGCGGAAGAAGAGCAATAATTGGCTTCAGACGGATTCTTGAAAAATAAACATGAGGAGGATATTTCAACATCATTCTGGCTGCAAATGCAAAATATGTATCCAGTCTTAACAGAAAAAGTTGTGAAATATATTTTGCCTTTTCCAACCTTATATTTATGTGAAGTCGCTTTTTCGGCATTCGTGAACATTATGTCGAAAAAAAGAAATGGATTATTGGAGGTGGAATCGCATCTTAGACTAAAATTGACCACAGGAAAAACGAATTATGATAAACTGTTATCACAGCGAAACCAATATCATCGTTCTTACTGATGCAAATAAACTTATTAACAAAACTTTGTTACAAAAATGAAAACTAAACATTTTTATAAAAAATGCATTAATTTTTTTATTAGTGGTACACAGCGTTACGATAAATTTAGAAAGGGTACACAAAAGTCATAAGTTTGGGAAACACTGATGCACAAGAATAATCTTTAACGTTTGCATACGTCGAAATCATTCTGTGGGATAAGTAACTTTTTACAAGATTTGGTTTACAAATGCTTGATTTATTTTTCCATTACCGCATCCTTTTTCCAATATTAATTTCTTTTTGAATTATTCTCACCTAATTGACATAATTTTTTTTTTCGTTGAAAAATTATTCTTTTTTTTTTTTTAAGAAAAAGGAAAAATTAATTTTGTGGGTTGCATATTAACATTGAGATTAAGAAAAAAATATGGGAAAAATCATTAACAAAGAAAGTGAGATTAATATCATTAAAGCCTTTTTGATGGCCTGTAGAATTTGAGAACAGGTAGAAGTTAAACAATAAAAACTTCTTCAACTTTTATATGGCAAACAATTTGGTGTTTTTTTTTTTTTTTATTTTTTTATATCCCACCCTCTTTAACAGTAGTTTGTCAGACATTGATTGTGTTAGTTTTTCCTTGATTGAGTAATATTTTACGATCTCTAATGTGTTTTTTATTTTTAACTTCAACATTGATTTTAAAATAAAAATTAAGGGCGCTGATTACGAAATAGACTGTATATGTAGAGTTTCGATATTTATTTTGGATAAAGTTAGAGTCCTTAAAATCTATCGTATCAGAAGGCAAAGCATATTTTTAGTTTGTTGCTACATATCGAACTGTGTTAAAAAGGTTACCTTTGAAGTGTTATTACAATTGGACGGATTGTGTAGTGGCAGATATTAATAGTCAATCGTTGGACGTCCTATTGGATTGGATAAGTTGAAGGAAGCATAATGTGATGATCTTGGCATAAAGTAGAATGTTATGCAGTTGAAGAAGAAGCTTATTGTGAAGCTCAATTTATATTATTTTCTATCGAGACATGAGATTACATTTCTGATTACTAAATATGCATGAATTAACTATTATTTGTGTTGGGCTTGTGATTTTATTATTGGCTGTGATTTTATTATTATTTTATGTTGGGCTAATGATTTTATTATTTTCTTTAACCTTGTTTTAATCCTTGCCTTTAAGACACTTCCTTTTTTTCAGTCTGTTTGTAAATTCTTGTTGCGTGCTCTTGAAATTTTTTAACTTTGCGTCTTTGAAGATTTGATTTAGAGCGGGCCGTGCTCTATTCTTCTCAGGGAAGTCCACAGAGGTAGGTACATCTGAGTAAAATATGCTGGACTAGTTTCGGTGACATATTAAATATTTTTTTTTATTTTTTTAATATGATAAACAAAAAACATTAAAAGTTTATGTGATTAGTATACGTTTCTTAAAAAAAACAACTATTTTCCCCTTTGTTTAACGAAAGTAATTTATTTGCTTTTGAAAAAATTGAAAAAAAAAATTTTTCACCAGTTGTTTCTGAATCTTTCATGAGTTCTTTGCTAAAAATACTTTTTCAATCGAATTTAATTTAAGCTACTAAAGTGATTTGCAAGAATGTAGCAAAACATTTTTTCGTCTGGCGAACTAATTATTTTAAATTATTTCCTTTCTAAAAAACATTTATCGTATTTTAATTTGAAAAATATTCATTTGGTTGTCAAAAACATATGTTAGCAAACGTTGTTTAATAATTTATTTTGAAAATTATTTTTAAGCTCAGAATAACTCTTTTTTTTATTTTTTCCAACGTACATCTGATTCTTTTTTTAATGTCGATATGCTAATTAAATAAAGTAAAACATAGTCTCATTTATTTATTTTTCCACGCTATGATAGTATTTAAATACCTTTTCTACAAAATGCCTCAACTACAAATAAAAATAGTTGAACTCAAGTTTTTCAATATCACGTGTTCAGCAGCCGTACGTGTTTTAAAATGGAATTTTCCTTTTTCCTATTTATCAATAGTTTAAAACTTACAAACTATCAGCACACATACAGGCGCATCCTGTTTCCAATAAATCAAGATGTTCAAATTCCCCAAGATTAATGACTTTCTGAGTAAAAAAGGAAGTTGTTACACATTTCTTAGGGAGACGTCAAAAGTGCTACAATTTTGATTGATCGCTTTTTTTCTTCTTCTTAGTTTTACTTCAACCTTTCATCACATCATTTAAAGCGTCGTTGTATTTTATTTAAAGTTTATAAAATTATTATCTATCTTTTAAACTATGAATTAGAGTGATTAAGAGTATTACCCTTCTTATTCACAGGAAAAAATTTATTTTTAACTATTTTACTCTGAGCTACCTTTCTTTGATGAAAAACTACTTTTTGGTTTAATATTTTAGAATAATATTTAAAATACAATATTTTATTAGTTAAATATTAGCCGATTTTGAAGGGAAAAAAATTGATGTCTTAATTTTTTCGATTAATTTTCATTTTTGATTATTGCTAAAATTCATTCTCAATTTTGCTTTTTTCTAATAAATATTTATACCGTAATGATATACAAGATTTACCATAATTTTTAAAATTATAAGTACCTTAAAATCACTGAATCACTATTAGATAAATGTTGCTGTAAAAAATACGGTTTATATTGTACGGTAAAAATGGATTTTGCAGAGAAAAATGGATTTTACTAATTATTATCATAAAACTACATGCTTAAACTGAAGATAGTCGTATTGAAATATTGTCCCGACCTAATTATTCATTTTAGTCACGTTAACTTAAAAGATATTCGATTTTTTATCGTTCAATAACCCACTTCTACATTTAATTTGAATAAAATCTCTCCCGGTTTTGTTTACATGTTTATTTTTAACTTAGAAGGAGAGTTGTCTAAATCTTGCCTCTGCTCGCATGCGCCATCTCTGATTTCAAGAAATCATTTACAGAGAATGCTCTAATGGATAAATAAAGAAATTTTTTTTTCACAAGCAGAGCCCTGCAGAAAATTCAAGTCGCTGTGTACTTGCATTGATTTTTTCTTTTAAATAAACCGGTTTCTCAACATTTCAACGTAATTCTATGTAAGGATATAATAGAATTAAAATAATGTTCAGATTGTTAATTGCTGATAATTTTTAAAATATCTTAATTTATACATAATATAATTAAGATATCGGTAAGCATTGATATTGTTGTAAGTGTTAAGCATCATATAATTGCTAAGCTATTCCGCTATTTTCTACTTATTTATTTGCAAGTTATACTGAGAAAAAAAATGATTAAATCCACCAAAATCTGGTAAAATTTACCATGCTTCTTGCTGTATGGAAACACTGAAAAGCTTGGCAATTTTTACCGATGCTCTTTGGTGATGATTTTCATAAAATTTACAATTAACTATTGTTCTATAATATGTGTGATAAAATTTGCAAAACGTGGTAAAATTTGATAATTTTATCATGATGCATTAGATCATAGCATAAAAAACATTTATTTGGTTAAATTTACTTTTTAGTTTTTAATTTTTTATGTTTGATGATAAGAACTAATATTTTTACAACCACGAACTTCGGTAAACCATTACCATTTGATGAAAAAAAATTACCGCACGAATGGTTTAAATACCATATATAGTGGTTTTGTCTACCAGATTATTTTACCAGATATGTAATTACCGTAGATTGCGATAATTTTATCAAAATTTTTACTCGTCTTGTAACTATTGTTTGAGGATGGAGTTTGAACGTCACGTCGTTACCGAAATCGTTCCTCGTTTGCAATCCTAAATCGTTCGATTTAGGAGCAACGTATCAAATTCAACTCCTGAACAGGTTGAATTTACAGTCATTTAAACTGAAACTGTCAACATTGTCTAAGAACTACAATTTCTGGTCTAACTTTTACCGAATACTCATCATGTGAGTGAGTCTTATGATAAGACTGCAACAATTGAGAACTCTGTTTAAAAGGATCTGACTCTTCTGGTGCGTCAATCTTTGAGTTTTTTCAGCCGAAAACCTCAATCTATATTTGAATGAATCGGAATGAAACGAAACTGTTTCAGTTAATTTTATGATATTTTATATTTTTATGTTGAGATTTATTTTCCTGATTCCCAGGAAGTAAAATGGGATAAAAGTAAGTAATGAGTCCACTTGTTATTCAAGTAGTGATCTTGCAATTATTGGTTAGTAACTGGATAAACTGTTATATAAACAGATAAACTGATTTGTCTCACTACCTTCTATGATTAACCAATATTGCCATTTCACTGTAAAAGAAATCAGGATCAAATTACGGTATAAAGCACTTTGGCTGTGTCATCCGTAAAGTTCATTTTTACCGTGAAATATTATACCCTAATTATTGCAGTAATATTTATTCAACTAGAGGGATTCAGTGATTTTACTGTTATTATCCCTGTAATAAATACATTACATTAGATTTTTATGTTATGTTTTATTAGATTCTACGGTATATTAGGTTTTTAGACATGTTTTTCGTAGCATGTTCTAGTAAAAATAAATGTTACGATAAAAAAGTGCCAAAATCCTTAGTACTGGAACTTTTTATCGTGATTTTATCCGGAATTTGTTACAGTGTCATAGAACCTAAAAAGATGCAGTGTTAATCGTAAATACTCAATATTTTTGAGGTTGATATGATTTTGGGAGTGGGTGGTACGATTTAGGTAAACGGCTTCCTAAATCTTACAACTCGCAGACTTCGTGAAAACAATTAATTTTCAGTACTTATTGTATAAGTAATAGAAGGTAACCAGTATAAGTAGCATATATTTTAATTTAATATTAAATTATTTCAAATATAAATGGGAGAGATTTTTGAATTACAATAGTTTGAATTTGAAAAAAATTGTACGATTATAACAACTTATTTCTATTCAACTGAGTATTTCTGACGAATATTTGTCCCCCGCTGTAATACCAGATAAAAAATTCAAAACTAATAACTGCCTTTCAAATTGAAACTGAACTGACGAAACTAAACTAAAGATAAAAACACATCATATCATGAAATTTTCAAAGTTGATGGCATCCTCGAAAACTTCTTTGCGAGATAAACTGATTTTCAAGTTTCACTAATAATTCTCTTTTATATTTATTACTGATAAACATCCATCTTGTCTCAGTTCAAAATTCTGCATAAAATTTATCAAAAATGAATCGGAGACAATTTTTAGTTTCTTTTATCAATTTCGACTTAAATAAATTTTTTTTTTGTTATTTCAAAAGTAATTGTGATTTTTTATCACATCATTATAATGCGAACTTAATGCCATAGTGAAATTGCAAATTATGTTTTCAAAATTCATCCGATCATCTGAAAATAATAGCAAAGTACTACTGACTTCCTCTGCATGCTGAAACTCATGCAAAACGCCCGACTACGTCAAAGCCATCGCAATATTATAAGGAGGTAAATCTGTTAGATATCACCGCAATATCATTAATACGTGTGCCCTGATAAAAATTAAGGTTGTTTATTTTTTTTAACCATGAACACATTTGATGCCATCCTGATATGACGCAAAGTTGAATCGGAAAATGGCGCCAAATAATCATTTTAAAATTTATTGCGCTATAACTATGACGTTAGTGATATCGTAATATTGTTCCCCAGATCACTTGCTACATTGATAAATCTATAAGATTCAATTACTCAATAACTTATTCCTTTCTATTTCCATCATTTAATTAAATCTGATTAAATTCATTTAGATTAAATTGTATTCGCGTATAATTCCCCATTATACACAATTCAAATTTAAGCGATTTAATGATATTTAACTCTGTCATACTCAATAACTGATTAGTGGATATTCAGTTGTAATAGAATCAATAATATATTCATCACACTTGCATTATATTATGTAAAGTTCTATGATATTATATTAAAATGGATTTAAAGATGAATAATGAAATTCAAATAACAATATCTAATATTTGATTATATTTTCAAAGAAAAGAATAGTAATTGTATCGAAGAAAGGGCAAATACTAAAACCCTATTCACAATTTACTAGATTATAGCATATTTATTTACTGCAATTCATTCAAATTGTTTACATAGAGTAAAAATTAATTGAAATAGTTTAATCAAAGATATTATGAGCAAACAATTACAGTGATCAATATTTGCTTTCATTTACTGAATGGTATATGCTACTATTCGAAAGGTATAATTTTTTTTATTGTCTTCTACGAAAACCGTAGAAGAAAATGAAGAAAAAATGTATAAAAATTTTAAAAATTCGTTGTTATCTTGTATCAAAATGAATTGTTATCGTGAATTAAAATTTCAAAATTTATGTTATCTTGCATTAAAATTTCAAAATTTGTTATTATCTTGTATCAAATCTTTCGTGGCAATGTGGCGTAGGAGAAGTAGAAAAGATTAAAAAACTATTCAGTAATAAATTGCACAAGCAATTTTTTTTTCCTTTGAAATTCATAAAATAGTCTAAATTTTGTTAATTTGACAGCTGTTAATAATACTAAAGAAATAAATTTCATAATGAAAATTTTTTATTTACAATATAAATGATTTTCAAGAGCTTATTTAGGAGAACTATTAGGCCATAAATCAATCTTTCTCAAAGTAGTTTATCTTCAAAATTGTCCCTTTAATCAGTTTAGCGCTTGATTAAGGGGTCTTACTTATTTATGAGTTTAGCATTCAGCAAAAAATGCTTACATTGAAATATCGAATCTATAACTTCCTTAATTCAAAATCCTTAAACTACAATTCTTTGAAAGATAAAGTTTTGTGTTACATTTTTCCAAGAACAAAATCTTATTTTACCACATTCACACAAGCAGGACTTAGGCAGGAAAAAAATTTTAGATTCCTAGAAGTATATATTAAGAAGAAGAAAAAAAACAGTCAGAACTACCAGAATATGGCAACATTTACCGTGTTTCTGACTCTATGGGAACACCAAAAAGCATGGTAATTTTTGTTGAAGCTCTTAGATAATGAATATTGTTAAAATTAACATTAAATAATAATTTTACTAGCATGAAGTTTGGTAGTAAATGTGATAAAATTTGGCTATTTTATCACACTTCTTTAAAGTATGGCATAAAAATCACTTGTTCAGTTATATAAACTTTTCAATTTTGTATTTTTTTTTATAAATGTGTGGTAATAAAAGAGACATAATTTTGAAAACCAAAATTTCCGGTAATTACCATACGAACGGAAAAACTACTAAATAATTCATTCAAATACTGTATATTTTGGTTTTATTACTAAAATTATGGTTTCTCTACCAGAAATGTCATTACCATACAAATACGATAATTTTACTAGAATTGTTTGCTTCGTGTACAAATATATTTTCCAAAAATTTGATAAAACCAAAATATATTATTTTAGCTTTGCAGTATTTTTATTTTAAAGATTAACAAAAAAATACATAATTTAATCTTTGCAGTGTAAAATATTTAAAGATTTGCATTATTTTAAGAAAAGCTTATTGTTTTTGGTTCTTTTTATCTTTAGCTCTTTTTTTATTGTTTAGTTATGTAACGAACGAAAGTTTTTTTTCTCTGTCGAGAACTAGAAAAGGGGTTTTCGGCTTTAAAAGATTATTTTTCTTTACTTTTGCGCCACGAATATTTAATTTACTTCTAAGCTTTTTAAACACCAAAATAAATGAGCTATCCCAAGCTAATTCTTAAATTAAAAAAAATCTTTTACGTTTTGTATTTGTTTATTCTTGAGTTTTTAAAAATATGTATGGATAACGTATATGGATATGCGTTTTTTATTTCCTTACTTGAAATAAAAAGGATAATTATTTCGATCAAACTTATTTTGAGAAAATTATGAATATTTATGTTTTTTTAATAGATTAAAATAGAAATTATATTGAAATAATAATAAATTTACTATAACTTTAAAAAATGTTTACAGCTCTAAACATAAAAAAACATTTTATTTCGAAAAATGAATTTAAGAATGAAATACAAATTTTAAATTGCAATAATAGCTGTTAAATATGCAACTATTTAATTACATTATTGTAAATGCATAGAATTTTTTTTCTTATAGAAACGGAAATTTCTACAAAAAGTGTTTAATTTTACACTTTGAGAAATGCGAGTAAATATTTTAATTTATAAGGTCAACTCCTATGTTTGAGAAACAAAAAGTAAATTTCCAGTAAATGTAACAAACTCGATACTTTATTTACACAGTTATTACATTAAGCTTTCTAACTCAATTTATAAATGAGTTTCCTTTCCTACAAACACAAAGATTTCGGGTCTGATCTCAGATTTTGCCAGAAAATTTCTCTCTTATATTGGTGACCACGGAGAATGAACACGCAACTCTCTCAATTCATGTCAAATGACAGCTCCGCGTTATTTCGTCTTGTTTTCCTTATTTTACCCGAGTCTAAAACACTATCAAGGCCTGGATTGAAGAAAACTATCACACGCTTTACGTTAATTTAATGTCATTTACTATATATTTGAACCACCTGTATTTTCAAGTTCATATAGTTTTACAATCATCAGGCGTAAACTTATTTCTACGGGGAGTAACCAGAACGCCTTTTGTCAGTTACTGGCCATATTCCAACGGTGTCCATCTTTAGATTGTTGGACAATATATCATTTTCTTTTAAATCTTTTCCAATTGGGATAAATGCTAGATAGCAAAACATTCCTTCCAAAACTTTACAATAATCAGGCATCCTAATTTTTTTTCCAGTTTTTTCTAAGCCACGGGATGCTACCGTATTTTCAGACCTTCGTTTTTTATTTTATCATGTATATATATTGTATTAAAAATGTAAACTATTATAACTTTTAATGTTACTTGATTAAAATACTTCATTGGATTTAGAAATATGTAGATGGAAATAAAAGTCGACATGTTTCAAGACCTCACAAATAGGAACCCATTCTCTAGTTTTTACAGACGTGAATAAGAAGAAGCAAAAGTGATTTGAAATATAAAACGAAAAATGGCGGATGAAGGTGAAAAACAAAACTAGAAAAACTGCAGAACCCGAGAGTGAAAGGGAAAAAAAATGAAAAAGAGAACAGGAAAAACCGAGAGAGGCACATCAATTTAAAATACATTTTCACGTGTAATGGCGAGTTGTGAGAAACTATGGCGTTAAAAAGGGATTCATATGAATGAATTAAGATTCCAAGATATCAAGATGAGCTAATTTGACTGGGATGGAAATAATTTTAGTTGAAATTGAATTTCTGCTCCAGATCCCAACAATGTGCGGCAATCGATAACTTATCGAATTCTTAGTAACGATTTTTTTAATTCAATAATATCTATTCACTTTAGCTTCCTGAAGTCATTTATGTTTTGCTATTGTTCTTGTTGAGATATGCACGCAAATTTGTTTGGCATAAATAAAGGAAATATAAAATAAACCACTTAGTATAAGAATCTAATTGAAACTGATGTTTCATTATAATATAACAAATGTCAAACCATTCCATTTCATTTTTCCATTTCCCCATATACAGATTTAATTAACATGAGCTAAAAAAAGAATTCATTAAAATATTACTTGTCATTTTTGTTTGAAGACAAAACCAAAAACATGTAAAACTTCTGGTGTACATTTTGGTTAAATTTTGGTGTACGAAATTACTGTTTCATTCCCCGAACCAGAATTAGCTTAGCTCTGCAATCATTTTGTTTTAGCTTACAATTTATATGTTATACAAAATACAAACTAAACTTTGATAATTAACAAGAGTTTGAATTCTGTACTTTAAACTTCTTTTTAAAACTTATGAAACTAATCAAATAATGAAAGAATTGTTTGTTTCAAGAGATGATTATTGTGAAAAAGACAAGTAATGCAGTCAGTAGATTCAGTATTTTTCTTTTTTCTTCTTTACTCGCCTTACTATTCAATGTTTTGTTAGAATTGGATTCCGAAAAGCATCTTAAAAATAAATGCTTTATAAGAAATGATGAATGAACTTTTGATGCAAAGTAGTACTTACTGTTTTTTCACTTAAATACACTTACTAACTTATCTCTAACTTCTTCACATAATGAATATATATGAGATAGAGATAACATTTTTATCAAATATTCTACAGATGTTCTTCCTAATGAACAGGAAGACATTTATTTCGCATTTTCTTTGTCGTGTGAGTTATTTTATGTCATTATCTCGAAATGCCTCACATTACTTATCAAATCGGGAATTTGTTGTTCTGTGGTTTTGCTCTTTCTTCATCTTCAATAATTCATTATGTGTAGGAAGCACTTTAATAGAAACATTTTTTAACGTTTATACACATAATATAAAATCTAGTTAAAACATTAATAACTATTATCACTAATCTTATCAGTTACTTATAGCACAGGGAAAAAATATGGTAAAAACTACCAGAATATGGTAAAACTTTTCGTATTTTCGTCACTGTAGCAACACAAAAAAGAACTAGAAACAAAACCAAAAGTTCAAGTAAATTGTTTCCTTATGAACAGAAAAATGATTTTAATTATCTATTTTGGTTTTTATTATTAGAATTATGACTTTTTCACCGGAAATGTCATTTACATAAAGTACGGAAATTTCATCAGAATTCTTTTACTCCATACAGGAATTATAACAATTTAATTAATTATTTTTTTTTACTTTTTAAAAGATTTCCTACAAAATAAATAAACATTACCGTTAAAGTTTAGCTACAGTTTTTCTTGAGAAATATTATTACCTAAGATTAGAAGAAATTTAATGTTTTTTTTTTACACTGAATTGATTAAAACTATAAAAAAAGTCAATAGAAGGAGTATGTCAATAAAAGGACTGAAGTTGCAAGTATGTCCAAGTATTTCAGCATATATCTAAAGTTTTCTTTTTACATGTACTTGCAGGACTAAAGAGAATAGAAGGGCTAGTTCACTCCGCTGTTAGAGCTGAAGCTACGATTTCCCTCATCATGACGTCACTGTGTCCACAGATCTCGGAGATTGCAAGCAAAGATATTATGATAACTTTGCATCTTTCTCTTTGTAAAAATAAGTTAGACTTTTTCTGGTTATTAGCTTTCAAACTTTACGTAATTAACGCATTATTTCCGTTCATAAACATAGTTCAAAAAAACTTTCTTGACCATTATATTAAAAAAGTACCATTTTAAACTTATAAAAATATTTTACTAGATGGCGAAAATGACACTAAAAATACTTTATTTTAAAAAGTTCAGTTTTAACATTAATTATTAAGAAAAATGAAAACATATATCGACACTTTTTTATCTGCATATTATTTTATAACAATAAGTTGAGTTAAATTTAGAATCCCTGATTTTAAAATATGCCGTAAATAGCAATTTGTTCATACTTAATTATTAGGAAACATCTACCTTAAACGCTAATTACTGAAACAAAATAATAATTTAGGTTCATAATGACATTACAAATTTTACAATTGTTTATAGATATTTAAATTTAAGATGATATAATTTATAGATATTTAAATTTAAGAGAATATATTTTTTTTAAAAATCATAAATATTTAGAATAACTACATTAAAAAATATGTTATGAAATTAGGAGAATTTCAACTATACACTATATATTTTATTTATACTTTTTACTTACGTTTTAATTTTCTTTGACTTTATCCATTTGTTAATTTTTTTCACCTGCCTTTCTTTTTGAAGTAACGAGACAGTTTCTATTTAGATAACGAATTTTTATAAAAGTTCTTAACGATAGAAAAAACGTATTGCTGTTTTATATTAACTGTATCATTTCGGAATCCATTATTTACATAGTTGTTCATTTACTTTAGGGAACACGTGGAAAATTATATTTTTTCCTTTTGTTTTTCTATCAGAATTTTTGCAAGTTGCAATCGCGCAAACTGGCATTTCGTTCATAGTTTTAAATTTTTGTAAATTCACTGCAAAAACTGGGGAAAGTCATTATAGAAAATAACAAATGTCTTAGAATATGCCACAAAAAGAAATGTTGCAATATTAGTTAGAGTTAGTAAGGCCGAACGCTCTGTTCTTGAAGTAAAAGTGCGAGTTTTGCGCCAAAGTGACGTCACTAGAGAAAATCGGAGGATTGGCGCGGCGAGAGTTTCTTCAAAGGAGTGAACCAGCCCTTCTATTCTCTTTAGCCTTGATGTACTTGTGGCGTAACTACCACTACGAAAATGAAACATCAATTCACTGGTATATAAGCCATGCTAACTTGAATCAATCCTGAGGTACCTTTTGATAGATGACGGTTGGCATGGTCGATAACTCCGCCCCCCACATACTCATGTATACTTGTCTATATTTCTATCTTAGAAGCTATTTAAAGATACAAGTTATTTTTTTCCCGGTGTTATTTCTTTAGCTGAATTGAATGAAACAAAATATAAGATAAATAGTTAGGAAGTTATAAAAATTGTGTGTACAAAAAGTGGGCTATAGAGACAAATGAGGTATTGCTTCCTACTTACTTTGTCTCGCTTATAAGAAAATTAGCCAAAACACGAGTCAAAAAGACTAATATTTCAAAAGTTGCTATGTTTTTTTTTGTTTTTTTTTTAATAAAACTATTTATGAATTGTACTTTTAATCAGAAAACTATCATTTATAACTTCAAAATTATTTATCCTATCGACATTAAAAATTTTATTTGCAAAAAAAAAATTTTTTTTAATTAATCAAATTAAAACTACGTAAGCAAGAAAAAATATAGCCTCTTTTTTTACCCCACATAGTAATATTTTAAGAGGCAAAATCTGCTTTCTGACGTTGTATAAATATCCTTAGAGCAAAATATATTAATACGATGGTGTGAGGAGTAGCAGAAAAATGACATCAATTTATTCGGTGAGTAAAATGAAATATAAAATCTAGAGCAACCGTTAACCGTATTTCCTGCGTACTGACTATTAAGTTCTTTCGAAAAAGAATCATTTTATTAAACTAAGTTAAGTTGAAATTTTTACTTTTTTCAAACTGTATTTCATGTTAATTTTATGTAAATGATGTATTTCATTCAAGATATTTTTTCAGAAATGGAATGTTGATGAGCTGATAGCTTTATTCAGGGTTCACTTGGGCCCACAATTGATTCTGCTTTCATATCTTTTCAAAATAATTATCCTTCATATCCATCTAAAAACGCTCGATTTCAGTTATTTATATTTTTATTCTATTTTACTACCGGGGTATGGCAGTTATCTCGATTCTAAGTTTATGACTGCCAATGCTCAACTTCATAGCCTTATAATTTTGAATCCAATACAGAACTCCTGGATCTAGCATTGAGACAAACTAGCTTTCGTGAAGGACTATATGATGGAACTAACCCGTCCATGCATTACATGGAAAGAAAAAACACGAAACCTTCCCACGGTTAGCCCGACGCCATAGAGATTCTAACTTATGATCCGTCTATCACTGAGGATATTTTATGTCAGCACTGTGGCCAGAGTGAGTCAGAAAGTGTATTCGTATTGGCCAAACAACACTTGTATTCGAATCTGATTCACCACATTGGGAGGCGAACGCTCTATCTCCATAACTACCTCAGCTCAAGTTATTTATATTTTAATTTTTTATATTTTTATAATTTTTAAATTTTAGAAAATACATTCAATGCTAATGAGTTGTTCTTTTAGATTAAAAAGTAGTTATGATGTCTAAACATTAAAGATTGCCGAAAGATTAGGTTAGAAAGGTTTTTTGGCAACTGCTGGTAGCCTCTGTTGCACGCGTTTTTTTTTTCGCTCCATATTATTTTGACTTTACCCGTTGTTTTAAATCTAATTTTACTTATAATTATTAAAAATTTGAAAGTATCAATCTAATGCTTTAGTAAACAAGCTTTTTATACATAAATATTGCTTCAAACAATGTCTTCGGCAAAAATTTTGTGTAAAGCATGTACAGAACTAATTCTGGAAGACTCGGATGGATTAACATGTAAAGGTGAATGTAATTCTGTTTTTCATCTTCATTGTGGTGGTTTCTCTGAAAGAGCTTTTAGAAAACTTACTGTTGATGAAAAACAAAAGTGGACCAGCCTACAATGTTCAAAACCAAAGGAAAACCCAACGAAAATAATAAGTTCAACTAGCCCAGACATCCTCGCTGATATCTTACAGCGAAATAAAGACCTAAAAAAGTTAATAACTAACAAATTCCATGATTTAACCTGTTCAATTGAATTCAATAGTGAAGTAATTCAAGAGTTGAAAAACTCTATTGCTACAAAATGTTAAAAAAACTTTACAAGCAAAGAATGATCAGCTAACTAGAGTAAACGCAGAAATAAAGAAGGAAATAAATGAACAAAAAGAAGCAGTTATTGAACTCAAGCAATATTCCCGAAGATCCAACTTTGAAATAAATAACTTACCCGAATGTGAAAATGAAGACATACAACAAGTAATATCCCAGATTGATAATTTTGAAAAATACTAACATATCCTAAAATCTGTTCACCGTTCCCCAGCTTTAATAAAGATAAACCTAAACCTATCATCGTTCAAGTTAAATCCAAATCTGTACGTGATGAGCTCTTAAAGAAGCTGAGAAATTGTAAACTTACCTGCGAAGTCAACTCCACGTTCACAGAAATGCCTGTTTACTTAAATGAACATTTGACTTCCGAACTGAAGCATCTATTTTATCTTTCACGTAAGGCTAAATCTGAGAAGGGATTCAAGTTTTGTTGGGTTCGCGATGGTAAAATATTCATGAGAAAAGATGAATTGTCCAAAGTAATACCTGTGAAATCATCTCAAGACCTTAATTTTCCATCCAACTGAAGAAACATTTTTATCTGTGCCGGACTGCCTATAAATTGAAAATTTGGACGATTTAAATTACTTTATTACCTCAACCTGTAAGTTAAACTTTAATATTTTACATATAAAAATTTGAAGTTTAAGAGCCAACTTTAATCATTTTATTTCACATATTTCTAGCATGATTGAAAATAAACTTTTAAAATAAACAATGAAATATACTAAGATTAAGCATTAAAAAAACATACAGGTTTATCAAAAATAGCGGTTTGCACTTCTTCCACAAAAAACAACATACCTATTGTTATTTATTTATTTTACTTATTCCTATTACTTATATAACCATTACTTATACTCGTTACTTACATCCATTATTTCCTATAACTGTTACTTATATCTTACTGTTATTTATTTTAAATAATAATATTTCAATAAAATAAGCCTCATTTCAAAAATTGATGCCATCAATCCATTCGTTAATTACTATATTGAATAAGATAAAGAAAAAAAATAGAAATTTTCTTGGAGTAATATTATGTATAATAGTATATTGTTTTCAACACTCATTGCAAATGTGGTTAACTGATTGAAAATGTTTGTCAAGATTTTACCACAGTGAAAACAAAAATTACACAGTTTAAATTTGAAATATTCGTAATAATAAAACCTTTATGAACAATAACTCAAAACAATTGTGTTTTACGGTCTGCATGCATGCTTAATGAAACTTCTGCGCATATGTTATGAAATAAAAGAACAGTGGTGAAACAGAACTAGCGTGGTAACGTCAGTTTTGTTTCACATCGATTGTTGTAAGCAATTCACCTCAATTGTTATAAACAATTGTGTTTTACGGTCTGCATGCATGCTTAATGAAACTTCTGCGCATATGTTATGAAATAAAAGAACAGCGGTGAAACAGAACTAGCGTGGTAACGTCAGTTTTGTTTCACATCGATTGTTGTAAGCAATTCACCTCAATTGTTATAAACAATTGTGTTTTACGGTCTGCATGCATGCTTAATGAAACTTCTGCGCATATGTTATGAAATAAAAGAACAGTGGTGAAACAGAACTAGCGTGGTAACGTCAGTTTTGTTTCACATCGATTGTTGTAAGCAATTCACCTCAATTGTTATAAACAATTGTGTTTTACGGTCTGCATGCATGCTTAATGAAACTTCTGCGCATATGTTATGAAATAAAAGAACAGCGGTGAAACAGAACTAGCGTGGTAACGTCAGTTTTGTTTCACATCGATTGTTGTAAGCAATTCACCTCAATTGTTATAAACAATTGTGTTTTACGGTCTGCATGCATGCTTAATGAAACTTCTGCGCATATGTTATGAAATAAAAGAACAGCGGTGAAACAGAACTAGCGTGGTAACGTCAGTTTTGTTTCACATCGATTGTTGTAAGCAATTCACCTCAATTGTTATAAACAATTGTGTTTTACGGTCTGCATGCATGCTTAATGAAACTTCTGCGCATATGTTATGAAATAAAAGAACAGTGGTGAAACAGAACTAGCGTGGTAACGTCAGTTTTGTTTCACATCGATTGTTGTAAGCAATTCACCTCAATTGTTATAAACAATTGTGTTTTACGGTCTGCATGCATGCTTAATGAAACTTCTGCGCATATGTTATGAAATAAAAGAACAGCGGTGAAACAGAACTAGCGTGGTAACGTCAGTTTTGTTTCACATCGATTGTTGTAAGCAATTCACCTCAATTGTTATAAACAATTGTGTTTTACGGTCTGCATGCATGCTTAATGAAACTTCTGCGCATATGTTATGAAATAAAAGAACAGCGGTGAAACAGAACTAGCGTGGTAACGTCAGTTTTGTTTCACATCGATTGTTGTAAGCAATTCACCTCAATTGTTATAAACAATTGTGTTTTACGGTCTGCATGCATGCTTAATGAAACTTCTGCGCATATGTTATGAAATAAAAGAACAGCGGTGAAACAGAACTAGCGTGGTAACGTCAGTTTTGTTTCACATCGATTGTTGTAAGCAATTCACCTCAATTGTTATAAACAATTGTGTTTTACGGTCTGCATGCATGCTTAATGAAACTTCTGCGCATATGTTATGAAATAAAAGAACAGCGGTGAAACAGAACTAGCGTGGTAACGTCAGTTTTGTTTCACATCGATTGTTGTAAGCAATTCACCTCAATTGTTATAAACAATTGTGTTTTACGGTCTGCATGCATGCTTAATGAAACTTCTGCGCATATGTTATGAAATAAAAGAACAGCGGTGAAACAGAACTAGCGTGGTAACGTCAGTTTTGTTTCACATCGATTGTTGTAAGCAATTCACCTCAATTGTTATAAACAATTGTGTTTTACGGTCTGCATGCATGCTTAATGAAACTTCTGCGCATATGTTATGAAATAAAAGAACAGCGGTGAAACAGAACTAGCGTGGTAACGTCAGTTTTGTTTCACATCGATTGTTGTAAGCAATTCACCTCAATTGTTATAAACAATTGTGTTTTACGGTCTGCATGCATGCTTAATGAAACTTCTGCGCATATGTTATGAAATAAAAGAACAGCGGTGAAACAGAACTAGCGTGGTAACGTCAGTTTTGTTTCACATCGATTGTTGTAAGCAATTCACCTCAATTGTTATAAACAATTGTGTTTTACGGTCTGCATGCATGCTTAATGAAACTTCTGCGCATATGTTATGAAATAAAAGAACAGCGGTGAAACAGAACTAGCGTGGTAACGTCAGTTTTGTTTCACATCGATTGTTGTAAGCAATTCACCTCAATTGTTATAAACAATTGTGTTTTACGGTCTGCATGCATGCTTAATGAAACTTCTGCGCATATGTTATGAAATAAAAGAACAGCGGTGAAACAGAACTAGCGTGGTAACGTCAGTTTTGTTTCACATCGATTGTTGTAAGCAATTCACCTCAATTGTTATAAACAATTGTGTTTTACGTTCTGCATGCATGCTTAATGAAACTTCTGCGCATATGTTATGAAATAAAAGAACAGCGGTGAAACAGAACTAGCGTGGTAACGTCAGTTTTGTTTCACATCGATTGTTGTAAGCAATTCACCTCAATTGTTATAAACAATTGTGTTTTACGGTCTGCATGCATGCTTAATGAAACTTCTGCGCATATGTTATGAAATAAAAGAACAGCGGTGAAACAGAACTAGCGTGGTAACGTCAGTTTTGTTTCACATCGATTGTTGTAAGCAATTCACCTCAATTGTTATAAACAATTGTGTTTTACGGTCTGCATGCATGCTTAATGAAACTTCTGCGCATATGTTATGAAATAAAAGAACAGCGGTGAAACAGAACTAGCGTGGTAACGTCAGTTTTGTTTCACATCGATTGTTGTAAGCAATTCACCTCAATTGTTATAAACAATTGTGTTTTACGGTCTGCATGCATGCTTAATGAAACTTCTGCGCATATGTTATGAAATAAAAGAACAGCGGTGAAACAGAACTAGCGTGGTAACGTCAGTTTTGTTTCACATCGATTGTTGTAAGCAATTCACCTCAATTGTTATAAACAATTGTGTTTTACGGTCTGCATGCATGCTTAATGAAACTTCTGCGCATATGTTATGAAATAAAAGAACAGCGGTGAAACAGAACTAGCGTGGTAACGTCAGTTTTGTTTCACATCGATTGTTGTAAGCAATTCACCTCAATTGTTATAAACAATTGTGTTTTACGGTCTGCATGCATGCTTAATGAAACTTCTGCGCATATGTTATGAAATAAAAGAACAGCGGTGAAACAGAACTAGCGTGGTAACGTCAGTTTTGTTTCACATCGATTGTTGTAAGCAATTCACCTCAATTGTTATAAACAATTGTGTTTTACGGTCTGCATGCATGCTTAATGAAACTTCTGCGCATATGTTATGAAATAAAAGAACAGCGGTGAAACAGAACTAGCGTGGTAACGTCAGTTTTGTTTCACATCGATTGTTGTAAGCAATTCACCTCAATTGTTATAAACAATTGTGTTTTACGGTCTGCATGCATGCTTAATGAAACTTCTGCGCATATGTTATGAAATAAAAGAACAGCGGTGAAACAGAACTAGCGTGGTAACGTCAGTTTTGTTTCACATCGATTGTTGTAAGCAATTCACCTCAATAGTTATAAACAATTGTGTTTTACAGGTTTGCATGCTGTAATATTTTATTGAAGCATTTTGGTATCTAAAAATTTTGAAATAAAAACAAAAATACAGATTCCATGAAAGAACTATGCAGTTTTCGCAATATTCACATTTTAAGAAAAAAATATTCTGCAACTATTTTTGTTTTAATGTAGCTTCTGCATATACAAGATATTCAAATACAAGAACAGAGGTGAAATAGGATCAACGTGGTAACGTTAGTCCTGTTTTACCTTAATTGTTATAAACAATTGTGTTCTATGGTCTTCATGCTTAGTAACTTTAATATTTTAATGGGAAATTAATATTTTAATGTTTAAACAGCTCTAACGTGGTAACGACCGAAACAAGTTCGACTCGCTAAGTGAATCTTATAATACATAGTTTATTCTATTCTTTTTGGATTGACATATTTTATTATTTTAATTAATAACAGTAAAGTGTATTTTAAGTTACAATTTATACAAATCCTTACGTTATTTCAACTAAGGGATGTCAAAATGCAAATTTCGGACAAAATTGTTCGAATAGTTTTCAAAAAATAAACATGACATGATAACATTATTACATTTTTAAACATGTTGATCAAATTCATTCAAATTTTCTATTTTATCATTCTAAACTACACTAAGAGAAAAATTATTGCAAAATAACCAGAATATGGTAAAAAAAAATTACTGTGTTTCTGGCTCGATGGAAACGCCGAATACTAAATTTTGCAAAAAAGTGCTTTTTTAATGATTTAAGTAAAATTAACAATTAAATATGGATTATTAAACATTTAGTTAATGTCGTAAACTTGTCGAAGTACATGATACCTTAGAGCATGGCATAAAAACGGTTTATTCAATTATATTTACTATCAGTTTTTCTAAATGTATGCTAATATGAACTATAATTTTGAAAATCAGAATTTTTGGTATACCATTACCATATGAATGGAAATATTACTAAATGAATGGTTAAAATACCTGCTATTTTGGTGTTATTAAGCATAATTGTGTTGTATTTTTATTATTTACTAGAAATGTCATTACCATACAGTATGGAAATTTTTACGGAATATGTTTCTTCCGTGTACAAAGTTCAAAACAACGTAAAATATTTTATACCTTGAAGTTGAAAATTATTTGACCATTATTAAATTAAATAATACAATGTAAAATATGACGGCTTATGGAATTAATTACCACAATTAACCTTGGAAAAACAAATTTTACAATTATGCACACAGTCTTATTATTTTTTTATAATCTGGTTCAATTGATGATATTACAAAGACCGTTGAAATAAAATGTTAAAAAAAGAAAGAAAAAAGGAAAAAAACACGATTTCAGCTTTTATATATTCATTATTTTTAAAGACAATTGTAAGCTAAAAGATTGAAAAAGGTCATAAAGCATAATCTAAAACTAATTATTTTTCATCTTCAATTATTCATTTATTCTATTTACATAAAATCGGATATCCAAAATGAATAAATAGGTTTTAAATATAGAAAGTAAAGCCATTTACTCAAATTCAATAATGATACTAAAAACTTCCTTGATGACTGAATCAAATTATCTCAACCAGGTATAAATTTTTGCTGGTATTTGCTTACTAGACAAGCATGAAATGCTATACCCTAGCAAAAAAACCAACATGAACTAGAATAAATATTTACTGGTTCCAGAAATTACTAGCATGCCATGGTGTGTATGGACACACTTTATTGCTTGCCCTGCGTACAGAAGCCAGCTTGTGTTGCTGAATTACCTTGCTGGGCGGGCAACAATCAATACTACCACTTACTAGTTTTTCTTCTTTTCTAGCAATAATTCACAAGCAACAGAAGCCTTTTTGATGATATTTCTAGCATTACTTTTCTACCATCACGAATTTTTGATACGCCACCATGAGAATTCTACCATTAGTTGCATTTAATCTCTGTTATTGTAGCATTATTTTTTAACCATGACTTATTTTGTATATTAGCTATTCCAATTTTTAAATTCTATCACCAGTTGTTTTTAATTATTGCTGTTCTAGTATTATTTTTCTACTATTATTGTTTTTAATTTTTGCTGTTACAACATATTTCTACCGTCTGTTCTTTTAAATTTTTATTATAATACTACTTTTCTAGGCGCAATTGCCTTAAAAATTTGTTTTAATATAGTTTATTTACCTACCCTGTAGTTTTTAACTTCTTTTTCCTACTATTTGCTTCCCACTCACAAACATAAACTCCACGTCATTGCAATTGCAAAGTTGGAATTTGTCTCTTGTTAAGATCGACTTATAAGAAATAATATAACCTCTCCGTGCTTTGGAACCAGCTTAAGAAGATGATAAGCATGAGATGCTTGTGTATTGTTATTGCGATGTGAGCTTGCTAAATAGCATATGATGCTGGCAAACATAAAAAAGCATATAGTAGAATGAAAATCTAGCAGACCTAGCAATACACAGCAAAAACTAGCATATTTTTGTTGCTGGTACCAGCATAAATTTTGACTTGGCTGTAGTAATATTTTTTTTTATAATTTTTATTCGACTTGTTTGATCTTGCTTATTTGTTATGCAAATAATCTTATTTCTCAGATCTGATTGATCTATACTTACAAATATATCACTGCAACATTTTGCTTAATATTGCAAATAAGTCTTTTAATCTATTTTCCAATTTTGCAGATATGTTTGTGTTGCACAACATCATATGTCTGTAAACCACCATTTTGGTGACATCAAAGTATGGAAACAAATTCGATGCAGGCAAATCTTTGAAATTATTTTTTAAGATTCCGATTCCGGCATATATATGTATATATATAGTTTTGAATAACATAGGGTCTATTAGATCATTGAGCCAAAAATTGAGTGTGTCAATGAGAATTTGAATCAGAATGATATCCGTAAACATTTTTAATATGGTGAGTCTCCTGCATAGCTTTAAGAACCCTCGCTTCATCTGTTCATTATCATCGTGATTTCAATTAAGATAATGAGTTTTCTCAACAAAGTTCTAAATAAGGAATCAGGTTACTTGCTTAGTAGCCTGAATAAAACCAAGCACATATGACGACGCACATAAATTTTAACAATAGTTAACAAGCTAAAGTGCATATTTTATTTTTATTTTATAACCGTCGTTGAACAGCCGACCCAATTTTTTTGGATTTACGACAACTAATCAAAGTTTAACCCCGTCCCGCCCCCGTCAGGGGGCATCCGGAGAATACTGTAGACTCTAAGTGCACGCACGTGACCTCTCAGTAAAAAAAGAGGATTCTAAAAGGTAGGCTTGGTGGCGATTCATTGCAACACCAGAAGGCCTCAAAGAATTTAGTGAAATCTTAAAATTAACAATAATAGCTACTCAGAAAATAGGAGTTTGAGTGTTCAAACATAATAGACGAGGCATCAACAAAAAAAAAAGTAACAAACACATTTTGATGATGAAGAGTACCAGAATTTGTCCAAAGCCCATGAAAACAGATACAATTTTAAAAAGAAGAGTTACGGCGAGGTAGCCGTAAAGAAAAATCCTCAAACAGGAGGAAACTCAAAACATGAATAGTTGGAAAATTTTACAAAATTTTGAACCATAAGTCAATCGAAAATTCGAAAATCATTTCTAAAGAACACAAATACAGTATTTGCGAAGGTTAAAAAAATAAGTAAATAAATAAATAAATATATAAAATAATAATAATAATAATAATAAAAAGTACTATTAGCATACAGAAAATTGTTAACAGTGAGACAATAAATAAGTGAGTAAATAAATAAATAAATATATATAATATAATAATAATAATAATAATAATAAAAAGTACTATTAGCATACAGAAAATTGTTAACAGTGAGACACAATTAATGCATTACATGAAATATAGAGCTCGTTAATTGTACAACCCAACATTTGTTGACGCCGTCTAGTCAAGTTCCCTTGTAAGGAAAAGGCGTTCCATTATTTCAATAATTCACTGTTTGACTTTCTTCTGCTTCCAAAATAATTTAAGTCTTTATGACAACTAATGTTCAACTCCGTAACCTTATAATTTAAAACCCAATCCATGATCAAAGGGGACTCCTGGATCAAGTAATAGGAGAAACTTGCCCTCGCGGAGGACTTTTTGATGGAATTAACCCGCATTCGCGTTACATGGAGAGGAAAACCACGAAACTCTCCCACGGTTAGGCTAACGGCATGAGGACTCTAACCCATGATCCATATATCACTGAAGATATTTATTTTACGTCAGCACTTTGGTCGGTGCAAGCAGGATGCGTAATTCGTATTGACCAGTCTCTCTCTGGGATTCAAACCAAGTTGTTCATCTCATTGAAAGGTGAACGCTCTATCACCTAAGGAACTTTTTAAGTCTTGAAAGAAGATTGACTAAATGAGAAAATCAATATTCTTTTTCTCCACTAGGGTGAATTTTAAAGTTACGCGCATTAAAGTTCAACCTTTTCGGGGGCAATGGCAGAAAATCTGTTGAACTCATTTTTGAGATAATATAAACCAATATAAAACTTCTATACTTTTTTTCTCTTAAACAATAATGTTTTTAAATGATCACTTTTTAGTTTTAAAAATATAAAGGCAAATCAATTCATTGTGGATATGCACATTTCTCTTTGCTTTTTTCGACTAAATTTTTGATTACAATTTTCTACCCCGCAAAATGTAAAAAGTCATTAATAAAGCAAAAGCGCATTGCATTTAGAAAAGAGTACAGTTTATTTTGAATTAATTTCTATCTGTAACAATGATATCATGATAAGTGATTTCAAGCATAAAAAGGGTTTCATTATTATTATTATTCAAGGCAAAGGCAGGTTATTTACCTAAAAATAAAAAATATTCATTCCGGATAATTATTTCTTTAAAGTCGTATTTTTACGTATAAACTCCGCAAGGTTATTCTGATAACTCAACATTGACTAGGTAAGTTCATATTCTTACGAGCAGACAATAAAAACCGTTAGACTTTCCATTTCGGACGTTGAAATACTGAAAGAAGTTGAAAATAAGTTTAAAAAAGTCCATCCGTATATTGACTTTCATCATCATCAAGAGGGTAGATTTTTTTACCACTCTTTCAAGACCACCATGGAAGGTGGGCCAACGTTGCTTCAACAGTCAAAAGTACAGAGAAGAGAAAAAAAAGAAGATCAATGGCTTTATCCGGGATTCAAACCTGGTACCTTTCTGACTTGAGGTCAGCTCCCTGACAGCCACATAGCCGGCCGGCTTTGAAACGAATTTCCTATATTTACTAACGAAAAGCAAAGAAAAAGGCAATTTTTTTTTCCAAAAGGGTAATATTTTTAACACGTAAAGAAATTCATCTTTAAAAAATTCGGTAAAACAAATATGCTGCAATATTCGTGAAAGAGGACGCCTTTTTGAAAATGTTATAACTCAAGTCTGACCACCGAAGAAAAAACACCATTTATTTGCATGCTTTAATTTAAAATCCCAAACTGGATTTTTATGGACAGTTTAGCTTAGAGGTTTCGCAATTTTAAACTACAAATAGCGAGATCCCAAATTCGTTTTAAATAATATGTGCTTGATTTTATAATTTTTTTAAAGAATTATGCATTATTATTACTATATACATGCATTTCTAAAAAAAATCACCTTTCCCTTATAGCAAAAAAATTACTTTGCTTTCAAAATTTCTAAATCAATACTGTTTCTATAAAAATATTTCAGGGTAGTCTTTGAAATTTGTTCAACCTTAAAAATAACAGCATCCTCCGAATTTATTCTGATGTTGAAACACCACCGTTGATTCATTCAGTTTTGTTTTTAAAGCTTATCTCTAATGGAAATATAAGTCTGTAGCTTCCGTATATTATCTCAATAAGGACGAAAAAGTTTGGTACAGGAATCTGATATCAAATAACAGATATCCTGTTTCAACGGTGGGAATCTTTTATTTCATACCATCTGCATACATTATTGACAGAAAA
Source organism: Parasteatoda lunata (assembly GCA_949128135.1). Taxonomy (NCBI): domain Eukaryota; kingdom Metazoa; phylum Arthropoda; class Arachnida; order Araneae; family Theridiidae; genus Parasteatoda; species Parasteatoda lunata. The sequence continues at coordinate 104,338,539 of OX421974.1, read as the reverse complement.
GTATTCGTACAAAAAATTCCGGTTTCATAGTCCATAACATAAAATAAAAAATAAAAAAACAGAATCTGTAAAATAACGAATTTTAATTCTAGTTTTATATGTCTTGTCAAAATATTAATGTACATAAGTTTCATGGAAATTAGAAGTTTGTAAAGATATAGTGTTTGTGTGCTGATTTTTATGAAATAAAAGACCATTAAAAAATGGCATATGCAGTTTATGTAAATTCAAAATTACTTACTGAAAATCATATAAAATCCTAAGAGTTTTTTAAACTTGCACCATCACTAATTGTATTCCGTATATTAAAATACATTTTCAATACGCATAATTATAAAACATCTAAAATATCAAAATTTTAATGTGGACTTCATAAGTTATTTGACACAGGGCATAAATCAACCAGGGATGCATATTTTTTTTGTTTTTTTGTATATATCTAGAAAGATTTTGCTCAGTTAATTAAAAAAGATTAAGTGCTCATCGCATTTACAATTTTATACGACACTAAAACATTTTACTTTCTGTATTTCTTTAATATGAATATTGGCAATATTTTAAATATACTTTTTTTAAAAATATTTCTTTAATCTGGCATAGATCTTATATTAAAACACCCTATATAATGTGAATTATTTAAATGAAATTTGCCTCTTCTCCTAAAATGTGATTCAATTTAAATATATAATTATTTATAAAGTATGATGTGGTTTTCATCGTTTAATTCTTTCTAAAATGTTTAAAGGAAATAAAATGAAAGATAAAATAGGCAGACATAAAATGTTTAAAACGAACGATTCATTTTAATTATAAAATATATTTTTCTCAATATTTTTGCTTTAATAATCAATGAGAATTATTTAAGAAAATTTTTACATTTTCAATTTCAATATATTATAGAAATAAAATATTTGAAAATATGATAGCTGAATAGATTTGTTAATTAACTTACATGTTTTCAAATTATACACTCGAATTAAATTTTTGTAAAATTCAGAGAGTCGATAGTTAAGTTATGCTGTCTGTTACAAAAAAAACTTTATTATGCATGTGAGTAATGAGTTCACCGTATTATGCTGTCTTTAACAAGAAAAAAAAAATAAAAGCCCAGTGTCCATAATCATAATGAACTTCAAAATAAGTTTAGGTGACTATTAATTTATACAGCCAGCTAGTGCCCGTAATCGTAACGAACTTTAAAAGTAGTAGAGTTCACCGTTAATTTATATGATTATTATATAAATCTTCCTTACTTAATATGGGTGTACAGTGCACAAAAAATAAATACATAAATAAATAAAAATAAACTAAACACATCTAGAATCACTTCTGATCTTATTATTGAATTTTCACGTACTAGTGATCCCTGATGGTTCGAAGAACAAAAACGTACACAAAGACGTACTTTCTCTAAAAAAACATACCTTTTTTACGACAAATTCGGATTTCTGACCCCGAATTATAGGGGGCAGTCGCAATCTGGAAAATAAAATCCCAATAATTTGTTCAGGAAAATGGACGAAAGTTCGGACCCCTTAATGTTAATTTTACTTTTTGCGTATTTCACCAGATCTTGAGAACTTTTAAAGCGAAATCAAAATTTCTTAATACAATTATAAAATTCGTTTATCTACCATACTTCTTTAAGTCTGATTGCGTAACTTAAAATTTTGTCTGAACTAACTAATTAACATATTTGAGTTCATCCTTTTAAATCATTAAGATTGAGTTCCAGTACGTGAAAATCCAATCGTTAGATCAAAAATAATTCAAGTTTTTTTTTTGAGCAGTGCACAGTTTTTTAATCGTGGATACCACATTTGACTACTGAAAAAGTAATTTGAGTTCGAATTTATTCAGCTCCAAAGAACATACTTCTTGCACTCCTTTTACATTGGTGACCACGGACAACGAACACAATTCTGCCCCCCAGACAGCAGCACACCCCCGTTTCACCTCGTTCCACAGTACACCTTGATTCGACAAACACCTTGCAGAAAGAAAAAGTCTTGGCCCGAACTTTTTACGAGCAATACGGTCAGTAGTCAAAGATTAAACGAGGAAAAAAATACAGGTAAATTTTTATTTTATGGTCATAATAACTTTGAGGGTGTTAATTTATTTTTACGGCAAGGTGACTGGGATATATTGTGCCATTTATTGACCGTAATACAGAGGCGAAATTTTTTAAGGTGCAAAATGCGACCGATTTCTCCCCGCGTTAACCCTGCTCAAGCAAAATGCTTACTTTGCTGAATTTTTAACAACTAAATTGTAAGAAGAGGGCCTTCCTCTCTGAACTCAATTGTCGAAGGGATGGACCCAGTGTAAGGAAATTCTATATATGCTTTAAATCCTTTTTATTTTTAAGTTCGCCAATAAATTTATGATGGATATTTACTCTACTTTATAGTATCTTTCGATACATGTAAAATACAAGGCCGACACTCAATTTCAATTTGAGATATAAAGCGTGTGTATTTTAGATTTCCTATTGATCTTTTTCTGAGAAAATTTTGCCAATACAATTCTACAATCAACAATTTTTGATAAATCATTAAATAGTAACAGTTGCCTGTTTATAGATTTTCGAAAAGTATCTCTATTTTTTTCGCAGTTAACTTAAAAAGAAATTTTTAGCGCCATCCAAATCTGTTTTCAGTTTAAACTGTAATGCTATTAGATTTCAAAAGATCAAATTACTGAGATACATTTAATTTTAAATATATAAATGACTGACTCTAAACTACGAATTGCATCATTTTATGGCTTTAAAATTTTGAGGAAAAATAAATGTATAAATTCTAAAAATTATGAAGCGCTATTTCTACGAATTTGATAAAACATCACCTTTATTTTCTACTTTTTTTTTGAAAATTATTGTGCTGCATAATTATACTATATCATCAAAAGTTTATTAAATACAAAAAAAAAAAATAAAAAAAAAAATAAATAAAAAAAAATAAAAATCAAGAAAACACAAATTAAAACTTTAACCTAAAATCTAAAATGGTGAGGGTAGAAAACTCTTACAACAAAGTAATTTTTAAATATTGTATCGGCTACTAACTGCATACCCGTTCTTCGCACGGGGAGAGTAAAAAAATAAATAAATAATTAATAAATCAGTATTGAGAAACTCTACGAAATCATGCTCAAAACTGAAAATCATATACCAATTCAATCAATTGAATTGAATTGAATTGAATGTAGGGTTTAATGGCACAAGGTCCAGAGAAGGACATGCTGCGCCAAACAAACGGTTTACCAATTCAATCAAAGAACTTGGTGGAAGAACCAGGTAAGTGAAATTTTTTGGGGAATTGATGAATCAGAGAAAATAAAAGAAGTGGTTGTATCAATGCGGGGTATGTTTAATGTTATAGAACTGTTTTTTGCCTTCACTCAAATCTTAACATAACCAATAACATCAGTTTTCAATATGCTTGCATGATTTTTATTTCAAATTAGTCAGGGGTAAATAAATAAAAACAAAGAAATATTTGTCGGTCTTTCTAATAAATTGGTAATAAAATAGTTCGGATGCAACTTTTTTTTTAGTTCTGAAAATGTAACTTAGCTGGTTCTTCAACTAAGTTTTTCAATTAATATTGTTAAAATAATTAAAATTTTTTTATTTAATATTATTTGTTGACGTTTTTGTTATCTTCACGTTATTGAAGTACGCGAAACCCGTTTTATGTAGTTTTAGAACAAAGATAAATGTATTTAGTATCACTTCGCAAGATGCTATTGTACTAAGTAATTTTGAAAGGTATAGGGTAAACCAACCAGAGAATAGGAACATTTCATATATGGGTGATTCTCACGAAATATGACAATCCACTGTCCCTTGCTACAAGATCTAATACTATAATACTAAAAGAACTTTTTTTAAAAAAAATTAATAAATAACATTGCTGTTAGCAATTTAAAATACCTTTGCACTAGCATTGACTGTTTTGTATAGTTAAAAAATGTAATTGAATATCAAAATGTCATTTTCTGGGCATGTCCCAAACAATGTTTCCAATAATAACTAACTTCAAAACTTCCTATAAATTTTTCAATATCTCAATTTTTTTATCTCAACCGGTGTAAGTATTTCTAGAATATACGCAGAGGGTATAATTTACAAAAACTTCGTTTAAATTAATTTTTTCTGTCAATAATTTGTTTGTCCCAAGAAATTCTGTCATTTTCCTGGCTACATTTATTTAGTGGTTTATAACCAAAATAGATAGAGCCAGCACTCAAGATCTTATGTTAATAGATTGATTGGACACCCTTCTATATGAACATGTCTTGTTGCATGAATAAAGAACCAATTTTCTGGTTCAAAATCTATTTCAAAAATTTTTTTAAGGTGAGTAGGTTTTTGTGTTTTATTTTCCTGGCTTCTTGAAACAATTAATAACATAAACTACATAAACTACATAGAGTTATTTTAAGAAATTCTGTTGTTTTCTAAAGAATATAAACGTGTTAGGCCAAAATATTTAATTAAAGTAAAGTTATATGCTATAAAATGCCGAATTTGTCATTATCCTGGCTGTCATTTTCCTGGCTTATGAATGCCAGGACATTAAAGTGTTACCAGAAATTTTTTTTAACTGCTAATACTGTAAGGAGGGAAAACAAATATTAACCCAATACCAAGTTTATGTATTGATTGTAATATGCTTGGATATAACCAAAGTTATTTATTTATTTAATGATTGATTATTATCCACAATTTTATTCTGTACATATCAGCAACAAAAGTTTTTTTGATTCTTTCTACAGTGGATAAAAAGAATTAATTTAAGCAATTTATGGTCCATCTAACATAAAGGCTTAAGTTGAGTTACTTACTATTAACTTAAAATGACTGTTTTTTAAACGTCTAAGCTAATATGTCATTTTCCTGGCATTCAAGATTTGGTGAATTTTTTTTAAATTTTTTTCCCTGAGCAAATGTCAATAAACTACACTGTCTGTAAGATATTAATGAGTGTGACTAAAGAAGTATACAAAAAAATTTTTAGATTATTTTGACGACTTTAAATTTGAAGAAATTTTTTGGTCCGAATTGTCATATTTCGTGAGAATCACCCATATATTGATTAAAAATAAGAATTTGAAAGTTTTTCTCTAAATTGATTGGTAACAATAGCTTACTGCCAAACAATAGGAAGTCATCTAGCAATGTTTTAGATTACCTGGTCAAATAGAATTCTCTGGAAAAAATTTTGAATTTGTTATTATCTCTGCAACACCTTGTTTCTTTGAAACAATTATAAGGTAAGTGTTTCTATTTATATGTTTGAAGTGGAATTAATTGCATTTAATAGTTTTATTTTTCTCATTGTGAAAAAGAGAATTTAAAATATAGTTATTGAAGTTACGTTTTATTTTTTTTAAGCATCATAGCATAATAAAGTACTGAGATAAGGGGGTGTTTATTCACTGGATCACCAAACAATGAAAAACCAGTGAAGGAACAAGTGCTCCTTTACTGGGTTTTTTTCTAAGTTAATGAAAATATAAGATAAAATTTAATTTTCTTGTACCTTTAGAGATGTTCCGCATCAAAAGTATGTTAAAAATATGAAAAACAACTTCTAACCAGTGAGGGAACAGGCATGTTCCTTTACTGGGCATAGATTTCCCAGTGAATGAACAGTATGTGTAAATATGTTGACACTTTAATTTTCAATTCATGATTACAAAAAAAAGTTAATATTTTCCAAGTATTTATATGTTATAATTTCAAGAATAGGCTTGTTTTTAAATATTTGTATGGCTTATAAATTCATAAAGAGCATTAAAGAATAACCAAAATTAAGTGTTCCTTTACTGGGTGTTCATTCACTGGTAAGAGCTGTTCCTTCACTTGGTCTTCTTACTATTTGTTATATGAACCTTCAAAACTTTAAAGCAATATTATGTAAGCTCTCTAAAGTTTTTTTACATAATTTGCAATTAGTAACAAATATGTTGACACTCTCAGATAACTAAAATTACGAATTTTGAAATTAATATGATTTTTTAAAAGGCAAGCAAAGCTTAAGCGTTCCTTAACTGGTTAGTTTACCCTATATCCCTTTCAAGGACTGTAAAACGCTTATTGGAGCATGACCATTTCTCTATCTGACCTTTACTGTTAAAATATTTATAAGTAGAGGTGGAAAAAATATCTTTTAATTATAATTCTTCAAAATATTAATATACTATCTTAGCTACCACGGGAAAAAATATTTTCTGAAACTATGGAAACCCCGTTGTTGAATTCTTATCAAAACCAATTCGCCAATTACCTTATTACCAGTAGTACATATTACCATCAGTGATACATATGAATTAAGTGTCATCAGTGAATGACGATTTTCTACGATTTTCTTAAACGAATTTTCAATTAATCTTTCTTCCATTAGTTTGGCTTTTTATCACGTATCTTATTTTATTTTATTTCAATTAATATGCATTATCACTATTTAATGAGCATTAGTGCCAATATAAATAATATGCAGATTTTTTTACGGTTACCCAAAAAGCGAATGAAAAATCCTTTTTACTTTTTTTATTTCAATTAATACATATTACCAACATTAATTAAGCATTATTGTCGTCAATGATAGTATGGCGGTTCTGCTAGAAAAATAAATACCTTTACTCCATTTTTTTTTTGCTTTCTAGTATATTGCGTATTACTTTATTTCAATATGCATATATTACCTTAAGTAATTAATCATGATTGGCGTAATTAAGCCTCAATGGCGCTAATTTCTTTTGTTTCTCCTAAACGAATTAGTACCACTTTCCCATTAATTTTTGCTTTTGATTACATAAATATTTTACTTCTATTCAATTACCGTTGGTTTTAAATAAGTAATTTTTTAGAAACACGTTTAAAAGAATTAATATAAATAAAATAAAAACACGTGGTATCAGACAAAGTGTAAATTTGGTGACGTAGACCACGCGTGCCGCCTCGTAATGTTCATTGAATTTATCTGACATAAGGCTCCTATACTATCAGAGCTGACCTATCAAGCAATATTTGCTCCAATATTTGCTCCAAGTTCGCAAGTTTACGTTATGTTAGTATTGTGCTTATGCTAGATCTTTGCTCCAAAAATAGCCAAAAATAGATGATAAGTATTCAGGGCTCTAATTCAGGGGCTCTAATCTGACATAACGAATATAAAATAATTAAATACGTGCAATAAACTATTTTTTGATCAAATAGAGCTATAAGCTAGCAATTATCACTGATGTATCTTTAAAATATGTGAAAATTGAATCGCTAATTTTAAAACAATGGCTAGCGCTTAACCAATCAGTGAATTCCATTTCGTTTTTCGCTCATCCTATCAGAACGATTTGTCGTAGAATGTTCAAATGTTGACTGTGACCTTCCTCGTGCTCGAAACTATCTGTATGCCAAATTTCATAACTTTCGGTTGGATTGTTTAGGAGTCTATAAAGGACATACACACGCACAGACAGACAGGCACACATTCATTTTTTTATATATAGATTGGATTTTTTAAGCTTTATTTTTTAAGCATTTCAGCAATTTTGCTAATTTTCATAGTGGTGTTGAGAAATTTTAAAAAATCTTAGAACAGACACTTTCTTTTTCTTTCCCGTTTTACCGTTTTACTAAAATAACACATAATTGCTTAACTACAGATTAATTTTGATTAAATCATTCAAAATTTAAATATATTTTCCTGAACTCAAATTAGTTAAGAAAGTTTAAAATGCAATGAAAGTTTTGTGAGTAATTACACTAATGTAAAAAAATAGATAAAATTAAGTACTGAGAAAAGTTTGTAATTTTCACCCAACTGTTTAGGATTTTTTGTTTCAATTAAATTAATTTTGACTCTTCATGCACAGTAGCCAGTTATAAATAATTATTACAACTAATTATCACGGCTATTAAACCCTAATTATTAAAATTTTATTTTACAATTGAGCCATTTTGCAAGTATATTGAAACAGTTTAATAGTTATTATTATTTAAGCACTGTTGAGGCATTATTTAAATTTATTATTCATTATTTTAATTTCATTTATAAATCTTTGATGCCAAAATAGTATACCGGTAAAAGTTTGTATGACCAGCATTAAAATAAATATTTAAAGAGACTCGTGTAAGCCAAGCGAATTTTAACGTAAAATGCTAAACTGAATGGTCAAAGAGGAAACTCCATTCCTCTAAAGAAAGATTATTCAAATAACTGCACTTTTGCAATACTTGAAGATATTCGAAACTGAAAAAAAGAAAGTATTTTTCTCTCACAATAACTTTCAGCTTATTCTATAGATGCAACTATTCGAATTCTAGTGGTTCCGCCTTTTAGAAAATGATATAAACAATTGTTCTTCAAATTCGACAGCTGCGAAATTCTTTGATCTCAATAAATAAAAGTCTTTTCTTTGAATATGTTTTTTTTAGGAAAAATATCCCAATTCTTAAAGTATTCCTTTCTTTCTTTACTTGAAAATTCATTTTGTGTTTCCTGGTTCATTTTGAAAGTAACATGTGAAGACATTAATTTATATTCTATTTTAAAAATAAAATATGTACAAAAGAACATCAATTAATTTAAAATTAAAACTTAAAATTTTTTTTTTTCCTAAAGCACAATGCTTAATTTTTATTCTTCATCGATCTATGGAAGATCTGTTTAAAATTTAAGTCAATCACTGAAAATAATAAATGGTAAAATGGTAGAAGAATTTAAGTGCTTTCCATACTCACTCTTTCAATGCGTTTCTAACAACCCTCGTATTGCACAAATAAATTAACTTGTTTTATTAATATACACCGGAAATAGCTACCATAGTTTAAAGTTGATATTGTCTTTTATATAGGTGGATTTGGTTTGAATTTCCAGTTACTAAAATACTATTTTAGCTTGTTTGAGTTGTGCTACGAACAAGATAGAAAAAAGTCGGTGAGAGAGCTCTGAATTTGGTCACAAGACCGGTAGCGATTTTCTAATCACGCAGCCTTTATTACCCTGCTTTCCTTTTTGGCATTTTCTTAATACAAAAAACAAACTAGATTCGTGATTTTTTTTTAGTTCAGATAGCAAATCTTAAAATAAATAATAGCTTGCATTAAAATTCAGTCCAACTACGAGCAAGAGGCATGTCTCAAAAAAAAAAAAAAAAAAGAGAGAGAGAGCGAGTCGTTAGAAGTCGATGGAATGTAAATTAGCAGCGCTGTAATAGACTTTATACAGTCAATCTGCAGCCCTATCTTAAAAAAATCAAATTTGCCTGCAACTTCAACGCAGTCATGCGAGATAATTATTATAAAAAATAAGCCTAGTCTAAACCAAAAAAAGTGATTATTAAGTTTTCTCGGTGCCACAGTTGGAAAAAAGGAAAGCTATTCCTTATTTTTCATGAATGAAGATAGAAAAACCCTTTCTTTATCATTTTATCGTTAATTTGTTTTTTAAGAGGATGATTAACTGATGCAGCGATTATCTGCATGCTGGAGAGGTTCTGCTAAAAGGGCCAAGTAATATTTGCGACGCCTAGAAGGGAAATTCTGCATTCATTTCTTTAATTTGTTCCAGATTTATACAAGCAGTATCTGCTGTGTTGACATTTAAAGGTTTTCTCAGGTATAAACTTTTTTTGATTTTCTAGTTGCTGAAGAAATTTGCCATTAATTTGACTTGAAAATAAGGCATTTTCAAAAGGAAATAATAAAAGTTGAATGCTATATATTTTTAAATTAAGATAAAGTGCTAAATATTTAAGAAAATATCTCCTTTTTTATTAGGAATAACAAAATAGGAAAAATAAATAATTGTTGTATCTTGGACCAATGTCAGTTCTGTACATTGGTTCAGTCTGAGGCATGTGCCAAATGTAGCACAAATATTGTATTTTCCTTTTCCCATTTTTACAAATGAAGTGTAAAAAATGTAACTTTTTTAATGATTCCTTAAATATAGTTAGAACTTGTATAAAATTTTATTAAAAAGCATTTTAATAGCATGGATGTCCAACTTAAATCAAGTAACTAATCTAGAAGAAGAGAAACACTAAAATTGAGTGTTATCTAAGGTATATCATTCAGTGAACCTAGGTTCAACATCTGGTGGTCAAAGTTACAACACAAAGCTTCTCAATTCTATTTTTCTAACATTGTTTTCCTTTTTTTTATTGTTGACGAGTAGGACAATAATGGGGTGATTCTAGAAGCATAACAATTCGGAAAAAAATTTTTTCAAGTTTATAGTCTTCAAAACAATCTAATTTTTTTTGTATATTTATTTAGTTATATTTATTAATATCTTACTGACAGTAGTGTAGTTCATTGACCTTTGTTCAAGGAAAAAAAATGGAAATTCACCAAATTTTGAATGTCAGGAAAAGGACACATTAGCTTAGTTAAGAAAACTAAGTCTTTCTAAGCTAACAGTAAGTAACTCAACTTAAAAAACTCAAAAAGACAAAGTTGAAAAGTTAATTTTAACTTTTTATGTTAATAAATTCCAAAAATAATTTTTGTAAACAATTTGAACATACCGTTTCTTCACGACTTCTCGCTTTTTTCTCAATTTATTTCTCCTTGATTGTTTTTTAGACCCCATGTATTAAAATAACTAGTAAAATTAATTTTATAATAATTTACATCGGAAATTGTTTTATCATATTATTTAAATTTAAAATATTTCAAATCATTTCTTTTTATAACTTTATTAAATTGTTTAATTTATGCACCCAAGTAGAGTTTAAAGACTATGACAGAATTAAATTGTACAGTGATGTTTTTAGTTTATTTTTTATATTTTAAATCTCTGTTTTGAAAAAAAAAAGTTTAGATCAAATAAAAGTTGATATAAAAAGTTTATATTAATAATTATTTAAATTATGATTAGTTAAATCCTTATACTTCAAAAAAAAAATTATCACTTACTCTTCTTCTTAAGTCTTGAGATAGTTCTACTTTTGCTTCTTAGAATTTTTCCCAATTTATCAAAAATATAGAAAATTAATTACGTTTTGAACTGGATATTTGATCAGAAGCAATACGTTCTAGAAAAATATTTTCTTAATAAGTCAAATATTATTTGGAAATGCAAAACATCGCTTAGAGAATTTCGCTAGAGAATTTCGAAGTAAACTTAAAAAAAGAAACAAATATAGGAATTCAAAGAAAGGAAATGATATGTGATGTGAATAAGGCTTTCATATACTACAAAATATTAAAAAGACTCAATATACTGAAGAAAAAATCCTTCATGTCAAATTCTCTTTCACTTTCACGAGCAATTTAAAGTTTAATGTATAAAAAAAATCAAAATCAAAATAATGTTTTTAAAAACCACGTTTTTGTAGTGGAGAATAATAATTAAAAAACAAAAATTTGAAAAACTAAATACGTTGGGTGAATGAAATACATAGCAGTAACAGTATGTGTGCTCATGAGAATATGTGTATGTATGTATATCTGTAATTGTATCTGAATGTGGATGTGGATGTGGAATAGGTTTGTGTATATGCATGTGGATGTGGATGTATATGTGGATGTGTATGTGTATGAGTAAGAAAATGTGTATATGTCCTGTTATGTATTTCATGCGCCCCACATTTTCCGTTTTTCAAATTTTTGTTTTTTAATTATTATTCTCTACTACAAAAACGTGGTTTTTAAAAATATTATTTTTATTTCGATTTTTTTTTAACTCACTTCCAAAATCTCAATTTTTCACTCACTGTACACAAAACTTTTCAACTGACATGTGACATTAATTTGAAATAATCGAATTGACAACAACGGTTATTTTATAACCGTTGTTGTCAATTCGGTTATAAAATAACCGTTATATCCGCCGACTCAATTTTGCACAGCCGACTCAATTTTGTGTTTACGACTACTGATGTTCAACTCCTTAGCCTTGTAATTTATTTTACTGATGATATTTTAAGGTATTGATAATTACGGAAGTGATATTTAATGATATTTTACGGTTCGGCACAGGTTTATCTAGCTATAAAAATATGAAAAAGTCACGTATTTTTGATGGCTACCAGGGATTTTGAAAGGGAATTGGATGTAAGGATATCCTTAACTTAATCAAACGTCATTCAAACTGAAAACTTTCGAGATTTTGATTTGTTGAAAAACATGACGCCATCTGAATGAAAGGGATTTTTGAGATTTTTTTCATCAGTGATTTTTCAAGCATTATTACACATTAATTCGGAAAATAAATTTTTGATTGTGAAAGAATGCTTTCTATGTCTTTAAATTAATAAGATTAATTTGTTTTTAGCTTATGATTTAATATAGAAAGACTCGAATGAGGCATTCTGTATTACGCACACACACTATATGACAGTCGGCAAAATAAACTTCTGCACCCCCCTCTTAAATCTGTTAGCGACGGGCCTGATTAGATTTATGGTAGGTCTTCCTGCTAAATTAGAATTAAAAATACATCGGTTCGACATAACCTGAGCTTATTTTAATGGTATTTTAAATGAGGAATGGAATGTCCTGATTATTTTGTTGAAATTCTCGAATTGGTTGTAAATGAAAGCGATATTCTTTTTCTTAAAAAATACCTTTATCGTTTAAAACGGGCTGGATCGGAACTGAAATAACAAATTAAATGAAATTTTGATTAATTTTGGAGCAAAACAATCAAGCACAGATCCCTGTATATAATATATTAACAATGAAAAAGGGTCAACACTTATAATGATTTATGTCGATGATATTTTATTTATGTCAGGAATCCCCGGTAAAATTGAGAAATTTAGAACTCACCTTGATAACGAATTCGAAGTAAAATATGTTGGATTAGGTAAATATATTGCCTAGCAATTAACTTTAAAATGGAAAACGAAATTATAGCGATTAGTCAACAAACTTATATTAAGGAAGTTTTAGATCGAAGTTGGTGCTCGGTTTTAAAAACAAACATCAATGCCTTTACCCATCCACCCTCAAATGCAGATGGACTTGGCCAGATGTAGATGGAGCTTAATACAGCGCATTTCCGGTGGACACTATATCCATAAAACTTGATATGATATTATTAATTACTTATCTCTTCTTGCTTTTGTCCTGTTATGTATTATTGGTTGTACTTTTAATAAAATATATCTGCATTGCGTGGTTTGCTCTGCCTCCTAGCCCAATAAACTTTACGTTCTTTTAATTGTTAGCAAAAAATCAAGGTGGATTTATTTTGTTGAGACACTATGTAGTAGTATACCTAGAAATTTAATAAAAAACAACAATGTTTCATAGTTTTTCGAATTTAATTTAAGATGCATAGAAATGATTACATAGGGGAACAAATGTTTTGCTGCATTTATACAAGTACTTGATCTTAGCAAATTCGGGTGTGGGGATTACAAATTTGAAATTAGTTTTGTTTTTATAGTTAATATAAGAACAGAATATATCAATAATATAACATAGATAGATATATAATAGAAAATATGTAGCAGATATATAATATAAAATAAAATATAATATGAAACAGATATTTTTTCTTCAAAATTTCGCAACTACAACAGGAAAAATAAATGTTAGTAATTTTTTTATGAAACTATAAACATTAAATAGGTTTTATGAGTTGTAGACAATTCAATTTTTTGCACTTATGTATTAAAAAAAATATATTTTTTGAAAATCACTAAAAAATTAAACACAATGCTTTTCAATAAAAATTCAAGAACTGCTAAATGTTAGAAGAAAAGTAATAAAGAATATAAAAGTATAAAAAGAAATTTTTGATTTGAAATTTAATTTATAATCGGTATTGAACAGTGATTCTGAGTTTAAGACTACCATGTTCAATTTCGTAGCTATATACTTTTGTACCCAACTCCAGAAGACAAATGAATTTCTGGATCAAGCATCGGGACAAACTAGCTGTCATGGAGGATTTTTTGATGGAACTAACCCGCATTTACAGGAAAAGGAAAACCTTGAAAACCACCCACGGTTAGCGCAACGGCAAAAAGATTCTGACTCATTATCCACCTAACACTGAGGAGATATCATATCAGCACTGTGGCCGGGGCGAACTGGGCCAACGCTAGAATTCGAGCCTGGGGCACCTCATTGAGAAGCGAGTGCTTTATCCCCTTTGAAATTGTAAAATGTTCATTAAAATGCAAAGGCAAAATAGAAACAGTGTTAAATGGGGAATTCATCAAAGAATTTAACGACGAAAAAATATCTCACAGCCCTGAATTATGTCTCTTACTTTAATTAATAAAGAATGAAATAGCACTTTTTTCGGGAGTGAGAAAAACTAAGCATTTAAAAAGAATAAATATTATTTTAAATTGCCAGACGTTTCTTTTTCTTTCGTCAGTAAATTCTTTAATAAGTCCCCTTTCAACAATATTTTCATTTTATCTTGATGAATTATTATTATTATTTTATTTATTTTAAATTGATTATTATTTTTTTAATTTTAAATTTTTTCACAGTATTATTTTTTTTATAACATTTAATAAATTTTATGTATCCTCTAAAAATACATACTATTTCACCTTTTCAATTTTCATTAATGCATCTGGAATTTATTTTTATAAATAGTGCAAAACTGCTTACGACTAGTTGGAAAGAAGTTTTTTCTTTTTTTTTCCTTTTTTTTTTCCTTTAAATTATTTTAACTGATGTTTAAAAATTTAATCGCCTATTTATTTCATAAAAAGTTTTCAACTTTTGTTTTCTTTTGCAGTTAAGAAATTTTGACTCTATTTCTGATTTATTTTTTGTCTTATTGTACATACATACTCATTTGAAAATAAGACAAATAAACATATGATCACGCATCATAAACTGAAATATATTATTGCTTTCTTCCTACCTACGTAGCAGAAGCGTGGAGACATTTAGTATTCAAACAAATGGAATTCTTGGTTAGGGAAATATTATTGAATTTCGAAAAAGACTGTAGCTTGTCGATAGAAATCAATTGCAGAATTGAAATCAACGATCCAAGATACGTTCCAAAAATTCATACAACACACACAAAAAGAAAAATTATTCGCCTGTCTCATTCCGGAATATCCTAAAGAGATGATCATAGGAAAAAGACAAAAGCTGAAACTTTAATGACAAAGTAATAAACTTCTCGTGCGTTAAGTGATTGGATATTGATGATGGAATAACGAGCGTAATTTTTAAATATATTCAAAGGTTAATACAGGTAGAGTTAGTTTTGTTACATATCAATGTTTCCCAAAAAGTCAATGCTGTGTTAAATAGTTTCTGGTTCCTTAATAGATGAAACGGATTCTTCGTTTGTACCAGTGATGTCCTCGAAATCATTGTTTTCAGAAACAGTTTCTGATTCTTTTTGCTTGTCTTCAAAGCAACGCTTATTTCTTTCAGTAATGTTAAACTTAACGATTTCGTAAATCAGTGCCAATGTTGAAAGGCTAAATCCGATGCCTAATAATATAAAAGTTCCTTGGAAATCCATCAAACCAAGAGCCCTTACTTCTTCTTTGTCCACAGCAACATACCTACCATATTTTAAACGAAACTTAAAAATGAAATGATCTAAGTCTTTCACATAAATACCATGTTCTACCAATCTGGTCAAAATGATGTCAAACTTCTTCTTAAGTGGAAAACTTTTAGATAAGAGAGCACAAAGATTAGCCAAGTAAATATAATCTTTAGAAATGACCATCGCAGGGTCGGTAGTACCAAAAAGTTCTCTATGGATAACTGAGCTTGTGATTGCATAGTCATTTTTGAGTAAATATGCAAAATTATTTATGTTTACAGGCCGAACCCAGTTATTTTCTTCAATGATGTCCGCCATCTGATTATATTTTGAGAGAGGACTTTGTCTCATATTTTCCAAAAACATCTTCATTTCTGAATCTGTCACCACCTTATATTTTCCAGCTTTAACAGCATCTAGTAACTTATCATCTGTATCAAGCGGTGGTGGCCGCCTTGGCATCATCATTGTGCCGAGGATTACTGCCATGTATGCTAATGTGAGAAACAGCACACCGATATTCCAGAATAAGCATAACAATTCTTGTGAATATGTTTTATCGATCTTTACGACAGGCTCTTGCAGTAGTAATTCCCCGACTCTGCTGAAACAATGATCAGCAAGCGAGTTTTTTCTTCCGTGTATCCAATAGGAAACAAAGGCAAAGATAATAATAGTAAAAAGAATAGTTAACCACAAGTTACTGTCAAATATCTTAATTATCGTGTCACTTTTTATTACTGGATCTGGCAACTTCGTGATAAAGTGACAATTCTCCGTCCTATACGAAACCGTCGTGTAAGAGAAAAGATTACTCCAATAATTCTGAAGCATTGCGCCTACAGCAACGTCTGTTTCGTTTTTTTGCATCATACCTGGACAACCTGTCCAAGAACCATCTTCCAATATGATGCCATAACCATCATCGTCAGGAACGAAATAATCGAATTCGACCCCTAAGTTCTCAACTATTGCTTGTACAACATCACCTTCAATGCCTCCGATACCTGGTTTCGAACCTGGACGTCTAACACTTGCGTTTATTGCGTTATTTCTCTCATGAATGCACATTCTGAATCTTCTTCCATTTCCTGGAAACGAGATTAACTTTTGAATTCGTGTATGATGCATTATGCTTGACGCTCAGTTCAGAAAGCTTAAGCTTTTCCGTTACTTCAAACTGAAATGAAAATTGAGAATGTCTTAACCACCTAAAGCATGTACCCCACTTTAAAAGTTAGGCGAAACATAGCTGTATTTATACATACAAATTATGTTTTTTTTTTCTTCCTTTACACAAAAACTAATTTTTTGCGAGATGATAATAGCTGTATTATATTTTGTTTGAGTTTCAACACCCTTTTTCAAGAAAGAAAATTACATAAGCATGGATTTTGGATTGCTATCTTTATATTAACATATATATTGTGTTGTCCTTAAAAATGAAAAATATTTTACTAATGATTTTTTTTGAAATTTATTTTAAAACACGCATATCCTGTAATAGAAAAAATCAAAGTTAATATGTTCCGTGTCTACCCAAGATAAACACAACATTTGATAACATCACAAATCTAACTTTTCATTGCATCGTTTTCGAATTCTGGCATATTAAAAACCAGTAAATGTTGTGAGAATTTTTGTTATGTTGGTTTCTAACACATAATTATTGGGCGCGCATAATTATTTTGCAGTGGTTTCGATGATGGATAACATAAATTTTTTATAGTTTATTTTACTAAATTATGTGTCAGATGTGTTAATTAAGAATCTCTTTTTAATGAAGGTAGAAAAATAATTAGGGATAAATTCATATAATTTCATTAAATTTTCTTTATTGTTGTGAATCAGTTTTTTAGTATATATAGAATAACTGGTCTCAATTATCATTCAGTCTTTTATTTTATTAACATTACTAAATGAAATTATACCACCAGACTCTGTTACCTTCCGTTTCGTCTTTTTTAGTTTAAATAATTTCTTCGACATCACACCATAATATGTACGAAAGGTTTTGGAGAACCCATAAGCATTGCGTCAGTTTCTTCACTTGTTCTTTAATATACAATTGCAGTTTCAGGGCTCTAGTTTTTAATTTTAAAACATAGAGCAATGTAAAAATTTTAAATAAAGCTATCAGACTTTGTTACCTTCCATTTCGTCTCTTTTACTTTAAATAATATCTAGAACACCTTAATATTTACGAAAAATTTCGGAGACCCCATAGACATTGCGTCAGTTTCTCCACTTATTCTGTAATACACTATTGTGGCTCTAGGGCTCTAAATTTCAAATTCAAAACACAGAGCAATGTAAAAAAAAATTTAAATTACAAATTTATTATAATATTAATAATTGTGCGTTTAAAGTGACGTTAAAAATATAGTGCGTCTGTATTGCCTTATCTTTATCTTTTATCAGACATTTGGGTAAAAAATATTTGGTTAGTATAAAATTATTCTATAAGTTAAGGAAATATAGAAATTGCCAAAATTTTTGTCGAGACTTCTTGCACAAGCCTTGTGACCCCGGCATATACAATTATATACACCACAATTCACCGAAACAAAATCTCCAATATTTACTTGCGAATTTCGCAAGTCATCAATAGGTAAATAACACTTTTGAACGGAAAACTCGTCTCCAGTTGAAACTTTTTAAAACAAATTTCGATAAATTTTTACAAAGCGTTTATGGGTAATAATATACTTGAGGGTGCTCCTTAGCGAAATTGGCGACTTATGTTTGGCGCCATTCCTGTTTGCGCAGAACACCGTGGTAACAGGAATGGCGGCCAAAACATAATGATATTTTAATAAAAATTGGAATATTTCAGTAAAAAACTGGAAAATTTCAAGAAAACATCGGATAAAACTTTATAAAATTGTAATGAACCCATTATAAGCAAATTTGATAAGCCCAATAAAATGCATTTTGAATCGAAACAAAAATTAATGGAGTAAGCACAGAAATAAAACGAAGAAAACAACTCACTTCTTCATTGAGCTTGAATACTCTCAGATTTCTATGCACAGAATTCTCTAATAGCAATTAGATGCTGTCAAAATCTATCATGAATATAATATGTGTACCTCCATCGCCACATAAATACGGTGAAATACGAATCTAAAATAGCGTGTGTGGTACTGGACTGGCGGTGACATTTTTTTCTAAAGTCACTTTTTATGACTGCCCACATACCTTCGATGTTATTGACCAGAAGCAAAAGTAACCTTACCACCCGGCATCCAACGTAGAACTAACGGACCTCTGAAATTACATATATCGTTGAAAATTTAAAAATAACGCTAAAATCTAAGCCAATCAGAATCACGATGGGGTTTCAACATCGCCCAGCTTGGTGATCAACCACGATCAAAATTTGGCGAGAATCAAGGGGCACCCTCAAATATAGTCTACCCATGATTTTAATTTATTGAAATCTATCTATCTCGCAAGGCGAGCGAGCAACTAGATTTTCCCATCAAATTGACCTAGTAATTATATCTATCACATTTTAAAGACCAAGATTATGTACAGAAAAAATATCTTTAATAAAATATAGATATTTCAGTGATATTCGTTAAGCCAAGTACGCTAAATAAATTGCAAGAAAAGTCGTAAAGTGTGGAGAAAGTAAATAAATCATAGATGATGTGATACACAAATCAAAGAGAAAGAAAAAAACTGTCATAAACAGTTGAAAAAATATATTACGGAGAAAATGTTTTTTCAATTGCTGTTCATAAATAACTATTTTCAGTATAAATAAACTAAACTCAGTGGCACGACAGCCCATAGAGGGCCAAGGCCTACTGTGCCCATCTCAGTTTTCTTGACTTCGGGCTCTGGGGTGCAGGAGCAGATGTTCCGGTCAGGTGGTCCGCCGAACGCGGAACCCCCAGTGTTTAGTTCCCAGGCATGCTTGGTACTCATTTATCGACCCACTGAAGGAATGAAGGGCTGAATCAACCTTGTCCATCCCAAGGATCGAACCAGGGATCCATGGCACGACAGTGCGAAGCGCTACCGCTCAGCCACCGGGCGTCTTTCAGTATAAATATAAAACTGAAATCTGACGGTTCAAATATTGCTTATTACGAACTAATTGAAATCTGAGGCACAAAAACATTACAATTAAGATTAAGCAATTACAATATTATTATATAATTAATATTTTTTGAGTAGTAGCAGTAGTAGTTCATTTACGTCGCATTAGAGCTGCACAATGGGCTATTGGCGACGGTCTGGGAAACATCCCTGAGGATGATCCGAAGACATGCCATCACAATTTTGATCCTCTGCAGAGGGAATGGAACCCCCGCTTCGGTAGCCCAACGACCTGCATGCGAAGTCGAGTAATATTTTTTGAAGCTTTAACAAATGAAGCTTCGAAAATTTTGAAGCTTAGTTGATTTTCAAATAGATTAAAAACTTTTACATTAGGGAACTATATGGAACTGAAAACTGCATTGAACATAGTTCTAAAAGGGCGAACGAAATGGGCTATAGGTGGCGTAAAGCAGAACGCAAATAACGACAGTAATTGCAGACTGCGGGAGTTTCTCATTTAAAACTATCTAAATTAGGTAGAAGGGCTTCCTTTTCAACAACACCCGGAGCTTTTATTTCAGATCCAGTAGCGAAAAAAGGTATTTCGTGCTAGAACAGTGCAGTATATGAGGACTGCCTGCCCGGATTGCTTGCTGGTTTCGAAAGACAGAAAATTAGATTTTCCTAGAATATAGTTGCTTCTTTGGAGAGAGGGGATATTGTATAGGACTGCTGAGTGTATGGTGGCCCGTCCTTACGGACTTACCGTGAAACGTTATCTTAAAATTGTTTTATATATATTTAACAACATTTTGTTATGTTGTATTTACTGGATATCTTAAAAATATCTCGATCCAATGATTTCCTTTCTCTATATCATAGGTACTCAACCTTTTTAACGTTGCCGCCGTCTTAAGGAGCAAAAAACATTTCAACGCCCCCCTTCCCTTTGTGAAAATTCTGTTATAACAGCATGGGGATGGAAGTGCTGAATTATAAGAGGCAAAAATTTTTAATGCTTTAAATTTGTTTAGTTTTTTAAAAAAGAATAAATTAACTCGATAATTTTAACTCGATCGCAGTCTATTTCTTATGATCAAAATAAATACGTTTAATGAAAAAAAAAAATACAACAAAGAAGCCTATGCTTGAAAATAATAATTTATTTTTAATTAGATAATTAAAAAAAACACCCAAAATAATTTTTTACACTAAAATGTAGTATCAACGAAACATTCAAGTAACTATGTTAGTGGGATGATTGTACTTAATGGTTTAGACGGTAATTCCTTAACGATCAGTTTAATACTTTTAGTGAGATGAAGAAGCAAATACCCTCGTTGCACTATTTCGAGTCGATTTCGCCTTTTTGTGACAAGATCCGTAACAGCACTGAATCCACGTTCGACCAGTTAGGAGGCAGGGAAGGCAATTAAAAAAAAATTTAACGATAGTCTACAGTCCAGGATAGAGACGACTGATGTTACCTTTTGGCAAAAATTCTGTAAGACGATCACCATTTTAAAGTTTCATTTGTTAAAAGTTCGACCGATTCCTCGTAAATCTGAGCCTCTGCTGTTTCAATATTCACAAAAGGGTTCAAAACCCATAAACCCAATGAGAGACTTCTAGGGAACAAAACGTCTTTAAAAGGGTCAGAAAAGTCCATGTGCAAAGAGTCAAGGTGTTGACAATATTCTTATGCATCATCAGAGAGAATTTCGCTTGCTTGGCTGACCTCTTTCCAACCAAATTTCTGCTTCTACAAAATGAGTTTTTTTAGAAACGCAGAAATAACTGATTTTGTAGTGATCAAATTGAGTTCGTCGACTTGAAATTTTAAATTAACCGCCATAAAGTGCTCGACTTCGCGTGCAGGTCTTTGGGTTACAGAAGCGGGGGTGCCATCCCCTCTCAGAGGATCAAGATTGTGATGGCATGTCTTCGAATTGCCCTCAGGGATGTTTTCCAGGCTGTCGCCAATAGCCCATTGTGCAGGTCTAGTGTGACGTAAATGAATTACAACCACAACGTTTATTACCTATGGCGGCTGCATTTTTAAGTGCTGTTACATTAATTAATTATTCGCATTATGTTTATAACTAGTTAAAATGATTTCAAAATAAACTTTGGAAATTCATTTGTTTTGTTGCGCATTTGAACTCTTTTATGTTTTTTTTTTTTTTTTTTTGTTACACAGAGACATATTATCTGTGCGATTCTCTGGGTATAATCAAGTAACTAATCTTACTTTTTCTTTTTTTTTTTCCTTTTATAAAGCCAGAAACGATGCCGCCGCACTCATCGGTCAGATTGCGTCGTGTTGGTATTGCATGTTTGAAAAAATATCCCAAAAGATTTCATGCCTCTTTGAAGAAGACGCTGAAAATTGCATTTGAACTTTGTTGGTGAACATTTTTGTCATCTAAATTTTGTTTTAAATTTCCTGACACACAAAATTCGCTACTATTACTTTTTATTGCTATTTGCGACTTTAGTCAAAGTTTGACTACTATTATTGATTTACTATATTATATATGATACTTATACTTCGTACCTTAGGTACTAATTATATAAATTTCGATTTTTATAAAATAAAATTTTTAGAAAAGTAGTTTGTCCTTTACTTCTCAAGTAGCACCTAAATGTAGATAATATCAGAAAACCGGTAAAATCTAACGTTATCTTGCACAACTTTTAATATTAGAAAGATACGAAAAGGTCACTGTTTGCTCTTCATTATATAATATTAGATTCTATGCAAACTAATATTATCTAGCGTTCGCCGTAATATTATTTTGCATTAGTTTTGACGCTATATAATATTAGATTTTGAATTTTCTGTTATTATCTTGAGTTGTTTTTTATTTTTTGAAGTAAGCAAGAGGAGAATTTGGATGGTAGTAGAATAATTCGGCGATATAATTTTGATTATTTTTCTGTATTTCTGTGAAACAGTGAAACATAGACCAGTAGTTTTATAATGTCATTCTATGCATTATTTACTTAGTAATACAGAAATAGTAAATAAAATGATATTATTGAATTCTGATACCATCCATTTTACTCCAAAGTATATCTTATGTTCGACGCCCGGTGGCTGAGCGGTAGCGCTTCGCGCTGTCGTACCACAGGTCCCTGGTTCGATCCTCGGGCCGGGCAAGGTTGACTCAGCCTTTCATCCCTTCTGTGGGTCGATAAATGAGTACCAAGCATGCTTGGGCACTAAACACTGGGGGTTCCGCGTTCGGCTGACCACCTCACCGGAACATCTGCTCCTACACCTCAGAGCCCAAGGTCAAGAAAACTGAGATAACCTTGGCACAGTAGGCCTTGGCCCTCTATGGGCTGTCGCGCCGCTGCGTTTTTGTAGTATATCTTATGTTCAGCTGATATTTTTTTATTACTTTTAATTTATTTAAGAAATAATACGATACTAAAACTTTTATTGCTATTTTTTTCTTCATACAATGAGTTTTCTTATGAATCGTTAATAATTTTCTCAAGTCTTTGATTTGAAAATGTATTCTTACTATTTTTTTTAGAAATGGGCCTATTTTATCAAAATCTGAATTGAGTTTGTTAGTTTTGTAAAACATGCTTTATAAAAGTCATAACTTAAGCCAATTGTAATTTCCCAATTATCATTCATTATTTATATTCTGAAATAATATGATAAAAAACTACACTACATAATTAAAGTTAAATTTACGTCTGATTTTAATTAAAAATTTACCTTTATAACTTAGTCATTCACTTCCAAAAATATTAAAATAAAATAATATTTCGAATTTTTAAATTATCTTTTTTTTTTTGGGGGGGGGGGTCATAATTTTCTGAAACTACTAAAAGAAATTCGAGTATGTAATAAAGCACTATTATTTCCCTAATTTAGACAGCTAGACAATTTTGACTTTTTATTTAGACAACATTGTTTAGTTAAAATTTGATTTGATTTTTTAAGCTTAAGAACATAATTTTTTTATAGTAAGAGATAAAATATTTTATTTTTATCAAAAAGTAGGAATTAATCAACTCAGAAAAAACTACTCATAATGTAATAGCTACCTAAATAATAACCATATAAAAGTGTATATTCTATAGTAAAGCAATGAATTTGACCAAAAAATAAGAAAAAATAACTTACCAACAAATAGGAAATTAAACCATTATACAAACTCGCTAAAAGTTTCTTGATTTATATCCAAACGACGGGGTTTTTTTTGCAAGTTCGTCTAAAATGTCTTCTACAGCTGGGGTAAATTTTCTATGAATGTTTAAGAGCGCCAATCAATCCATTCATTCTATTATTACCCGTTGAATTGCGTAAATAAATCTTTAAACGGCGTAAAGTCGAAAAGGATCTTTCGTTTGCACTCGTTAAAACAGGTAGAACGACCAATATTTCTTGGAGTTTGAAAATGTTTGGTGTTATATCTTTATTGCACATTCCAAGAGCATCGGCAGCAGTTTTTGGAACACTAACTCCGTCTTCACTAATCCTTTTTAATATTTTATACCAGAGTTTTAGTTCAGACTTAAGGCATTCTTTATAGGTATCCAAATCTTGAGCGTAAAATTCCACCAGTGCTTCAAAAGCCTTTATGTTTCAAGGTTGGCAAATGAAAGGACCGGCAGGAAGAAGGCACTGAAATCCTTTCAAAATATCACGATGTGATACAAATCTTAAGTCTAATTGTGTTATAAAATTTTCTATAAATAGAATAAATATAATAACTCTGAAATATATTTCGCGTGTCGATGAGGGAAAATTAGCGCGATTTTTCTGCCTTCCCGTTATTCTAGGGATTTGTATGGAAGATCCAATGCTTTTTAGCATAAGAGAAGAAGAGATGAATATTTCAGCGAATGTTTCAGTGGCATTTTCCCGCATTAATTTTAGTTCTTTAATAACATCTTCTGCAAGACTCATTGCCTCTATCAAATCTATGCTTGTTTTTTATAGGTATCTACAAAGATGGATTGTTATGTTGAAAACTTTGTAAATTCACAAAAGAGATATTGCGAACTGGCAATTAGATACTGTGCACAGTAAAGAATTAGCTTGAGTAGCTGATTCCTTATCCTTCCATTCTGATATTTTTCAAAGAGTTTAAACGATGGGCTCAAAAAGTTCCACCACAGTGGTTACTGAGTCGTATCTTTCCGGTTACTGACTCGTAGCTGTCCATCATAGTGTGAGATTTTCATTTTTAGTATTCTTAAATATTGAATCTGTTCTGAGAAGAAGTGTCATGTGAATCCAAACAATTTCTTCATAGTAGATTTTCGTGAAGATGAAGAGCTATATCGGAAATTGTAAAAGAAAATTAATTTTACAATGAAAAAAAACAAATTTAAAATTATTAAACAATGAATATTTATTTGAAACTTAAATAACTTAATTTTAAAATGTTTTTAAAATTTGTTATATCCTTTACAATGAAATTTAATGAGTAAATTCTGGTATCTGGCCTCAAAAAGTCTTGGTAGAGCCACACATAAAGTAACATAGTGGGAAGGAGATTAACAAAAAGAGTTCAGCTCATAAACACTCCCAAGCAATTGAAACAAAAAAAATTCAAACTGCATAACTCTTTAACCCCTTTTATTAGACCTGAAAATACTCGCTGTGTGGCAAGTCAACAAAAAAAGTGGCGAAAAGTATTAAATAAACACTTGCTTATTTTCTTCTATTGCTTTCTATAAAAATCGATTAATGTAAAAGAACGTCAATGTAAAAAGATATTATGAGAATTCAAAATCATCAATTCATGGTTAAAAAAAATCATGTAGAAGGAGAATTCTTTAACAATTCACATATTTCAAAGTTGTAATACACATATTAAATATAGTTCTCCTCTTACCCCAAATAATTTTACATAATGTTCTTTAAAAGTCAGTATGCATACCTAAATTTTGTCAAATATTTCTTTTTATTGTTTAATTACATTTTTACAACATTAGATTATTTCTAATAGGAATTTATTTAAAAAATATATTTTAATCAAAGCTCTACATTTACCATAAATGCCATTTTGAATAAACCATATTATTGTTTATTTTTTTATTATTTACAAATTAATATAAATAATGATGCATCAAAAACATACAGATAAGCAAACGTTATTTTACAAGCATATTTTGAACTAATTACAGTTCTTATTATTTACAATACGTTTCCACAGAGAAGTCAACAACTACGTGTGAACAATAATCATCACAATTCAAAATATTTACTCACTTTATTAGATACATGATCAATAAATTAATTATTAAATGTTTTAATTAAGCGGTCAAGTTTATCAAGTACACTGAATGTTTCTACAACATCTTCTACAATATCTAACACATCGTTCTTATTACTTTTCTAGCTGATTTTTAACTCAAGGAGAAAACATTACCTACGATGCTACTTTATCATGTAACTATCATTGAAATTTATAAAGTTTACAAATAATTACTAAATTATAAATACCTTAAGTAGTTGAAACGAAAGCTGCTGGGCACAAACAATATGGCGAGATCTTGAAGAAGTTACAACTCAACAGTTGAAAAAAATTTTCGAGTTCTACCACTAATATTATCTTGCGTTCTCTGGCATAAAATTGCACTGGCTAAAAATGATATTTTAAGAAATATTTAATTTATTGTTTTCTTTCATAAATAAATGTTTATTTATTAACAATATGGGATACTCTTTCGCAAAAATGTAGCGCTGTACCAAAAGTAAGGAAATAGATGATAATTTTGAAAGTTCGAATACTATTTAATGTTATGTAATATTAGTTCTAATATTAGAAGATAGGATTCAAGAGTCTTACGTTTTCTAGCACGGCAGTATTATATTTCATCTTTCTAATATTAGATCATATCTTTTTGATACCTGGGTTGGAAAAAACTATATACTCACTCACTATACTATACTATATACTATATAAACTATATACTATAACTCACTCGCATTTTTGATTTCTTGGTGGGCAGAAGTGTCCCGACCCAAACTCGGGTCGGAACACGCATTTTAAGCAATTCTGCTCAAAATTATTTTTTCAGTTCTCTTACGTTTCCTGAATAAAAGTAACAAGAAATACTTGAGTATCTAAATTGTGATTAATATTTTTATATGCATATTTTGCTTTTAAAGCTATTATCCATTTTTTCTTCAAATTCACTACTATCAATGATTTTAAAATAGTCGTTTGCCTTTTAATTTTAAACCTTTTTCCAAAATGTTATCACAACTGTTTTTTACTGGTTGTTAATTGAAACTGTTAATTCATAGTTAATTTATAACGTCTATTAAGAATAGTATAAAAGAAATAACAACGCAAGACAAAAATATTTAAGTTTTGTTCAAAGTCTCAAAAATATACTCATATACATATTATTAATATTATTAATTTATGTAATTATTATTAATATTATTAATTATGTAACGCAACATTTTTAGTCGTATTTTCGTTTGAGTAGAGTGGAAAATTTAAATTGTAATATAATTATTATTTATAAGTTAATAAGTGTCAAAAATATATCTATATAAATTTATTTAGCCTTAAATAAAACTGCCTGTTTGTTTCATTTAAAGGTTTACTTAACAGTGGAGTTATAGTTTTATGTATATGGTGCAATTTCTCATAGTATTTGTACTAATTTACTTACTACCGTAAATTTCCTATTATTTGCCCTTTTCCCTCTGAAATTATAGAAAAAAATATTATAGTTATTTGCTCTTTTAGATACCCAACATATATCCTTGAAAAAAAGTCTATATGTATACTACGAACGAAGAAAAAATACCAAAATTATTTACATAAATGCTTTAATATTCTCGTTCGATTTATTTCAATAAAACGCATTTTATTTATCAGTTACTCAAAGCTTTTCTAAATAAATACAAACGGAAAGTTTCATTGAATTATTCCGTCAATTCACATTAAAAACATTTTTGTTTTAACAAAAATTGCGTAACAAGAAGTGAGTATGCAAAACTTTAAGCAATCAAATTAACACGGGAGGTTTAGGGGGCGGGGCTAAGGTTCCATTTATATCAACTTGTAATAGCTCCCAAAGTTTAACCACAGGAAGTTTTTCAGTAAATTATTTTTTAGTTTATTTTTATCAATTTAATTTTATTTAAACTAGTATTAACTTATTTTAATAACTAAATTCTGTTGATAAGAAGCATTTCATGATAACGAACGTATACAAAGTTTATATGTTGAAAAAAATTCCGCCTCTCCACAATCCGTAGTAACTAGCAAGTATAGTAGTCCGGAATAAGGAGATTTCAAACGTATGTTTAAACAGTGTTGACAAATTAATTGTAAATAAATCCATTAATTAAATGTTGACAACAGAAATAATATAGAAAAAGTGGCAATCACGGTGAGATCCCCATGATATCTTCCTGAATATTTTAGAACAGAATATTTTAGTTTGGCTGGGCATTGACAAGTACGAGACTGCACATTAAAAGTGACGTTTCATCACGTTTTTACTTAACGAATTGAGGTTATAAACTTTTTAAATTTCTTGATTTGTAATATTTGTTGAATGGGTGACTGACATTGGTGACACTGCACCAGAAAGGGTTAAACAGATTTAAAAAAATATAAAAAAGAAAGGCTTCCATTCCATGAATTGGTGACTGACATTGGTGACACTGCACTAGAAAGGGTTAAACAAATAAAAAAAATTAAAAAAAAGAAAGGCTTTCATTCCATGAATTGGTGACTGACATTGGCGACACCAGAAAGGATAAACAGATAAAAAAAGAAAGGCTTCCATTCCATGAATTGGTGACTGACATTGGTGACACTGCACTAGAAAGTGTTAAACAGATTAAAAAATAAAAAAAAGAAAGGCTTCTTTTCCATGAATTGGTGACTGACATTGGTGACACTGCACCAGAAAGGGTCAAACAGATAAAATAATAAAAAAAGGCTTCCATTCAGAAATATTTCCTAACTATATTATATTTATTGGATTGACACATTTCAGAAAAAAATTAAGAATTGGTAGAAAAAGATAGATGAAACAAACTGTTTTAAGCAATAACTATCGACCCACATTAATTGTTAGTTAAATAGTATCTGGAATACAAATGATCAACAGAATTCCTAAAAAAGCAAGTTAAATTTACGATAACCTCATTAAACATTTAAGACTGCTTTTTACAATTTTGCAACTTGTGGCCTTTTCGATTTAGAAGTACGAAAAAGTTGAAAAATATGTTCTTTGAAATAGTTCAAAGGTTATTCATATTTAATCTGATGCATAATAAAATCAAGATAATAATTGTTAATTAGTTGCCAACATTTACTAAAAGAATACAATTAATATCTAAACAAAATGGACAAAACTTTTAAAAATATGCGCTAAAAAGCAGCAGAATTTTCAAAAAAAGAGACAATAAACATAGAAATAAAAGTAGCAAAGGAAATAAAACAAAATTAAAAATATGAAAAAATTAAAAATATGACCACTGAAGCCGACGTCTTCAGGGGGTACCGGCCACTGGGGCCGGTACCCCCTGAAGATGTTTATGCCAACAGACCCCTTATGTTTATTGCCAACATTTACGCATATTGCGTTGAAATTTGTTCTTATAGTTAAAGTGGTCGGGAAATTTACCCTTATTTCTGAAATTTATAAATTTAATTTCAAATGATTTTGATTATCAATATTCATATAAATAAATTAAACATATATATTAAAGTATCATAATCTGACGATGGTACGTTTAAAGTAAACTATATTTATTACTTCATATGAGTGTAATTCAATTTTACTACCACTTGAGAAAATCATCCCCGAAAAGAGTAATAGTTGGCAGACATGTTGGTAAAAGCATTTAATTAGTAAGAGTTGTTTTTCTCCACAATATTAAATATTGTGGAGAGCTGTAATTTTCTCTATTTAAACAGGGTTAGTACAGTCTTTAGAAAATTTAAAAAGTGGTTTCAATACTCTAATTAAAAAAAATTTCGATTAATTAAAAAGTCTAAAGATTGGCATCAGCTACTGCATATGCATATTTATTTGGAAATCTTAGGCGAAGTGGTGAATATAGACTTAGTGAGACATAATCTGTAACCTTAATTTTTCTATTACTTTTTAAATTTTTAGAAGTACTCTACCAAAGTACCGATTTTTTCATTTTAAATACACACTTTTTTTTCAGAAGGATAAATAGTGGTAGTATAATTATTCAATTCTTAGCGTTTATGTTACAAAATTAAGACACTAGACTGCATTATTAATATAAATATTAAACTGAAATTGTTTAATTCTAGAAAACTTAATTTAATAGCTAATATTAAATTATAATCTTTTTGTTTGAACACACGTCTTTTTTTTCTTTTTTTTTTTTTCTCTTCTTCTCGAAATCCTTGTGGAAAATTCACGTAGTTTCTTCAATTCATTGGAAGTATAGAGAATATCCGATTTATAGCTAATCCGCATAAAGAACTAAGCCAAATATAAGTAAAATAACCCTCTTCGTACAAAAGCAAATTGTATATTTTCTTTTTTATGTGTGCGTTTTTGGACACCTTTTTTCAAGTGAGAAAATTACATTATCATTTTTGAACAATATAAACGCCAATAATACACGCAATATATATGTCAATATAAGGATAGCAATTTTATTAGATTGCTATCTTTATAGCAGTACATATATTGCGCGGTGATTAAAAATGAAATATATTTCTCGGATGAATTCTCTCTTTATTTTGGATCACGTGTACCCTGTACCTTGTTATATGAAAAATCAATGATAAAATATTCCGTCTCTATATACCCAAGTAGCACATAGCATTAGAAAAAAGAAAATGTCAAAAATCTAGACCTATTTTCATTGCATTTTTAAAGGGTTAGTAAAAGTGGCTAAATTTCAGTAATGTTCAACACCATCTTCCATAACTACTTCGACACCCATCTCGACAGTTCGTGCGATAGGCGGATCACCTTCTAGTGGTAGAAAATATGGATGAATATTATTTAAATAGAAGTGGTTGCGAGATTAAGGGAAATTTCAAATGATTCGCTACTACTTGAATATTACTATTGAAAATTCGCACGAACTTTTCGGACGATATCAACTTTTCCACAATTTAAGTTATTAAATTTTGAGCTAATACATTCACTTGTACCTATCGTTAATGTATACATAATACATTTTTAAAAGAAGTGGGAGTAAGATTTGGGTAGCAGAAGTGAGAGAAAAATTTAGCAATACAATTTCATCCCACTCTATTAAAATGAAATAATGACCACACTGTTGGTTTTTATTACTTAATTTCATAATATTTATGAAAATAAAAATTTTTTTTATCAATGCCATTCTAGAGATATCAACATATTATAATTGAAGTCTGGAACATCGACTTTATTTCTTCAGAAATATTTATTTTTCTCCAGTCATATATTTTATAAAATAAACTATCGAGAAACATATTTTTCATTGTTAGAAAAAAAGTCTCTTAATCCTTTGTTTGCTATTCGAAAATCGAGATATATCGATGTAAGAAAATTTAATAGGTTTTTACGTTTCATTGGTTTTTGCTTCAAGGAAATTCGAAATTTTCTTGGAAAAACTGCAGCATTTTTAAAGTTAATTATCTTTGAAAAATGCTGTAGATATACTCTAAAACGGATTCAAATGAAAGATGGTGATTGAATATACCTCTTAATACTTCTTCTTTTTTATAACTTTTCTTTATTCTTAAAATAAACTTACTGTTTTGCAATATATTTCATACATCTGATGAAAATATATTGCAAAAGATGTAAGTCTATAGATATAGCAGGTGTACCTACAGATATGCTCTCGGGATATAAAGTAACTGTAGTAAATTCTTTTCTATTGTTAGAATTTTTATAGATTTTAAAGTTACCAAAAATAAAGGGGAAATGCGGTGGGGTTTGAGTTTATATTTCTCACGCAAATAAGAACATATTTTTAAAAATATATCCTTATTTGCGTGAAATATTATATTTCCTTTTCAAAAATACTCAGGAAATAGCTCTGATTTATTATTCTGCTTACAAATAAAAAAATTGTAATGGAGCAATGCATCATTAGTTCAATTACAGATTGCAATTTTCTGATTTTTTAAAAAAAAATTTCTACTGCTCTTTTTTCTACAAGTTACATTTATGTTAGAATAATGGCAGTATTTGTTTTACTACATACAGTGCATAAAAAAAAACATCAACAGAAATCCTGAATAATGTACGTAGATTACTTAACAGAAAATTGTAAAAAATAAAACAAAACTATAATAATTATTAAATTTATTAAAACTATAAAAATAATAAAAACTGTAATAATAATAAAAACTATAATAATAATAAAAACTATAATAATAATAAAAACTATAATAATAATAAAAACTATAATAATAATAAAAACTATAATAATAATATAGGAATAGAATAAAATTGACAATATAATATAATAACTTGAAAAATGAAAATATGAACTATTTTAATTTATTTGTGCAGCTGATATCATACTGAAGAAATTAGACACAACGTTTTTTTTTCTTGCGTTTTGACTATATAAATACGGACTAAATTAAGACAATATGAGATCAAACGGCCGGACTTCTTTTTGCTTATTCTGATTTTATAAAAACAATTAAATGTAACAATTATAAACAATTATAAAACAATAAAACAATTATAAAACAACAACAAAACAAAAACATTATACATTAAAAATTAGCAAGAAATGAAAATATGATTTTCAAACTGCTGGTTTTTTTTTTTTTTTTTTTTTTTTTTTTTTTTTTTTTTTGTTTACATGAAAACGTATTATTTTCCAACGCATTGTAGTTGAAGTCTGTATATTTATTTAAACAAACCCCTTTACGTCATAATTACTTTAAAAATAACTTCTTCATGAATAAAACTCACGAACTTGCTAAGAAATGAGGAAAATAAGTTAAAAATGTGTAATAACATGACATTAGAAACAGATAGAGACAAATCGGAAGAGTTTCTTAAAGGAAATCTGTCAACAAAAAAAAAATTCTAAGGTCAAAGTGTAAATAAAAGAAGAAAAAATGAGCCATGACTATTGACATATGAACTGAAACTTTCTTAGCTGAAGTCAATATTTCATAATTTCATAATCAAGAGTTTCAAATAAGCGTCGTAAGTGATTAACAATGAGACACATTAAGGAAATGTTTATATCAGCAAACGTAAAGTATTTCTTAGGGAATGAATAAAATTATTCATGAAATGAATACATAAAAAAAAATATTTATGATTTATATAGAATGCTTAAATATTCTTTCTAAGAGGAAATAAAAAATAACTTGATATTTATTTTTATTTCTGGATAAAAGGAACTATTTGAAATATTTATAATATTTTTTCATCAAATTATACATATTTACACAAATAGTTATCTGAAAAAGATTTCTTTTTAGTAAACGCATAAAATAAAATATCCACTAAAGCAGCGGTTCCAGACCCGTAGGCTGTAGCCCACAAGCGAACATTAGGCAGAGTAATACTGGACCTTGGACGCTGGTCGAGAGTCTTATCCGAGATAAATCTTGTGGTCTAATGTCAGTTTTCGGTACTATTCGCTAGTTCTATTACCTATTATAATCTTCAGATTCTAGTAAAACATGCACTAGTGCTCTACCGAAAAAGATTCGCTGGCTAGTAATTTGGAGCTCAGTTTTTTTTCTTCTTTTTAATTATTGTGTCAGCTAAAAGTGAGTACCAACAAAAAAAAACTTTTTTTTTTTCTTTCTAACTTTTTTTTAATAGAACCTATTCAACAGAGCCTCGATTTATCGGACCACCGAGGTCTATCCGGTTAACGAAAAATCCTGATTGGAAAACTTTAAGAAAATGATACGCTAAGGATCGTGTTTAGGTAACTTAGTAGCTTATTTTCGCACATATTCTAGACCTAAAATAAGCAATTGCAATTGTGTTTATTTTAGGACAGTACAAATAGTATGCTTAGAATTCAGTTTCTTTACCTTTTTTTAAAGTTTTATTTATTTTTAATTCTTTTTTCTACAAAATTGGCACAAAGTTATGAATATAAGCACACATAGAAAATATTATTTATGCATTCAATTAGTATGTAAAAGACAAACGAAGCAATTTTTCGACCCCCTTCATAAAATTTAAAACTTAAAACGAATATTCTAGAGAAAAAAAATTCAAGGAAGTCGGGAAAAAAGCACATGGTTCTTGAACGATACTGATACTTTGGAAATTCGGCCAGTACAATTCCGGATAAAAAATGCTCTACAATAGTTTAAAAAAGACTCTTTTAATTAATGTTTGAAAAAATTGTTACTGATAAAAGACTAAATTACAAATATCATTTACAAAAAAAAAATAATAAAAAAAAAAAAAAAAAAAAAAATTACATTTGCAAAAGACCAATTTCTTCATGTAGACATACTTTAAGTTCTTAATTGAGATTATTATCTTCAAGTCGTGAAAAAAGTGCTTTAAATTATTTTCATACATAAAAAACATATTTTCCTTCAGTTAAAATTTTATTATTTGTGCATTTTAGTGACGTGTGCTTAAAATTTCTAAGTGAAGATTCGCAGCGAAAAATAAATCTTTGCAAGTGAGTTAAAACATCAACAAAGTCTCAAGATACATAAAATAGGATAAATTTTTGTCACACACAAATGTCACATTAACCAGAGAAGAAAGAGTGTTTTTAAATTAAATTATTTTCATTAAGCATCTCAATCCGATGTTTTGTAAGTATCGTAGTAATTAGTCTAACTAACAATAAACATTTTAACCAAAAAAAGAGTCTCAAATTTAAACCATGCATTTCTTATCAAATATAAGAATCTAAAATAAGGTGTCATATCGTTATATTGTAATTGTCGAGATAATTAGAAGGCATTAATTATAAATGAAATAGTAAATCGCGCATTTTAGCTAAAAACACAAGTCTCAAAT
Organism: Parasteatoda lunata; assembly: GCA_949128135.1. NCBI lineage: Eukaryota > Metazoa > Arthropoda > Arachnida > Araneae > Theridiidae > Parasteatoda > Parasteatoda lunata. The sequence goes on along the minus strand of OX421974.1, from coordinate 104,304,013 downwards.
TTGGGAAAATCAGATAATAAGAAAAACTGAAAAAATTTCAATTCAATATTTTGTAATCGTTAGGATATTTTTTTATATTTCATAAACCAGCGTTGAAAAGCAAGTGCAATTCTGAGTTCATGTCTATAAATTGTTCATTTACGTAGCCTTGTAATTTTGAACTCATCCCAGAAGTCAAAAAAAAAACTCCTAAATCAAGCATTGGGTCTAAAAACCATCGTAGTCGACATTGAAATGTAACTAACCTGCATTTGCGTTAAATGATGAAGAAAACCACGAAAACTGCAAATGGTTAGCAAGACGACAAGGGAATTCTAACACATTTTCCATCGCAACTGAGGATATTTTTCCTCAAGACAATATTTGGTGCGATCAGGGAGCAGAAATAGTAACAACGAGCTACCTCTGGAATCAAACCAGGGCTACCTTATTGGGAGACGAACTTGATTCTCTGAGCATAACCAAGGCTCTTCAGGATATTTTATTTTATTTTATTACCATCGTTGAATTACCTACACAATCTTCGAGTTTACAACTCGATGTTTAACTCCGTAGCCTTGTAATTTTAAACACAATCCAGAAGACAAGAAAACGCTTGGATATTGATAGATATTTGCCTTCGTGGAGATCTTTTGATTTGACTAATCCACATTTGAGTTACATGGGAATTCATAAAAATTTCCCATGATCAGTACCATAGTTTCCCATGATCAGGAGAGGAGTACCATAAAAGTTCCCCATGATTAAACTCTAACTCTAACCCATGATCCATCTACTAATGAGGATATTTTACGCCAGCACTGTTTTTGGTGCGAGCTGGGTGCTGCATTCGAATCGACCAACCATCCCTGGTAATCGAACCCGGGATACCTCATCAGAAGAAGAAGATTAGGGGAAGAGATCACTTTATCCTCACGGCTCCGTCGGGACATTTTGCAATTATTGGCATGTGAGCTACACTGAGAAAAAAAAGTTAGGTTAAAACTACCAGAATATGGTAAAATGTATTGCGATCTGGCTCTTTGTTTACACCAAAAAACGAGTTAATTTTTACTTAAGCACTTTTGTAATACTTTGGTAAAATAAAAGATAAAATATAATTTCATAATTTGAGGTACAATTTAGTAAATGTGGTAAATTTTGGTAATATTATCATGGTCCTTTAGATCATAGAATGAATACAATTTATTCTGTTCAATTTACTTTTCCGATTTGTATTTTTAAATAAACCTGTGGTAATAAGAACTGTAATTTTTTAAACCCTGAATTCCCGGTAATGAATGGTTTAAATACCGTAGATATTGTTTTATTAAACATAATTATATTTTTCTTTTTAAAAGAAGGAATGTCATTACCATACAGTACAGTAATTGCAACAGAATTTCCATGTCTCTCTTTCCAGCTTAATTAACAGTAGTGTGCTCACTGAAACACTTTTACAAAGATAGAAGTCTCAAATTTGGAACAATGTAAAACGATTCAGATGTGAGGAAAAACTAAAAAGTCAAGTGTGGTTGTAATGTTTGTAACGATGGGAGAAATTACCTCTATTGAAAATTACGCTGAATAAAATTTGTCATCAAGTTAGTAAATGTTAGACAGAGAGAATTAGAGAAAGAGTTAAATCTCAAAATATAGCACAATGCTGGAAAAAATGATATCTCTCAGCAGTATATCCGATACGAAGCTTTATCATGGAACTACGATGCTTATAGTTTTCGTTTAACTAAAATACGTTGGGGAAAATGAAATTCTTTCTAATTGCTACGAAACAACGCAAATATAATGACTACATCAATAAGATTTTTATATCAGAATATATATTTTGATTAATAGCAGTTAAGCACTCACAGTGAAAATTTTCTGAAATAGTAATAATGGTAAGTAATAAGGGTACATAATTATATGTATTAATAATTATATGTAAGTAATAATTTACTTTTAAAATAATTGATAAACAAATTGCCTTCAACATATTATTAAAAAATGGATTAGAAAAAAATGATGTTAACAAATCATTTAAGTTTTTAGTTGCTGCGTTCCAGTGATAGATTTTCCATTAACCTAACCATGGATTCCTAACGCAAAAATATAATCTGAGTAATTTAATTGTTCATTGTGATTTGGGTTTTAATTTTGTTGAAAAAAGTTATGTCTTTTTACTAAAAAAGATTCAAGCTTAAAGATCTTTTATTTCGTTTTTTTAAAATTCGACTTTTTTTCCCTTTTTTTTATAAAAATGAAATCCTATTCTATCTTTCCGCATGAGCTATTTTTTATTGAAAAATCCTCGATTTGGTATCGCAGAATAGTTTACTTAACCGTGAAATCGTATGAAAAATATTTTTGAAATTAGTTTCGGTCAAGAATGTAAAAAACAATTTATTCATCAGTCAATATTTTAAAATAAATTTGTTTCAATTAATAAAATGCATAATTATTGCAATTTCAGCTAAGATCAGTACATCAGTACGTTAATATGTTTATCGGAACAAAATGAGCGATTACTCCTGGATTTGAAAAGTAACAAAATATAAGCTTAATTAAGCACAATGAGAATTAATAAATGAAAAGCAATTTTCCTAGTTGGCGATATAAAGGAATAACTTAATATCTCTATGTCAGTTTAAGGACGAAAAGGTTTTTATTTCTCATGATTTAAGTTTTCATCTCTTTATATTTTTTAAAAAAAATTTATGAATTGCCATCGCTATTTCTTTTGTTTAACTGAATGTTACGATTTGCCTTGTTCTTAAAACTATAAAATTAAGAACTATAAAATTAAGAAAATTGAAATTAAGAAGATGTTTTCAAAATGTACAACTCATGAAAAAAATTGACATTTGAATTATTAACCGTTTAACTTGTAGTTGGGCAAACCATGGATGTAGAGCCCCCAGAAATTCTAAAATATTCCATTCTTCTTCCCAGAAACTACTAAGTTGTAATCTAATGGGCTGGAAGTACCATTATTTATAAATTTATCAGGAATTTGTATTTTTGTGAGTGATTATAATTTGTTCAAAAGTTATTTCAATTTTAAGTCATATTTTTCAAGAAATTATTTTTCACTTTTGTTTGTTTTAAATATTGATTGCAGGAAAATTTATTTATCTGTGTTCAGATCTTTATTTTATAAGCTCGCATTTTAATTGATGACTCATATAACAGAAAAAATTATTCCTTATATAAAGCAGGACATAATGTCAGATATAAATCTTAACAAAACTATTACAATATTGTCTACAGAATTATACAAGTAAAGATCATTTCGTATTTGATCTGTTAAAATGATAATAGTTCCTTATTTATAACTTTCTATTGAGTTACACAGTCTGTATTCCTAATTTTAACTATTTTCAAGTGCATTCGATTAATTTCCAAATCCGTGTATCAATCGTTCATTTTACTAAACTGAACATTAAGAAAACGCTTACACATAAAATTAAAATCATTACGTATTTCATTAACATAATGTTCTTAGTTTCAGTGAAAAATATGGACTTTTAAGAAAAAACAATGACTACAAAAAACACGAATGAAAAACAATCAAAGGCGTTGATGATTGGATTAAGAAGGGGGCAGAACCTCCAAGTATTTTTTAAAACGTTCATTGTGAATTTTTAACTAATTATATTTGACACCAGGTAAAAGATTACCTGGTGATTATAATCTTTTTCATTTTATTTGTTTCAGTTTCTTTTTCTTAGTTGATTTTGACATCAACTCAAACGTGAGCTTATAAAATAAAAATCTGAGGAGTAATGAATAAAATTGTTGCAAAAATGAATAAATATTAAAAAAGTAAGATTTGTGAAAAAAATTCATAATATTGAAATAACTTTCGAACAAAGAAAAGTAACGGAAAAATTTAAAAACGAAATTAGAAATTTGGAAAAAATCTCAGTTAATGTTGACAAAGGAAAATTATCCTTTTAGTACATAAAATTTCAAATTAGTAGTTGCATTTTCGTGAGCTGTAGTGCGACCGGCATTATACTTTTTGCCGCTATTTTAAGCGTTAATAATTTTCATTTAAATTATCACTATATCAAATCAATCATTATAATTCATGTATCACTTTTTTTAATCGTAATAACTGTACATTTTTTACTCCTTTCAACTTATAAATCTCTAAGTTTTATAAATTTTACGCAACAAAACAAAATGTAAAGTTATGAGAAACCAAGAAAGAGAAAAAAAATCTCGAAATAAATATTTAAATTTGCAATAACATTCGAACATACGAAAATTTCTGAGAGAAAAAATTCTATTTCACACCAAAAAGAGCGATGTTGCGAGTTTGTGGCAGTTTATAAAGGCCTCTTTTAATATTTAGATAGTTGAATTTCCTTAACTGGTACAGTCATTTCGATCAAATAATAGTGATGCAAATATGATAGTATCAATTCGTCTGAAATAATTACTTAATAAAGGAGTTAACTGAATTGATAATTGTTTTCGCTAGTTATTCAAGCTTAAACAGTAAAAACTATAAATAATTTATTTCAAAATAATTGATGCTTCAATCATTATCAGCGGTAATTTTTTTTTCAGATTGGACTCTTCCTTGCAGTTAATTTTTAATAAGAATGGTTTTTTTCATTACGTCAAATTTTAATGCTGCATTTGCTTTTCTACTCTCTACAGATTGGTCCGCACGGTTTTTTTTTACCCCAAGTTGAACAGTTAATAATTCTCGAATTAACTTTTAAATGTTATTTTTTATTCCATCGTTCTCCTTCTACTTTTTTTCCGTACTTTTTAGTCACTAACTTTTATCACTTTTGAGAAACGGAAGGAAATGTAACATAAAGTTGAACCCTTAAAACAGCTGCAATTTAATAGAATTAATAGTTTAGAAGCTAAAAGATAAAATGAAAAAGATATTTTTTAATTTTATTTTAATTTATACACTTTTAATTTAACCTTTATAAAATTAATTAAATAACCTTTATAAAATGAATTAAATAACCTTTATAAATAAATAAGTTAACCTTTATAAAATAAATAAAATATGGGACATAAGGCTTATGGATTTGATTTAGGTCTTATTCAGTTGGACGCAAAATATATTAAGTAATAATACTTTACATTTCTCTATGTAAATGTTGGACACGTAAAATGGCATCAATAAAATCGAACTTTTTTAATTTAAAACTCTCTTCTAAATTGTCCGATATAAGATATCAATACTAGACTTTATCACAAACATTTAAAACTACGTGTCAGCAGTTTTTTCTTAATTATTTCAATATTGAACTTTTTTATTTTGTTTTACGCAATTTTACTTTATTCTAATTAAATTTTTTTTCGCTCGAGGACTGGTCCTTCAGCGACCAAAATAGTTAAGTATTCTAAGAGAGATACGTTATCTTAAGCCTTTAGAAAATGTAAAAAAATACGCTAGACATAGCGTGAGACAGGAAAAGAAAGAAACTATTTTAGTTAGTTTCTTCTGAAGTAAAATAAATTAAAAAAACAAAGATGCTTAATGTATGGTTGAAAAACACACTTTCAGTTAAATACGACACTTTGATTCAATGAAAGATTCAGAGTGTGGCGTTGTATTATTTCTAATGAAGTTATTTAGAATTTAAAATTGAGAGTAACCAATCCAATCATGTAATTTAAATAATGCATGATGTATCAAAATCATTTAGCTTGTTATAAATGTGTTTTTAAGGTTTTAGGATGAAAATAAGTAGACAAACGATTACATATTAATCACCAAAAAATTTTACGAAAAAAGTCACTCAATTTAAAAAACAAAATATAGTGTCAATTAAAAAACTGTCAAAAGATTTATTTGATTCTCATAGAAAACTTATATTAGATTTCAGTTATTATATTTAATTTTATACTTATTCGTAACCGAAAATCATTCAGGATTCATAAAAAATAGAACGTTATTAAATGTTCCAAAAATGTTCTCTTCAAAAAATACACAAAGATTAGCCAGCAATTAATATATGTTGCAATAAATATGCTGTTTTTGTTAATTATAAAATATTTTGTTATCAAAGATTGAATATGTTCATTTTTAAAATTAGCGCCAAAGCAAGCCAATCGGAGTAAAATCTTGATAAACTACAGTAAAACCTCTTTTTGCGCGGTCCTTTTTTATGCGATTTTGTTTTTGTGCGATTGGTTTTGTGCGATTTTATTTTTGTACGATTTTTTTTTGTGAGATTTTTTTATGCGGTATATGAATCTTAGCGGCGTTAGCACTAGTTTATGTTTATTATCAATGTACATATACATGTTGTGGACGAACTCTGATTACGTGACCTCCTTGACAACGATGTATCTGGACTTCGCGATGCTCTGTTCATTTATTTTAAACAATCTCCTGACAAGGCAGAGTCAGTTACGTACATATTGTCGCTCGACGCGAGAACAGTATACGCTTCGTATTCAGAGTTTTATACACGATTCACGTGATTAAGGATTCATTTTATAGCGAGATTAAAGATAAATAAATTAGTTACTTTTGTTTCTATTTATATGTAGTTTTATTGATTTTTATTTTATTTTTAGACATAAGTACTCTCTTAAAATGAATAATTATAGCCAAAAGAAAGTAAAAAAGCAGACTATTCCACTATTTAATGTATAATTTGAAAACTTCTCCAGGTATATGTACAATGAAGAATTAAATATTTTTACACTTTCTTTAGGTCTAATTTAATTATTTCATTCAATTGAAAGCATTCTATCATCTATTTCATAAATCATTGATGTATTTTCTAAGTCCGACTTTTTTTATGCGGTCCCTATCAACCGCATAAAAAAGTTTTAGGTAGTATATCGTACAAACTTGTTTATTACATGTAAGAATTTATAAAATTTTCGAATTTTTTTTGTGCGATTTCTTTTATGCGGTCCTTATCCACCGCACAAAAAAAGATTTTACTGTACTTAGGAACAATTATTGGATGAATTCTTGGTATTTGCGACATAAAAGTAACTTAACACTTATTTTATTCGACAAATAGTATATTGATATGTTTTTGTCTATTCCAAACTCGATGAGTTATATGACATTTATCGCTTGCCAAAATCATATATTTTTAAGACACTTGGATTAGCACAATTTTTTAGACAGGCAAATAATAGCGCGAACTGCTTTATTGATAAAAATGTCTCAGAGTGAGATTATTTATCTAGTTGTCATAGAAATGTAAATAAAAGCTTAAAAATTTATTTATCGAAGTAATGTGATAAAGTGTTTTGCTATAATTAGCAATGGTAGCACTTTTCTTTCAGATAATTTACTTAAAAGCTTTTTTAAGCTACTGAAAGAAATTTTTTGGTCAATATATTTTATTGCAGTTATGCAACTAAATCAATTCAGCAAAATAAATTTTTTGTGTCCTTCGCTTCATGCTACTTTGTTTGATTTCAAACTCATTTTTGTCGCTCATTTTTTAGATTTAACTTAAGGTATACTTCTTTTTTAACGTGCTTTCCAAACTAATAGAAGATAAAATTATTTTTGAAAATAGCTACAAGGATTATTTAGGTTATAATAAAAATATTATGTTCAATTTTCTTTAATAACAAATCTTTTAATATTTAGCAAAACAACCTTTATCTTTTAATATTTAGAAATTTTTACAAAATAACCATATTGATGACTTCCATTATTAATTGTTTATCTCTGAGTGACGTCACGCGTGTGTGCTGTTCCTAATTGACTTAGAGCCCCTGAATTAGACAGGCCGACTTATCACCTATTTTTTGGAGTAAAGAGCTAGCATAAGCACAATACTAACATAACGTAAACTTGCGAACTTGGAGCAAATATTGCTTGATAGGTCAGCTCTGATAATATAGGAGCCTTAAATTGACTTTTGAATCGACAAATGCCACAATTTACCTACGATGACGTCACTTGTAGGCATCCAATTAAAAAAAGGTTTTTTTTAACGTTGAATTTAATTATATATGGTACGCATTAGCATAAGCGCAAATAATTAATTAAAGAATTAACACCAGCAATGATGTTTTCATAAAAATTTCAAAATATTATTTTGATTGCAATTATTTATTTATTTATTGCCTTTTAAAATTCCTTATAAACTACAAGAGCGTCATCACATTATCTAACACACTATGGCACTAAACTCTTTTTCGATTCGTTTTCTTCCCTAACTAATTTATTTGAGAATAACACATTTTCTTCGACTTCAAACTATATCTGTTCATAAACTCTAACATTGCTTACATTGAAAAAATACATAAATAAATTTAGTTTTATAAGTTTATATATATATATATATATATATATATATATATATATATATATATATATATATATATATATATATATATATATATATACATAGATAGATAGATAGATATTTGAAGTCACTCCCTCCAACCATTAAGAGTTGTTATTTTATCGTATAGAATGTTAATATCAAATAATATATAAAATGCCTGTGACTCAAAATGTAACAACTGGATGCGGAAAAAAAGAAATAAAAATTAAATCTTATGCTCAAGTGCTTAAGCTAATTAGATTTTATTATTGTCTTAAAAACATGTAAAATGAAAAAAAAGAAGATTTAGTATTTCGAATAAACAATTTACATATTAACAAAGCAAGTCTCCCATTCAGACATCTTATTGCTGAAAGAAGAAATTATCTGAATTTTTTTTAATCTTGCAGATTTTTTTTTCTTTTAAACATATAGAAAACAGATAAAAGATTCATTTTTGTGGGCAAATGTAACATTTATAAAATTTAAAAAGAGAAAGAAAAATTTCTTTATATAATTTTTTTTTTTACATCAACACATAAAAGAATTTATCTATTAAAACAAATACATATTCCTTCTTTTTGGCCCTTTGCATTACAAAAAAATTAAATTTAGTGAAATCTACGGGAATAAACGAAAAAAGATTGATGATTAAACCACATAGTTTTACGACGAAATCTCGCGAATTGGACGCGTCAAAAAAAGGTTCATTAAATTTAGGATTCAAGATTCACGTGTTGTAATGAATAATATCGTATTTAAAAAATCAAGATTTCAAAAAAAGATTAAAAAATCAGTCGTGATAACTGTCGAAAAATTTGGTTGAAAAAAGAGTAAAATTATGGCTTTGAATAATGAATTTTTAAGAGCGCGACTTAAATTTCTCGTATCATAATAATATCAGGACATTAAAAATTTTTGCAAATATTAACAGCAATAAATCCCCACCCCCCAAAAAAACGGATCGAAACATAGCATTGATTTAGCTTAAATCGAGCGAGTTAAAAAGTAATTACACAACAGTAAGAAGAACAATGTGCTTTTCGAATTTCTCGTTTCTTAATTATATCGTATGAAAAGATTGGGATTTTAAAAAAAATGGATATCAGTAGCAATAACTGCGAAAAAGTTGATCAAAAAACAGCGGTATCGTCTCGTCAAAAATGACTAACAAATATACGACTTGAATTTTGTGTCAGTTGCATTAGTTGCAGAAGAAAAGAAAAAAAAGAAAAGAAAACCTAAACACAGATTTACGTGGGTATCAAGCGAGTTGAAATGCACGATTCGAAATTTCCCATTTCATGACGTAATATCATATTAAAAAAATGTCGACCAGCCTGTGTGGGATCAGGGAACTAGCCTTATATAAGAAAGGTTCTGAGTTCGAATCCCCGGCAAGACATGGATGTTCTTTCATTCTCTGTACTATCTGTCCTTACAGTGGGAGCAACGTTGGCCCACATAATATGGTGCATCTGAAAGAATGGCCAACAAATCTGCCCTTCAGAAAATTCCGGGTAATCATTGGAAAAAAAATATCATACTAAAAATTCGATCTAATTGTAGCCAAATTAAAAAGAGAGAAATAGATCACACTGATTAAAAAATTCATTTGCTGCAAATCGTAATTTGCTACAGTTTAAAATATCTATTTCATGCATTTGTATTTGCCTCAGTAGTTCTTTTTGTATCCGAAGCTATTATAGAATTTTTTTTCAGTCTCGTATTCTCTAACCCAATTTGCGTTTTTCTCTAACTAATCTGCATTAAATTTTTTTTAAAAAAAGCTGTTATCGCCGGTGAGTGAGAGTTTATAAAGAAAAGAAAAGGCTACTGGTAAGGGCGGTATAAGTTTGTTTACGAGAACGAAGCATTTGATGTGTAAGTAAAAAATTTAAACTTTAGATTAGCGGAACTCCGAGAAAATTTTGTCGGAATATAAATTATTGATGCGCAGACGTTAGCGAATCAATGGTTTTGAAATTTGCAGAATTTCACGAGTTAGCGGAAGAATCACATGACTACAACACATTTATGGATTTTGCACTTTGATAGTACAGTAATACATGACAGAAATGTAATCCTTTACAATGAAAAACGTCCATTCCCATACGCGTTGCTAAATTTTTACAGGTATTAGGAATGTTGCAAAAAGTTTTCAATAATCTATATCTGTATACATAAAAATGAGTGTAATGTGTGTCTGTATGTCCTATATAGACTCCTAAACCATCAAACAGAAAGCTATGAAATTTGGCATACAGATAGTTTCAAGCACGAGGAAGGTCACGGTCAACATTAGAGCATTCTACGATAAATCGTTCTAGCAGGATGAGCGAAAAACTTAATAATACGTATTCATATGTGATATTCATATCATGACGCTTAATTCATATGTATCACTGGCGGTAATATGTACTATTGGTATTATGATAATTGGCGAATTGGTTCTGATAAGAATTCTACAACGGGTTTTCCGCAGTTTCAGAAAATATTTTTTTCCAGTGGTATTAATATCCAGTGTATTAATATTTTAAAGAATTCGAAATAAAAGAAATTTTTTTCACCATTACTTATAAATATTTTAACAGTAAATTAAAAGTCAGATAGAGAAATGGTCAGTTTCCAAAATCCTTATGAAGTTCGAATGTATATTTTTTTCAAAAAATTCAGATTTAGTTGAGTGCCACTGACAAATATGTATAAACTCATATGGTGGAGGATTATATAATAAGTACCAAATTTACTTATATAGGTATAAATTATTATATTGATAGATTTGGTGATTTTTAAAACTGCACCAAGCAGTTTTAAAACCTATACTTTAAAATTAGGTGTTTTGGAATTAAGTGTTTAAATTAAGGGGAATTTTAACTATCATGAATCGGCCGTGAGCAATAGCATCATGGCATTCAGCTAGTATAAATTTGAATATACATTTTGAAATAAATATTAAAATATTGCGATGCACTATGGCAAAGTTATAATATGATTTGTCACCATGAATGTATGATTTGTCACCATGAAATCAGCTAAATTATTGCCATAAAACAGTAATGAATAAATATTTTTGACATGATTTTAAATGCATAAATATTTGTTTGCATGAATTATTGCTGAAATTTTTAAATTATAGCAAAATTACAACAAAGAATAGGGGAATAATTTTTATAAAGAATTGATCAATTATTGTAATAAAGCATTGAAAATTATTAGGCTGAAGAAACTGATAAAGTATATACTATTAGTAAAGTGTATTAAAGTTGAAAGCTTTATTCTATATGAACTTACTGAATTTTTTAAATTAAGTTAAATATTTAGTTCAAGCATTTTTAGTCTCGAGTTGTATAATTTAAGTTTTATTAATAAGAATAAAATCATACTTATATTTTCTGTTACTAGTAAAACTCATCAATTTATAACTGAGGAAATATTGCAAAGAATTTTTAAAATTACAAACTTTAAAATAAATAGTGTGAAATTTATACCATAAAAAACATATATGATGGAAAAATTTAAATAGTTTAAAAAAATTAATCAGTACTAGCATAACTTTATTTCAGCAATAAAAGGATTATTAAACATTTAAGTCAATTTTTTAATCCTTCAGTAGTGTAGAGCTTATATTAACTTCCAAAAAAAATTTTTTTTTAAAAAAGTATAATTTTCTGGAATTCATTGAAATTTATTTTTGCTGCACTAATTTTTATTTTATTTTATTTATTTATTTATTTTATAGCAAAAATCATATAGTTTCTAAAATTTTTGAAACAATGTTTAAAAATGGCTTTTGCTGGCACTTTTTTTGTAACGGCGCTTAAAAAAATTTCTAAAGGTATAGAAAAACTGTATAATTTATACATTTTCTCATTAAACAAGAGAGAGAAAAAAAAATACTAAACGAAAGGGCAAAAAAAAACCTTCTATTTTACTAAGTGTAATTTTTTTTTAATTAATTTACTTTTTGTCTGACACATAATTTATTCTATTTTACATCATAAAGCTCCATTTAAATAAGAGGAAAAACGCCTTACCTGTTTAAACTGTTACTTGCAGAATATTAAAAGATTTTATCATGCGAGCAGAATTCTTAATTACTGTCTCTTCAAAAAAATTGTCAATATTAGACACTTTTTCCCGTACTTAGATAATGCAACTCAAGTTTTATCTTAAGAACTGCTTCTTCAACTACCGCTCTTTACCGCGCTAAGTTTCAGACTGCGTGGTTTGCCGAACACTTGCTTTCCCCTCAGCGTTCGGGACAAGAGGCACATACCAGTGCGCAGTATCAGGGGGATGTGTACATATAAAATAATGTTAAACAAAAAATCCTGTTGCATTTCATTAATTTTGATGGCGCTTCAATTCCTAAAGCAACCAGAATATTAAATAATATCTCACTTGAAGAAAGATATTCAAGCAGTGTTATTGTAATTTTCTTAATTAATAATAATTTATTCCATGTTAGGAGAAATTTAAATTTAAACAATGTATATCGCCTTATTGTTTAGAGTTTTAACTGTCAAAATTTCATCGTTGACAAAAATTAAATAAAATTTTATAAAGACTCTGAATAATGTAGCAATATAAATGATTTTCGAAAAAGTTACTCTGAGCATTCATAAATATACCGTTGTGGGTTAAGAGTTATAATAAATATTCGTAGAAGACTGAAACTTGACAAAACTTTACAAACTCTGTGCAGTTAAATTATATTAATATTATAATGATTGTATGAAGTGTGAAGCTTCTTATTTATCACAACGAATGTATTGAACACAATATTAATTAATTAGGTAGCCTACCCCCTGCTCGTTGCGCTCACCAAACCCCAAAACTGTTTTCGCAGTTCCTTTTAGATTGCTTCTCAATTCAAGCTAGCTTCGCTTGCTCATTGAATATTTTTTTGCAAGTCTAAAATTTGTATGCAGTTTTTAAAAATAAAGTAATTAAATTATGCAAGAAATAAATCTTGTGAAACTTTTATATTTTGTACATTGCATCCAATGCGTTCACTCCTCAACTGTTTTATTTAACCTCTCGTAAGCACTTTGACTTTAATGTTATGAGTTAATTTCCATTTTAAACCATTAAACTTTTGTCTTTCTATTGAATCTAAGCTTCTCATCTTCCAATTTTGTGTCCTTAAATATTCGAGACGAAACAAAAGGTCAGTTAGATAAATTTATTTACTACACGAAGAGGAAAAATGGTAAAACTGGTAAAATTTCCTTACTGTATGGTAATGACATTTCTGATAAAAAAAAAGTGTAATTCTGGTAAGTAAAACCAAAATACACAATATTTAAACTATTCATTTGGAAACTGTTTCTTTCATATTGTAAAAGTTTACCGGAAATTTTAGTTTTCAAAATTATACATAGTTCTTATTACCACACATTTAGTTAAAAATTCGAAACTGAAAAGTAAATTTGGTAATAGGTTACAACCGAATGAATGGTTTTCATTCTATTAAAGTATCATGATAAAATTATCAGGTATTTCTATATTTTCAAATTTTATCGCATATTAAACTGTATTTTATCGTTTATTTTACCAAAGTTCTTCTGGAAAAAATTACCGAGCTTTTGGGTGTTTCCATAGAGTTAGAAAAAGGGTAAATTTTACCAAATTCAGGAGGTTTTTATCATACTTTTTGTTTCAGTGTACACTATCTGGCCATTAATAACCGGACACCCCTCATTTCGGATACATGAGGTGCTAGTATCAAGTCAGTAGGGCGTAGGGCCGCCACGCGCCTGAATCACAGCTTTAACCCTTCTAGGAAACCTATCCACTAGGTGTTGGTACACGGCGGCAGGTATTGCCCGCCATTCCTCCTGTAACATGGCTAAGAGTTGCGTGGTGGTTTTGGGGCGTTGTGGTCTGGCTCTCAACCGGCGCTCCAGCTCATCCCAGAGATGCTCAATTGGATTAATGTCGGGACTTAGGGATGGCCAGTCAAGCTCTTGCACCCCCATTTCATCAAACCAGTCCGTGATGGCATGTTCTTTATGAATGGCAGCGTTATCGTGTTGAAACACAAACGGGCCATTACCGCCGAACGGAAGCGCCGAATTGTCCAGGATGTCTCTATATACCCTTCTGCGTTCAGGGTTCCACGCACTAACACCAAGGGTCCAAGGCCAAACCATGAGAAACAAGACCACACCATAATTCCTCCACCGTCCGGTCATTAATGGCTAGATAATGTATATAAGGTATTTAATGTTACAAAACCTGTAGTACATACATCCATAATTATTTAAGCAAGAAAAAATTTCTGATTGTTTTTGCTGCATCCTAAAACGGAGTAGTAGCTACATTTCTCCCTTATAGTGTTTGAAACTCAGAGAAAAGTTCAGAAAATGAAAGGGGGGAATCTAAATACCGAAGATTAAAGTGAATTTAATTAGAAGGATATATATATATATATATATATATATATATATATATATATATATATATATATATATATATATATATATATATATATATATATATATATATATACACATCCCGAGAAATTTAAACCTTGTCATTATTGTTAAGTGTCTCTATATTAAAAAATCTTAAGCGTTTTGTGTTCGTAAGCATCGTAATCGTTAATGTTTTGTGTGTTCAACTTAACGTCACATTTTTTTTGCAGCAAAAGAACTATTAGACTTTAAAACTTAAAAATATAAGTATAAGGTATGTAGAAAAATGCCCAGGGAGTATGATGGAATAAAAAAACATTTCAGTATTCCACAGTAATCTATAAATTACTGCGGAATATTGAAAATATTCACGGAGTTCGATTATTTAAAAAAAGCATGTGATAATTAGTTCGGGAATAATTAAATGTTTATTTTGTAGCAAAGAAAATATCACGCTGTTTGATGTGGAGCTCGTTGAAATGCAACTACGGGATCAAAATTTGAAATGCTGCGAGAGCCGTTTTTATAATTGATGAACAAAATTATAATTGATGAACAAGTGCTGATGAACAAAATTGATCTAGTTTTTATAAAATCACAATTTTTACACCAACTTTACAGAATAATTTAAACTCTTTAGAATTAAAGTCTTTACTTAGTTATTAAAGTCTTAGAACTGTTTAGAATAAACAAAAATTTAAAGTCTAAGTTTTTATTGTTATTATTAAGGATTTCTTCAAATCCGTGCCAGATATAAAAACAGTGTTATAAATATAAATTTGACGAGAGGTTAAGTTTGAGGGAGGGGTATTCTGTTCGATATTGTATTTATTAACTTAACTCAATTTTTTTTATCCATAAGTTCAGTGTTTTCGGATGTTTTTTAAATTTTAAGTGCTCTTTAAAGTATTTTTTCTCAATTTTTGTTGCTCTAAATAATGACAATTTATCGATTGTTGCAGAGAATTTTGTTTTTCTTTCTCCGGGTATTTCTTTTATTATATGTTCGTGCTTTAGTTAATGTCAATCAAAATTAAAGCGAGATTGAGATCAGATGTGACTATACTAAAATCTTAAACATTTTTATTGAAACTTATGAAAACAAGAAAAAGCTTGATAAAATATAAACACCATTTACAATTTGAATTATTATGATGTTTGTAAACAAGTGAAATTTCTTCTCATTTATTTCTTATTATTGAGTCACATAATCTGTGTCCGGAGATTACTTTTATTTTCCTCAAGAACCCATGGTTATTTTGCAAATTCAGGTAATCATTTTTTTTTCCGATACGATTAACATATCAATATGCTAACATAAAAATGAAATTAATTGTCTAAATTTTATTAATAAAATATTCTGAGTTTTGGAAAAATATTTTAAAAAATAAAAAGGTAGCGAGGAATGAGAAGCGTTTATAATTGTATATTCGTATACGTGACCTGGTGAACAAAAGGCTTTTAGTTTTTATAAAATCGAACGCCAACATAACAATATTATATAAACTCTACGGAATTAAATAAATTTGTAAAGAAAAATTTGCAGGAAAATTTAAATTCTGAGTTTTTATTATTATTATTGAAGATTTCTTCAAATCCGTAACAGATACGGAAACAATGTTACAAAAATAAAAGTGGTGAGCGGTTACGATTATAGATTACGATAGTGGTGAGCGGTTACGATGGTATAGGTGTATCATGTTAATTGTTGAGTGCTTGAAATACAATATCATACAAGTGTGTTCATTATTATTGCTGCAAGTTTAAATGAAACGTGCTTCAAGTTCTATCATGGTATTGTGCAAACAAGGTTAATTTGTAGGATAATACGGCTAATTTAATTCCTTAATAAGATGACAATAGAAAACCTTTAAAATGTTTTATCAGATAGTAATCAAAATTTAAATTATGCGATAATAAAACACTTTTATAATGATGACCATGTATGAAGGTGTTCTTTAAAAATCGTCCTTAATATGTACCATTAAAATATGAATCAGAAATGAAAGTTAAAAAAGTATACACATTGAGTGCCGCAAATTCATATCAAGTCAGAAGAAAACGTTATCGAAGTCTAACAAATTACAGTACAGTATAAGCATCTAAACGGATTTAACTGGATGACGAATCGTGAAACAACCTGCATAAAATCTCAATTTATGGGATTATTTATTGAATTATTTATCGTTATTATTCAGCAGGCTAATTTGAGATACCATTATAATTAAGATTAGTATAAACATTCAGCAACGAAAAAGCAATAATAGAATCACGTAAACCATGATTTTTTTTTTCAAGCTGCGATGTTTTATTCTATTAGAATTTCCATGATAATTCATTTCGTGCACGCACTAATATAATAAATTGTTTAATTTACCATGATAAGGAAATGTTGGTACTTGTTTAAGGATTAAAAATTTATGGAAATAAATTACTCTGCTAAAGCTTTAATTTGGCATACTTTAATTAAGCCTCGCTGTTTTACAAGCTTAACAAGTATAAAGTGAACCCATATTCTGTTTATAATGAGTTTGAGCACAAACCAATGAAAAAGTTAGATTCAATTAATTTACAGAAATATTGATATAGTAGTAAAATTCAGAATTCACGAGAAATTTCACCTCAGTAGCCCATTCATGTCACGTCCAATGGCATTTAAACAAGCCAAGATCGCCAGCTATTGAGGATTTTGCGAATTAAGTCAGAAAAGCGCGTCGTTTTTTTTTTTTTTTTTTTTTTTCTTTTTTTTTTTCTTGACGAGCACAGAATGCTACAGATAGATGGCGATTTCTTCTCTTTTGAATGGGAAAGAAATTTTTTCCAGATCCCTGAATTTTACGATCACCATTTAATGTGCACCTTTTAATTTCAAATATCGCAGTGAACCCACGAGCACATATATCGCATGTATTCGTGGGTCTTAGCGAAGTCGAGTATTTAATTTCGTCACTCCAGACAAGGGTTCGTATCTCTAACCACTAAGCTACCATGACCCTGCTCATTCCTTTATTATGTAAAGTTAACCTAATTTAAATTACATTGAACTGTAATTTAAGAAATATTATTAAAAAAAATGTGGGGATTGCAAATGCTCTGGAATCCGTAGTAAGAGTTTCAAAAAAATAATAATGAATCAATAAAGTCATGAGCAGAACGGATTGGATCATTATGCAAATTAGTATGACAAATCGATATCTTTTAAATAAGTTTCAGCACTAAATAATGGAAAAAGCATTAAATATACGAGTAATAACCATATGACTCCGATTTCAGTGTTTGGCCATGGTATAAAAAAATTCCTCACACATGATCTCTGTGTTATTAAATGGTATAATGTACTGTGAAAACACAAGAAACAAATTTTACCATGTCTAAACAGCATTAAATTATACTTTTAAAGGTTTGAAAAAAAACTTTTGTGAATTTAATTACCTATATTAAATTAATTAAATATAGGTTACCATGGAAACTCCTTGGAACAATGAAAAACGTTTCTGTTCACTTCTTTAAATTGATAATTAAGATCTCGTTAAC
Source organism: Parasteatoda lunata (assembly GCA_949128135.1). Taxonomy (NCBI): domain Eukaryota; kingdom Metazoa; phylum Arthropoda; class Arachnida; order Araneae; family Theridiidae; genus Parasteatoda; species Parasteatoda lunata. Next base: position 104,285,790 of record OX421974.1, on the reverse strand, counting down.
AAGCCCTAAAAGGCAATATCATAGCTCTCTCAATGTAAAATTTTCTCTTCGTTCATATGAAAGAAATTCAATTAATTTTTATAATTGAATCACAATTTTCATTGCAAATTAGCCCCAAAATAGCATGATGCTCATTATCCAATTATAAAAAGTAGAAGAAAATAAAAACATTCATAATTTATAAAATTATTTTTTTTCTGTAGTGAAAAAGTAAAAAATGTCATTCTTTAAATTTGATTTCAATGAAAAACAAACCATCAATTCCTTTTTTAACTGTTTTTTTAAGATTTAGATTGGTCAAGTGGGTCTATAACTAGTCAAAAATTTAAACTTAAACCAGTCTTAACTATTGATCTCGTTAACTATTGATTATCGTTTTTATCTATTGTTATTTGAATTAAAGATAATTAAGATACTTTCTTTTTTAACTTTAAATATACAACTGATAAAATGTATTGATTTTAAAAATAAAAAAAATTTTATGAATTAATAGTGTGCTTATTAGCCTCATACATGGTTAAAAATATGGGTGCAAGTTAATTCATTTTATCGTTCATATTTGTTGGTTGTAACCATAGTAAATGTCAGGATGCACCATAAGATTTTAGCATTCCAACATAATTCGCACAATTAAACTGTACCATTGACGATCAGAAACTTAAAAAGGGAGTGTCTTTTTTATTACTCTCAATTACTATCTTGTTTTGAATAACTATCAAAGCTCATTACAAATTTCAATGGCTTGAAATAATGGTCAAATGTAAAATGTATACTGATTAAAATGACTTGAATTTCAAGTTTCTATTTAATTTAAGACATTTCATAATAATTTACGTATAATAACTTATAATAATAAAAGCAAAGTACAAATAAAAGCAAATGAATTTAATTTTACTTCTGTAATATACAACGAAAGAAATTGGTTAAGTCACATTTTCCTTTAAACATGCTAACATGTAAACATGCAAGTCGTTACCGAAACGTGTTGTTGTAAGCGGCATGCAGAGATGGGAGTGAAGAGGGCAACCACTCCAGGCCTCCAGCTAAATAACATTAAGTTTATTGCTATTACTTTGTCATTAAGCAAAATATCTAAATTACCAGAAGGAAAAGAACCGAAGAAAATAAATTTTGAGTTGATTGAGTTTCGATATAATTTTAAGAAAATGAAATTTATTTATATAGCTTTTTTTTTTAAATTTAAAAATTCATATTGAAAAATTCAAATTTTGTATGTTGCATTAATTTAAAAAAATATGTAAAAATTTATATATCATTCAATTCAAAAATGTTTTCGAATATTAATAAATAATTCAGTAGATAATAATAAATCTTTCCAAAAATAATTATTAAACAATTTTTTGCATGTCCATAATGGTGAAATACACGAAAATGAAAATTGCATTAATGGTTCTTAACTGTCTACCGCTTTTCTGATCAATGTATTAGGACGATACATCTGTATTTACCAGATTGTGGTTAATCCCCCTCCTATTTTTGAACCTAGAATCTGAATCTGTCAAAAAACGGTATGTTTATTCACGAAAAGTAAGATTTTGTTTCTAATTTCATCGCTTAAAATATCGTCTGCACTAATTTTCTGATATATTTTAAGTTATACCCTCCAACCTTTCAGACTGAGTTTTTGTACGTGAGAATTCAATCACTAAATCAAAAGTTATCTTGGATATTAACTTTTTTTTTTTTTTTTTTGCACACTGTAAACCACACAATAAATTATTCCATAGAGATATCAGTTCCTTACAAAGGATTTCATAATTGAACAATTCCAAAAACGAATAAATTATTCAGAATCGTAGCATAGTTATGATAAGTAAAGCATAACTGAAGGAATCGCTTATTGTTCTGATATCAGAACTTATAAGTATATTTTCCTTGAGATGCGAACTATATTGCCATGAAGTAAAAATACTTTGAAAATTAAAAAGAAAAAGTTAAAATAAAAAATAAAGAAAAAGAAAGGAAAATCTGAAACAATGTGTTTGTTTTGACATATTGGTGATGTCCCGATTCAGACGTTCCCAGGTGATATTGTAGATAAAAAAAAAATTAATTTTGTTATGGGAAAGATTCATCTAGTAATTCTGTTTGAGGCCGTGATTTCTTGTTTGGAAAAGCAAACTTCTTCGTTTCAAAATAAAATTCAAACTAAAGTTTGTAAGCCAAATGAAATTTCAACATAATATTTTATGATAAGATGTTCTTACATTTTGTACTTGGTGCAATTTTTTTTGTGTTAATTTTTTCTAACGATAGATGAAGGATAGATCACGGAAAACATTAATGTATGGAATGAAGCTTATTCACGTAGTGGGTATAATTAGTTATTATCATTTATTATCAGTGATAATCGGTTTAATATGAACGATAACAAGACAGGGATGTGTGTGCCACTGCCCAATTTACTATTCTTATTACTTTACATTGTCATTTTTCTTCAAGTTTAATTGTTAAAGAGCTGAATATATTTTCCCAGTGTTCTCTATGCTGAAATTTTTTATTAAGGACCAACCAAGGCCTGGTATGTGTTTGCCCGGTATTCCTTATAGTTTTTTCTTTTCAGGATAAGTGCTATTGCCTGTCATTCCTTGCACTCATGTTTTTTTCCGATGTACCCAAATTGGGTTCTATTAAAAATATTATTATTAATAATTCAATTAGCCCATCACAATGAAATTGTGTTTAATAAAAATATTGATTTTTTGACTGAAAAAAATGTTGATTTTTTAATTTTCGACAATCAATTTAGTAATATCTTTTAAAGCTCTCATAAGCCAATTATGGATATCTAAAGCCCTCGAAGAGCAGAAAACGAAAAATAACAAAACTCTTTTTCCCCCTCACCACCTGAAATTTAACAATGTCCAATTATTGCCAAAATTGTGAATGGTACTAAACCAATATATCATTCTACAGCTTACAATGTAAGCCTAAGAATTTTTTTAAAAAAAATATATAAGATTTTTTTTACTCTTCCTTTTATTTACCATATTTTTCATTACTCTATTTAAAATTAAACCTTCTCATGGTGCATAATAATAAGTTTAGTATTTATATAGATTAGAAAAATTTAAAATTAAACAAAACTACTTATTATTCATTAACAGAGCACTTAATAGCTAAATTAAAAAAACATAATGAGCAGTATTAAACAGTTAATTACTTTGTCTTTTGCCTACTGTTACTACCAACTTAGAGATAACTCTATATTTTGGATAAAGCAATCGAATTCATAGTTGCCAAACCCAATTGTATGGGAACATCTTAGTTTTCTAATTTGGAGTGATAACTCCAATTAAAAGCTATCAAACGCATTTTTAAAATAGTTTTAAGCTATTAATTACTTAAAATGCATGCTAACAGTATTAGCTTATTACCTTTAATCTTTATTAATCCAATAACAAAATTAATGTTCCAATTTCAGTCTTCTGACCCAGAGAATTAGCAATAAAGGTCATTATTCTGAATCCCATAATTAGTTTAATTAACTTTGTTTTCAATTTTTCGTACTTCTTCAATTCTAATTGAAAATGAAATATTTTATCAGATAAAACTCTCACAATCGCCAATCAGTTAAAATTTGAATCATTTTATTTTCGGTAAACAAGTAATTATAAAATTTTAAGAAATAATGCATTGAAAAAATATACTATAAGCCTTCCTTTCAAATTTGTTCAAATTTTAATCTGTTACAAAAGTTTAAACTTTTCTTTCTAACCCAATTCAAGTGAAATGAAAAATGAAAAAAAAGGTTACGAAATGCTCTAGAAATAAGGAACAAAATTGGATGGAAAGAGTAAAAACACTTAAGTGTTGTCTTCATAGAATCGAATTCACTCAAAGAATTCTCAGTGTGAAGTATTCTACATTGTTCACGTAGTTAAATGCAAAAAAAAGACCTTTTCAAGTTTTAAATTGGTTTGCTATCTATTAAAAAGCAATCAAAACAAATTATTGCAGCGGATCTGCAAATTAAAGATTATAAAATTGTTTCAGTTACCAATTACTTATTTTTATTGTTCGATTTTTCTATAAATTGGAAGACATGAATATAAGCTGTTATTTTTTAAAGTGGAATAAGTCCATTTGGAGCGAAAAAGTCGTTTATTTATTTACGATTTTAATGAACATTGTTGCCTTTTGATGATTCATTAAATTTTAGTTTTAAAAATATCACTGAAATTGTTTGATTCTAGGCGAAACACTAACGCCAACAAATGGAACTATTCCACTTTAAAAAATAATGTCACATTTGATTTTTTGACATTACTAAAACATAGGAAATAATAGGAGATATCCTAATAATAGGAAAATTTAAACCGTATTTTTTAAATAGTTATGAATTAAAATTTATTCGATTTATTACCTCCGTTGAGCATATAATTCATATCAAAGTTGTAGCTATATCATTTATATCATTCGGCTGCATTTTGTAATTTTTTCCCATTTCAGCAGATAAAGGAACTCCTAGATCAATTTGGGGCAAATTTGCCTTCATAGAAGATTTTTTTATTAACTGAGCCAACATTTATTTGTCTTACATAAAAACCCCCCAGCGTTTGCCCGGCGACAACAATACTGTGGCTCATGAACTAGGGATTTTTTTAATTAGATATTTTTATACAGCTAAGAATTCTCTTTCAATGAAAATGCTTTATTTTTTTCAAACTGGAAAACCATTATATGTTTAAATTTGAAATTATATTTTAAAATCTAAATACTTAAATATAAACCTATCTTTTCAAATCTTTATAAATTCCACATATTTAAGTATAAAGAAAATAGCTACTTAATATTCCTCATCTTACAAGGATTAATTTCTGAAGATTGATTTATGAGGATAGTCGCAAGAGAGAAAAGATATATCAGGATTAAATTATCGAGACTACATTGTACATTTTTTTGTTTAGCTTTTTTTGCATACTTCAGGTCTATTCAAATTTTTATGGTTATGAGTTACCATAATACATTACGTTTTGCCATCAATATTAAACATTTTTTAATTGTAAAATGGTTTGCTTAATAAGACTTTCTCTCATTCTAAAAATTATTAAGTACAAAGGCAATCTAGATGGGTTAATAATAATACTTACAATTATTGTGAATTAGTAAGTAAAACATCCGCAAAATATAGTTTTATTGAAAAATTATACTTCAAATTTTAAAAATAGTTTCAAGGGTATTAATAAAATATATTATTTTTACAAGTTAAATGTCGGAATTTTATAATAAACTTATAAATTAAATAGTTCACGAAACATTATTAACAAAAGTCCTTTCATAATGATTGTACTAAATAAGAAAAAATAATATATTCTGGCATCAATTCTATTATGTCTGGGAACATGTTGAAACTTAATTAAATATTCCCCTTTTCATGAAAATAATTTTATAATGAAAAATCTGTATTAAAACAAGATGTGCAATCCATTAAAATTCAAAAATGGTTTTCGTATTTTGCATATCAGCACGTTATTTCCTGCCTTTAAACATACTAAAACTAAAAAATTCAATCTATTCGCAAATGAATAATTTTGAAAATACCCAAGTGTTATGGGTCAAAAATAACTTAATTTTGCATATGAAGAACTTAATAGTAATATTGTAATTTGATTTATTGCTTTTGTAAAAAATATTTTAATTTTACAAATGTAAATTTACTGAAATTTTTTTATATAAATTTGCTTATTTTTTTAAATTTTGCTAATGTTTTGGTTTTACATTCAAGTTATTAGGATGGTTTAATTTTCTTGAAAAAAAATTTTTTTTCCTAAAATTTAAATTTACATTCAGTAGATTCAACTCTCAAATTTTAACTCCAATAAGTAATTAAATTTGTGTTAGCATTACAACAAATTAATCGCTCAGAATTTATTGAAATATTAATGACAATCACGATTTTTTGAAAGGGATTAACATTTTAAAAATAGGAAGTATTAATTTTGAATCTCATGCTACATTTTGTAAACTTCATTTTTTTTAAATTATTAAATGCTCGTAAAGAAGTGTCATTTAACTACATTAACAAGTCTCTAAATATGAAAAAGAAGAAGAAATGTCGGGTATTTTATTTATAAAAAAATGAATGAAAACTACATTTTAGTCATTTCTTAAATTTAAAAACAATTTATGTTTATTATATTTCTAAAGCCTTTATACGAAGTAGCTTGAATGTATAAACTATTTATACTGGATAAATAATAAATAAAAATTTAACCTTTTTTTTACATCTTAACTGTTTTTGGTATTCAAATAAATGAATGCTGGGTTTGGCCTATAAATGACTAGCCTACAAGGAATGTTTTTGAAAAAAAATAATTTCATTTATTTTTGACAAGTTTTAATTTTTAAGCATAACATTATTACTTCTTTTCTAAATTTTTTATACCCTTTTACACGTTTATGGCGCTCCTAGAATTTCTTTTTAAATTCAGTTTTTACATTTAGAAATAATAAGAGTATAAATATTTTGGAAACATCGTATCAGGATTTAAGATACTCAAACCTTCTCGATCTTATTCTCTTTTTAAAGTTATAGTTCACCAGTTAAATTTTTTTGAGAAGAGCTTTCCTTGGTGAGCTTATTTGTATTGTTTCTCCTCGTATTATTGGTTTAAAAAAGCAGTTTTGTTTTCTTTTTTACGCCTGCGAAACCCTAAATGATCGAGTTTCTCTTACGGTACTCTAAACTTCTCTAATTTTCTTGATAATATTTAATGTTTAGAATAAATTTTTTTTCAACAATCGTTTTATCAATAAAACTCTTAAAAATATAGGTGGTTTTACGTGAAAAAGGTGAATTCGCACGATTCGAGTGGTATCTATTCTAGTTCTGCATTTATTTTTGGTGCATACATTAGCTGAGTTAAAGCTTTAAAAAAGAACTCTTATAAAAATTGAGAACAGTTAACAAAGTAACATAAATCGTTATTCTTGAATATGGTCAGTTCATTTGGAAAAGTATAAAAAAAAATCAATATAGTGTACTTTATTATACCTTTTGCTATTTCTTCTTCACTAGTATTTTTATTTTAATAATTTTATAGAAAAGAACAAAAATATAAAATAAATTAAGATTTATTATTTAAATTTACACTCTATAACAAAAAAAATCGACGCACACTGCCGAGCCAGATTACAGTGGTGCATGGCTCGATCAGGCTGGAATGATGCCGACTGGGGACGTATAGTCTTTAGTGACGAATCCCGCTTCCAACTGTGTCCTGACGATCATCAAAGACGTGTTTGGAGACGCACAGGGAGGAGGGGGGATCCTGCCTTCACTATTGCACGCCACACCGGCCCTCAACAAAACGTTATGGTCTGAGGTGCCATTTCCTTTGACAGCCGGGCCCGTTTGGTCGTCATTTGAGGTACACTTACTGCACAGCGGCACGTCGACGACATCCTACGACCTGTTTTGCTACCGTTCCTTTTGCAGCGCCCTTGGCTGGTTTTTCAGCAGGAAAATGCCAGACCACATACGGCACGTGTTGCTATGAACTGTCTGCAAGCTTTTTAAACTCTTCCGTGGCCTGCCAGATCACCAGATCTCTCTCCCATCGAGCATGTCTGGGATATGATGGGAAGGCGATTGCATCTGGCACGGAATGTTGATGACCTCGTTCGACAATTGGATCGAATTTGGCAGGAAATACCGCAAGAGACCATCCGGGTGCTTTATCGGTTTATGCCACGTCGTGGTGTGGCAGCTTGTATCCAGGCTAGAGGCGGGTCAACACCTTATTGAACTTGTTACTGTAACTCTGCAATAAATTATTCAATTGTTCTGAAATTTTAATCATTTACTATTCTGTACATTGTCTTCCTATCCACCAATTTTCGTTTCAATCGGACAACTCCTTCTTGGTGCGTCGATTTTTTTGTTATAGAGTGTATATTTAAATACATGTTTCCAAAAATCAATACTGATTAAAAAATTTTAAGCTCTCGGAGAACCTCTGACCCTCTCACGGAACATTAGCATTCAAAGGAACGTCATTTAGGAACCCCTATATTCGGGAACCCATGTGCTGAGCAATTATGCAGGAATGCGTTATGCAGGAATTGAGGAATTGAATACGAAAAATCCTTGTCAGGAAGTTACATTTTTGCATTAAAGAGAATTGAAGACAACAATGTTAAGATCTGATAAATAAAAAATAACGTTTAATTAATTAATGGCAATGGTTGAACAACTCATATTATGAAAATATAAACCATGAATAAGGGAATTGCGCCAATTTCAAAACAACACGTTTAAGCTCAATCAGTTTGACAAATTTTGCAGCGTTTAATTAGGCTTAAAATGAGAACACATTTAAAATAAATAAATAAAAATCTGGCGAAAATTAAGATTACTTTCCATGAAATTTCCTGCATTTTTTAAAACTATTAAACCATTATATATTTAAGCCTTAACTTATCTTTTAAAACTTATATATTATACATTTAATTATAAACAGGCCTTTCAAAATTCCTGCGAATGAAAAAATACATATAATATACGTAATTATTTTTTTAATAATATGCTTTTAAATCTATTATGAACGTAATATTTTATTATTCTTTTTTAATATTATCTTTAATATTTTCTTATTTAATATTATTAAGAAAAATGTCGCCAAACTCTTATTTTAATGTATGTGTCATGTGTAGGTTTTAAACACTCGGATGAATTTCGTTCAGTTGACGCTAAATTGAATTATGCCAAAATTTCACAAACGTTGATTCACTCAACCAAAACTTCTAAACTTATGCCTATTCACTTTTCTACTTCTCTAGTTATCTCATTACAAGCCTGTGAACAAACGTTATATTAATGCATATTAACCCTCTAGCATTTTTAGCAGAATTGTACTCCAATCTTTGCCTTAAGTTCATCTTAAACGTGGATTTATTAACTTATCTGTGAACTTAACTGATAACAAGGTTAAAGTAAAACAGCATGTGAATTCCGTTAAAATACGCATTTTAATTATAAAACTTATTAAAATTTGTTTGATAACGATTAACATATAAACAAGATTTACACGCTTGTGACATTTAAATTAAACTCTTCAAAACTCTGCTCTTTCAACTATGGTTTTGATGGAACTCTTGACAACTTCTCGAAAAGTTTTTGATATTTCAACCATTCAAGAAGTATTTGTAATGTTTAAGATTGTACTATATAATAAAGTTGCAAGTTCATCTTGAAATGATAACCCTAAAGTTTTTAGAATGCACATAAATCGGAACTTGTTAAAGATAAAAAAAAATTATAAATAGTTTTTCTGTAAGATTTTTTTCACCATGAAATACAGCACTAACTTATGAACTATGGCGGAACTCTGAAACAGAAATTAAAGTCGTTTATTGACATTTTTAAACTTTTCTTGCCTCTCAATGCTTTAACCAGTGTTACTGAATTTTTCTCAATGCTTCTTCAAAATTTCAAACTTATAAAAAAATAATAAATCATTAAACTATAAAAAAATGAAATAATAAATGATTTTTAAAATATGAAAATAATAATAAAATAAAAATGTAAATCAAAGACTTTAATTTTTTCCTCAGAAATGTAATAAACCGTAATAATATAAATCAATATTTTGAAACCTTATTAAATTTCGAAATTATCCATTATTTATTAATAAATAATTTTTTCCATTCTGTTTATGCACTATTTTCTCTGTTAACACTTTAACATAATTTTCTTACCTTTTTTCATTATTTTGTATTAATTTAGATCAAAAGAAGTAAAAGCATGTGTTCTACCAATTGTATTATAATTAGCATTTTAATTAGTTATAGTTCAGAAATACATCAATCACCCAGCATTTATTCACCAGTGACTTTTTCTGCCGTAAAGGTAAAATATTTCAAACACGGCTTACTTCAAAAAATTATTTTTTTTAAAAATTGGCACTTATTGCAATTAATAAAATCTAAGAGAAACGGTATTCATAATTGAAACTTTTTTAATTTACAAAATAAGTTATTGATAAAGTTATGTTATAATTAAAGTACAAGTTATTATTATAATACAATAAGTTATTGTTAAAGTACATGAATGAGAAAAATATTTCAAGGTCCTTTTTTTGGATTTTATATTTTAGTACAAATATATTTCAGATAATCTCACAGACTTTTTTAGTAAGTATTAGACTGCATTTTATAATTAAAAAATACCAAATGTATTTTTACCAGTTATTTGAGCGTCAGGCGAAAAGTATATAGGAAGGACATTGGTGACCCATCCCCATCGAAGGGTTAGCATTGTATAATTTTATTATTTTTTTCTAATATAATATTTAAGGAAAAATCTTGCAAAATTGTTCTTTAAAATGTTTCATCCTGAGTAATAATTAGCAAACTTGAGAACAAATAACTTTGTTAAATTGAAATGAAGTGAATTATGTCGAAATTGAATTTATGGAATAATACTATGTAAAATATTGATTCTCTTCCGTCTGCTGTATCTTGAGATTATTTATTTTAATGCTGCATTTTCAATTTATCTTTTGAGTCATTTAAATTGGAATCGGCTTTCTTCACATTTACATGAAAGCTGGTAAGTTTACCAATGTTGCCTTGGTCTAAAAAAGAAAATATTGATTAAGTAATCTGCATGAAGCGCATGAATTTCCTGAGATAAAATATTTGTAATACTTATCTTATAATCAATTTTGGTATAAAAAAGGAAATATTGTTTGAGTGATCTGCATTAAGGATATGAAATTACCTTTAATAAATTTATTTTGGGCAGTAACGATAACGCAAAGAGCTAAAGATAAAGGAACGCTATCAAAAGATTCCTGCTAACGCAAACAGTAATAATGCAGTACTCTACCACAACCCCGTCAAGATAAAAAAATTTCTTGCTCGAGTCAGTCCAACACCTCCTAGAAGAAGGAAGGCCTCAGCACGGATCAATTTAGTAGTCCGATGTGACGAAGTTAACTGCGCAGTAGATGAAAAATAAGAAAGATGTCATTACGTTCGGGGTACTAAGCTGCGCAGTGGTTGAAAATACGAAATATGTCCTTACGTTTGGACTACTAAAGGATATTTATGGTAAACCGTGCTGAGGCCTACTCTTTTCTAGGAGGTGTTGGTCAGTCACGTCTTGGTCAGCATTTTTCCTCGTATACGAGTTAGAAACTTCTTTTAGCCAAAAATAACATTCAAATGCAAATTTAGTATGATAAAATTATTGTCAAAACTCTATTTTTATGCGCATTATAGGTCCTGAACAGCAGCCTGCATTACATGAATGTGATGAAAATAAAATAATTTGCATATCGTACCATTTTTTGTCTGTAATGCAAATATGATGCAAGTGTGGCAAACCATCTTTCTAGTGTAGAAATTGCTTAGGTCAGTAGTGTTAATTAAAATTATTTTCACGTATATTACATCTTATCAAAATTCCGTGCTGTGAGATTTTAACTTCGCTCACATAATTCTACATACATAAAAATCTGATGAAAGTGTTCATAGGCATGTGAATTCTCGTAGGTCAGATAAGTAAAATGATCAACATATGTAATTAAAATAACGACAGCAAAATTATTAATCATTATAAGTAATAAACTTTTTTCACAATTTCTAAAGAATCTCGTTAGCATAAAACACATTAAGAGTTTCTGTCTAAACCAAAATTTTAAAAAGAATTTAAAAAGTTTGGGAGAAATTGCGAATTTAAAAAGTTTGGAAGAAATTACAATAATTACAGAACAAAACGGTTTTGTATGCATTTTATCCCAATAGAATCAGAAACTGCCTTGGTGAAACAAATCTGTGTCAATATAATAATAAATTTTTTGGATTTCAGAAGGAAATATTCTTCTAGTTCTGATGTAAAATCAGTGTAATATCAGAATTTATCATTTTGTCTATTATTTTCGTGAATTCCGAAATGGCACTATCATCGCCTTACATTTAGGAATTACCACCCTTCTAAAAGAAGTTAGTGTGCTCTGATCAAGGCCGTCTTGCCTAACATCGTTTTATATATCGTGTTTTACTATTTCCTAAATTATTACAAAATAGTTTTTAAGTTTTATTTCGGAGTTTCTTAAATAAGTCCATATGAATTAAACTACAGTTACTGCACTGTCACATCCGTACAGGAATTGGATTATTGGAGTAATAACTGTATTCGATGTCGAACTGTTCTTATTGATATTTAAAAATAGCGTTCCATGGGAGAGGTAACAAAGAATAAATGCTGACTATTGCCTTCGAAATAGGCATTGCAAGCGCGGAAAATTTAAAATTATTTTAACTTAGCATAGTAGAATAATGCATAGTAGAATAATATATTACGAATAAGATTTTGTGAAAGAATTCTAAGAAAGGAAACGTAAATTGGAAATTCACGAACAAAGATATAAAGATGAATTAGAGAGTAAATAGGAGGGGAGAAAAAGCTGAAATAATAAAACAAACTTAAGAAATGGAAACCGAAGAAAGAAAACGAACTCAAGAAATAAATTTTTAATGAGAAAAATCGCGTCTAAAAAATGAAGCAAATTGTAGTGAAAACGAGAGGTGAGAAAATGATTTTCTGATTAAATCGAAATTGGAACTTCATTATATTCCCCAAAAGTTCGGACCAAAAGCGAATGACATCAGCACATACCTAGTATTGTCCGAGAGACAAGCGAAACGAATAGGAATGAAAAAAAGAACTGTGGGTATCGCATTTAATAGGATTACTGCCGTACGATGTCGTCTAAATTATCACAAGAAATGAAAAAGAAACCACAGGTAATTGCAGTAAAGTAAACGAACTCTTGTTAAAAAGATTCAAAATGGCATCGGAGAAAATCAGACAGTTTTTCGTAAGCACTAGAAAAACCGAAGGCAAGTGGTCTTGATTTTGTATACAAACTGAGTAATTATTTCAAGGAATATATAATACGATAAGAAATAACATTAGAACAACTTTGTGATTTGATGATTACCAATCTATTTCAGCGAAAAATACCTTTGGAAATGAAAGAACAATTTGTTGATTTGTGGTCTAATTTTAAAATTCCAAATGATTTATCCTATAATCCTCTAATGAAATTATTCCTCTAAAATTTTTTAATTTTTTTAGTTGACAACAAATCATTAAAAGCTATGATCGGCAGTGCATGTCAAATTCCGGAAATACATGTGATTTTAGTATCAGAATCGAGAACAGAAAGACGAAAAATGTTTAATTGCAGTGAATTTGAAGAAAACATTAATATTGATTTATTAAGCTTCCAATTAATTGAAAAAAGAAAATACTATGCTATCAAAACCAGTCAAAATTCCTGTAACTCATTAGACTTACTCTTGATACTTGTTACTTATATGGAATTCAAAGAAATTGTATCATCCCTCCGAACAGCCCGAATTTATTCGAAAATAGTGAAGTCGTAACCATGACAACCACGGCAGAACAAAAAGATTCAGGGAAAGATGGAAAGGAACCCCCAGAATTCGAAGAAGACATATTGTGTGGTCAAATTCGTAAAGACGTCACATTTTAAAGCTGAACTTGTGACACTGGATCTATCGAATAACGAGAATCTGAGTAAAGTTCTTAACGATATAAGGAAAAAAAAATTTTTTGCGTCCCTCGCAGATGTCTGGCACTGCGGGAATATAAAAAAGAACGGTTATTTATTTATTAATGGAATACTTCACCATAAAAACATATTTTAGGACAGTCAACAACTCAGTCTGTTCTCCCAAAATCAAAACAAAAAAAAGTCTTAGAATATACTCTTAACTCTAATTTTGCATGTAACCCGGGAATAAAAACGAAAGAAAAAAACATGATTTTCTTTTTTTTCGGCCTGGGCCCGCTTAAGATGTTAAAGAATATTGTAAAACTTGCATGAAGTGTCAATAAAACAGCCCAAAAATCTAATCTGTAATTCCAATAACTCCTGTTGTGAGACCTAGCCTACCATTTATAGTAGTTAATGGGGAGATTATGATCCACCTTCTGCCAGAAAAAGTAAATATGTTTTGGTTTTATTAGATCAACACTCCCGGTGGCCTGAAACAGTTCCTTTACGATTGCTAACTAATAAGGTACTTGCAACACTCTTTTGGAGATTTTTATGAGGACCTGAATACCCCAAATGATCGCAAGTAACCAAGGCACAAACTTTGTATCAAACCTTACCTAAGATTTCATAAATCGTCGTCACCAAGATTATCACTTCCTGGGTACGCCACAAGCAATGGTCAGGTAGAACGCTATAACTAAGTTCTAAAAATGCTCTACATCACGTAATTCATAAAAATCCACACGATTGGGATATTGTTTACCTTTCATTTTATTCGTTTATAGAAAAGTTCCAAGTTGCACTACCGGCGTATCACCTTTCAAACTTATGTATGGTAGAGAAGCGAGATGACTACTTAGTGCATTGAAACCTATCAGTTGCGGAGACGTTCCAATCCCTTTAAACATCTGTTAATCCAAAGCTGATTATCTCCAAGAATTGAAAACAAACCTTAAGCAAGCAAAGTTGATAGCAAAGGGAAAACAACATGCCTGTACAGATTACTTTAACCGGAGAACAGCTTACAGCAGTTTCAAGCCTGGAGATCTAGTATACTCGCTTATGCACGACGGCAGCAATAAATTATATGCTCGATGGACTATAGAAGTTATCAAACGCTGTTTGCTACATTCTTATATGGTCAAGCTACAGGACAGTCGAGTTAAACATGTTCCCGTGAGCAAGGTGAGACGATATCAAGCTCACCTTGTTCACGTGAGCTAATGCGATTGCGATTGGGGTAATATTTAAAAACGAATATGAGTTTGGAGAGATCGCAGCTGTTTCTAAGAAAGGCTAATCAGTGCCAACAGAGAAGTTAAAAAATTAATGAAGAAATTAAGCTTGATCTTCTAAATACATCAAAGTAAAAACATCCTGTCTCTTATTGGCCAACATTAAGTACTTTTCACGGGCAAAATAAATAAAGCTTTTGCACACCAGAGTCCAAGGTTAAGAAAACTGAGGCACAGTAGGCCGTGGCTGTCTATGGGATGTCGTGCGACTGAGTTTAGTTTAGTTTAAGTGTTGTATGTGTTTCTATATTTATTATCGAGCAGTTTTGTATTTTATTATGCTAAATTCTAATCTTCAATATCAGTTTAGTGTTCGAATTTTGTTTAAAACTCAAGGTCATAGCTTGGGGATAGGGCGTAATATCAGAATTTATCGTTTTGGCTATTATTTGTGAGAATTCAGAGATTGCGCTGCCATCGCATTACTTTTAAGAATTACTTCCTTTCTAAAAGGAGTTAGTTTTGGCTGTGATTGGCAACAAGCAAGGTTGCCAGCCCAAAGACGGTTATTTATATCGTGTTTTCCTATTTTGTAATGGAAATTAAGTTTTATTTTGGAGTTTCTTCAATATATCCATATAAATCGAACCACAGTTACTATAAGCAGATCATGGTTCAAAACAAAAAATATTGCGTTAAAGTCAGTGTAGATAGAGAACAAAGCAAGCAGGGGGCAGAGCTCACTATTTTTTAATTAAACTTGAAATGTTTTAAATAGTGCCAACATCATTTCATGAATGCAAAATATCTTTTAAGGTTTACTTTGTGAGTTTATCGGTTATATGAGTTAGTAAAGCTTTTGTAATCGATTTAAGCGTAAAAGGTTTTCGATATTTTTCTCTGGTTTTTCCATTCAAATATCCTCTACGAAGAAGATTTTATTTTCTCTTTGTTTGATCTTCTGGCCTAGTTTCAAAACTAAAAGGCTAAGGAATGTTAAAAGCCGTTCATTCGCTATATAAATCTATTTTTCAATGGCTTTAAAATAGTTCTGTAAGTGCCATATTTAAATAAATAAAGTTGTTGCTACTACACAGAAATTAATAGATACGTTTCAAAACTTGTTATATAGAATATCCTAAAGAAATGACGAAATTTCAAACTTGACTGACTAAAAATTAATTAAATGTTAAAAAAATTAGATTGCATTAATTAAATAAAATATAACTACGTTGAAAATAATTAGGTAAAATATGTTCAATTTATAGCCTTGCTAAAGTTATATTTCGACAAAAATTAAGTAGCAACAATGAGGCAAACACTTTTTATCTATATTGCAAACAAAATGTAATAGACGATTATTACTTCCAAACTAGTTTATTCTGTGAAATGAGATTTAGTTAATTTAGTTAGTAAATGAGATTTAGTTAAATTAACATAATTATAAGCATCTATCGTTGCACTATCTACGACAGTAAATAAACTATTATAAATTTAATATGCAAACAAATTATTTAAAAAAAGGTAAGTGCCTTAAAATGTTAGCAAAAAAAAAAAAAAATAATATTATAGTTATAAAGCAAACACAAAAATGACATTTTACGAGTCATTATAAATGTTAACGAGGAGCTAATGTGTACATATATATAAACTGTTAATTTCTTTCCCTGACTTTTTCGCAGGCCTTTTTCTAAGTGAGACTCAAACATATATTTAATTTTAATATTTTAAAATAGGGCTTTTTCACAAGAAATTTTTAAAATAATAAACATATATCGCTAATAAGCTGCAATAGCGACACAACCTAAAAAAATCATGTTTTTAGATAGGTGGGTTTAAAGTTTTAATTGCTACGGAAAATGCATAAGAAATGTTTTAGTTTGCTTAAACGAAGATTACCTTTAAGTTGAATTATGAGTGTGCTAGTATTATTGCTGAAAAGAATGCGTATTTTTATATTTACACCTGTTCTTAGTTCAAAACACATGTTTTTTGAGTTGTGTCATTATTACAGCCCATGAGCGATATATCAAGTATATGCCTAAGTGTATTAAAATTTCCTGTGTCAACTTTTACAGGCACTGGAAGTTGCAAAAAAATATACTTTCCTAAAAACGACATTTAAACAAGCTACATAGTCAGAGTTAGGTATTCTTCATATTTTTTTTTTCTAGATGCTTATGCAAATCTATAAAAACTGGTTGTCGTAATAGTTAAGTTTTTCCGATCTCTAAAACCGCTGAACAGATTTAAATAACCTTTTAGTATGAAAATAAGTTGATATAATAAAGTGGTTTTCATCCAGAAAGGATTTCTTCAGAAGGGTTAACTAAACTAAAAGATGTAGTTTCTGAGGGGGAATAAGTTCAGTCTGATTACACTTGATTTCAACTGCAGATCTCTTTATTTCTTCAGAAAATAAATTTTGGGTATGCTTTTCGGCACTCTCTGTGAAGAAGTTAAATTAATTGATAAATTCATTAAGTTTGTCTGTTTAAAATCACGTTTTGTGGGATGAATATATTTTAAAATAAAAAATGATCCCCAAGCAAAGGGCATGTTTGAAGCGAAATCAAACCCTGAATAATTGTGGTTTTATTGTACAAGTCTTAATCAGGGCATTGTTTACAATTGTGTTGATTTATTTCTGTAATTCAGACTTCTCAATTACATAATAAATAGAAAACGAAATAAAATAAATTGACTGGAAGTTGAAAGAGACCGGCGTTTTGCATTTACAAGCACCATTGTTTGTAGCCAAGAATTAACTGGGGAAAACAACCTGATAGAGGTATTCCATTAAACAAAAAATAACAAATAACACACTAACTTGTAATCTAAACTTTTTTAATAATTGAAGTGTTAGCAATTATTTTAGCTTTGATAATTAGTTTGTTAAAATAAAAATAAACTATTAAAGCTTTGGTATATCAAAATGTTCTATTCTTTGGTTGCTTAATTTTAAAAACATGTTTTAAATGTAAGCAATTATATATTGTTTTTAAATGTTTGAAGAGGGAAGAGCTTCGAAAGGGAAGAAATAAGGGAAAATAGGTTGGGAACTACTGATATAATTAAAGTAAAATATATTTGTATGTTCATGCGTAACAATGTAAAAAAAAAATAATAAAAAAATACGTAACACCCGTAAATGTAACATAGTGTTACAAAATTGAACAAAAATATTTGTCAAGGGGGGGGGACGTGTTTTACTTCCAGTTTTTTTAAATGGAATAAATGCCTAACACCGTAAATTTGCTCACTAAATAAGGCATTTTAACTTCTCCCTTGTCAATCTGTCATACACTTTCAGCTACAATATTTTAAACACAGAGCGCTTACGAGGTGTAATTTCGCTCTTATATATGGTCTATAAAACGGAGGTTTGGAGATCCGTCTGAGTTATCCATCCAATAAATTTCTTTCATTTCCAAAAATTTCTTAATTCTTTACTTAAATATTGCTATTTTTGCTAAATAAATGATTTTACTTAACTCTTGGAGCCTTAAACTTTTCATTTTAAGACATTAAATTTGGAATTAAAAACAGTTAAAGCAATAAGAACATTTTTAATTAAACTTACTTCGCAAGCTTAAATTATAATTTTTAATTTTGGTAAAGGTAATGCTACCCGCCTTGCTGTATTAAAGTAAAGTAAGTTCCTAAGCAGTTAAAAACGAAAATAATTTGATGAAAATGGGATAATGTTTTAAAAGATGTGATAAAAAATTAATGAAAAATACCTCACATTAACTGCAAAGTACTGGTAGTTTTTTTTACTGCTTTAATTGATATACGGAAAATCTATAGTTGGCTGTAGTATAACTTCAAAAATACTTAAATTATGTTGAAAAACTGAAGTTTAATTTTAGCTATTTATCCTCATAAATAATGGCTAATGAAAAAAAAAATGAAATCTATGTGGTTTGATAAAATAATGTTTATTATGCTTATTCTTTAGTAACGAAAATGTTCTAAGGCTACAAAAACAGACAGAAAAACATAAATATTAGAATTACGAGGAAGGCTAACGACTTTCTTGAAAAAAAGTATATTCCCAGAATTTCATTCAGATAATTTCCTCCAAAATAATATTTTTTAAACTGTTTAAGTTGTATTATTTTATTTAATAATAATAAACAAAAACTTTTGAATTTTAGGATAAAATTTTTTTTTACAATTTATCAAGAAATATAACTTTATATGACAAAATCTGAAATTTGAAATAAATCTGAATAATAATAGTTTCTGAGTAATAAATTTCCAATAACTTTTATTTCTCTAAAATTACTTTAAATTTCAGATTTAGAAACTTAAAGCTTTGAAATTATTTGTTGTAGCTTTAATTTGTGTAGCTTACAATTTTCAGTTAAATTGTTAATAAGCAGTAAAAAAATTCTAAAAGAATAATAAAATGATATGAAAAACCCTAAAAGTATATTTTGCATTCAATAATCAACGAACTTTAGAATTTTGTGAGTAAAGATTTTCATTCTCTTCGATAGTTATAAAGATATAAGGAAATACACCAGTAGTTTTACTAGTTAGATCGAACCTTCCACCTCACTTTTTACTAAATTATTCTGACCATATTTTTAGGTCGCTCCTACCTATGATATTTTGAGGGTCAGAATTCGGAATCCGTCAAAAATATGACATATTTATTTAGAGGAAATGCGTTTTTTCATCTATATCCGTGACTTAGAGCTCAGGGGATACAGCGCTCGCCTCCCAATGAGGTGAACAGGGTTTGAATCCCACAGACTACTGGTCTATTCAAATTCCGCACCCGGGGTCGCACCAATCACAGTGCTGACGTAAAATAGCCTCAATAGTAGGTGGATCATGGGTTAGAGTCCCCTTGCCGTCCGGCTAACCGAGGAGTGCTTCCGTGGTTTACCTCTCCATGTAACGCAAATGCGGATAAGTTTCATAAAAAAGACCGCCATGAGGGCAAATTTCCAATACTAGATCCAGGAGTTCCCTTGTCTTCTGGATTGGGTTCGCAATTACAAGGCTATGGAGTTGAACATTGGTCATCGTGAGCACAAAATTCGGTCTGCTGTTCAATGACGGTTATAAAATAAAAGGTTTTCGTAACTTGTGCCACGGGGATTCAGACCCAGATCGCACTCACTACAGTGTTGATGTAAAATATCCTCAGTGGTAGACGGCTTAGAATTCCCTTGGTGTCGTGTAAACCACAGTAGGTTTTCCTCCCCATTTAACAGAGATGCGGGCTATTTATGTAGAGGCTGTTGTGACAGCTAGGAAATCATGCAATTCCAGGGTAGATGAATAGCGGATAAGTCGAAGGCCGAAGGTAGGAAACAGAATAGTTCCTGCGTGGAAAAATACCTGCGCAGGAACACAACCGAAAACCAAGGCTAAGAGTGAAGAGTCTGCTGTCCGATTTTTAAGTAGAGGATATTAAGGAAAAAATCTGGTAATATGCAGCAAAATATACGTTATCTAAACCGGTCATTTTGTAATTTTTTCCGTTCATACGATAACGGTTTGTCGGAAATTCTAATTTTTCAAAATTATCGCTCTTTTTGCCACACATTCAGTAGTAATACAGTACTGTAAATTAAATTTAACCAAATAAATGGTTTTTATGCCACGCTTCCAAGTATCATGATAAAATTTCGAAATTTTACCACATTTCACAAATTTTATTATTTATAATAAAACCATACTTTACTGTTTATTTTACCAAAATCAATACCAAAGTGTTTTGGTAAAAATTACCTATCTTTTTGGTGTTCCCATAGAGCCAATAAAGCTGTAAAATTTTCAATTTTCTTGTAGTTTTGATTATAATTTTTTTCTCATTATGAAGAGACGACAAATTATAAGAATAGTTAAATTCATTAAAGAATCCGTTCCTCCTAATGAAACTATTTAAATTACATTTTTAGGCTACTCTCAATATTTCGAGGATTCCATTTTGCGCCCATTCATCATATTTCGAAGAACAAAAATCTCAATCAGAGAGATAAAAGGTGCTTTTATTAAAAAAAAATAACATTTCACGTGTTTGCTTTCGCACCTTCAAGATATCGTCTGCACACTTTATCGATAAGAACCATTTGAATCATTAAAAATACATATTTGAACATAAAAATCTGATGATTCTATCAATAGTTATGAAGTATCCAATTTATTTATTTTGTCACTATCCTTGTGATATAAATAGTTAAAAGGAAGGAAATGCAATACCTTGGATCATTATATTTCTAACAATAGTAGACCTGAGTTGATAACTAAAATAATTTAGGAGAAGGTAAGCTTTGAGAAGAAGAATAACAGTTTTTTATGATACTACTAAATTTGTGTCTACGTATACAGTTCTCAAGCATTCAGGCGCGTTTTTATTAACCGAAAATATTTTTCATATTTCAGGATTATACTGACAGTTATCGCCAAGTTTAAAGTAATAAAACAGTTTTTTTTTTTTTTTTTTTTAAAGAAATATTGGCGATGAAGATTATAATGTCAGTTAAATTTAAACATTACTAGTATTACAAAAGAAGGTGCAGCGAACAAAATAGAAAACTAAACACATGAATATCTTTCGATTTAATGATCGGATTTTCACGCATTGCGTTTCAAGTTTATTACATATATTCGAGAAATGTGTTCAAGATATTGTCTTTAAATATGTTAACTAATTGGTACTGATGATTATTTAAATAGCGATTATTTTCCAAGCGGTGTTGAACAGCCGACTCAATCCTGAGTTTAAGACTATCTATGTTCACCTCAGTAGCCCTGCAATTTTGAACTCAACTCAGAAGACAAGGAAACTCTTGGATCAAGTATCGGAGAGAACAAGCCTTCTTGGAAAACTTTTTTTCACAATTAACAGCCTCTACAGCCTGTTGTTAAATAGGCTGTAGAGGCTGTTAATTGTGACAGCTAGGAAATCATGCAATTCCGGGGTAGAAGGAGCGAGGATAAGTCGAAGGCCGAAGGTAGGAAGACTAAACAGAATTGTTCCTGCGTGGAAGGATACTTGCGCAGGAACACAACCGACAATCACGGCTAAGAGTGAAGAGTCTGCTGTCCGATATTTAAGGAAAGAATATTTTGACATCGAGGTTGTTGCAGCTTCCGAGACTTCGTCCCGATACTTTGATTTCCCCGGTGACGTCCACCTTCAAGAAGAGATGCTTGCATTCGACAGCTTAAGTTTTTAATTGTTTTAATAACTACTTTTTAAATGTTTATACGAATAACCTTTTTCTGGAGTTTGTTTGTTTATTGATGGATTGTTAAGTTTTGCTTTTAAAGGAGGATGTTTCATTGAAATATTGTTTTATTTGACATCTTCCAGTTTATTAACAAACAACTATTGGTGACCCATGAATGAATACGTGCATTTCTGTTTCTGCAAGCTGCATTCTGGAAGCTCTACTATTCGGTGGATTACGAAAAAAATGCTGTCACGTTTCAAGTTTTAAAATTTTTGGCAAGCTGTGAGTACAAATTTCATCTCTTATTGAACTTATATATTTCGGATTAATGCACGAGATGCCCGAGTCTTTGGAAACTACTGGTTTGTCATTCAGTCAAAAAGAAGACTGCGAAGCGCTGATTCAGCTACTTTATCAGACAGACAAGTCTTCATCCCTGCATTATCTCATCGAATCTCATCGATACAGGAGCGGACTTGTCTGTCAGATAAAGTCGCTGAATCATCGCTTCGCCGTCATCCTTTTGACTTGATGTTGGTCTCAGCAGTTTTCCGGCTGGAACAAACATGGAGGCTGGTATTTTGTCACTCGTTGCTGGAATTTTTTATGATTCCAGCAATACTGGAAACTCGCCGTCTGTCGACTTCGGCTTGTAGAAGAACGTTTTTGACTAAGTCTTCTTGACCGGTCACTTGTACGAGCTTCCAACCGTGAGACGCGAGGTGTGATCTCTGTCAATATACACCGCAAATTCGGATCATCCGTCGAACCCGCAACTCTTCTGACTGACTGTCCACTAGATGTCGTAGCCATAAAAACCATCGGCCGGCCATCTGTGCCAGCTTGTCTAAGTTTTCGTTAGGAATCGCCAAAATCTGTTGAACATTGGTGGGAGATTTAAGAAGTTCATCGTTAATTCTTGCACCGGCTTTATTGCGCATTTCCAGAATCAGTCCTGAAGGTCGCAGAGTCACATTCTCGAAATTAAATCCCTTAAACTCTGTGCTTCAGATTCAGCATATTGAGCGCACAATCTTTTTTTAAGTGCTGTGAAAGGCTCATCTACAGGTGAACTGATAATAATATGACTGATAATCGCTAGTTCCTCCGGTTGCAAAGCAGAAACTATGTGGTGAAATTTCATTGACTCTGTTGTCACTTCAGCACTTTCAGCAAGACTCTGTTGTCTTTTCAATTTGTTTGAACGATATCTCTGGATTAGCTCTCCAAAAAGGTGGCGGCTTTGCAGTGACACGAGCAATATGTTGACCAGTAGTTTCCAAAGACTCGGGCATCTCTTGCATTAATCCGAAATATATAAGTCTAATAAGAGAAGAAATTTGGCCTTCGACTTATCCTCGATCCTTCAACCCTGGTTTTGCATGATTTCCTATCTGTCACAATTAACAGCCTCTACAGCCTATTTAACAGCAGGCTGTAGAGGCTGTCAATTGTGAAAAAAAGTTTTCCAAGAAGGCTTGTTCTCTCCGATACTTGATCCAGGAGTTTCTTTGTCTTCTGAGTTGAGTTCAAAATTGCCGGGCTACTGAGGTGAACATAGATTGTCGTAAACTCAGATTTGAGTCAGCTGTTCAATACCGCTTGGAAAATAATCGCTATTTAAATAATCATCAGTACCAATTAGTTAACATATTTAAAGACAACATCTTGAACACATTTCTCGAATATATGTAATAAACTTGAAACGCAATGCGTGAAAATCCGATCATTAAATCGAAAGATATTCACGTGTTTAGTTTTCTATTTTGTTCGCTGCACCTTCTTTTGTAATACTAGTAATGTTTAAATTTAACTGACATTATAATCTTCATCGCCAATATTTCTTTAAAAAAAAAAAAAAAAAAAAAAAAAAAACTGTTTTATTACTTTAAACTTGGCGATAACTATCAATATAATCCTGAAATATTAAAAATATATTCGGTTAATAAAAGCGCGCCTGAATGCTTGAGAACTGTATACGTAGACACAAATTTAGTTGTATCATAAAAAAACAGTTATTCTTCTTCTCAAAGCTTACCTTCTCCTAAATTATTTTAGTTATCAACTCAGGTCTACTATTGCTAAAAATATTATGATCCAAGGTATTGCATTTTCTTCCTTTTAACTATTTATATCACAAGGATAGTGACAAAATAAATAAATTGGATACTTCATGACTATTGATAGAATCATCGGATTTTCATGTTCAAATGTGTATTTTTAATGATTCAAGTGGTTCTTATCAATAAATTGTGCAGACGATATCTTGAAGTTGCGAAATCAAACACGCAAAATGTTTTTTTTTTTTTTCTGAATAAAAGCACCTTTTATCTCCCTGATTGAGATTTTTGTTCTTCTAAATATGATGAGTAGGCGCAAAATGGAATCCTCGAAATATTGAGAGTAGCCTAAAAATGTAATTTAAATAGTTTCATTAGGAGGAACGGATTCTTTAAAGAATTTGACTATTCTTATAATTTGTCATCTCTTCATAATGAGAAAATTTATAATCAAAACTACAAGAAAATGGCAAATTTTACTGCTTTATTGGTTCTATCGGAACATCCAAAAACTAAGTAATTTTTACCAAAACACTTTGGTAATGATTTTGGTATGGTTTTATTATAAGTATGGTTTTATTATAAATAATAACATTTCCGACAAACCGTTATCATATGAACGGAAAAAATAACAAAATGAATTGTTTAAATAACGCATATTTTGCTGTATATTACCAGATTTTTTTTTGTCAGAAATGTCATTACCCTACTTTACGGTTATTTTAGAGTAAATATTTTCTCTGTGCAGAATGATTAATGCGAGTAAGAAAATAATATTTATCAATATTAAATGCGTTAAAAAAATTAAAATTTATTTTTATTTTTTCGTATTTAATTTAACAATGGTTAAAGAATCTTTGAATTTTAAAATGCACAAATTTCTACGTTATTTTAAATTGCATATTTTTAGACGACAAAAGTCAAAACGAGATAACAGTTAAATAGAGGTCTAGATGGTTTTGATTTCATCGAGAAAGTGTGAATATAGCGCGCAAAAATAAATAAACGGACTACCCTGAATATCTTTTGAGAAAATAAATGGATCTTTACGTTTTCTACTATTCAATCTTAATGGTTCAAGCGGTATGATATCAAATGCACTAATTAATTAGTACACAGTATATTCTAAATTACGAAATCAGACACGAAAGAGTACTTTCTCTTAATAAAAATCTTTTTTTGGATGAATTCGGATCTCCAAAATACAGATGGAGGCAGAAATCTAGTAAATATGGCCCCAGTAGTTTGGTTAGAAGAGCGCTCCAAAATTTGGACGCCTTAATATTAATTTTACTTTTTGTGTATTTCACAATATCTCGAGAACGTTTTAAGCAAATTGAAAAAAAAAATTACAAACAATTATAAAATTCGTTTAGCCAAAGATAATTCTAAGCAAAAAATAAATATTAGTAAATATTTATAATTTTATAAAATCATAGTCGAAAAAGTTTTGAATTTAACGTATAAAAGTTTTCATTTAATTTTAAAATACGTAATTTTACATGACGAAATACAAAATTTGTGAGAAATTGTTTGAATAGTTCTTGACAAATCGAATTTTTTAAAAAAATGAATTCTTTAGAATTCGATTTCTCAAGAACTATTCAACCGATTTCCCTCAAGTTTCGTATTTGGCCTTGTGAAATTACATACTTTAAAATTATGTACAAAATGTTATACCTCGCAATTGAAAATTTTTTGATTATTAATTAATAAAATAATAAAAAATAAAAAATATTTACTAATTTTTTTTTCTGCTTGGAATTATCTTTGTCTAAACGAATTTTATAATTGTCAGGTAAAATATTCAATTCGTTTAAAATGTTCTCGAGATCTGGTGAAATACGTTAAAAGTAAATTTATCATTAAGGGGTGCGAACTTAGGATTGCTCTCCTTATCAAACTATGGAGACCATATTTTCCAGATTGCGGCTACCCTTATATTTTGGAAGTCAGCAATCCGAATCCGTTGGAAAAAAGGTATGTTTATTGAGAGAAAGTATGTTTTAGTATGATTTTGTAATGTAAAATATCGTCTGCACTAATTAGTTAGCTTATTTGAAGTCACCCCCTCAAACCATTAGGAATGAGTTCTAGAACTTGAAGATCCGATCATTAGATCAAAAGTCATTCAGGATGATCCATTCTTTTTTTGTTTTTGACTAACTGTAAATAGTTTTTTTCCTCAGTTTTAAGAATGTAAGTTTGCATGGCAAAATACAAAATTGGTCATTGTTATGGCAAAATACAAAATTGGTCAAAATTGGTCGTATTTCAAGCATACGACTTTTTTTTAATTCAATTTGTCAGCAATTATTTGAACAAATTTTGATTAAAGTTGAAATGATGTGAAAATTGTATAAAATTAAAAAAAAATACAAAAATAAAATGTAATAAAAAAATTTACAAAAAATACAAAATTGATGCAAAAAAATACAAAATACAAAAAATACAAAAAATTTTCGACAATTATTAAAAAATATTATTTTCAAAAAGTCATTTTTAGCTTCAAAATATTTTTGAATAAACAAATATATAATTATGAGCAAAGAATTTTGAATTCGATTAAAAAATTCTGGCAAAATGTGCAAAAGGTAAAAAATTAACCGCTCTCCTAACCAAGCTATTGGGACCATATTTCCGAGATAGCGGCTACAAACTATATTTTGAGACTCAGAAATCCGTGGAAAAAATGGCTTGTTTATTCAGAGAAAGTATGTTTTTGTGTCTGTTCCTCTGCACTAATTAATTAGCATATTTGAGATGTCTAAGATTCTGAGGTTTTAATTTCAATTTAACGAAAGTAGAGGCATTATTGAATTGTTTTAAAACAATGCAAAAAAAATTTCAAAATTTCTTAAAATCAAAAATTAAAGGAAAAAAGATTCTATGGCGCTTTGAACGAATGTATGATTAAAGTTATAAAAATCATGTTAATGATTTAAAATAGCAATTGTTGGAGAATCAAATATCTTTTAAAATCAAATATCTTTTTGAAACCAAATTAGCTTTCCAAAATAGATTTTCATGCACATTCGATTTAAAATATTAAAAAGAATTAAATAATCTCAAATAATTTGCAAGAAATTAATCCTTTTCTGACTAAGTATCTTATATTTGTATTCAACTTTTTATTTTATTTTACGTAGTTCTGTAGATACATCAAATTACATAAAAAAAAAACTAAATCTTTCAATATTTTACCTCGTAAGACTATATGCATAATTTTTTTCACCTAAAACCCTATACTTTGAAAAACAATTCTTCGAGAAAAACGTATGTTTAATAAAAAATAAAGCGTTTTTTTTCGTCTTATTATTTAACTTAAAATTATATATACTCTAATTAATTACAGAATTTAGGTCTTGAACTATTTAAATTGCACCTTGCAGCGCAGACGTCACTAGATTCGAAAGTATTAAGGTGTTTCCTACTTTGCTGCGCTCTGTGCACCTATATTTTCATATATATTTACAAGTTATTCATTTATATTAAAAAATATTAATCATAATAATTATTTTAACATGCATACTTTATAACACGCCGATTTCGAATTTGAACATACATACACTCAGTATATTTTATTAGTTTTAGCTCAGGTAAGTTAATTTCCACACAATATCTTCTTTAAGAAATGATGATCTAGCTACGCTGATTTACGCTGAACCGGAAACGTTTCTAATTCAATAATCCGCTCTTTCTATGAGCACTGATGCTATTACGCCAAAACAAAAAAAAGGAAAAGTTTCTCAGAAGTAAGATTCTTCAATTAACTCTTTCACCTTAGAGAATGCAATTCTTTTTTGTTTTCCGAGCTCATTAGCGATGCAATAATCTTCAAATAATACTGAGCAATTATCACCATCAACTCTACAAAATAAGTCAGTATTTTTTTAATTCATTCCGCTTACTTAATGTTCTGAAGAAAATGCTTTCATTTAATGGAAACACACTTTATTCTTCTTAAAGAGTGAATGTTTTGACGATTTAGGTTGGAGACAATTCAGTAATTGTATTTAGATACAAATCCCATTAATGTTTCCTTATCTTAAATTCAATAAATTAATAGTCAAATTAATGGTCTGATTGAGAGGAAATATATTGATTATGGAGCAATTATGTGATGCGATTTTTATTTTCTTGAATTGCTCTGAACGAGTCACGAAACCTGACATATTTTATGTGGTGTTTATTTTCTTACATATATTTTAGTACAATTTCCTTGTTGTGAAGAGAACATAATAATCTTCTTTGATTAAAGATATTTTTATATTTTTTTGTATTTTCAAAATCTAAAAATTATTTTTATCTCTTTAGAGTAATCTGTTTTTTAATTAACTAGCGAGCCTAAAACTACTTCTAAAATAAAATACAAATGCTATGTAGACTGAAGCAAAAGTCATCGTGATTAAAGCACATTTTTCTCATATGTTGTATTTATTAATTGTTAGTAAAAAATTAATTACCTTGTTTTTGAAGTGCCATGAAAACCTCATAAACCATTTAAAAAATAAATTCTATAAATCATTAAGTGAAATAAATTCATAAATCATTAAAAAAAATAATTTTAAAAATAGTTTTATAATTTGCCTACAATTCTATTGAACCTCAATTTTTTTAAATCCATTATAAATAATTTAAAATATTCTTTTTAAATCCTGCCATATGAAGATGAAATTACTTTTATTAACAAACTGCACGAAAAAAATCATACGATATTAAAAAGCTAAATATAGATAAAATTTTTTTAACAGTTTTATAAAATTTGGTTCCGTCTTTATGGAATATAGCACTTTCAAATTCATTATAAATAATTTAAATATACTTATTTTTAAATATTTTCATTTGAAATTAAATCTACTTTTAAATAAACTATCTCGCAAAACTTAAGCGGAAAAGATATATTTGATTAAAAAACTTCTAAACGAACTTCAAAGAATATATGAAGCAAACAAACTTTAAATTTTTAACAAATTTAAAAAATATGAAAATTGTAAGTAAAAAAAAAGTGGACTGCTTCAAACACTCACAAACAGAGATCCATTCTCAAGACTTGCCAAACGAGAATGAGGAAAACGAAAGTGATTGGAAACAGAGAACGGAAAGTTGCCAAAGGAAAATGATTAAATTATAATATTAAATGATTAATATTAATGAGATCGCTGTATATTTCAATGCTTAAACCGATTGAAATTAGAACAACCCATTACTACTTAAATGGGTAGAAAGAGCAAGAAAAAATTATAACTATAAAAAACATTCAAAATCGAAACAAGCCAAAAATACGAAAACAGAAATGCGGAAAAAAAATTCCTTTTTTTTTTTACCTTTATTTTCTAATCTGTAGCATCTTTAACCTATATAGCTCTACAAACTAAGTTATGTCCGGTCCCAAAAACAAGTGAAAAACCACATCCTTAGTGAAAAACCACTGAGTAGGTCCGGTCATATTATGGGAAGGGAAGTAGCCGATGATCAAAAACGCTGTTGTATCTTCCAAGTAAAAAGGGACTACAATCAGTTTATTTTCTGAAATAAGGTTTAATGGTTAATCGGTATATCTTCTCTTTTTTCTAATAATTATTTTCAAAATCTTATGAACAAATGAATTTTTTTTAATATTGTATAACATCGAAGTTAAATAAAAACTCGTAAGATCCTATCAGTGCTGATGATCCCTGGAGAATTTACCATATACCTTGTCAATGCAAACTCAGTTACATAAGGAAAATCAGACGAGCTTTAAAAGTTCTATAAAAGGATCACCGCAAATATGTTCAAGAATTATATAAATCGTTCATAGCCGAACATTGTTCTATAATGCCAAAATGCCTTCCACCCTTGTCACATCTTGCTGTTCTGGAACCTTGTTTGATTCATATGAATTCCGATTCACGGATTAACAACATGAGGTCCTCACCACTCCTCCATACTGCTTAGAAATGCATTCTGATCTGATTATACTTTTCTGACCACCATTATCTTAGCTACCACGGTTATCTAATTTTTTTTTCTTTTTTTTTTCTTTTTTTTTTGTTTATATTTTTGTAATATTAGATTTTTTATATTTTCGTTAGCAACTTTGTCTTTTCTTTTTTCTAATATACTTTGTTTTTCTCATTCACGTCTGTTGAATCCTGTTTTATAGCGCCCTGAACATGTAGACATTTTCCTCTTAATAATTTTTGAAGCTAATGTATTTTTTCAGTCATCAAATAAATGACGTTAAATGCTAATTCTTTATATATTTTTTATGCTTATATATTAAAACAATTTATGAATTTAAAATGGCCCATCCGTAAAAAAAAATTTAAGTTCATCAAAAAATTGATAGCTCATCATTTAATTTTAACAATAACAACGAATAATTTTAACAATAAAAATAAATTATACGGAAGAGGATATTATTTCTTCGATTTTATAACACAATTGATTTCATTTATATTTTTATCCAACTATAATACTGCCCCTCTAGCATTTTAGGATTTAGACTGCTTTGAGAAAATGCTCGTAAAAAGCCAAACTAAAAGCGCTTTAAGCCAGAAATGTCAGTTTAAGAAGAAAGGATGTGATTTAATGTTTTTGTTGTTCCATGCTTAAAGATTTATGTTTCGGATGATTTTAGATATTTCTAAAGATACAAAACTTAACATATTCATTCTATTTACAGTCAATGTAGAAGCTAAATCATCAGATACTAGTTGTGTATGTTTAATTTTTTAGTTTTTTTTTAAGAAAATAACTTTGTTATTGCTAGTTTTTAAATGACTGCCATGTCAACCTGACAAGTATTTGAACTTTATAATTAAAAATTCCACACTTTATAAATTTTTGTATTTTATTTTTAGTTTCCCTATCTTATCTTATTGTCAACATCCCTGTTTATCACAAAAATATATCATGCTTTTTAATTGAAAAGAAAATTTAGATCCAGCCATCTTTGGCTGTCATAAACATAAAATTAATTATAATGATATTTAACTGTAAATAATTTTTGCTTAGTGATCGTTATTTACTAGCAATATTTACTTATCCTCCCTTTTTAATTATTTTTTCTGTTAGCATTACGCTTTGATTTTTGATTATTATTATAAATTAGAAAGTTAAAATCAAAGAAAATGTTTTATGTAAAACAGTGTTGAGTAAACATTGCTTATGTGGTTGAAGTAATGAATAAAAAATAAATGTAAAATTCATAATAAAAATTCATAAAAGGTATTTTGATAAATGGTATCAGAAGAGCAAAAGGCAATACTTGTGCAACACCAAACAATTTTGAAGAAAGAAATTGACTATAATCGTGTCAAAAACAAATCAACACTATTTCCTTCTCTGGAACATTTTACGAAAAACAGTGGAGGGGGTGGGGAAAGGGACTCCCGTGTGACAGATGAGGAAAAAGAGCGTAAATTAATATTAACATAAATGCGGAAAAAAAAAGCGTTTGGATACAAATGAGTGTCATGGAACCATTGCTCAATATGACAGTTTTGAAGTGTTAAACGAAACTGATAAATTCTTTGTTCAACTTTTATACCTTTCAAAAGGATAAAATCTCAGTCACGGGACTTTTATCTTTACTTAAATTGATTGTTTGTTACGGATGAAACAAAAAAGTTAAGCACAATTAGTGTCCTTTCAAATATAAATGGTTTTGTTTATTTTAAGGAAATTACACGAATATTCATTTAAGGCACGTTTAAGTATTTAATTGAATTCTGAAATATGATTCATTATGCCTAGAGAAGGACATTTCGGTTTCATAGGAAAACAACAAACACAAAAGAAATTTTTTAATAAGCAAACACGTGTATTGAAAAAATTAATTAATATTTCAATATGTAAGTTTACATACATACTAAAATGTTGTATTGGAGAGGCCGTTAAACCTCGAACAAGGCTATGTATTAATTTTGTATTTAATTTTTATTTTATAACATACCATTTTAATAGTAAGGTGCACAATTTCCTCAAAAAAAACCACTCTGAATAACTTTTTATCTAATGATCAGATCTTCACGTTCTGGGACTCAATCTTAATGGTTTCGAGGAGGCGCTATTAATAAGTGCAGACGATATTTTCAGTTACGAAAGCAGACACTAAAACGTACTTTCTCTGAATTAACACACCTTTTTTCCAACGGATGGGGATTTCTGAACCCCGAAATATAGGGGGTACCCATGATCTGGGAAGTAGGGCTCCCATAGTTTGATCAGGAGAGTGATAAAACGTTTAGGTCTCCTAAATGTTAAGTATATCTTTTTACGTATTTCTCTGTATTACGAGAACTTTTTAAACAAATTGAAAAAAAATTTGCATACAATTATAAAACTCGTTTATCTTTAATTTGGTGAAAAATAAATTAAATTTCAATCAATATTTATTATGTTTTATTATGAAGTAATAGTAGAAAAATTATAATATGATTTTTTACATTATTTTAAAGTGTGTAATTTTACATAACAAAATACAAAACGTGAGCAAAATCGGTTGAATAGTACCAGAGAAATTGAATTTTAAATAGAAATCTTCTTTAAACTTCGATTTCTTGGGAACTATTCAACTTATTTCGCTAAAATTTTGTATTTTGCCATGCAAAATTACATACTTTAAAATAATGTAGAAAATTGCATACCTTACAATTAAAGTTTTTCCAACTATGATTGAATAAAATAATAAATCTTTACTAATCCTCTGCTTATAATGTTTTATTTTTTTATTTATTTATTTTTCTTTTTTTCTTTTAAATTACGTCCGCCATCGTCTTCTCAGACATAAGGCGTCTTGCAGTTCAATGCAATAGTGAAGTAGCTCCAGAAGGTGAGAGGGCACGAAAGTCGTCACAGGAACGAATGTCAAGATAAAAGGGGCAATCAAATACATGCTCCCCAGTCATAGACGAAGTGTTACAGATTACACAAAGAGGTGTATTTTATATAGATGGGCCTGCAAGTACTCATGTCCAGTAATTATTCTAAGGCAAGCAACTCCCTCGGCCCTGGGAAGGAGGGAAAGGTGAGAGCGCTGCTGGCCATAAAGAAGGCTAGCCCAGGATTTGCCATCAGCTAAGTCCCTAAGAGCAAATATTGTTCTGTGTTTGAATTTACTCTTAAGAAGCCGCCTTGCATTTCTAAGAGGAACTGGATGAGAAGATGGATGCAATGCTGAAGCCTCTCTAGCCATCATGTCAGCTCGTTCATTTCGGTAAATGCCACAATAGCCAGGGATCCACTGGAGGACTACCTCTCTTCCAGAACAAAGAAGAGAGTCGATGCGTTGTTTACGCTTAAATTCAAGTTCACAGGGGTATAAATTATATTCAGAAATGGTCTGAATCGCATTCTGAGAATCGCAGCTTATGCGGTAAACCAATTGTAATTACACAGGTTTCCCTTTTTCTTTGAGACAAAACATTATTACGGAACTATTTTGAAAAATTTTCGAAATTTTTTTACTCAGGAGCATGTCGATTTGTGTTTCACATGGATGAGCATCCTCTGTTAATAACTGTTAATAATGGTTAAATAAATATTTATGCCCTCTTCCCCTGGTTAAAATTTTTATCCAACCATATACATACATATATATATATATATATATATATATATATATATATATATATATATATATATATATATAAATTCAAAATGTAGAGAAAACATGGAAAAAATTACAGAACAATGAAAAAAGAGAAAAGTAAAATTAATTTTAAAAAATTAGATACAAATATATCCGGGATAAAAATACATAATTCATTCACCATCTCACACGATTATATCCGCAAAAAGGAGTGCTTTCTAATAATTTCTGAATCAATATAGCCAAAGCAAAATGTATCACTACAATAGTGCAAGAAGCACTCAAAAAAATTTGAAACAAATTGGAATAGAACGCATTAAACAAGAAACAGAAAATAAAATGTAAAGAAATAACAGAACAAAACATAAAACGAGATCTATAAAGCGAGTAGCGAATTCAAATGAACATACGTGAACGGGAAAAGTTTCAAGAATGATTTAAAATATTTTCGTAAGAAGATTGCCAGATTACAAAATATGATAACAGGAGGGCAAAGTGAGGTAAAAGCTTAAATAGAGGGATTTCATTTTATAGTGAGTTCCTACTGCCGTACTGAAGCGTGTTTGATTTGTTAGTTACCAAGGATGGGTCCTAAAAAGGATGTGCGCAAGGCAGGATTATACTGGATAATTTAAAGAAGTTTGCATTTAATAAAGTTGATACTCAATTATACAATTTTAATGATTTTAGAAAATTAACTTTTATTTAAGAAAAAGAGGGACAGAGAGAGAGAGAGGAAGAAACGTGAATTGGCTGCACCTAATTTTAGACAGGGATATCCATTTTGGGTAGATTCTTATTCGCCGATTTTCTTAATTGCTCGATCAAATTAATGTATTTAGAAACTCTTTTTGGAAAGTTTTATTCATTTATCTTTCGCTTCTGACAAATTCCCTCCGTTTATAAGCCTATACTCACTTTTCACAATATCGATATCCAAGAAATAACTCTTTACTCTTAGTTTAGAATATGTTGTCTTTCAAGAACGAATAATTTATGTTTTTAATTTGCGTGAATACTTTTGTTTTACGGAAACAAAAATTTGACAAAATCTTAGAATAGCTTTCTAAGACATGTTTCTCAGTTTATAAAGATGTCTTTCCTTTATTTAAAGTTAAATACAAAGAACAGAAATGAAATGATTGTTTTACATTTTCCGTTACATATTATACACAACGAAATATAGAAGCATTTCTTTAAAGTTTAAAGAAACAGAAATGCTCCTAAGTTATACCCGATTCAGGAATTGATATTATGTAATAACTACATTCACTATATATCATCTAAAGAAAATTTTAGAAAACTAAAGTAAAACTTCTGGAAGCTTATTCTGGAATCATTTTGCGATCATAAATGTAAAAACAAAAAAAAAAAATTTTTTAAAAAATGCTTGTCTCAATACATCAAATGAAGCAATTCTATTGTACAAATGAAGCAATTCTATTGCTTCATTTGTTTACAAAAAATGTATCGAGAAACACATTTTTCTAAAAAATATTTTTCATTTTACATTTATGTTCACAAAATGATTATAAAATAGTAATACCATAAGCTCTCAGTTTCAAGAATTCCTTACTATTCATACAGGTACTTAAATAAATTATTTTAGTCTAGGGACTCCAGAATTTCCTTATTTTATGTCAGAAACTTTAGGTTGGCTCGACAACCAGTTTCCTCATAAGTTTAATTTTATAACATATATTAAAAATATAATCCATTTATTAATGTTTGGAACTTTAAAAGCAGAGGGACAAATTTCAAAAATCTTTTAAAAACTAGTTAAAACTAAAAGAAATTTTTCAGATGTCATTGAATATTTGTGATAAGAAAAAATAGCTTTAACATCAAGTACATTATAAAAAGAAATACAATATTAATCAGCATTTTTCTAATTATAACTGCATTACTCAAAAACCGTCAAACATTTTATCATGAAATCAGCTTATTTCTTAAGAAAAGAAACCCGTTTTCGAAAAGTAATATTTAAAAATAATGAAATTATATTACTGATGCATTCTTTTGCTAAATTTCGGAGAAATTTTCCTTATTATAGATTTCATCGCAGTTTTTTTTTTTTTAATTTTTTTTTTCATTGCTTTTCTTTTAAAAATTATTTTTAAAAATTTCCCTTTCTTATCATATCAGAAAGCAAAAAGAATTGAAAGAATTTCTATTAAGAAAGATTATAAAAAAAATATTTTTGAAAAGAATCTTTCAATTAAATTTAGAATTCCAATTCATCTCGTGCAGAAAAAAGAAAAAAGGAAAGGTGATATTTTATTTCATCTTCTTTTTATTGCGCCATCAACTCTAAGAGTTATACCCAGATTTGTTTTTCATGTTAAACAATTCAATTTTTTTTATATTCATCAATAATCTTAATGATATCAATAATTTACCTAATAGTCTTATTACTTTTTCTATTTTTTCATCGACACTACCCTACAATAATGGAAGAGATACTTTTAAGTTTTTGACATTTTTTTAAAAATTTCTCTGGAAATACATAAAGGAATATTTTGTAACTTCAGTGGAGTTCAGTTCAAGCAATTTTTCGTACTTAGGTACTGTCGGTTATTTTACCATAATTTTAGAAAGAAAACTCTAACTGTATAGGGTTATTTCGAGTGCCCCTTTCTCGTCATACCAAAACACGTCTTTTGTCACACTCTAAACTGAATCGGGTCTCGTCCGCAAACAGCGCATGATTCCAATCATTTTGCATCCAATCTTGATGTTCAGCAGCTTACTTTGGCTGTAAACGGAAAACACCCCATTGACCTACGTGCATACAGACAACCCTCATGAAGCCTATTTCGAATAGCTTGAGACCCTTCGTCCGGTTGCAGAAAGAAATTGTCTTTGAATTAGCCTTAGCATTGGATGTTTTGACTCGACGAGCTGCTAACTGGATATATCTGTCATTATTTGTTGAGGTATCAAGTGGAAGATCTTGTCCTGGACAACGTTTTGCATACCTTGTTTCTCTAAATCGATTCCAGTCTTACTATAAACCTTCTAGCTACTCCAACAGCGTTCGTTACACTTCTTTGTGCTTGTCCGGATTCTAGTCACCCGATAATACGCTGAGTAATGGATTCTGGCAGATCACGTTGTCATGACATTTATAAGTTACCTTTCCTTAAAACAAAGGAGGAAATCTGAATTCACTGCTGAGCTAACAAAAGACATCAGCTTCAGCGAAATCAAAATTTATGCGCTCATACCCTTTTTCTGATTTTGTGACGTCCTCAACGTTGATTTGCATATGGAATTTTCTCCTTCTGTTTTCTGCTATACTTAAAATTTTAGAGGCTAAAAGAATTATCAAAAGAAATATTTGTGTAATTTCACTAAATCCATGTGCTCTTTTAGTTTTTTTTTTAACTATGTATAGACATATAATGAATATATTTATCATCGTAAATATTAATGTTCGTTTGTCTCTATGGTCTACATGAGTTTCTATATCATTCATCCGACTGAATGAAATTAACTTTGAACCATTCAGGAAGAATGTATCAAAAATCACGTTTTCTCAAGGGATTGACATTTATGGCTATATATTTTGAAATAGTTTTATTAATAAATCTAGCTAATAGTTCACATTAGTAATGAGTCTGTATCAGTGTATCTGATATTTTGTTACTTAAGAGTACCTAGTACTTTAAATGATTACATCATAAAAGTAACAAGTTCATTTTGTATCAATTCGTTTCTAAAGTATGAAGTCAACAAGTAAAAAAAAAAAAAAAGAAAAGATACTTTTCAATTTTATTTAAGTCATTAGATAGCGGCACCGTGCAAACCAATTTTGATTTCCTTTTAGAATTGAACCATTTTTTACGAGTAACTCCATATGAATATCAGAAAGGAGCAAGTATCCATTGAATCATGTTTCGACTTGGATCATTTTGCATCAACTTGTATCATTATACTAACTTAGCGAAACGATTGCTGTTTTACTCTGAATTCGACTGCATTCAGTTGCTACGGACTCGTTAGTTTGAAACAGTTCCTTTATCAGACTTGATACAAAATAGCAATGACCGAGGGAGTATCTCAAAAGTGGGAGGGGCCTCTCTTCTCCTCCCGTCCTTGGATATATATATCACAGCAATCAAGAATTCGATTAATTGTAAATTTTATTATACAAATATCGAGTAAAAATTGCAATGTTAGAAGGGGTTATGTCCCTTCATTTATAAAATGTGAAGGGACTAAAGCCCCCTCTACCCACCCCGATTTGTTCGATGGCACCTGCAAAGTAGTTTATATTTTCAATTTGATACCGATTCAATTCGTTCCAGATTTTAAAAATGATCCCATTTCTGTATGATCGCATTTTCGTGCTATATTAGTTCAATAGCAGGATAGTTTAAATTTCTCTAAACTTATATGCTTTTATAAAAGAACTTCTATAAATAATTATTGCAAAACTTTTTAATTTATTGTCATTTACTACGATCTTTCCTTGAGGATTTTTCGAACTATTTTGACTAAAATTACAAACTTTTTGCTTTATGATATTAAGAAAAAAAAGTTTTTTTTTTTTAAATTTATTTCAATTAAATAATTTTATATGAAATTTATGGGAAAAATTAATTTCAATTTGATTTTCAAAATATTTTCACATGAACTGAAGAAGTTTTAGTTTTTTCAGCTAATTATCAGGAAATAAATAAAATTAAAACATTTTGTCTAGCCATAAATTTAGTTCATTTTTCAGTAGTAACTAATACATGAACTTTTAAATTATATCTGCAGATTTGTAATATTTTTAAAACTTTCTTAAAAGTAACAATAATGATTACTTGTTAATATGTTAATTTTTTAGCAAAACATTCATAATTTTGTGTTTGATTTAAAGCAACTGTCGTTAAAATTTATTACTAAAATTATTTTTCAGTCAGCATTTATCTGCATCTCTACCACACATAGATATTATCATTTTTTTCTTTTTGCTTACAATTATGATTTAGGATATATTTACTATTAGTATTGTGAGGGTTATGTAAAACCACTTGTTTCTTAATGACCCTTTTAAAGCATTTTTATTGAACTTATAGTGTAAAATTTTAAAGTATCTTGGAAATAAGAAATTGAACGGAAATCATGTAATAAATGCCCACTCAGTGAGAAATTTTGCAATAGGGCTACAAGAAAAAGGAGACATTTGTGAAAGTTATTTACTAAGTAGCAAATAATCGAGATAATTTGTTGCAGGGTAAATAAAAAATTGTTCAAAATTTTTGAAGAATTTTCTTTTTGTAACTTTTTACTGTACTAAAAAACGTGTAAGTGCCGCCGCCTTTAAGGGGGGACCCCACCCTAAATATTTCAAAAATTCGAAAAAAATTTTATTGCATTTTTCGTATCTTTGTACTCTTCCTAATGTCTGTCTAAAACGATTTCTCGGTACCTAACTTCGTTTGGAAGTTATACCGGAAAATAGAGAGTCGTAGCTGAGCAGGTAGAAAAGCCCGTTCGGCCGGATTAGGAGGGGCGACATTCTTTTTGTGTCTCATCCATTCTGTTGACTGTATATAGAAACTTATTGTGGACATTTCAGTTATAGACCATTATATATATGAAATTAAACGTTTTCCCCTACCAGATGATGTTAGTGTTAGTCTTTATTTGAATAAGTCAACTGTTCTGCCTCGTGCGTTGTGCGCAATATAAAAGCGATAATTTTTTTAATTTCTGAAGTTAAAATGAGTTCAAATTCGAAAAAAAAAAGGTTCGGGAAGAACACACGTGGACTTGAAAGGGAACAAAAAATCGACGTCACTGCAAAAGAGCTGAAAATCCAAGCATCGGTCGTTAAACAGATATTGTATCAAAGCAGAAAATGAAACTATAAGTTCAATGGCCGAAGGAGAGATATATGGACCTGGAATTGCAGAATAAAGGTTAGTCATTACTATTTTAATAATTTACTAGATTGAATCTAAGTCAAAACTTAAAACGCGTTTTTCTCAAAACGTTGTTTTTTGACCTGGCCTAACTTTTTTCTCATGATTTATACATCGAAATAAGCTGTTCTTTATTTTAAATTACGTAAAAATATATTCTTTAGAAAGTAGCATAGGATTTTTTTGATATTCTTATATTTCGATTTTATATTAGTATTTTAATGAATATTTTTTTAATGAAAAACTTGACTTTTTTTTTTTAAGTTGCCGCCATTTTGGTAATTTTGCGAATATCAAAAAACCGCTATGCTACTTTTTAGACAATGTCTTTATGTTTCAGAAAATCTAAGCAAAATCTTTTTCCTATGTTTCAGGACTTCTAAATCCATGAGGCAAGTGAGGTGCTACTTTTTGATGACCAACCATACACGGAGCTGCCACCAACTTATTTTTTATTATTTTGTAAAAGAAATTTTTTTTAAATAGACTTAAATTGTAGCTAAATAACATTAAAAAGAAACAAGGAATCTCTGCATTGTCTCTATTACTTAAAAAAAATTCAAGAAAAACGTTAATATTTTACCATCTCAGGGTGGGGTCCCCCCTTAAGGGCGTGGTATTTTGCTTTTATGCTCAAATATTTCATAAAACGGGGATGTGTGGAAAAGGGTACAAGAAAAATGACTAAACAAAAAAATAAACACTTCCAGAATTATTAGTTGTAGTATAATATACCATAATGTAGCATAAAATACCATAGTGTATTATATCAAACGTGTAGTATAAAATACTATGGGGGCCGAACTACTGTCCGTAGAAATGCGATTAAAGGGTTGATATTTACCGTGCCGAAAAACACTTTTAACATACGATTTCAGCACGAATATTTTCTAAAGTTATTGCAGTTTTAAGCATTTTTTTTCCGTGAAATTTTTCTCGCTCATTTTTGCTTTACTTAAAATCTATCTATTATTGTAGAAAATATTATCGAGGCATTTATTTTATTTGCTTGCTCTTGACTTGGCAGAAAAAGCAACAAAAAAAAAAAAAAAAAAAGAGCAATAGAATATATCTTGGTAGCAATAAAGTTTTAACATTTGCACTGAAATTTCTTAAAAACCTAAAAATTTAATTCAAGTGTTCTAGAAATACAAAAGCCGTTTCCTAGTTGATAGAATGACATAAGGTTACAGTCCCGTATCGTTAACGAGTAAAATTGAATTTTACTTATTGATTCTAGTGGATGCACTAGAAGAAATCAGGGGGCCGGTTAGCGGAAGGAGCATTGCACAGTCTCTTAGTAATAATAAAAAGGCAGTGGAAACAACAATCATTATAGGGAAAATAAAGTTACTTCCTAACGGCCAATTCAGTGGGAAAAATCGTAGAAAGCTAAAAAGATGTATCCAGTAATCAGACCACGTATCCTGCCATGTGACTTTTTTTTATCGTCCGCTAAACCTCAGGTTCAGAAAAGGGATTTTTTACGAAAAGAGCTTATATCTTTACAGTTTTAACTTCATTTAATAGTAATACATAAAATTCTTTCAAAATTACAAGAATGTTTTCTAGCGAAAATAATTTGTATTTCATTTATTCGAGAAAAAAAATTATGAAAACTTATCAAATTAGTGTTATCGGTAGTGAAACTTTATATCTGACTCAATATTTTGAGTCGGTTTGAGTATACACTGGAAAAAAAATTCATGATCGAATTACGGAAAAAGTAGTATATAAAAAGTAGTATATATATATATATATATATATATATATATATATATATATATATATATATATATATATATATATATATATATATATATATATATATATATAGATAGATAGATAGATAGATATTTTTTTCATCCCTTTTTTAAAACACTACGAAATTTAACTTCAGTTTCCATGCTTATTCAATCGGATTATGCCTCAAATTTTACAATATGAGATAATAAATGCAATAGTAAGTTTTTGAGTAAAGAGGGTATTTATATAAAAATTGTAATCTAGTTTTTATTATTAATATATAGCATAAAACCTTCACTATTAGATCGCGGAGTGATAGTAACGACAATTTTTCTATTGCGTTTTCATTATTTTTTGAAGCATAATTAAATACTGACTATACAACAAAATAAAATTCTTCTACACAATAAAACAAACACAAATAAAATACTTCTACATTTTAGTTTTTAAAAAAAGAAATGGTATGTTAAAGAAGACAAGTAAAAGAGAAACGCATCATTTGCTCTTTCGAAGTTTGTAAGTAAAATTGATATTTCTGGAGAAGAAAGTAAACAGGTGCGTGTTTCATGATTACAGGAAGAAAAAATTCTCTTGTGTAAAAAATATGCTTTTGAAATGAATTGTTCATTCAGGTGACAATTTAGAGCACGACACAAGAATAAACCTCATAAATCACTAATAACATATTGTTCACATTTTAACTTCCTCCAAATCATAATAAACAATTGCAGGCATTTTGAACTCTTCATTTTTACCTTCCTTTATATTTCTTTTTCAATATAGCTGTTACTACATATTGTAAATTTGTACTAAGTTCTCTCATTCGCTGACAAAAGTAATAAAAACAAATATTACGTAAGAAAAACATAATGTGAACGTGTAATGAAACATATTGTTGACATTCCTAGTTATAACTTTTAAACTAAAGGTTAATCTTACGAATAATATTACTGTTGTTATTTATTTATTTAGTCATTCATTTATTTAATATATATATATATATATATATGGAAAAAATATTTTTACCGTAAAAATTACAGTTATTTCATCCATTCATTTCATTTCCTATCCATGAATACGAAATGAAATGGTATTTTTATTGCAATAAATAATACAAGTGAATATAGTTTAATAAAAGATAAAAGTAAAAACATATTTTACTGGCTGAAATTTTTTGCTGATGTCAGCCAAATAATTTTAATCTTTGTTATTTATGTAACTATAAAATGTGATTTTCGGTCTAAAGAAAATTCGCCATACGCATTGAGAAACTGACCATTTCGGGTTTTTTTT
Organism: Parasteatoda lunata; assembly: GCA_949128135.1. Taxonomy (NCBI): domain Eukaryota; kingdom Metazoa; phylum Arthropoda; class Arachnida; order Araneae; family Theridiidae; genus Parasteatoda; species Parasteatoda lunata. The sequence goes on along the minus strand of OX421974.1, from coordinate 104,243,200 downwards.
TAAATTTGATTTAGGAGAATGATATTGCAATGTAATATTTTAATTCTTTATATTTTTTTTATAATTAGTCGTAATGTTACCTGATTAAAAACTTAATTTGCTTGAAAATTTACAATTTGGAATTAACAGTCGATCGACATATTTCCAGAACTCAAAAAAATTAAACTTAAGGAACACTGTAGATACGTCCGCTATAAAAAAACAAAAAATAACTAAAAAAAAAATAAAAAAAAAGAGAAATAATCAATTACTGCACATTGTTGAAACCTGCGGGTATAAATTCAGTTTCGACAATGCCAAAATTATTTCCACCCGAGTCACATCAGCTCATCTTGAGGCACTGAAATATTGTTTTATTAGTATGAATGCTGATTTCCTTGTTAACGACATTAGTTCCTCATCGCCTTTCCATAGCGCGTGGAAATGCATTTTACTTTATTTTCCCCTCTCGGTCACTGTGGTTTTATTTTGTTCTGTTTTTTATGTTTTTTTTTTTTTTTTTTTTTTTTATTTTTTTTTTTTTTTTTTTTTAGCAGCTAGGGTTTTTTTAGTTTTGTTTCTCATCTTTTTTTTTCTATTTTTCGTAGGCAACTTGAAAATGGGCGCCTACTCTTGAGCGCTTGCCATACAAAATCGTTAAGTGTTTTTTTCAGCAAAAAAACTTGTAACAATAGAGTAAAAAGTTCACATTTTAAATTTGCTATAGAATCAATTTTGAATATTTATTTTGTATTTATTATTTTAATAGCTAGATGATGTATTTATTATTTTAATAGCTAACCTTTGGCTTTAAATAAAATTAATTGTCTAAGTCAATATAAATTATTAAAAAGTAGATATAAACTGCTAATGATCAGTAATTATGTGACACAGTAACTAAATATTTTATCCTAAAATGTTATATTGAGAAGAGATGTCTAATATGTGATAGTTCTCCTATAAATGAAACCCTTTTTTCTGACGAATGAAAAATGGTGGACTCAATAAAAACAATATGAAACGCATGTGAAGGTTGTTTGTAAACAACTATAAGAATTCTATTGGCTGTAGTGATAGCATGGAAGGTGTTTGAAAATATTTCATTTTTTAAGTTTTTAATTTCGTTATTGAGTGCTTTATTTTGATTTCAGGGAAAGTGAATATTTTGTTATTTTTTATATATTATTTATTTGAGATATAAATGTATAAGCAATTTGAGATATTTTTATTGTTTATTTGTGATATAAGCAGACATGATTCAGGATTATAAAAGTCATCGCTTACGTATTGAATGCGTTATCGCATGATAAAACACCTTTTCCAGTTTTCGCGCGAATTTATTATCATTTTTATTTTTTGTAATAACACTTCGGTACTTTAGAGTTTTGCAATTTTCGCAGATCCAAACTCATTTTCCATGTTCGCTATTTTCGGATCCAATGACTTTTAATATGCCCGCTCTCCTCTTAGGCAATTTCTTAGATGAACAAAATATCACTGACTTTTTTTAAGAAAAAATATTTTAAATAAATAAAGGCTTACATTATAATGGAGACCTACTGCAGCCGAGAGAAAAATATACAACAAAAAAAAACCGTAAGTCGTGAAAGATCCCTGGAAATTAGCTCTCTAATCACATGCTCATAAGATATAACAATAATGAAAGTTATAATGACAGTTAGGTTCTAATTTTATTTTTAAAAAAGCATATCTCATGCTAAGAACCTTTTCTTCTATCAGAAGACATCATGCGATCACTTTATTATATAATCAAAGAACAACAGTTTCATTTTTAAGCCTTTAATTTTAAATAAAAATCAAAAAATAGAAATAGGATAACCACCGAGAATTACATTAAGAAATGATGGTAAAAAATTATAACCCGTCATATACTACATATATTACATATATTACATAATACTATTGTGAGGCTTATAAAATTACAACCAGAAGTAAACAAGAGAGAGAAAACTAAATAGGAGACTATTAGTTTTACAAGAGTAGCATTGATGGCTGATTTACATTTGATATAAAATCATTGGAAAGTTCATCTGAAAAGTCAGTTAATTAAAAATATGAATAAATAAAAGAACGAATCTAGACTTAGGTGAGTCACAAGTTTCTAAATTTCAAGAACACAAGCTAAATCGAAATGTTTTAGTTACAAGAGAAGACAAAGAAGCGTATTCTGAGAACTTTAAATTCGATGTCAAAGAAGTACCAGAAATTTAAGGTTCTCCACTGCCTTCAACCTCAGTCTCATCCAAAACCAGAATTAAACGCAAGACATTTTCTAGAACACGTGCCAGATATAGAATGCCGAAAGGACTTCGTGCTTGCCTTCGTGGTAGCATTGCCATATGATTTTAAGAAAGTAAAAATGAAGAAGAAAATGCAATGTAAAAAAATAAAAGATGAAGTTACGCAATACAAAGTTTCTTCGATCTTTGTAGACAGGTGTAAAGTACACAAAGGAAGCAAAGAAAACTTAAATTAAACCTGCAGAATTAAATAACAGAATAAGAAACCAAACTTTAAAATATTTATTTTGATTGAGGAAAAAACGTTCGTTATCCATGAAGGAGGCAAGAGATGGCCGTTCCCATCACAGATCTAAAATAAAACAATATGTACACTACTGGCCATTAAAATTGCTACACCAGGAAGGCGACACACCACGAACGTGAAATTTACAGGACGGATAAAGCATGTTGTGGTATGCAAATGATTAGCTTATCAGCGCATTCATGCAAATCAGGCTGCGGTAGCGACACCTGCACTGTGTATGAAAGAAGAGATTTGATAGTAAGTTTCTCATACAGAAATTAGATTTGAGCGTTGTTTTCGGGTAAAAAATTTCTGTTATGCCTCGTGTAAGAAGGGGAAATGCCTACCAGCATGTGTCTGAGTTCGATCGAGGCCAAATCGTGGCCTACCGGGATTGCGGTTTATCATACTGAAGTATTGCTGCTCACGTTGATCGAGATCAAATGACTGTTAGCAGAATATGGAATCGATGGGTTCATGACGGTCATATGGAACAACGTGCAAGATCTCAGCGGGTCCCCATCACTAACTACCGAGAAGGCAGACATATTATCCACATGCCCGAAAGGGATCGCACATCTACGTTACGAACCCTGAGTCAGGAAATGGGGTCATTTGCAAGACAACACTTGTCTGTACGAACAGTTCGACAACTTTTGCTGTATCATAGACTGTCAGCACGGCGTCCATGGCTTCGGCTACCCTTGATACGCTGCATCACAGACAGGAGCTTCTCTAATGGTGTGATCAACGACGAACCTGGACGCAAGAATGGCATGACGTCGTCTTTTCAGACGATTCCAGGTTCTGTATACAGCATCATGATGGCCACCTCCATGTTTCGCGACATCATGGAGAACGCCCATTGGCAGCTTTCATTCGACATCGTCATACTGGCCCATCACCTAGAGTAATGGTATGAGGTACTATTGGATACACGTTTCGATCACCACTTGTTCTCATTGCCGACACTTTGAAGAGCAGCCGTTACTTCTCTGATATGTCAGGGCCAGTTGCTCAGCCTTATCTTCGAGGCCTCCATAACGTTACGTTTCAGTAGGACAATGCACGACCGCATGATGCCAGCATTGTCGTGACCTTCCTTGACACAGAACATGTTTGCCTGTTGCTCTAACCAGCACCGTCTCCTGATCTCTCACCAATTGAAAACGTCTAGTCAATGGTTGCCGAACGACTAACACGTCACCACTTGACAGTCACTACGGTCAATGAATTGTGGCATAATGTTGAAGCTGCATGGAATGCTGTACCCGTCCATGCTATCCAATCTCTGTTTGACTCGTTGCCCAGGAGAATAACTGCCGTTATTGCTGCCAGGGGAGGCTGCTCTGAGTACTGATTCCTCAAGATCTATACGTCCGAATATCCAGAACATTTAATCACTTGTTCTTCCAACTATAATGCAATAAATATCATTCTATTATTTGCATTCCTTCCTGGTGTAGCAATTTTAGTGGTCAGTAGTGTATATCGCTTATTAAAGAACTGAGATTTATGTAACTTCCATTAATTCTTTCGGTTTCAGATCTAAGAAATATATTTTGAATTTTCTAAATTGCTTCTCAACTTATGGCGACTCAACTTAGTTGCGACGAAACTATGGTAAATGTATGGAAAATAAGCGTTATTTCTCAACTTAAAAAAGTTCAAAAAAGATCTGCAATGGGTGATAGGCGAGTTTCAAATGTATTATTACTGAGGCATATTATGAATTACCTGGACTGCTATAGAGGGAGTCCATAAGGATTTTCCTGACCAATGGACAAGGATGTGTTCAACTGCGAATAAATTTCACAAATAAGTTTCAACGGATTTAAAAAGATTCGTCACAAATGAGAGAATTTCTGATCTCAGTACAGATCAAAAAGTTTAATAAATATAGGCCAAGCAGTTTCTTCTTAAAAAAATATCTACCAAATTTAGTGTCATTAAGCCCTGGGAAGATAGCAGGATAGCTCACTATGCTAAATAAAGTCCTGTGAGCTTGCATAAGAAGCTTAGATCCATCAATAAACTTAATGGAATTAACTTTCTTCAATATGTAAGTATATGATGCAATGGGCCAGGATAGCCTGATTTCAAGAGCGCTGGAATTCCGTTCGTGAGAACGGGAGTTCGAATCCAGAGGGCTGAAGACTTCCCGTGCAGTAAAGGGTGATTGGTACACGTTAAAGCTGTCGGGTCACAAAGTCCTCCATTTTACAAAAACAAATTATACTCTGAAGGCACTGGAATGGAGATTGATCTTTCTCTGGTTCAGTTTAAAATTACGATCTGTGTATGAATGACTGGATGTATGAATGGGTCCACCCTATAAGCGGGTCCGACGTATGGGTGTGGCAGAAGTCGAATTCCGGGCCATAGAAGGTGCCACTGGAAAACAAGAACAATCGCCCTCCTTGCCTTTATGGCCTACGAAAACAACAACAGTATATAATGCAATGTGATTTCTTGCAAAATGTAAATCAGCCATCAATGCTACTTTTGTGTTTTTTTACGTTTTCTACTTTGGAATGTGTGTTTGTGGTATGTGTGTGTTCCTTATGTCTCTCTCTCTCTCTCGTTTACTTTTCATTTTAGTTTAATAAGCCTCACAATATTATTAGTAATATGCAAAAAACCAACAAAAAAAAACCTCCAGTGCCCGTTACTGAGCAAAGAAGAAAATGAATTAGAAAAAGTAATATATAGTGAGTAATATATTAGTAAATACACAAAGTTTGCAAGGTGTTTTAATTTCTTCTGACAATTTTGAAAAATTCGGTGATTTTTTAAAATTTTGCACTTTTTTTGTAAAATTCATAATTTTTACAGCTGTTTAAAAAAGTGAAAATATTGCTGAAAATTCACAAGTAATATATACAATATACAACTTTTGAGGGGCAATTTGTTTTTATATGGCTAATTTCAAATTGTGAAAAATTTATAAGAATTTGCTATTTTTTTTAAAATTCAGAAATTTAATGTTTTGTCGGGAAATGAAGATGGCTCATAAAAATTCTGAAAAGATTTACGTGTGATATTCTAATCCATATACAGATTTTTGGAGGTAGTACTTTTCGATTATCAAAAACTTTTTTTCTCTCCAACCTATTCACTGATTTTATACTGATGACAGTCTACAATGCATGAAATGATTGAATCTTATTATGGTAGAGACATAAAATTTTAATATCAAAATTTATTTAATATCTCTGATGTATAAAAAATTACTGTAATTTAATTTTTCAAAGAATTTTTACATTGAATCGTTTTATATATTCAAAAGATTAAAAATATAATTAAGTTAGTATTTTTACACAATAAAGTTGCTCAGAAAAATATTATATTAAAAGAAATCTTTCAATTTATTATTTAAGTACTTAGAAAAAAGCTTATTGGTCTAATTATTCAGACTCGTTATGTCTTTTTTTCTCTTAAAACAGTCCCTAGCTACAAATTAGCCTTTGTTCATATTGTATTATTTAACGTTATATTATATCTAATTGTTTCCAAATTACGGTTGCAAAAGAATGAACTATTCTAAAAACATTTCTCAAAAAATCATGTAAGTAGTCTTCTTTGAAATGAAATGAATACGTAACATTAATGAAACTAATTAGTATAAGCAGTAGAGCGAAATGTGTGCTCATTATATTTTTCCAGTTTATTTGCTAGCTTATTGTGGAGCAAAAAACGTATCTTCAAAAAAGAATAAAAGTGTATTTTAAAAACAATTTTGGGAAAATTCTTAAAATAAAATGTTTAGTTAAAAACAATTAAAAACCGTTTTTTACTCACTGTTATATTTTTAAAAACATAATTGGTTGGGAAACATAGTTGTAAGTAATTGGCATATGAGTGTAAGTAATTAGAATAATTAGTTAGTGTATTTTATATTAATTTTAATTATAAACTTTACAATTAGTATCAACGTGCATTTTATTACTTGCAGAATAAAACTAATTATTTTTAATGTGGAAATATTAAAATAAATATCTGAAAATTTATCTAAATCTATCTAGAAATAATTCAGGAAAATACTGTTTCAATTTAATTAATTCTTGTTTTATTTTATTTTTATTCCATAACTTAAATTTTATAGAGATCGAATTAGACTTGGTTGATTGTTTTAGTCCTAACGACTAAAACGTTCGAAAATATCACCATTTAAATTCCACTCGTTCCTTTTGAAGCAATCATTTTCTCAAAAATCGGAGGGTTAAATTCGCTAAGTATAAAATTTTGAAACTAAAATCGTCACCTCTAAAAATTACAACGTATATTAAGCTTTAAACCAAAATGCCTACATTTTGTTTAAAATCGTTTAAAATCGAAGTATGAAGATGAACTACATGAATAAAGTACAAATAATGGCACAAGAATATACGTACTATAGTTTCGGTTTTTATATTAAGTATTTTGAAAGTTTTTTTAGTAGTTTATTTAGTGTTTCTTGTATCCTATTCTTTCTTAACGTTTTAAAATCTATTTAATTTCAATTTATGCACACATGGGTTCTCAACCCACCTCACACCTCTGTTTTTTTATCTTTTTTTTTTATTTTATTATTCATTCAAACTTTTCTTTCGTCCATAATTGGTTTAACTACTTTTTTTATCTTTCTTGCAAGTTGGTCATCTCGCTTCGTCTTTTTGTGCTTTTACACAGAAAAAGGATCTTATTTATGGAACCGGAACTATACTGATTCATTTTTGTGTCATTATATGTACTTTATTCACATTTTTGTAACGTTACGTAGCACAAAGTGCACTTATAAGTACTTTGTTTAGCTATAAAGACGTTTATAGGCAAGAATTTATATTAAAATCACATAAAGTACTTTCTGAAAAAGTAAACGCACTTATTTGCTTTGTGAAGGGGATAATTTGATGATTGAACATAAACGTTTGCAGGTAGGCGATGCAGATTACTTTGCAGGGCATTAGCATAACCTACACTGTACTCTGGTAGTATCTCATTAAACCACACGGCTATATCTAGAGCTAGTAGATTGTCGGCAAATAAGCAACTACGTTCAATACTTCACTAAATTAGAACAAGAAGTGTCTAAAATGTTATCCAAACATGTTTAACTTCATGTAAAAATTTTGGATCGTGCCAAGCCTAATACAATAGAATTATTCATTCAAATCTTTAGAAATTTTAATAGTAAAAATACAGAGAAGATTTTAATTATATTGAACCTACGGTTCTGTATTAATTTACTTTTTTCAATACAACTCTGGAAATAAAGAACATAGTAAAATAAAATATCGCATTGAAATTTAAAGTCATCTAATTAAAACAAACATTAAAGAAAACGAATTATTCCTAATAAAAAGTTTATTTTTTGTGAGTAATTGTACTCAGATGTAAAAATTCACTTGAGACAAATAAAAAAATGAAATACTTATTTATTATTATAACGACTTAATTATTATTAAATTCAGTTGTTTTTTCTTAGAAAGTTATAAATCTTCTCAATGATGATATAAAGTGATAAATAATTAAATTTACTTCCTATCATTCTGTTTTCATTTGTAACTACATAATTCGATGCGATAATGGCTTTCATTGCGTATTGAAAAAAATGTTAAAATAGGAATAATTCCCATGTGTATACTTCAAAAAAGGGTAATCGTTAAACAATCATTAATTTAAATTTATTTAACTAAGGATGCACAGATTTAGTTGAGTTATTAACGATACAGATGTTTGAAAAAAGCAATAAGAACGGTTTTAAGAAAGCTACAGTTAAATTATCCAATCAGAATTTTAAAAACGAGTATTTTAATTGTTAAAACTAAACCTTCAAGAGGATCCATATGGTTTAAAATTAGTGTGAAAAATATTTGAAAAGAAATATTTGATAAGAAATAAGAAACACATGAAATAGCTAATAAAATAAAAAAAAATCGACAATTCTAGGAACAATTGAGGTATTTTATTCAGTTTTAATAACGAAGTCGGATTAAAGTTTTTGTTCAAATTTAAAACTCTTGTTGAATTATGAAATTTAATCATTTTACTCAGTTTGACTCAGATTTTTTTTGATAATAATTAGAGGAATATTTCTTCACGAATGGATCAAAAATCAAATGGAAGACTATTGTCTAGGTTTCTTGAATTTATAATGAAAGTGAGCGAAAACCGATGCCCATAATTATTTTATTGATCCGGTTTTAACCTCGCTCGCAAAAGAATTCAAATAACTATTCTAGGAACAACAGCGCAATAATCATGTAATGCTTGGAATTAATTTCTTTAGATATATTATCTTACCAAAATTTAATCAACTACCAAATAATCTTTCCCTGATTTCGAATCTGAAATTTAAATGCTTATTCTTGTTTTACATAATATGCCCTACGCTTCTTGGAGGATGTGTCATTCAGTGAATAAATGACTTTTTTGCTCAAAAATTCCAAAATTTAAGTACTGGCACCTTTTTTCTGGTATAAAAAGAATAAAATACATTAGGTATTGGGAGTACAAATTAGTTCAGTCCGTTTTCAAAAGATGGCTCTGGCAGTTATGGATGTTTCATAGTGACAGCTGGTTTTGGTGGTTTCAGAGAGGTTAGACATCTGTCAATAATATTCAGTTTATATCGCTTTAAGTTTCATACAAAAACCCTGTTTTTTACTTTGTTGAATATGTCAAATTTTGTGCTAACTAAGAAGCATTTGCGGAAGGTTTTATGTTTCTGCTTTAATTGGAAGAAAAGTGCAGCAGAAGCGCATCTAATGCTTGTAGAAGTTTATGGTGACAATGCTCCAACTGATAAATCATGTAGGGAATGGTTTCAACGTTTCAAAAATGGTGAATGGTGTTGTATACTATGAGCTGCTACAACCTGGCAATTCCATTACGGGTGGCCGGTATAGGCTACAATTGATTCGTTTGAGCCGTGCAGTTTGAGAAACGGAAAAGTTTTTTGACCACAAAAAAATAGACAGAACTAATTTGTACTTCCAATATGAAAATAACACTTTAGTGGCCCTTCAGTTTCGGATATTACATTGAAAAAAAGTGCTCGAAATTTCATAATCATTGTTTTTGCATTCCAGGGTAATAATATTAATAAATTTAAAATATTTGACACGATAAAAAAAAGTTGGAAACTAAGTTCCTACCGCTTTTTTTATTTTTTTTTAAAGTATGTATAGTGTTGGTTAAAAATTAAACTGTTTTCTGCCAATTTTCTTGTCATTTGACTCGAATTTTAATGCAAAAGTTAGTTTTATCGCTCTTCAACGAACTTAACTGGACAACCGAAACGAGGTTTATTTTTTAATTTGAAATTTCAATTTTTATAAAAGGCATACCGTTTACCAGCATTTCTTTCGACTATGGCATTCTCTTTACACGCAGCACAATTGACGCGATCATCTTTGGTGGCGTTAGATCTTTGATTGAAAGCAAAAAGAAGGAAATATCAAAAATGCCCTTTTTGCTCAGCTTGATATTCTACGTTAACTATCTGAAAATTTATATAAATGAACTTGGATAGAAAAGTAATAATAAAATTAAAATTAAAGATTCCAATAGAAAAAACATCCTATTTCGAATAGTCTAAAATATAATGTCATACAATTTAAAAGCTGCTAGTGTGAATCCATTTATCTGATCTGTCATTGTGATGTCAGTTAACTGAGTTGTCATTGAGAATTCATTTAAGCGAGCTGCCATTATGAAGATTTGGACTTCTATTCCCAATAGCGGCTTGAAAACTTTCAGATCAGTGCGCACCAAATCAACTGGGAAGAAAGGACGCAATGCTGACCCCATAGCCACCACCAGGTCTTGAATTTGGGAAGTCTAAAGCTCTATGACCCGTATGGTCCAAAACTTCCTATACAGGAAAGCTTTACATTGGTTAGAGATAAACAATTCAATTAACCATCATCGGGTTTCTAACCTGAGTCACATGTGATTCAAGCGAACATAATATTTACCAAGTAATTACCGTTTTTCAACTGTTACATCTAACTAGCTAGCCTTCACATCCGGGCATTCAAGTCATTCACTGAATGATGGGATTCCAAGTCAACATCTCTGATTTTATATAAATATTAATCGCAGTTGTAACTCAATTTAACTGCCCTGCTTGATTTTGTAAGTAGATCTGTAAGGATCCTAAAGTTAGGTCTCATGACCATCATTCGATAATATCCCAATATTCGATCTGCCGGTGTAATAGACTTCTAATAGAATTTCTATGAATATAGAGTTTTCTTTTCTTTAGTTCAGCTCTTTTAGTGCCACTGCCTAGCATATATTTGTCCGGTATGCTTTACATAGATAATTTCCACTGCCCGGTATGCATTTGGCCACTATACCCTACAAGGATATTTTTTTAAGAATAAGAGCACAGCCCGGTATTTTTTAAGGTAAGTGTCATTGCCCGGTATACTTTATTCTATACTATAGTAGCGCCCTCTCTGCCCGTGCAGCACAGAAAGTCGCACAAAATAACAAATACCTTACACTTAGAAAATAAACGTAACAAAATTCTGACAGTGATAACAAACAAGTTTCTGCAACATAGCGATTGAAATATTATTTAACCGAGGGTAAACATTTCAACAACTGATATTTATCAGATTTTAATTATAAAATTTTTTAGATTTTTTTTAATTATGGATCAGAGTCAGAACAAAGTCGTATAATTTTCTTTTATAGATAAATATTTCAATAATAAAAAAATTTGTGTTAATCAGAATATTTATTTAAATAAAATTGTCATTACACTTAAGATTAAGAGTATATTTTGTATTTCGATGAGTACAAAAAACATATTTTGTATTTGATTAAACTTCATTGCTGAATTCCAAGCGTAACAGAGCGAAATCACGCAAGCATTTTATTCTACAAAATATTACATATTTCGAGTTTTATCGTTAATTTTCATGCCGTAATTACTTACTTAATTTAAGTTTTGGATCACATATTTTTAAGCTGAAAGTTATTTTAAAGAAAACTTTACTTTTCCAAATAAGCTCATCATAAATTTATAAGTTTCATAACTTTAATAGCAAATTTCTAACTTTAACTTAGACATTTTATAAACATTTTTAAGTATACTCTTAAAAAGTCCTTTTATGATTTGTGTACTTCATAGATTATTTATTTTTTTGGTTATTTTTGAACAATTTGTTAAATTAAATACGTGGAAACAAAAGCTTCCTAGCTCATACCACAAAATTGTGATTAATAGACAGTTTGCTAAGACCAAACTAGAAACGTGAAAGCTCAAAGTTGCAGTTTCATAAAAAAAAACTTTAAAAATAAACGATTTTAGATTTTACGAAAACGTTAAAAAGTTATGTTTTTTTTATACCATAATTTGATTGAAAACATTTATTAGAAATTTTAAAAATCATTTAAAAAGCTAAATTCATTGTGTTTAATTTTTGTAACACATTCTTCCTTAATTAACCTAGTAAATGCAATATTCTAGAATACTTTGAGATAATTCTTACTAAATCTTAGTCCATAATATTTTTATTGATAAAATACATAACAAAAAATAAACGTTGTTGTTATCGCCAAAAATTTTGCATTCGTATAGTTAATTAAAGGGCTTTAAAAAGTATAAGTTGTTGTAGTTCTAATTCTGTTACATTTTAAATTTCAACATTATTGCCACATTATTTATTTTTTGCTTAATTTTTTAGGATTAAAAAGTTAAAAATGTACATTTTGTCTACACTGAGCCAAGTCAAACATTTAAAATACAATACAGATTAGTTAAAAAAGATTTACAAATGATTCATTTTAATGAATAAAATGCAGAAAACTCTTTTTAAAGAATTTGCTGGAAGTTAATTGTATATACGAGATATCCTGTTTTGTTAAAGGCATTTATTGTGAACATAATTTGATTTTATAAACCTCTGAGATAATATGATTAAATCTCATTGAAGGTTTGGGTGAAAATTTATGGAACATTTCCAAATTTATTCAAGAGACAGACAAAAGAAAAGAGCTTGCAACCAAAGTTTTATTCCAAAATAATAGTTTAATGTTAACTACGTAAACTTTTATTATTTTGTTTTACCCTTTCTGACCTTAGAAGTTTATATTTTATTTATCTTACGAATGCCTGTTTCTATCTAAGACATTGTTTATAAAGAAAGTGTATAAAATAATACTATATTTATAGAATTTGTTAACTATTGTTAAAATAGAATTTGTTAACTATACTTCTAAATTGGAAATGCAAACAGAAAATTTCGTAGATAATCAGTCAAGTCCACTCTTTAATAAATAAATTCAAATTTTATATGAATATTTTTTATTTTTTCCTTATTAATAGTCTTTTAATTCAATAAGCTTACTCTTAGATCTCTTCTGATACAAACAAGAAAAATGAATGCATAAACAGTGAAGAGAATTTTCAAATATCTTTAGATTTTACAACTTTAATCTTTGCTTTTGATTAATCCAAATGTTAATAAATTAAAACTAAAAGCTTTTTTTTGCATCATAATGAAAGTAAATACTAAAATATACGATACTTAAACCATTAATTTGGTAATTGTTTTCATTCATATGGTAACGGGTTTCCGGATATTTTTGTTTTTTCAAAATTATCAAATATTATTACCTCACATTTAGCAAACAAAAATCAACTGAAAAATAAATTTAATCTAATAAACGGTTTTTATACCCTGCTCTAAGGTATCATTATAAAATTACCAAATTTTATCACTTATTATAAAACAATATTTTATTTTTAATTTTAACAAAATCATTTCCAAAGAATAACCGAAATTTTTGATGCTCCCTTAGACCTACAAACACGGTAAGCTCTACCATAGTCAAATAGTTTTGACCATACTTTTTTCTCAGTGCGGGGGGGGCAGTGGCGTTCAAAAGATGAATAACAAGACAGAATAAATTTCTATGAACAATATAGTAGTGCATGAGATTAAAAATCATTTGCTGAATAATTGGCGCACATTGTAATTAAAAAGAGACTCTCTAGTAAAATATCAGAGTTCTTCACAACTGCATTGCGCATGAAAATATAATATATCTTGATTGGCCCCTTCAGCTATCACTGACCCCTTATCTGCCACGTTTTCTCTTCTTTTTATTCCATGCATTTTTCCTTTCCATTTCTTGTAAAAATGCACACTGTGTTGCAAGTGGTTAGAACACGTCAACGTTTGTTACATTTCAGCCTAGGAACAAGAACAGTTTAGAGCTTTTTTATTACTTTTAAGCATACTTTTTACTATTATTATTACTTTTAAGCATATTATTAAGCATATTAAGCATACTTCTAAGCATATTAATAAGCATTAATCATATAAATTATTACTACTTCTTGAATAAAACTATATTCTATTTTTCTTTATAGTCGATGAACAACCTATCCAAAAACCAGATGAACAGTGCGCGGAAAAAAAAGAAGAAAACTCCTTTAAAAACGTTTAATCATCTAAACACATTTTTAAGTACTAATCAAATTTTTTAATTCGAAGGCTATACAAATTAACAAATATACAAATTAACAAATTACATAATATACAAATTAACTTATACAAATTAACTTGATGCTCGGATCGTTGATCAAAAGTTATACAAAGTTGTAGTTTTCTTAGTACTGTATTTATGATAATCTTTTGATTTCAAGGTCTTAGCAAGTAATTCCATTTTATTATGCATTCATGTTTTTAAATTTCTCTTTTCTCATAGTTTATAAAAATTCTGTTTATTTAGTATGTTCGTATGAGAAAGTGAAGTCTGCACCATCAACAGCAGATGAAATCTGTTGGAAACAAAGCATATTTTTACATTATTTTAAAAAGAGTGTCATATATTCTGGAAAACTTTTTCTTACATAAAGTAATTATTTTTGAAAACATGCATCAAAATAATATCTAGTTTTAGAATATTAAAGAATAATGTAAGAAATGAAATTTTTTTTATCAAAAGCTAATAAAAAGGCAATTTCATGATAAAAAGTACAACATAACAGAAAAAATAAACATTTAACAGTATTCCTTCACTATCAAATTTTTTGGTTTTTATTTTGAGTATAAAGTTAAAACTCGTAATTTTGAAGTATTTTTGCAATAATATTTAAAAATAATATTTTTAAATTTTAATATCGTTTGTGTGTGTCAGTCACCAGAGCTTTTCCTCTATTTGACACTTCAAATACATCCTTTAATGGGGGTTTTCATTGCTTCCTGTTAATTTATAGTTTTTTTTAATAAATTTTTAAAAAAATAATCACGTTATTGTTTATAGAAGAAAGAGAATTTCGAAATACGAAACAGAAATTTTACTCCATGTAATTTCAATGTAATATCAGTCACATTTTAATTCAATTTTTATTCTAAACAAAATATTTATAATATTCATCCCGTTTTTATGCGCCTAATATTATTAGACTTTTGAAAAATATTCCAAATGATTTTAAAAAAAAATATTAAATATTTTTAAGTGAAATAAAAAAGTTTAAATATAAGAAAACCTATCAAAAAGTAACATCAGTCACCATAGAATTGTCCAGAAATGTTTTATATTAATTAATACTATTTCCAATTCAAGGAAAATTTGAAAGGGGTTATAAAAGGTAGAATACTTTTCTATTGAAGAGCGCAATCAAAGAATGTTATAAGTGACATACTTAAAAAAAAAAAAAAATCAAATTTCCAGATTATAGATTCCATTTAAACTCATTTAACCATAGAACTTTGGTTTATTTTATACCGATTCAGTGTTGCACTCTCTTTTATTAAATGATATAAGAGTTTCCAATTTTTCAAAGAGGCTAAAGAGAGAATAGAAGGGCTGATTCACTCCTTTGAAAAAACTCTCGCCACTCCAAAGCTGGGCTAGTTCATTCCTCTCTTAGAACTGAATCTACGATTTCCCTCTTCATGGCTTTACGCCGCACACCGAAGTTAGCTATTAAGGAATATATAATATATTAAATTTATAAATTTAAATAAAAAAAGATTTTTTTGAAAAACAACAATTTAGCATAGATTTTAGAACAATAGCTTTTACACTAGATAGCTTTTGGTAGAAATGAGCGTAGAAAGAAACCTCAAATCTAAGCACCAGATCAAATTAAAGCACCAGATATTAGAAAGTTAAAGATTTAACCAGATTTAAATTTGCAGATAAGAAATAAAATCAAAGCATAATCCTTATTGGTACTAATTCGTTTCTACAAATCAATATATTACACTTGACAGCAGTGATGTTTAATGTAATTAATTGCGGTGGTAGCCATTACTGGTACTGTGGTAAAAAGTACTTATTTTTGATACCTGATGTATGCACTCTGATAATTGGTTTATTACGAATATAAGTATGACAAGAACATGAAAGCCTTTCTTTTTTGTTAAAAGTGCATAACTTTAGTAATAAATAAGAATTGTTCACAGCGTTTTGTCACATTCGTATTTAATTATTATTTTGATTTCAATTTTCGCCAACTTACGCTTTTGCAGTTTCGATAGAAATAAAAATAATGATGCATTTTTTAAGGATTGAAAAATTTTTTAAATATATAAATGGGGCATTTTCTACTGTTTATAAAACAATCCTTGTTGACTTTTAGAGGAGATTAAAACATGCGCCATTTGTTTAAATTTGCTGATAAATTTGACCTTTTTATCGTGATACTTTAACGCATAGGTTCCCAACTTTATTTAGTTCACCCCCCACTCTGCAAACAAAAAAATCTTTGACGTACCTCCAAGTGTACAATTTATTGGGTGGCATGTTGCTTTCCCAATATCAATGCAGTGTTTGAAGCCCTAGGCTACTTATTATAGCGTAATAAGTACTTTGACTAGCTGGCGTTATTTAGAAATTACATTGACTTCCCTCAGAGAGAAGCTATAGTTGTCGTATTGACACAGCACCGTGAATCATATTAACTATCATTTTCATTTAGTACTTTAATGAATTTTAAATGCAATAAATCTTTGATAATTTTTAAACCAATATCTAACTAGCAACGACTCTAAAAATGACACGCTTTGAATAAATTACTAATTTATCAAAGAAATTTAATTTAAATATTTTTCTTTCATTATTTATAATTCCCTTCAAGTTAATTTATTTTGATTTATCTTATTAATTAAAATAGTAAAAAAATAAATTCATTTGCTTAAATGTGTATACCAACTACTAATTCGCAAAAAGTTTTATTGTTTGCCGTGTATTCAAAAATTACTCTTTCGTTATTTTAACAGAACTTATTATACTCCAATCTTAAAAATTCTAAACAACTGAATTTTATAAGGCTTTTAAATATATATTTTAAATATTTTATGCAATATTACTTTTATCTCTTATTTTTTAAATTTTTAAGTAAGCAAGTATTTAAGTATTCTAGTTTAAAAGTAATCAGTTTTTACATCTTTTAATAATAATGAGCTTGGAACTTAATACTTTAATACAAGATTTTTGTGTTTTGTCAAACAGTTTAAAATTGTAAGGAAAACTGCTTTGAAATTATTTTGCCAGTCTTTTGAAACAGGATTAATCTAGTCACAAGACTTAAATGTGTTTTTATATCAGCATTTCGAAGATCTTTGCTTCACTTCAAAAAAGTAAACAAAAATGTTTATTCATCTTGCCAAATATTGCTACTTAAATATTAAAACATTGTTTTTAATACATTGTTTAAAACATTTTTTTTAGTATTTAAGCTTTAGAATGAAGAAAAAAATTTTAAGAAATGTTTGCAAAGTAACATTCAGCTTATATTCTAGATAAGAATTAAAATAAAGCTTAAAAATAAATTTTAATATTTTACGCAAAATAAACTAAAGTTATTTGATAAGTGTATTTCTTTTTAACTTCACATGTTGATGAATCTCATCCTACTATATTTTCGATTTATTTTTTATATTCTTTAGGGATAGAATGGAAATTTGCAGAATAATACCCATGCAGTTTTTTTTCTTCAAAGAAATGAAGATAAGAAAAGAAACAAAAATCTATTTTAACCTGAAATCAAGATCATATACAAAGAGAGTTAGATAATAAATATTTATAAACTATGAGATACTGTTTCAGACAATCTCAAGAATTTTTTTTTTTTGAATTTGAGCTAGTCTATAAGATAAAACAGCTGAAACTAAAAAAAAGTTGTTTTAATTCATCTCTGTTACTTTTCGATACTTTTAAAATGTTCTTTCAAATATTAAACCGTTTATTTCCAAGAATACTTTTTTGCAGAAATTCATTAAAAAAACAATTTAAATTGTTTGCATTATATAATAAATTTTTATTTAAAATGCATATTATATTACTGCATTATATATTAAAATTTCTTTCAGTTACTAAAAGTTCCAACATGATCTAAATTTACTTTACTTTCTAAAATTGAACCAAGAAGAGTAAAAGTGATGCCTTTGCATTTAATTATACATGAAGTTTAGATTTGGAGATGATGATTTGATTTACTGTGTGTGCCGGGAACATCGTCCAAGAGGCGAACATTCATCAAACAGTGTTACGCTATCGCTGAAATTTCACAGTTTGGTGATAATTTATCAAAATTCCAACGGGCATGTTTCCTTTATACTTTTCAGTTAAGAAAGAATTTTAAAAATGAATAAACGATAATGAATTTTTATCTGAATATAACTTTTATGAAATTATGCATAGAAATATTTTGAATTGAAGTTTTCGAATCTGCGTTTATCACATTTTATTGATAATTATATACACACATAATTGTTTATTAAAGCAACGGAAAAATTGCTGAACTTGTTAATGTTCATACCTGTCAGCATTGAGTACTTTATTAGCATTTAAAACAAAAAAAAATCTAATTTCTGTTCTCTACCATGTGTCAATTGTTAGTGGTAAAAATGAGCAAAGTATTATTTATAACTGAGATAAGCTTTTTTTATCTAAATTCAATATTTAAAAGACAGTAAATAAAATTTACGTTCTTGTTACTATGTACGCTTAAAATCATTTGACGTGAAAGAGAAATATCGTTATATGTTTAACTAGTCTGTATTTTATCGCTTTCAATAACTTTGAGCGTATAAATTTGCGATGTGAGTATAAGTGAAATGCTAGATCATTTTGATCTATGTACGTTAAATATAATATTCTAAATATGGGACGCTAGAGGATGACTTAGTAACGTCAAAAAGTGTGGGAAATAAAAGATGAAAAATGAAACAAACGTTACGTCTATTGTGAAGTCTGTAAAAATTTTATGCTGAAATTTTGGAAATTAGTTACATAATTTGTTAACAAATGGCATAGTTGTATGTACAGATTTCTTGAAAATGCCGTAGGACGATGGTAGGAGAAGTGTCGTAGAGCTATAATCTAACCTGTGATATTTCAGAAGCAGAAACAAACTTTAGAAAGCTTTGTTAAATAACGACAGGTTAAATACTGGTATGACAACCTTATTTCACTTATTAGCGCTAGAACTCATCGCTCTGACAATCGATAGCTTACAGCGCTATCTGTCAGTGGTATGTTTTTTGTCTAGGCGGGTCATTAAAAAACTGTTGAGTAGGATGTAGATGTTATTAATATAGGAACTCACATCCTGCTCTACATGAACTGGAGAAAAAAATATCGAATAATAGAAAAGGAGAAATTAAGTGTTCCATAGAAATAAGATCACTTCTGACTATAGCTAAGATATTTGTCATCTTATTACTTGAAATACGTATATGATGTTGCGCACCATTAACCAATCTCTGGAATAGTAGCATCAATATTATACCGGGTTTTAATGACGGCAGATTTTAATTCTGCCACAAACTAATATTGCTACTGTTATGTTTATTACAGTCTTATTGAGAATAGCCCTCATGTTTCCTCGGTGATATATGTAGGTCAAGTAAAATTGCAGACCTTTCAAGCATGGTAATAATAATAGTTTAAATAAATAAAATTTTGAATGGTTTAATTAAACAAATTAAAATATTTTATTTTTGTTTCTTTTGAGCTTCTTTTCTTATTCTGTGTTTTATTTTTAACATTTTTCTAAATTCTTAGAGTTTTTTTTTCATAAATGACATCACTGTTTTTTAAATTATTATATTTTTACCATTTATGTTATAGGATAACAGCTGAAATTTCATTGTGTTTGTTTTATATTTTTAGCAAATTTGTCAACTGTTACTTTGTTCAATCGATATTTGGCGTATTTCTCATTTTACTTTTTGTCAGTGAGTTGATTTCCTTTATTTCCTCGTTAATTTTAAGTTCATTAACAATTACGTTATAATTTCGTTTTTTAGGCATTCATGTAATAATAAAGCGTAATTTTTATCTTGGAATAATTATTCTTTAATTCGAAATGCCGTTTTTTTAAAGGAATGCATCCCGAAGAAAATTTTTAAGTTAAATTCTATCAAGTTTTTATTATATTTATAATTTTATTATGTGTTGAATTTTATGTATAAATATTATCCGAGAAGAAAATTTTTCCGGCGACTACATCTTCAACGTAAAAAGCTACTCATCATTTATTTTCAACACAGAGCTTTATAGGAATTTTAATGCTCCAAAAAAACTCTTCATGCATCCTTTTATTCACGCTGTTTATATAAAGAGCCAGCTAACAAACATGATCCCATACACATTCCTTTCTCTCCAAACATTATTGTCTTGAAATAACAATAAAGAATTAAGTCAACAGAAACTTTAAACTTTTTTATTTCTCGGCTCTAAGCAACAGATGAAGGCAGTATAAACCTTTTTTCTCACCAGCAGCTTGTAAAAAAAGGTGGAGGGGTTAAGCTGATTGCTAAGTAAACGTGACTAATGCAACACGACTAAATAGATTGTTACTTTACATTTCAATTCATTTAATTACAGCAATTTTAATTTATATTATTGCAATTTAAATATTCTTTGTATTTAAGAAGGTAAGATCATAGAGTATTTTTAGCATTAAGCACCAGAGCTCGAGATTCGATATGTTAAGTAAATGTAAAGTTTCTAAAATGACATAAGGAAAAAGCATGCTAAGTTTAGATAGCGTAATTATTTTTTTTATAAAAACTCATTCATTGAGTTAAAATTTTACATAATTTTTTAATTATTATATTTTTTATTTTTTATGTTTATTAACTGAATGAATCAAACTTTTTCGTTCTGAAATAAATAAGAATATGAATGGAAATTTATAATGAGCTCAATCTCACCCCAATAAGGATAATCTCTTTCAGCTAACGAACCCAGCCAGTGTTCTAACCGAGTTTCAGCTACGGCTCTCAAGGCTTGAAATATTTTTATGTCATAAGCAAATTGAAATAAAACCTCATTTAAACTGGAAAATACAATTTAAAGGAGGAAAAAGAGACATTTCGCTACATTATGGGAAAAATGACATAATGGAAAAAATGGGGGAAATTGTCCGCCGTTACAAGATGGATTCGAGAAAAATTATATCAGTCTAGCAACAATATAACTTCACAATACGTGAAAAAAGTTATATTTGTTTCAGTAGGTTGATAAATAAATAAAAAGACAATAAATGGCAAAATGAGCCGTATGAAAATCTTGATGATCTCATAAAACCTGGTTAATTGTGGACTTAATTGTGGTTAATTGTGGAAAAGTATTTTATTTTATTTATTTTATATCCGTCGTTGAACAGCCGGCCCAATTTTGCTTAACAACTATTAATGTTAAACTCAGGCGCCTTGTAATTTTGAACCAATCCAGAAGACAAGAAAACCCCTGGATCAGTAACTGCATAGGTATGATTTTGTTATGGGAACATGGAGGACTTCGTGATTCGACAGATTTAACCTGCATCAATCACCATTTACTACACGGGGAGTCTTTGGCAGGCGGAGATCGAACCAACGAGCTCTTGGACATGAGCTCATTGCCCTACTAACCAGGCTATCCCGGTCTAGAATAAAGTATGGTCAAAACTAAACAAAGATAGTAAAATTATGTGCTTTTTGGCACTATGGGAACATCAAAAAGCTTGATAATTTATACGGAAGAGCTTTGGTATTTATTTTGTTAAAATTAACAATAAAATACGGTTTCATATGTTAAAAAAATTTGGTAAATGTGGTAAAATTTTTTAAATAGATCATAATATTTTAGAGCATATCATGAAATTCATTAATTCGGGTAAATTACGGGTAATAAATACTACGGATTCTAAAAGCAGAATTTCCGGTAAACCGTTACCATATGAACGGAACAGTTACAAAATGAATGGTTTAAATGCCGTATAATTTTGCTTTATTAACCAGAATTATGTTACTTTTTTACCAGAAATTTTATTACCATACAGTAACGGTAATTTGACCAGAATTTTTTCCTCTGTGCGTAAGATGATCTTTACGAGAAAGAAACTTCTTCAGTTTTCAAAAATTTTTCCTTTTTCATATTTAAAAAAAAAAAAAAAACTCTTAGATGTATAAAAATTTAAAAACTAAAATATTGGTACACTAAGCGCACATACTTTTATAAAATTTTAAAGCTCTATAAGCTAAACAAAATTTGCGAGACTGGATAATTATCCATTGTTTTATCGTATTATTTCCTAATTAGAAATTAAACTTAATTATACATTTAAAATAATAATAAAAGAAACATCTATTAAGATTTCTTGTTCAATTGGGATATTTAACTAATACTATGCACCAGCTGAATAATAAATAAAATCGTAAAAAAATTTAAAACAAATAATAAAATTAAGATATTGAGCTATGATATTTTAAAATAATAAGTTAGAATCTTAGTTTAAATAAAATTATACAATTTCTTTTTGATATTGAATGCTTAAATAATTTATAAGTCTGTAATATAATTAATATATAACAATAATATATTATATTATAATATATTATAATATAATACATTTTAATATATTATGATAAATCAAATCATTGATTTTTTTCATCGCGCTTATTCAATCTCTAAATTTATTGCAGAAGAGAATAATTAAGAAGCCAGCCAACATTTGAAAATTAGGATTTTTTACAAATAAATTAAGTGTTTCATATTGTTTAAATTTAAATTTGATAAGTAACAAAAAAAAAAGGTTTTTTATTTATACTGAGAGATTAACCAATTTCTAAGTATTTTACAGAAAAGAACAACGAAGAAAAATAAAAAATTTAAAACTAAAAATTGCAAAATAATTCATGTTTCTTCACATAAGATTAATAATTTTGTTAAAATCTGAACGTAATAAATAAAAACTTTATCTTTTTACGATATTATACACTTAACCAATGTGTAATTGTCAAATACACTTGACACAATTGTCAAATACACTTAACCAATGTCAAATTGAAATTAAGAGAACAATAGGTGACGCGTTAAAAAGCGCATTTAAAATCATTAATTTTTAGATAGAAAAATTGCTTTTTATTTTTGTCAAAATCTACCAAATAAAACCATTAGTTTCAATTTTTGAACAAATCAATTTCTTAGTATTTAACAAACTAGAGTTCATTAAAATTTGAGAAAAAAAGGATTGTTTAAGAAATGATTCTTTCTTTTTGTCCGAAATAATTTAAAATATTAAAAAATCAGAAACTGAAGCAAAAAAGGGTTTTCTTTAGCGTTTAGTGAAGAAACATGTTAAACATGCGTTCAAAATGAATATATTAATACAATAACTTATTATAGACATTACTAATATAGATATAAACACTTAAGTAATTACTGATGGTTTATATTATATTTCATGAAATTCTCTAGAGATATCAAGAAATGTAATTATTATAGAAATATAATAAATTATATTACTTGATATTCACTTATGGCTTTTCACATTTTATTGTTCTTATTTCTCCCACACAAGTTATAAGTATACGTACATTGTGGTAAAACAAAGAGCAAAATTACTCCAGAGAGTCAACATAAATGAATTGTAAGGATAACCTTACCAAAAGCTCTTGAATTTAATTTCAACCCGATTTATCAAGAACTGTTATTTCATTCACCCAATACATTCTTTTTGCGCAAGACTGGAAAGAAAATAAGTATTTCGTCTTTCTAAGCAATTCGCTATATTAAATTATTGATGCCAAAAAAAAAAAAAAACATCATTCATAATTTTATGCTGTCCCATTTTAAAACTTTCAATGATATCAACTTTGTTCAAATTTACATGGCCAACGGTATCTCAACCATTGTGGTGGTCCTGAAAGAGTGGATACCACTTATGGAGAACGCACTAGGTCTGCTTACCGGGAAGACTGATTGAGCAGCTCATAGGAAATAAAAAAAAATCTGATTTTCAAATTTACTAGATTTATTTTACGGAGCAAGCATATTTTAATGTAAACTTAGTTTAAAGAAAATTTATAAAAGCATAATGATTATTGTTAGAAAAATTGGAACTAATAAAAAGAGACAATTGTATACTTATTATTCAGTTATACTTATGTCATTCAAGATGAGTATTTCTAAAAAATATAGTAATAATAACTATGGGTATTATTTTGAACCCTTAATGCAAAAGTGACATTTCTGATCGTTGTCAAACTCGGAGATATTTATTAAATGGAATTTTCTTATTGGATCAGCGGGCGCTATTGTTAAAAAATAAATTATAGATAATTCAGTTTTGTAAAATATTTTAAAGATAACATCAATGATGTTTGCTAGTTTATAGCCCTAATTAAAAAAGTTAATTTATTCCACACTATGTATTAATTTATTTTGTTTAGGAGATAAAACACTAATATTATTACTGACGCTAATGGTAGTTAAATTTGGTAATAGTTATTAACTTAATAAGATGTGTACTAAAAAGTAAAATAAATCGAGAAATGGTACTAATTCCCTTAAGTGAACGTAAAAAGTCACCATACTGTTATTGACACCAATTATACTTTAATTTGATAATAGGCACTACTGGCATCAAGGTGATGGGTGCAGTTTTAATCGGTACAAAATATCAGGGCTAAAGAGAATAGAAGCGCTGGTTCACTCCTTTGAAGAAACTCTCGCCGCGCCAATCCTCGCACTTTCTCTAGTGACGTCACTTTGGCGCAAAGCTCGCACTTTCACTTCAAGAACAGAGCGTTCGGCTAATAATATTGTAACTAATATTGGAGCATTTCTTTTTGTGACATATTCTAAGACATTTGTTATTTTCTATAATGACTTTCCTCAGTTTTTGCAGTGAATTTAGAAAAATTTAAAACTATTAACGAAACGCCAGCTTGCGCGATTGCAACTTGCAAAAATTCTGAGAGAAAAACAAAAGTAAAAAAATATAATTTTCCGCGTGTTCCCTAAAGTAAATGAACAACTATGTAAAGAATGGATTCTGAAATGACACAGTTAATATAAAACAGCAATACGTTTTTTCTATCGTTAAGAACTTTTATAAAAATTCGTTATCTAAATAGAAACCGCCTCGTTACTTCAAAAAGAAAGGCAGGTGAAAAAAATTAAAAAATGGATAAAGTCAAAGAAAATTAAAACGTAAGTAAAAAGTATAAATAAAATATATAGTGTATAGTTGAAATTCTCCTAATTTCATAAAATATTTTTTAGTGTAGTTATTCTAAATATTTATGATTTTTTTAAAAATTATATTCTCTTAAATTTAAATGTCTGTAAATTATATCATCTTAAATTTAAATATCTATAAACAATTGTGAAATTTCTAATGTGATTACGAACCTAAATTATTATTTTGTTTCAGTAATTAGCGTTTAAAGTTGATGTTTCCTAATGATTAAGTATGAACAAATTTCTATTAACGGCATATTTTAGAATCAGGGAGTCTAAATTTAACTCAACTTATTGTTATAAAAGAATATGTAGATAAAAAAGTGTCGATATATGCTGTCATTTTTCTTAATAATTAAAGTTAGAATTGAACTTCTTAAAATAAAGTATTTATAGTGTCATTTTCGCCAACTAGTAAAATATTTTTATAAGTTTAAAATGGTATTTTTTTAATATAATGGCCAAGAAAGTGTTTTTGAACTATGTTTATGAACGGAAATAATGTGTTAATTACGTAAACTTTGAAAGCTAATAACCAAATCTAACTTATTTTACAAAGAGAAAGATGCAAAGTTATCATAATATCTTTGCTTGTGATCTCCAGGATCTATGGACACAGTGACTTCATGAGGAGGGAAATCGTAGCTTTAGCTCTAAGAGCGGTGTGAACTAGCCCTTCTATTATCTTTAGCCCTGACAAAATATACTCTTATATACGTACAAAGTGTTTTAGAGTAAATTCGGAGATTACAGTTGCACCGACATTATTAGTTTTATATTAGAATTTTTACGGTCCCTCGAAGTTATGAGTGTAGGAGAAAGTAGCTTGATGGTGGAAAATTTTAAATATCATGAGTTGCTCGTGAAACAGCATTATGCCAGATGATACTGAATAGTAATAGTTAAATATCATGAGTTGTAGTAATCTAACTTTCGCCGGTAAGTTAGATTACTACAATTACTCAAAATATCCCCTGTTCTCTATTTCTCCGCAGTTCCTCTCACAGTTTCCTCCTTTTGCACAGTTTATGTTCCTTCGCTTGGTAGATGCTGTGGCATCTGGATATAGGAACAATAAAATGAAGAATGAGATTTACTCAAGAAAATCAGAGAGAAATCGCGGCACAGCTGGAAAGTAACGCCCACCTAAATAGTTTTGCCTTGTATTTTTTCCATAGTTCTGGACTCAGATTACTCAGCTGGGGAAGCATAACTTTACACGAGAAGGGCACTCCTTTAGGGAATAACAGTTATGGGTGACGAGCACTTACACTGTTTATTTACCTCATACTCTGCTCAATCGCTGAGCAGAACATTTTAAACTTTTTCAATGCAAGCAAATCTTATTGTTAAGTTACTTTCTTTCTTTATTTAAAATAAATTGGGTGCCTAGGCCGCGCAGCGGCCCCTAACCCATACATCATGAAAATCGGCAAATAACAGTGAATAAAAACATTTTGACAATCAGCAACAATATGGTAGCTATACAAAGGCCAAGCACATTTGCTTGATAAATTATAAGTTAAAATTATTTTTGCAATGAAAATATTTTTACAACAATTTGTAATTGAAACATTATAGTAAATAACATCTAAGAATTTAATCATAATAACATAAGTTGACGTGGATGTAAACAGTATGTAACGTTATATACATGAGTTATTCTTAATAATATATTACAGTATTGATACATAAATTCCTACTTCATTTGGCTCATGCTAAACTTGCTGTGTATAGAGAGTCTGTGAATTAGAGAGTTTTTTAATTGAAATAGAACAGTCGTTGGAGAGTGGAGGTGTTTAAAAATTCAGGTGTAAGAGTGAATTCAGTTGGGGTCGAACCATGAATCTATGGGACATGAAGCGAGCGTCTTGACCACTACACTACTGGTGTCTTTCCCTGCACGATAGATTGAAGAAGTGCAACAACTTCTTCATTCTTCAATAGTTCCTGGAGCTCTTTCACAATGGAGATAAGTCGATATGCTGAGGATTGTAATGTAGGAGACCTTGGAGGGCGAGTAGGCTTTTTTCTGGGGCGAGCTTCGCACCCAGAGAAATTTGCTGTATGTGTTTTGCCGCAATTGCAGCACTTTGGAGGTGTTTCTCTTCTCTTTAAGCATTTGTAGGAGCGGTGACCTTCTATACACTTCAGGAATCTGGGAGGGGCAGTGCAGGAGCTTTGTGCATGGCCGAAGCCCTGGCATCTATAGCACTGTAGCGGTCCCTGACCGCCGTAGAAGCGTTCCACACGGACCGGGAATCGCTGAATTTTTCCAATGGTGTGAACTTGTAGGTGATTGGCCGTCTCTCTAATGATTGTGAGGAATAGTGGGAGTGACCGATAGGCCACGCCCTCTCTCTTCTTGAACTGAATTATTTTTACTAGTTGCAAGTCCATTTTTGTTATTTCTATGGAGATGTGTTCTGGGTTGAAATCGGTAGGCAGTCCGCGAATTAGAGCTTTGTAGTTTCTAACTGATGTAGCACGCGAAGTTGGAGTGGGAGGTTGGGTGGGGGGATCTATTTCGGATTCTGCTTGAGTTTCATTAAGTTGCAAGCTAGTGGCGTCATCTGGTAGTGAGGAAGTGCAGATTATGTTATCTTCATGAGGAATAGAAATCATGGTTATATTATCTTCAGTTGTTTTGTCATCAAATTGTTTTTTCTTTTTCTTTTGCCGTTTTTTAGGGGGAGGTTCGGTGTTGTTTTTGATGTTGCATTCTGAATCAGTGGTCGATACTTCGATAATCTGTTCCGGATGCAGGTCTCCGTTGTTAATCTCCGTGGCTGAGTCATCTGCTGATATCGTCGGCTTTTCGGTCGTGATTGGTTTAGGCACCGGAATAGGATTGCCCGCATAATATGGTCTTGTGGCTCCTTCAGGCACTGTAAAATCGCTGAGCGTGTGATGGCTTCCACTTTTGGTCCAAACATGAAAGTTTCCATACTCGTCTTCATAAACTTCACCGGTCCTAGCATTTGGGTTTCTGTAGTTAGGATATAGCTTCATACTTACTATCCTCTTGGGCTGTTGAATAGTCTTTCCGTCACGTCCGCAGCGTCGGGAAAACATATTTGCAGTAATTGAGATGGATAAATTTAAACTTAATCTTTACTATGAACTTCAAACTTTTCCTCCTTTGCCACGTACAGACATAATTGCAAGTAAACAGCACGATGGCTTCTTGGCATCTGGATTCTAGAAATACCTTGTAACGTTCAGGATAATCAGCTTCAATTCAGCATGACCGACATCGCAAGGGAGAAGAGGACATCAGTAGAGCATGAACAGCATCAGTTGTCGGCATCCTAGACCAGCATGACATCAGCGAAACGTCTATTCGCAGTTCCCCAGGATAATTGTTAAGTTACTAACACACTGCACAAATATCATAAAATGTTTTATAAAAAAATACTGGTAATATTATTTTTTCTGTTTTATTATTTATTCTTTTTTTTAAATAAGAATTTGGAGCTTTATAGTTCATTGAATTTGAAAGGAACCAAGAAAAAGAAAAAAAAAGTTCGTTACAACCACGTCATATCTTTTTATGCCATTATTTGTGAAAAAGTACTTTTTGAAAAACAGCATAATTGATTATACCCATTTTTTTTTTAGCCAAAACTAAGATTAAGAGATTCATTTTTAAATAGGAATCAATAAAAAAACACGTAGCTACAGATAGTGACTCATATGTTAATAATATCTAGTGCTTTTTTAATTAATTAGAAGCCAATTTCATAATTTAGGCATAATTATCAAGAAAAACAAAACTATGGAATCAAACTACTAATAAGCTGGAAAAACACAGATTACTAAAGGTATTTTATTGAACTAATTTTTGGGAGAAATTGTTTCACAAATTTCATTAATTTTTCACAGGGAAATTACATCTTTTACCACCTCAATTTTTTCTCAGTATTAAATTACACACTTTTAAACATAAAAAAATAATTCAAGAGGGTGTTTTTTGTCTTTAAGAAAATAAATTAAGGTTTTTAACCGAAATACTGACTGATTTTTCATCAAACGTATCGTTGACTTGACTTCAATAACCATTTTTCATAACCTCTAGAACATTCATCAGAAACAGCTTCTGGTCTATTTCATACTAAATTTAACCCCTCATTGAAAAATTCAGGAATGTATGAGAGAAACATTCCAAGAAACTATCATAAACAAATGGATTTTACTTCTCCCTCCCGGCTTGTCGGAAACCATTGTTTTAGTGTACAATCCCAACCACAACCGGATGATTATGTGTCTATTAAAGTCAGTAAATATTATGAATGGTGTTCATTATAACAATAAGTATTTCGCGCAGAATAGTTGACTTCTGTGTTAAAACGCGTTGTCTGACTATAAAAAATAAGTATTGTTGTTAGTTTAGAACATGCTCATGAAGCAACATTTACAGAGATGCCAAATTGTTCCGAACTGCAAATAAATATTTTCGAGTGGTAGTTTATTAATGTGTAATTCATGGTTTAATAAATTCAATTTATCAGGTTTTTATCCACCACTATTTCTAAATAATTCGAAGGCTTATATAATTCGCCACTTTGTAACCGTATAGTTATGCTGCACCGTTTAAAAAGTAAACAAATTTAGTCAAATATTTGCAAATATTAGTTTATAGTTGTTTACCGTTTATTAAATTATTATGGCTCGTCCAGAGCAGTTGGCATCTCTGCGTTTACCTATTCGAATATGACAGACATTTTCTGTCCAAAAAAAATTTAAATCAATGCAGAAAAAAAAACTTGCTTAAATTTTCATTTAAAAGGTTGTGTATATTCTTTGTGAAAACATGTTTTGTAAATGCATATATATATATATATATATATATATATATATATATATTTTCATGACTACAATTTATCAATGTCTCAAACTCGACTCTGGTCTCCTGCTCAATTCCAATCTAATGATCAGATCTTCATGTTCAATCTTAATTTCTTGATGAACTCAATCTTAATGGTTCGGGGGGGTGTCTTCAAATATGCTAATTAATTAGAGAAGAGAATATTTTAAGTTCCGAAATCAGGTATGAAAACGTATTTTCTCTGCATAAACATGTATTTTTTTTTTTTCAACGGATTTGAATTTCAAAGCCCCGAAATATAGGGGGTAGCGGCAATCGGGGAAATATGGTCCCCATAGTTTAATCAGGAGAGCGGCTCGAAGTTTGGGTTCCTTAATGTTAATTTTATTTTTTGCGTATTTCTCCCTATCATGAGAAATTTTTAAACGAATTGAAACATTTTTGCGACAAACAATCATAAAACTCGTTTATCCAAAAGATGCAAAAAAATAACTTATCGAAAATACTTATTATTTTTAATTATATTTAATAATAGCCGAAAAGCTTTTGAATTGCAAGATATAAAAATTTTTGCGTCATTTTAACGAATGTAATTTTACATGTCAAAATACAAAATTTGAGCGAAATCGAAAAAGTAGTTCCCCAGAAGTTGCGTTTTATTAATTTTTTAAAATTTGATTTTTCAGGAACTATTCGACCGATCTCGCTCACATTTTGCGTTTTTCCATGTAAAATTACATTTATTTTTAAATTTTCTAAAAATGGCTATGCCTTGCATTTCAAACTTTTTTCGGCGAGTATTAAATGAAATAATAAAAAATAATAAATATCTTCTAGAAGTTATTTTTTTGCCTGGAATTTTCTTTGGATAAAAGAATTTTCAATTTGTTTAAAAACAAAATTCACTTTTTGGAAAAAAAATTTAATTCGCTTAACAATTTCTCTAGATATGGCGAATATTGCAAAAACTGAAATTAACATTAAGGTGTCCAAACTTTGGACTGCTCTCCTGACCAAAGTATAGGTACCATATTTCTCAGATTGAAACTTAATTTTAATTGAAAAATTATTAATTTTAAAAATTAATTTAAAAAATCATACAAGTCTGTTAAATTATATTATATTATAAGGATTATAAACTGCTAAATAATCTGATAAATTTTACTTAATCTGATAAAGTAAAGCCACCGAGAAGGGCAACAAATAATAAACAAAGAACATTTTAATTATTTCAGCTTTACTATTTGTGTCGTTAATTGTCTTAGAACTTGAGGCATGATTTCCTAGTAATATTCAGTACTGATTTATTGAATCTTTTTTTTTTTTCACCCCCTACGAAGAATGGGTATTCAGCTAGTTATTAATATAGATATAAACGCTTCCCAATTATTGACAGATTGTTTATATTATATTTTAATGATATTCTCTAGCGATATCAAGAAATATAATTATGTTTCTTGAAATATAATATATTATAATCCTTATATAAACGAGTAAAACACAACGAGTAAACTTATAAATGAGTTACTCATATTTCTTGATTAAAAACTTCATTCGCTTCAAAAGTATAGTAATTATAAATAACAATCGATATGTTTCCAACACTCAAAATTTCAAGACTTGTCAGACGTGAACAAGATTATATAGTAAAACAACAATTTTATTAATATAATCCTGTCTATACATTATTCCAATTCTCCATAGAGCGTGGAAATGCATTTTACCCTGATTTGTTTCGCTCAACCACTGTGGGTTTTTTTTGCTCTATTTTTCATCTTTTTTCTCTCAAGGCTACAGTAGCATTTTCTTGTTTTGTTTCTCGCATTAATTTTTCTATTTTCGTTGGTAACTTCGCTTGATATTTCAAATCACTTTTGCTTCTTCTATTTTACGTCTGACAAGTCTTGAAAATGAGCACCTATTTTTGGGTGCCTGTCGACTTTTATGTCCTATTTGTTTATTTTTAGGGCAAATAAAGTCTTTTATCAAGTAATATCTTGCCACTCAGTTTCTTTGGATTATTTATTTAATGCCATCTTCTAGTTTGCAGCTAAACAATAAACAATTTAAAAAGTAACCGAAAAGTGACCGATAAAACTTTTAAATAAAATGTTTTTGAATTAAGCATTTTTTATCTGATATTCAAATAACGAAATTTATTTCACAGAGCATTTTTTAATATGAACTTAATCAGTTTCTTAAAATCATAGCGGTTAATGTTAGAAGAATTGGAACTAATAAAATGAAACAATCGTATGCTATTATTCAGTTATACTTATTCCATTCTCGATGAGTACTTAAAAAAAATAGTAATAATAATAATAACTATGAATATTATCTTGAACCCTAAATGCAGAAGTCAAATTTCTGGTCGTTGTCTCCAACAAACAAAACCTAAAAGAAATGGAGTCAAACGTAAAATAAAATTTTGTTATCTCTTAAAACAATAAATTTTTAAGAGTTTTATTATTTCAAAATGTTAATTATTTTTAAACCTCTTGAAAGGTTTATAAATTATTCAAAACTGTTAAAAAATAAAACTTTTTATGCTACATAAATAAAAAAAAATTTAACCGTTGTGATGTTAAACTGATTAAACTAATCATCAACTGTACCAAACGGATGGAAGGAAAAATTTCGATTCGATTTTAAATTCGATTGTTTCTGCGCTCCTTTTTTCTTGTAAATTTTTTAAATATTTTCTATTTTATCAAATTTTTATAATATTTTTTCATAATAGTATCTTTTTAATTATTTTTAGAATACAGTTGTGACATCGAGTCACAAGTTTAATTTAATATCTTTTAATTTGGTTAGTTTTAGATACAAATTATTATTTGTATATACAAGATTAAAATTTGCTGATCTGATTCCTCTCGCCCCTTAAGCTTTACGTAACTGAGGCACTCTCCCCCGGAAATTCCTTTTCCCATTTTTTCCAACCCCTCCTTCTCTAGAACATTCCACTCTTTTTTTTTCTTGGAATGACACCTGTTTGCCGGCTTCTTTCATGTGCACGAGGGACTCGAAGTATGTGTGACCTTAACTCTTCTATTTTAATCAGAAAGTGGGAATAAAACTTTTAAATAAATATAGATGTAATTTCTCAACTCTAAAGTTTAGGAAATTTAACTTTAACTTTCTGTAAAATTAGTAATTCAACTTCAACTTTAAGGATTGTGTATAAATATCTGAGCGCAGAGAAACTCCTAGCATTCGATTCAAGTCCGTCAGGTTGTACGTCCCTCCGCTTTCAGCCTCCTTTCAGTAAAAGAAAATTTATGGATCCTCATATTTCTGTTTTTTTTGAGACGCGGTGTCCGCCATAGATAGACACGCCTCCAGTGGTTGACGAGTTTTCTGTCATGTACCATGCCTTCCGCTCCAGATGCCCATCGCTTCAAAAGTGTACCAAAATCATAAAATAAGATGTGTGCAAAATTGTGTTCCCAAAATCTACTTCCTCAAGAAAAAGTGTGATGCTGTGCTCTATAAATCCTCACAAATAAAGAATTTTGTGGTGAACAACATAATTGGTTTTTTTTTATTTGACTACACCTGAATCTCTACAATTGTGCATCAACGATAAATTTTTTTTAGGTCCACTACAACCTCCTCGTCATTGTTATTTTATATAGGTATGTTTTTTATTAATTTTGTTACATTATTACTGACCAGTCCTGGACTACCATTAGATTCGTATCATGAGCCATAATTACTTCCTTTTATAAAAAATGCAAGTTATATTTTTTTAGTTTTTCACATAAATTAATGTTTATTCTTATAAACTCTTTTTAGTATTTTTTTTTTCAATACCCAGCAGTTACCGGCGGTACAACAGTTATTTTTAGAAACTCATTATTTTTTCTGATGATAATGAAAAATATTTATTGAATGATATACATT
Source organism: Parasteatoda lunata (assembly GCA_949128135.1). NCBI lineage: Eukaryota > Metazoa > Arthropoda > Arachnida > Araneae > Theridiidae > Parasteatoda > Parasteatoda lunata. The sequence continues at coordinate 104,209,467 of OX421974.1, read as the reverse complement.
AGATAGAAGAAAACCTAAAAGATAGATAGAAGAAAAAGTTTTTGCTAAAGCATTTGTAAAAAGAATAAAATTCTGAACAGCATTGTCGAAATTACTTGAAAGGATCCCATCATAACCAGGTACTGAATATTTTTGATGAAAGCTGTAAAAATTTCTAAAAAATTGCTTTAACAACAAACTACCTTTGCGTAATTGCACTGAAAAAAATGTGATCAAAGCTACTATAATATGGCAGAATTTACAATGCTTCTGACCCTATGGCAACACCAAAACGATCGGTAATTTTTACCTAAGAGGTTTAAGCTATAATATTTATAATATTACTGCTTAGTAGTAAATGTGGTAAAATTTTACCAAAAAACTTTAACCAAATATCAGTATTTTTAAACAGTATCTAGTATAGTTTAAGATGACTCAAAGCTGTTCAGTTGGATAATTTTTATTTTATTTAGTAAACAGTTTGGTACATTTATTTACGTCTCACTAAAGCTGCAGCATGGGTTACTAGCGAGTCACGTACATCACGTCAATCCAGTACCCCCAGAGGTATAGATTTGTTATGTTTGTGAGTCCGACAGATTTAGCGGGCACCAGTCATCATTTTGTACAAGGGGAGTCTTTGGGAGGCGAGGATCAAACTCATGACCTTTCAGATATGAGCCCAACGCCCTAACAGATAGGCTACCCCTGCCTGTAAACAGTTGTTAACTTTGTTTCTCGTCGTTAAATTCTTTTCTTCTCTATAATCTCTAAGCTAATATCTACCAACCTTTAAAGTATCAAAAATGTGCATTTATAAATATACAAGTGCTTGTACGAAGCTAAACTAAATCAGTTGTTTAACTGTTACACATCAGAGCTGTCTTATATACTAAAATGAAAGCTTAGAGATAGAGGGTTAGAATCCCACCGCAAGATTGCCACATACATTGTATACAATTACTTATTGCCACGCACTCATAAGTAGGTGCGTGTGCTCATCTTGCGAGTGACCAATTTTATCATCCTGCGGTATCGGTTCTCGTTAAACTGTTCTATCGTAAAATACTCGAACAAGTGTAATCTTGCATAAAGTTCAATCCTGAATGCATCTATTCATTTATATTTTTTATTTATATTTATTTCTTTATTGTTACACACACGTATGCAGGCTTGTGAGCTCATTACAAAACTCGGCTCATATATTTTTTTTAATTTTTTTTTTTTGTCAAAGCGAAATATTGAGAGCACGAGTTAGAGAAATACGTAACAAGCATTTACCCTGGAATACGAGTCCCGCAGTGGACTGATCGTTAAGACACGGTTCCCAGCAGATCACCGAAGTCAAGCATCACTGGCTGCGGTCAGTGTGCGGGTGGGTGACCACTTGGATCAGTCTGCGTAGGGACCGAGGGTGTGCGGTATTGGTCCTCGTTAAACTGTTCTACCGTAAAGTGCTCGACTTCGCGTGCAGGTCGTTGGGCTACCGAAGCAGGGGTGCCATCCCCTCTGCAGAGGATCAAAATTGTGATGGCATGTCTTCGGATCATCCTCAGGGATGTTTCCCAGACCGTCGCCAATAGCCCATTGTGCAGCTCTAGTGCGACGTAAATTAACTACATCCACATCCACCCTGGAATACGAGGGGATTTCAACCCACTACCTCCAGATTACAGTTTGAACCAAAGCGTAACAATGTTTCTGTAACAGTAGAAATAAATTTGATTTTAACGCATATACAGACTCGTGTGCTTATTGCGAAGAATGGATGGTCTCTTGCCAAATTGCAGAACAGATAGCACAAAAAGGAGGAAAACAGTACGAAGATATTGAGCCAGTTACCTCTACACTTTAAAGCATTAGGCAGAAGGACAACACTCCACAGCAACGGAGTCTTCAATACTAAATGGTTGTTTTATTTCCACTTCGCCGTGTTGTATTAATGTTCCACTAACCACTCTGAATCATAGCTGTAGTGGGTTCGATAGCCGCTATAACACTGGATGTATTATTTTGCTGCCTTTCGTAAACTTGTGCTATCTGTTTTTCAAACTGAAAAGAGTTTTTAGGTCGTTTTTTGCATTAACGTAGAAACTCATATATGTAAATAAATAAATAAATCCTACTAGCCACATAAAATATGGCTTAAACAGTCTCCATAGTTTGATACCTCTAATTATGGTATCTTTAAGATACTTTAACGAAACAATTGAAGCTATCATCCATGTCCCTTTTCCCCTTGTTATAGTTGAGAAATTGTATACGAAAAAATGACAATTAACTGACATCAAACTCTTATTAACCATTTAATTAACAGTAAAAGTGTAAACAAATAATTACCATTATTATTGGAAAAAGGCATATACGTCAATGAGTTAAAATTACCAAATAAATGGTAATGAATGATAGATCTGAAGAACATTTTGGTAATTTTAAAGTGATACTTTAGATTAGACATGGCATAAAAAACATTTATTTGTTAAAATTTATTTTTCAGTTTCGTTATTGTTACTAAATGTATGGTAATAAGAAATATAATTTAGAAAACCGTTACCATATCGAACGGAAAAATTTCTAAATGAATGGCTTAAATACCATACATTTTGTTTAATTATCAGAATTATAGTTTCTTTTACCAGAAATGTCTTAACCATGCAAGTATGATAGTCTTGCCAGAACTTTTTTTTAACGTGTGCTGTTGTTGATTGCCTCTATTAGATAGATTCTGCATATTATTAACTTCATTTTCAAAATAACTGCACATTTAGAAGCAGCATTTGAACTTTTAACTTTAAACTTTTACTTAACTTTAAACTTTTACTTAACTTTAAACTTTTACTTTAAACTTTAACTCTAAACTTTTACTTAAAAAATACTCAAAAATTAGACAAAAAACAAAAAGTAAGAACCAATAAAGAACAACGCAAATAGATAAATAAACATGAGGTTTAAACGTAACAACTCTAAGATAAAAGTCGTATTTATGTTTTTCCATTGCTCTAATGAAACGTTCCGGTTCCTGCAATATTTTCTTTCCTTTTCTATTATTTTTAAGAATAACGTAAGAAGCATAACCTGAAAAAAGAACAACATTTTCGAATTAAGTGTAAGATTTCATTCTATGGAAGAAACGTTTTATTCGATACCCAATGTTTTATGTTTCACCTGAAGATATTTATATTGTTAGATGATATTTATTTAATTTATATCAACAAGATTTGCATAATTGTATATCCTTAATATAACTTCAGTTTTCAGTAGTAGTTTTTCTTTTTTTTAATTATAAATTTTGTATCATAGAACAGCAACCTATTGAACTAACTTACGGAACACGAAGTTGTTCATTAGCAGCCTATTGAACGAAAATAAAGTGACAGTCTGATATTTAATTAACCAACCACTTAAAATGGCTAAAACATCTAACAAACCTAGAATAATAAAACATCTAAATCTAGATTCAAAAGTAATCAAGTTCAATGCCTGTCCCACTAGTTAAATTTTTTTCGCCATTTGGATATTAAGATGCGGCCAACGAAACAAATAGCAGCAGCAGAGTGCAACAACAACTCAATGGTGTTTTTATTAAACAACTCAAGGTTATTTAATAAAAACACCACAAGACAGAATAAATCAATTTATTGACGCGCGAGTGATTATATTTTGAGTATTGTTAAATCATTATCTGTTTGTTTAATTCACTTTTTTGTGAACACTATTCGCCACTAAAATCACACACTGAACAAATTTTTTATGTATCTGAACACCATAAATGGTGTCAACTACTTTACCTCAAACTGGTGTTTCACTAAACGTTCCACTAGTATAAGCATAGTTCCTGATATAGTAAAACACCTATTTAAACTACTTTGTGTAAAAAAAGGAACAACTATGTTATTCTGTAGTCTGAAATTTTTAATTACAGTGGGATATAATACACGTAAGAATCAGTAAAGTTACTTTTACGATGCAACTTATGGCCAGAACCACAAATTTCGGATGCAATCTGTGTCCATTTTCTTAAACACGCATTTCGAACATTTTCACTGAATAAGAAGCTTATCGACGGTAAATCTCCATTTCTAGCCACAACTGCACTGTAAAATAGTATTTGTCCCAAACATAAAATTACGAGTAGACTGTTAAGACAAATGTTTTAAGCTTATTTCATAGAAAAAGATAGTTTCATCACAAATATTTTATTCTTTATGTACAACATACGGAATATTGATGAATAATAAAATGACACATTTTCGCAAATCGCTTTTAAAGTTAGAAATTGAAAGATCATAACTGAAATCGTGAAAAAGCTTTTTCTTTATTTCCGTACTACTTCCACATGGAAAGTACGTGATGCAGTTAAATTGTTATTTATAGTTTAACTCTTGAAGCTTATTGTCCGAAAAAGAAACATTTTTTCTTTAGAGCCTCTTTTAGCGTGAGTGGCTTTATCGAAATAAATGACCACATTTTAGAGCCATATAAACATTTCATAGAAACACCTAACGTTATGAGTTATAAAAAGTTTTCAAATAGACTGAATCAAACACGTAAGTATTCTCTCGGTGGTAATGACTAAAAGGTAATTTACTTGTGTGTACTTTTATGGTCACATATGTTTAACGGCTACTTAAATTAATGTTTGACAAAAAAATACTGGGGACAAGAAATAAATCCAACTAAAGAAAAGGTTGACTTTGAGTTCTATATGAATACAACTGATTCAACTTTAATAAAGCACAAATAGTGTCGCATGAATAGACGTACGATAGTTTCGGTACCCTAATGAAATCAATTACACAAGATCAAAACGGAAAGGAGAAAACGCAGATATTCAGAAATAATATTTATTTTAATTCTATAAAGTGCATGAATTTTTTTTTTCTTTAACCACTTACGTTTGTAAAAACCTCAAATGCGCATACAAATCTAACGACTGCAACTCATCGCAAGGCGTTTTGCTGAGGCTTTATTCAGGATGGTTAAAATTAAACTGCCATAATCAAAAGCTGCTAGTTAAGGTTCCAGTGAGCGTATTATGAACGATATTTCAATTACGATATTTCAATGGGGCCGAGGTTTCGTTCGATAAAATAGCTTGAAATTTTAACAATCGATGAAACTGTACTTCCATACGGAAATTATGTAATATATACAAGGAACCGTATGCAAAATTTTTTATGCATACAGTATACGTAGGTACTAACTAAATAAAATTTTCTATTTTTCTTGTAATATTTTAGCAATATTTTGTAAATCTCATAGCCTTAATGTGACCGATTTTGAATCTACAAAGCATTATTGAGATGCTTCAAAAAACTAAAATTTCATAAGTTCACCAGAAGATTTGCTTTCATATCAATAATGAGCAGGGTCTTGACACTGGTCTAGTAATGTCCTAAATAAAAAGAATCATTATTGCATTATTAGAAATAATAATTAAAATAAGCGTATTATCTAAACTAATGAGGTTCGTGTTTTAACAAATATCATCAATTCTTAATATCTAATAAACTTCAAAATATACTTTGAAGTAAAATACAAACTCTTTTAAGTGGAGAGAAATAAATCTCAACTACCTCTTTGACGTTCTGATAAATGTGGTGACATTATTTATGATGTCGCTCTGGTTTACAAAACCAGCTTTTGACAGATTGTAGATAATCCAAGCAACTTAAAAATATTACGTAACAAATAATAATCTCCTAGTAATTTACTTCTCAATATTTTTCCTGCAGTTTACAAAAGCAAAATTCTATGCATTTGCTTCAAAAATATGAATCTTTCCTAAATGACAGTTTTGAAATATTAATATTTTCTGAGTAAATGAATAACGAGGAAATTTTAGTGTTTCTATTTAAATTTCCTAGCATAATTCTTAAGTATTATCAATCACCATAAATAATCTTTGTTTTCATTTTCGTTTCCAACAACTGTTATTTGATATTTCTTTCGATGATAATATTTTAGAGATAAACTTTGTTTTTTTGTCTAACATTAAACTGAGTTTCAGTTATGTCTAAATGCTTTGCAACCTTTTGAGCAATAAAGACTTTTTCTAATTGTCAATTCGTGTGTATTTTTATTGTTAATTGGTCTCGTTTTTCTCCATGCATAATTGAAGAAAAAAAAACAATGATAGGTCTTAGGAACCCACGATAGAGGGATTATAGTAGGGGAAAACGTAACAATTACCATCTTTGCAAAGTATGTATTCTTTTCAATTTATTTTTCACGATGAACCGTAGAACTAAAAATAAAAACGTTATAAAACTTTAAATAACTTATAGACTTAGTCCATTAACTCCAATTTGGAGCTCTAGTGGATTGATGCGTGCTTTACTAGACTGTCCTGTCTCTTCAGACGTGCAATCTGTCTTCTGTCTCACGGCGTGTTCCATCCTAAGTTTGGAAACCCCAGTATGAAGAGTTCTCTTTGCAATTTCAGCATAAGTTTAAATCGTTTTCTTAGAATTTTTGCTGATCATTTCCTTCAGTGCTCTTTCTGCTTCAGCCTGAAGTCTCTTTGTATATGCCAGAACTTCGTTTTACCTGTCGTGGTACTTGAACAATGTTTCGTTACTTGAAAAATGTTTTAGTCGGTAACACTTGCAGAACTCATCTTTTTTCCTAAATTCTGCTCTATAAGCCTCATAAATTGCTCGTTTAGTCCATTCCTTTTCTGACTCTTCAAAGGAGTCATTAAAGTTCTCCGGGATAGAATCTGTTTCCTCCTCACTACTCATTGGGAGCTCAAAATGTCGTTGGCTCAAAAAAAAAGGTTCAGTCAAACACTTAAGCTCTATGAGGCAGCAAAACAATCGCTGTCTTCGATCTCTTTCTGCTTTGGCCACAAAAAGGTGTTCACCCTCTTTCATGTTGAGGTGCAGAGCAGGATGTTGTTAACTTTTTATAGATGTTATTTGGTAGACCTTTTAAGAATTATACGCTGGGAATAGACTTTTAGCCCTTGTTCCACCGTTTGTATTCATTCTCGAATTACTATTAATGCTCGTTCGAATTCTAAAGAGCACAGGGTAAATAAAGAGTTAAATAATAAGTAATAATAAAGAGTTAAAATGAGTACCATTCAAGTAGTAACATAGTATCATGATCTCGAGTTCAAGAAGAAAGATATTATGATTTGAAAGTAGCTCTGTATTATGATTGTAGAAAAGTTGAAAAACGATATTATATGGCTCATCAAGGTCCGAAATTTTTATATCTGGGGAGAAAATACGTTTTCCAATCTTATTTCACAACTTAAATAACTGGTAATATACACTACTCTACAATAATGAAAGAGACACTTTAAATTTTTGAATTTTTTTTAATATTTTCAAGAAATACTTAAATGATTGTTTTGTAACTTTAGATTTGTACATGCGCGTATTCATATTTTTCATTAAGATTTAAACCTTTCAGAGGTTTGAGAGACCTACAATAAATTACGAAAGAAAACAAGTATTTTTGAACACCCTATGTGAGAAAATCAAGCAATAAGTTTGTAATTTGTATCGATTACATAAGTTGGTAGTTTTAATAACTGTATAAAATTTTGTAAATCTTGCTTAAATATTTATGAATATATAGTCATTCTTATAAATATTTCTATAACTTTAAAAATATTCAATGGAATTAAACAAAATTTTTGGAACTACAATAAACTTTTACCAAATTTATTGATTTAAAATTTAAAAAAAAAACTCGTAAAAAACTGCGCAAGAAATAAACATTTAAAGTAGTTCTTTTACACTGCGATTGCGCAGAAAAAAATAAATGATTTTTTTTCTCGTTATTTTGTAGTGAATCATATTTGGCGACTAAAAAAAAAGTTCGATTTGTATATTTTAAAAATTTTAAAAGTTTCAAGCAATTTTCTAAGTAGTTTTTGCACTTTTTAAAAGAAAGCTCAAAACGAAAAGGGGTTTTTGACAAATTTTAAAAAATGATTATAAAATATTTTTATAAAAAAATGAGACCAGCATTGAATGTTCTTTCTCATGTTTTCTTGCCTTATACCATCGCGTTTTGGTTTCCGGGTGATTATTGTAAGGTATGAAAAAATAAATATATATTTTTTTTTTTTTTGCGAAAGCGCATAATAAAAGAACGACTTTAAACACTCATATCAGTTTTTAACGATTTTTTTTTTCTAATTTTAAAACAATAATATTGGAATTTAGTATTTTCAGAACTCTATTATCCTTGATTAGACATCCTTTTCACACTTCTCTAAACTCTAATCACACTAATCAAACCTTATCACACTTCATTCAAATCCCTAAGTGTTAAACAGTTTTAAATTCCCTGTATACTTTTTAATTCAGGTAAAATTTTACTTCTTTTTAAGTAACCGTCATAAAATATTTTGTTAACATTTGAATGGAACATTTTTAATGTCGTTGAAAGTTGACAGGAAAATAGACATTTACTCAATCTATGAGAAATGTTGATGTGTATTGAAGGAAATTATTGTTCAAATCTTCCGCAGCCATATGTTGTTGCTGATAAATTGAATAATGTTTTCGTACTTTTCAAACTTGATTATCCAAAACAATGCTTATATTTAATGGAAACATGACTAAAAACATTTTTATAGAGTTGCTGAAAAATCACACTGTTTAAAGGTTCAAGACCCCAATATAATGATTAAACATTTAAACATTTATTTAGAATATAAGCACGTTATGAATATTAAGTTAGTTTTTTTCTTTTTAATTAATAGTTCGAACCTTATATTTTACTAGTTCGGCGAAAGAAATGAAGCTCCAATGCTTTTGAAAATTGAAGAGAAAACAGACAGCTACTTCCTTCCCAAAAATAAGCGCACTATCTGCGAAGAGCAAACAGAACTTATATCGATTTTCATACTCTTTGAAGTGCACTCGAAATCTGTTACAGTTATAATATTCTTTGCCTTATCTATTACAAAACAAATGTGCTCTGAGAGGAAGAAAAGTTATTTAATTATAAAGTAGCAGGTGTGTGAATAAATAGTATGGCCGCTTGAGGTTAAGTACACATATTTTAAGAAGCTTACTTAAAGATTATGGCTTAAAATGATTTTGATGATTCATTAATGTGTATTATAGGTAATTAAATAATTAATTACACCTACGTGCTGAATTTTTTATCCTCCATTCCTTATCCTTTCGCCTCCATCAATAGAATATTATTTAATATGGTTAATGTAGTTTATTACTCTTTTGTTTATTGTCATATTATTATTTATTCAATACTTTCTTCAGCCTGTCTTTTGTTGCGCTTAAAATCTATCTGAATCATTTATAAATTTTTTTCCTGAGAGTCGTAAAATTTTCTTTGTCGAAAATGGGTAATCGATTTTTTTTCTTTTTCCGTTTTTCTTTATGTCTTTCTAAAAGAACTGCGATCTACGAGTATTTTTATTAAACTTTTACCGGAAAAATATTTATAGATTTTATGTTGTTTGAAAAATGTTTCTGAATCGAAATTATGACGCAGGAGGAAACAATATTGTGAGACTATTGTATCTATATATTTTGCTTTGGCTGTGTTAATACTACATTAGCACACTAATTTGTGGATATAATTGTGTGAGCTGACGACGAATTTACATCTTTTCCTTCTTTTCTTTACTGGCTTTTTTTTTTTTTAAATTTGAAGTGTTTTGTGATATATTTTTAAAAAAATATTTTTTAATAATTTTCTTTTCAAATATACTTTTTCCTCTTTTTCTTCGTATTTTCATCCTATATATATATATATATATATATATATATATATATATATATATATATATATATATATATATATATATATATATATATATATATACACCGAAGAGACATTACATTATGACCATCCTGCTAGTAACATGAAGGACCACCTTTAGCCCTCAAAACTGCTAGCACCCGCCGTGTCATTGATTCCACAAGGTGCTGATAGGTAGTCTGAGGTATCTGGTACCAAGCGCTCACCAACTGGTCTTGCAATTCCCTCACATTGCGAAGGAGTAGCGTGGCAGCACGAATTTGGTTTTCCAAGTAGGACCACAAATGCTCTATTGGATTAAGATCAGGTGAATTTGGGGGCTAAGACATGACTTGAAAGTCACTTGAATATTCCTCGAACCAATCCTTATGACATGGTGCATTATCCTGTTGGTAAACACCATCCCCCGCAGGAAAAACTGTTGCCATGAATGAGTGAACCTGGTCTGCAACTATGTTCAAGTAGCTTACAGACGTCAGGAATTTTTCTATGAGGATTATGGGTCCTAATGTGCCCCATGAAAACATTGCCCACACCATACTATCCCCGTCACCGGATTATAGCCCATTGTTAGATGGAGGGTGATCATAATGTAATGGCTCTTCGGTGTATAGACAAAAAGCTTTAGCTTCCAATAGAAAATAATGATGTATAGAAATCCAGAGAAGTTGGTTGTTACAGGTGTTGCGGGTAAATATTTTTATCGAAAAGGAAATTTAATCTCTCCATAATTTAAATAAAAAAGCTGAAAAATAACGTAGATATTGCTTATTCGTCACATTTCAAAATGGAATCGGTGGGTGATGATGTTTCATAAAAATAAACTGCAGATAAATGAAATTGATAAAAAAAAAATTATTAATTAGATATCATATTTTTATTCATTGGCACTGGAATTTCAGTTAAAAAAGAAATGCCTCTTTACTCAGAAGCATCACAAAAATCATTTTTGGCAGAAATTAATTAGGTTTTCAGAAATGAATAAGTAACTATGACTAAGGAGCACAACAATGCACATTCTTCTGTTATAAAATTTAAAATGTGAGTGCTGTATTTTAGACTTAAAAACTTAGCCAAAATTATATAAGTTTTTCTCGTGAAAGTTATGTTTCGGCTATACCACTCTTAAGACCATGTGAAAATCAGAATAACAAGAGTTAAATTCAAATAATTTTGATAAAATCAAATCAGGTATGTTTAAACCACAGTAACTATGACAGGATTAAAATGAGCATGATTAAAATTAGAACTGAGTTGAATTAAAATGTTTTACTGTGATTATATATGAACTACTATATAATCACAGTATACTATACAGTATACTATCACAGTATAATCACAGAACTACTATACAATACTATATAATACTAAAATATTATATGTGAACTACTTAAAATGTTTTACTTATAATTGATTTTTTAGTTTAGAGAGAAACTTAAATCAGAAGAAAATACCCCTGGAAAAATCTATGATTTGGGTATTAGTTCTTAATTATTTTTTTTTTTAAATTTTTGTTTAAAAATATAACCTTAAAGTAAAATTAACGTTGTTACAAAAATTATCGCTCAGATAATATTGTTTGCAATATTTATTATTCGATGGTTCATAACTATCTATAATACTCAGAGTCACGTAAAATAATTATTTATGGAACCACAGTTTTGCGCACAGAATTTTACTATTTCGTTAACTAAGCATTTTGTATAAATATTTTTAGCCAGCATATTTGTGTTAAGAATGAAAATTATTATCTTTGTTCTATTAATTATGCTAGCAGCTTTCTTAAGTACATTCGTTACGCTTATTCACTAAGGACATGGAAGTTAATATTATTCTAAAGAATAGGTGCTGTATGAATATTCGAAATTTAATGTGAATGTTAAAGACTTTCCTGTGATAATTTAATCTATATACCTGTCGAACAAAAGACAGGAAGTTTGATAAGAATTTCAATTGTCATATTAATTTTGAATTGAATTAGTTGTGCAATCAACTCTGATAAAATAAAGATTCCATATTTTTGAAATTATGTACTGTAGTTTTATTCGGAGTTTGAATATGTATGCATGATCGTAGGGAAAATTTTGTTTGCGTGTTCAGATAAGAACTTGAATCTGTGTATTTGATATTTTAATTTCGAAGAAATATGTTTCTTTGATTTAAGCATGGAATTGAATTAACTTTATAGTTCGGTGCATAATAAGTTGAAACGCAAACTATATTGTATTCAAAATCAAAACTATACGAGTGTAAAATTTTGTGCAATTTCATAATCTGAAAAATATTTATATTTTTCATGTTACTTGTTCCATGAATTCACCTTAACATTTAATATTTTAAATAGGAAAACAAATCCAATAATTTAATCAGAAAAAAAGAAACACTCATATATTTATAAACTTTTAAAATTACAGCGTAATTTCTCTCCGAGCTTGAAGTTCAATAATAACAAGAACATGCAAACCAACACTTTATTTCAAACTAATACCAAATATATACACACTGTTGTTGTTGTTTCTAATACTACATGACAATACTAGCATATCTGATTGGTGAAATTAAGCGAATTAAAGGTAGAGAGTGAGTTTCTTGTTTTTCGATGGAGCCATCTACGGTCAAGAATTCGACTTCAGCTGCACACACACAGACGTTACATCCCGTTTTAAAGGGCGGACCCATTCATACATGTATTCATTCAACCACAGATTGTAATTTTGACCTGCACCAGAGAGCGATCAATATCCAATTCAATACAGCCAGAGGTATAACTTGTTTTGGGAACTTGGAGGACTTCATGACCATCAGATTTAACGAGTACAAGTCACAATTTACAACACGGGGATCTTCGATCAGCGGGGATCTGACTTCTAACTTCTTGGACATGGGCCCAACGCCCTACCAACTAGGCTATCCCAGACCCACACAAGATCTTATACATGTGATGTGGTGGGGTGATGTGTAAGTGATGGGATTAAATCTAGACACCAATAACGGGAAATGCTAACGCATTCACACCTTTCATGAATAATTGCTTCCTCCAGAAACATAAATTTTGGTGCAATTTAGACATTGTTGTATTACCGATTACAGCACGGAATGAAATGAGTTTGATGTCGTTTAACATGTTATGCATTTACAGGAACAATACTTAGCTGTTACAAAATGGATATATGTTTTTAATTGTGTGATAAGGATATTTATATTTTAATTTGTACATATCTCTCAAGTGTATTAAGTAATTTTCTAATATTTAATTTCAATTCGCTTCTGTTATGTTAAGCCTATTTTAAATTTATCTTAGTATTCTCTCAGTTCTGTGTGTATATTTGATTCATAAACTAACTTTATTTTAACTGTTAATGTATATATATATATATATATATATATATATATATATATATATATATATATATATATATATATATATATATATATATAAGTAATAAAAGGGCTAAAATCCCTGTTATCAGTGTTATAGTTAGCTTAAATAATGCAGTCGTAAGCCATCATACGTTCTAAAATGGTTTATTAACGATAGGTTGGTATTGATAACAATTCACAACCACACTCCGCAAGGGAGGGGATGGACAAGACTTTGGACAATTCCGGAACAACTTTTCAGGATCAGAACATGATGAAAAAAGCCATGTGAAAAGCATTGCTCTCGCTTTTATACTAACACATTTTGTAGTAAAAAGGCACAGTCTTTGAAATGCTTGTACCCTTACGCATTAAGGAAAATCATTTCATGCTTCCTTATATGGAAGTGAAAAGGGGGAGAGATTCTAAAAATAACTCAATCGTATGTTATTACCCTTGACTTCCCAAAATAGAATCTCTCTACGCTTATTCTTTAACAAAGACATTTTATGAAAACGAAAGAGTTTTGATTCTTTTATTAATACAAAAGTATTATAATTTTTGTATTACATCCCCCCCAAAAAAAAATTTTGGTAAGCCAAAATAAAAATAATTTTGACTTTTTTCTTTTTTGAATTTAAAAAAATTTAGGTTGGTACGACTGTTCCTTTTCACTACTACAAATAACATTTTTTCAATTATCAGTAAAAAAAAAACAACTATATACAATGACAATAATAAAAACATGATAATACACTTTATCTGTTTAGGCAACTAAACAGAAAGAAAAATGAAACATACTTTTAATCAATAATACAATAATCTACTAAAATTTTCAAAAAAAAAAAAATTTTTTTTTCACACAAAAATATACAAAATTTTTTGCAAATGTATTCAATTCACTATTCATGATTTAATTTCAACATTTGTGGGTTGTGATATTTCTTAAGCTTTGGTACATGAACTATTTCAAAATTTTGTTTACTTAAATTTCTTTTTATTTAAGTCCACATTTTCTAGTTTTTCGTCGATTTTGACCTGATAATGTATGCACCCATTACCTAGTTCTATCTTCGAATCATTTGAAATTTTTGGACATTCTTTCTTTTTCCTATTTTTCCTGTTCTTTTTATTTTTGTTATGTAATTAACTGCTTGGTCATTCTTTCTTTTTCCTATTTTTCCTGTTCTCTTTATTTTTGTTACCCCTCACATTATTTTTTTTTCAAAATGTTTACTTTTATTGAAACATCTTAAACTTCTATTTTTTCAAAATGTTTACTTTTATTGAAACATCTTAAACTTCTATTTTTTCAAAATGTTTACTTTTATTGAAACATCTTAAACTTCTATTTTTTCAAAATGTTTACTTTTATTGAAACATCTTAAACTTCTATTTTTTCAAAATGTTTACTTTTATTGAAACATCTTAAACTTTTTTTTTTCCACCATTTTTAAACTTAACATTTTTAGAATTCCTCTGTCTAATGTGCAAAGATAAGTTGTCATTGTTAGAATTAGCAGAGGTGATCAATCTCATACCAAATTGAGTAACAACTAGCCCGACACAATCAATAAACAAACAAAAATCTTTGCAAGTTTGCAACCCTACTAAAGCATATAGTAAATCAGTATCAAGTATTAAAAACTTAGCTGAGTTAACAATTTCACCTATCGTAATAAGGGGAAACTCACAAATTTTGTTAAGTGTGAAGTGTCCTTTTGTATGGGTAACATTAAATTTTTCACATTTTTAATCGAAATATTTAGTTTTGACCAAGTCCGAAAAAGAAAAAGCATTACAAATTTCTTTTAGTTTTTTTACTTTTTATTTATTTATTTATTTTATTTTTTTTGATATTCAGAAAAATTTTGAATTTTGTTTGGCGTCACAAATTTAATTGACGTTTGAAACACATTTATTTCCCTCAAAAACATTTTAAATGCATAAAAATACACTATTACATAATAATTTTTAAAAAAAAAATCAAGGTAAACATACGAAATGCAATTCAACCATTAAATTTTCTCTATTGATTATTCATAATAAAATTTTTAGATCACTAAAATAAGTAATCATAACAGTATCACAAACTATGAGAAAGAAGAAAAAAAATGTATATCTACAGTAAATCCTTTCCTTTATTGCTAACACTTTCTTTTGGCCTTCATGACTTTTTATGTTGAAGAGAAAAAAAAATATAATCAATTTTTTTTTTTTAACGCGCACATTCACTTTTGTTTTCACATAAATCTTCGGGATTTCACACGCGCGCACATATCACTGGTGTTAACAGCAGCTTTTTAATGAAAGGAACTTTTAATAAAGGATCAAAAAGCTCCTCTATAAATTCAAAATCACTTTCTTGGTCACTCGGTGCCGAATCACTACCATGGATGATGTTTCTTCCAATGTAGGTGCACTACTTTTAGACATCAAACGCTTTCATAGATGTGAAAAGCTCGAGCCAATGTCAACATTCCACTAGCGATGAGGTGTACAGGTAGTTAAAGCGATCGAGTGGTGAAATCAATCCTTCCTCCCTTCATTCTTTTTTTTTTCCGATTCCGTTGGGTGATGGGATGATGTTTTATCAACGTTGTAGACAGCCTGAAAATAGATAACAATGGTTTCCTCAGCAAGTAACCATCCTGGCGTCTTGTAATAAAAGGGCTAAAATCCCTGTTATCAGTGTTATAGTTAGCTTAAATAATGCAGTCGTAAGCAATTATACGTTCTAAAATGGTTTATTAACGGTAGGTTGGTATTGATAACAGTTCACATCCGCTCTCCACAAGGGAGGGTGTGGACAAGACTTCAGACAATTCTGGAACAACTTATCAGGATCACAACATGAGGAAAAGGACACGCAAAAACTGGTGCTCCCTTTATACAAACACAGATTTGAGTAAACAGGCACAGTCTCTGAAATACTTGTATCCTTACGCATTAAGGAAAATCATTTAATGCTTTCTAATATAGAAGTGAACGGGGAAAGATTCTAAAAATAACTCCTCGTTTGAAATATAAATCTAATTATAATTCATGGTGTGTTTACAGCCTTGAATTCCCAAAATAGAATATCTCTACGCTTATTCTTTAACAAAGACATTTTATTAAAACGAAAGAGTTTTAATTCTTTTATAAATACAAAAGTAATATATATATATATATATATATATATATATATATATATATATATATATATATATATATATATATATATATATAAATCCTAAACTAATGATTCTAACTGTAACATAATTGTAACGTAAAAATAACTTAACCTAATTCTTATGTGTATCTTATCTTAATGTAATTATAAAATGTTTTGTTTTTGAATAACAAAAATGGTGACGGCTATTTTACACCAACAGTGTAATAAAAATTAATATATTAAAGCACCAAATCCAAGTGTTGTATATCGCGTTTCGCTACACCACTTTGGTATAAAGTTGTTTATTTTTATTACGTAGATTTCAAGGCCAAAATCCAAAATCACCCCTTATACTATTATTTCGTTACATTAAATACAAAAATCATATTCAATTTAATTTCTCAGGAAGATAAAGTCTTAAAGAACAATACGATTAATTAAAAATTATTATTATGCACAAATTTTCTTATTTTAATCCATAATATTTTGCTTTATAGTCTTTTATTTTGTTGAAAGATATCCAAACACAGTTTATTTCTTAAAGGAGCTTTATGCAACTCATCAGTGTGACTTTCTACACGCATGAAACCGAAAGAAACATAGGTATGTGCACTTTTAGAAAGTTTTCAGACAGATTAGTTAAATAACAACTTATTTAGTTGTTATTTTACCATATTCAAATAAAACAGTCAAATAACCATAAAAAAGATTGGTGTTCAAACTGTTAACTCTGAGGAAACCGCTTATAAACTTCTTTCACCTAATACGATTAAGTTACCAGCATGTTATCGCACCAACTAGGCCCACTTAATGAAGCCACATAGTTTCGTGTAGCTGAGAACATATTATAGCCTAGAGAGCTAAGCTGTCAATCTCATGACCGACTGAACGGGGGTTCGAGTCTCAGAGTTGACACCACTTTTCTCCATTCCCTTCCAAACAAGATGAGTTTTTAATATCATGCACTCCCCAATTTGTAATCCTGGACTATCAGAAAACGATACTCTCATTCACGCATAGATGACAGCAAAATAAAGCTGCTTAACATAAAAAAGTCTAGCATTTCCTACCACTTATGTTTGAGACAACTAGATAAACTAAGTAAAGCCCATTCTACGGTTCATTTGATAAAACGTATAATAACCGCCACTTAATTCCAATACCCACTCTCTGAAGAAAAATCTAGCTGCAATATTTTAAATTTCTTTTCGGTGATTTTGAAACCATACTAGTACCATAAATAAATAAATTAATATTTGCATAAATCCAGAAATATGATAAAACTACAAAAAGTGTTAAAAACTATCCCATTTGAAAAAAAAAAATAGGAAAGATTAGTGATTGACATTCTTTCTAATAAAAACACTACTTAGTTTAATTGAAAAAGTCATTGACGATGAGTTTGTAATAATGCTTGTCTTTTGAGTTAGAATAAAACTAAAAAAATACATATGAAAAATATTAGAAATATATCAGACAGGCAAGTGAAACAGAATTAGTTAAATAATGTCATAAATTTAATTTGACCATTCTGACAATAAATAATTTGATATTGTACTAAACGCAAGATATTGCACTGCAAAATATGCAGAAATATAGAATAGTAGATTATTTCGAAGTATTAGAAATAAGAGAAAAGATTATATTCCGAATATTCAACCTGATAGAATTTTCGTCTACTTCTAAATTAAATTAAACTTTGTTTATTTATTATTAAGATGAAGAAAAACAATATTTACTGAAATTACTTGATCATTTGTGTATTATATTAGTAAATTTTCATAGAAAAATTGCAAATACTTTTATGTTTTCTTCAATGTAAAATCACATTTTCATTTTTAATATCTTCTAACATGGTAAATTGCTCGTAAGTGCATAAAACGTTCATGAATAAAATCTTTTTATGTTTCTTGAGACGCAAACAAAGGATATTAGTATAAGTAAAGAATATCTATCATAAGACTCATTTTTGGAAACTGTGCGCCTAATAATATAAAACAAAAAATAATAAAACATTTTTTAGGATAGCGGATCCCGACCCATAGACATTAGCCTATAAGTAAACGGCCGGCAACATGCTACTGGGCTGTTTCTCTACATTAATTTTTTTTTCTTGTAGGGTATCTTTTACTAATTACTGATATAGATCCGTGATGGCTCAGGGGATAAAACGTAACCTTTCAATGATGTAAACCGGGTTAAAATCCCTGCGATAGCTGATTGAAACGAATTCTGCATCCGGCTTGCACCGATCACAATGCTGACGTAAAATATTTTCAGTGGTAGACAGTCATGGCTTAAAATTCCCTTGCAGTCAGGCTGACTGTGACATTGTGTCACTTCATTTGGATTTTGGTACAAAATTGTGACCTAAACATTAAGCCGACCCCTGACCCATCATCTCTGACGCCTTGCTGTCCTTCGTCCTTCACAGCTTTGACCTTCGGCGGTTTTTGATGTTGCACATGCGAA
This sequence comes from Parasteatoda lunata, assembly GCA_949128135.1. Lineage (NCBI taxonomy): Eukaryota > Metazoa > Arthropoda > Arachnida > Araneae > Theridiidae > Parasteatoda > Parasteatoda lunata. The sequence goes on along the minus strand of OX421974.1, from coordinate 104,190,746 downwards.
ACAGTGCAGTTGTGGTCGCAGTTAGTTCAAAATTGTAATTTCATTTAAAAATTTTTTAGTTCACTTCAAGTCCCTGCTTAAGCATGATTCTTGCTGTGTTTTAGGCTAATAATATAAATAGCCGCCCAGTTCTTTGGATCGGCGCATTCGAATTTATCTTCCCAGCAAAAGCACGTACTCCGCTTAACGGGGTGTTACATTCCCCCCCCCCTTTCCTCTCCTTGAGGGACGGACTAAAGATTTCATGGCTTCGATATTGCAGCCTTCCTCGAAATGCTGCAAGATTGGTTCTACATAAATTCAACCTACAACTCAAGCTTAGTCATATTGTTTTGATGGAATCATAGATTGCCTGGATTTTCAACAACAGAGCAACAGCGCAGATCTCGTTAGTGCAACATGTACGAAGGCTAAGGTTTCATCTTCTTTTTGAACTTCCCCACCGTCAGTGACCACGCTCGCCATTGATCGCCCCAGCCTTTTTCTTGGCTTTCAAATTTGTTTTCATTAAATATGCCATCCACTGCGGATCACCGTTCTCCAGTATGATGAATGTTCGACGATGCTGTGTTGTGACAATTGTGTGTTCCCCTGTGTGATGAATCGTCAATAAAGAAATGTGTGTGACTTCTTTCAGTTTTTCACTGGTTGATTAAATTCTTTCTATATAGGCAAAAATATAATTTCCATGCAGATTAAGAGGTATGTCGTTTTTATTTGCTTTCTGTAAAAAAAAAAGTGTTCTTCTATTCTTCTGGGTTGCGGATTGCAGCATAATTCTAGGTACTAACCTATATGATTTTGTTCGGCCATTATTATTTCCATATCATATTTTTTCATTCATTTTTTTATACCCAGCATTCCACCATAACAATTGGTACTGATGACCAGTCGAAATTTTTTTGGGTTGCTGGTGTATTTTTTGATAAAAATTTTTTTTTGTAATAAATGATTTCAAAATTTATTTAATATGCAACAATAATAGTTAATGAATTATTTGTAACTTCTATTACTTGGGTACTCAATATCTTATATCCAATTTACTGATATGTTTATTGTTTCATTAGATCAGTTATTTTAATTTTTATTAATAGTGTAATAAATTTTTCTTTGGTTGATTAATAATAGTAATTGTTGTGCAAATATTTCACATTTTTATTTAATAAATGTTTAGCATTTTTTAAATTTTTTTATCATTAAAGTATTGTTTTTTTGTGTTACAAATCTAAATTTTTTTAACTTTTTTTAATTTTAATCAGTTCAGAGGTAATGATTTATGCTCTGTTAGTTAAATGTAGGTTTTCTTTAATTACCTGCAATTTTGTTTATATAGTTGTTGCATTATTAATGCTTTAATAAATCAATTTGCTATCTTAATAATTTTTGATTAAAGCTTTTTGTTTTGGTAAATAGTAATCTTATAGGTTACCCATAATATAATTTGCAATGAGTAATTAAATTTTTTTTTTCATTATTTGAAATGATAATTGTATAATAGTTCAAATTAATTTTACTGTGAATTGTATTTGCATGATAGGGTTAGGGAAATTCTTTTGGTAGAATGTCTTGTTGATGTTATTATTCTTGCATATATTTTAGTAATTTTCTATTTTAAAGTAGTAATTTTATATGTTCAGGGGTATACAATTTTTAGAGTTTTATTGTGCAATAACTAAAATATTAAACTCAGTCTATAAGATGTTCATCAGTACATACTAATTCCTGAAATAGCATCATTAGTCAATTTGGTTTTTATCATTAGTCAATTTGGTTCATTTATAATAATTATTGACAATTATATAATTGTTTATATTTTTTTAATTTTTAAATTATCCTGTACCTAAGTAATTTTAAGATTTAAGCTGATTGGTGGTAAACAAGATGTTCAATGCACACAATTATCACTAGAAGCAAAACTAATGTAAACAATTTGGCAAAAATGCCTACTGATAACATTAAAACTCAGGATCATTCTCCTAAATTTAATTTTACTATTGCTGAATTTAAGGGCCACTCTGATAATATAGAATGGTTCATTCAGAATATACAGGAGTTGGTGGAATTAAATCAATATGACGACTCTGCAGCATTGTACCTATTGAAATCAAAATTAGCTGGTTCAGCTCTTGTATTTTTTCAAAATTCCCCGGAATGTCAGTCGATTAAAAAATTTCAGGATGCGTGTAAGCTTTTATTAAGCTTTTTCAAACAGGAAGATTCGTCATCAGCAGATTTAGCCAAATTTCAAGCAATTAGCCTTTTGCCTTCAGAATGTATAAAAAATTTGGAATATCGCGTTGATACGTTAGCCCATAAGGCTTATAATTTTATTAATGATCCCATTGCTCTTGATAAAATCAAGGCTATGCAGTTTTTATCTGCCATACCACTGCATCTTAAGGAAACTATCCTTATTGAAGGAATTCAAGACTATAGACAAATGGTGAAAAAAGCTCACCACATACAAACAATTCAAAATTCTTTGGCTAGTGCAGCTTCTCCTTTGGTGGCAACACACTATGTAACACCATGTAATTCTGCTGCGCCTGATCAGCTGGCAGTCATTACGAAGCAATTAGAAATTTTAACTACTAAGTTAGAGAAAATGCAGGCAAACTGTAATATATGCACCGAAGCCAATGATACTAAAACATGTCCCCTTTTAAAGACACCTGTACAGGGTCAGGATCGAGTTAGACAAGGACGGCCATACTCAACTTCACCTATTACCTGTGCGTTTTGTGGGAAAAGCGGGCACTTAATGAGTGTTTGTCGAGCATATTTAGCTCAATCAAGACAACAATATGGGGTACAAAATATGACCTCCTTTCCTCCACAATTTCCAGTGTTTCCTCCTCCATTCACTGCACCGCAATATCCGCCGCCGCGGTTACCAGTGCAAAATGCACAACTACCGAGACCCACTTTTAATGGACCTGTCTCCTCATCCACCATTCCATCCCAATTTGACATTAATGCATTTATGGCTCAAACCATGAGCAATTCTAATTTAACAATTGGAGAGTTTTTAAATAATAGTGAGACTCAATGTATAACTGAAACAATAAATATTGTCTCACATGAGGGTGATCTCCCCACGATTCCTGCAAATTTTGGTAATATTAATGTCAATTTCTTATTAGACAGTGGTAGCTCCATTTCGCTGCTCACTTTAGAGTCCTTTAATCAAATTAAATGTCACAAGAAGGTTAAATATCTTTCTCGTAAAGTATAAATCAGGACAGTTAATTCCAATTTGAAATTTTCTGCTTTTGCTGAAATTTCCTTCAAGATTCAAAATCAATTTTTTTCGACATCAATTTTTTGTTGCTGATGTTAAGAGCAAAGCATTTCAAGGCATTCTCGGATTTGACTTTTTGAAAAAATGTAATGATCTTTTTAATTATAAAGATAATTTGGCACAATTCAATGATTTTAGTGTTCCTTTAAATAGTAATTTGGTTGAGTTAACTGCTAGTAATGAGAACCAGGAACAGTTACATGTAATGTTAAGGCAGAAAATCAGCATCGAGCCAGGCGATACTGCTTTTAAGAAGAAAACAGGCAAAGATGTATATTTTACCCCCACTTCCAATTCTGATATTGTTATACATCCCTCCATTAATGTTGTAAATAATGATAATTCCTTTAATACTATTATCAAGAACAACTCTGGACAAACTGTTCATTTAAATAAAAATTTTAAGATAGGTACTGCAATTTTTGACTTTGATATTAAGTGTGATAATGTTGATTTACCTAATGGTAGTGACATGGAAGAGTGTAATTTAATAACTGCTTCTGAATTTTAAAGTTAAGAAAGGATGACTTAAAACCAACAGATTTTGATTTAGAACATTTAACAAATGATCAACAACTGATTCTTCAAAATATTTTAATGACAAATTTTGCTGCTTTTTCTAAAACTATTAAGACTCTGGGTGTACAGATCGGGTTATTCCTTCTTTGACACTTAAAAATGATAATGCTATTAAAACATTACCTTTTGAAATACCTTATGCTTTGAGAGATGACATTAAGCAAGGGTTAGATGAATTAGTGGAAGCCGGTATAATTCATAGGCATGTTAGCCATTGGGCTGCTCCACTAGTTTTAGTCAAAAAGAAGAATACTGAAAATCTGTTGGTAAATTAATTGTTCTTCTGAGGTATTCAAACTGTGTTGTTTTTACGACTGGTGGATGATAAGGGGGGTTCTCACTTGTACTGACTCCTTCTTTATACCTTCGTTTGATGCGTGTTTCATATGGGGTGGTTCTTGTCTAACTTTTAAAATTTTTTTAATGATGGTTAGGTAATGTTTTAGCCATTTTTTAAACACTAGTAAACACGTGATTTAATTTTAAGGATGCTACAAGTTTCGAATGCCAATTTTTTTTTTTTTTTTTTTTTTTTTGTAGATCCTCACTCCTGTACAGTATTTTTTTTCTCTTTTCTTATGTAATGAATAAGGTTTTATTACGTAATTTTTGGATTTTTCAGACTGTAGTAAACGGCTACAGCTCTGTGTTTAGATACAAAATTTTGTGTATCTGTAGTGTTGATGTTTTTTTTAAATTTTGTTTATGTATGCTTGCAAGCACTTGTTTTATTTTTATGTTCATTAAGCATTTGTGTATTTTTTCTTTTGCACTTTTATTTTTACGCATTGGTTATAAGTAGTGTTTATAAACATTTTTGATCATTGTTTATAAATTTTGTTTATAGGCATTGTTATTTTTGTTTGTGTTGTTCGTTATGCATAGTTTTGTTTGGACTATGATGTTGATGGTTACAGCATACTTTATATGATAAAATTTTTAGTGAGAAAAATGTCTGTGATTCGTAAGTTGTAATTTCTAACTTAGATTTTTTTAGGAGTTAAAATTAATGTTTTTGCCTAGGCCTTTAATATTTAACATTTCGTCTAATCTTAAGCTCATAGGATCTTTTTTTTAAACCCTTAATATTTAATTTTTTTCCAGTTTTGTATCTCACTTGGGACTTTGAATTTGTAGAGTATGATTTTTATGTACAAAATTTTTCGTTTTAACTCGGAGGTTGTATGGATCTTTGTTGATTTATAGTAATTTTAAGCTTAAGCAAAAATTCAATCAATACAGGAATATTTGTGTTTAAAATACTCGTTTGGACTCGGAATACCAAATTATCGGTCGTATACGATTGAATTTTAAAATTTTTTTTCAAATTTCAATTACTTCTTGTACGAAATAATTGTTGTACAAAATTTCTTTCTCATTCATTTAAGCTCGGAATACTGTCAGTCTACATAGGTAGCCTGATTTTTTTCGTTTGTTTGCAATTTTCTAAATTTTTTTGTCACAGTAACTTTCAGCAAACAAATAAAATAAAAAAAAAAATTTTTTTTTCATTCCTTCTTACAAGGAACCATTTGAGTTAATTTCTTTACCTCAATTTTTTTTCACATTTTACTGTGTGAGATTCTTATACTCATTTAAACATTTTTACCTCCTTAATGTTCTTTTCTAGGGAGATGAATTTTTGCTCTCTCTACTTCATGTAGAGTGAAGTTTGTTTTTTGTCATTTTCTAGCAAACAATTAAGATTGTTTTTGTTATTTTCTAGCAAACAATTAAGGTTGTTTTTTTGTCATTTTCTAGCAAACAATTAAGACTGTTTTTTTGTCATTTTCTAGCAAACAATTAGGATTGTTTTTTGTCATTTTCTAGCAAACAATTAAGATTGTTTTTGTCCTTTTCTAGCAAACAATTAAGGTTGTGCTTTTGTCATTTTCTAGCAAACAATTAAGATTATTTTTTTGTAATTTTCTAGCAAACAATTAAGATTGTTTGTTCATTTGTACTACTCAAGATCAGCTATGTACAGCTGCTAATATGTGTTTTGTGTTGTCATAACTATTGTAGCTGTATGCTGAAGCACTGCGTTCCTAATTCTAGGCTAAATTACTGTCAAAATGATTGAAATGTAATTTTATGTAACATCTGACCATTTGTAAGTGGAGAAGTGGTGATCTGGACTGGTAGGTTGTTAATTTATTAATTTTTGATGCATTTTGGTTATGAATACTTTTGGCTTTTCCTTTTAATTTTTTGCTTTACCTTTTAATTTTCTTAATTAAAAAAAACAAAAAAAAAAAACAAATTTCTTTTTTTTTTCCGCCGGCTGTGGGTATAATGTGACATTGTGTCACTTCATTTGGATTTTGGTACAAAATTGTGACCTAAAAATTGAGCCGACCCCTGACCTCTCATCTCTGACGCCTTGCTGTCCTTCGTCCTTCAAGGCTTTGACCTTCGGCGGCTTTTGATGTTGCCCATGCGAAACAGTGCAGTTGTGGTCGCAGTTAGTTCAAAATTGTAATTTCATTTAAACTTTTTTTAGTTCACTTCAAGTCCCTGCTTAAGCATGATTCTTGCTGTGTTTTAGGCTAATGATATAAATAGCCGCCCAGTTCTTTGGATCGGCGCACCCATTCTCGTTCCAGACTCCGAGGAGTAAGATTGTGTTGAAACCGAGCTCTGCTAACATGTCATCGCACCGTTTCGGCCGCGGAGGGAAGACCTTCCGTACCCAACGTGAACCAGTTTTGGATCTCGCAGCGATTAGGAAAGAAAAGAAGGGATATGCCTACTACGTGCAGTTAGGAAATTGTTTCGATGAGGCGTTCGAGAGATCACAGAAAGAGGCGATCGACATTGATGCCAAGATTGCCGAATCTAGCCAAAATTATGATTCGAGTATGATGGTTGAACACCTTTACGGAAAGAAATTCTTAGCCGAAGAGATGCTTATTTTAAAGCATATCAGAGAATCCCAATGCTCTCCACCCCCAGCCATTCAGATGATAGAGGAAGCGCCTGCTGCAAAGACTGATATTTCACCCATAGAGCCCTTAGAACCTGAAAAGACTTGTGTTCTAATAGAGACAGTACCAGAGCAGCCTGAGCCATCACCTACATCTGAAATTAGTGCTGAGGAAACTACAGAACAACCGGAACCAGAGCCCCCAAAGAGAAAAAGAAAAAGGAAGAAGAAAACTCCTTCTCCAAAACCCACAGAATGTATGGACATCCCATCTATAAGCAACATCATGGAACCTCTAGCCACATCCCCAGATGAGACCACCGTTCAAAATCACAGCAGAAAACTCAAATTTCTGATAAAAGGACTCTCCATAGATACTAAGATTTCGATCTTGGAAGCTGAACTTACAGCCAGCGGTCATCGACCAATCAGAATCGAGCGATTCAAGAAGAGGTGTGGCCAAGGATATAAGCTCCTCCCCTTTTTCCTGATACTACTTCCAGACAGCCCTGAGAACAGAGATTGCATCAACATTAAAGAGATACTCTCTACTACTGTTTAAATTGAGCGATTCCGAGGCGGACGATACGAGGTGCAATGCTATCGGTGCCAAAAATTTGGTCACACGCAAAGGAATTGTCAAAATGATCCCGCATGCATGAAGTGTGCGGGAGCCCACTTTTCCTATCAATGCACTAAACCCAGGAGCCTCGCCTCCCAGCTACGTGCATTAATTGCGACGGAGATCACCCGGCCTGTTTTTCAGGCTGTGGTGCCATGCCAAGGAGGACACCGCAACAGAAACAGAACCAGCACAGGAGTGCGATCCAGACGGCAAACAGATTCTTGCAGATCTTCCGAGAACTTCAGGAACTTCTACAAAACGAGGAGCTCGTTCAGCTGCTCCGATCCCTACTCCCAGTGACATAGTGATCTTCACTTCTCCAACATGCCGACCACTCAACCTAGACATCTTTTCATCCACCTGATCTAGAGACTACATTCCACCACAAGAAATTACCACATCGACTACCATCACATGATGAAGGGGTAAAGGGCCGTTCCAGCCTCAGGCACCCCAAACCACCGATAAGACTAAGACTAAGGATCGGCGCATTCGAATTTATCTTCCCAGCAAAAGCACTTACTCCGCTTAACGGGGTGTTACATTCCCCCCCCTTTCCTCTCCTTGAGGGACAGACTAAAGATTTCATGGTTTCGACATTGCAACCTTCCTTGAAATGCTGCAAGATTGGTTTTACATAAATTCAACCTACAACTCAAGCTTAGTCATATTGTTTTGATGGAATCATAGATTGCCTGGATTTTCAACAACAGAGCAACAGCGCAGATCTCGTTAGTGCAACATGTACGAATGCTAAGGTTTCATCTTCTTTTTGAACTTCCCCACCGTCAGTGACCACGCTCACCATTGATCGCCCCAGCCTTTTTCTTGGCTTTCAATTTTGTTTTCATTAAATATGCCATCCACTGTGGATCACCGTTCTCCAGTATGATGAATGTTCGACGATGCTGTGTTGTGACAATTGTGTGTTCCCCTGTGTGATGAATCGTCAATAAAGAAATGTGTGTGCCACCAGACTTCTTTCCGTTTTTCACAGGTGGATTAAATTCTTTTTATATAGGTAAAAATATAATTTCCATGCAGATTAAGAGGTATGTCGTTTTTATTTGCTTTCTGTAAAAAAAAGTGTTCTTCTATTCTTCTGGGTTGCGGATTGCAGCATAATTCTAGGTACTAACCTATATGATTTTGTTCAGCCATTATTATTTCCATATCATATTTTCTCATTCATTTTTTTATACCCAGCATTCCACCATAACACTGACCATGGAAAGTTTTCTTAGTTTTACTCTCAATGTAACGCAAATGCGTGTTAGTTCCATAAAAAAGTCCTCCGCGAAGGTAAATATTCCCGATACTTGATCCAGGAGTTTCCTTGTCTTCTGGACTAGGTTCAAAATTGCAAGGCTACGGGAACATGAGTAATCATAAAATCATAAATTGGGTCGGCTGTTCAGAGACGATTTAAAAATTAAATAATTACTGATACATGTAAACATTATGTATAATGTGTTCGTTTTATATGAGTGACTATTTGTTACTATGATTTTTACTTGCAATTTTTGTTAAACAAATTTTTTTATTTTTTTACAAAATTGGAAATCCGTACAACTAATTACTGATTTAGAGAATCTCCTATCTTTATATATAATCATTACAAATTATTTATAAGTGTACAGGAAGTCATGCTTTTTATAATTTATTCGCCATTCATTATCAATTGAGTTTTTTCGATTGGTTACCCCAAGGCGTTTGGGGATGTTTCTTATAATTGCATTCAAACTCCTCTCTTTCTTAAAGCAATCAAACATACTTTAATATTCTTAGTAATTATTCTTCATTTGCTGATTGTGTTCTTGTTTTGTTCCTCCTTTAAATTAGAAATTTCTGACTACTAATATGCCTACTTTTATCTGGTGAGTATGAATCAAGGAACCTTATGTATTATATACCTTTAATTTATTAATTAATATATATATATATATATATATATATATATATATATATATATAGGGTAAACTAACCAGTGAAGGAACACTTAAGCTTAGCTTGACTTTCAAAAAATCATAAAAATTTCAAAACTTGTAATTTTAGCTAAATGACTGTAGCAACATATTTGTTATTAAATGCCGAATTATGTAAAAAAATTTAGAGAACTTACATAATATTGTTTTAAGCTTTTGGTGGTTCAAATAATAAGTAGTAAGATGATAAAGTGAAGGAACAATTCTTACCAGTGAATGAACACAAAATTTTCAATTGAATGATTACTTAATTTTGATAATTTTTGATGTTCTTTAGAAATTCATAGGCCATAGAAATGTCTAAAAACAAGGATTTTTTCTTGGAATTATAACATCTAACCACAGTTAACATGGAAAAGTTTGCTTTTTTTTCAGTCATGAAATGGAAAGTAAAATGGGGTTGAATACAGAATAAAAAAATGCTTTTAATTTTCTTCCTCAGACTCTAATAGTCGAGTCTAAATCATGAATTTTTATCATTATGCAATCCGGTGACATTTTATTACTATTATTTTATCGCATTTTGTTTATTCTTTTTCTCCATATTTTTTTAGGCTTTTTTTTTTTTTATCTTTTTAAGTATTTTTTTCTCTTCATCATACTTTCTTGCTTTAACTTTTTTTTCAGCTCTTTCAGTCTCTTTAAATTTTCGACCTTTTTCTGAAGTTAATGCAAAAGGTAATGTTTTTCTTTTTAATTTGATTTGATCTTCCTCTTTTATTCCTATATTTATCCAATGTAAATGTATATTTGAAATTTCTTCTGATTTTTCAGTACCATTTCTAGAATTTCTCACTGGATAATTGATGGGCAAAAGGTGTTTTGAAGTTTGAGGAAAATCCATCTCTCATTCATTTATATCTAGTGGGTCTTCAGCAGTACTTACCATTTTCTGACTTTGATTACTAATGGAACAAAGTGTTTTTGCAACTAACAATGCCTCAAAAAGACTTATCTCAAAATCAGTTTTCAAGATACATTCATTATCAATGTTAATTGTTTCAGCTTCAGTGACAAAATCTGACTTAACCAAATGTTATTTTTGCAATTAATTCTTCCATATTTAGAAAAGCACAGGCTATTGGATATTTAAGAGATTAGACTCTTCAGTCAATGTACCATTAAAAATTTGCAGCATATCTTGTGATATTTCATTCTCAAACTTCGGAAAAAATAGTGCCTCGTTGCTCGAAGTTCTCGTTTATCGAAATATGTGTTTTATCATTAAGTTTCTTGCTCATTAACTCTTTGTGTCTGTCTTGCATGCAATTGTTAAAGTTAACGTTTTCAACATCAAATGGAAAAATACCACATTTTATAAAAACATTTTAACTTCATCAATTGATGCCTCAAAAGCTTATTAAAATTGGGTGCAAAATTACCTCTACATATTGTTTTACGAATCTTTTTTTCAAGATCTAGTGGAGGTTTCATTTGAGTTTTCAAAGCTCGAAATACATCTACATCACAAGACTGAAACACACTAGTCGAATTAGGTAGAAAGCTAAACCAGAGAATTTATTTTGACAAAAAAAAAAAAACTTGCTCAGTTTCAAATTGATATGAGATTTATGCCCATCCAGAAGAAGCAAAATAAAGAATTTGATATAATTTTCAATTAGAAAATGGGTAGAAAGAAGAATTTGCAATATATTCGTAAAATGTTGCTGTGGTCATCGATTCACTTCATTAATCACCTTTTCCAATGAAATATATAGCAGGAATTGATTCTGTAATACCTTGAGGAATTCTTCAGTAAGGAAAAACTACCAATGGAGACCCTTTTTTCCACTAGCTGAAATGTTGGCCAAGACTGTTGTTCTTTCTTTTTCATTCCTAGGAACAATAGAATATAAATCCTTATAATTTTGGGGGCAGGAAATTTTTCCCGTTTAAGGGCAGTACCTGTTTCGTTCGCATTGTAGATGCGATCACATTCTAAAAGGATGCTAAAGCTACTTCCCTCCTTAAGATTTCTCTAAAGTTCTTTAAACCAATCTCGAATATTATTCTCAATTTAAGAAAGGAGTACTGCCTTTTGAAATTATCTTCGCATTGCACTGAGTAATCAGTGGATGTCGACTTAAAAAATTTTTCACCCATTTTTCACCTGGATGGCTATCTTTAAATGGATATTCCTACCCGTTTCCGTCATGACGTTAAAGACCGCATTAGGATAATAATTTAGCTAATTATTGGCCCAAAAGCCAGCAAAGAAATGTTCTATTCAAGTTTTTATTATTATATTTATTTAGTTTTCGATTAGTAAACATAGTTTATTAAGTTGTCTAACGTATGATGGAACTAACCATAAACATAATTTTGATGTATACTATGACTAAATAAACAAGAAAATTAAATTTTTTCTTTCATTTTCATTAGCTTGGAAAAATCACAGCGAAGAAACAGTTGTTCATTCATTGGTTTTTCATAGTTTGTTAATTTAGTTAATAAACACCCCCTAATCTCAGAACTTGCTTATGCTTAAAATAAATAAAACATAACTTCAATAACCCTATTTTGAATTCTTTTTTTCACAGTGAGAAAAATAGAGCTATTTTATGCAATTAATTTCACTTTAAACAAGTAAATACAAACAATGACATTATATTTTTGTTTTAGGAACAAGGTGCTGATCAGATACTAACAAATTAAAAATAAATTTCCAGAAAACACTATATGACCAGGCAATCCAATACATTGTTACATAACTTTCTATTGTTAGGTAGTAAGCTACTGTTACCAATCAATCTAAGTAAAAACGTTTAAAATCCTAATTTTTAAAAATATTTATAAAGTGTTCAATCACTGGGGTGTGTTCCTTCACTGGTTGGTTTACCCTATATATATATATATATATATATATAGCATATTATTACCATACCGTCATTGAAAGAGCAGTTTCTGTGGTCGGTGGAAAAATACCATATAAAAGCATATCTTCGAAATCCCGATGAAAACTAATATACAAGAATCAGATGGAAGCCAGATGAAGTAAATATATTAAGAATATTTTACCAGAAATATTTTTTCAAGTTATAACAATAGCAGCATGGTGCTATTGACATGGTTTGGAAATGCATGGGTTTATTTCGTTCTTAATATTGTTCCAGTATGTAATATATATATATATATATATATATATATATATATATATATATATATATATATATATATATATATATATATATATATATATATATATATATATATATATATATTTATATATATATATATATATATATATATATATATATATACAATAATATTTTTTGTATTGATATATTTTGCTTTGGCTATATTAATACAATATTAGAAAGCACTCTTTTTTGCAGATATAATCGTGTGGGCTGATGAAAAGATTACATCTCCTTTTTTTTCAGGATTTTTTTAAAAAGAATTCTATCCTTTTTTTTATTTTATTATATTTTTTTTAATAATTTTCTTTTTTCCCTTTTTTTTATTTGTCTGTAATTTTCCTATGCTTTATTTGTTTTATCTTCTTTTTTGACTTATTTAATGAGTTCTATTTACTTGCAGCTTATGCGCAATAAATGAAACTTATTGTTTTTCTTAATTTTCTTCGTGTTTTTTTTGTATTTATTTATTATGCTATATATATATAAATTACTAAATTAATGACTAAATAAGTGTGTGTGCGTGTGTGTTTGTTAGTAAATACAGAATTGCAAATTTGCTCAACTTAGTAAGAAAATATCTCTTGTAGCAATAGAATTTAAGTTATTTTTAATTTAGTATTTTTTAATTTAAGAAATTTTTCCCCCACTACATATTATAAGTATATAAAAAGCAACTTTATTGCAGTTATCTAGTAATGACACTTTTAAATATTCCTCTATATATTTCTCTTTGAAATCTTTGAGGTGTTAAATGTTATGTTTTAAACACTAAAGTACAAGAAATGATAAAAAAATATAGTAAGAAATGCACAATATTTATTTTTAAAGAGAGAACAGCCAACCGATTTAAATTTTATTCCAATTTTTTATAGGCTTCTTATCATCTAAACGAGCTTTTAAGTCAAGTTTACCGAAAACAAAATAATACATAAAACACACTTAATGGCTTTAAAATGGTATAATTATGCAAATGTTTTAAATGCTTTTTCTCAAACAGAATGTTAATATAACAGATTAACCAATCCCAGGCTTAAAATAAAAATAAGAAAATATGAAATTAAAAATGCATTGAAGTACATATAAAATTTCATTTAAAAGAATTATTTTTATTTTTTTATGTGAACTCATTTGAATACAAAATTATTATAAACATTTCACAAACATTTATTAGTTGAGAAATCTACAGCATCAAGAAAAGAGATATAAAATGTTAAAAAATATTTTTTTTTAAGTCAAAAACAGATTTTCCTCTGAAACACCTATTATTTATAGCCTGTTATTTCAAAGCTAATTGGTGATACTGTAAAAATATTTTTCTCCAAAACATACCTTAGGGCTTGAGACCTTAGAGATTTAAGTTTTACTAAATAATAAAAACCCCTACATTTTTTTATACTGTTTTATTTTGGATTGTTTACTGTTAAAATTTTCATTCTAAAATTATGGTAAAATAACAAGCAGCCAGTCTTTCCATCTGATTAACCATAAAGTTTAGGGAAAAGAACATTTTTTACCTTTACGGTTTTGAATTTGTTTTTAGTTAGTATGGATAATAAAACATAAATACAATCCTATACGGTTTTTTAACCATTTATTACTAGCATGGTTTAAAAAACGTAAAAATGAGAGTATCGTTTTCTAAAGGTCCAGGATTACAAATTGGGGAGTGCATGATACTGAAAACGCATCTTGCATTGAAGGGAATGGAGGAAAATGGTGTCAACGCTGAGACTCGAACCCCTGTTCAATCTGTCATGAGATTAACAGCTTTGCCCTCTTAGCTATAATATGTACTCATCTGCACGAAACTAAGTGGCTTCATTTCAAATTCTGGCGTTTAAATCATATTGGGTGAAATCAGCTAATTAACGGTTTGTCTCACAGTTAACAGTTTCAATATCATCTTTTTATGGTTATTTGATTGTTTTGTTTGAATGTCGTAATATAATAATAATCTATTTCTTTGCTATTTTTTTAAACAAGAAATAACAATAATTATTAGTAAGTACTTTCAGTTGCATATAATCGTACACAGCCAATCAAAAAACATTTTTGCACAATTTTCAAAAAATAATCATATTTATATGTTTCATAAAAATAATAAAATTTGTCAAACATTTTTGTAGCAGATCTCATATTTAAATTTAACCTTGCCCTGCATGACTATTTAAATAAAAACTAAGAAATATTTTAATTAGGTCGCAAAAATGAACACTTATATTAAAATATATGACTATGAATAACTTTAGTCCTCTTACCCGTTATTTCAAAAGAAACATCATTGATATATCATTAAAATGATAGCTTTACCTTTTTTAAAAATTACATAACGAACTTTTGTAATTAGGATTTACTGGTTTTAAGATCTAATTCGCAACGAGTATTATTTTCAAGATGATAATATATCAAAATAACCAACAATTAATTAAAAAAATAGGAAAAAAGTTTTAAAAAATTTAAAAACTTTTGTGTATTTTATTTTACAGGATGCTCTTTCGATATCAGTTTTAATGCAAATGTTCAGAATAGTTGAAAATTAAAAGATCATTTACGTAAGAGATTATTAATTAATAATTCAGTTAAAAGGGAAAAGAAAAACATTTCTTACTTTTGAACAATGATAATTGAGAAGCTTAAATTATATTTATTATAAATTAATTATAAAACCATTTTATTTCTAAAGTGCAAGGTTTCACAAAATTTCCCGTGTTGTGCTACTCTCACCTGACTTAAAATTCCGTCACGTTATCTTAGTCTCTTGAAATTTCGTTTTGGTATGATAATTATTTTATATTAATGATGTTTGCTTCATGTGTGTAAAACAGAAACTCTGAACTTAAATGGTGGGAATATCAATTTAGATGATCTAGCTCATTTTCGAAATTAAAACCCACTTAATTAAGTGAACTGTAATTAATAAAATAAAATATAATAATCTATATCAATAAAGCAGAATTTTTATATGTATGTATGCACCTTATACAAATCCGCAATTCTGAACCGATTCGTACCAAATATGGTACGTTCGAAAAGGCCCAGGTTATGTGTATAACAACTGATGCCGAATGAATATAGGCATCTGTCTTCACTGGTAACGCAAGAGGCAAAAATGTTTTTACATACCACAAATACTTTTAGTTAACAGAGACGCAAACACGCCTTTTGATTTCAAGTCATTGCGATTTCCGGTTGAGTTTAAATTCGCTTTGACAATTAACGTAGCTTAAAGTCAGAATAAAATTAAGTAGGCATAAATCTTGAAGCACCTTACTTTTTGCAAGGTCAACCATAAGTTACTTATCCAGAGTTGGATCCCCAAATAATTTGAACATTATTTTTTGCGCCATATGAAAGATCGCGTAATATTGAGTGTTGTTAAATTAATATTGCTTCCAGATATTTTATGCTGTCGCAATAAATTTTCTTTAGATTTTTATCATCTGTAATATTTCAGAGTTAATTAAAATATAAAAAATTAGTTAGCTTAACCAAGTGATAGAAACTATGGTCACTAAAAATTATTTTTTAAAATTAGCATATTGGGTATCTTAAAAATCAGTAAAATGATATTTTAAAAAAAATATGCACTAACTGTCAACTCAATTGGAAAGCTTACAGTTTGGCTAAATAAAGATACTTTTTAACCCTAGCAGTGCCAGGTAAAATTACTAATGTATAATATAATGCTTGGTAATATTAAGAGAATATATTAATGGAAAGAATTTACAACAAAATTTTGAAGGTATTGTGTGTTCTCTTAGCGCGATGGTTGAGCTTGATGCCAATTGCAAAAATTTATGAATAGTAGTAAAATCTCGATGTGGCATATTTTTTTCACTCTCGTATGTCTTATATTTCTCTCTATACGAGTATGTCTCATACTTCGCTCTATATGTCTCTTTAATCTTTCATAGTTCTCTTTCCATCTCTATTTTTAACGATATTTGTTTTTCGGAAGACTTCTGCTAAACACATGCAAGATGTCCAGAGCAGTATTGACTGATTTTGAAATTAAAAATCTTAAAATAAAGGGATGATAGAGGTGTGAAACAAACTGTATGTGTAGTGTAAAACCTAAAACAATTATACAGAAACTTTTAGTTACAAATGTTACCAAAAGACGGCTCTGTACTCTGTACATGATTCTTGAAAAATATACAGATGTCGTTGAACTGAAATCTAACGTGTGATATTTCAGTTACTAAAACAAACGTTGTTTAATAGATTGCATGATTTAAGCTTTTATCTTCTCATGTTTTAACGCTTGAACTGATTACTCTGATCATCAGTGGTTTGCGGCGCCACCTGCTTCCAAATTTTGTAATAAAATTCTTAACAAAATTTGTAACAAAATTCTGTAATAAAGTTTCCTCCATAAAATTTTTGCAGCTTTCGCAATGAACATAAGGTAATTTTTTCACTCCTCATTCACCTTTTGTTTTGGAGAATTTAGATTTTGTAATAGAATCGAACCTTTTTTGGACAACCTGTAATTTCGCACTGGAAATAATGAGAGCCCTCAATGTTTTTTCACTTACAGCAAAAAACTCTTAAGCTTATATGTATTCAAAACATGATTCTTGAATTTCATCGAACCTTGAAACTTTTTCTGAAAATGAAAGAAATAATGATAAAAAATATTAGACATGAACCATGAGCATATTGTGATACCCAGGGCGTCGTGGCATACACTTTAGGAGAGATTAATCTAGTGAAAATCGAATGTATTCTAGTTCGAAGTGCTAGAAAGCACTTTTTTAGCTTCATTTTCACCAAAATTAGAGACAATTGCATTTTTGCGCTTAATGCAACAAATTTAAGAAAGTTCTCATTATAGAAATTTTAACAATTCTCCAGGAGCCACAATGGCTCAGTGGTTAAAACGTTAAGCACCACACGTATTTTGAGGGCAGTCACTCGCGCTGCTTAGAAACGCTCGTTTGCAAAGCCATGTAAAATGCATTACTAAAAGAATGAAATTAATAAAAATTTGATTTTTTACGGAAAATCAAGTTAATTTAAAATAAATTTTAATAATTATTTAAAAATGTATTTTTTTACTAAATGTGTGGTAATAAGAACTATAATTTTAAAAACCAGAATATCCTGCAAAACGTTGTCCTATGAACAGAAAAATAATGAAATTATTGGTTTAAATACCGTACATTATGGGTTTTATTACCAGAATTTTGTTATTTTTTTACTAGAAATGTCTTTAACATTCAGCATAATAATTTTTGCCGAATTTGTTTCACCCTGAATTATCGAATCTTAAATGATATAAATCTTAAATGATATAATATTTTCAAATATAAATATAAGAATAAAATTCGATGGATAATTTTACATGTTTGAAATTTTACATTAATAATGCTTCACTTTACATTAAATATTACATTGTATTGAAAAATTATTCACAATACTACTAATTTTTTTTTCCTACTCAATTCTTGTCTAACTTTTGCTACCATACATTTGGCTAAATAAAATCACTGAAAGTTAAAAATATTCATACTAATTCGTAGAAAGCAATTTACATTTGACAGTAAACTTATATTATTTAAGCAAATAAATTTTATTTTAAATCTGGCATTCATATGAAAATCTAATGCCTCGTTTCAAATATTGAAGAATGATAAAGAATTATGATTAAGCACAGTTTAGTAGTTGATATTAGATTATTAAAAAATATTTGATATTTGAATCCCATCCTTTAGAAATATGTACGTTATTGTGAGAGTATTAAATTATACAGAAATAGCAATATAAGTAATAGGAAAAGTTAATTATCTTGATTGAATAAATCAATATTCACAATTTAATTAACCTAAAAAATTAATTATCTTTTTCGAAAAAAAATAAATATTAGAATGTATCTAATCAATTCACCATAAGCATTTATTGTTTTTCTTAGGTTTTAATATGGTGAAGAAATTTTTTTAGCTCAACTGTTTTATTTATTTTGAGACATGGTGGAGAGCAAGCTTTGGATATACCTATATGTACTAGTCATTGCCTCACATGCAGTAACTAACCAAATTATAAAACAAATTGAAATTCATGATTTCCTTTTTCATTGGCATGCATCTCAAAATTTCCACCCCAATAATTTATTGTTGTTCTACTTGCAATAAATCCTACGGACCCTCACGCCGTGCGTTACCTCTGTTCCACTCTAAAGTGCAGATGCAATAACACTAGATGTACATTATTACTGTTATACTTACACTTATACCAACTGTTTTACAAAAAAGAAATTTACGACACTCTCCGTATTTAAAAAAAAATATTAATACATCCCACTATATAAAACTATGATAGATGCATGAAGCAGACACTGTTGCTTGATCAACCAGAGTAAAGTGTTTCTAAAACACTTGAATGAAACATTAAAGCCCATTTTCCTTCTACCATAGTTTATGCATACATCGGGAAAATAAATAATTAGCCATCACTTAACTCTTATTATCCATTTAAATTAACCACCATTTTAAATAGACGATAAAAGGGTAAACAAATTATAAGATTGATTACTATTTTATTGGGTAAAAGACATAGACATCCAAAGGTTATAATTACTAAATAAATAGTAAAATGGGATCGAGATGGCCCAGTTGGTAGGGATCTGGACTCACGTTCGTGAGAGCGGGAGTCTGAATCCGCTCCCATGTAGTAAATAGTGCCTGGTTCACGTTGAATTTGTCGGGCCACAAAGTCTTCCATGTTCCTATAACAAAATATACCCCTGGAAGTACTGAATTAAAGATTGATTGTTCTCTGGTTCTGGTTCTCTGGTTCAAAATTACGATCTGTGGATGAATGAATGGATCTGCCCTATAAGCGGGTGTAACGTATGGTTGTGGCAGAAAAAGAATTCTTGGCCATAGATGGCACTATTGGAAAACAAGAACAGTCGCACCCTCTTGCTGTAATGACCTCCGACCACAACAACAAATGGTAAAACGAATTATAGTTCGGAAAAACTTTGATAAATTTATCATAATACCTTAGAACATAGCATAAAATTATTTTGTCCGGTTAAATTTACTTTTCAATTTTGTTGTTCAATCTGGTTTTCAAACTTTGAAAACCAGAATTTTCGCAGTGCGCTACCATAACAAACGAAAAAACTCGAAATGAATTGTTTAAATACCATAAAATTTTTTAACAGAACCAGAATTGTCGTTTCTTACTCGAAATGTATTTACAATACAAGTATAATAATTTTTCTGAAATTATTTTCCGCGAGTCAACAAGAATTTTGTGGTCTCTAACTTAAGTTGTTCGGGTGAATGCATTTTTATTTATTTTATTATTTTGTGAATCATGATTAATAATTAAAGTATTGTTGCACCTTTAAAACTAAACAACGTAAGTAGCTCATCATAAAAAGCGATGCTTTTTTTTTATATTCCACCAATACTTGCAAAAATATAATAATTTTTGCAACTATGCAAATACCATCTATCAGGCAAAAATAAATATAAAATAAAACTAATGTCTCTTTTATTGTTAAATTTAAGAAATGTGCATTTTACACAGTTAAAAACTTGTTGCTAAAGAAAAAAACTATACATTTATAAAATATATAAAACATTGAATAACTCTTGTTTACCACTTCATGATCCTATAAATATCTATCATTAACTATTTCGTTTTAAATGTTAAAAAAGTATGTAATCACACTCAATTGAAATCATTGAATCAATTGAATCACTCTCAGATGAAAGAAAAAAGTATATAAAAATATTTTAAATCCACTCACCCAAAAACGCTTCATTTTATTTTGATTCAGAAAAATTCTCACACAGATTAATTATACATCGATCTAAAACATTGTTTTGGCACACATAAGTAACTTTAACACTAAAAATAGTCCTTCCATTAACTTTCACCAACTTAGTCTATCTTAGTTCATTTTCTAAGCAGGAGATGCAAATCCCTCGTAGCAAATATTTTGCCGAATTTCAAGAAGAAAGTTGCTGAGTATAAGTCCTTCTCAAATTCTTTTGTTGTAAATATAGGTTCATAGGCATGTTCTCTAGCTTCTCCCGCATGTTCGATGATCTCCTCCTCTTTCCAAGCTTCCATATATTGCAAGGGAATCCTAAATTCGTTAAAGTTCTTCAAAAGATATGTTGACATTTAATACAGATTTTAGGGCATTCCTCTCTTGTGAGTTTAGTTTCTAACACTTCATTTTGCAACAACAACAGTTTCTTCTGCTTCTTATTTTATTTTTTCGCTTTCTTCTTCAACGATCTCTTTCGCTTAATCGCAAACATTCTTGAATAAATACTGAAATAAATTGAATTTCGATTGCAATTGTAAGGAGATGCGGAAATTTTGATTTCCAATAGTTTTGGAAATAAGTAGGTTTCACTGCAGCAATAGTAAGCAAATATTATAAAATGAGCTTAAACAATAAATTACTTTCAGCGCCAACTAGGCTCACCTTATAAAGCAATGTTATTCCGTGCTGCCGTGTACGTACTGTAGCTGATGACCAGCTGAACAGGGGTTTGAACCCCAGCATTGACGTCACTATATTTTCATCATTCCTTTAATACATGAAGATTTTCCAGTATTCTGCACTCTTCAATCGATGAACCTGAACTTTAAGAATACGAAGCTATCATTCACACATAAATGGCGTAGCACCCAGAAAGCTCCAATGTCCATTTATATTTCATTTCTTATGATTTAGGGACTATACACCAGTTGCAAATGGTTACAAAGCCGTTTAGTTTTGAATTCACTTATTTTTTACCGTACCAGTTGTAAACGGTTTCAAAACGCATGTTTTTAGTACTGTAAAAACCTTCTTAAGTGAACAACAGCAATCGCTTCTTCCATGGTCCCGTATCATCATATCAATTCACCAAGAATACATTCAGAACCTCTTTGACTCATTGCCGCGACGTGTACGGGATCTTATCACTCATCATAGCTGTCTCATGAAATATTGATTTCCGACGTCCTTTTCTTTTCTTTTAGTTTTTTTATCTTATAATTTTGATCGTTTATTTGTTCCACTATCAGTAATTTATGTATTATATATATATATATATATAGATAGATAGATAGATAGATAGATAGATAGATAGATAGATACAATATAATATGAGATAAAAAATGCAACAAGAATAAAAATTGAAGAGAAAAAGTAAAATATATGTACTTCCAAGTAAGTCACTTGATATCTGATGCCATGTCTGTCAGAGCCTCCACTTTCGTTTCCCTTTTAATGCTTACTTATTTTATGTGTTTTCTTTGTTGATGTTTTAGATGCTTATTCCTGTTACTGCTTATATATTTATAATACATATATATATATATATATATATATATATATATATATATATATATATATATATATATATATATATATATATATATATATATATATAGATAGATAGATAGATAGATATAGATATAGATATATATAGATATATATATATATATAGCACAATAAATTAGGGATAAAAAGAAAAACGAAAAAAATTAAGAAAATTTATTACTGCGCATAAGATGCAAGTACATAGAACTCATAAAATAATTTAAAAATATAGAGTAAACATGGAAAATTGTAAAGATTAATGAAATGAGAAGAAAAAAATATTAAAATAAAATATTTTTTTAAATTATTAATAAAAAAACATTTAAAAAATGTATATTTAAAAGCCGGAAAACAAAATAATGAAAAGATATATCTCTTTATCAACGCACCCGATTATATCTGCAAAAAGGAGTGCTTTTTAATATTGTATCAACATGGCCAAAGTAAAATATATCAATACAATAGTGTGAGGAGCACTTAAAAAAAATTAAAACGAAAATATAAAACATTAAGTTAAAAAATATATCAAACAAAAAACAGAAAATGAAATAAATAGAAGTATTTTAAAAATTATAAAAAGTAATTATACTCCAATAAACAAACGCAAGAGCAGCCGACAAAAATTAGAGCAGATATAATTTTATTACTAGGATAGAATTCGGTTTTGCATTGACCATGGAATAAATTTATATATATATATATATATATATATATATATATATATTTAAAAAATCTTTCTCAAGTTATTACTTTTAGTGTGGGGTCCAGCCAATTGCAAAATTGTCTGCAACATATACTCTTTGCGACGTTTCTATAAAGCAGACTTACACTTTTTTCATTTAAATGCATGTATTATTGTTGTTGGCTGCTAATGAGTTACAACACTTTTTACAACAGAGTTACAACAGAGCATTTTTTACGCGTAACGAATTGAAAAAAAGGTGATTTTTAAGATTTTTGATTGATAGTATGTTTTAAATTAAATGGATCCTCGCGCGAAAGCCTTTAACAATATTTTCCCCCCATAAAAATTGCTTGTAAACTCGCTATTAAGCCTATTAATGCGCGTAATCGGCGTTGATATAAGGCAGCCAAATTGCTTTAAATACCGCAAAAATCAAAATGAAAGTATTTTATTTTATGAAACTTACAAGTTATAAACCAAAAAAAAAAATGAACATGCAAATTTTTCAATAGAAAAACATGAAAATTTCTGAAAAAAATTATATATTTAAAAAACAAACTTTATTTTCGAATCTAAGTTAAATGACCGAAGATTTTATTTTCCAACATTTTAAAAAAAGGTAAATCTCATGAACTTTCATTCAGTTAAGCACTTCTGTTCGAAAACTTTTTATTTGAATCAAACACGATTTAAGTTGCTTACGTTGCTTTGTTACTGCAGGCTTATATTTAAACGATGTTTTAATTCTTAAGAGATAAACTATTGTAACTAACATTGAATAACATTAACAGACGTAAAAAAAATAAATAAAATCTAGGCAATGAGTCAAAGAGTTGATTTTATCTAATTCTTCCTCTCTTTCCGAATATTTAATAACCAGTTGCAGTATAGGCGTAAATTGCGATAACCTGGATCAAAACACTTATCAGTGATTTAGAAAAGAATGTGTTAATCAAACTAGTACTCAAACTATTGAACTAGAACATTAACGATAATGCTAAAGCTTTCCTTTTTAAGGGAACAGTTTTTCTATTAAACATTGATTTAGTTTTTTTAAAACAATTACGCTTATTTTATTGTTTTCTGTCATTTCTTATTTAATTTTATATTTGACAAATTTCTTGTTTTGTTATAAGGTATTGTTCAAACAATAGCTGTATAAAAAAATTGTAGGCTTTGATACTGTTAAGCAATTGTAACTTGAAAGGTTCCAATATTACTCCCCCATGGCAAATCTATTTTTTTTTAAATTTATAATAAAAAAAAAACTATTTTTTATGGTGTGTATTTTGTAATTTTAATTTATCTTAACTGTTAACTATAGTAATTCAAAAGTAAACATTTTACATTTGCATATCATACGAATCTTCAAAATTAAAAAAAAAAAAATCGAAAAAACCGATGCCCCCTCTACAACATTGCATTTTGTTTTAAAGCTCAAAAACTATAAGCCTTTTAGAATATTGAAATTACAGTAGAATGTAGAAAAGTATACAGGAAATACGATGGAAAAAACATTTAAATTTAAAGTGTTAGTTTGAAATTTATGAATTTTTAAAATTTGAAGTAAATAATATAACTTGAAACTTATCTTCTGAAAGTTGAGTTTTTGATGTTTACGAGCATGCCTTCCACAGCAGTGATTCATTATCAACGAGAGCATTTTTGCTTTTTCTCTGATGTAGACACTTTTTTTCACGTTTTTGAAAAATATATTCAAAAAATATATTTATTAGGAGTGAACATTGCAGAACACTCCTTGAGCAATAATCTAGAAAAATATACTAGGAAATAAATTGTAGTTCAATATACTGAAAAAATTTAACCGGTTTTGTTTTTGTTTCAAGTGTTTCTTTCCTAAAATGCTAATTTCGCCACAAATATTTTTTTTATATCTTTTTACCATTAAATCTTCTTTTATAAACGTGTTAAATATTGACAAAATTAGTTAATCATACCCATTGCATCAGAGAATTCCTTTATTATCCCCCCGATGCGAACTTATAAGTTTGTTCTTCAAAAATTGGTTTTGTACAAGATTCAAAAATACACTTTATTAACTTAAATATTTACTGTTCAGAGAAAAAATGCATTTAATTAACTTGTTTATTCAATAGTTAGTTTCTAACTCTTTCATTCAACAAAAAACAATGACTCTTAGGAAAAGAAAATTGTACTGAGAAAAAGAAGAATATACATAAGCTGTTCCGCATGGGTTTTTTTTTTCTCAAATTACTTTCAGAAATAATACATGCTTGCTGGTAAAATGAACTATAGTATGATATTCTACTTTTTACTTCTCTTCTACTTGCTTATCTTTAATTTTATATTTAACTGTTCACAAAGTAGAATGTTATACAATGTGTAACAATCATTTTTATTCTTTTTTGCGAGTGGAGAAGTATGTAACGTTGTTCATCACACATTTTATCTCTTATATTTTATTATTTGCTTAATACTTTATTTTTTATCCTTATTTGAACTTATACTGCTTGCTTGAAGCAAGCAATAAGTCGTGCTTTACAAAAATAGAATCCCATAGACACCATCGTTTCTAGATATCTAAAACTCAAACTTTATCATTATCCCATTGTTAAATAATCAACATTAATAAGAATTTTGGCTATTGAAACTTAACTTCTTAAAGTTACTAAATTTTAGATGAAGTTCTGTATCCGTGGAAAACTCACTGCTTACTAGCTTTTTTACCATTATGTACAGGATTTTTCAACATATTAAAGGCAACTTTAATCTGACTATCGTATTTTCGACCATTTTCTGAATAGCTAGATTGCTAAAATTCTAACTGGAGCTTTTTGCCTGATGCAAAAACAGTTTGCAATTATTTCACAACTATGGTGAATTCAAAATGTATTTCCACTTTATCACGAAACGAATTGTTCATGTTTTACCATAAACAAACTGAAATCGATCAAAAAGTATCCACTGGAAAAATTACAAAATAATCTATAAAAAAATATTCTAATTGATATATCAACAATTGAATGCACAAAATTGTTAAAATGAATATTGCATGCATTAAGAAAAAAAAAGTTTTTGAAAATATGTTAAAATAAAAAAGTCTTAAGGATTTAAATAATTTTGAATTTTTTCAATTTTTTAAATTTTAAAACTATTAAACAGTTTAATTATTTCTTGAAGACAAATTATTGTTTATAAGTTAAATGAGCATGCAAAGCATCCACAAAATGAATGATTATACCTATATTTAAAAAAAATTGTTGCAAGAGTACTGTGACCCCTTCAATACTTAACTTTAATCAAAATTATGATGCTCCCATTATTTATTAAATATTAACTTAATTAAGAACTATATTTTATATTTTTTATTTGCACTATGTATGAGAAAATATTTTGTACTGATGAAAGACTTTTTAAGTGCTATATTATGTATTTTAATTCATTTTACATAAACAAAAGTATTAATATAACATCAATTTTGTTGATATTAATCTTTCGATTACTTTAATTACCTTTGTATTCTCCCACGATTAGTTTGTTTAGGTTTGAGTTGACGATACGAAATTTCCTTGTATTTTAATATATTTGTTAGCAAAATTTGACATATTTTAAAGTCATTCAATTTAAATTAATTTTTTAAAATGCAAAAGCATCTTTTATATTTACGAGTAGTTTATTTTTGGATGCGAATATCTTTTATTATCGAGCTAAAAACGCTGATTTATTACAGTTCCAAAAGACGTGCAATTGCTGTATTCATGTTATAGGGGACAACGTTAATGATGATTTAACCTACTTGTCTCTTGAAAGTTTTGAAAATTGGCAAATTTTCAAAAGTGGATGCTTTTTAGTGGAAAATAAAATATAAATTGCTAAAAATTTAAGATGATTTTGATTTTTTTAATGGGGAAAATATGTCTGATAATTGTGCAGAATTTAGAGGCATCAATTTTACTGATACCTGTAGCCACTACAGGCAGGTTATGGACAGTATCTTTGAAGTGGCTATAGTCAGGCTCTTGCAGTATCTCAAAAGTGGCTATAAACAGGTTATGGACAAAGCAAAATTCAATGATTCGTAAAAAAAAAATTTAATGTATTTTGCACCTCAATGTCACCTCAATTGTAATCTACATTGAACCATCAAATCAAGAATCAGTTGACCATGCTGATATCTTTTCTCTTAGTTGTGCCTTTTGCTTGGAAGATAATTTTTTTAATGAAATATATTTTTCAAGTGACAAATGCAGGGGTCACCCTATTTTACTCTTTACCCAACTTAAATTGGAATAATAGAATAGAAAAATAAATATTACCCTTACACTGTAAAGAACTCTGGATCAAATTATGGTAAAAAAAGAGCAGGCACTTTGGGCGTATCATCCATAAAATCAATTTTAATGTAAAATCCATTTTTACCTTAGAATAAAATTTTCACATTGATATTTATTTAATAAGAGTGTTTCAATGATTTTATGGTCATCATTACTGTAAAAACTACGGTACATCAGATTTTAAGTGGATTTTAAGTACCGCAATTTGATCCGGAATTGTTTTCAGTGTAAATAAGGGATGCAAAAATATTTTGAAGAAAACTATACCTTTATAACTTCTATTAATTTTATCTTGGTGACAACCAAAAATTTATGGAAATTTATTTGGGAAAACTGAATTCTAAGATGAAATTTTCTGGATAATAAAAATAAACTGACAAAAATGGAAATTTGCGTTAAACCATTCTGTTTTTAAATTACACAGAGATTCCGATACTCAAAAGGTTCATTTAAATACCTCAAATTTTCGACTTAATAGCGTCCCATTTCTGATTGGCTGCTTGGTGCATTTGAAGCTTAAAACTTTCGTATTCTTAACGATTTTATTGATTACTGAGAACCATCATTCAATTTTTATATATAATTAGACATATAAAAACGTTTCTAATCTGCCAAAATTTACAGAGAAATTTCGAGTGATAAGAATGACCCGTTTGTTATCCCGTTTGCATCGAGTGATAAGAATGACCCTTTTGTCTACACTATATCCCTCCCATAGTAGGGTATCAAATTTCCTATAATACTTGATCAATTATTGAAATAAGTAATTTCATAGAAAAAGTTGTGTATCTTTCAATAGCCATGCGAATAGCAAGATTCGATATGATAGCTGTCTTTTTAAAATAATAACGGCTCATTCAATATATATACACAACGGTAATTGCTCTGATTAAAATCTTCATTCGCTTCAAAAATATATAAATAGGAAACGTCAGTCAACATGTTTCCAGTGCTCAAAAATAGGCACCCATTTTCATGACTTACCAGAAGTGAATGAGAAGAAGCAATAGTGATTTAATATGGAAAACGTAAAGTTATCAATGAAAAATAGAAAAGTGAAAGAACTTTCATTAATTAATTGAAAGAATAATTACCTTTATTTTTCCCTTTTTCGTTGGCAATTTTTCTATTTCAAATCACTATTGTTTCTCCTCATGTACGTCTGACAAGTTTTGAAAATGAGAGCCTATTTTTGAGCGCTTGAAACACGGCGACATTTATTTCCTATTTGTTGATTCTTGAAACGAATGAAGTTTTTAATCAGGTACTATTTTAGGGTTTCAGCTTCTTGATATTATTTATTTAATGCTTACTCATATTATTTTTAAATATGGTTTTTTGACAAGCATCTCCCTATTTTGATTAAACATATTCTAATACAAAAAATACTAAGAATTCTTTTAATTTTTTTCAGTGTTATGCTAGATTTTGATTTGTTTTCTCTTAAAAAAACATAATAGAAAAAGACATTCTAAAATTTCTGACTCTTCGTGTTTAATACACCATGCTTAAATCTAGACAACTGTCAAAGCTATTGTTTCGGGTCAACTCTAATGCAGCGGAACGTGGGAGCAATATCACTAAAAAGATGAGTAAAAAAATATAAAAAGGAACTATATCGAAAAAATGACGTTTTGATCGACCAGTTCCACTATTCAGAAAAATTATTTTTAATTTTGATTCTGCCACCTTTTAAAAACATATTAGGTTTGAAGTATATGCATTGTTTTTTGTATTTTTATTTAGTTGAGCAAGCATTTGTTTGTTAGTTAGAGAAATTGTTTATTTTCCAAACATTAAAAATATAAAAGTTACATAATTCTTACAGCCTTAAAATTTGCAATTGATATAAATATATATATGTATATATTTTTTTTAATCATAGCATGTAATTAAACACATTTTTTTAGCTGACCTTGAACAAAAAATAATATTTCTATCCTTAATTTTAACCAGTGCTATTGGATTACGTAAAATATGTA
This sequence comes from Parasteatoda lunata, assembly GCA_949128135.1. Classification (NCBI taxonomy): domain Eukaryota; kingdom Metazoa; phylum Arthropoda; class Arachnida; order Araneae; family Theridiidae; genus Parasteatoda; species Parasteatoda lunata. The sequence continues at coordinate 104,161,867 of OX421974.1, read as the reverse complement.
TTGTTTTGTTTAAATTTTTCTGCACGAAACCCACTATTCAAATATATATTTGAATTATATAACATTTTTTGCAAAAAATCTAGAAAAAAAAAAATTTCGAAATAAATTAAATTGGAAAAAGTCATTTATTTATTATTTTTTTGGAAATTTGTTTACAAATTTGTAAAAAAAAGTAATTTGTAAAAACATGAAATTAGTTAAGAAATTTAATTACAGTATAATTAACCCCTTTCGGTACTGCAACTTATCAATGTTTCATTTAAATTCTCTTCTGTTGGAATACCAACATTTTTGAGCAGGATTTTTTCTTTTTTAGCTGAAAGCCCTCTCATTTGAAATTTGAAGAAGAGGTACCAGCTCAGGACCTGTCTACGTCGCCTGACCGAGATCGAAATTTCGTGTCCTTCCTATCATAGTCTTTATAAGAAAAAGCCCTCTAAAACGTGGCTAGATGCTTGGGCATGATAGGATGGTGTGTAGTGTGATGGATTTTTTCATGGAATAAGTTTGCAGCAAATTACAATAAAGAAATATCAGTAGAACATTCCCAAATTCGCGAAATGCTTTAAAAGTAAATATGATGTAACAGCTCAGCTTGAATTATTATTGGAGCCTTAAGTTACACGTGCCTTGAAAAAATGAAATTAAACATACTACTTTTCATAAATATGCGATTCAACTTGAATAAATCTGACAGTTAAAACAATTTAACTTCAAACTAACAGATCATACAAAATATGTAAAATATGTATCTTAAAACACAATTATATGGATCTGCACATTTAATTCAAAATTTTGTGATTGTAATGTTTCTTAATAATAAAGTTACATTATTTTAAATTTAATGACTTTGTATCAGGTCTGAAGAGGTTTAACTTAGTGGAGTCTTTTACTGAAATAACATATATGAAAAAAAAATTAAGCAATTTAAATTTAAAATTTGTATCACAGCTATAAATCCTTTCTCTCGAAGGTACAGGTATCAATTCAACTAAAGAAACATTAAGCATGAAATGTTTTACCCATTTTCATGAAAGATTGTTAAAAACTATACTATATTTATGTTAAATGAAATGGACTGAAAAAAGTATAGTTAAAACTACCAGAATATGATAAAATTTACCGTGTTATTGGCTGAATGGGAACACTAAAAAGCTCGGTTATTTTTATAAAAGCATTTTAGTAATGATTTTGGTAAAATTAACATTTAAATATGGTTTTATAATATGTGAGAAAATTAATTAAATGTGGTAATATTTGGTAATTTTTTCATGATACATTCAAGCATGGCATAAAAACAGTTTATTCGGTTAAACTTGCTTTTCATTTCAACATTTTTTACTAAATGTGTATTAACAAGAATTATAATTTTTAAAATAAACCTGTAAACCGTAACCATATAAATAGAAAAACTACCAATTGAATGTCTTAAATACCGAATAGTTTGATTTTAAAAACCAGAATTATGTTTTTAATTATCAGAAATGTCATTACCGTACAGTAAGTTAATTTTCCGTAATTATATGTAACTTACCTTAAAATTAATAAAAGTATTTATAATGAGCAAGCATTTAAAACTTGGGTTAAACCCCAACTAATGAAAAATAAATTACACAAATAAGGAAAAAATTACATGTTTTGAAAAAAAATGAAAGTTAATGAGATTGCGTCAAACATCTTAAAAAAACAAATTTCATTTGCAAAAGTAAATTGTATTAAAACTTTTTAAGGAGAATAAAACCTTGTGATAATAGCATTTTTTTAAAGTTACTTGTAAGCTCATTAAATCAGAGTCGATTTTTTTAAGAAAAATTTTTCCTTTTTCTGTTTTCGATTTTAAGACTAAATTCACATTTATCACCGGAATTTGACATCCACTGTTGATGATTTGCTGACAACCAAAACATCAACAAATTGTGTAGAAGATTGAAGTTCCGTTTAATAATTCAGAACGAATTTTAGCTGATAAAACTTCGTTTTTCTTCGAATTATTCATCGTCTTATTAAATCATTTTTAGCATTCTCTTGCGAAATGGGATTCCCCACAAATGTAACAATCCCTAGGAATTCTTCGTCTGGAATTTTCTTCTTTCTTCTTTTTTAAAGCTTTGAAATTTTTGATATCCGCATATGGTGGGGGGATTTAATTCGATTCTGTTTGACTTTTCTTCCCGTTCGTTGCTTATCTGTTTTAAATTTTCTTTATTGAAATCTTTTGGTTTTGTTCTCATATTTGTTATAACGTTTTCGTAATCATCCAATTTATTGAATATGTCATTCGGAGTTCCAAAAGGTGACTAAACATCGATTAAATATTCTTTTGTTTCCAAAGGAAATTTTCGCTTAATTTTATCTGTTATCATAAATTCACAAAGCTGTTCTAATGTTATCTCTAATGCCATTCGTATAAATAATTACTCAATTCATATGCAAAATCAAACCAACTTATCTCAGCTTTTTTCTGATGTCTTGTAATAAAAAAAGGAAAATCTGAATTTCTCAGACGTCATTTTTAACAAGAAGAGCTCTTTTACTTTACAGTAATCATCTGTGGTTTCTTCTTCTTCTCTAGCAATAATTTGGACAACATCGTAGGGCAGTAATCCTATTAAGGGTGATAGCCACATTTCTTTTTTTCTTTATTCCAACTCGTTTCGTTAGTCTCTCGAACAATACCAGGCATAAGCGGATGTCATTACTTTTGTATCTAACTTTAGTAGAATATTACGAAGTTCCAATTTCGGTTTAATCAGGAGATCATTTCGGCTTCTCTTGTTTTCACTTTGTTTGTTTGTTTTGTTGACGCAATTTCTCGAATTCGAAATTTACTTCTTGAGTTCATTCTCTTTCTTTAGCTTTCCTCTCTTGAGCTCGTTTTCTTTTCCCAGCTACTTCTTTCCTTCTATTTTTTCTCATTCCATTTTTGCCCCTTAATTTCTAATTTACTTTTCCTTTCTTCTAACGGCGAACTCAAGAGTTCGTTCAAAAAACTGAGGCCAAGAAATCAGAAAGATACACCAGCAACACATCACCCTGCCCCCGGCCAGTCCCAAAACACTTCCCAACTCTAGCAATTCTAACACCACCACCAGAGCCAGGCCCGACGTCTAGCCACACCTCCATCCAGGATCCCTAATCTAGTATATTTATTGGTTTACAATGATATAGAGAGAATAATTTCATAATTTCATATTATTGTAGAACAGATTTAACTATTATTTTTAAGACCCATGAGAGCTGAACGCCAAAAACAGAGTCAGCTGCCAAACATAAGTAACTTGTCTAAAGAATATCCATTAACATATCAAAGCAACTACATTACATAAGATAATATAAAAAAAAGGATAATATGAAACAAGAATATTAATGGGAGTTAGAAAAAATCTTATGTATGGAGGATTTATATTTGAAACACAATTTGCAATTTAGAAATTGTTAGTGTCAAATATATATATGATTTTCAATGACAATTGTCATTAAGGACTCCATCTTAAGTTTGTAGTGTTTAAGCATATGCACATAAGTTTGATGTTAAATGATGCGATAGACTATACAATCAGTAAATATGATACTTTGTTTATATAGATGCATTCAATTAAATATGACTTGCTGGTAGATATGTACATATAAGTTAATATAATTCAATAGTACAAATTGTAAAGAATTCTTCTACTGCATGATCTGGAACTATGCTTGGGCATATAATTATAAACATAGCATAGAAACTCAAAACAATTTACATTTGAGAAACATTCTGTTCATTAGTAGGTTAATTGCTGTAGCCAAATTAAATAATGGCTTGTGTAGGATCAAGATAATCTAGCCTTTCATGAAGTAGATAATCAAGATAATCTAGCCTTTCATAATTGATCATGAAGATATATTGCATACGACAACCTTCGAGCAATACACATGAGGGCAATAATATATTTAATTGGATATTTACGGAAGGAAATCAATAATAACATATTATGCTTTTAGATAAATTATATTAAAAATTGAACAATGAATTCAATGCTTTTTGCAAGAATCGAATAATGATTACCACTAAAATGTAAAAGCATGAAATAGATATATTAAGTAATTAAGTGAAAATCATTATACTAATGATATACTTTTTGATTGCATACTGCAGAAAATTAAGAGTATTTAATTTTTAAATGCTATGCCATGTCATAGAAAATAATTGTAAATTAACTAAATATTAATGGCATACACATTGTTAAATTAGGAAAAATACAATATATGAATAATGGGAGAAACATATGTCATGGATATTTTGACACTAATCTAACGAAGATTATATGACTGCTGATACTCTTTTTAACAACAAAAGTTCGTCACGACCTCTCTTTAGCGCGTGGAAATGTCCCTCCTAGCCACTGTGGCTTTTCTAGTTCTGTTTTCCATCTTTTTTTTCTCTCTCGGTTACTGTGGTTTTTCCTGTTATTGTTTCTCACCTTCATTTTTCCATTTTTCAGCAGCAACTCAGTGCTTTATATTTTAAATGTCTTTTGTTTTCTTCTCATTCACGTCTGGCACGTCTTGAAATCGGGCGTCGGTTTTTGAGCGCTTGAAACATGCTGACTGTTATTTCCTTTTTAGATATTTTTGGAGTGAATGAATTTTTTAATCAAGTAATTATTTATATCTAGTTTTTATTCAAGTAATATCTTTCAGGTAATATCTTATATCTAGTTTTTATTCAAGTAATATCTTTCAAGTAATATCTTATATCTAGTTTTTATTCAATATTTATTTAAGAGTTAAATCTTGTTTTGCTTAGATTTTGATATTAACGTTGACCAGGTTCTTTTTGTTCTTTTGCGAACTTCTTTTGAGAAATTTTATGTCTTCCTGATCAATTAATATCTTTAATATCACATTTTTATTATCAAAATATGTATAGGAACACCTAACAGATGCATTTTTTTTTCTTTACTTTGCTTCTTTGTGTAGTTGTTTTTTCCGCGTTTTGTTTATCATTGCTGTTTTTGCATTGTATTTTTATTACTTTTTTGCTTTCTAAGAACATTTTTGAAAAAACTGCAAGTTCTTTATCTTCAATGTTTTGCCTAACATCATCTCATTCTTAATTTTCATCATTGTTCTTGTCCTTTTGGCAGTTCTTCCATCGTCGTTTTAGTTTGTTCTTGATTGGTCATCACGTGTTCTTGATTCATTTTTATATTTTGTCCATCGTTGTCCATCGTTCTGATTTCATTTTAATCGACGACAACGCAGAGCCACATGAACTTCATCATACCAAGGATATTCTAAATAGTGAAGATATTAATCTCAGGAATCAGCCAGATAGCTTTCCTGACCTGATTTCATTACAGAATGTTTGGGACAACCTTGGTAGACAAGTTTCAGACTTGGAGTCATCCTGCATGATCGTTACATGATCTGGTACAAAGCTTAACCCGCATCTGAAAATTGTTCTACATTTAGCTACCTCCCCGACTACTTAATGAGCATTATATTTTTTACCCGTTATTACCCCTAACCTCTAACTCAAGGTTAGAGCTGGGGTGTCTCCGGTGATAGAGCATTCACCTCCCAATGGGGTGACAAGGGTTCAAATCCCAGCAGTGGAAGGTTGATACGAATTCCACACCCAGCTTGTACCGACCACAAAGCTGACGTAAAATATCCCCAATAGTTGACGAATCATGGGTTAGAGTTCCCTTGCCGTCAGGCTAACCGTGGTAGGTATTTGGGGTTTCCCTCTCTATGAAGCGAAAATGCAGGTTAGTTTCATCGAGAAGTCATCCACGAATATTATATATATATATATATATATATATAATCAAACTAGAATAGGAGGTGGATCTGGGAATAGTGCATTCACCTCCCAATGAGGTGTCCAATGGGGAGACCCAGGTTCGAATCCCAGTAGTCAATAAAAATTTTGTTCAAGTGCTCTTATAAAATATCGTCCATTATTAATTCCGAATCCGTCGAAAAAAATGTATGCTTTTTCAGAGAAAGTACATTTTTTGAGCCTGATTTCGAAACTTAAAGTATCGTCTGCATTTATGAATTGGTGTGTTTGAGGTCACCCTCTTGAACCATTAAGACTGAATCCTAGAATGTGAAGATCTGATCTTTGAATCAAAAGTTAATCAGGGTGATTCGCATTTTGTTTTGCGCACTGTAGTTTTATAAAATAGAGAATTATCGAAACATATATCGTCTCTAAAAGCATTGATAATTACAGATTATATAATTATCAATGGAAGCAGATTTCGTTCTGTTAGGAAAACGAAAAATATAGTAACTACCTATAAAATCCTTCTAAAATTTATATTAATTAGCTATAACTTAATACCGAACATTACATATTAAATATTGTATGACGAAACATTACATAATCGTTGTTTAAAAACAGTTTTGTAGCATTAATTATTTTTTGAAAGAAAATGCATATTTGACTTTAATGAATAAGTTCATACCATCTTTTACTCCTTTTATTTAAATAACTTGTATTGAGATAAAATGGTCCGATTTTTAAACACTGATATTTTTTTATAGTAAAGCCCAATTGGAGGATAAGCTTTCCCTCGGTCGTAGCTGATGATTTTTTAAAGATTAAGGGCCCTCCCTCTACATTAATGCTTACTTATCTCTACATGACATAAAAAGTTAATGATCGAATATTCTCATTATTAAGAGAACCCTTTTTTATAGGCCATAAAATCACATGGTATGACTTGCTATTAATAAAGAAGATCTAGATTTCCTAAATAATCAATAGTACAAATTAATAAAATAAAAGTTATGATGGAATTATTACCTGTAAAATATTTTTTTATCTCTTATTAAATGTTATTAACCTGTAATATTCATTTACCGTCATTATTATTTTCTGCTATTTTTGATATTTGATTATTATTTTATATTGAAAAACCAATAGCGGTATTCCTTTTTTATGAAGTAAACCTTGATATTACCTTATGATATAACAATCCATAATAAATATATTTAAATCGTTTCATAAATAATAAACTATTTTGTGATTATTAAAGTGTAAATAGTTATATTTACGTGTTCGTAACGTTATTCTCTATTTTAAGTTTTAATGACTTCCCTAGTCGAAAAATCCATCTAAAATCTTCAAATTAATTGCTTTTATTTAAGTAAATTTTTAAAGCAAGTTTACTTACCTATACAAGATTTCGCATTAAAATTAGTTTCATGAATTACGCTATCTCAAAAAAATAAGGGGTATTTAAAATTTCAAAAATCTGATTCTGAGACATCAGTAAAAAAAAAAATTTATAGTTAAACCAAACTTTCTTTAATGACATTTACTATCCTTCATATACTTATGCTCAGTAAGTTAAGATCAAACATATCAATTGTACAGTGAAATTAAATTAATTTCATTGCAAATAATTAAATAATATTATATTCCATTAAATTAGTTCTAATTTCTGAAGTCCTTGGTTATTCGCTGAAGCTGATCATAATATCATTAAGCTTCAGTTTAGAAACACCCCTAATTAACTCTTTAAGCTTCCTAAATTCGGCGCATTATGATGATCTTTACTTAAGAGATTAACTTAACGCTCAAGGTTTTAGGTTAGATGAGTATCGAAAATCGAATAACCTGTCAGATGATAAAGCTCATAATCTTGTCATCCTCTCATCTCTTTAATTAACGGGACTAAAGATTCTATTATAGATAATCTTTAATATGATTATCAACTAAGTAATAGCTTTATGATATACCTTTGGGGCGGCTAATCTCGCGTATTTAAATCCATATATAGAAAAATTTAAATGAAAATGATGATCACTTAGTATGTTCTTATTGGACTGATAAATCACGTAAGATGGTCCAGTATTCTCCTATGGAGATACATATTTCTTTGATTGTCATTGGCAAAAAATTAAAAAGTAATAATCATTTAATATTCTTTTAAATTTAGCATTTTGTACTTCTGTAACAATATTCTATGTTATATATTAACAATGTTTGTTAGTGCAAACTAAAATTTTAAGATTAATAGCAGTTATTTTATTATTTCTATGTTAATTGTCTATGTTAAGTTAATTGTGGTAAACAAAATTTTCATCCAAACCATTGAACGAGAATGCATCAGAACAGCATTCGTTTTAAACATCAGAAATATTATTTTAATACTATTAGGATTTTTATATAATTAATATTATAGTTTTGTAAACTTATCTTTATCTAAATAATAATGTCTGGCTGCAAACCGAAGTGATAAACAAAATTCTCTTTCAATGCGTTTAAAGAAAATGTGCCTCATCAGAACAACATTAGCTTTAAAGACCATAAATTTTATTTTAATGCCATCGAGCATTTTCTATTATTAATATTGTTATTTTGAGCACATATATTTTTATATTTGATAGTTTAAATGTCTGATTGTAAGCTAATGTAGTAAACCCAAAACATTCTCACCCTAAGTGTCAAAAGAAATTTGTCAGAATAGTCTTTAAATATCATAAATACTATTTTACTTCTATTATAAATTTTCTATTATTACGGTTTGGAACTTCTGACATAAAACGTTTCGTAAAAATCAATACGCGTATATTTGGAAAAACCGAAAAATCATTAAGTGATTTAAAAACAGCGCCATAGAATGAAAATTAACTGTATTTGTCTATTGTGATGTTATCCATCCCACATTCTCTCTCTCTACCTTTTTTGTCTTACCTATTACTCACTTAAGCATTTTTAATATGTTAACTTCCATTTTAATCCCTTAAGTTTATCTGTCTATGTAAACTATAGGCTAAATCTTTCATCTTGATATCTTCCGGTTTCATGCTTTAAATGATTCCAGTAATTTCTAGATGTATTCTAGCAAACAACTGATTAACAAACGGATGTCAGTTACAAAGAAATGTTCCAGTAAATTCTTTCCAGAAATTTCTTAAATTTATCTATAAATGGAATGAATTATCTTTAAGATATATATAGAGAGAGAGAGTTAGTTTTAGGAATAGATTACTGCTTAAATGTTCTAGCTACTTTCGAATGAAACAATAACGGATATATATATATATATATATATATATATATATATATATATATATATATATATATATATATATATATATATATATATATATATACTCTTATACTCTTCCCTTTGAAAGAAGAATCTGCACCACCATCTCCCGCCTAGCTACCGGCCATCTTAAAGGTTTTCTATTTTCCAAAGGAACTAAAATCCTCTCAATTTGCCTTAAATGCCATCTACACCAGGCTTCCGCCGATCACATCCTGAACTGTCTTGGTCTTCTCTGGGAAGACATTTACTCTACTCCTCTTTTGGTCTTTGATTTTCTCCAGGTCAACGGGTTCATAGATCTGATCTGACTTCGTCAGGCCAGAAAGGGATAAGCAACAACAACATATATATATATATATATAATTCCTATTGGATAACGATTCTTTTTAAGGAAAAGTTGCTATTCCCAGTCAATGTGAATTTTTTATGCCCAAGTAACAAAAAAAAAGGAAGAAGATTGAAATAAAAAGTATCAATGTCATTTTGTGATTCGATTTCTACATTTTGTGAATCAGCCTCTCTTTATCTATTTTGAATAATTATTTTGAAATAAACAAAATAATTTCAAAATATAATTTCTTTACATAAAAACTATCTGTGGAGAAAAAAAAAATTCATCCCGATTGACGCGTCACACTTCAGATACATTCTTTGTTAGAGCAATAAATAAACGATTGGCTTTTCAAGGGAGTGTTCTAAGAATTCTAAAATTATTCCTTTACAGAAAAAAATTCTTAATTTCTAAAGAGTTGAGTTAATTTCTAAAGTTTAATTACAATTAACATCCTTCCCACTTCAATTCATCATCATTTATGTGGCACGCTCCAGTAATTTACTTCATCAAGCCCTACATCGATTAATGGAATTGAAACCTTCCATTCAGTTGAATTATATTCCCTCCTACTTACATTTTTATTCCGACCTTAAATGTATTTTAGAGCTATTAAACTAGAGTTACAAAAGTCATTCTGAAAAATTCCTCTAATGACGTTCCTTTTGACTAATGTAATATGTTTTATATCTGATTCAATCTATTCTTAAATTACTGTTAGCCCTTACTAAAGCAAGATTTATGATGAATATTTTTACCTCTTTCATTCTTTCGGAATTAATGCGCCGGAAATTATCTTTAGTTTTAATAGTTTGAGAGGTTCTTTAATTAAAACATAACATTTTGAAACATTTTGATGCATTGTCAGGTTTAGTGAATACCTGCTTCTTTTGTTTTTATTCTACTTCCCGATTTAAACAGTGTCAAAAAGTAATAATTTTTCTATGACTAATCTTAAAACTAAACATTTTGATAATTCACAAACTAATGTAATCAAAGTAAAATTTCATGGTTGCATGAGATTTTTTTAACATACCTTTGATGCTTTCGTATTGCTGATTTCAAATATGTAATCAATTTTTCTCTACAAGCTACAGTATTCTTTAAATGTTTTTTAAATTGTCAATTTTTTGTCGAAATGAGCAAATTTTAAAACGTTATACCGGGTGATTCTTTCGAAACATGACAATTCGGACCAAAATTTCTTCAAATTTAAAGTCTTCAAAATAGTCTAAATTTTTTTGTATACTTATTTAGTTTCATTTATTAACATCTTACAGACAGCAGTGTAGTTTATTGACATTTGCTCAAGAAAAAAAAAATAAAATAGAAATTCACCAAATCTTGAATGCCAGAAAAATGACACATTAGCTTAGTAGTTTAAAACACAGTAATTTTAAGCTAATAGTGAGTAACTCAACTTAAGCCTTTATATTAGATGGGCAATATATTGCTTAAATTAATTCTTTCTATAACTGCAAATAGAATCAAAAATGTTTTTGTTGCTGATATGCACGGAATAAAATTGTGTATAATAATCAATCATTAAATAAATAAATAATTTTGATTACATTCAAGCATATTACAATCATACATAAACTTGGTATTATGTTAATGTTTGCTTTCCTTCTTTACAGTATGTTGTTTAAAAAAATTTCTGGTAACACTTCAATGTCCTGGCATTTATAAGCCAAGAAAATGACAGCCAGGATGATGACAAATTAGCCATTTCATAGCATTTAACTTTACTTTAATTTAACATTTTGGCCTAAGACGTTTACATTCCGTGAAAAACAATAAGATTTCTTGAAATAACTCAGATAAATTTATGTAATTTATGTTATAAATGATTTCAAGAAGACAAGAAAATGGCAACATAAAAAGCTACTCACCTTGAAAAATGTTTTGAAATAGATTTTGAACCAGATATTTGGTTCTTCATTCATGCAACAAGACATATTCAGATAGGATGGTATCTAATCAATCTATTAACATAAGATATTAATTGCTGGCGCTATCTATTTTGGTTATAAATCACTAAGTAAAGGTAGCCAGGAAAATGACAAATTTTTATGTGACAGAAAAAGGAATTGACAGAAAAAATGCTTACAACGGTTGAGATTAAAAAAAAAAATTTATATTGAAAAATTTATGCGAAGTTTTGAAGCTAGTTACTATAGGAAATATTGTTTGTGACATACCAGAAACATGAGATTTGGAAATTCAATTAAATTTTATAAATATACAAAACATTCGATGCTAGTACAAGGTCATTATAAGATGCTTACAGCAATGCTATTTATTAAGATTTTTAAAAAAAGTTATTTTAATAGTATAGTATTAGATCTTGGAGCAAGAGACTGTAAATTGTCATATTTCGTGAGAATCACCCATATATTGTTGGCAATAGCATAAATCTTACTTCAAACTTCTAAGGGAGATAGGGCACGTTATGAGGATAAAAAAGTGCATAGAAAACTATGCCCATAAATATTCGCATACGCCGAAAGGTTCTATGAACTGGTTTTTTGTGTGCTTCTGAAAAGTCCTTGAGTCCAAGCCGCGTAAAACGACGTTTCCCATGCAATTTTAATCCTATAGTGCCCTAAATCCCCTGAAATGCCTAGAATTTCATTGCAACATTTATATCAACCTGTTATTCGTAACGTTTTTAATCTTGTGCTAGACTAAAAATTAGACTAAAATGTTATTTTCAAAAAAAAATTGCAGCTTTAGGACAAAAACTAATTAACTTTTTTAAAATTCCCATTCTGAAATAAGCAAGAATTAAGTATTTTTCAAAATGTAACTAATAATTTTTTCCCAGTGTTATGGAATAGATTTTCAAATTCTTTATTCAGCTTGCAACTGTAACTTATTCTTTTAAAAAATCTGTAAAAACTGTACTGTTATAATTTTAATGTAATCTGTAAATCTGTCAAGCATTTCCAATGGAATTTTTTGTACAGACATAAAAAGAAATATTGGCAACCTCTTTTTGCTGTATCTGAGAGATATTGAACGTTTTGAACAGGTTTTTCTGACTTCACTGAATTTTGTAAAATAATTTGTTTCTTTATATTCTGTAAATGCATGAATATAAAGTTCATCTATGTGAACATCATCTATCTTAAATCAGTCTGTACTTTAGCGCAGCCATTCTCAAACTGTGGGGCGGGCCCCCCTAGGGGGGCGCGAGCACACTAGAGGGGTGGCGCGAGAATATTCAAGAGAAAATATTATTTAAGAACAATTTATTAACTGGATGAAAGTAAAGCGCATGCACTTATAGAAAACAAAATACATTTCGACATATTTAATAACTTATTAAAGTAAAACAACTTATTAAATCAAAACTTAGGTGGGGAACCAAAGGTGGCTTTGCTTTGAGGATTTTTCCTAATTTTCTGGTTAAGTCTGTGTGGCTGAAATTTTTTTTGTAACATTTTACACCTATCTCTAACACATATCACGTATACTTTTAATTGTAAAAAAAAATTTCATTTATTTTATAATATAACTTCAAAATAGTAGTTTCTGTGCCTAAGGTTCCAAAGTTGAGCCATATATTGTAATCACTTTTTCACTTACTCAAATTGTCTTTAGAAAAGACACTTGGATTGGTAAACGTCTTTTAAAAAGGCATTTTAAGTATCTCGCCAGTAGGGCCAAGTTTTTCGACTTTAAAAAAGGTATTTGTTTTTAGAGTGCATAATTTGTTTATATATCATTTACATTGATAGTTCTTGGGTGACGTTACTAGCGATTCTTTTGAGTTAACTCATTAGAATAAAACAAGATATACTGAGTTAGTTCTTTCGAAAGGGTTAACTAACCATAACTAAGATTTAAATAAACATATGTTAACTAACATAACCCATAACTAGTGTAAAAATACCCAAATTTACAAGAAAATACCAGAATTTACCAATAAAACACTCATAACTACCATGAAAATACCGAAAAATATCTGAAAAAATACTTTTTATGCAAACAAAATAAAAAACTTGAAACAAAATATCGCAAACTCTACTAAAGTGCAGAGAACGTCAAAATATTATAAAAATTTAAAAAATACCTAAGTTCCACATTTGCTTAAAAGGAAATAAATCAATCTGTAATCAATTAAATCATTCCTTTTTGAGAAATAATAAACTTCGTTCTGACTTATAATTCATTCTTTTCTAAATTTCATGTTTGCTTCCGAAGGTGACCCACGTGTCTCCAAAGTTGCACAGGTGTCAGGCCACCCTAACAACATATGGTCCCCATTGCATGCATATGGTCCCCATTTGCACGACTTAAAACTATTAATCTGATAGATTAATTCAAATTAAAGTAATGTGGTTAAAGAAAAAGAAATAAACTTTCAGAAAACATATAACTCAAAGTTCTAAGAACTTAAACGCATATAAATTACAATATCTTATTACCCGAAAATTAGAATGACAACTCAAAAAATTAATACATTTCATACAATGGAGGTCATTGAAGGAAATCTCTTCCAATTCAGCCACGTGTGCCTAAGATACAATAGTTACAATGCAGCAGGGCCATCTTGTGATTCAAAATAAAAATAATTCTACTTTTGGGGGTAGGGCTACGTTAGGAGCATTGGCCACCTTAGGCTCACCCACCTTACTGAATCAAAACATACTAAATTAGAAACAAATTTAATAATTATAAGTGACTTCCTCAAGCCTGTCTTGCAGAGCAAAGCTTTTCGTAGGAAGGCTTAATATTAGAAATAGTCACTCTCAGTTCTGCTTCTATATTTAGCCAAGATCTATATTTTGTCTTCAAAGAAGCCACAGCAGGAAATCTAGTTTTACAAAAGTAGGATGTTGAAAATGGTAATAGAATATGAAATGCCCTTGTTTTTAGTGCAGAAAAATCATCCTTTACTTCTGCCCAAAATTCAAATAGTGATGTGTTACTAAATTGTCTTTTGGTTTCGCCACTTGTCGTGAATTCTATGAATTTTTCTTCCTCATCATTTGAGAGTCCTTCGGGAGTCTTATGAAATTAACGCCTAACCTACTCGTAACTTGCTATCAGCTGGTCGTCAGCAAGAAAATACTTTTTAAAATTCTTTTCCAGCATGGCTAAATGATTTTCAATGGTTACAAAAACAGCTTTTATACGTTCTTCTTTGCCTTATAAGTTTTCGTACAATCATCCACATTTGCAAACATTGTTAGTTTTTTTTGCTTTAAATTTCTGCCCCATAATTCCAATTTTCTACAAAAAGCTTTATTTTTATCACTCGTATACAACATATGTGTATTTGCTCTTTGGAGTTGAAGATTCAAGTTATTTCATTTCTCGAATGTGACGGCCAAGTAACTCAATTTCATCACAAATAAACAGTCGCGAAAATTCTCGGCTTCCGGCCGGTTATCTTCTAAGAAAATGGCGATTTCTTCTCCTAATTCATAAACACGTAGCAAAAATTTCTCATGTGATAATTATCTTGCCTTGATTAAATAGTAAACTGAATGTACTGAACCCATGTCTTTACAAAATGCGGAAAAGGTTCTCGATCTCAGGGGTTTCATTTTTATATAATTTACCGAACAGCCGTAGTTAACACAATATTTAAACCAGGACTCATTTATTTTGAAGCCAAAGCTTCTCTGTGGATCATACAATGTGTCCAGACGCATTGAGGCCATTTTTGTTTTACAAGTGCTTGCATACTTTGGAATCTTCCGGGCATTCAACGAGCACCATCGGTTCATATTCCGATGCAATTTTTGCATTCTATGTTTGCCTTATTCATAAAATCGTTTAATATAGCAAATAATGCGAGCGCTGTTGTTTTGAGTAGTTCTACTACTGACATATTATCACAAAATCGAACTTAGGCAATTAAATGAGCAGCTTTATTAAAATATGTTGCTGTATCTGCTGCCTGTTATCAAGCTGTATTGAAAATAATTTGTCACGCAACTTCGAGAGAAACTGCCACTACAGATCTTAAGCTGTATCACCAATTCTCATAGAAACAGTATCATTTGAAAGAGGTATGAACTGCAATTGTTTTAAAAAATTATCTCCAAACATAGTTTTTACAATTTCAATTGCTGGTGGCTTTTACTTTACTTTTGTTTTGGCAGTTAGTTAAAAATTATTCAAAGACAGAATCCAAAATACTCCATATACATTATTGTTGTATTCATTTAACTGTAAGTGGGGGGCGCGATGAAAATTATGATTGAAAACTGGGCCACAAATACTGAAAGGTTGAGAAACGCTGCTTTAGCGGCATATTGCAGTTTCACACGACTAAACCGTCCATCAGTATTGCTTTTCTCATCATTGCCTGTACAGGTACAGTGCGCCAAAATAATGGACCTCCTTAAATTACTTTTGATCTAATGATCGGATCTTTACGTTCTGGAAGTCAATCTTAAAGGTTTGGGGGTGACCTCAAATATGCTAATTAATTAATGCAGACGATATTTCAATTTACGAAATCATACCTAAAATCGTATTTTATCTGAATACACATACCTTTTATTAAACGGATTCGAGTTGCTGAACTGCAAAATATAGGGGGTAGTCGCAATCTTGGAAATATGGCCTCTAAAGTTTGGTCAGGAGAGAGATCCAAAGTTTGAACCGTGTAATATTAATTTTACATTTTGCGAGTTTCACCATATCTCAAGAACATTTTAAGTGAATCGAAAAAAATTTCGCACACAATTATAAAATTCGTTTATGCAAAGATAATTCTATGCAAAAGATAAATCTGAGTAAATAATTATTTTTTTATTATATTGTTTAATAATAGTCGAAAAAAATTTTGATTAGTAAAGTATAAAATTTTTTACATCATTTTTAAGTACAAAATGTGAGTGAAATCAGTTGGATAGAAATCGAAATTTTAAAAATGTCATATATTTAAAAATCAATTACTCAGATGCTAATCAACCGATTTCTATTATTAAATAAAATTTTTGAAAATTATAAATAGTTACTAAAATTTACTTTTTGCAGTGAATAATCGTTGGCTAAACGAGTTTTATAATTATGTGCAAAAATTTGTCAATTCGCTTAAAAAGTTGTCGAGATATAGCGAACTACGCAGAAAGTAAAATTAACATTATGGGATCCAAGCTTCGCAGAGCTCTTTTGGACAAACTATTACAACAATATTTCCCAGATTGTGGCTACCTCCTGTATAATGGGAGTCAGAAATTCCACCAAGTGGTCGTGAGTTCAACCCCCCCCCCGGCAAAAGACTCTCAGTGTAGTAAATGGTGGCTGGTGTACGCTAAATCGTCGGGTCACTAAGTCCTCCAAGTTCAAATAGCAAATCATATCTCTGGGGATGCTGAATTGGAGATGGATCGTTCGCTGGTTCAGGTCAAAATTACGATCTATGGATGAATGAAAGATGTCTAATCGAACCATTCGTGTGACATCCACAATTTTTATAATTACCAGAAAAAGTATTTGTGATAGAAGAAAAAATATATTTTTTATACAATAACGCAATAATAAAAATAATGTATCAAAATAACTCTCAATTAGTAAATGAATTGTAAACATTATCGAATGGCAACCCGTGAATCGTGGCAAGATGTCTAATGGAAAAAATCAACTTCTGGAACTGCTCCTAAAGATAAAAAAAAATCTTCTGTAATTAAAATATATAATAATTTGAATAGAAACATAGTTCATTGAAATTAGAATCAATTAACCTAAAAAGCAAACAATAAAGTTTGTACGCTCCACTAAATTACCGGTATATCAACTATTTTATTTCATCGAAAAATGATGTTTTCGATCTGGACCTTCATTAACACGTAGCTATGAAGTTTTCATCAGTTTCGTTTCATCGGAACAAACAGAAAATTTCTCTAAAGCAGTTATTTCCTGTTTGAAAACAGTTAATTCTGTGTAAAAATAGCAACTTTTGTAATTATATTCCTAAAAAAACGGAATAATATTGTTAAAATATACTACAACGTTAACAAATTTATTCTGTTAAATAACTTGCATCATTAAAAAATATTTAATTATTTTACAATTGGATACACGCAACTCGAGAAGACTAATAAGTGATTACCATGTGATTCAAATCACATTGTAATCACGTATTACCACGTGACTGGCCTAATCACGTGCTTGTGCCTGGTGGATTAATGTTTAATTAGATGTCTGCCTGTTGTGTCACGCGTGTGTGTTGCTCCTGCTTGGTTTCTGGTATCCAATTACTTACTGGTATCCAATTATTTCTTACAATGAATAAATAAAATTTTCAGTGTCTCACAAAAGTCACACACACCCATTTTGTTTATAGACACTAAGGAAGGTTCTTATTTATGAATTACCTAAAATTCTTTCCAGCTGAAAAAAACATCTCAAAAACACTTACCCAAAAAGTACTCATTTATTCATTATATACTTTACTTATTTATTCATTCTAAATATCAAGATCTGGAGATGAGCTTTCCATCGATTTATTTTTCGAAGATACAATTTTGAATCACATTTGATTTTATGTCGTTTCTCGATTTAAATTAAAAATCAAGCTGAACTTATTTAATGTTGTTTCCTTTTTTAAAAAAAAAAGAAAAGAAAAAAAAAAAGAAAGAAAGATTGAAGGAAAACAATTTCCTTAAAGTCTAACCGAAACGCCATCTATTGGAGAAAACCTTTGTTAACTGAACTATCCGTTTACATGACTTGACTCTATCTGGTATGTAACATAAATAAATGACGCAATCAAACACACATAATTATGATGGTAATTGCAGCAGAACGCCGAAATTTCTTAAAATTTATTCATTATACTACTTTTTAAATACAAAACTCTCTTCGGAAGAGAACTAATGGAAGTTACTCAATGGTGGTCGTATAGTTTTTCTTCTTTGAAGATTACCTTTTGAATTCCTTCTTGATTTCCTTTTTGAAGGACTTACAACCAGACGAACAGCAGTTTCTAAGTTAAATAGAGAAAAAAAAATTCTATTAAAAATTGGAATAATATCAAAAAAGTGTAGATTTTTTGGTATACTTAGTTTTACAAGAATAGCTCGTTTTTTATTATTAAAACGAAGTCAAAATTCACAAAAAAAATCCTCTTATAATTGTTTATAACCCTTAAAACTGTGCAATAAAATGAAAATATATTACCTACTTCTGTAAAGAAAGTATAGTTTGTTTCAAACATAGAGTTTAAATATGAAGTCGGTTCGTAAAGATTTTTTTGGGTTGTGTGACCGGTAGATTTAAAAAAATACACCAAGAAATATGCTTATGAAGTTTTATGGACTGCGTACACGTACGATTAGCACGTACTAAATCTAAAATTAATATACAAGCATATATCATTTAAATCAATTAAGTCACTATAAATCAAAAAGAAGATATAAAAAGTCCTGCTTTGTCCATTGTATTGTTTTAAAATCCCTTTAATTGTTTCAAATTTTCAAATAAATTTTGTCCCGCAGTGTAGATCGTTAAGACACGGTTCCCAGCAGAACACCAAAGTCAAGCATCACTGGCGGCGGTCAGTAAGCGGGTGGGTGACCACTTTTATCAGCTTGCGTAGGGACCGAAAGTACGTGGTATCGGTCCTCGTTAAACTGTTCTGCAGTAAAGTGCTCGACCTCGCGCTCAGGTCATCGGGTTACCAAAGCAGAAGAGCCATCCCTTCTGCAGAGGATCAAAATTACGATGGCATGTCTTCGGATCATCCTCAGGGATGTTTCCCAGACAGTCGCCAATAGCCTATTGTGCAGCTCTAGTGTGACGTAAATAAAGTCCCTACCTACCTACAAACAAATTGTTGTAATTGCAGGACGTGACACTATTTAAGATGTCTTCTAACAAATTCTTTTATTTTTAATTTTTAAATACAAATACAATAAAATAATATTAATCAAATCAAAAGAATAACTAAAAGGGCATTTTTAAAATTTATTTACTTTATGCAATCATTTTGCTTTAGTTAAATATTCCTATTCATTCATAATCCGATGGACAAATAATCAGATCCAAAAAACAAAATGCCCCATCCTAAGTAACTTTTGATCTAATGATCAGATCTTCACGTTCTAGGATTCAACCTTAATGGCATGAGAGAGGTGATCTCCAATATGCTTATTTAGGATTTAAACGATATTTTAAGTTTCAAAATCAGACCCAAAAATGTACTTTCTCCGAATAAACATACCTTGGTTTCAACGAATTCGGATCCCAAACTGCAGGGGCCAGCCACAATCTGGGATATATGGGCCCAATAGTTTGGTCAGGAGAGTGGTCCAAAGTTTGGAGTCCTTAATGTTAATTTTACTTCTTGCGTATTTTACCATTGCTCGAAAATTCGATTCTAAATATAACTGTAAGTAAATATTTATTATTTTATTTAATAACAGTCGAGAATATGTTTAGTTGTAAGGTATACAATTTTTTAAATCCTTTCAAAAAATACATTTTCATAAGACAAAATACAAAATGTGTAGCAAAATCGGTGAAATAGTTCCTGAGAAATGGAGTTTTAAAATACGACTTTTTCAAAATTTCGATCGAAAAAAAGGTATTTTATTCAGAGAAAGCACGTTTTTGTGCACGATTTCGTAACTTAAAATATCGTCTGCATTAATCAATTAGCATATATGAGGTATTCCCTTCAAGTTTTTAATATTGAGTCCTACAGTGTGAAGATACGATCATTAGATCCAAGGTAATACAGGGTGGTTCGTTTTTAATTTGCCACTGTAAATTATGTCTGGTACGTGAATCTACGGTACGCATGCCACAATGTGGAACTAAGACATAAGACAAGACATTGATATGTCGTCTTCAAGGTCATTATCAAAAACTTAGATACCCTTGCTCACACGCCATTGTATGAAATCATGAGACAAGTCTAATGGTTTGAGTTGCCTTGCTTAGTCACCGTAGGATCTTAAAATAATTGACTCTTCCGTTAAAAAAAACTACAAATTTAAAGACTACATTTATTAAATACTGACTCTTTAGTTATTATTTAGATTCAAATATTACAAGTTACTCATTTATATTTTAGACTTTAGACAAGGCCTAACTCACTTAACTTTTCAAAATTTTTATTGTCAATGAAACGTAGTTTTGCACTTTTAATTTATTTATTGCAATATTGATTTTTTAAAAATCTAAATCGCAATACTTTAACGCAATTGACAATGATATAAAACAATAAATAATTGTATAATATTATCTATCCTCAAATCACAGACTGCTTGGAAACTTTATCGGATAATTAGGCCTAAGCCACAATTTACGCCATAAATAAGAATATTATTGATCTTGGAAATCAATGTTTCCTTGACTAAAATGCACAGTTTTCCCACCAGAAGAATAAAAAATAAAAACATGCAGATACATCCTAATAAATACTCTATCGGAAAAAATAATTTCATTGACACTTGTAATTATTGCGTCTTCATTTACAGGAACATTGATATCTTACAGTTTTGTTTGGAAAAAAATTGATTCTTATAATGACGTCACAATAATTTATACAAGTTTTATTAAGAAACATACTGGTTTTATATTTAATTAAATGAGATGTCATCATCCCGATCAAACTCGAGGGAGACGGGTCTAAATATGCTTTAATCCTTCTCGTTTGATTTTCATAAATAAACGAATGATTTATATTTATTTTTTTCCCTAGTATCTTTCAATATATGTTGTATTGAAAGATATGGAAGCTGGTGCAGATGATGAAAAATCATAATAAAGCTTTTCTTTCATTGCAGAGATCGAGGCGCAAAAAAATGGAATAACAAGAATATTGTTATCCAAGTGACATTTTAAGTAAAATCCTAAATTTTGCATAATAATATAAATACGGACAGACCATGGGAGATAAATCCCCATAAGCTACCTTATCATAAGTCAATTCAAAAATAAGTATTCTATCAACTCTTTTGGAGTTCAGAAAAGATCCATTATTGGCGCGTTATCGAAAAAGGACGCTACTAAAAGTAAAGCTAATTCAGCCAACTTCATCATATTTCAAGTTAATATTTAAATAATTTGGTTGAAGGCTTAAAGCCAAGAAGTTCGTTCGGAATTAAAGTAAACCTAATAACGTATATTCCAATGTTTAGTATGGTAGGAAAGGTAAAAAGAAGATTTTGATACTCAGTTGTCATGACAGTGAATAATAATTCTAAACGTAAATAATTATTAACTAATATTTTACCATTTCTGTTGTTCCTCTGTCTTACTTATCATCCGCAATACTGGCAAGAGAATGATAAAAACCTGTATTATTTAATACAGCACAATGACGTTAGAGCAGAGCAGCTGCATTATTTTTTGGGGCATTAATTTAAAACCTCTTTTTAAAGATTACTTAATGATTGTTTTAGTTTTATTGACAAAATCAATTAATATATCCAAGGCAGGGTAATAACAGGTACTTAAACTACTCACCAAACTATTTGATGAATTCTTCAATATTAATTAAACCATGTTTGTTAAATGAAATAAAAAGTAATGCAAAATGATTGCATAGATTGCCAGTTTCTAAAGTGTGAAGTATAAAACAATGACACTCTTGCTAGATTCAAAAATTACATAAATTCTTTCTCGGCAGGAAAATGATACATATACTGAGGGGCTAAGTTTTCCAGCATTAGAAAGAAAATTTAAATTGTGTTTCGCTATGGGATGTGTCCTTAAACTTTGTACTTTATTAGCAATCTTAAAAAAGATATAAGAAAAAACTTTATTTTCAAGTTGCTTAAAACTTTTGTTTGTATGTAGAGAAAGGGACACACAAGGGAATGACATTTTGAAAAAAAAGTATTTAAAAATACTTTTTATAAATGAGAACAATTCATTTTGCGATTTAACTACTCAAAGCAACTAATTAAAAAAAATCTCACCTTTGATTTTTTGCTTCTTAATATATTTTCCCAATAATTTTAAAAGGACTAAAAAGTACATGTTTAGAGAAAATGTCCCACGTAATGCCTAGAATGACATGGAACATGTTAAATACAAAGCCGTCATCCAATTAAATTTTAAAATATAAGACATGCGATATTTTAGTATTCTATTCATTTTTTCCTCATGAAAATATGCTAATACAATTTAAAAATCTGCATTTTTTGAAAGGTAGCTAAGTTAATACATTCGCTATTTTTAGACTTTTGCTAAATACATTGAAAAGGAGAAGATTGGTTTTCATTAGATTAATATGTAACAAGCTTGTCTTTTAGAAAATCTTAACCAAACAATTGTGTATTTTTAAAATACTTGCTATGAACCAAAAATCACATGATTTTATTCCGTGACATTTGTGAAAAACTATATCTATGGAACTTTTAAATATCTCGCGTTTTTTTTTTTTTCAATCTAGTAAATTGATCAATTTTTATCAATCTTTTTTGAAAAACATAGTGCAGTCGGATGACAAAATCTCCAAAAACTAATAAAGTACAAAAAAATCAAGAAAATGGAAATGAAAAATTTAACTTAAAATCCAAGATGGTGATAGAAGAGGCCTCTTAACAAGAAAATTTTCTACATCTCACATCATCAAAACTTCATCTCAATATCAATCGCAAAAAGTTTTTTCTTTTTTTGTAAAAAATGCAGCTTTACCTTACAATGACAGACTAAAATGTGATTCTATTTTCTTTATATGATGAACTTTTAATTATTTGAAAAAACGAAGCCACATGCTTCTGTAAATTGTACTAGAATTTTATTGATTCTATAAGTTAAAGAAACTTTATAGTGTAATCTAATCAATGGACTTCGGATTGAACAGTGGAGATCAAAAAATAAACAAAAATGTTTCTGATTGTTAGTTAAAATACAAATACTTGGGGATTTCATTTGCTCTTATTATTTTACGGAGACGATAACTTACGATACGAAATCAAACACAAATACCTAACTTCTTTGAATTCAATGGTTTTTATGTCTTTTTTTTTTTTAAATTTAATTTTTGACTTCCAAAAATATGGAAATAACTAGCATGATAATAAACAATTAACGATAGCAGCTAAACGTTCAAATAAAAAATAATTTTGAACGTTTCAGAGTATAAATTTGAAAATATCACTTTTTTAAATCTTTATTTCCAAAAACTGCTTTTAATTTTAAGTTGCCACTACAAAGCATTAACTTTATTACTTTTAACTTCGTTTTTTATTTAGTTTAAAAAAATTTTATTCTGGATAAAATTTTCATTTTTATCTGGATTTTAATATAATGGACTTAAACTAGTCTTATTTTCGAATTAACTTAACCTGCATTCTGTTTCTAACTTTGCCTTTCGAGCCAGTTTTTTTTCTTTTTTTAATTTACCTGTTATTTGTACCTGCTCTAACTTCGCCTTTCGAACCAGTTTTATTTTTTAAGTCAAACTGCTCTGCATTCTAGTTCCAAACTTGTCATTTGAGCTTAATTTATCTTTAAATTAATCAACTATGTATTCTCGATCTAAATTTGTCTTTTGATTCAGTTTAATTTTTAAATTGACCGAACCCTACATTCTAGATCCAATTTCACATTTCAAAGGTATTTTGTTTTTGAATTAACTTTCCCTGTATTCACGTATTTTGTCTTAGAAATGGTGTTCAAACCGTTCAAATCCTAATTATTTATACAAATAACGCTGAATGTTTATATGTATGTTTTTTGCATTATGTACAAAATACAAATTCACAATTCTTAAACCGATCCGCATCAAATTTTATGCACTTAGTTTCGAAGATATGGAGGACCTATCTACTTGACAACTGTCTTTCTATCGTGCACTAGATCCCAAAGAAATCGTTTTTCATAAGATGAACCAAATATTTTATAATATGAGTATTTTCCTTGCTTGCAGCTCTAAACAATCAAATCATTAGGTTTTACCACCTTTCAAGCTTTCACCACCTTTAGCTTTTACCACCTTTGAAAATGATAACTTCAGGAGAAACATCTTGATTATCGCAATTTTTAACAATAAAGAGTTGACCTGGTGCAATAGCATTATGCCAAATGATATTGTATACAATTAAGTTTTAATTTGATAGAATAAACTTTAAAAGCCATGTCTAATGACATAAAGCTACCAGGAAGGGCGACAGATAATTATAATTAAAAGAAATAAAGAGAAATTGTTTTAGCTTAAATAATTGTGTCGATATATAGCTGGTTAAAAACTAAAATGACACATCTGCAAACGTATTATGCTTGCAGATGTGTCGTTTTAGTTTTGAACCAGCGATATAACGACACAATTATTTAAGCTAAAACAATTTCTCTTTCAGTTTTGTGTATAATTTTGTAGTGTTGATATATTTGGTGTGATAATAATTATTATCTATCCGTTGCATCTGATAATCTAACTTAACTTGATACTTTTAATTCCAATTTTGTAACTAATCTTAATTACTACTTGACAAATTTTGGTATTTTTTAAACATTATTATAAGTTTGTTTTAATTATTTGTTTACATGGAGTCTACAAATGTAATTTTAATGACTTTGATTATGGTACACGTAATATCGATTGGCAACTAATTTAAGTATAATAAAATTTCTGTCCAGTAGTTTTAAGAAAATACTTCAAAGGTAATTTTAGTACCTTTCTAAAAAAAAAACCAATCATTCAAATAGTTAAAAATTATTTTTCATTTCACACTTAGAAAACTACTTAAAAAACCATATTTCCAATAAAAAGGTGTATAAAATCCATAATTCATAATTAAATTTTTCCCTTGCTTTCGTGAACTGCTGAAAAAACAGAGAAAATTTAGAAAAAATAAACAACGTTAATTTAGTTTTATCAACATAAGTGACAGAAAAGGAGAAAAAAAATTAATTTCTTTCCACTTTGCAACAAGTGTCGTGAAGTTGGTAAGCCTTGAGAACATCATTAATTTTTTTCTTATCTAAATAATTAACATTTAAAAGGTTTTCCTCGTTTAATTAATAGCTGCTTTCATCTTAGGTGTTGATGGATATAAAAATTAACAAAATGAAAATTATCAGGACAAAGAATTGTCATTGCTTCCTAATATTAAAACTTTTTTTACTTCCTCTAAAAACGATATATTTTTTTAATCTTTTAATGACACTTTACTGTTTTTTGGCATTAAATAAAAATTATAAGTTTTCAATTATGGAAACTTTCTTGCTTTTAGACTCATAAAATAAGAAATGATAAAAGCTTGTAAAAAAAGTACGATGTAAAAAAAAAAAAAATAACTATGTAAGAAAAGAAAGGCGAAAAAAAATTAAAAATGCTATTTTAATTTGTTAAGTTTTTTGTTCTTTCTCTCTTTATGGTGAATATGCAGGGTATTCAGTAAGAATTTTCGTCAAAACATATTTTTACAAAACTTCTAAAAAAGGAAGGAAAAATGCGACATCATCTACAGTCGCAAATCAATGTTTAAGGGAGGAAAGAAACAGAAACATTTCCAAAATCCTACGAATTACAATTGAGAAGGTGGGTATTCAGTGTATAAAATAAAAAAACGGACCACCCTAAATAACGTTTGATCTAATGATTGGATATTTACATTTTAGAACTCAATCTTAATAGTTCAAAGGGCTACTTTTCCGAACTCAATCTCAATGGTTCAAGAGGGTCAAGAGGCTTAGTTCAACTTCAAATATGGGAATTAATTTGTTCAGACGATGGATTAAATTACTAAATTGGATGTAAAAAAGAACTTTTTCTGAATAACATACATTTTATTTTGTAACCGTAGTTGAACAGCCGACCCAATTTTGGATTTGCGACTACCAATGTTAAACTCGGTAGCCTTGTATTTTTAAGTCCAATCCAGGAGACAAGGGAATTCCTAGATCATGTATTGGGAGAAATTTGCCTTCGTGGAAGACTTTTTAATAGAACTTACAGGAAAAAAACTATTTATTACACCGGACAGTAAAAATTATTTTATAAAGGCTACAATTTAAAAGCTTACGTAATAAATTACTTGATATAGTATTAAAGGCGTTACATACAAACTTTTCGGTTCAGTGGCTTTAGGAATAGCTTATCATAATTGTGTTAAATATTACATGGATTTAATAAAAGTTAAAAAAATTATCGTGTCTATGAATATGATATATGCAGTTTTTAATAAACACTTTTCTTACGAATTTTTACTACGTGGAAGTATTTAAAGAGTTTCCACTCCAATGTCAATGTCACTCCAATGTTAAAAAAAAAAAACATTACATTACCGGAATTTTTTTCCGAATTGAAACCCCTAACAACTGGCATATTGTCTTCTGTTCAAAATCTATGGTCTATGACAGGCCATAAATGGTGGCCGTTAGATTTATTGCCATGCATTGATTAAGCGTTTTCTTGTAGGTCAATATTGGGGCATTTGGATTCGTAGATTATTGGCGACAAATGGTGCTTCTTTTGTACTCCATTATTTTTTCTGTTTTCATTGTTCTTTTCTTCTGCTTTTGTTTTCTTTTTTCTATAGTTATCTTTTAGTCTTAACCATTAAGAGTTAAGAAGAAAAAACATTGCCACTCTATTATAACAATACAGACATTCTTACAGTATACACATAAATATTTTGCTAATAATTTATGATTTCTAAACTTTTTATTTCTGCACAAATGTCATTGCAAGTTTGAAATTAGATAGAAAGAAATTTAAATAAAATAGGTATCAGTTTATGCTAGGTGCATATTTAACTTTAGAATACTCTCACATATTACAAAGTTAAGATGTAGAATTTCATTTTTTTATTTGCATAAAGAATGGTCTCAAAAATCTGTGTCATTGCTTATTAAACAATTAAACTTCAAAAGATATTATACAGAAGAAAAAAGTTTTTATGGGCATTTAAATGCTTTAACACCGTTTTTAGTGCTCTGATTCATGCAATTTTGATTAGCTTAATGTTCTTCGTTTTACCCTCATAAAGTTTATTTTATGATCCTAAAATGTATTTAAATGAGTAATCGCACAACTGCACAAATAAAACGAACTTAGTGTTTGTGATCAAAAGTAGAACGTTTAATTTTTTTCAATACTAATTTTTATTTATTTATTTATTTTTGTTTTGTTTCGTTATTGCTACTTTTTGCGAATTTCAGTATATACAACTTTTTGTAATAGCCAACTTACTCATCACTTGGTAGTTTTTATGCTAGACTTTCACGTTACAAATAAAATATATTTTAAACTAAAAAGAAAAAATAAAGGGAGATAACAGCAATATCTAAATAATTGCAGCAACATACATGCATGCAATTTGTAGTAAAATGCTTCTTTCTTCGGCAATACAAGTTTTAAATAATTCTTTTTTTTTAACCCCCAAATGACCATTTTTATCCCTCACGTACTTTTATTGAGCTGTAATTCAAAATAGTGCTGGATAGAATTGAACTCGAAAAATTTGAGTACGTAGCCTGATGTAACCGTCATAGAAAAGGTTGAGCAGTGTACTCAAGATTTGAGGTAGGAAACTTTAATAATTGACCGTTTAATTAGCGATGAACTCTATTAATTTGCTAAATTTTGTTACAATGCCGAAATATTTCTACTTTTTCAAATAAGGGAGCAGATTGTACAAATTAACGGCTAAATCTCCGAATTTTACAAAAACTCCTTAGAATTTAAATCTCTCTTTTTTTCTTCTTTTTTTTTAACATATTACTTTGCCGAAAATTCAAATTTCATTTTGTTTTAAATCTTTCGATAGGTATCTAATAAATTTTATCAAGAACAAAAGTGAAAAATTTAAATAAGATTGGTGTACAAGCTTTAAAAAAATCGTTAGTATCACGAGGATGCTTTTTTTAAAGGTTCTCCCATAATTTAAAACTAAATTTTAAAAATATTGAATTAAAATTTAATAAAATATAGTTTAAATGCGACTTAAAAAATTATTAAAATAAACTTTTTTTATTGTCTTTGAAATTCATGTAGTGAATGAAATTTATGCATAGAGGAAGGTGTGACGTAACGTACGCTCTTTCTCTGTATCAAAATGTCTATATAATACTTTTTATGTTTCAAATGAAGCACATAATTCAGCAAAAAAGTTTTAAAAAATGACTTTTTTATATTGTATAGTTTTTCTTGGAAGCACACTTATAAAACTAGGAAAAACTCTGAAAAAATGAATACTCAAATATTACGAATTCTTCATTTTTGTCGAAACCATTCCCCTCTGAACGAGTTTTTCGTCCAAGTGACAACTAACGTCACTTTTACGAAGAAACGAATGTCATCATTCTATTCTTTTCCTAAAAAGAAACTTGCAGTACCTAATATATCTAACCAGTCGAATTATCATTTTATCGGTGGCCAGCATATTGCTGCATCAATGTAGCCTTAACAACATAAGAAGGACAGATAGAACAGAGAGATAAAATATACACATGCCTGAAGCATGATTCGAACCCGGGACGAGATCAAATTCTTGACCACCGTCCAAGACTACCGGGTATGTTTGTTACTTTATTTTCGATTGTCTAATCTTCATCCTATTTTCGTCATTTTAGGTTACAATCTCCTACAATGCACTATAAATCAGGCTTTGAGTTGAGAAAACATTTTTGTTATATAATTAAGACCTCGCGTTTAGTCAATAATCACGTAATTTCGTCATGAAATAATTCACAAAGTTAACGAAATGCAGCTCAATGATGGCTGAATCGTCAAAAGTAAGAGTTTTATTTCTGGGAGGAAAGTTTCTTTTTTATCCGCGTATTAAACACCGAAATTTCTTTTTTACTCATAAATTATAATTGTTTAATCTTTCCAAAGTTACTTACTATTAAGTAATGGTGCCAAATTATTAAAGTTAAAAATTAGATTTTTAAATCGGAAAGTATAATTACCGGCTCACCATTTTGTAAACTCATTACTGCTCATTACATAAAAAATTCTCTTGATATGCTGGGTAATAAAAAAATTGAAGTATTTTTTTGTTTGTTTATAAAATGAAAAACTGTATTTACCAATAATATTTTTATTACACTTTTTTAATGTTACACTATTAGGTTCTTAGTTTTGTATTTAAAGATAAATATTTAAAACAAAAGAAACGATTCTCCTATATTGTATTTTTAAGGAATCGCGTTATATTTTCTTATTAAGCAGCATTCCATAATAAAATATTTAGTCACAATTTTACAAATTATAAATTGTAAAGAGGTTACAGTTACTTTTTTGTATAATATGCTTATTTTTCGAATAATTTTTGCTTAAAACTGTTCAAATAAGTGCTAATTCGTGTTCGGAATTAAAATAATTAATACAAAATAAGAGATGCAAGTTAACTAGTAAAAAATTACAATAACTGAATTAAAGAGTAGGTTCAAATTTTATTCCAGTAGGAATAAAATTGAATAAAGATTATAAAATTGAATAAAGATTATAAAATTGAATAAAGAATAAAGATTAATTATAAAGAATACTCGATTGAATAAAGAATGGACTCAATTGAACTCCGAGTCTATGTATGTTAATACAATAAAACATTATGGGATCTTTGAATTGAATAATTTTTAATATAATTGAATAATTTTTACTATAATTGAATATTGAATGATACAATGTTTTTAAGTAAATAAAATTATAATAGAATAATTTATTAATTTTATTTCTTGATGATAAGCATGTTACTACATGCTTATCATCAAGAAATAAAAAATGATTGAGAAAATCATCAGGAGGGTTTAAAAGCAAAATGAACAGGAAATGGAGCGTCTTAATTGAGTCTTTATCTAAAACATTTCTTTGCAATAAAATATATTAGGAAAATTAAACAATAACAGTATATCTTTTACATAGTGAATACTACTTTAGCCATAAATATTCTTTCTGAAACTAAATAATATTAGTATTTTAGAAAATGTAACTGAATTATATTTACTCGTCTAAATATCATTTTACATATCTGAATTGATGGCGAATAATTTTGTTGAATGTACTTCAGTTAATCTATGAAGAGAAAGACATAAAATTTCAAGCCTCGCATTTCACGATTAAAAACTAAAA
This sequence comes from Parasteatoda lunata, assembly GCA_949128135.1. Classification (NCBI taxonomy): domain Eukaryota; kingdom Metazoa; phylum Arthropoda; class Arachnida; order Araneae; family Theridiidae; genus Parasteatoda; species Parasteatoda lunata. The sequence continues at coordinate 104,131,479 of OX421974.1, read as the reverse complement.
GAAATTCTTCTCGTTGCATTGAAGTTCTTGTAATGTTTATTGCTATCCAAGACGTGATTGTAATGGTCAATGCAGAAGTTTTAACACGATAATGTCACTCTTGCAATAAAATTTAAGGAATTTACAGTACAAAAAGAGTCCAGATTTTACTAGATATAATTTACTGAGTTTGAAAATGACTTTACCTGGTTACTAGTTGGATTAATCTGTCAAAAGTTAAAAATATTTAATACTCACACTTTTGTTTTAATATTATTAGTTTCACAGTTTGGATGTTATATTTCGTAACTTATACCAAAGCGTATGGTTTAAAATTTTAATTTACTTATAGGGCACTTTAAAAAAGGGTTATCTTAAATTAATTTCAAAATTAATACTAATCATTTTAATGCAGGAATTGCTTAATTTTCTTCAAAACATTATCAAAAAAAGAGTATACCTAATAAATTTTAAGAAAACTATTGGTTTTGCCTCTGCTCGTTTTGTCAACGATTTTTTTTTATTTTTGTTTATTGACAATAAGCAGATTGTTACATACAAATTATGGAGCAATCAATTGAAAGATTCGAAAACGACTCGTAAATATTAATTTTACATAGCTTGGGTTTTAAACATTTAGTTCCTGATTATAATGTGCTAAAACTTAACCAAATCACTTCGCTCAGTTACCATTGCAACGTTATCTAGGATATGATCGTTTTAATTTCATATAGAAATTTTGTTTTTTTTTTAAATACTAAATAGTATAGCAACTTATTATATTACAACTAGTAAGTTAGTAGTTGAACAATATTGTAAATATATTTTTCCAATCCATCATAAAATTTTGATTGTTTTTTTATCGTACTTTTGTATACGGAGAAAAAATTCGACTAAAATTACCGAACTGTATGTTAATGATATTTCAGGTAAAAAAATACGCAATTCTTGTAGTAATAATAACCAAAATATATGATATTTAAACCAGTCATTTGGTGATGTATCTCTTCACACGGTAACGATTTTTTGAATTCTGGTTTTCAAAATTATAGTTCTTATTAACAGTCCATCAGTAAAAAAAAAGGAAAAGTAAATTTAATAACCGAATAATCGGTTTTTATAATATGCTCCAAGGTATCATGATAAAACTACTAAATTCTACCGCACTTACCAAATTTTATTGCATATATATCATAATTGATACATATGCATTTTATTGCATATGTATCAATTGTCGAGATTTTTGGTGTTCCGATAGAGTCAGAAACATGGTAAATTTTACCATATTTTTGTTGTTTTGACCATGCATTTTTTTCTCATTGTTGAAAAAGAATTCAGCTAATCAAAATATTTGGTATAAGTCAAATAAAAGTAATAAAAACTAAAAAACGATACCAAATTATTCCACTTTTTTCAACTTGTAAACGATACACTTTAAATATTTAAGATTGTTTACATTGAATTAATACTTTGATAGCCCCATCAATTCCAGACTGAGCAATCTGGAATGCTTTTGCCGTATCTTCCAATATGAAGTGGTGAGTTATCAGGCCTTTCAGGTCTACTAATCCACTTGCTAACATCTCTAGCGCGGTTGGGTAACAGTTAGCGTATCGAAATATACCTTGGATATCTAATTCTTTTGTTACGACTTCAATAATAGGTAGATTCATTTCTGATGCACCAAGTCCAACCAAAGCCACTACTCCTCCTGATTTGGTAACCTAAGCAATAGAAAATTTTATAATAATTACAAACAAACAAAAAATTTGCTCTTAAAACAAGTTGGAAAAAAGAGTTTTTGTTTTTGAGTAATTCTAAACACGACTACATAATTTTTTGTTAATATTATAGTTAATTTTTTTTTGGAATTTAGCAAACAATATTGCAATTGAAAAAAAAAATTAAAAAAGTGATTTTAGTGGTAGTAATAATAGTAATTTATTCACGACACTCTATAGCCGCACAATGGACTACTGGTGACCACCTGGGAAAAGGCTCGTCGGAAAAATATACCATCTCAATTTTGATCCTCTAACAAAGGAGATGGTTTTCCCGCTTTGGTAACTGCTCTCGAATCAGAGTACTTTGCAATAGAAAATTATAAAGAATAACGGGGACCGATACTGAACACCTTTCGTTCCATCACAGGCTAATCAAAGATGTCACCCTCCCACGTGCTGTCCACTGACAGTGATGCTTCATTTCATTGATCCGTTTATTAGAATGCCGTGCAAAAAAGATTGATTTGCTTAAAAAATTACAGAAATATGGCGAAAGACTCCGAACAGTATCTTACAGATTTCGAACTATTTCCAATCTTTGCTCTCCTTCTTAATTTCAAAGAGCAGGAACTCAAATCCTTTGTAAAAAGTGTTATTTTTTTTACTCACAAAGTGCCTATTTTTGTCTAATTTCCTAAATTTTTATTTGCACTAATTGATGAAACTTTAAAGGTTAAGATCAAGTTTTAACACGGAAAAAAAAATTTTTAAATGTAGAAATGTAAGAGAATTAAATGTAAAATTAAATTGATGTGAATGAAAATTAAATGTAAAGGAAAAGAGAATTATCAAACATAGATTAAAAGTTATTCAGCAGTTTTTCTTTTTCTTTTTTAATTTGTGCATGGTACATTACAGTATGGTGTTATTTATAATTAAGGAGAGGATGAATGTTAACGGCAACAGTTCTTAATCATTTACAAAACCCCGTGTCATTTTTTTGAAAGACGTGTTTAGATACGCTATAGAATTAGAGCACTATATATGAAAATAGCTCCTCGCGTAAAGTTAAGCTTAGCCTATAATTTAGAAGAAGAAATAAAATAAAGTTTATAAAAACTATGCATTAACAACTGCTTCCTGTAATGTCATAAGTAACTGAAGCGTCACTTGTAATGATCCAGTCTGCAGTAGTTGGTGCATTTACCACTAGCCATTTTACAGAAAAACAGGAATTCCATGAGTCCAACCATCTACAACTGTCACGTGAGTGCAAATTTAATGATCTAACATTTCAATGTCAATAAAAAAAATTATTTGGTTAGAACTACTCTTCGATTTAATTTAGAATGTGCTTCAGATATTGCAACCTAACTATTATGAAAGCGAGCAGAAACGATTTTAAACCAAGGTTTTTTTGTATATTTGCGATCAATCAGGAACAACATAAAGAAAAAATGCAATTCTTTTTGTTATTGAGTTGTGGAATATAATTTTTCTTATCACAAAAATTAGTAAATTGTATTTTGTTTCATTTTTTTAGTATAATTAAAAGTTACATAAAATTACTATTTGCAAAATTTTAGAATTGTATAATTCATATAATGCATATTGCATAATGTAATAAGCATTTTGAACTGAAGCATCAGATCTATGCGTAACAGGTAGGTGCTGAATAGTGCATGGCTTGCGAAAAAAACGTTTGCCATATTTTGCCTATATTGCATCAAGAAAATAAAATCTTGTTTCTCCTCTTTTTCTTCCTACTTGTACTTAAAGAAAATGAAATCTTCATCTCGATTTTCATCTCGGTGTACATACAAAAAAAATTGGATGAAAATAGTAAAACATGAAATTAACTGAACAAGCAAATGAAATTAAATCTTTTATCCTACCCCTAGAAGAAAAACCATATAAAACACCATTTACTTAAATGATTTTAAACACTTAAAATAGAAAAACATATGTCAAAGAGTTCTAGGACTGCAGCTGCATAAGTTTTGATTTCATTTTCATCTATTATACACTTTTCTATCAACAAAGTATGTAAAAGTGTATATTTTATGTAATATACACGTTTATATATTGAGCATACATCCAAGTTTTTGGACATGCACTCATGTGTCCCTCAGAATTCTCATAAAAACTCAATTATTATGAACTGAAATGAAAAGAATTCACCTTGATACCCAACTTTGTACTAGATTCTTCTTCTCTGCATTCCATCGTAATATCATGTAATTCTTCTTAACTCCGAATTCTTTTTTAATAATACTTACCACGTCTTTATTATTAACGCAGACACGGCCATTTTCTTCTAAATTATTAGCTGTTGGAAGACGTTTTTATTCATTATACACTTTTATATATACAAAACATATAAAAAGGTATATTTTATGTATTATACATGTTTATACATTTCGTATACGTTCAAGAGCTTGGATATATCCTCATGTGTCTCACAGAATTCTCATGAAAACTAGCTTATTATGAACTGAAATGGAATGAATAAATAAAAAAATTTACCTTGATGCCTAACTTTATGCTAGATTCTGCTCCACTACATTCCATCGTAATATCGGGCATCCCTCCTAACACCGAATCTACTTCTTTAATAATACTTTCCAAGTCTTTATTATTCACACAGATCTGGCCATTTACTCCTAAGTTTTTAGCTGTTGCAAGGCGTTTTTCGCATATATCTGAATGAAAAAAAGCATTAATTATGTTATTTACTGAAATGATAACTATTATTTACATTATATGGACTATTTCCATGAAAGAAAATATTTTATTGCGTATTTCCTAAAGTATGTTTTACATGACATGAGGTAATCTTAATTTTAACGAGACTTTTGGAACAATGGAAATAAATAATTCACATAATTCATTAGACACAATAGTGAACTGCATAATTTCATGAGGAAAAAAACCTCCTTCGATTTATGGATTAAGGTACTTGGTATGGTTGGGCAATATGGAAACAATGAACGAACAAATCGCTTAAAATTATTGAATACCAATGAACTCGAGACCCAAACAGAGATGGCTAAATGATGTGACAAAAAAACTTAATTAAAATTATAAACCAGAAATTCAAGGCCAACAACAGAAAGGTTTAGAAAAAAAATCGTTCAGCAAGTCAAGCTCACTACGGGTTGTAGAGTTTTAAAAGAAAAAAGAGGTAAGCTTGAACAATTTATTCTTTATTGAGGTGTGAAAATTAATTTATATTTTTGAAACCTACTTAATTAAAAATCTATCAATTATCCGGTCTTTGAGTAAATACTAGTTAAGTAATTTGAAGGTCTGTTTTGAGAGAGATGTAAAATAGAGACAAATTATTTTAATAAATTATCAATATTTATGGCTTATAAACTTTCTATTCTCTTGTAATTAATTACCAACGAAGAAATAATTGATGATTTTTAAGTCATTAGACAGTGGTCTGAGAGCCTAAAGTTATTATAAAAAACAAAGTTCCGTTTTGATTATTATTAACTTAATCTAAATATTAACTTTCTAATTTGATCTGGAGATCAGATGTACCCGTAAAAAGATTCAATCTGAATTGTTCTACTGTCTAACGTTAAATATGCCAAATAATTAGTCCTGAAAAATATTTCAATTTCTAATATTAGGTACAAAAATGTGCTTTTTTTAATTAAACATACCTTTGTTTTAACGGGTTTAGATTCTTAACCCACAAAATAGTTAAGGCAGTAGAGAGTGTGAAACCTCGTAATGTTTATTATGTTCTTTGGTCAATTCGTCATCTCAACGGAGTCGTATTTTTATTTTTTTAACTTATTCCCTTCAAATTTTAAATATTGTCATTTAAAATTAAGTAGCTAAAAATAGTACAGAAATTCATGTCACTTGCAATTCCATTTTTAGCTCATTCAAATATATGAAATATTTAAAAAAAACTATAAATTATTTGGATAAGCGCGTTTTATTTTAAAAAAAATTTCCAAATAATTCCATGCAAATTTGGATGAGCTTAAATAATTTGGATAAACATGTTTAGATGTTAAAATAGTTTTTGATGGACATCATTAGTTCCGAATATATGGCAAAATGCTCAAAAATAATTGTAAATGAATTAAGTAGTCTGCACTTTCAACTGCTCTCCTGGCCAAACTATCGGAATCATATATTCCCAACTTGCAGACACCCCCTCACTATATTTCAAGGATCAAGACTTCTGCCATCTTTTTGAGAGGAGCCATTTTTTGCCATCGCACATGTGTGATCAAAACGAGTTAACTTTGTGATTAGATAATTAATTACTAAAGTAAATCAGTTCCTAAAAATAAGTTACTTTTTTTAAATATTTTAAAATAATATACATTTATTGAATAATTATGCATATTTAAGCACTGTAATACTTTTTTTTACAAGTTTAAAAAAAAAAAATCCAAGTTAACCCAAGAATGTTAAATTTCTTCTTCCCGACGACAATGTTTTTGTTCAATTCTAGAATTCAAGACAGATTTTTATGTATACAATTCAGCAGTTTTAATCGTATTAGTGTAATCGTATAACCTAAAGATATTTTCTTCTCTTTAAGTCATCAATCCATACAACATTTAAAAGCTGATGAAAATTTAATGAGAAAAAAATTATTTAGCATCAAGTTTCGTGCTTATTACCCAGGTTGACAATGTATTTATACAAGTAAACATCCATCGCACGCGATACACTTGTCCCTCATAGTCAAGCACAAATAAGGAAGAAAAAAACGAACATCAAAGCATTAGAAGGAAATTTTTGATTCCGCTTCGTCTGCTTGGAGACAAAAGTGCTGTCGCAGGAAATGTCGCCCTCCAAGTATCTTTTTAAGTTCTAGAAGTATCCAGAAATAGAATAAATCAAGATCTGACCTTGATAGTGGATGGGGAACGATTTCGATTTTTTATTTTTAGAAATTAATTACTTGGAAGGAAATGTGAGGACAAATAATGCTTGCGTGATATCCATCCTGTCTTTTAACCGTTTGTCTAACTTTAAAAATGCTTTCACGAGGCTTAAGCTTCGAAAGCTTTTTGTAACAATTCAATTTTTTCGGCTGTCGATTCTTTGAATTTAATGCAAGTTCTATCACTTTCCTTTATGAAACATTTTTTCTGATCATTAATAATATTTTTTATTATAAACTAAGTTTTTTTTTCTATCAATCACTCTTTATCGATTTACGGGAAATATTATTTGATTTAAAAATGAATTTAATGCAAATAAGTGAGATTATTTCCATAATTTTTTCGTTTAGAATTTCAGTGATGTTTAGCATATTTAGTCAAATTATTCCAAGAAATAACTCTAAATATGACCCAACAATTTACAATATTGTGAATGCTGGGTCAAATTTACAATTTAAGTTCAAGTATTTCTATTTTTGAAATCTTCTTTTCGATAATTGGTGAAAAATTGTTTTTTTAAAAATTTTTAGTTTTTAAACATTTATAGTACTTTTTGCTTTCATAAAACTTTAAAAATAATTTATTTTAATATGATATTATGACTGTTTTCAATTCAAAAAAAGAAATTTTTAATTTATATCATAATTGGAGTTGAAGAAGTTAATCATTTTAAGGTTAAAACTATCATTGTTGAACTTCGTAGCTTTATAATTATGAACCCAATCAAGAAGACAAAGAGACAATCGGATCAAGTATTTAGACAAACTAGCCTTAGTGTAGGATTTTTGACAGAACTAACCGACACTTGAATTATAAGAAGAAAAAAACCATGAAATTCTCCCATGGTTAGCCATGCGGCGAAAGGGTTCTAACTCATGATCAGTCTAACTAAAAACACTAAACTCAGTAGCATCACAGCCCATAGAGGGAAGAAGCCTAGAATGCCCATCTCAGTTTTCTTGACCTAGGGTTCTAAGGTGCGGGAGCAGATGTTCCGGTTGGGTGATCAACCGAACGCTGAACCCTCAGTGCTTAGTCTCCAAGCAGGCTTGGTAGTTATTTAATGATTCACTGAAGGGATGAAAGGCTAAGTCAACCATGCTGAGCCCTAGGATTGAATCCAGCCCCTGCGGCACGTGAGAGCTTCTCACTACCACCCAGTCACCCGGTGTCGCTCCGTTTACTCAGGATATTTTTCAACAGCACAGTGGTCAGTACGAGACGGGAGAAAAACTCATATTGACCAGCTATCGCTAGGGTTTGAACTTCGGTCACCTCATTGAAAGACGAGAGCTCTATCTTTTCTCTATTAGATTTCGTAATATCTTATTTAATATATCTCCTATTTTAGAACAAGCAGTATGCTCCATGAAGACTACCTTTAATTTATACATTTAGAATCCAAAGCAAAAATAAAAATGAAACATTTACTACACTTTTGGAGTCACAAATTAATATTTAATTGACAAAAAAAAATTATATCGATATTTGACCAATCACAATAGAGAAAGGTAGACTAAATAAACAGCAAAACAGTTTTAATTGGAGGTTGAAACTTGGAGGTGTTTTTAATAATGGTTTTTAATTCCTCTCTCCTTTCTCCCGCAAACAGACCAGTCTTAGTGTTTATTATATTCATCTTCATGTACCGCGTAATTTCTAAAATTTCAAAAAAAAAAATTTGTATTTCGTTAGTTAAATATCAGATTGCAGCCCATATTGTGAAAAATTTCTTGTTTTCATTTCTGATGAGGATTCTAAAAATACATGTTTGTCTTTACGGAACACCAGAATGTATTCATTGATCTTACTTACCAGTGACACATATTTTAGTGACACCCATTGCCTTGCACGTTAACAAGTGAAGCAAGCCAATTGGACCTAAAATATTAATAGTAATATGAGTTTAAAATTTAAAATTATTACAATAAACTTCAAAAAGTAACAATGCTCTTCTTAGAATGTTCTTTTTTTACTACTTTTGGAGTAAAGTAATTACTCTCATTTTTAGCGTCAGTAACACTAAAATTCATTACAATAACATATGATACAAAAAATTTTCAGTTAAGTTATCTTTGTGATACAGTTTAAAGTAAGAAGATTTAGTTTGGGATTCATACCCACACTAATTCTAAAAATAAAGTTAATTTGTTAACCAAACATAGGCATAGCATAAAAAAACATTAAAACAAATTTGAATTCAGCTTTCAAAACCAATACCGGATAGTAATTGACTTTCATTAATTATTTTAATCAGCCAACAGAAATTTTTTAAAAAATTTATATAATATTAAATTTAGCTCTCATTGATCAAATTAAAATAATTTTCTAACGCTAACTTTCGTGTCCGTAGTTGTATAGAAACGAACAACAAAACAAAATCCCACGTCAATTCATACTCGATTTTAAACAATTTAATAATAATGTCCTAGTAAGGTAAACATTTTCCATCATTGGCGTGTGTATTTAACTACTCACTTTAAAATATATATAACTGCTTGATTTGATATGAATTTGAACTATAGTGTTGCTTCACGCAATTGTTTTGGTTGTTCATTACCAAATTCAGAGAGTGCAATTAAACAACAATGCAATTAAAACATTAAATCATTGCAAATAAAGCAATAAAATAACAATGCAATTAAAACATCAGAAACGGGGAATTTTAATTTACAAATACACAAGAAATTAAGACTGGCACTGTATTGTTATTGTAAGGTTGTTTTTTTTTTAATAAAAGCTGACTTTCTTTAAAGCAAAATTAATAAAAGTTTCTTTCTTGAAGAATTTAAACTTTTTGCTTCCGTTTCCTAATATAAAGTACTTTTTAATAAGTATCGTTAAATATTTAATGCGAACAAAAAGTAGCAACTCTTATTATAAGTTGTTAGTTAAGTTTTGTTTTAGTAAAACATAAAAAAAAACTCAATGGAGTAATTATACCCCCATAGAGGTTTTCTGTTGAAAACTGCTTCTTACGTTAACTTCTGGGAAATGATACCATTTATGGAGGAGAGATGAGAAAAAATAAATTTGAGAACAGTTGTGGAATATTTGTTTTTTATTATTAATGATTTTCATAACTCATATTTTTATGAGGCACACGTCGTGTTTGGTTTTGAGATAGGTGAGTTCTAAGTGGCCATGGTCACAAGTAATTAAAATGTTTGCCATGAAATGCTTCGAACATTTTTTCGGGAGATTATATAACTAGAACTTCTTGGAAGTTTAGAAATCTTTTATCAATTTAAATTATTTTTTTTTCCTTTTCCCTGTTTTTATCTACTTATTAGAACTGATAGAGTCGTGAGTAGAAATGTCTGATCGCTGCTAAAGTAATTATTACATACAAGTCATTTTGGCACTTTCAGACAGTTAGTGAGATTTGTAGGTACGTTATTCAAACTGCGCAATGGACGGTCTGGGAAACATCCCTAAGGATGACATGCCATTACAATTTTGTGACCTAGAAGAGGGGATGGCTCCTTTGATTTAGAAGTACGACGACCTGTGGAGAAATTCGTACACTTTACGATAAAACAGTTCATCGAGGACTGATACCGTGCACCCTCAGTCCCTACGCAGGCTGATCAACGTGCCAGTTAGTGAGTGGTGGGAAATATAATCTCAATTTTCTTATGTGTCAAGGAGTAACATGTCTAACAAAGTGGTAACATGAAAATTAAAGTAATAACATTCCACATCTGTATTTATTACATCCAACAAAAATAGGAACAATATGAAAAACCTTATGGGCTCGTGGAGTCAAAGTTTCTACTGAACTAAAATTGCTTGTTCGCAATCACTTTTAGTTTCTCACAGGCAATATATCATGAAATTAAAAAAGTTTAATTTCAACACTAGAACTAGCAATCTTGATGATTTCTAGAGCATTTAATGATCATTGAATGACTGCTGCCTGGGGACAAATATCTCTTTGGTAAAACAAAAGACAAAGTAACCCTGGACTTTGGACAAACTCACCCTAAAAGCAAAGCTACTCAGATTGACTGCACGCATTTTTAAATTATCAAGATCATCATAAAATATATGCACTAAACCAATTATCGGAATAATTAAATTAGAGGTATTTTTTTAGTAAAAACATTGCAACTTTTTTTTTACTCAGTCTGATATTGGAGAAGTTAAGGCAAATAATACTAATTTAATTAAGTAATGAGACTACATAATGAGACAGAATATGAAAAAATTCAGTTTTGTGGAAAAATAAATTCTCATTTGAAAAAGTAAACACTTTTTGTTATCTGCAGAATTTATACTCACCTGCCCCACATATGAGTACAGATTTTCCTATCCCAACTCGAGTTCGATGACAGGTATGAATAGCAACAGATAATGGCTCTACCAAAGCTCCTTCTTCTAAAGTAACATTATCTGGTAATCTGACATATGGAAAAAGAAAAACTTTGTTGTCTAAAAATAATAAATATTAGAATTATATACTTACACTGTTAAAAAAAGAAATTTGGTTTAGCATCTCTTCTAATTTAGAGTTGAACAACTCAAAGTATTGTGTTAAGAAACACTTTATTTCAAATTAACTCAAAATACAGCGTTTAAAGTGACCAGTCAAATCTATATTTTAATAATGGAGAAAATTTAAACCATCTTATCTCATTCACACCATTTTTGAATTATTTTAACATCCAAGACCAAGTTTGGTATATTTTGTATATAGCCAGTAGATTGTTTATCGATGGCGCGAATTTAATATTCTCTTTTAGGCTACTAAACACCTACAAAAACAAAACTTAACTATTTCAAAATATGTGCATACTTTTGGTTGTGTAATAAGTATAATTACATTTTTATTTTTAGAAATCTGAAAAGTCGTATTAAATAATTTTACAACATTTAATTTTTATTCGCATCTGTTCTGTTAAATCTAGTTCAAATTCATCTTAGTATTCTCTTTGTACATGTTTGATTAAAAAGCTAACTTTAAATAAATAAAATATTAATGATTCCTGCTTTAAATTATAATATAAAAATAACTTTACTGACGCCTCATATCTTAATGTTATTATGAATTTTAATGGTATTGAAAATTAAAAATGGTGACAGTTATTTTATGCCAAGTAGTGTAAAAAATATTCGTGGATTTTCCTTACACTAGGAACAATCCGAGAATCTTAGTGTAGGAAATATCAAGAAGAATATGTGATGTTTCATTTTACCACCTTGATTTAAAGTGACGGCCGCCATTTTAGGTGTATTTATACTCTAAATGTTTACAGAGTAGTAAATTATTGTTCGCCATAAAGGAAAACAATTCTCATTTTAAAATTAGATGTTTAAAGGAAAGCCATTTATTTTATTTATTGTATCACTTGTTAAATCAATTAATTAAACTTTTTGAATTTTTAAAATTTTCAGTTTAAATCGCTTCATTGATAACTAACTGTATCTGTTCGAAAACAAATATTCATATTAATAAGATTTAATACAACTAAATGATGAAAAAATATCTTTAGTCACTGATTGATAACTAAGTGTTTCAAAAGTATTTATTTATTTATCCATATTTATTTGTTTTATGATTCACTTTTGAAATATATTTACTTTTGTTTAAAAATAGTATACGCTACAGCACTCATTTTTTTATTACTGTTATATCGATATTTCGATTGCTGATACTTGAAATTCATCACGAAAAATATAACTCTTTCCGTCATTCTTTTGTATCAGAAACAAAGGAATCAAAAATTAGCTAATAAATTTACACCAAAAACTACTACATATTTGTGCTAATAATATAATAAGCTAGAGTTTAATGTAAAAAAAAAAACTAAGCAATCAGGTAACTAAAAGAAATTAGGAAAAAATATGTGAGAAATAAGATTTTAAAAATCGGATTTAAATAAGTTTCTCAAAGTAAAATGTTCCAGAAACCACCCAAAAAATTTAAAATTTTACTCTTTTTTAACAAAATATTTTTTGATAAAAAAATTAGCGAATGGGGAATTAACGAAAGAAGAAGACAATCATTTTTTTTTCTCATGAGCTATATTGTAAGAGGTTTAAGTTGCATCTCAACACAACAAATGGGAACAACTAACTTTACACCAAAATAGCGTAGTGAAACACCATACATATCTCTTGCTTCTTAGTGTAGTATAAGACCAAAAATGGTGTAAAGTAGTTGCCACCATTTCTCGCATTCAGTAACAATAAAACTTAAAATTAAAATAGGAAGTGATGCATATAAGTGTTAGTAAATTTATTTTTACAATACTATATAAAATAAGAATTAATAAATAATGACGCATATCTATACACTAATCTTAAAACAAAATAAGAGTGTTAATCTAGCATGCATCCAACAAAGGGAGAAAATTAAAAAGAATTCAAACTAGACATATCAAAACTGAAGCGAATAGAAATGAAACATTATAAAAATTTTTTTATACACTTGACCGATTTGTGTAAATATTCTTATGTGAACATTTTTATCTTTAACTCTTCAAAATGTGCAATGAACACTCTATTCGATATTAACTTAAAATAAAGTATTCCTTCACATAATTCTTGGAGTTTACAGCACCAAATTTGGACAAATATAAACAGTTTCTTTGTCAATAAATTTTCACTTTGATTATTATCTTGACTTATCTTATATTGAAATATAATCTAGACTTATTCATCATGCTGTAATTGAAAATTACAACAATATCAAGAATATTGGTCTAAGTAAAAAGAAACACAGATAGATTATTTTAAGTTTAGAATAATATTTCTGCCTCTCAGCTTTCTTGCTCACTTATTATTTAGAAACACTTAGTTTCTGTGTTTGAATTGCTGATCTTAAAGTTTTCATATTGTTTCTACTATCTCAATTTTGTTTTTGAGATTAAGCTTGAAAGATAAAAAATATAAATATTAATAAGAAATATATATCTTAGTGCAAATTAGCTTAACTTTAAGCACAAACCATTAGTGTCTTTATTAAGTTTCTTTTAAACTCGTATTTAAGGAAATTCCCCCGTCTAACGACTTACTTAAATCCCTTTACAACTTAACAAAATGCATTTGATTTATCACAAAAAATAACTGATAAAAGTAGGAAAAAAATAACTAGTGGATTTCAGTTGCTGCGAAAATTGTTCTTTTCTTTGTTGGAAAAAGTATTAATTTTGAATATAAAAACTGAACTAAAATCTATTCAGAAACACTTTGATGTGTAATAATATTAAAACAATATGGCAAATGTTTAAAATATTATGCATATTTTAATTTTTAGAAAAAACGCTTAAATGTGCTATTATTATTATTTTTTCTATTTTTTATTGCTTTTTTTTTCTTATTAATTAAAGCAGCTTTAGTTAATTAAATAAATTTTTCTCTTTAATTTCGAGCTCAACTACAGAAGGCTCCTCTACATGCATTTTTAATAATAAAAAAGAGGAAATTATTTATTAAAACTAGAAATAATATCAAATTAAACATCACTTACTTGAAACAAAAATCTGCATCGTGACAATAATATCGACAAAGCATTCCTTCCTTCTTTATCGTTCCACAAAACTTTGCACTCAGACAAAGATTGTAACGTCCTTTTTTACAGTAATCACATTTGAGACAAGGAATACCAGGCTCTATGCAAACTCTGTCACCTTTTATAAAATATATGTTTTCAAACCAGTTAATGCTCAATTAAAATACGAATCATTGGAGAAGATAAACTTGCTTAAAATTAATCAAATTGATTAATTTTAAACAAATGCATCCGCTCCCGAATAACTCGTTCTTTAGTTCGATTAGCGTCTTTAGGTTTACCATTGATGTTAGACAAATTTCTAAAATAAACTTAATAAGGTTATAATTTCTCTTTTATCAATTTCTAAACAACTTTCAAATTAAAATAATTCATGTAAATGTTTAAATTAGAAGAAAAGAAACTTTTATTATGTATTATTTACATGCAGTTACATTTTCCTTGAAGAAAAGTGAATAAATTTACCTCTTTTCAGACGTTTTACGTCCGCACCTAATTCAAGAACAACACCGCTTGATTCATGACCCAAAATCATTGGAGAGGTCATTTTATTTTTGCCAATGGCTCCGTCTTTCCAGAAGTGGATATCAGAACCACAAATTCCAACAAAGTGGATTTCAACTAAAACTTCTGAGAATAATAAAGATGTAATGCAAAATACGTTTATGGAATATTTTACTATGAATATTATTATAAATACTATGGTACAATATATGAAACAAGAAACTATTATTAAATATTTCAGCTTTTGAATTGCCTCCACATATTGTAAGCAAGTATTGTGGTAATATAACTATTTTTTGTTGTTGTTTCTATTGCCAATTGCCAATGCCAGCAAGCCTACTTAGGACATCAAGCAAATTTATGGCAGAGGGTGCGTTTCATGCTTTTTCAGTGGCGCCATCTATGGACAAGAATAGGATTTCAACCACGCAAACGTCACAGCCCGTTTTACAAGTTGAACTCATTCATACATCTATTCATTCATCCACAGATCGTAATTTTGAACTGGACCAGAGAATGATCAATCTCCAATTCATGACGATGCCCTGAGGTATTAATTTGTTATGGAAACTTGGAGGATTTTGTAGCCCCTACAGATTTAACGTGTACCGGTCCTTCGGTCGGTTGGATTTGAACTCTCTTTCTCACGAACACGAGTCCAAACTCCTACCATCCTGGCTGTCCTGGCCCCATATAACTTTTTATAATAATTATTGCATACATTTTTAATTTGTAGCATTTATATCACAGATGAATTCTCTCTATCTCTAAGAATGATAATTAAAAAAATATTCTCTAGAAAAGTAACCAGCTTTCAAATACAGTTTAGTTTATTTTCCAAAATATTCATATGATTTATACTTATGAAATCGTAATCGGACCGAAAATTATTCAATCAATACTATTGCACTTACACCAAATTCAGCAGAAAAAAATGGAAATCATGTGTACAGGTTATTACAAAATTACACATTGTGGGATTTGTTTAAGATTTGGTGAAAAAAAGAACAATTACACCGGAGAATAATTTTTTGGTTGCATTCATACAAATACTTTATCTTATATATATATATATATATATATATATATATATATATATATATATATATATATATATATATATATATATATATATATATATATATATATATATATATATATATATATATATATATATATATATATATATATATATATATATATATATATATATATATATATATATATATATATATATATATAAGATCTATTAAAACATCTCATGCAATGGGAAGAAAAATTGCTGCCCAAATTTAATAAAACTATAAAAAACGATCCTGCTTTACTGACTTAAGGATTTTGAAATTTTAATTAGGAAGATCATATCCTTATCGTTATCTTATTTATTTCAAGAGAATCATTTAAAAGTTTCTTTGTTGCAAAAAGTTTCCTTCATCCTTCTCTGTTGTAAAGATAGCTAATATTAAAAGTAATGAAGATTATTTTTCAGTCCAAAGTTTTCATGAAGTATTCCACTATATTTATTGGCATAAAAATGCCTGATTTTGCGTAAAATAATGTATAAAAATCATAATAAGCATTATTAAAATGTTTGTGAAACAGACGAACAATCAAATAAACAACATAAAAAGTCCAAATAAATAAGTTCAAGCGACAGACGATTGACGGAATAAACAACTTAATAATCATGAAAAAACAAGTTTGAGAAGTAAGTCGGTGAAGAAGCAAGCCCCGATTCGAGTCCCGATTTTCTGCTGAATTGGTGGTAAAGGGGATTACAAAGAAATCACGGATAATACAACGAAACTCAAAAAATATAGCAAAAACTTGATAAATATAATAAGCACAAATAAACAAGTTCCACAGACAGGCGGGTGAAAATATAAACAATGCAGTAACAAGCAAATAAATTTGATAAGCAAGCTATTCAGCACAAATATATAACGTAATAAACACAGATAAACAAGCTTGATAGACAGACCATCGTGCATATAAAAAACGTAATAATCTCAAACAAGCCGGCCTATGAAATGTTACTGTGTGTGTTTCAAACGAAATAAGTTTTAAAGAAATAAAAAATAAATAAATAACCCAGTCTAAGACATGGTTGTTCAAGAGATAGAGCACTTGCTTCCACGATTTAAATACCAGCAATGGCTTGTCTTTTGTCAATATTAAATCCACTCCCAGCTCACACCTACCACAGTACTAGCACATAATACAGTCAGTGGTAGACGGATCATGGATTGGAACACCCTTGACATCAAGCTTTGAGGGGAAGGTTTTCGTGATTTTTCTCTCGAAAAGTCCATAAGAAGATTAGTATAATCGAATGCTCAATCCAAGAGTTCCTCTGGTCTCTGTTTGGCTCAAAATTACAAGACTGCAAAGTTGAACAATAATAGTCGTAAACTCGAAAGTGTATCGGCAGCTAAACGCCGGTTATAAAATAAAATCAAAAAACTAAGTTGCCTGCGTGGTAGTGGCTCAGGGATGGAGCGCTCGTCTCCTAATGAGTTGACGCAAATTTTAATCCCTGATATGACTAGTCGATATAAATTCTGCTCCCACATCGCATCCACTACAGTAGTGACATAAAATATCCCAAGTGGTAGACCGATCACAGGTGAGAACTCCCTATCCTTCGGGCTAACCATTCAAAATTTTTGCAGCATTTCTCTCCTTTTAACGCAAATGTGGTTGATTCCAACATAAATTCCAACAATTTTGCCTTTTAATATTGAAGCTTTAGTTCGTTCAATAGCTTGATCCAGGAGTTCCCTTATTTTTGGGTAGGATCGGAAATTACAAAGCTACAGAGCTGATAACCGAAAAACATTAACAGACGCAAAATCAAAAATGGTTTACCAGTTTAATACTAATTATTAAATATAAATAAATTAAACAAACTTGACAGGTGGATGATCAAGCCTATGAAAAAAAGGTAATAAGCCCAAACAAATAAAACCATGATGCTGACGATTGAACATCTAAACAACATAAGTAGCACAAATAAACAAGTTCGAATGTAGAATGATGTAGATTACCATCATCAGAACCGAAGCATACATTTATTGAGTGTTTTAAAAAAAATAGTTACAAAACTGTGAAATACTTACCATTCGATAGTGGTTGCTTTACTTTTCTGTACTCCTATTATTCAATAATAATTATTTTTAAACAATGGTAGAAAAATACAAAAAATAACAATACTATTTTAATGTTTCTTGTTAAAAATATTTATTTATGAGCTAAAATTTCAAGTCTAAAATAGATATTTTCAAAGAGATTTTCTAATTTTTTTCTACATTTTTTGTTAGAAAAGTCTTCTGATTAATAAAAAAACCATTTGTAAACTAAATGGACAAATTTTAATAAAACATTTAATTTATTTTTTTATAACAATAAACTAAAAGTAAACAATTCTTTAAAAATTATATATTTATAGCTTTTTGCAGCTTGGATTTTGTATTACACATTTTCTTTTCTAAAATAAAGATTAGTATTATTTTTAAGAATATCTCCCTTTTTTTTACTGCATTTCGTATTTGATCATAAGCAATTAAAAGCATTTTATATATTTACAAAAAATAATTGGATTGATTTTAAGATTTTTTAAAAATTAATTAAATAAATGCTATTTTGCTTAGTCTTGATTTAGTATTAATTTGTTTAATTGTTATATTCAAAACATAAGGAGAAATTAAAAATATTATTATTAAACATTTCTTATCAGAATTTCCTTTCGAAAATAAAACAGTGTAAATGACAATAAAACTTGTATATATTTTTAAGCATGTAAAAAGTGAAAATAACATCATGTAATAATGCAATAATAATAACGAACTTGTAATATTCTTGTGGTACTATACATTAGCAGATTTTAAATAAATAACAATAATTAAAATGCTACTATAAATTAATCAGAATTCAACCAATAATTACAACAAAAAAAAATGAAAATGAAAATGAAAATAATGAACTTACAAAGCATAATTTTTCCTTCTCCTTCAATACCGCACATAAGTTTTTATTTTCCATTTATTTCCTAACGAAGTTAAATTAGATTTCTTTCGTAAACTCTATTAAAATCTTATGTAGAAGGTCATTCTTATAAGATAAAAAATACGAGATAAGAACCTAACTAAAATAAAAATTAAGAAGGAACAGGTATCAGACATATCATAATTAAAAATCAAAGTTCGGCGACTACGTAGAGTTTTTTACTTCATTATGCAGTTTTTGTAAACTTTAAAATTTGCTTCACTTTACTTTGTCATATAATGACAGTGTTATGGCTCTAAAACTGATATTTGAATATTAATTATTTCTTATCATTGGAAATGAATTTATATTTTCATAGTGCAATGTTTAAAAAAAGCTCTGTGCTTTTCTGAAGATAAAAAAATCATTGAACTTTTTTTTCTGTTTCACTTATAATTATTTATAGGTAGATATATAGGAAAACTACATGTTTTAATAAAAATAAGTTTTTAACAAATATTCAGATTTTTTTAACAATTCTAATAAGAGATAAAAAAAAAGCATAAAATTTGCACATACACTTTACATTTATTGATTCCAAACATATTAAAACAAATTTCTTGTGCAATTGTTAATTTTTTTTTGTGAAGTAGCATGTAACTTTATTTATGTAAATAACTACATGAAGCGATTTTTTTATAGTTCTTCTAGACAAATAAAAACCTTTAGTACAAAGCTTTTTAGTACATAGCTTATCTCTTTTATTTCAATATCCTTAGATTACCTAAGTTAATTAAGCATAATGATCGTCAGTATGGGGACTTTTCACGTTTCCCCAAAACGAATTAGAATCACTTTCGCATTAATTTTGTCTCTTAATGCATTAGTATTTTTTTTATCTCAATTTCCGTTAATTTTAAATAATTAATTTTTTAGAAACGCATTTTATAAAGACTACTTAAAATATACAAATAAATTAAAAATACGCGGTAAGAGATTCCTTAAAAAATATAAATTTGATGACATAATGCACATTAAAAATAAGAATTCGATGACATAATTAAACTAGCATTTCTAAAAATGTATTAACTGTCATACCCCTTGGTTTTATTAATCGATAGACACCTCGTCCAGAGATTGTACTTGCCAGACTGTACAATCTGCTGCTTAAATGATTTAAGTGTTAAAGTAACATGGGTGCCTACTTGAATGAATAAATAATGCCATGTATTTATAAATTATCAAACCAAATCTGCATTTTTTTTAAAAAGTTACAACCGTGACGATATATATAATGTTACAATATGTAGCTTGATATCCATAGACAAAAAGTTTTTATGAGATGAGAATAAATAGCTTTGATGAGAAAAAAATGGCTCGTTAAGCATTTTTTTAAAGTTCAATGGGGGTAAAAGCATAGAATTGTTTTTAAATAGCTTTAAAAAATATTCATAGCACTTATACTGTATGTTGGACAAAAATATTTTTCAAATTTTCTGCGGCCTCTAATATGGCACAAAGTTGATTAACCTTATCGTATTTCTTAACTTAATTACCGGATACTAAGACTTAACCTTATCAATAACACGGTTCAATTTAGCTCTTTTATTTAGAGAGCAGCAAATTAAAACTCTTTCTATGATTTAAAGTCGATATATTATGGTTCAATTTTAAACCAAGTTTTCGGAGAGTATAGCATTTCTATGAAAAAATAAAACAATTATAGATAAGCATCTTTAATTATTAAAGAGTATTATTGTATGTACTATTTTTTGCACAAAATTTAATTCCATTGCATTAATTTATTAGATTAAACTTTGTATTAAAAGTATTACATGTTATTATATATATGTTCTGCTCCACATTAATATTTAAAACTTGAGATTAAAATTATTAAACAAATATTATATCCATGGAACATCTGGTTTACAAACCTCAGAATATGAATAATTAATATGATGTTGATGTTAATCACGAATCTTTAACTTAATATTTGCTCTCGATTTAGCAATCGAGCTAATAAGTTTATTTGATTTTACCATTCGCTACTTGTGTTTACTTTCATAGTGATGGAAGTCATCGTTTCAGAAAACTATTGCAGTTCAAACAGAAAAACTACCGATATAAGGTTAAAATTATTAAAGCGTTTGAATTTTTTTTTTTAAATTTTAAACAAGTGTTTTAATTTTTAAACAAGTGTTTAAATTTGTAAACCCTGAATTTAGAATTTTATTTTTTTAAATTAACATTGTCTTAAAATATTTGTCTTAGGGTGAAAACACACATAATTGAAGTTTTTCAGATGAAAATAAACAACGCATAAATCTTTCACGCTAATCTTCAAAAAATCATTTTCTGATCATCTATGCAAATTAAGCTTTATTTGACGCAAATGATATTTAGTCATTGGTGCTCGTTACGAATATATAATGACTATGATTACTTTTAAATTATATTTATATTATTATATTTGTTAATAATATAAATATATTTATTACATTTGAAGTTTTTAAAATTGCTTTTAACACTTTAACCAGAAAGGGTTACTCAAAATTGAGAAAATTTGTGTCTTATTTTAAAAAATCTATTTATTCAAAATTGAAACATCATATACTCATTTGAGAGCAAAATGCATAGTCTAAAAAGTGATATGGAGGGAGAAATATATGAGAAGGATGTTCTTTGACTGCCGGCAGGATTCAAACCAATAATCTCCATGTTAGTAATAGAATGATCCAACTACTATTATCGTAATTTCCATACCAAAAGGCGTTAAAAAAAAACTTTATATGGAGGGCTCCATAATAACCAGCCAGACATGGTAAATTCCAATTTCAATGGTACAAAACGTTGCAATTTGGAAAATATTGTCGAAATAACTTAGTCAAGAGAACGGCAAAACTTAGCTATATTTAAAAACTTTAAATTAATGAAATGTTTTTTCAAAATGTAACATTATAGTGGCCACAAAATAAAGCTTCCTAACTCTCCATGCCCTCGGGTGTTAAACTGCAGTGGCTAGACCATCTTACTACAAACCCGGAGTCCTTGGTTTGAATCTTTAAGGCAGCCAACGAACATCTCTCTCAAACATTTCTCTCTCTACCTAATTTTTGATACCAAGCATTTTGCTCACATATGAGTAAATGTTGTTTCAATTTTGAATACATGGTATTTTTTCAAACTCGACTTTATTTTTTTCGGAACTGTTTTGGCACATTTTTTCTCAATTTTGGGAAATCCTTTTTGCAGTGTATAGTTGCACAAATCTGAAACTAACTTTTTCTATAAGGTTGACATACGTGATATCACATTTTATACCTCAAATCGGATCTATGCACAAATTGTTCTGAAATAACTACCCACAGTTTAAGTTTTAAGACATTTTGCAGAATATGAATTCAAAGACTGCACATTAAGGGGGTTACAGATTAATATTTAACGTATAAAAATTGTTTCAAACCTTTTACCAATCATTCTTGAGGTCCAGAACAGAAATAACTAAAATAATCTAAAGAGATCAAAGAAAGAATTAAGATATTCTAATGAATTTTTCTAATGAAATTGGAAAGAATTTGCCTTTAACTTAAATCCTCTTTTTTTTTCTTTATCTTCAGTTATACAGGTCTTAAATCAATAACTATTTAAATCAAATTGACAAAGAATGCATGCGAACAATCTAAAGCCAGTTTATTTGACTTTTGGACTGACCATCAGTATGTCTAACTAGAAAAAAAAATAGAATCATTTTAAACCAGTTTATTTATGTTGGCAAATGGAATGAATTTTTTTCCCACTTATAACCATTTTTTAGCTTCATTCTCAACTAAATTTATTTTAGAGTAATCATTATTAAAGTCGATTTAAGCGAAGGGTCAGTGCATTCCAATCTTACAATGCAAATAAACTGCTTTTAGAGCATCTTCTTTCCTCTCTTACTTTTCTCGACTCTATATATATTAAGCTTCCACTAAACGGTTCTGGAAATAACCACGCACCATGGGGAGAGTCAAGAAAAAGAAAGAAAAGTGGTTTAAATTTAATAAACAACCAGTCGCACTTTTCCATCGTATTTTTCTAAAGTGCTTAAAAAAAATATAGCAATGCAAAAAGACTCTGAAAAACAGAATTTTAATTAAATGTCCAATGTTTTCTTTCAAACTTTTGATCTTTCGCAATCCATCAATTTGTTATGAAAAGATTTATGTTGAAGGAGAGTTCTTTAACAATTCACATATTTCAAAGTTGTAATGTATACATTAAATGCATTTCATCTCCCCAAGTATTTTTAATAAAACTCTTTAAAGTCAGTATGTTAAACTAAATTTCCTCACATATTTATATTTTTTTCATTTTTTATATAACTTTTTATAACCGTAGATTATTTTTTAATATTAATTGTTTTAAATATAATTTTACCCAATCAAAAAAATTTCTAAAAGTGGCTATGAAGTAAACAGGACCTACCGATGTTTGTGGCAGACTCATTAAGTTTGAAGAAAAAGTGGCTACTAAGTTAATAGAATCTACACGCCACTGGCTATCAACTGAAAACCTAAATATTTAGGTCTACTGTGATAATGTTAATTATTCTAAATTTATACTCTCCTTAATATAATTTTGTTTTTTTTTTATTTTTTATTTTGGCCTCTTAACTCCTAAGTTCTTGTTTATGGTTTCCTGCCCTTAACTTCATTAATGTTTAATTTATGATACTCAAATCTGTTATTAATTAGTGTAATCACTTAACTTCATAACGTTCTGTTTATAATTAAATCTGTTATTAATTTACAATGTATATCTAACATTTACAATATATGTGTAATATTTACAATGTATACATTTAAATAATGTATATTTTAATTATTAATTTTACAGATTATTATTATGTGTTAATTACAAGCCTGATAATGCGTATTTTAATTATGCAATATGATTTTATTTTTAATGTTTATAACCACAATTTTCTTGCTCGTTTTTTTAATCATGCATCGCCTTAGATATCTTTTTCACACCTTTTTTTTTTTACCATTTACTGTAAGATAACACCACTTAGGGGACTCCCTCCTTTTAAGTTCCCTCTGCAGCTGGAAGCTGCATCCGCTGGTTAAGGCGTGGGAGATAGAAAAATATAAATTTTATGTTCTAGTCTCCTTCACCTTGTGACATTTTATTTTCCTCTCACAGTGGGTGAACTTTTAATTGCGTACTGGACGGAAATCATTTTTTTAACCTTTAGCCTTTTTTTTTTTTTAACTCGCTACCCTTTTTCTCACGAGGGTGTATGGTCACTTGTGAATTGTACCATATCTTGCCCTTTTCTTCTGTTGGTCAATAATTCCTTAGGGGGTTGAGCAAGTACAGCCCACTTTCTTTTTTTTTCATTGGCCATCCTAGTACCCCTTTTTTTAATTTTTACCCTCATTGGTTATTTTACAATGAGACCGAGTTTTCTTAAGGCGGATGCACGACTGAGGAAAAGAGAGAATCCTTTTATTATGAATGACAAGGATGTTTTTTTTTTTGGGGGGGGGGGTGATGTAAATGTTCGAAAATACCTTGTGGAAATTTATAAAGACTTGTGCTTCGGGTTATGCATAGTGATAATGTCCAAATTAGTTAGGAATTGTACCGGCATGTCATAACAATCAGAAGAATAAAAATATATATATATATTTATTAAAACTCTCGTGTGTTTTTCTTTTTTTTTCTCCAAGGCAGCAATCACTGTGTCATCGCTATGTTGGGTGAGTAACCATATTTTTACTTAATAGTTAGTACAGATAATAATCAAACTTACAAGAATGTTTTTACCTTAGTTTGTTTACATGCTTTTCTCCTTATTATTTAGACTTGTTTTTTTTATTTCACTTCCTTATTTCTAAATGTATGACCCAATGGACCTATTGGGTTATTCGGTGTTCAACAATGCTGGACCACCACTATTCGGCCTATTTAAACGCAATTTAAGGAATAATATTCAACCTTGCCCTATTAATTTAATTATTAATTTGTTTTAATTTCTCATACATTCTTGTGGGTTTACATTGCCACATACACAATCTGTTTGTTTTCCTTATACTTTCATGTTCCTAAAATTCAATTGTCTCGCCATTTTGAGTACTAAACATTAATTTTATAAATCATTTAAACTTGATTATTTTTTTAATCTCGACAATTATCTATTTTTTATTCCTAACACGTTTTTTTAAATACATTTAAAAATTTTAAACTTCAACGTCTACCACATAACAAGTGCATTAACTTTCAGAAAGTTAACATTTTAATAATTTCAAATAAATTTTTCAATAGATCTATAATAGCTATATTTAAAAAAACAGTCTTGAAAGTGGAAAAAAAATTGTAGTAACCATGGTTATACTCTTCCTCCTTTTATCATTTTATTTTCATTTTTTATTACTATCTCTAAACGCAATATCTATATCAGTGAGGTATACATGAGATCCCTAACATATGTCTACCTGAAATCTGACCAACAAAAAGAGAATTATTTATTTTAGAAATGATAAGCAATCTAGCTTCATACATCAGAACTAACATTTTATGACAGATACTAAAGCGAGGGAAATGATAGTCGGTTTCGGAATGTAGTATTAGTACTACTTCAAATCATTAAACTCAAAATATTTTTTCTCATCTAAACCAGAAATTGTTATCTGCGAGGAACGGTTGCAGTTAGAAATCTGCGTATTTATTGTTTTCAATTTCGTCTGACATAAACTTTGTTCTAACAAATCACCCACATCCTGCATAAATGTTTTACTTTCTCGTCATTTCTTGTTTGAATCTCTGGCAAAATTATTTCTTTCTACCATAATTTAACTTTATGTATTCTGGTAACCTTTCTCCTGGTTTTTTTGGGTAATTTATATTCTAGTTTATTTTTTGTTGAGAAAGTTTTATCAAAAAATAAGAGCAAATTAATTTATGAAAGATTTGTTTATACACTTTTTTATAGTAATGTATTTCGAAAAATAAAATTGGTTTGATAGAAAATTTTGAAGATCATTTTGTTCTAAAAAATATTTACAAATGATTTAAAATATAATTAAACAGCTCTTAAAATCATCCTGAGAAATCAAATGAATTAAAAAATGTATGTTTTTTTTTTCTCGGCAGTGTTAGGAATGCAATTATAACATGTTAGATTTTGTTACTCGTATAATGAGAAATGAAATTCAGCTATTGAACTCATAATATGCAATTATTACGCGTTCGAATATACAGTTATAACATATAGAAATAGATACTATGATTCAAAATAAAATACAGCTATTGAACTCATATGCAGTTATAGCATATTCGAAAATGCATTTATAACATATTCGAAATCGATACTACAATGCAAATTGAAATAGAGCTATTGAACTCACAATATGCAGTTATAACATATTCGAAAATGCAATTATAACACATTTGAAATCGATGCCACAATGTGAAATTAAATAGAGGTATTGAATTCATAACTGAAATAAATAAATCAGTGCATCTCAATATAATATGAATGAAATTACTTGTAATATGTTTTTGGAAACGATCGGACCAATAACTATCAATACATTTAATTTCCCCGCTATAAAGTCGTTTAGTTAAAGGTATTTCCTAGGGTTTCCTTAAAAATGCTTTAAAAGTTTAAAAGTTTTATTACTACAGCAATTAGTTCATAATTTTTTGTAAATATTTTCAAATCGATTTTTTTTCTTGATTTAAAACATTCCACGCGCTTAAAAAGTCTTAGAAATTTTACACGCGCAGCATTTTATTTTTCTCATAATTCATATTTTAGTTTTGAAATTTTATTTTGAAATTTTAACTGTAATATTTCAGTCATTTTTTTTCATACAATATACTCATAAAACTCTCACATTTGTGCCAAAAAAATTTATTTCTTCAAGCAATATCTTTTTTTTTAGCTCCAAAGGTTAAGAGAACTATACACATGAATGAGCTAACAAAGAAGTTGCAACAATACGCTTCCTAATTAATATAAACAAATATTAATTTCATATCACAATATCATAAAATGATAATTGACGTTTTACCCTATCAAGCGACATTTGGCATAATGCTGTCTCTGTAAACCAGCTCATGATAGTCAAAATTTATCACAATCAATTTCCTCCAGTTTTTATACCTTTCGAGAGTCCATAAAATACTTATTTCCAGAATTTCTAATTTAAAAATACACTTTGAAATTTTCAGTATTATTATGTACCGAATATATTAATATAAAATTTTGTATTTATAATAGTATTTTCGATACCTATTAAAACAGTACCAATTACAATAATAGCCGCAGTACCTATTATAAATATTTATTTACCATCTTTGGCTTTAATAATAGTGGAATTTACATTTCTCCTTAACGAATTCGAACCTTTTCTCCATTAATTTTGCCTTTCAGTACATAGTTTATTTTTTTATTTCAATTATTACCTATTAACAAAATTAATTAGGCATCATTAAAGTTATTAATAGTAGGAAGATTTTTTACTAGTCTAAAATGAGAATTAGTACTACTTCTCCATTAATTTCGCTTTTCAGTAAATAATTTTTATATTTAAAATTACGCTGATATTAAATTATTTAGTTTATTAGAAACACAGTTGAAATTTTAACTACAAAAAAATAAATATTATTTTACATAAAAATAGGAATACTAATTTGGTGGCGTCCTATTTTATTGTGTTTATCTGAAAAAACAAAAGAAAAATAATTCAATATTAAAAAATGTGCAATAAACAATTTTTTGCTTAAAAAAATTTTTTTTGCTTAAATAGAGCTATAAAATAACAAACACCAGTTACGTTATCCCCTAATTCATTGAAAAACAGAATCATCTTCAGTTTTGATTTATGACTGTTCTTCGAAGGCTCCGCCGTTAGATGAAATGATGCTTTTTTTTTGCGAATAATATGCTATTTTTACAACTGCTGTGAGTCTGCAACTGTTACTCATGACTGTTGGTCAAGTTTAGCCTATCTAAAGCCAGTGCTGTCTACGATTATTTTGAAAATGGCGCAAAACGTCGATACTGGTATAAGCCAGAGTTTTCTGAAAATGAAAAGTGTTTGTGATCTAATTTTTTAATATTCAAAAACTTACTCCAACGTTGCATTACATGGACTCGTGAAAATTTGCAAAAACTGAAAATAAGGCAGAGATTTCGTTAATTTTCATTTAGGTGGAAGAATTACAATAATATATATATATATATATATATATATATATATATATATATATATATATATATATATATATATATATATATATATATATATATATATATATATATATATATATATATATATATATATACAGCCAACCCAATTATGGGGTCACGACTACTAATGTATGTTCAACTCCGTAGTCTTGTAATTTTAAACCCAATCCAGAAGAGAAGACAAGGAAACTCCTAGATCAAATTATTGGGAGAAATTTGCCATCGTGGAGGACTTTTTGCGTCAACTAACCCGCATTTGTGTTACATGGAGATGAAAACCACGAAAACCTCCCGCGGTTAGTCTGTCTGAGGGCAAGGAGACTCTAATCCATGATCTGTCTACAACTAAGGATATTTCATGTCAGCACTGTGGTCGATGCAAACCAGATGCGAAATTCATATCGACCAACTATTTCTGGGACCGTTTAAAATCATCGCATGGCTTCAAGCATAAGGCACTTAAACTATGGCTTTCCTTGGAGACAGAGCTTCGAAAAACAGCCTTACATCAATTGTTAGTTCCAAACCAATAAAAAAAATTCTATTTTTCAAATGCCTCTCCATAACGACCTAATTGAAATCTGGGACTGAAATTGCCCCTTTTCTTTCTGATTTCAGATCGATAACACAAACGGTGCTAGAGTTATAGGAGAGGATAACACACTCGCACATACAGACACAAACTCTTCATTTCATTATTAACCACTTGTTGTTCTAAGAACTTACATATCTAGACATTTTTTAACTGTACTCGAGGCAAGTCTTCAAGCATTACCAAGTTGATGATCGTCCGTCATTTTCTAGCGGTTTTACAAATTGAGGTTTTTATCGCTAAATTTGGCGACTTCTTAAAGTAAAAAATAATATTTAATTTAAATATACTAAACTGGACTATAAATGTTTTGCTAAATAATCAATATTTACTATTTGCGTTTAATACGATTCACTGAAAGCCGCATTTTTTATGGATTTAAGAGTATTTACCACTAATGTTTATTTAATATTATTCAATATAAATTTTATATTGATAATTTTGAATATATTTCCAAATAGGAAAATTATCAATAAAAGTGGAGTATTTTTTATTATTTTATAATGTAATCCTATAGTACCCCCTTGTTACACAACATTTTATGCTAAAGATATTTAGTTACTGTTTTTAGATAAGCGGTAAAATAGTTACGTTAAATTTTATAATTAATTTTATGTAAAACTGTGCCCAATCCATAAACATAATTAAAATAATGAATACAAAATAAATATTAAGAATTAACTTTTCACATTATTACTAAATAATCCTTTTAATAAACAAAACATTTAATGAGTTTTTACAGTATCTAAAATTTTAAAAAAGCAACAGCCAGAATTTAGACCAAGGGTGTGAGGTCAAGAAGTTGAAGAATTCACAACTTTTTCACACCTATAAAAAGAAAGGTGGCAATGTGGTCCGCATTGTGCACCAGCCATCTTTACTAGCCAGACAAACTGATACCCCTTTCTTTGAAGGTGGGTAAACTTCCACCCACCACGAAGGATAATACCCGCTTCTTTAAATGTGATGAACTCTACCCAGCATAAATATAAAGTTATAGTTTTCAATTAAAACTTGTTTTTAATTATAACGTATTTAACATATAAAGAATGAATTTTAGCACTAACACTAAATTTTCCTTTTGGTAAAAAATTTTCAAGGAGTTTTTATAGTATCCAAAATTTAAATACAAATTTAAAAAACTAGTTTGTGAATTAAATTTCTGAGGTAAAGATGCAAAGTTATTAAGCTTACAAATTTTGTTCCATTAATTTATCTTGTGAAACAGTTCTATATTGTTTTTTTACAATTCCATAATTATATGTATAATTATTTTTATGATTCTGTAATTTTTTGATCTCTTAGTTGTATAATTTTTAAATTCCATGTAACAAACTGTTCATACTCAATAAACAAAAGTAATTGCGTGGCAATCGTAGGAACAGGTGATATTGCTCCTGTAAAAGCGCAAGAAAAAAGAAGAATAAAAGATAAGAGCTATTTATTGGTATCAAACATAAATACTAAATACGTAATCGCACCCTCACAAGCGTTACCTCACAATTAAACAGATATATTTTTAAAAAAAAAAAAACATCTTCAAAATCATTCGATCTTTTTCTACTCTTTAAGAAAAAAGAATTGCGTTAAATCTGTAAGCCTTACTCTTCATTAACAATCATGTCACTTTCTAACTGTAACCGATTTAATGGAGAACAGACTATCCAATTCTTAGCTGTGAGAGTTAGCTGTGAATGTCGACAACACAATAAGACAAGTATCACATTTATCTGGAATCCTCGTCAAAGAATTCCGTGCTCAGGTTCATGATTAGACCCTTTTGAAGGAAAAAAAATAAGTACCAGTTATTTTAGTGCATTTCAGAAGAAAATGTTCGGTGAGTAATGAAAGCTATCAGGTTCATTCTAACCATTGAAATACTTTACTGGAGCATTTTTTTATTACATGAAAGAATATATATGGATGATATTAATTTTTAAAGAGTTGTAAATTGAGTTATTACTCAAAAGAGTAACTTTTGTTTCTTGAGCAGCGATTAATCATAATGTATTTCTCCGTCGGGAGTTATAGGGCTTAATTATTTTTTCTCGCAAATGTAAATATAAATTAATAAAATAAAATTTCCTTATTACTAAAAATTTTAAGTTACTTATATTTAAAACAATTTATAATTTTTATCCATTTTATAATTATTAAACATTAAATAAGTTATATTTACCTTAATTATAAAGCTTTGTGTTAAACTGCGTCCTGTCAAACATATTCAAACAAAGTAATGAATACAAAGTTTTGAAACATTATTTAAATAGTAGTTGAAAAACAAATTTGTTGTTGAAGTTAGAATAATAACTAAGCAAGACATAGAAATGAGAAAAATCGACACATCATCTCAAATGAGCAGTTAATATTGATGCCGTCAAAATGCTAGGCAGAGAAGCATTTCACAGGGGAGCAAAATGGGACATGGTATCAGAAAATCTGTCAAAATTAGAAGATCAATTAACTTAAAACTGAATACTTTTAAGCTTTTTGAGACACTTATTACGAATTTGAGGTTGAAATTAAAAACATTGGTTGATGCAAAATGGCGGATATCAATAAAAAAAAAGTGTTACAGAAAGATGCACTTTAATATTGTATCAAATAAATCAAAAATGCTCACCTTATAATTAGTAAACCAAATTGAACGTAAACACTAATTACTAAACTAATTTATGACTCACTATGTATTTAATAAGACTGTCGATAATAAACTAAATGAAAAAACAGATTAATTGTGAAAATAAACGAAAATAAATATTCAAAATACATCCATTTACAGAATTGGAAACAGACAAAATATGGCATTATTTGCATTTCTGAATTGAAATTAATTTCGAAATGTGCATTATTATAATCTCAATGTACATCAGTAACATAAAAAGTCAAAATGAAGTTTCAAAAAGAATTGTAACATTTTGTGTCTGTTACGCAAAATCTTCATCATGAAATTGATATAAATATTGAAAATTGGTATTTTAGCCAAATTAACAAATGCTGGAAGTTAATTTTCTTTTACTATTAAAGTACATTTGTTAAGGATAAGTAAATTACTTTCTTTTGAGCGAGGCAATGTGAGACTTTTTTGTGTGGCCCATCCAAAAGATAAGGTTTGTTTCTATAATTGAGAAGCATGAATATGACTATATAATAAAAAAATTACAAATATTTTTCATTTGCGTAATAGAAGGTCGTTAATATAAAATTTATATTTAATTTTCATATAAATATTCATTGACAACGTTTATTTTATTCAGATAAACATAGTTCAATTTTCTAATATTTTTTAAGGTTAGCTTTATCTGAATTTTATTGTACTGATTTTTTACTTAATAACAAAATAAAGCTCACTCTCTTAGTTATTGCATATTTTTCTAAGAACGAACATAAGAAGTAACTCGTGTAAATAGTTTGTTTTTTCCCTTTTTCTGATAGCAAAAATCGATTTTCATCCCACTGTGGGTATAGCTAAACTACATACTTAGAATAATAATAAAAACATTACAAATATTTGCTGAATAACGTTTTTGTATCAAATATAGCATATTTTTATTACAGGAGTTACAGAAGAAGTTTTAAATTTGCATTTCTATCTAATCTCAATTTTAATGCAGGAAAATTTAATATCAAATTAAATGTATAGTGTACAAAATAGAACGGAATACCAAGAATGACTTTGATTTAATGATTGGATTTTCACGCACTGAGACTCCATGCTTATGGTTCGAGTGTCTCATCTTGAATATGCAAGGTAATTAATCAGACAATATTTTAAGTTACGAAATCAGACGTAAAAAAGTGCTTTTTCTAAATTAACACACCTTATTTTGATGAATAATCATTTCTGTTCCGAAAATTATAGGGATTTCCGTGATCTAGGAAAAATTGTATCAATAGTGTAGTCTGAGGTGAGGTCGAAAGTTTATATTAAACTTAAAGTTAAATTTACTTCTTGCGATATTTCGAGAACTTCCGAAGTGAATAAAAATCTTTTGCCTCTTACATGTTCGAACTTTGACGTTTTGAGGACTTTTTTAGAATTGATGATCGTGGTGAATTTATTTTTTATTAAAATGTTCAGTACAATATATGCTAATATATTAAGCAAGACAAATATGCTAATTAGTTCATTGGCGCTTTAGATGAATAATAAAACAAATTAATGACTTATAAAATTTAAACTGTGCACTGATTCACTTTTGTTAAATATCTTTGTTAGCACTTAAAAAATTCCATTGCAAGATTATAATTTTTATTTGTTAGCGTTTTTTTACCACTTTCATTTAACACTATTAAGCCTAGACTAAATATTTTTAGCTGTTAAAATGTTTTGTTTTTTCACATTTAGAAAGAAGATTTGAGATTCAACTGATGTAAGCCTTAAATGCGGAAATATATAAGTCCTGTACGTTTAATGCATTTGGCCATAGCAGGTGCCCAACTTCTCTCTATTAAATATTTTGATTAATTTTTGTACAATTTATGATATTTTCCATTAAAGATAAATGTATAGTTAGAAAATAAAAATTTTGCATACAATTATATTAAAAAGTAATAACTACTATTAATATTTAGCAACAAAAAATTTAGAATGGGAGTTTAAAAAATTTAAACTTGATGGTTCGTGACAGTTCAAACGTCCATGGCAGCACAACATTGAAACAATGAAAAAACACAGTTTTAATATTGCCTCTGTGCAACTCAGCACATATGGATGCAAAATATCGATAAACATATTAGCAATCTGTAACTAAAAACGCCTTTCAGATAGGTGAAGCCATTCAAAAGATTTTAACGAAAGTTTGATCTCTAACAATGGGTTTCAGCTATAAAATTTCATCTTTTTTATATCCCGCCTGAACAAAAAACATAGTAAAGTCGTTTTTTATTTCAAATACCATAGTATTTAAAAACTGTACAAACAATTGAAATGGGTACTTTTATTCTTTAGTTATTAGCATATAGTATATAGCTCGAGTTATTCATACAGACAGACTTCCGCTTTTATATTTATGGAGATTTTGCAGCATTCGAAAAATTGTACAGTCGTCAAAAAAAAAATATATCACCTAGAATAACTTTTGTTCTAATGATCGAATTTTCACAAACTAAGTGTCAATCTTAATGGTTCCCTGGAGTGACCTCAAATATGCTAATTAATTAGTGATAACTATAAAGTTACGAAATCAGACACAAAACGTACTTTCTCTGAATAAACATATTTTTTTTTTTTTTACATATTTGGAATTCTGACCCTTGAAATAGGGGGGAGGACAAAATTTTGAAAAAATTGGATCATAAATTGGGTCGCAATAAAGGTTTATATGCTTGGCGATAGTCCAGAAAACAGCCAAGAAAAGTCGCCGGCGCAAATGAATATTTTAAGATAACCCATAGACTAATTCAAAAGAGGAATACTTAATTTTTCGAGGTTGCTAGCAACCAAGCTCTGACTGTAAAAAAAAAAATTGAAATAATAGAATGTGATTGCTCGAAGAGGTTTAATTAATAGTTAATAGAAAATATCAGGAAGTTTCTAGGCAATAAACAATTTTTAACAATATTCTGTCCAAACCGCAAATTTTTTTTTATTTGAATCTCCTTTGAAAAGAAAATTTGAATCGATTTATAAATTATTCATGATTTTACGTTAATGAGGAGATACGTTAAGGAGATAATGAAAAATAAAATTAATAAACATTTTTATCTCTATACTTTTAAATTTAAAACTGATATCGATTTCGAAATATGATAGTATCATTTAGTAAAAAGTTTTGATAATGGTGGCAGCTTCAATATCACAAAGAATGCTTTTCATAAAAGCAACTCATTTAATAAACTATTTATTTTCCATCTAGCAAGTCGTGATAAAAAATTGTAAATACTTGGAGTTAAATGTAATTTTTATTTTATATATAATAAATAATTGCTCAAAATAAACTTGACGACAAAGTTTTTGTGATAAAAGCTTATGAAAATTATTTAATATATTTTTTGTCTATTACTGTTAACACATAAAAATTGTCTAGGTATGAAAAAGGAAAAAATTATTAGATTAGTTTCAATATAAAATTTTTAAATCAAAAAGAATTAATAACTCCTACCATTTTTAACGCCTTTCATTTCTTAGTGTCCTGAAATAAGCTAGATAATTAGTTTTACATTTTTCCGCGAATTTTTGAAAAACTTAAAAAACATCATGCAATATCTTGTATCATAAAATAAATTCTCATAACTGAAAAGAGAATAATTTTATTTTTTTCACTCTCATATAAAAAAAAAATTTAAAGAAGCGAATTTTTTCAGAGTTTCCCTAAATTTTGAAAACAAATTAATCCACTTCATATTTTTGAATACATATTTTTATATTGTATTGTTAATATTTTAATGTATTTAAATTTATATTTACATAGAAAAATTCCTTATCTTTAACAACTGGTTGAACTTGCACAATAATAACGAGTCTTTAAAAGTAAAAAATCGACAGACATTTAAAAACAACTGAAAATTGTGAAAGCAAAATAATATTTTTCAAATATTAGAAGCAAATTTAACTATGCCACTACTTAGTTTCCTTGTTAATGCTGTCAAGAGTATTACAATCAAAGTAAATAATGATAAAAAGTACTATCAAACAAGCACGAATGTTTTTTTTTTACAATTAAAAGTACGGTTGAGTAAATATGAAAATGATATTGAACAAGTATTATAAAACTTTTAGTGTCTAACTAAATAATGATTCAGAGTAAAGAATGATTCAAATATGAATTTATTGCCTGAACTTTCTTTTAACTTTTACCGTAACATAAAATACGGAACAATGTATTATATTAACAGTGCAATTCTGTAATTACGATTAAAAACAACTATTTCTATTAGAATACACGGAAAATGTTTGATACTGTTCTTCATAGAACAACTATAATTTCACTTTCGAGACATTATGTCTACTCCCTTCTACTTTAAGAAGCAAATTATAAAATTTAAATGTTATTCTGAAACTAAATATGTGGATATTTTAAACTGTAAAAAATTTTAGTGTATCTCAATGCCGAAAATGTTAGAAACTACTTTACACTATAATGGTGCAGTAATACACCATACATAACTCTTGAGTTTAGTGTACTTAGTGGACTCTACTTAGTATAAAGTTACCGCCACCATTTTTGTTATTCATTAACACTAAAATTTGTATTTGCAGTTATATAAGATACATATAAGAGTTGGTGTAGTTCCCGATAACAAGAAGTTCCCGATTAAACAAGAATTATTCATTTCCCTCAGCCCTCGGCTGGTGTTGCCCCGTTGACGTAAGGAGATATCTTGCGTGATCTTAGGACTCGCTTGAGTTGTAGCTTAGAAGACAGGCCAACATCGAAGCTCCAGACAAAGAGCAACACACCCGTCTTCCAGGTTAGGATTTGAGCACAGGGTTAATATCTCATGATAAAATAATGGTTACAGAAACCAATTCCATTAATATTTACCACATCAGTTCAGGATAGGGGTCAAATTTCTACTATTTCCCTTAAGAAATATGGTGCCTGATTGTGAAAGCTTAAAAGAAGCAAGCAGTTTGATGAAAGTAAAAAATATTCTCTACAGAGATAGAAGTCAATATGAATTAGTGGAATATGTGAATTATACTTGAGGCAGAAACATCAGTACAAGTGATGACTGAAATGAAAAGATATGATATGGATATCCTGGGAATAAGTGAAATGAGACAAAATACCACTGGAGAAGTCTTACTATCAAAAGGCTTTTTCAATCATTTACTCTGAAAGTAAAGTGAAAATGTAAGGAAGGAAGATATACAATGCAAGGGAGTTTCAAAGAAAGGAAATTAAGGGAATAAAACCTTTTTGAATGGGACCTGGTGTCTGAAAGGATAATCAAGGGAAGATTGAAGGGCGAGCATAAAAATTTTGGTATAATAACTACGTATGCACCTTCAAACAATGCAGAAAATGAAGAAAAAGATTCAATTTACAAGACACTGAAACATCTTACAAGGCACTGAGACAAGAACCTTACAAGACACTGAAACAAAATTAATTCGAAGGACGTACTAGCCGCTATGGAAGACTTAAACACAAAAGTCAACCATGAAAATAAAAAGCAGAATCAATGATTGGTACTGAGATTAATGAATGAAAATGAACGTTTCATAGACGTCAGTTTATTAAATTACCTATGTATATAAAGGGAAGTCAATTTCAACAAAAAGAAATCCAAAAAGCTACCTAGGTATCCCAGGATGAGAAAACAAAAACCCAAATTGATTACATTACTATCAATAAAGAATATATAATTTCGTTATTATATCTTGCAACCAGAAAATAAATAGATATCAACTCCATTCGTTACTTAGTAAGAGTTAAATTAAAACTGACTAAACTAAAAACTGGTACAGACAACTACAGAACCAGATACAATACTGACGAATTACAAAACGTAACTCTTAAGTACAATTTTACCCAGAATCAGTAAAACAGATACCAGGCTCTAAATGGGTAAAAGATATTTAGAAATAATTAAATAAGTCTATTCAGAATCGGCAGAAAAAAATGCTCGGTTAGAAAAGGCATGAAGATAAGGACTGGATATCTGAGCACACCAAATATTTAAACAAAGAAAGAAAATAAATTCTCCTGGAAATTATTAATTGCTACGAAGAAGCAGTTAGAAAAGAATCACTTGAGTTATAGAAAACAAAAAACAAGGAATGTTTAAAAAAAAGTGCACGCATAGATAAAAGAAAATATATAGACAACCTAGAATATTAAGCTGAATAATCGGTGCATATAAAAAAATAACAAAAAATTTTACGATATTACAAGTAAATTAATAGGGGAAAGACATGCAAAGAGCACACCAAACAGAAATGCTCGGTAAGAAAGGACATGAAGCTAAGGACTGGATATCTGGGATAAACATGGAATAAAACTTCTAAGGAATCGCAGATAAAGAGATGAACATTACGAAGAAGTATGGAATAGAAATGCTACATATGTAGAGACAAAAAAAAAAATAGATACGTAGAAAAGAAAGATATACCTAAACAACCAATTGAAAAACTGAACACAAACACACACCTTACCACTAGACAAGAAGTGTTAAAAGCAAGAAGATTACTGAAAGGAGATTAAGCTGCTGGCAGAGGCAACTTTTGCGCAAATCTTTTTAAGGAAAGCTCAGAAATAGCATCTGTAGCCTTAAAAATTATGTTTAATAAAATTTGAAACAATAATGGCCAACAGACTGGAACGAAAGTAGTCTATTAATATAGTTATCGAAAAAAGGATATTTTTTTGAATTGCCAAAATTAGAAAAGAATTATATTTTTGTTATCTTTTCCAAATTAATTTTTGAGAGATTAAAACAGGCAATCGAGAAAAAACTAAGACCATTTCAAGCTGGCTTTAGAGCCAACAAATCATGAACTGACCAAATTGTCACTTAAAGAAAA
Source organism: Parasteatoda lunata (assembly GCA_949128135.1). Taxonomy (NCBI): domain Eukaryota; kingdom Metazoa; phylum Arthropoda; class Arachnida; order Araneae; family Theridiidae; genus Parasteatoda; species Parasteatoda lunata. The sequence goes on along the minus strand of OX421974.1, from coordinate 104,093,542 downwards.
ATGGGCGAACAATTTATTGATGGGCAAACTATACTCTACCTAAATTTTATTGACTTTGCAAAAGCATTTGACAATGTTCACTGAGAACACTTTGCAAACTAATATTTTATAATTCTAGATTTAGATATTTATAAATATTTTCCTGAAAATGTACGAAACCACCGCGTAAAAATAATGCATTGTAAAATACAATCACCACATTTCAAAGTCTTATCAGGAGTAAAATAGGGTTGCCATTCTCTTCCCAATAATTTTCTAAAAAGTCATTGATGAGAGAAGTAGTTATCCACAATTAGGATAAAAGATGGTCGCTAATAAAATATCTCAACGAAGTGGATTTTGTGGAAGACCTCTAATAAGCAACCTTAAACTTATGCAAACCAATACAAATATTTTTACTGCTGCAAAAAAGATGTGGATTCAAGGTTAATAAAGATAAAACAAAGGTTATGAAAATTAACTCAAAGCAAAATGCAAAGTATACATAGAAAATTGTAAACACCTACCTGTGATCAATTATAAATGATAGAGATATCACTAAAAAATTAAACAAAGCACTCAGTGCTTTCGCTATTTCAAACTATACCAAATGAAATAAAAATTAAAGAATATTTAACTCAAATGTTTAGTAAGTGCTTTTATACAGATGAAGAACTTAAAAACAAATGCAAATAAATTAAAAGCTATTGATGACAAACGCTTTAGAAGTATTCTTAATTTAAAATGGTTACTCAAAATATCTAACAATGATTTTATTCAAAATTAGTAAATATAAAGCAAATAGAATTATGAAAAAATCAACGAACATCATTTGGACAAACTGACAGAAAACCGAGAAATTCAACGTAAAACAGGTAATGGACTGGACACCCTAGGGTAAACGAAAGAGGGGAAGACCTGAAAGTATATGACGCAGAACTATTATGAATGAAATAAAGATGATAAATAAAACATATAGAAAGATTAAATGCTTGACCACTAACAGGGCGAGATGGAGAGTCATGACAAAGTTACAAAGTGAAGAGGTATGAGTAAGTAATGCAATATGTCCCACTTAAATAAAGCGTTCTTGATTTAGTGCTATAGTTTATTTAAACAAATTATATTTAAGCAAAGAAAACCATTGTCAACCAAACATGTATATTAGCAAAATCGACAACCAAACAGATGTTTGTAAGGAGTAATTCTCTCCCTGCCATCCCTGGATAGGAAAAAAATTAAATAAGTTAAAGAAGGGGGGAGGGGGAAATGTTCCATCGAAATAAAACCACTTCTGACCATAGCCAAAATATCCACCACATTTATATAAAACTTGAAATATACGATGATGATTGCCATTTACCAATATATGGAGGACAGTAACATCTAAATTATGACAGGGTTTAATAATGATAGCTTTCAATTCTGTAACAGACTAAAACTGCACCTTTGTGTACCCTGTTATCCAAAAACCAACACTGTAGAGATTTTTAACTTAAATTGGGATGTTTTCCAATTGGAAAACCTGGCGTAGGACCCCAATTCTCTCTAAGGCAATAAATTGATTAATGAAATAAATTAAAAAATACCTAAAATTACAATAACTTTCAATATTTAACTAAAATTACTTTTAGCAAATAAGAATTTCGAAAGAAAACTCACATTACGCTTATAGTTCAAAATGGTTCTATCAGCTAATTAATAAAGGCTATCGATTACCAAAACATGCTTAAAACCCTTTTATTTCCATAGAGAAGTGATGGCCAAAACCAGATTTTACAACAGGATGGAACTAAATTCACGTTGAAAAATCTACACAGTGATGGTTTTTGTATAACGGGGTGGTTGTTTGTGGTAACAGGGTGGAATATTGAGCACCCGACGAATCGTTTGCACTGATGCAAAATTTGCGAAAATATTTCTGGAATGGAGTGTAAGTATATGAGTTTGGTGTAAGCTTTATCATTAATTGTTGTTAAGGTTTAACTATACCTATTAAAGTGTGTAAGAACACTTAATTCCATAATAATTTAAAATAAAACTCACTTTTTCGAGTTCTTCAATACCAAATTCGGATAGATATTACATCATAGTTTTTTAAGTGTGTAAATACAATAGGGCGTTTTGAAAAATTGTAATTAAATACTTTTTATGCCGATGCAACAATTTGTTTATTGTTAAGAAGCAAAAACTGATTATAACCATCACGAGGTTTGATGATCGAAGCGAGCAGAGGTCAAAGCACTCTAATTATTGCTGTGTATCTCTGTTATGTGACCCTTTTCGTATTTAGTTAGACTTCGTTTCTAGGTTTAAGGCTTTATTCAAAAAGGCATTGAAGCAATATATTTTTGTTTTAAAAAAAAATCATATTTGTACCAAAAAAAACGAGGAAATTATTTTTATCTTAATTTACTTTTTTTACTGAACAGAGTTAATCTCTACATTCCTTATGTAGTACGTTACCGAAACAACACGAAATTTCTAAACAAGAAAAAAAGAAAAGAACGTTTATAGAAAGGAATTTTGGACTCTCTCGCAAACTTTGGATCATATTATATTGTTCTAAACGTTTACTCCAATAAAGTGTGATAAACTTGTAACAGTTTACTCACATAACAATAGTCACTGAACGAGTTCCAGACAATAGACGAGGACACATATACAGTTGGATGAACATTTACACATCTGAGTAATTTCCTTTTGCTGTTTCATTTATAACTGCATATCAAATGTTTCTGTATTTGAATATCGCTATATATATCACACAACTAACAATGTTTCACCCATTTTACAGAAAGCGTCATCTCATGACTTGTTCTTTGCATTGCGATCCCATATTGCATTGTGAAAATTGTTTGTTTTCGTAAGTTAACAATAATGTTACCTCTTATAATTGCGACTATCAGTTTTGCAACACCTTTAATTTAATACATATAGCATCGAAGAAGCGTCCCAGGCGTAATTTTTACAATGTATTCATTTTATACCGTTCTTATCTTACTCATCTCGCCTTACAATTGATAAGTATGCCCTATAAGTTAATCACGATGAATAAGCGAAAAGAAGAACAATTACCACGATAATTAGTCCCGATAGTTTAGATTGCAACAAAATATTTTTAGAGTGAAAAAGTTTGAAAACGAAAAAAATCAAAATAAAAGCTTTTGTATACTTAGGAAAAGTTTTACAAATGTTACATGAAAATTAATACAGAGACATTGAAACTGAACAATATATTTTGTAATGTTACAGAGCGAGTTCGGGTTAAAATTACAAAGTTTGAAAACACTCGTATCAATATTTATATTATTAGTTTTCTTAAAGGAAATTTACAAAAACTTTTTCTTTTCAACTTCTAAAAGCAAATCTTTCCGAAGAAGGCTGGAAAATATATAAATGTATGCTCCACAACATAAAAGCAGATAATTCATCCTCTATGCATGGCATGGATCAGACGCAATTTCCGTGGTTGAAATCCAAACGCCAATATCTCTCGTCTAGAGGTTCACGTTCATCAATAATTCAGGGATACTAAAAGAGGGTCATGTGACCTTCGACACCCAATAACAAGTCTTTTCTATTTTCGTTTTTTTAGGAAGTAGATAAGACGCATCTTAACATATAATAGCATTACAGATATATATTTTTTTTAAAAACTCAAGAGGAAGAATCGAGGAACAGTTAAGTATGGCACTTTCAAAGAAACAAAAAGAAAATATTTAATAACTGACAACTTTACTCTTTTTGACAATGATAAATGATCGTTCGAATGTTTTAGAGAAAATATACTTTTTCTGTGTAATTTATCGATTCTTCGGACGTAAATGAACAATGTCTTTAAACTTACAAGGTTAAATATTTACTACATTTTATTAATTAAGTTTGTTTTATTTTGGGGGGGGGGCAGAATTGTACAATCTAAACTTAAGCTACTTTTCGTTTAACTAGAGTAGTGGTTCCCAAAACTCGGAGCCCTAGCATTCCGTGGAAGGATGATAAAGGTTCCGAGAGTTAAGACAATTTTTTTAAAATTAATAGCAATTTTTGAAACCTGTGATTATATTTATATCAAATTTTTATTTATTTAATACTAGCCGCTTAAGGCGGCCAGCTGACCGCCACGCTAAAGGTTTTCACAAATAAAGTTTTTTAAAACATAGCAGGAAATCTGAAGATTAGTGGACAATTCTTCTTCCGCGTTCTTCAGATGTTTCTTGGGCCCTAGCACTGCTAGTGGAGACACGATCCTCTTCCAATCTTCTTTGACGTTCCTCATGTGTTTCTCGGGCCCTAGCACTGCTAGTTAAGACACGATCCTCTTCTAATCTTCTTTGACGTTTCTCTGATACTTCTTGGGCTCTAGAATTGCTTGTCGAAATTCGGTCATGTTCCATCCTTCTTTGACGTTCCACAGACTTTTCTTGGGCCCTTCTTCTTCTTTGAGAATCTCTTAATATCTTTTTCTTTGACAAAACACAAAGTTTTTTGGAAGACGGTTCTGCCACGTCAGTAATCGGGTTTTTAAGAAGTCAACGAATACTTTAGAACAACAATTACTATGAAAGCAAATCATGAAACTTCAATATTAAAATCTAAGTGCTTACCTGCAAACTGAAACTTTCTGAAAATAACTAATTACATTTAATAAAAACTGTTAAAATAAAGAATAGAAAAACCAAAGAGATCCAAGGTAAGTGTGATCGTTCCTTCAAAAACAATTAAATTCCTATTTTATATATTATATAGCTACAACGCTTAAGAAAAAAAACTAAAATGCTGAATACATGAAAAGAACACAAAAACGAATTAATTTTCGTAAAAATATACTTGAGGGTGCCTCTTGGCGAAATTGGCGGCTTATGTTTAGCGCCATTCCTGTTAGCGCGGAACACTGTGGTAACAGGAATGGCGGCCAAAACTGTATAAAATTGTAATGAACCCAATATAAGCAAAATTAATTAACGCAATAAAGTGAATTTTGAATCGAAACAAAAAATAATTGAGTAAGTGCAGAAAGAAAAGGAAAAAAAAACTCACTTCTTCATTAAGCTTGAATATTCTCTGATTTAGGTGCACAGAATTCTCTAATAGCAGTTAGATACTGTCTAAATTTATTAGGAATGAAATTTGTGTACCTCCATCGCCAAATAAGTTCAGCGAAATACGAATCGAAAATGGCGTCCGTGGTACCGTACTGGTGGTGAAATTTTTTTTTTATAGTCCCTTTTTATGATTGCCCACAAACGTTCGATCTTACGAACCATAAGCAAAAGTAACCTTACCATCCGGTATCCAACGCAGAACTAACGAACCTCTGAAATTACATATTCAGTTGAACATTTAAAAATAAAGCCTAAATCTAAATCTATCAGAATCACGATTGGGTTTCAACACCGCCCAGCTTGGCGATCAACCGTGAACACAACTTGGCGAGAATCAATGGGGACCCTCAAATATAGTCTAACCCAAAAATTATTGTCTTCGCTTAAGAAAAAAAAAAAATTGAGCGTGGAAAAAAGAAGAAAAACTTATTATAACAATTATGAACAGCGACAAATATATCAAAGCGAAACGTTCTATTTTCGTATCGAATATGTTGCCACATTTTTAATACAACAGTTAAACTTTTCTCCACTTTAATAAATGTAAACTAATGCGAACCTTACAATTAAATTATTAATTCCTTCGTATATTATTGGTTTAAGTTGTCGAAAATTAATATTTCAATTGTAAGGTTCGCATAAGCATACATTTATAAAAGTGGAGAAAAGTATATGCATTTTTATGGCTCTTTGAAGACGAAAAAGCAAAGATTTTCTTACAAAATGACTGATAACTAAAAAACTAATCCAAATTTTTGAAAAAGAAAAAAAATACTTCTTCATTATGTCAAAACACAATTATGTGCCGAGTTTCGTGCCTGGGCGAGGCTTCTGGGGCGATATATTGTGATTACAAACACACACACCGCCGCGTTTATTATTATGTATAGATTTCAATTATATCTATTAAATTATTGAAGCAAAATGTAAGCGAAAAGGATCGTAGTTCTTAAAAAATAATAATAATTTCACTAGTATTTCCCATCAAACTTTTTAATACGAATGAAATAATTAAGTTGTAAATGTAAAGAAGTTTCGCTCATGTAACGATTCTTTTTCATTTCAATAAAAACCATAATTAAGCTTATTTTATTCATTTTCAGTTTATGTATACATTAAATATAATTTATGAATACATTAAAAGAACTAGTTTTAAAACTATTATTGATAAAAGATTAAAAAATTAATTTAATTCCTTACCTTAAATAGTTTCAAAATTCTATGGTTAATAGGTTTACAATTGCTAAAGGCCTTTGTTTATTGAATCGGAGCTCCCTAAAAGCAGATCGAACATTTAAGGTTCCATCACTGGAAAAAAATATAGAACCGCTGAACTGAAGCACTCAAATCTCAACTACAGTTTTTACTTTTTTATATAACCGTCGTAGAACAGCGGTCACACTTTTGGGTTTGCAACTACTTATGTTCAACTACCTAACCTTGTAATTTTGAACCCAATCCAGAAGACAAAGTAACTCAAGGATCAAGTATTGAGAAAAAATTGTCTTCGTTGAGAACTATTTGATGGAACTAATCCACATTTGCGTTATATGAAGAGGAAAACCACGAAAACCTCTAACGGTGAATCTGATCCTCTGACTGAATCTGAATCCTTTCCATTGAATCTTAATACTCTGACTCTCTGGGTTAGTATCTTTCAATACTGCTCATGTGCCCTAACTCTTCTCGCAATTTCTTGCAACATTTATGGAATCCCCTGTTATCTATAGCGTTTTTAAACTATTACATTTTGACGAAAATAGACTAAAAATATCGTATATAAAAAAAACGTGAAAGCTATAGCTTGTAAAATGAAGCCAATTGCAGTTTTGAAATCAACGATACGATAGTATCAAAAGTTCTCTTGCAACAAAACAACAACAAAAAATTCTTTCCAAAAATATATTAATTTAGTTTTGATCTTTTTGTGACTAGACGGTGCTCTGATCTCATTTGAAAATCCGTGTTGAGTGATAGTAAAAGTTTTAATTTATTTTTTGACCTCGAATTATTGAAATTTTGATGATCAAAAACTAATGCAATTGTAAAACAGTTAATAAGTTTAGACACCGATTCAAATAAGTTAATCTTAAAATTTAGCGAATAAGGTAATATCCTAAAATTAGGTTACAATAAAGAAACAAATCTTTTAGATTTGATTTAAACTCTTAATTTAGAAAACAATCAAAATCAAAAACTCAGTAACAGCAGAATAGAGCAAGAAAAGAATAATAAATATAGTTATTACAAGTAAATGCATTTAAATTGTGGATCCAAAAAAAATATTTTGTAGGAAAGCAATACTTTAACGACTTTTATTAATTTTATGTTGATGACAGCCAAAATAGTCAGTGAGAGAAAACTGAATCCTGTCATGTGACTTTACAGCCAATAAAAACTTCTACAAAACTGTCTGACAACAATATGATGAGACAACTTCATTTTTATTATATAGAGAGAAATTAAACTTCATAAATTTAAGAATACAAGAAGATAGAAGCAATGTTTAACTTTTTTTATTTCATTTTCATAAACCATCCAACATTAATTTAACTGAACTCAAAAATATGTTTTACAAATGCATTTCAAATTTAAATTGTCTTATTCGGTGTCAGGTTCTGGTTCTTCAGATTTTGTTGATGGTTCAGGTGGGGGAGCTGTAGTCACTCCATCTGTGCACCTTTCATCCAATCGGATTGTTCCAATCTATAACACATTTAGTAATTAAATAATCAAATATAAAGTACCATTGATTTTTCTTTCATTTATTTAAAGTTAAAAGACTTTGGTGAATGTACTCTCATTACCTCTTATAATTATATAACACTATTTTACCTGATTATTTTGCTATTAGTCAACAGTTGTAAATTTTAGGTTCTCTCACCCCTTAACAAAGGTTATTTAGAAAATTTGTTATACAGATGCTTTCAATAAAATGACTTTTATGGTAAAACATGACACTTTTAATAATAATGGAACAAATTGAAAACTAAAAGTTGCATCGAAGTTATTTTTCACTTTAAAGGCTTATGGCAATATGAAGACATGTTCCAGTCTTTAAAGAGAAAGTTTTCCAAGAGCATTTTTAGGAAAAGAAATAGAATTTCCATGATGTTGGCAGAAAAAGGTTGTTTTAGTTTCATTTCATAGCTAACGATCGAAACTACCAAAAAATGCGTTTCTGTAGCTATTCACTAGCCAACACTTTCGTATATATTTTCTAGCTTTAAACATCTTACAAGCACTTTGATGCAAATAGTATATTTAGTAATATTGACTTTTAAAATGCTTAGAAATATGTTCACCAAAATATATATTTAAAATTCGTATTTTATTTTGAAATATTGTTTTTCTTCTTATTATGATTTTTTTTTTCAAAAACTGATTTGAGAAACAATTTTTAAATCGCTTTTTCAAAGTCTATATTTAAAAAAAGGTTGCTTCTATGAAAGAAATTTATGTTTCAAATATTATTCATCGTATTTGTTTGTTAAATTTCTATATTTTAATTCATAAAAAACTGAGAATGTTTAAAAAGATCCTTCCTTTGAGTCGATAGCGCATTTTCATGCGATGATAATTTTGACTTTTTTTTCTTAGTAACTTCTATTTTTAAAACTTTAATTTTCCCAATGCAGCATAAAATATACGAAATTACTTTCAAATTTAAATTTCAAACCTCAAAATCTCTTTTTATATAAATAACTGAGTTTGTCACCCTATTACACCTTATAAATATTTCAATCATGTATTATGATACATTTCCTATTCATCAAACTACATTTCCCGAAAAAGATGAAACCTTTCAACTCTTTCCATGATAATATTGACTGAAAAGGTTTCATCTTTTTCGGAAAATGATGAATAGGAAATGTATTATGATTGAAATATTTATAAGGTGTTTTAGGGTGAAAAGCTCATCTATTTATATAAAAAGAGATTTTGAGGTATAAAATTTAAATTTCAAAGTAATTTCATAAATTTGCATGATAACACTTTTGAAACAAACGTCTGCTTTTCATTCTCCTGTTGGTTGAAATAAAGAACACTGAAAACGTTGATTTCTTTCTGCTTATTCAATTGTTTCGTTATCTTGTAAAATACATCAACTGGATTTACGTCATAATGAGGAATCTTGTAAGCTTAGAAAGGATTTCCAAAAATCGCGACTAATTGGTCCCTTAATATTATTTGCTTAAGTAACGTTAGATAATCTCCCTTATTTATAGTGGAATAATTTCGTGACGTTATAGAGAAGAAAAAAAAACTAAATTTTGAAGATTCTATTTTGTATTAAAAGAAAGTGTGGACAAGTAATTGGGTAACATGTCTAAATTATAAAGTACATTTAACCTTACGTTTAAATATTTTAGTTAAAATAATTTTAGAAATTAATGGAATAAAGTTTTTACGTTTCGTCCTTAACGCTCAATATTTTTGGATACAGAAAACCAACGAAAGAGCTCCCAAGTCCAAAATCAAGTAATTCTGAAACAATTTAAAGGTGTAGATACACTAATGATCAGTGCAAGCTGCATAGAGAGGCAGTAGCATCAACAATACAAGTAAACCACATTAAATTTGCTGGACACATCTGCGAATTGAACTCATCCATTTTTACATTCTGATATCTTTTTTTCTAACTAATCAGGACACAAGTTAGAGATAGGTCAAGACTATCGTTCACGCTTGCATGTGATACACGCATTTCTAATCGCCACCCAAATTGGTGAATTTTTAGCGGAACATTGTGTTTCACCAATCAAGTCCTCATTCTCACTCGACTGTGATCGGAGGTGCGTGAATTGCATTCAGTGAGAATGACTTTTAAGGTGAGTTGGCTGCATTGAGAAAGACTTTACTTTCACAAGAGTTTACTTAGACTGGATTTTACTTCTTTAATGGTCACTGAGAATGACCAACTAGTAAAGGTTGACGAAGAGGATAACAGATTATAACGAAACTGTTTGGTTTAAAAAGAGCTGTCGTATCAATAAAGAAGGAAAAAGAATAGAATTATAGAACAAAGAATGAAATAAAAGATATACTAAAAGTAAAAACTGCAATATTTTTCGCAAAATTTCGGAATTAGTTAAAAATTAGTTAGCAATTCCAACAGAGTACTGCAAAGAATTCTAAAAAAATTTCCGCTTCGTATCGATTTTTTTTTTTTTTTTTTTTTGTATGAACAGTACCAATATTTAGTAATTTTTATTAATTTTTACTGATCTGTGCATACATACTGAGCATACACCGTTGTCAGCTGGCAAATTCAGCTTAAATATAGTCTTATACAGTGTACAGCACCATTAATTAAAACTATTATAACTATTCTGAAAATTGTGTCTAAAACTTTACATCGTTCGCTTCAATATACCTTTTATTTCATTTATCTCATCTTTAGTTATTTGAGGACTTTTTAATTATTTTTTGCATTTTTTTACTCAATTGATTTTTTTTGTAGAAAAAATAATAAATTGTAAAATAGCCATTCTTTAACAATTTTAAAGCATTAAATTTAAAAAATAAATTAATAATTAGTGATGTAAAAAAATTTACCTTAATCTGAAGGTACTTTTGCGTCCGCAAAAAAAGCATTAGCAGACAAGAAATTCTGTAGTTCTTATAAGAAACCTGTTTTACAAGTGAAATAAGTTTTACGCTACCAAGGGTGATTTTAAGCTCAATGTCAAAACATGTTTAAGTCAGTCCTTTTTCAATGGCTCGACAGCACAGGGTTGTCCTTGACCTTTTCAAGGAGTCTTTTCCAGGCAAGCCTTCTTCTCTCTAGTGTTTTAAAAAATTCCTGGTTCCCAAGACTATAGGTCTTTTTTCAAGGCCGTCAATCTATCTTAAGTGCCCTTTCTCCGTGTTCCAACTGGTTAAAAAACGCATTTTTTTTTTTTTTTTCCTAACAATGTAGGTAGCCTGCCTATTTTATTTGCAGTCGTTTGATGTCAGCTTCCTCATCTGAGCGATAGAACTCCAAATTTGATCTTCTTAGCCACATGCATTTTTCCTAATTCCATCAAAAAAAAGTTCTTAAAATCTTTCTTTCAGAGATACCATTCATGTTCTCATCAGACCGAGACATGGACCAAGTGGCACAAGCATATGTTAAAATAGGTCTTGTAAGAATCGTGTACAATAAAACCTTTATTTTTCTTTTACATTCGATTTCAGGCATTTCAATTCCATTCAAACAACTGTTGGCAATAGTAATTCTCTTTTGAATTTCAGTTGTAATATCATCTCTGTTGTTTATTTCAGAACCTAAATCCAGTGCCAGTCAACAACCTCAAAATTATATCCTAAAATTTTCCAATTTTTTATTATAACAAGATTTTGTCCGAAGCATGTATTTGGTCTTACTCTTGTAAATTCTCAGTCCCATGCGGAGAGCCTCTTCCTCTAAATATAAGGAAACTTGTCTTAGTGCAGTAGTTGTACCGCACTAAGACATATCCTGCAAAATCCTTCCATATCCTTTATGTTATCCTGCAAAAGCTAATTATTGTACTGATTTCTTAAAGATGCTTTTACTTGTATTGGTGTTACAAATTTTTACCTATTAAAGTATTTAATAACAAGGAAAAAAAAAAGATTTTTTCTGCAGCTTTTCTTACAACTTTGCCCTTTTTAATAGATGTCATGTAAGGGGATACAAATATGTCATCAAAGTATCTCCATTTTATTAAAATAAATTTTACAGTTTTATTTCGTTATTGTCATTACACTGTGTTGTCAGTGAATTTTTTCAGCAGCATTGCTTCAAAATTAGCATGCTTTTGTCTATAGAAAAAGGTGATTTTTTCTTCAACGCAACACCACATTTAATGTGGAAAAAGCGATTAAGGAGGTAATAAGCGCACACATAAGATTGGAAAGCTTTATCTCATCTTTCTTAAAAACCTACCAGATATCAGTCCATTTGACAATCGCCTGGCTTGAGCCACGCTTAACCATTTACGTAAGCAACAATTCCAATCATGTCGGGCAGGTGTTATAAAAGATTTAGATAATAGAAAAGAGAATCTGCAAATGCAAAATTAAGCGTTTATATCCCGTTGGTGACTTGTGTTGGATTATTTTACGAAATGAAAAGAGATGGCACGAAATTACCTACTCTTAATTTCTCTTTCAAATACGCCGCTTAAATATTTTTAGATGCATAAATAAATAATTAAATAACATCCATGTAATACTTACAAAAGGAATGTCTTTGACTTCTGTGGGCTCACAAGACAAACCATCAGCGCAAGGGCAGAACATAATGTATTTCTCTCCGTGGAATGGCAACCTGTCATCCTCAACGCTGCATCGATCACCTAAGTACATTATTAACAAATAAAAATATTTCTTTTAAATATTGCTAATCACAAACATTAAAAAAGAAGAAAAAAATAGTTTCTAAACAGATCTTAGAACCCGCATAAATACTTTTCAAACAAAATCGAGTACATACGCAAAGCCTTTGACGTCACGGCTTAAATGGCATCTTCGTATTTGCTTACGTTTATTTTTTGCTAAATTTGTGCTATCATTTTTAAATTTGTATAAAATATTTTATTTGCTGAAATCTTTTGTTATATTTTTGATTTTATCATTGTTATCCGTTATATTGTTTGGTGTTTTAATTTTTTTATTAGGAAGTTAATTATTTTTTTGCTATAATTATTGTTATTTGCTTCTTTTTTTAATTTTTATTTCAGGTTAGCTATTTTTTCATTGTTTCAAGTTACTGGTGTTCAAAATTAGTGGTATTTAGTTTTTAACAAGGACATTTCTACCATGAACACTTTTAAATATTCTGCCTGCCATTTTTTGTATATCAATACTTCTTCGTATATCTTTATACGCACGCCAGTAAAGAAAATCCTGATCTAACGATTCTTTTAGACAAATAAATACATTACTGCATTACTTTTTCTTTCTAGTACATAGCTTATTTCTTTTATTCTAACATACCGTGGAATGTTCTAATGACGACAGTGACCTTCCTCGTGCTTCACACTATACGTATGCCGAATTTCATAATTTTCGGTTTAATGGTTTAGGAGTTCATAAAGGACGCACACACAGAGACATTCATTTTACACATAGATAAAAGTAATACATAATTCTGCATTCAAGTTTCCTGTAAGAAATATCTCTAAATTTTTCTCCGGCCACATAACACATACTCTAAACTTTTGTGAATCAACTTAGATAGCACCGATGAGCAATATAAACATTAGAGCTTAATGCAAACTCTATTAATTATTGGTGTTAAATTTAACTAGACCCTCGAATATGTCTATGACTGCTCGATCTGATATTAACTTGAAATAAAGTAATCGTTCAAGTTTCTTAACACCAAATTCGGATTAGTATTACACTACAGTTTTTACGGTGTATATTAAATAAAAAACAACCGTCAGAAACCTCATACTCCAAATTTTGCATTCCATATTTATTGCTTTGATTACTTAAAATTTTTGACGTAAAACGATATAAATGAATGTATATGGATCACTACAGTGAGTTCTGCTTTGACTCAGCGGTTAAAGGTGCTGGTGCTCGCAACATTGTGAACTGAGTTTAGATCTTCAATGGTGGCACCTTCAAATGATAAGTACCAGCTTGTCTGGGAAGTAAAGGCGGTCAATGCGTAATACTGAAAACATTCCCATCATGACACTTGTTGTTGGGTAAAAATTGAGGAATCTTAACCTCCATGATCTCCCAGGCTCAAAGCAGGATGTTGCGGGAATGCTAAGAAAAATATTTTGATATATTGATATATTTAATATTTATTTTATTCAGTCTTTCATCCTGCAATATAAATGAAATCTGAAAGATTATTAAACGAAAATTAACATGAATCAACTTTCAGTTTACCTTTAGAAGCTAATTTTTTGCAGTCTCCTTTTACGAATCCAAGAATGCTCCTTGCAATACAACATTGGTCAGCTTCACAGTCATCAGGACCAGAGCAGCGCTTGGCTTCGACTGCCTACAAATTATCATCATAAGAGTAAGAACATGCATAAAAATTAATAAAAATAGAAATTACAAGCAACTGCAATTTAAGTTATTGCCTTCAGTATTCAAAATCATTAAATACTTCTTCATGAAATTTATGCACTGCTTTTATTTTCTTATTAATGTTTAATTTTTAAATCATGATTTTTTTTTTTTTGTATTTGTAATGAGTTTTAAAATCTTATAAAAATGACTTCACAAAATAAAACATTTTAACAGGATCTAACAATCACAATTTTTTTCGTCTTCTAAATTGTAAAACTGAAAGATTTTTCTAGAGAAAAATGAGATGAGCCCAATAAAAAATACCCAGTTTCAATATTTATTTATTCTCAAATAATGAAAAACAAAAGAATGAAAAATGTGATATATTGTTATAAATAATTTTATAGATAATTATTTAAACTAGTATTAAATATTACTAACAGATGGCTCTGTACACTGCACAGGGCTGAAAACATGAACAAATGATGGACAAACGCTGTACAGATTGTTTTTTGTCAATTTTTGTTTGTTTTCAGTCATCAGTTGGGAACTTTTGTTTATAGTACAACCTTTAATTGTTTACAGCAAGCTTATTTCTAATTGTAAAAATTATTTATAAAAATCTTTGAGTTATACTATTTATTGATTTTTTTATCGTTTATTGTTTGAGAATTATTTAATTTTGAAATTGGGCACTTTTTATCCGGCTCCATTTTTCTCATTTTACTTAATACAACTTACTTTAAAAAATAAGAGGGATTTAAAAATTTTTAGTCAGGATTATCGATTGTATTACCTGAGAATTTACTTGTAATATTAATGTTGTTTTATAAAATTTATGTATGATATTTGTTGCGACGAAAAAACTACGAAAAATGTATCAAATAAGGATCAACATAATCGTATGGCCGGGGTCAATTACGTATTGTTCCTACCACGGAATTTAAGGATAAAACATGGCTGCAGTGTTATAAAAATATTGTGTTAGGGTAAGATGGTGATAAAAGATAATGAAAAATTACTACTTTTATAATTTTTTAAACCTAATGCCTTGACACTATAACATATATTTTTATATTTAACTTAACTGCATATTGTTAAATAAATAATTTAAAATTTTGATTTAACTTAGTTAAGAGTTCGTAATTATTATCCGTGAACTTAAGAAAAGCAACCAACCGGAATTCATTCGATGAAACAAAATCGCATTTTTTAAATGATATTGTTGAAAAAGTCAAAGATAAGAAAAAGAAGCACAAATGAAATAGTTAAGGAGTCGCATGATAATTTTAGTACTAACTATAACAAATATAGAATTTCAAAATTCATTTTGTTGCCACTGGCACAAAATAAAACACATTTTTCTTTTGGATTCTTGTAAAAACTCATTTTATGAAAAGAATAGTTTAAAAATAATATATAATATTAAAATTGAAAAGAATTGCCAGAATAACTAACGAAATATGTAAAATAAATGATTGGTAAAAAAAATAATTTCATGTTCTCACTCTTAGTACATAAACACAGAAATTTTTCGCTTCATTCATTCGACCATCGCCATGGGCAAGAATAAGGCTCCTATACTATCAGAGTTGACCTATCAAGCAATATTTGCTCCAATATTTGCTCCAAGTTCGCAAGTTTTACGTTATGTTAGTATTGTGCTTATGCTAGCTCTTTGCTCCAAAAATAGATGATAAGTCGGCCTGTCTAATTAGAGGCTCTAGGCACGAAGGAAAAAAAATTGGTGACGTATTTATATCGTAATGATTTTTCTGTTTTTCTTTTTTTTTTAAGAAAATAATAAACATAATTAATAAAATCGAAACATAGAGTATTTAAACCTTTCATTTTTGATTTTACATTCGTATGGTAATGATTTACCGGAAACAGTCCTTCATTTTACCGTTAATGTGGTAATTTCAACCTCTTGATAACAATGTCTTTACCACATAGAATATTAATTAATAAACTGTTTATATTTACATTGTTTATTTAAAATGGCAGTTTATATGTGTTATAAATGCTATACTTAGATAAATCAAGTATCTGTTGTATGCCTCTTTTATAGTGTTAATGGGATTTATTTAATATTCACTTAATAGTGTGAATTTGTTTGTAAATACAAAGAATAGGTTTAAAACTTCTTTCAGTTTGAAAAATAGATAGCTTCATCCATTTACATATTTAATCCATCTATTAGTCCATTATACTCTCACATATTTTCCCACATATTTAGTCCATTTTCATATTTACAAATATACATTTTTTTTTTATAGTTTTAAAGGTTGGTAGGTTGTTAACTTATAGCTTACATAAAACTAGAAACCGACGAAGTTAAAAAGTGTATTATTTGTTAACTTTGTTTTTCAAGTTATCAAGTTAACCTTGAAGTTAACAACTATAAATTTTATTACTTGTAACCGTGTTTACTGAATAATATAGAGGTTATAAAACTGAGCATTTTTGCATCATCTCAAATTATACTAGAACTGTTTAAATTACCTACAATTTGGTTAAAATTACCACATTTTACCACATCTAATACGAAACAGCATGGTAAAAATATTTTTTTTATTAATTTTATCAAAAACCATTACCAAACCGCTTTGGCAAAAATTATCGCATTTTTTGGTGTTCCATTTAAGACAAAAGCACAGGAAATGTTGCAATATTCCTGAAGTTTTGAACATTTTTTTTCAGTGCTCCATTTCAAATTAAATGCATAGATTTTTTAAAGCATTTTTGTTTAATAACTGAAACTCTTTTAAACTAAAACATTTTTTTAGTTTAAAATATATAAATTTAATTTTAATTTTATATTGAATGTACGTATGCAATCGCAAAAATTATTTTATACAAATTATTAACATACAGTTACAGATACAGTTCAATAAAATTTTTTTGCTATTTTTTAATATGTGTTTTGCATCCACCTACTAACGTAAATTTTCAATTTTTCATTTTGTTTACTATAAATACACTGTAAAAAATCTCGGTTAATGTTTATTCAATACTTGGTGCAAATTTTCTAATTGCACCATAAATTTGATAAATCAAAAATTATTTTATCTAGGTTGCACCATAAATTGGAAAATATGATCAAGAAATGCGTTTATGGCGCAATCGATTGCACCAAATTTTCGTACTATGACAGGCACGTGACCGATAACTTATTTTGTAGCTGTTGACAAGATGGCCGATTTTGTTTTTGAAGCTTGCAATCATGTCATGCAAGTTTTCTTTGAAATTGTCAATTTCTTTTGAAAGTAAATAAACTTTTCTTAATTATTTGCATTAATTACAGTTCATTTCTTTCATATGAACTTTAAAAATTGTGTTGTCTGTTCTGAAAGTGTTAGCTTCAAATTTCTTCTAGGAAATCGTTGTTAAATATTTTAAAATCTACATTAGCTCTTTTTCAGTAAATAAGGAGATACAACGATTTTATGTGCACAGAAAGTGCATTTACAGTTTATTTGGCTAAAAGAGCATAGCTTTTCGCCAAATTTACTGCCGGTAAAAATGTTCTTGGTTTGTGTTTTTATTTCATTCTACCGAAAAAAAATATTCGTATGTGCTTTCTGTTGAAATTAAAACTTTTTATCAATATATGCTTTTGTTTTTATTGTCATGTTCTATTTTGCTCATTTTTGTTTGTAATCTCACATAATTACACGAATTTTGGTCTACACTTTCTAAAGTGCTTTTGCTGTATAAATTTCAATGCGAATTATTCACCTCAAATTAATACAAACCGTTGTCATGGAAACGAGATTTCTCTTTACGTTCGTTAAGCGCACGAGGTAGGAGAAAAACATAGTGGGTAATATTGGCGTTAAAGAAAACAAAGCGATATTTTTTTTTTAATTCGCCAATACCTTACAGAAATTTAGAACAAAATAGCAGCAGGAACAAGATCATAGAACATTTAGAAATAAGCTGATTTTTTATTATAATTTTTTTTTAAAAATATATCTTATTATTAATATTTTTTAACTAAGCGAAAAATTTTTTAAATGAAACAAAGTATTTTCTTTAAAAAGTTAATAAATATATTTTTTTATTGTATACAAATAAAAAAAAATGTTTTGATGCTCATAGATACTCTGGTTTAGATAATTATTTTTCTATGTTTTTTTATTTTTACTTATTTATTTTATTTTTTTGTAGCTTTATGTATATTAATATAGCTCACATTTGTGTTTTGTGAGGGAAGGAAAAGACAACATAACCATGAAATCGAACGTTTTCATAGATCCTCAAAAATGTCATACGCATTCCTTATAATATTTACAGTTGTTGTTGTTGTTTTTTTAAGTATTTTTTTTTTTTAAAGTTTCATTTTAATTATAAAAGTAAAATTTTTTCTTCTGAAATATATTTGCTTCTATGAAACAAAAGACCTTTAGTTAAAAAGGCAATCCTCACAAATAGAATACGTGTGGAGTTTTAATACTATCCACATGAATACTCCTTGTATGTTAATCAGAAGCCAGATTCCCCCCTCTTAAACTCAACACGAACTCTTTTATCTATACAAGTGATGATCAATTTGTTCATTTATTATTTTAACTGTAAACAGTTCCTTCAGCAAATTTTTTACTGGGACGCTCTGCATAAAATTGAATTTACAATTTACAATTTCTCAAGTTAAGAAATTCATTTTGGCGCTTTAGCGCATTTTAACAAAAATAATAATAATAATAATATTTTAAAATATCAATATCTTTCTTTCCTTTCCGGGATCTTTGTGGGTGAAAGGAGGCTTAAGATAAAAATCCCCCCCCCCGTATAAATACTTGGGCCCGAAATTTTTTTTAGGTAGTGAAATGCTTTAACATTTTTTTACATGAGAACTAAAATTACTCAATTTTTTATATTGTATTTTAAAAATAGTAATTAAAATATGACTTGCTTTGATTGATCTTTCTATGTTTTAAGAATGTAAGGATTCAAATTTTGTTTCTTCTTTACATTTTATTAGCATAAATTACATTATTTTTAATCTTCTTTCATTAGCACAAAGGCACCAACAACTTCAATGATTTTAATTGAGAAAGAGACACAGGAAAAAATATTGTTATACCCAGTGCCGAACCTATTGATAAAAATATTTATTCTGCCAAAATTACCAGAATTCCAGAAGGTTATAAACAGTTTTTTCACACTTGAAAAGTACTAGTTTCAAGAACAGCTTACAAACAAGGAATGTGTATAGTTTCAAGTTTTGAGAATGGAGAACCTGTGTATGGAAAAACAATTACTCTTTTGTAAATAGGCTCCAAAATTTTATTTGTGGGGAATCTTTTTAAATCTTGTTGTGTTTTTTACAATCACTAAAAAATGTTATATAGTTAAAGCCATAGCACCAGAAAATCTATAATAGTGAATATGTAATAAAAATATTGTTCTTTCTCAAATACTCACAGTCATTTACTAATTTGTAAAAAAAAAAAAATTACAGTGCTTTTTTCCAAACTGTGTGAAATTTTACTCTTTTTATCAAGTAGTAAATTATGCTTGTAAAAAAGTAATTTAGCTATATTGTAGATTCTAATTCAGATGAGGCTGAATATATCAAGAAATTTAGTATCTTATTAAAATATAGAAAATTATTTTCAGATGATCCCAAATTTCAAAACTAAACATAACATAATTTTTATTTTAAATTACTGTAAATTTAAAATAAGTTTGAATTGAATGCACTCTCATAGTAACAAAAACATACTATCTATCATATTTTTGAGTGAATATTTTGTATTTTTTTTAATGAATGCTGTGATATGTATAAAAAGTATAATATATTTAAATTTTAAGATTTTGCTTAAAAATTATTACATTCTGTCCATGTATACAAATATCAAAG
This sequence comes from Parasteatoda lunata, assembly GCA_949128135.1. Lineage (NCBI taxonomy): Eukaryota > Metazoa > Arthropoda > Arachnida > Araneae > Theridiidae > Parasteatoda > Parasteatoda lunata. Next base: position 104,073,580 of record OX421974.1, on the reverse strand, counting down.
TGATTGTAAATGAATAAATTACGTTTAAATATTGATCTGTATATTTTTTGTTAATAATTCCGAGTTATTTCATTTTTACATTTCTTAATTTACTTCAAATTTAATATTTCCATACGTCAATGTAATTAATATTGGAATGTTTCCTTAATTAGAGATTTGGGGTTGACCAATACAATATTTGTCTACTTTTTTATATAAATTTTTATTTGTGAAAGTAATATTTTCATTTTTAAATAATAAAATAATTTCAAAGTACATAGTAATAAGAATTTGATTCAGCCTAAAATTAAAATTATTTTTATTTTCTCTTTAAAACTGTTCGTGCTTTAAATGAAATGAAAATATAATTCAAATTTTACATATATCAATTTGAAGAAAGAAAAAGTTTTTATATGAAGGAAAATATTTTTAAAGCGCTAAAAAGCAGATAAAATTCGCATCATTAATAAATATTTATAAAAAAAAGAGAAGATAATTAAAATCAAATCATAATTTAATTATTTAAATATATAAAAATTAAAAAAGCTATTTCTATTTTAGATGTATTATTTGATATATATATATATATATATACATATATATATATATATAAATCTAAAATAAAAATAGTTTTATGAATTTTTATAGATTTAAATAATTAAATTATAGTTTGTTTTAAATTATCTTCTCTTTTTTTAATAAATATTTAATGATAATGTTATCTTTCTCTGCTTTTTGGCGCTTTAAAAATATTTAATAATGGGGCAACCTTACCCTACTTTTTTGCAATTTAAAAATACCTAATAATGGTGCAACCTTCCTCAACCAACCTTTTAGTTCCCTTCAAAAATACCAAATCATGGCGCAACCTTCCTCCATTTTTAGTTCCCTTCAAAGCACGTATTTTTGGTGCAACCCTTCGCCGCTCTTAGGCTCTTTCAAAATTCCGATTTTTGGTGCAGCCTTCTCTCGTTGTTCGGAGCTGGTGAAAGCACCAATATATGGTAAAACAAAGCACGACTTTATGTAGCCAGCAAATGAATACCAATGTTTGGTGCAACATAGCTCGAAATTTTTTACAGTGTATATTACATTATTAGTTTAAGAATAAATCTTTTTACTCGTTCAAATACCTTTTTTATCTCCAGATAACAATAAAAGTCAAAATATAAATAGACATTTGGCTTTTTTCAACCTTTGAATACAATATGAAATTATCTATAATATTTGTACTGCAAACTTATTTATATACAATATTTCGAATCTTAACATATTTATTCACTGTTTTCCAAGTCAGATGTAACTCTGTGATATTACGCAAACTACTTAAAATATCTAATCAACAATTTAAAAATGCACTACGCATTACAATTTAACAAGAGAAAATGCTAAGTTTATTGAAATTTTAAGCAAATTGCAGGCACAGATCAGCATTGATACCCTGCCGAGAGCTGAATTATTTCAAATGATGTATGCAAACTTGTGATGAATCTTGGGTGACTCATTACACCTTTGAACTAACGTACCAGTATGGAATAGAGTAAGAAAAAATTAATCTGCACCATTCAAAGCAAAATCTCGGTTATTTGCTGATAAAGTACTAAAAAGTGTTTTTTTTTTTTTTTTTTTTTTTTTGTTTTTGGCTATCATGAGGTGTTGCATACGTTGTTTTTCTTCCTGAAGGACGAATATAATGCAAATTATTACTGTGAACTTTTAGAGAGAAGCAGCCTTACGGTCCAAGAAACGACATTATGATAAGTATGTCGATCCACAAAGTTCTCTTGCTACAGGACAATGCGACACCTCATAAAGCCGCAATAACTCGACAAAAATTACAGACACTGGAAAAAAGTTGAACATCCTCCATATAGCCCGGATTTGGCACCTTCGGACTACCATTTGCTTGGATCTATTAAAGAAGTCTTGCCGGTGAGAGATTTTCTTATAATGGAGAGATAAAAAATTTTGTACGCTTTTGGTTCATTACATGGCTTACTTCTTCTTTTGTCATCAGAATTAAAAAGAAGAAATTCGCAGACATTATGTAGGAAAATAAAATATTTGTATTTTTTATAAGTTTTTTTTTCAATGCCCACCTGGGGAATGACCTTTCGTCATGTAGGCATCTGAAGAGCAGATTTGTTGGCCACTCTTTCAAGGGCACCATATTAGGTGGGCCAACGTTGCTCACACAGTAAGGACAGATAGTAGAGAGAATGAAGGAACATCCATTCCTTGTCCGGGACTCGAACCTAGAACCTTTCTGATGCAAGGCCAAGGCCAGTTCCCTGACACACCTACACAGATTGGTCGGTATTTTTTGTAAGAAGTATTTTAATATTCAGTTATTAAAGAAGTCTCATTTATATTAATAACTCTCGTATAAGCATAAGTTTTGTATGTACTAATAAAAATGTTTAATCTCTATAGCCATGTTCATTTAAAATATTAAGAATTTTTTTCTTAATGAAATGTGTAACAAATTGTTACAGGGGTTGGACAAAATAATGGAAACACTTTTATACTAACTCATTTTTTTTATATTTCTCAAGAAACACTTAGAGATTTATTTCAAAACTTTAAAAGTGCTTAAGTCATGGGATATCTCATACAATCATTAATAAAGTTTAAAGTTTTTAGAGGTTTGAGAGACCGTCAATAAATTACGAACGAGAAAGAATGTTTTTAAACAGTCTATGTCAAAAAATGCAGCGATGAACTTGTAACTCATGTTCATTGCGTCGATTATTATATGAAATAACTGCACAAAATTTCGCAAACCTAGCTTAAATATTCATGAATATTTATAAAAACACATTTTTATAATATTTACATAAAAACGTTAAATTTTTTAAATTATGTTTTTGAAAAAAAATTCGTTAAAAAGTGTGCAAGATTTGAGTATTTAAAGTAATATTTTCATACTGCTCATGCGCAGAAAGCATTTAAAAAAAAATTCGCAATTTTGTTTTGATGACTATAATTCGTATTTGATAACTTATGAAAAAAGTCCGATTTGAATATTTCAAAAATTCAAAAAGTTTCTGGCACATTTTTTAGTAGTTTTGGTTAAGTTGGAAATAAAGCTTAGAACGGTAAGGGGTTTACCACAAATTTAATTTTATAGTATGAAACAAGATTTGTTAAAAAGGGCATAAGCGCATTTTGTTATCTGGGCCATATTTTTAGAGTTTTATTGTTTGCTATAAAATTTTGTTCTATGATAATAAAATGAAATTTGTGGAAAACCATAATTTAGAGCTTTCGATAAAAACGTACAAAAGCTACTTAGAAATGTGCAAAAAAATTTTTACTTTTTCAAGATATTCAAATCGGATTTTATTCATAAGTTACTAAATACGATTCTAAAGAAAATTATGAAGAAAGAATTTTAATGTCATCCGCGCATGCGCAGAATGAAAGGATTATTTTAAATACACAATTTCAAAATTCAGTCAAATTCAAAATCAATTTCAAAATGATTAATCAGTAATTAAAAATTACTCAGAAATATTTTTTAATTTTATTGAATTTTTCTGCAAACATAGTCAGAAAACGTAAGTCAAAAAAATTAGTTTTTTATAAAAATATCCATATCTCTATGAATATTTAAGTTAGGTTTAAGGAATTTGGGCAATTATTTTATATGACAATCAACGGTTATTGCTGTATTTTTGGCACTGGGTTTAGTTCGTAATTTATTACCGGTCCCTCAAACCTCTAAATGCTTTAAACTTTATAAACATGTATGAGAAATCGCATGACTTAAACACTTCTAAAGTTTCGAAATAATTTCCTTTAAGTATTTCTGGAGAAATATAAAAAAATGAGTAAGTTTTCCATTATTTTGTCCAACCCTTGTCAATGCTTCATTCTCCATATTTCTATATATTAATTTTTTTATTCGGAATGCTGTTACAAGCGTCCAAAAAATTATAGCCGTCCTAGAAAAATCCTTATGATTAACGGCAGTTATTTAACTTAAAAGCCACACCATCTTAGATTTTGGGTTAAACTTTTGTTTGTGTTTTCTTGATTTTCTTTCAAACTTAACAAACGTTTGATGATAGATTGTTCCTTTTAGAAAAGATTAAAAACAAATTCATCGATTTATTAGATTAGAATAAATTGATAATTTTTAGAACTTTGGTTGATAATTTTGCAAAAATATCAAGCAAAAAAGTTACGTTATTTATTGTTTTGAGTAGGCAATTTAAAATTATACATTTGTCTGGTTTTAGGTTTTTTAAAGTTAAATTTATTTTGTTTGAGTTAAATTAAAAAAAACAATTTGTACAACGCTATTTTAATATAAATTACGCATAATTAGCAGAAATCTAAAAAAAAAAAAAAGACAAATGTATAATACTAAAATCATGATTTCAGAATTCTATAGATATTATTTTATCAGGAAAAAAAAATTTATGAAGAATCTAAAATATCATACATATATCTCAAATTGCGATTGAAAGATGTTCGTGTATTTTTCATGTTTCAAAAAATATTGCCGAATAGAGTAAATATTCACCATCAATTTATTTGTGAAAAATTTGGACAAAGGATTAAAAGCATGCCTAGAAGTCTACCATCGCGATTCCACCTCTTCGAGAGTTGAGTTTTGCCGAAGGGGAAAATTTTACAAAATTTAGGATAAAAGATAGATTTTCCAGGAAAATTCTCTTGGAGCTTAGACTTACAAACAGTATTCTTTATTCAAAACTGAAGCGCGTCTTTGAAGGAAAATATATATTCTATTCCGAATTAAAAATTGCCTACAAAACTTTTAATAGTCATTCTGATTTATTGGAAAAGATCTGATTTGAGCCGAGAAGAAATTTCGCATTGAAGCTGTAGAATATTTATTTCAACTAACAAAACAATGCCAACAACAATGACCTAAATAATTAAAATATGAAATGATGAAAAAGTTAAATTTGATTCCTAAATTGTTAAAACATTAACAACTGACTTATTTATAATACAATTATTGTTACCATTTTTGTCTACACAAAAATCTTTTATTTCATTCCTTATGTAAAAGGACAAAAAACGGTAAAGTTTTGTCTTAATGCTTTTTAAAAAAAACAGCACACCTCTTTATTGATTTTTTATAGCAAAATCTGTTTTTGACAACTAATTATTTCTGCATCTGATAAAATTTTTATATCATTTTAAGCATAAGAAATTGAAGATTTTATGACAAGTAATAATCGTTTGCTTCAGAAAAAAAAGTCGTCAGCGTGTTTAATATTTGAAAAAGGGTATTATAAATTATTTTTAGGAACATTGTATCTGTAAATTTCGCATATTTAGATGTAGAGTTTAAAATATTGGCTGTTCGGAAAGTAATTTCGTTTTTTTTTTTCCAACAGAAAACATAATTGTATTTTTTTACAGACAATTTCACACTTAAGTCGTATAATCATTGTAAATTTTGAAAGCTTATACATGATGGCATAATTGTGAAAATGTTCCATAGATTTTACGTTTTTGTTTGATGCCCTTTCAAAAGTTTAACAAAAATGAAAAGCACTATTTTCGGCATATTTTGCTTTTTAACTATCAAGAAATGCTATTAAAGCAAGAAGAAAAATAAAAATTTGATATATATATATACAGCAAAATAAATAAATACAAAAAAAAGAGAAAAAAATTAAGAAAAACAATAAGTATCATTTAAACTCCTCCAGTTACGCTAAATTTGCGCTTTTGTTTTCATAGTTTTCATATTTTGCAATCTGGCAATCTTGTTACGTAAACATTTTAAATCATTCTTGAAAAATTTCCCGTTCATGTAAGTTCATTATATTTCACTACTCGCTTTTTAGATATTGTTTTATTCTGCTCTTCCTTTATATTTTATTTTCTGTTTTTACATGTTATTTTTACTTATTGTGCTTAATTTTATTTGTCGTAATTTTTGTAAAAAACATTTTTGAGTGCTCCTCACACTATTGTATTGATATGTTTTGCTTTGGCTATATTGATACAATATTAGAAAGCACTCTTTTTCGGATATAATCGTGTGGGCTAATGAAAAGATTATATCTTTTATTTTCTGGTTTTTTAAAAAAACTTTATCCTTTTTTTTGTTCTTTTTTTTTTTTGATTAATTCTTTTTCTTTCTCCAGTTGTTTGTTATTATTATTATTTCTCCCCCCCCTTTTTTTTTTCATTTGTCTGTAATTTACCTTTGTTTTATCTTCATTTTGAACTTATATATATATATATATATATATATATATAATTCATTGGTTGTTATACATTAAAATTTTTACACTTGTTGCAATGTTTTTTTGTTTTTGTTTTTTTTTACACTTAAAAAATCCTTGCTACCCAACGGTTTCAATAACTGTTATTGACAGGCGATCTGATTTTCTTCCGTCCAGCAATGAATAAAGATTTATGCTTAGCAACTTTTCAAAAACACTCATACAAACATCTGCAACTCTTATTTCGTTGTTATACAGTAAACTCTTACACATTAAAGATCAGTGATGCAGGACTATAACAATAACTATTATTCTTAATACTTTTCAATGTTTTAATTTTTGTTTACATACTTATCCTTAGCTACTTTTTTCAACAAAACAAATTGTAACAAACTCTATTTCATGTAGAACACGAAGAATTTCTGGTACCAATGAAACTTTTTATATCTTAGAAAACAGCGTTCCAAAAGAAATCACTACATGCCCAGTACCATGTTTCTTTCGTAATTCAAAAATCGTAAAGGTCCCTGCTATTTAAAGTGAGCTTTGCGCTACATTTTGTTCCACTGCGGAATTATTTAGAAACTTGATATTACGAAGGTGTGTTGAAAAATATACAGGGAGTGCGATGAAAACAAAAACTTAGCATCTCAAAATCAAAAAGTTTTTGAGAAATCAAGTGTACTAAAGTCTTAAATTTCCACAAAAAAAAATTATATGCTTTTAAATTTAAAAAAAAGAACTAATTGTATGAGTTCTTTGAAGGTTGTTATTTCTTGTGATATAAATTTTTATTAGTTCAAAAATCAAAATTAATTTGGATGTGAATAAATTGACAATGTAATATTGATTTTAAAATCAAACAAACATCGAGACTCGTATTCACGTGAGTTAACGCAGTTAGATTCATATTCACACAATTTAAATAAATGAATAAAATCTCATATTGATATTTTTATTAAAACGTTGATAACATTCTATGGATAAATGCTTCCTTCATACACTTTTTTCATACTCAAATTTCTGATATTTTTTCAATTATTTAAAAAGTGTTTTTGGACATAAAATTTTTGTATTTGTATTTTCAGTTTTTTTGGTTTTTTACCAAACTTATCCCCGCGATATAAATCAATATAGAATTCTATAAAAAATTAAACACTTTAAAAAAAATCCATGATTTTCAAACAAATTTATCCGAAACGCGGTGGCAACGAAAAAACTTTTGTGTTCGCAGAAAGTTTTGCATTTCATCTAAGTCTGACTCTGTAACCTCTTACAAGTTAACAAAATAATATAATTAATAGCTATTTTAAAGAAAAATAAAATATTTTTCTTTTAAAAATGAAAACTAGCTCACCAAGAAAACTGCTAAACAAAGAGCGATACAGAATACCTTCATGGTTCTCACTTAAAACGAACTGATACGGTGCTTGCAACTTCTGTGGCTAATCCTTTAAATATCGACGTATCTAGTAATTTTACTTAACACAAAATGATATTAGTGGGAAAATAAACATTTGTCATTAGTACACTTGTTGACGTTTCAAAGACATCTGGTGTAATAGATCTTATTTATCTGTTATCCGTACTTGTTATCTATTCTAAATTGATTGTTGGCGAATTACCAAAACTGAGTATTTTAGACTAAGAAAGAATATTTTTGCTGAACAAAAGAAAAGTACACGAGTTGAAACGTATCGTCTAAAATGAAGACATCTTACTACTGGCCAGTGGCCAGTTGTAGAATTGTGAATAGTTACCACTTTTTAAAACATGTGGCCACTTCCTCTTGAATTGAAAATTTTACTCGATTAACGATGCTGTTAATATTAATAACGTTAGGCTTTTCGTTTAAGCATTTCACCACGTATAGTAAACATTACAAGATTCATTTCTAAAATATAAAAAAAATTAAGAAACAAAGTAAAGCAATTTTCAGAGTACCATAAAATATCTATAATGATTCAATATTTAATTTAAAAAAATAATAATAATAAAATGGACCTGGAGTGCATTTTTGCCGAAAAAATGGCAATCTGGTATCGACTTTAAAATAATTTTTTAATCGTTATTTGTTATATTTAGTTGCCTTGTGATCGATGGCTTATCGTTAATTTTGCCTTATACCATATCTACAAAGGTAAAAAAGTCATGAAAAATAGCATTCTACCTAGATAATAAACGATCTTGTTTATAAGTTATGTCACAAGCTCATATTTATATTTTTAAATAATACGATTATTTCTCCTTTATCCCTCAAACTTGGAATGAGTTATAGCACAATACTGCATGTGAATGGTACAAAAAAAGTGGTCGTTAACGGAAAATTCAATTACATTTCGAACTCACATTAAGATATATTTGATTGCGGGTTGAAACAGAGAAGAGTTGAAGGAGGATGATCAGATGCATATTCAAACTTCTTTGTTTTCCTTCTCACCAACTTAGCATTATTATACAAAGCAAAATGCTTTTAATATTACAACTCATCGAAAGAAATATTATATTAACCCTATAGATAACTAGACATGCAAACGACAAAAATATTAACCCTATAGATAACTAAACATACGTCTAATAGATTATCCAATCCTGCCAGTTTTAAGAATTCAAGATAATTCCCTGGGCATGTTTTCAAAAAACAGACATCATTTATACCTTTAACACTATTACATTTCCCCAATTAGAAGTATATCTCATTCCTTCCTTAGCAATCTCTTATTCGTGCTATTATATTTCTCCAGATACCTTTTGTTTTTCACTTTTTTTGCTTTATATAATGACTGCTTTGTTCTTGTACGTTGCCCTAAAATCAAGGAGGAATTAGCAACGTCTTTATAGACTGTAGTAATTACTAAAACAATATAAGGAAGAAAAATGTGCTTTTATTTAAAGTTTAAAACAAATCAAAAACTGTTTCTTACTTCAACTAGTGTTTGGAATTTTTTTTTAAAATTCTAAATTAAATAAAAATTAAAAATTAAATAAAAATAAATTTTACATTCGATAACAATCTAGAGAATTATTAACTCTTAAATTTGTAGTAAAAAATACCATAGAAATGCTACTACATATTTGAAATTTGACGTGCTGAAAGGGCTGGTTTCATCCATGAACTAATCACTATTAACTCTTTTATTTGAAATTCCGATTTGTTCGAAAGTTTTTTGTCTTTTCTTTTGAGTCTTATAACTATTATTTATACATTATTGTAAAAAAATTTATTTTTCCCTCTTTCTCTCAATCTACAAAATCAAGAGAATTATTAACTGTTAAATTTGTAGTAAAAAATGCCATAGACAGCAGAAATGCTACTACAGATTTTTAATTTGACGTGGTGAAAGGGCAGGTTTCATCCATGAACTAATCGCTATTTATTGTCTTGTTTGAAATTCCAATTTGTTCGAAAGTTAGTGCAATTTTAAGCACTTTTTCGCAATTTTTTGCCCTTTCTTTTGTGTTTTATAAGGATTATTTATACATTATTATAGAAAAATAAATGTTTCTCTTTTGCTGTCTATCCACAAAAAAGAGTATGACTATTTTAACTTCGTAAAATATAATTGAAATTTTATATATTAACTGTAAAGGTGTGTATTATTTCATATTTCAATGAAAAATAATGAAATTTTTGTCCTTGATTCGTTTATTTTTATTCATAAAATCACACTATGTCTGTGAGAAAAGACTGAGCCAAAAATTTCTGTTTTATAGCCTCGTATAGTTGAAAAATAATTCTGCGAGTCTCTAAGCTTATATATATATAATCTGACAGCTATTGTTGTGAGTTTTTGCTCTCAAAAAAGTGTTCAAAGAGCAAAGCATATTTATTTTTACTCTTATTATTATCCCACCCGCAAAAAAAAGGTACATTTACATTTCCACAGAAAAATTCCTTTGAGAGTAAATTTTGATACTTTGTATTAAAAATAGTTCATTAAGCTACATTACCGAAACAAAAGAAAGTTATTAAATATTTTAATTAAAACTTTTAAGCGTTGCAAGTGTGACATTTATTTAAAGTCATATCCGCAACATCAATTTAAATTTTACACAAACGTAATTTAAACAAACTATAAAGTAAACTTGTATAAAATAATAAGCTGGAAAATATGCAAATTGCAACAATAACTATACCTAAAACCCTGGACAAGTAGCGACACGCTGCCATTTTGGTGACTGCAATTCTCGTGTGACCGCAACTCTCAATGTAGAAATACTGCGTTTCTATTCTTAAACGCTACTTTTTATTGATTAATATTTTCATATTCTTGAAGATAATTTAAATATTTTCTATTTATTGTTTTTATGCTTTTTATCCCTGAAATTAATTATTTTATTTTTATTCTATTCAGTTTAAAATACACCTTACTTATAACTTAAAAATTTTCTCAATTCGTCTTTTATAACTTTTTTCTTTAAATTCTCTGAAATTGTTTGTAGTCAGTTCCCTTTTTAGGTTCAAAGGGCGATATGGTATGTGACTTAAATCATTATGGACATTATTAATAGTGTTCAAAGAAAAGTTTTTTTTCTCCCAATAGTTCAAATCTTATTCTTCTTAATCAATACAAATTGTTATTTGGCCTTTTACAGTAAACAATTGCTAAAGTTTTAGGTACAAAAAATTAAAATGAAATCTTAATTAAAATTTTAGAAGCAATTAATATAAAATAAATTTTTGATAACATTAAAATTAAATAACATTAAAATGAAATCTTAATTAAAATTTTAGAAGCAAATAACAATATCCGGAAATATTTCAAAATTGCTATTTAGTTTTTAAAATACTATATTAAATAAAAATGTTTTTGTCAATTTAAATACAAAACATGTTATAAATATTAAATCAGTAAATTCACTTAAACAGCATTAATATTTTTGAAGAATTTCACATTTTTTCAAAACACAATAATCTTGTCTTTAATTGTATTATCTTATCATCATCTTATAGGTATTAGAAAAATAAGAGTTAATTTATATGGATTCATTATGATTGAGATATATTATTTAAGTATTCATAATATTGCATGGTAAATATTTTATTTCATAATTCTAGATATTTCAAGGAAAAAAAGATTTTAATTTTATTAATTGGATAAATTAAAACAATCAAACTACGAGGTATATAAAAAGAAAAAATAAATACATACTTCATTGAATTAGTACAAAAGTATTTAAATTATATTCAATTTAATTCTCTAATAATTTTATGTTTCATTAATGAATAATAATGGGAATGAAATATCTTAAAGGAAGAAAATACTTTCCATAATCGTTAGTTTAATGAAATATGCACATAACAAAGCAATAATAGCACATAATAATAGGAATAAAACAAAGTAAATCAAATTTTCAATATAGCAATGTAGACATTTCTTTCAAACTAAAAAGGCGAAATTCCACAAAAGCAAACAAAATAATAAACAATTTAAAATCTAACGGGACAATTATTTTTTTAGCAATTTCTTAATATAAGTCCCGCAGTGGACTGATCGTTAAGACACGGTTCCCAGCAGATCACCGAAGTCAAGCATCACTGGCGGTGGTCAGTGTGCGGGTGGGTGACCACTTGGATCAGTCTGCGTAGGGACCGAGGGTGTGCGGTATTGGTCCTCGTTAAACTGTTCTACCGTAAAGTGCTCGACTTCGCGCGCAGGTCGTCGGGCTACCGAAGCGGGGGTGCCATCCCCTCTGCAGAGGATCAAAATTGTGATGGCATGTCTTCGGATCATCCTCAGGCATGTTTCCCAGACCGTCGCCAATAGCCCATTGTGCAGCTCTAGTGCGACGTAAATGAAATACAACAACAACAACTTAATATAAAATTTTATCGTACTTAATATCGTTTGGAGTTAATTTATTTCTCCCAATTCAGTCAAATTTCTGCCGCTCTTCATTGCGATCTCCAGCAGGTAAACGATATAATTTTAAGCCTAAATATGACTTATTAAAACACCCAAATGCTCAACAACCTGTCATTACTAATTTAAAAGTATGAAATAAATAAGGAGAAAAAAAAGCGAAAATAGAAATAACAGATCGGGTGAGATGATACTTCGCAGTTCAAACTAGTCACCAGTATGTCGACTGTTTATTCATGTGATCGGCTATAACCACTCTAAATCGATAGCGTCACAAAGGTCGAGGGGGAAATGAGTGACGCTACTTAAGATAGATAATAAATGGCTGTAGCTGTACCCTTTGATTGAGCCGTGGTGGCTCAGGGGCTAGAGCATTTGCCCTCCAATGAGGTGAATCGGGTTCGAATCCCAGCGATGTTTGATCGATACGAATTCCGCACCCGGCTTGAACCAACCACAGTACTGACGTAAAATATCCACAGTGGAAAACGGATCATGGCCGTCCAATTACCGTCAGGTTAACCGGGAGAGGTGTTCGTGGTTTTTCTTACCATGTCACGGAAATGTGGGTTAGTTCCATCAAAAAGTCCTCCACGAAGGCTAATTTCTCTCAATACTTGATCCAAGAGTTCTTTTGCCTTCTGGATTGGGTTCAAAATTACAAGATTTTGAACTTAAACTATAGTCGTCGTAAACTCAAAATTGGGTAGGCTTATTGTAGAGGCTGTTGGTTGCAACAGCTGAGATAGCATGAAAACCCGAGGTAGAAGGAACGAGGACGAACCGGAATAGTTCCTGCGCGGATGAACACCGGCGGAGGAGCACAACCGGCAGTCACGGCAGGGAGTGAAGAGGCTGATGTCCAGTACTTAAGGAGATGACAGTTTGCCATCAGGAGGGTTGTTGTGCAGCGTCCGAGACTTCGCCACGAGATTCCGTTTCTACCCGGTGACGCCCATCTGTAGTTTGAGGTGTTTACATCGAAATTTAAAGTTTTTAATTGATTTTTATAACAACTTTTAAATATTTTTTTAACAAATAATCAGTTAATTGGAGTTTGTTAGTTTTTTGATGGTTTTGTTATCTTTGACTATTAAAGAGGATGTTTCATTGCCATATTGTTTCATTTGACGTCTTACATTCCCATCACCGAAACCTACACAATTGGTGACCTGAGAACGAACACGTATATTTCTGTTTCCGCAAACTGCATTTGGAAAATTCCACTTGCCGATGAATTACGAAGAGATGCTGGTACGTTGCAAGTTTTAAAATTCTTGGAAAGCCGTGAGTACGAATTGCTTCCATTGTTGGACTTATACAGTAATATTACAGTATTATGGCAAGTGGTATAATTAATCATCTTCCAATAGGGCACCTGAACCTTCATCATTCGCGCCTGGCTAACATACAACTTAATCTTGATATAAAACGACTAAATCTGCAGATAATTGGTCTTAATGAACCCTACTTTCAACAAGATGGTAAAATTCCATTCTTCTCAAACGATCTTAAAATTTATTCATTTAGAGAGAAACCTAGAGCGGCGGTTTTGGTGGGAACAGGGATTAGCGATGATTCCCTTGTTATCTGTTATAGAGATTTGTGTGCTGTTACCTTCCAAATTGACTCACAAATGTTTATCTTTGTGTCTTTCTACCTACCACCTAGTGACTCAGTGGATCCAACACTTAATATCCTGGACTCTCTTTTGGTAAAATACTCCCAATACAATGTAATACTGTGTGCTGATGTTAACGCTAAATCTACGGTCTGGGGCCCGAGATCTGATAATAGGGGAGATGACCTGTTGATGTTTTTGATTAGCCATGATGTTCATGTGATCAATGATCCTGAGGCTCCTCCGACTTATTCATCCACACTGGGACACAGCTGGATAGATATCATTGCTACTAACTCTGACTTGCTTGACAACTATACAGTTCATGACCACATTAGTTTGTCTGACCACGAATTAATTACAGCTGAAATAATCACCCAACATAACAAAATTCAACTTAAAAATAGATCACACAATTACAAGAATCTCAGGTGGATTGATCTCAGGGCAAAGCTTTATAAGATTCCAGCAAAATGGAAAGCTGAAAATATTGAGAATATTGATCAACTGGAAGATTTTATCGAGGGTATAACTAATGACATTAATAAGGCTTGCAACGAATCTAGGAGAAGATTCGGTTCTATAAAAAAAAGACCAACTTGTCCCTGGTGGAGCCCCAGACTGAATGAGATTAGAAATAAAACCAGAGCACATAGAAGATTGTACCAGAGAGCCCGGGAACAGGAAGACAGAGTGACACAGAAGATCAGGTATAAGCAGACTCTGGCCAACTATAAATGTGAAATCAAAAAAGCAAAAAGAGACCACTTTAAGCAATTTATCAACAGTATTAACCTCGAACAGGCATTTGGATCGCCATACAAGATTGCTGACGGTCAAGACCTTAGAAGGCAGAATCTCTATAACACAATCAGATCTGATGGGACCACCACAATGGAGCTTAAAGAATCGATTGATAATATCCTTGCTTATCATTTTCAAGAGGTAGATGAAGACATGATCACATGCCTTGGACAGGAGGCTGAGGATGATCCTTTTAACATTTATGAACTTGAGTGTGTAATTAGAGACATAAAAAGTGGCAAGGCTCCTGGACCAGATGGAATCCCGGGAGAAGTCATCAGAGACCTATTTTACACAAATAAGATCTGGTTCACTAGTATCATGAATAAATGTCTCTCCTTGGGTCACTTCCCAAAATGCTGGAAAATTGCCAGGGTTGCCCTAATTGGTAAACCAAACAAAGATCTTGTCAATCCAGATTCCTACAGGCCCATTTCCCTACTGCCAGTCTGGGGAAAAATTCTAGATAAACTTTTATGCAAAAGACTCACATATTACTTGGAAAGTAAAAATAGCTTGAATGATAATCAATATGGCTTTAGATCTGGTAGGGGGACGGATGACGCATTGAAGGCTGTAGTGGATTTTATTGGTGAGGCTAAACAATCAAGCAAACATACAATTGGGGTGGCCCTGGACATCAAGGGTGCTTTTAACAACGCGAGATGGGGTATACTCAGGGAGAGACTTAACAACCTGGATCTTCCAATCAACATACTCAAGATTCTTTTCAGTTTTTTAAAAGACAGATGTGTTTTATATGAAAACAGTGCTGGTCACACTTTAACTCGAAGACCTTTTAACGTTGGTGTTCCGCAGGGTTCTTCCCTCGGGCCTATTTTATGGCTGATCCTTATTGATCAAACTTTTAATATCTTTAACGAGGAATATTTTAACCGCTTTAATAATTTTAATTCTACTGATTTTAAACTTATCATTTTCGCTGATGACATGTTTTTACTTTTGAGACGTACCATCTTGTATCATTTTGACTCTCTGGCTACACAAATTCTCGGCACGATCTTGACCTGGGCTGAAACCCAGCATCTCAACTTTAGCAAGGAAAAAACCAAATTAATCACTTTTCCGAAATCTAACAAAAAAATTGCTAGGCTTCCTTGTGTCAAGATGGATCTTCCGGATAACGCTAATATAAAGAATGTGAAAACACTAAAGTATCTAGGTGTTATCTTAGATCCACAACTCACCTGGATTCCCCATCTTGACGAAGTTAAGGATCGTGTACAAATGTTTAATCACAAATTAAAGAGGATTGCCAGAGTCACCTGGGGTCTCAACCATCATGTTCTAAAAAAGATCTACCTCCAGGCAACCGAGAGAATCATCACCTATGCGGCCTGTGTCTGGTTTAGAAACACAGTCAAAATAAGAGAAAAACTAAAATCAATTCAAAGAATTCCGCTTATCACCATTACCAAATCTTATAGGACTGTCAGTACTGATGCACTCCAGATACTGGCCGGGGTAAAACCAATCTACTATAAAATCATTGACGAGATCTACATTAAAAGAAATATCTGGAAATGGAGGATAGAAGACATCAATTGGCTTGAAAATCATATGTACTCTCCTGATCACCTTTTACTACCTCCCAAACTGGTTCATCCCTCGAACTCTCTCGCGTTGCCCTGGGGGAAATTTCTTCCAACTAACCATGGCATTGAAATCTTCACAGACGGGTCGAGAATTCAAACTGAGAACAATGGTAGACTTATAAATAAAACTGCATATGGTGTTGTAATGAAGATAAATGGCAAAACCATCAATACTATCTCGGCGCGTTTAAATAACAACTGCAGTATTTATCTGGCTGAGCTCCTTGCGATACAGTCAGCTCTCCAATGGCTTAAAAATCAGGGTTCTCCAATAGCAAACATTTACACAGATTCCCTTTCTTCACTCATGAGCCTGGAGGACCCACGTAAACACCTCAAACTTATAGAAGACACCAAAGCCATGTGGAGTAGTAACTATAATATAAATTGGATTAAAGCACACTCAGGCATTGAAGGGAATGAAGAGGCTGACTGGGTTGCTAAGGAAGCCACTAAGCTTGGCCAGATTGATTTTGAGATCCCGGGTGAAAAATGTGAAATTAAATCTTACATTAAGAACATCACTTTTAACCGCTGGAGAGATGACTGGAGGTCCAGTGACAAGGGAAGACAAACCTATAAATTTTTTAAAGACCCTAGCATAAAGCGCCTGCAGGCCAATTTTTACTTAAACCAGCTCCTTACTGGCCACGGAGTGTTCGGGACCTATCAACAAAAATATTTCAGAAAATCAGCTTCATGCAATTACTGTGGAGTGAGACAGGACATTAAACATTTAATTAAGCACTGTCCAAGATTCCGGGCACTTCGTGGAACCCACATGAATAACTGCGAAGAGGAACATCAATTCTTTGCTATATTGACCTGCAGGAAAATTGTGACTCAAATAATTAAACAAACTCTCGAGGACATTTTAGCCCCAGATCAACTGACCCCAGTCATGAATCAACAATAGTGCATGTCATCGTTTATTTTTACTAATCAACTTTTAGCCTTTCATTTTGAAATTTTATCTACTTTTGATTTTAGATTTCATCGACTTATAATCAGACTTTTACTTTAGACACTTACACTTAGGACTTTTAGATTTCATTGATTTTAGTTTTGAGATTTTTTATCTCTTGTTCCCTACTATTGTAATCATTTAATTCTCGACATTCACACAGGCACCATTGGATTTCATTGTCTTTAAAACATGTTTTTAAATTGTCAAGTGTTATGGTTTATACATTTTTAACTGATCACCACCACTGTCATTTGGCAAAATTTTATCGTAATTTTAGTTTTTAGAGAAATGTTTATTGTGATGATTTTACTTTTATCTCCGTATACCCCCCTGGGGTGGGTCGGAGTTCAACCTATTATACAAAAAATGCCCGAATCTACAGAAACGGCTGATCAACAAATTGCTCCTGTCACTGTAAAGCCGCCACCTTTTTGGAGAGCCAATCCAGAATTGTGGTTCAGACAAATTGAAAGTCAGGTCACTCTTGCTGGAGTAACTACAGAGTCAACGAAATTTCACCACGTAGTTTCTGCTCTACAACCGGAGGAACTGGCGATTATCAGCGATATTGTTATCAGTCCACCTGTAGATAAGCCGTTCACTGCACTTAAAAAGAGATTGTGCGCTCAATATGCTGAATCTGAAGCTCAACGCTTAAAGGATTTGATATCGGGAATGCAACTTGGTGACCGCCGTCCTTCAAGACTGCTTATGGAAATGCGAAATAAAGCCGGTACGACAATTAACGACGAACTTCTTAAGTCTTCATTTTTGCAGAGGTTGCCTACTAATGTTCAACAGATTTTGGCAATTTCCAACGACAATCTGGGCAAGCTGGCGGAGATGGTGGATGGTATTATGGCTGCGACAACTAACGCACAGTCAGTCAGCGTAGTTGCTGGTTCTACGGATCAGGCGGAGTTACGGTCTTTATTGACAGAGATCACAGCTCGTCTCTCACGGTTGGAAGCCCGTACAAGTAACCGGTCAAGAAGTACTAGTCAGAAACGCTCTACTAGCCGAGACCGACCGTCTGCAAATTCACAGTATTGCTGGTATCATAAAGTATTCAAGCAACGAGCGACAAAATGCCGACCTCCATGTTCGTTCCAGCCGGAAAACTGCTGAAGCCGTCATCCCGTCAAAAGGGTGACGGCGAAGCGATGATTCAGCGACTTTATCTGACGGACAAGTCTACATCCTCACGTTATCTCATCCATACGGGAGCTGACGTCTCTGTGATACCTCGTGCTGCCTATGCATCCAGTGATCATTCTTCTCAGATGAAATTGTTCGCCGCAAACGGTACAACCATTCCAACGTTTGGCCAACGCCTGTTGAAATTAGACCTCGGACTCAGAAGAGAGTTCAGCTGGCCTTTTATCATCGCTGCCGTGCCTCAACCAACTATCGGAGCTGACTTCTTACGCAATTTTGGTTTATTAGTCGACGTCAAAAATGATGCAGTAATTGATCCTTTGACCAACTTGCAAACAAGAAGTACCCGGTATGCTGGGATTACTTCAACGGTAAAGGTAATTTTAGAGAACTCTAAATTCCACCAGTTGTTGACAGAATTCCCTGCTCTGATTAGGTCAGGTGTCACGCCAAGAAAAGTTAAGCATGGAGTAGAACATTGGATACAGACAAAAGGACCGCCTATTTTTTCAAAACCTCGACGTTTATCGCCGGATAAGTTGAAAGCTGCAAAGCAGGAATTTGAATTTCTGGTAGCATCAGGGGTTTGTCAGCCTTCCAAAAGCTGTTGGGCAAGTCCGTTACACATGGTTCTAAAAAAGAATGGCGACTGGCGACGGTGTGGTGATTTTCGTCGTCTTAATGGTGTGACCGTTCCAGATAGGTACCCTGTTCCCCACATGCAAGACTGTTTTCAGGTTTTGGAAGGTAAAATGATATTTTCTACCTTGGACCTGGAAAAAGCATATTATCAGATTCCAGTGCGCAAGGAAGACGTGCCAAAGACTGCGGTAACAACGCCGTTTGGATTGTTCGAGTTTTTATATATGCCGTTTAGATTATCAAATGCTGCCGCAACTTTCCAACGCTTCATTCATCAAGTCTTGGGTGAGTTCGAATTTTGTGTACCTTATTTTGATAACGTATTAGTAGCTTCGAAGAACGAAGAAGAACATTTAATTCATTTAAAAAGAGTTTTTCAACGTTTTGCTCAATATGGTATAACACTCAACGTAAGCAAATGTGTCTTGGGACAATCTTCAGTAGAATTCCTAGGGCATTGTGTAACGGAAAAGGGTATTACTCCGCTTCCTGATAAAGTTTCTGCAATTGCTAATTTTCCTCAGCCAGTTACAATTAGAGAGCTGCGTCGATTTCTTGCTGTCTTGAATTTTTATAGAAGATTCATACCGAGAGCTGCCCACACTCAAGCAATTTTGAACGAATATTTAAAAGGTGCTAAGAAAAATGATAAAAACGTAATCAAGTGGTCTGAGGAAGCAGTTGCTGCGTTCGAGAAGAGCAAGAAGGAATTGGCGAATTCAACCAAGCTGTACCATCCTGTCATGAATGCAGAGTTGGCGATGGTGGTAGACGCTACAGATACTGCGATGGGTGCTGCTTTGCATCAGCGGATCGAGAAAGAGTGGCAACCACTTGGGTTTTATTCAAAGAAGCTTGCACCATCTCAAAGAAAGTACAGTGCTTACGACAGAGAGGTCTTGGCTGCATACATGGCAGTCAAATACTTTCGGCATATGGTAGAGGGTCGGCCGTTTACTATCTTCACTGACCACAAGCCGCTGATATATGTCTTTAAGCAAAAGGAAGATAAGTGTTCGCCAAGACAATTGCGTCATTTGGATTTTATTGGCCAATTCACTACGGATATTCAGCACGTGAAGGGAATAGATAACGTGGTTGCAGATGCGCTGTCCAGAGTAAACATTGCTACCATAGAAACACCTTCCAACATCAATTTTCAAGAAATGGCTAACAACCAAAAAGGTGACCAGGAACTAGCCGAAATTTTAGCTCAAACCGGTAACTCATTTTTGGTACTTCAACCATTCGTAATAGGTGATCCTGGTGTGGAGCTGCTTTGTGATGTATCAATCAAACGGATTCGACCATTCGTACTCGAAGTGGGCAGAAAAAACGTTTTCTCCAGACTGCATTCTATTTCACATCCAGGTATTAAAGCTACTGTAAGGTTGGTGGAAGAGCGATATGTTTGGCCTGGTATAAAGAAAGATGTTAGGACATGGGCTCAGCAATGCTTGGCTTGTCAACGTTCTAAGGTGACACGTCACACGCAGAGCAAGCTTGGTACATTTTTTCCACCAAATGCCAGGTTCGAGCACGTGCACATCGACATCGTAGGTCCCATGCCGCCATCAGAAGGTTTTCGCTACTATCTTACTTGTGTCGACCGTTTTTCCAAGTGGCCAGAAGCTTACCCGCTCACAGATATAACAGCCAAATCTGTTGCTGAGATTTTCTATGCTAGATTGATTGCTAGGTTTGGAATACCTCTACGAATCACAACAGACCAGGGGACACAGTTCGAAGCCTCGCTGTTTGATGTCCTGACTAAGTTCCTGGGTTCGGCCCGTCATCGAACAAGCCCTTACCATCCCGCAGGAAATGGTCAAGTGGAAAGATTTCACAGACAGATGAAGGGAGCGATTAAAGCCTACAGTACAAGTCGGTGGACCAGAGTTTTATCTACCATACTTTTAGGTTTTAGAGCTGCATGGAAGGAGGACTTGCAAGCAACGACAGCGGAAATGGTTTATGGAACTCTGATACGACTGCCTGAAGAATTTTTATGTCCGTCTACTGGTACAGCCGATCCCGCAAATTTTGTTGGAAAGCAAAAAAAGACCATCCAGGAGTTTCTGCCAGTGAAGTCCAGACATCAGGGTCATAGAGCAGTTTTTGTAAGTAAAGACCTTTCGTCGTGCAGTCATGTTTTCCTGAGGACCGATGTCCTGAAAAAAGGCCTGCAGCCCCCATATGAGGGTCCATTTCAAGTACTGAGTCGAGGGGAGAAGGTTTTTTAGGATTCTT
This sequence comes from Parasteatoda lunata, assembly GCA_949128135.1. Classification (NCBI taxonomy): domain Eukaryota; kingdom Metazoa; phylum Arthropoda; class Arachnida; order Araneae; family Theridiidae; genus Parasteatoda; species Parasteatoda lunata. Next base: position 104,052,464 of record OX421974.1, on the reverse strand, counting down.
ATTTATGGCCGAGAGAGTACGGTAAACGTTGATCGTCTAAAACCTACATATGTATCCCGAGATGATCAGGACATATTTCCTAAAAGCGAATCAACAGCTAGGAGCGAATCTACAGAGGATGAACCTACTATTCCAGAGCCTGGTGACATGCCAAAAGAGGTTAAGACACGACCAGGCCGTCGAGTTAAGTTTCAGTGAAAGTATCAGCAATGAGCTGGAAAAGTCTCGCTACCGCAGTTAGGGGGCTATTGTAGAGGCTGTTGATAGCAACAGCTGAGATAGCATGAAAACCCGAGGTAGAAGGATCGAGGATGGGATCGAAGACCGAAGGTACGAGGACGAACCGGAATAGTTCCTGCGCGGATGAACACCGGCGGAGGAGCACAACCGGCAGTCACGGCAGGGAGTGAAGAGGCTGATGTCCAGTACTTAAGGAGATGACAGTTTGCCATCAGGAGGGTTGTTGTGCAGCGTCCGAGACTTCGCCACGAGATTCCGTTTCTACCCGGTGACGCCCACCTGTAGTTTGAGATGTTTACAATCGAAATTTAAAGTTTTTAATTGATTTTTATAACAACTTTTAAATATTTTTAACAAATAATCAGTTAATTGGAGTTTGTTAGTTTCTTGATGGTTTTGTTATCTTTGACTATTAAAGAAGATGTTTCATTGCCATATTGTTCCATTTGACGTCTTACATTCCCATCACCGAAACCTATACATTTATCAACGACGGTTATAAAATAAAATAAAATTGAAATATATTCTTTAATTTAGTTGTACGAATAACCCCAACTGAAAAATCAAAATTAGCCTCATTTGAGCATGAGACATTGCATACAATTGTTTTACTTCAGTTAGATTCCTAAGTTGTTGCTTCTGGGAAATATTTTAGTAATTGATATATAATTTAGAAAATAAATTTTTTAAAAATTTTAATGTATGATTTTGCTATTTTGAAACATTTCTTACTTTAATTTTTAAAATAAATGAAATATTAGGAGTAGATTTCTTGTCTCTTTTTACTTAAAATAAATTATTAAAAAAAAAAAAAATTGAAAATAAGAATCACTAAAGTTTAATGTTTATAAAATTAGCATAAAATGTATAGATACTAAGTTTCAAATTGAACAAAATTTAAAACAATTAACTTTTCTCTAAAATTAAATAATAATTCGAATAACAGAACTTCAAATTAACTGATCAGTCAGTTTGGCGAATAAGTGTTACACCTATGATACATGATTAGATATAAGAGCTGAAGAACCTATATGATGTCTGATTTATAGAGACGCTTTTCTTTTCTCTCACACTCAAAGAACCTTCAGAACGAGTAAAATGGAAGTAAATTCGAGTAACGAGTAAATTCGAAGCATGAATGAAACAAGCAGAAATATTGTTTTCTTTGAAATAAAAACTAAAACAAACTGATTGTAAACGATAAAAATCGTCATTAGGGAAATGTAATTCTCAATAAACTAATTTTCATTTGAAAAGCGAAATGGGAAGTAATAATAAAAGTTTTATAAATGCATGATATTTTCATTAATTGTTCAATATATTGTTATAAGAATAACATTCATTAAAATAATCATTCATTTATTTTTGCAAGGCATTTTACTTTTAGTAATTTCATAAGGTTAAGCGAAATATGAAATAAATAATGGATTGGATACAATTATAATTAAAGGTTTCGTAGGTAATTGGTTAAAACAAATGTCCTAAATTTCAGAACCCCTCTAACTCTTTCACTGAACCCTAGAGTTACAAAGAACACCATTTTGGAAGTCGTTGTCGAATGATTAGTTACCGATTAACACTGATTCAAATTTAGTTATCTAGAATTAATTTCACTAAGATTAATTTCGAGTAAATCTTTTAAATCAATTAGTTCAAAAGATTTACTCAAAAGAGTGATTTGTCTATGAATCGCGGCTAACTCTGAATATTCAAGTTTTATCACAATCAAGCAATGCGAAATGGATTTCAGTTTATAACTTAATTATTTTAATCCAATCACGACTGTTTAAACATGATTTAAGTCTATTGAAGATCAATTGCAGTAAATAAAGAGAATCAGAAATTGAAATTTGACACAGTTGTTTTGAGAATATTATTAATATTAATCTTAAGTATTAACATTTAATGCTAATACTTAATAATGTCGGGCACACATGCATACTTACAAAATCTTTTTATATATGCAAGTATATTAATCAATTTCAGGTTTCACGTGAGGAATGAAACCATGCAATCGCCCAACTACACATTTAAAAGCATTAGCGGGTACTTGCACACTTCAAGAAGAAGAAGATCACGGACACCCGTGCATGTGACCTATGACGCAGTGCCAGCTGATCGTTTATAAGCAAAATAGCGTGTTAAAGTTGAGCTAAGTTTCTCCACATAAGTTAGAATGTTAATTAACATGAAGTTAATAAACATGAAGTTAATCAAACACAGCGTCGTATCGAAAATCAAATTTGTTGAAATATAATTATTTCTCGTCTACGTCTTTTACTTAACTTAGATTTATTATTTGTTAATATATTTTATTGCAACTATGATATATTTTTGTTTCGTGTTCCTGGCAACTTCGATGCATAATTAGTTTGTTTATGTTCTACATGGCTTCGAGCATGTCTTTGTGTTAATTAAGAAACATGTAATAAAAAAATTGAAATCTTTGTAAAAGAATCTTTGGGAAAGAATATAGAATGTGTCATTCAAGAGAATTGATTCTTGATGGGATTGACTTACTAGAAAAAAAAATGGAAAGAGCTGTTGTTGCTAACGTAGGTAAATGTCACGTTTCAACAACCAATCAGGATCAAGATACCCACACTACGTCACTTGCAGGTATCCCATTGAAAATGTTACATGCTTTTTCGAAAATTACGATGATTCAAAACCAGCCGCTTCCGATGACCGGCTGGTCCACATTTTTAATAATGTAAAATTTCGAGTATTCCAGAGATTTCAAATCGTATTGACAAAAATCAAGAGAGTATGACAGTATGTTAACAGTAAAATCAAGACAGCATAACAAACTCATATTGCTCAATTGAGAGTGGATTGAATTTTTGCCTTTAACATCTTCATATGGTATCTCTGAATTAACAGACCCAGACAGATGCTTAATTTGTTTGTTTATATTCTACATGGCTTCGAGCCTGTCTTTGTGTATATATAGTGAAATAAGAAATATATAGTGAAGGAATTGAAATTTTTGTGAATGAATATGGAATGTGTCATTTAAAAGAATTGAAGCTTGACGGGATTGGCATACTCACAATAGAATGGAAAGAACAGTTGCTAACGTAAACAATAACGTTTCATCAACCAATCAGGATCGAGATACCCGTACTAAGTCATTTGCAGGTATTCCATTATATGCAAAATAAACAAGTAATTTCAGATCCACATATCCGCATTGATTTCTATGTGCTTATGGGATGTAAAAAAAAAAGATAATTATTTATTGAAAAGTACACAATGAACCTTTAGTGAAACTCGTTTTTAATTAAATAAAGCTAGCTAGCAAACATCACTGATGTTATCTTTCGAATAGGTAAAAAAAATTTCTATAGATTAAATTGCACCATTGCGTAACGCTTATCATAGGAAAAAAATTAGTTTTTCACAAGTCTCTCCTAAGAGGTCTATTTAGGACTTTTTTAACGACTTTATAGGAAGGGGAATTGATATTACCGTTCGTACCAGCTGTTCAAATTTTACGCTGTATGTACATTTGTTAGACAGAGAAAACAAGAGCTTTTTTAAATTAATTTTATACTACTGAGTGATTTGGAATAACATTTAATAGTAAATAATTTAGAATTGGTTTTTTTTCCAGTTAAGAGAAAGCTAAATTAATTAAATATTTAAAATGAATATTTTTTTCTGTATTCTTTAACTTTATTAAACATGGCAGATCGCCATACATTTTGAAATAAACAAAAAATATTAATTTCTTGAGTAATAAATTTAACAAGTAGTAATTCCCTAACAAATGTTTTGATTTTTTTTTTTCTTTTTTTTTTTTCTTTTGAAAACAAAAGCATAAACCACGACCTGTATTGTTCTGAGTAATTTAGAACCAAGTATAAGAAAATATTCCAAAGTTATAACTAATGGAAAATAAAAAATAACACATCCATTTTCTAAATTGAAATCATCGTCTAACTCAAATATTTTGTTCAAAGTTATGTATTCAAAGCTTTGCCTTTAAATTTTTTTTTTTTTTTCTTAGTTCAAATTTCCTCACCTAGCATTCAAGATTACTCGACTTCTAATAAATCCATAAAGTTAAAATATAGTAATTATTTTGTGAAAAGTATGTTGTTTAAAATCCTACTAGCAATTAAGTATTGGTAAAAATTACATTAAAAAATTCAAAAACCTATTTTTGATTTTAGATTAGTTGGAGAAAATAGAACATTGGAATTTTCACAATGAAATCAAAAGCACCTAAACCTCTTAATGGAAGGGAAAAAGCGAAACTTCTAAGAAAAGTTTTTATCATCTCTACTTATTTCTATACATCAAGTCCATAAACTTTTAGAAAACTCATTTCAAACTTATCAATTTGTTCCTGCTTTTATCTCCAAATTACCTTATCTCTAAAATAAAGTTTGTTTGAAATATTTTGTCTGTGGTGGTTATAAATCCATTAAATTAAAAACAAAAGAAACTATTTGCCGGATTGAACCACCTCATTGATTTTATATTGTTATCCCAAAACAATAGAATCAGAAGGCTTTTGTTAGAGTAATTCGAATTGATCACTCTTATTCCATCTTCCATTCTTCGAAATTGCAATTCCATTCCTTTAATTAAATTCTCATATGAAAGGTACCTCTGTGAAAATTTGCTATCGAACCACAGAAAGCACTTACATACCTTTGGGATTTCATTTTACACTTGCTCCTACTCTCATACTAAGAATTTTCCAGAAGAACTATTCATTAGCAGAATTGTTCCTGCAAATCTATGGAAATACAATTTCAAACATTTGCGTTGAATTCATCGCTCTATTAAGCAATGCGTTTAACTTAACTTAAAACTAATCAGCGACACTCGGAAAAATGTTGAATATTGAGTTTTTTTTAATTATTATTATAACAAGAATAATCTAAGGAGGTTAAAAGTTTTTAAAAAAAATTAAAGAGAGCGTTGTGAGAAGTAAAAAATGCGTTAAAAAGTAACAAATTAAGTTAAAAATAAGTTGACTAATTAAACAATTAACAAAATTCTTAAGAAAAAATAATAAAAAGTAAGCGTTTAGCTGTCATTGTATAATGTAATTTATAAAAATACAATAATTTAATATTCATTGCTGCCATCTATAAAAAAATTAGTTACTTAAACTTACTTAAAAAAAATTTGATTTTTATTAAAACCATAATGAAAATTACAAAAAATACATATAAACAGATAAAAGAAGAAATAATTTCCTTTAGCATAATTTTTTTTGTACTTTTAATTTTTAAAATAATTTCAGTGTATTTATTTCGTAAACAAAATTACAATTATATGTGACATTCACTTTTATTTCGTTATTCATATAATTTTTTTATCAAATATTTCTAAATCTTCATATTAATGATAAATTATATTGATGATTAACGGATTGATTTATATTGATATGAACTTTACTTTTTCCTTGGGGTAATATTTAACTAAACTAAAACTAAACTCAGCGGCGCGACAGTCCATAGAGGGCCAAGGCCTACTGTGCCCATCTCAGTTTTCTTGTTCTTGGGCTCTGGGGTGCAGATGTTCCGGTGAGGTGGTCTGCCGAACGCGGAACTCCCAGTGTTCAGTTCCCAAGCATGCTTAGTACTCATTTATCGACCCACTGAAGGGATGAAAAGGCTGAGTCATTCTTGCCCGGCCCGAGGATCGAACCAGGGACCTGTGGCACGACAGCGCGAAGCGCTACCTTTCAGCCACCGGGCGTCAATTTCTAATATTTATTATAAGTTATTTTCGAACTTTTTTTCTCTTTTCTTTCACTAATATTCGAATATGGGGCCGGGATAGCCTGGTCGGTAGGGTGCTGGGCCCATGTACAAGAGGTCGTGGGTTCGATCCTCGCCGGCCGAAGACTCCCCGTGTAGTAAATGGTGACTGATGCACGTAAAATCTGTCGAGTCTCAAAGTCCCCCATGTTCCCATAACAAATCAATACCTCTGGGGGTACTGATCCAGGAGTTTCCTTGTCTTCTGGATTGGTTCAAAATTACAAGGCTACGGAGTTGAGCATTAGTAGTCGTAAACCCATGAAATTGGCTCGGCTGTTCAACGACGGTTATAAAATAAAAATATTCGAATATAATATATTATAAAAATTGAGAAACTGCTTTGCACCTTTAACGTATTATTGACGTTTAATATACGTATTATAAGCACTGTTAAATAATTAATCTGGGTTAAAATTTAAATTGAATGAAATAGTTACAATCAAATTATTGTTATACAAAAACTGTGTTTAAAGTTAGAGTAGCAATAAAAATAATAAAATATAGGAACTCTTTTTATCTTAAATTTAATATTCAATAATTAGATTTTTTTTTTAGATCTTGACTGCCCTTAAGAAGGGGTAAAAATTGCAAAGTAAATATAAATAGCATTGGCAAGGATTTAACCCTTAGAAGAGGAAATACCCTCCGAGACTAATGGGTTTAATAGTAAAATTATAAATTTTGGAAAATCTGAAAATGAGTAAGATTATAGTTTTAGAAATATAATTTAAATAAAGATAAATTGGGAAGAAAAAAAACGAACATATAGATCTTTGAACTCACACATTTTCCGACAAACTAAAGATTTCAGATTTCAGGAATGAAAGTATACTCTCTCTCTCTCTCTCTCTCTCTTTATATATATATATATATATATATATATATATATATATATATATATATATATATATATATATATATATATTAATTATTTACTAAAAAGATTTCTTTGTTAGTTTACATAATTTTTCCATGTGCAAATCCATGGCTAAAATTATGTGCAAAACAGGCAATTCATGCTTCTTTCTCTTTTCTATTTTATATTTTTTTCTTAAATAAATATTTTTTTTCTAAAATTATTTATAGTCAACTTCTTTAAATTATCCAGTATAATATTACCTTGCGCACATCCATTTTCGGGCCCATCCTTGGTAACTAACAAATCAAACGCACTTCAGTAATGCAGTAAGAACGCACTTTAAAACAAAACTCCTCTAGTTACGCTATCTCAATTTGCGCTTTTGTTTTCATATTTTGCAATCTGGCAATCTTGTCACGAAAATATTTTAAATCATTCTAGAAAAATTTCCCGTTCATGTAAGTTCATTTGATTTCGCTACTCGCTTTATAGATTATGTTTTAAGTTCTATTCTGTTTTTAATTTGTATTTTATTTTTACTTATTATTTTATTTTATTTGTTTTAATTTTTATATATATATATATATATATATATATATATATATATATATATATATATATATATATATATATATATATATATATATATATATATATATATATATATATATAACTTCTTAAGATTTAAAAAGTTAATTAAAATAAAAAATAACGGAAAATTTTTTTTATTTTATTTATTTTCTTAATTTTAAAAATTTTTCTAATTTCTTATAGCAATTTTTTTTCGTTCTTTTTTAAAAAATGTTCTTTATTTTTTCTATCCATGGTTTCCTTATATATTTAGCTTATAATATTGGTTCTATATGCAGCTTATGCGCACACTACATGAGTTACTTACACGAGTGAATATTTTTTTTTATTATTATTTTTTTTTTTTTTTTTTGCAAAACTTTTCATCAAGATCACTAACGATAGTTACGTAAAAAAAAAGGATATATTGAATCAAATCAAGAGCCATGACAAGTTTGGTGATTCGAGAAAGTTTTTTCTGCATTTATCCTCGTCCCATTTTTCGAAAATACCTAGTTTCATTTCTTGTTTCATTACAAATTTAGAATCCAATCGTTCTTTAGTGTACTCTTGCTGACCCCAAATATATTTGCACAAGGAAAGGAACTTTTCAACTAAAGAAAATACACTTCCGTTTCTAGAATAAAAACGTCACTCTTACGAAAGTTTTTCGCAACTTTTGGAATAAAAACTAAGACAAATTTATAGTAATTGAAAGCACACTCCAAGAAAAAAAATCCGTAACAATTTGTAGAAATTGCTTTCTTCTGCTTTTCAATTTATTGCGTTTTTTATATGGAAAAAAATGTTCCTCCAGTTGCTTACAAAATGTTACCTCTAAAGATTTATGACAATTACTATTGCTTCAAACAAAACTACCCAGATGATTGTAATTTGCATTTATATGTTTCTTTCAAAAATAAGTTTTTTTTTTTTTTTTTTTAGGAATTATTAAAAACAAATGAAGTTTGTCTGTTCCGAAATAGTAAAAAAAAAATAAATAAAAAACTTCTTTTACAAATTTCGAAACAACCCTAAACAACTTTAATAGCATTGAAAAGAAAAATTCTTTCAAAGTTCACTCTTTTTTAAGTACCATAACATGGACAAAACTGATTTCTGAACTTTTTGAAAATATACTCAATGTTTACCGGACCGGATTTAAAAAGGATAAAAAAAATCCGATCGGATAAAGAAAACTACTTTCATACGCTACTGCTGCCTAAACAACTGTAATTGCTTTTTTTCAACATTTCTTTCAGAATTTACTATTTTTTGATGATAAAACCCGATTTACGAGATTTTTGCAAATATATTCGTTGTTTAGGAGATCGGATTCATAAAGGATAAAAAAATAATAATAAATAAATAAAAAATAAAAATAAAACTGATCAAAGGACTGGATAAGAAAAGTATTACTTCCACACACTTCTTCAGCCTAAACAACTTTAATTGTAAATTTTTTTTTCCAAAACTTCTTTCATTATTCACACTATCTTTCCGTTCCATTTTTTTTTTTTTTTTTTTTTTTTTTGTACCCTAACATCGGGAAAATTCATTTCCATATTTTTTGCAAATATATTCAATGTTTTGAAAACCGGATATATAAAGAATAAAGAAAATAACCGATCAATGAGCCGAACAAAAATACTCACAATTACAGTAAAATTTAGACCAATCGACAATATTAGGTTTGACAATATCCCCAAAAAATTTTTATTGTCTATCTCAATTTTGAACACTTTTTGACTAGCTAATGAGTCTTCCACACATCTGCACTAGAGCTTTGTGCTGATTGACTATTCTAGCGTTCGATCTTTTTCTGACATCTCAATCTAAAGTTTTATAGCCTACTATAATTCGCGGAAATGTTTCGTCAATCAATGTTTTAACCACTTTCGACCAAGCTAATATGCTTAATTTTTAATTTGGAGTATTGTGCTGGATTACATTCCAAGTTTTATTCAATGTTGTTTGTGCCTCGATAAAAGAAAACGCTGGTAGTCAAACCATTTCTTATATAGCTTGTTTTTAGACAAAATATAGAATCCTGGCTACGAAGATTTATTAAATATTAAAATGTATATAAAAGACTGTTTCATGTGGTGGGAAATAACTATTAAAAAGTCTTGATAATCACGACATTTATTCATCGCGAAAACAAGCTAGAAATAAAATAATTTTAATACTAGTTTTTTTTTTTTCCAACAACTCTGTTAATTTGTTCAATAACAAATAAACAACTCCAGATCATTTGTTTCCAGATCATCATAAACAAAATTTATCTTTATACTACACTATCTGGCCATTAATGACCGGACAACCCTCATTTCGGATACATGAGGTGCTAGTATCAAGTCAGTAGGGCGTAGGGCCGCCACGCGCCAGAATCACAGCTTTAACCCTTGTATAGGAAGGCTATCCACTAGGTGTTGGTACACGGCGGCAGGTATTGCCCGCCATTCCTTTTGTAACATGACGAAGAGTTGAGTGGTGGTTTTGGGGCGTTGTGGTCTGGCCCTCAACCGGCGCTCCAACTCATCCCAGAGATGCTCAATTGGATTGATGCCGGGACTTTAGGATGGCCAATCAAGCTCTTGCACCCCCATTTCATCAAACCAGTCCGTGATGGCATGTGCTTTATGAATGGCAGCGTTATCGTGTTGAAACACAAACGGGCCATTACCGAACTGTTGCCACAGGGTGGGAAGCGCCGAATTGTCCAGGATGTCTCTATACCCTTCTGCGTTCAGGGTTCCACGCACTAATACGAAGGGTCCAAGGCCAAATCATGAGAAACAGGACCACACCATAATTCCTCCACCGCCGAACTTCCTCCACCGTCCGGTCATTAATGACTAGATAGTGTATATTATAGACCAAAAAATATCGAACATTTTCTGTAACTGTATTTAACTGTAATGCTGAAATCCAGTTTTAAATTGTATATTAAATGACAAAAGTTTCACTCACCTTTTAAAAACAGAAGCGCCCTTTTATCAGTAAATGGATCGCCTTGCATCCCTTTTATCGGCAAATAGAATTTATTCTCAATCAAAATTTTGACCTCTTTCGGTCTAGCTAGAATGCTCAAATTTTAACAGCAACTCTAGCCGATTAGGTCTCTTTTTTTTTTTTTTTTTTTTTTTTTTTTAATGTTGGTAAATTTTTTACCCGTTTGATCACCAACGAAATTCCATCTACTTTCCTACCTTAATTAACTGATACATAACTATAAAGAGAAAAACAATGAAGGGAAATAAAAAAAAATTTGTCAATTACGTTTTTTAAATAGGCTAAAAAGAAGAAAAATATTTCATTTTTGACAGACCTTAAACGAAAACCGTAAGGCGCATCCCTTTCGAAATAAATTACTATCAGCTTCCAAAATATAGGACACTAATGTCCTATCACTATATTTATAAGGGTAGTTTTCATATCACTGTAATCTCTTTCATTTATGCACACTCGTCAGGGAAAGGGTTAAATTAGAGTTCGATGAAGATGTGTATTGTATAAACATTTAATTATTTTCGATTGTAGGAACTATGTATACGGGGCCTAAGGATTTTAAATTATGAACCAGTAAATTAGCCAAATATCAAAAGTATTTGCCAATTTTCGAAAGTCTTCGCCAAATGCAAATCGTAAGAATCTTTTATGATTATTTATTTTCCCATAGAAAACTGTTTTACCGAAGTTTGTTTCAGGTTTATATTATTTGAACCCAATTCTAATTGGTTATGCTGCGCATCTACCGAAAATTACTGTAATCGAATAAATAATATTGATTTGTTTAGAAAAAATCATTTTTACTTAATATTAAGGAACGAGTTAAATACATATTTTTCTTTCCAGTGGAAGAAACCACTCGCCAATACTTTCGCCAAAGCACAATTTTATTCGTCAAATTTACGATTTTATCGCATTCGGCGAGGTGGCGAATGCTTAGCGCGGGCCCTGTATTTATATAATTTGGATTTGAAATATTATTTAAGGGAGGAAGAAGAAACATATAGATCTCTTCAACGATCAACAAAATATACAAACCACAACCGGAAAAAAATTGAAAAGTTCCTCAAGAAAGTAAAAACGAACGATTTTGCTAATTAAAATATCTTTGTAGATTAAAAGAAACAAATCTCGATGTTAAATCAGGTAACTTAATTTTTAAAGTTAAAATCCTTAAAATTTCCAACAGTCTCATGAAGCATTTTTTTTTTTTTTTTAATTTTTCCCTGCTGTGGTTGTGGTTGAGATTGTACACTAAAACAGTGGTTCCCACCAGAGGGGAGGGGAATGCCCCCAAATATAAGAATTTCATAGTTTCAGAGGAGAAGTGAAATTCGTTTGTTTATACTAGTTTTCAGCAAAGATCCCACTGCCTTCTTTACAAAATGTAGTTTACATCATAGATTCCTAAACTTTCTAAAGAGGAGTTAATTTTAATAAGAAATGCTCCAGAAACTGTTCCTGTTGGAAGTTATGAAAAATGGATATTTAAGTCACAGACACGTTTAAAGCGAAATCAGTCAATATTTCCGCTAAAAACCAAATTTATTTTTTTAATCACAAAAACACTCTTTTTAATTTTTTTTTTCGTTTAAAAGAGTGCTATGTAATATTATGAGAAAAAAATTTAGTTGATGAAAATTTCATTTTGGTTTTTTTATAAATGAAATTTGTAAAAAAATTTCCTCCAAAAATTATTTTAATAAAGTACTTTTAATAATTATATGTATATTTCTCAATTATTAACAGTTTTATTTTGTTTTTCTTTAGAATTACACCAAAATTATGAAATTTGTTCATAAATAATGAAAAGGAAGACCTAGCAGATGTCATTAACATATGAGCCACTACCGTTAGACACGTCTTTTTGCTAAATTGATTCCAGTTTAAAAATGGTTCCTAGTTATAGTTTTGGGGTAAAAAAAAATTAGGTAAAATTAATTTAGTAGTTTTTATGATATTATATAATAAATAACATGGTTGATTTTTTTTTTATTTATTTATTTATTTTTTTTTAATCTTGGTCAATTTTAAATGCACTAATTTAAAAAATAAACTGACTAATCAAATCAATAATAGAAAAAATATTATCACCAGTAATTTTTTACAATATTTGTGTGTAATTGTCAACCATTATCTAGATACAATCTGAATAGCAAAGAGAAATAACAAAAGATGCACCACTTTGAATTTGAAAACGTATGATAGTTAGTTTAAAATAATGACTACATATGATGCTGCCATCTACTGTGATATATGGGACAAAAAAGTTTCTCGTTTTTTTTTTTTTTTTTTTTTCGAAGAGTGTCGTAAATAAAATATCTATTTTATGTGACTCACGTGACATTAAACGATTTTTACTTTTTCTTTATTAAGAGAAACGAAATAAAATATCGAAAAGAAAATTTGAAACTAATCCTTTAATAAATAAATCCTTGTAAAATAAATCCTTTTGGATTAAAGAGAAAACTAGTCACTCTCTATTATTATATCTTCAAACCAAGAAATTAAACTTCTTAAAAACTTTTCTGTAACATTTGAAACTATAATTACTATTTATTACATATATAATTATAATAAATAAAGATTTTTTTAAAATAAATAATTGATTCTTATTAATAATTGAAGTTTCCTCAGACGTCCGAATTGGCTATGGTATTTTTCAATCTCACCGCTTTTAACAGTGATTCTTTATTCTTTATTCCTCAATTAACCTAAAAATGAAAGCATATTAGCGAACAGAATTATAATATATAAGCTGACCGAAATCTTTAATTACATTCAATTAATACATTCATTGTGAAACTTCCGATTTTGTCACTGGTGCTGCCATCTAGTAATAATTATATGTAACAAATTGGGAGAAAGCATTGTATGAAAAACTAGTTTTTAATGTCACTATAGCATGTTAAAGTATTCCTACATGTTTTTGAGAAGTCTCTGTGTATATAGATAGAAATGATTCCTTTGCTAATTTAAAATTGTACATTTATCCATTGTGGTAACGAAACAGAAGTTAGTGTTAAAAGTATTATTTGAGTATTACTATAAAATAAAGAAAAGATTTTGTTTTCATTTTAATAAAATTTGGTATTTATTTAAAATAATAATAAATTTTAAAATATTTTCACGTGTTAACTTCATTTCTATGCTAAACAAATCAATATCAAGCAAGTTAACGATGTAAAATAAGGATTTACTTCACGTTTGTGTTTATAAGTAAAAATTATTTTTAGTTTGATATAAATATATATACGTAATTTGCTCTTAAATTTAAAATAATTTTAAATATAAAGAACTCAATACAATTTAAATTTTAATAATTCCATTTTTAACTTTAAAAAAACTTAAAGCTAGCTAAATAGTTAAAATTCCTAATCATTACAAGTTTAGAAATTCATATATTTTTTCAAGTGATTAGAATAGATTTTTACCAAAATTAATTTATTTTTAAAATCAAAAAATTTTAGTAAAGTTTTATTTCTAAGTTTTTTATAACAAAAAGAAAACTAGAATAGAATTTTTTTTTTTTCATTGTATTAAATTGAAATAAGACGCTAGTTATTTATGTAAAGCTAAAATGTATAGGTACTAAATGATACACGTATAGAAATGTTTAATTTAAAAAGATTTTTATAATTTTTTTAGCAAAATTTAATTTAAAAATATGTATTAAAATTTTTAAAATCATCAATTAATCAAAATGTCTAAGAAAATTTTGCTTCAAAGAATAATGATATAATGATTTTTTATTTAAATGTACAACAAAGTGCAGATTTAATAAGCAAATAAATTTTCAGTAATGTTGTCAAGCACAAATTATGAGCGTATTAATTAAATTTATCATAAAAGTTTTTGCATTATCAAAATTTTTTTTCTTTGAAGAAGGAAATGCATGGTAGGAAACAAATATATATATATATATATATATATATATATATATATTGTATTATAGTTATGCAAGCAAATAAATCCTATTTAAATATACTTAATCATACGTTTATGTTATGTTATTTATTTAGTTTAAGGTTATTTATTTTTATTCACATTAAGAGTCATTTATTTATGTTTACTATAATATTACAATATAATTTATATTTAGTCTTCACCAGAAGAAGCGTCAGCAAAATGTTTGATTTAAAAGCGTCAATCTTCAAATCATCAATCTCAAATCTTTAAAGTCTTGCAGCATAGGGAAAGGATATAACACACCAATTAATGATTTCAAAGTAATCAGATAGAAAAACATCTCTAAAAGTTTTTTTCCCTTCATCTTTGGAACTGTTTTTCTTGCTTTTAAGATTCCTTCCATATACAGGGTATCTGCTAAATCTAGAGTTTTAAATCTATGAATTTCCATAATTTTTTATGACCCTTACCAAACACTTTCAATGACTTACACAGGTTAATATTTTATTACTCAAAATAGTCAAAAGAAGATCGTAATGAGTACAATTCCTTCCTGATGTGTGACGCACGAATGCGGATCGTGATGTGTGATTTTTAAATCGCACAAATATGGATCGCCATGTGTATTTTTTTAATCACGTGAATGCAAAATGTGATAATAAATTCGCACAAATACGGATCACGATATTTGATTTTCAAATCATACAAATGCAAATCGTAATGAGGGATTTAAAATCACGCGAATGCCGATCACAATGGGCTATTTTTAAATCATGTAAATACAAATCGAGATGCAGGATTTTCAGATCGCCTGACAGGATTAAGAGCTCCAATACCCCAAATCTATGACGAACTGGGAGTTTCCATGATTTTTTTAGTATCTATCACTGAAAATCATGCATTTCCATGATAATTTTCGATTAAGGTCGAAATTAATGAATTTTTACGATTATCAATGACTTTCCAGATGCGCGGATACCCTGCACATACAACCTAAGGATTCGGTTGACAAAAGTTAGCAGTGGAATGAGGCAAAGGAATTAGTTCGTGATTTTCCAAACCTTCTGGGCAATGCCCAAAGTTATTGAATTTAAAATGTACAGTAGGAGCAGATATTGTCGGCAGATATGAAATCGTTGTAGCAAAGATCAAATTTCGTAAACTTTAGATTATTTAAAATCACTCATTAGAATTTTTGTGTAGTATGCTGCCAAGGCCGGATTTACGTATAAGCTAAATAAGCTGTAGCTTAGGGCCCCGAGATGGCAAGGGCCCCCAGATTCCACTTTTTTTCTTCTTTTTTTAAAAGTTTTATTCGGAGCTGGGGCCCTATGAAGCCCATTAAATTTTTTTTTTCTTTTTTACATTTTCGGTTGCTTTTCAAAATCTAATCGTAGTGCTTAAAAATATGAAATAATTGTTGGCACTACATACATTTTATGTAAATAAAAAGTAAGGTACTAATTTCTAATTCCTTATACTATTTCTAAATTCATAGCATCGAAATATTTATTTAGATATACAGAAGAAAATTAAATGAATTTGGTATACTTAGTTTAATTGCATTGTTTTATAAAAATAATTTATCTCTAATATTAATATTTAAAATAAGTGTAGAAGTCAAAGTGTGAAAAAATAGCCTTATTTCCATGATTGGATTTGACATTCAATACTAAGGTCTAGTTTTATTATTTATGTCTAAATAAACAGTGCGGAAGTAGTAGAACACAAAATAACGCACGTAGAAAAAATTACGACACTTCTCGCAAAAAAGAAGGGAAAAAAAAACTATTTTGGTAGCAAAACCAAAATATGTGGTATTTAAATAATTTATTTGGTAATTTTTCTGTTCACAATGCAACAGTTTATCGAAATTCTGGTTTTTAAAATTATAGCTCTTATTACACACATTTAATAAAAATGCAAAAGTCAAAAATAAAATTAACCGAATTAGTGATTATTATGCCATGCTCTAAGGCAGCGGTTCCCAATTATTTTTTATGCTTCCCTCTACAGAACCCTAAATAATGGCGGAACCCCGACATCACGATTAAAGTTTATTAAGGTAATTGTGAACGTCATAACCTAAAAAAAGACTATTTTTAAAATATTTAATTAGATGAATGAAGATTTTTCATTGTTTCATCATTAACAATCTCAAATAAGGTTTTATATCCCACAGTTAAAATTGAAGTCCTTGTGCTATATCTAGTCTAGTTTTGAATTTTATTATACAAAAGCTGAAAATGAATAATATAAGCCGAATTATAGTTTATTTCTAAATGAACTGAAGAGACTAGTTATAAACGCTAAAAATTATAATTTGGAAAGCTTTTTTCTTCATAAAAGAATTTAGTTATTTTATATTGATTTGAAAAGTGCGGTATGAAATATTAATGTAATATTTTATAAATGCTTATTCTTTTTCTAATTTGTTCAACATATTGTTTTTAGAAACATATTTTCATTTAAAAAATGACATTTCTATTAAATTGGTATTTTACTTCAAATAATTTAATAAAAGAAACAGAAAGATTATATACGATATGATTTATATGTTAGATCTAAATATAATCAGAGATTACAAAAGAAGTAACTAGAAATTATAAAAGTATTCATCCCCGGTTATAAAAAGTACTGATTTGCTCTAAAACCATAAAGTTCCACTGAACACAGTTTGGAACTACTTTCCTAAGGTATCATGATAAAATTTAAAAATTTAACACACTTAGTACCAAACAGCATGGCAAAAAACTATATTTTTATTATGTTAATTTCATGAGAAGTCATAACCACATCACTATTGAAAAAAACTATCCCGTATTTTGGTGTTCCCATAAATAATGTAAGTTTTACTATATTCTAATAGTTTTGACCATACTTTCTTTTTTCAGTGTGGTATGTGCCATGATTCACATTTTATAAAAGGTACTGTATTGTCGCATGCAAACATATATTTTTTCCCAAAATTTCGGAGAGCCTTCTATTTTGACACCTCAAATTTTTTTAATAAAATTATTTTTTCGCAAAATTTAAGGAAAAAAAACACGTGTCTAAAACTTTTACATAAATAACATATCCGGAAATTTTCGACAAAATCAAGAATGTCAAGTATCCAAATGACTTAATTTATTAAATTTTTTAAAAGAAATAATAAAAAAATTTGCAAAGCAGATGTGTATATTTGGGGCGGAAGATTATGAAATCTAACTCGAAACTGTGAGATTGTGGGTTCTACTCCAACTGATGACAGTTTTTTATTTTTATTTCTTTATACTGAAAAATGTTTTTCGTATTTTTTTTTTAAAGTATGCATGTTATAAACTAATCATTTGACAATTATTTAAAAAAACTAGAAGGCTCCGCCACTTGATCACTTTGCTCAATAACCCCCGTGGTTGCTTCTCATTAATTATTGCAGATAAGAGGAAAAACGGTTTATTTCCATTTTTCTACACAAAAATTACGATTGCCATTTACATTTTGAAGATGACTAAATTTAAGCAAATCAATAAAATTGGAACCTCCCGCAGAGTTATTACTCAGTGAAGATGAGCTCAAAGGATAGAGCATTCGCCTCCGAATGAGGTAAACCGAGTTCGAATGCCATTGATGGCTGCTGGTCAATATGAATTCTACACCCGGCTTGCACCGACCACAGTGCTGACGTAAAATATCCTCAGTGGTAGACGGATCATGGGTTAGAGCCCCCTTGCTGTCAGACTAACCGTTTGAGGCTTTCGTGGTTTACCTCTCCATGAAACTCAAATGCGGATTGGTTCCATCCAAACGTCCTCCACGAAGGCAAAAATTTCATCAAATACTTGATGATGAAATTCTCTTGTTTGCTGGAGTGGGTTCAAAATTACAAGACTACGGAGTTGAACATTAGTAGGCGAAACTCGAAATTGGGTGGGCTGTTCAATGACCGATTTATAAAATAAAACTAATAATTTGGCCGCAATAGCCTGGTTGCTAGGGCAATGCACTCGTGTTCGTGAGAATGGGAGTTCGAATCCAGCAGGCCGAAGAATACCCATGTATAAAATTGTGACTGATGCATTTTAAATCTGTCTCGTTCACAAAGTTCTCATAACAAATCAATACCTCTGGGTACTGATCCAGGAGATCCCTTGTCTTCTGCATTGAGTTCAAAATTACAAGGCTATGCAGTTAAGCATGGGTAGTTGTAAACTCAAAATTGAGTCAGTTTTTCAACGGGGGTCATAAAACTAATAATTAAATTGTATTTCTTTCTAACTCCTTGCATATTTTCTACACACCCTCATAATTTCATGTTTCTAAGTCTCTTGATTTTGAGCAGCAAAGCAAAATGTAACGTAAAGAAATTTTTTTAATAATTTAATGTTAATACTCAACAATAAAAAATAATGACAGTTTTCCTCAGATGCATTTTTTTCAGTAGCTTGGGGTCCCTCCAAGCTTAAATCTGGCCCTGTATGCTGCGAGGATTAAGTGAAGATATTAAATCACTGCTCAATTCTCGTACCATGAGTGTCAAACTTGTTGCAGCAGCTAGAATAAAATATGTGAACATGAAGCTAGAGATGGCAAAACTAAGATATAGATCAGTTCAGCCTCTTTTCTCCAAAAAAGCATAATTAAAATATGTAGTAGGCATAAAAAATTAATCTTCATAATTCAGTAAGCCAATGAATACTACTCCATTGAAAATCTTTATAGCTAGCTCTAAATATAATAAAAAAATCTGTATGAAAAAATTGGATGGTTTCTTGGATAGAGTGTTTAAGTGAAATTCAACGCGCAACTCCAAGATTGTTCTGATCTAACACAATGAGGGAAGAGATATACTTTAAAAATTAGGAATTGATTGAAATTATGTTTTTCTTTCTAAAATGTTGCGCGAATGTAAAAAAATTATTGATCGAAATTTAATTTATTTAGAATATTCAAATCATTAAACAAGCATAAAGAAATGAAGCTTGTTTATTTTATAAAACTTATCAAACTTAAACTTTGTGAAAATGAAATTTTTTCAAATTTTCAGTTAATTTAAATACAATTTGCAACCTAAAGGTAATAGATTTTTTTTAAAAAATTTGCAGATTTTATTCATAATACAATCTGCAACTTTTCTCCACTAAAGCGTTCCGAAATTCGAAAAAAAAATATTTTTTTTAACCCACTCTATTTCAGACGGCATTGTCTAGTTTTAACAGGGTTATTATAAAGCAAGTTTTCATGCAAGCTAAGTGTGCAATATTTGGACTGTTTGTGAATAAGTTTCTGTGGTTTTCATAAGTTTTTAACCTAATTCACCAGAATAAAAAAAATACCCAGATAAATCCAGGTTTTCGAGGCAGATGGCCACCTCCTTTGAGCATACTTAATGACCCAAATAATATGCATGTGCAGCAGAATCAATAAGCAAAATTTTAAACTATTTCCCTTTTTCTGAAAAAACCTTGACCACACAATCATTCAACCAAGCAAACATTTGAAATCATATTGGGATCAATTTAATAGAACCAGAGCTAGTAGCCTGTAATGAAAGTCTTAAAATTTCAACCAACCTGTATTAGGCAACACAGATGAATAAAAAGATGAGCAATATTTAGTAGGTGGCAACGTAACACCATTACCTGAAATTCCCTCCTAGTTTAAAGATAAAATTTTAATGCTTTTAAACAAAATGTTATAAAATTCTTTCCATCAACTAGTTCTGTTTTTACTGTTTAATTTCCTTTTAAAAATGACATAATTCAAATTAACAAGTTTAATTTTTATTTTTCTTAAAAATTTTAATTTATTTAAATTAAAATTAGACATTAAACTATTTCCAAACATAAATTAGAAATCATGGAAAATTAAAATTTTCAGAATTTTAATTTTACGAAACAAAATGTATGATACAGTAAATGTAAGTGGATCTAACAAAACAAGTAAAACACAATACGAAATTTATGATATTTTTATTTGCAAAATAATGAACAAAACCATCATACACATTGAACAAAGAGACTTCTATTTCAATAAACATGAAGCCTCTATGAAACTAAATCATTACAATGTTTATTTTAAACAGACTATATCTACTAATGAGTTTTTTTTGCTCAACTATTACATCAATATTATCTATGTAGATAACTATATATTTTAAGAATAGCACTTTACCTCACATATAAATAATCATTTGAAAATACATTAAAACATTTTTAATGCAGTAAAATTTAACTCTAAATGGTTACATAAATTAAATTTGAAAACATTTGTAAAAACTTGCATAGATCAAAGAATAGTTCAAAAAGATTAAAAATTTTTGATAACTACAAATTTTAAATATGATTAAATCACAAAAAAATATAAACAAGATGGAATGATAAACTGTGGGAAAAGAAAATCATTTAGGAACTCTAAAATAAAAAATCTAAAATTATTTGACACTTTCATTGAAAATAAGAGGGCAGTATAAAAGAAATATTAAGAAATTGATAATTTGCACAAACAACATATACATAACTATATTTAGTTTTAGTCAAATATACAATTATGTTCAATTGTTTCACCAACAATAAAGCCAAAACAGTAGTAATAAAGTTGATATCATGACAGCATTTAAAATTTTAATGAATTATATGACAAAAATGTAGCGTAACAAAATAAGCTGTAATTCTTAACAAGCTCGATGAAAATGAAATTATTAACTTACAACCAGTTGCTCCACCATGTGACTAATATTTATCAGCAATGTTAAAATGCATGGATAAACAAGTCTCACAACATCCGCACTTGAACATTGCTAATTTAACATATACCGCAGATCTAAAAGTAAATTATAAATAAATTTTTACTTCATTGCATAAATAAAATTTGCATATTACAATGAAATTTGCATAGTATATTGAAATTTCCATAATACATATTACAAAATCATAGGCATGTTAATGCAGGGTTCGCAATCAATCCAGGCATGGAAAAAAAAAATTTGAAATTCAAAACATTGTGTTTCAGCAAATTTCTTGAATAAATTGTAAGTAAATAAAAACTAAGGATTTACACAAATAAAATAAGTTAAATGATCTAATTGTCACAAAAATTTCACTAGAACGAGGTTACATACATAGATATTTAGTACTAGATTTGATGTCTTTAACTTAATAAAATTAAAATAAATCAGAATACTGGCTGATAAAATGTTTTCAGGTGTAGGAGCAATTTAAAATATGGTAATTAGTCTATCATAATTTGACAATTTTTTAAAAAAATAAGATTATTTTTAAACCCTGCTTTAATGTCATATCAAGTCATTTAACACAATGGTTCATTTAAAACAATCAGGACTAGATTTGATGATGTTAAAAATAACATTAAAATTCTTAAGTATTGACTTTGAAAATGTACACAAAAATTCTACTCCTGAATCAAAAAGATTATCAATAAGATTAATCAATCACATGAAACAAAATTCAGATTTTTATAGTTAAAACTTACAATCTATGAGGACAAACAGCCATTGTGTGCTGAAATGATATGCAAATATATTACTTATTTGTGAGACAAATCAGCAATGAAATACTCTCATATACATCTATAACTGCATGCCGACAGTTTTTTTTTTTTTTTTTTTAAACACTTAGATGGTGCAAGAGAACAGTTTTTTTATTTTAATCTTGTATCAACACCAGATGCATACAACACATATAAAACATGGAGTGACAACAGGGTGCCCACTAGAATTTTGCAAACTTCTATGATTGTAAATTAAACTCTTCTAATCTAAACTTTTGTTAATTTTATCACTATAAATATAACAATAAGATATAATGTTGTTCGATGTAAAATATTAAAATTTTGCATAAACAATGTTCAACAACACAAAATAAAACATTAATCATGTCTTGCTTATTTGTACCTAAACCACCAACTATACTGCCGATATTCCACTTCAATTGAAATAAAAGAAGTACAGTTAAAAAGAAAGAAAAAATCTGATTATTCATATAAACACACTACCCTAACATAGTAATCCCAAGATGCATAATACAATTTATTTTAATAATTAGCAAAATAACTTTAAAAATAAATTTTAACTAATTAAAATATTTTTATAATTTAAGAAATATTACACAAGGGATTACTAGATTGAAATTTGGTGAAATTTGGTGACATTACACTTAAAACACAAATAGTATGTACACTGTCGTAATTCCCTCACATGAATCAATTAAATTGAAAATAAAATGAGTTTTTTTCTTAAATATATCTAACAATTTCAAAAGTGTTTTTAATCTACAATATGGACACCCAAGATTACAGGGAGACAGGGCAGAGAGATTTGAAACAAAAAGGATGACAGGTTTACAAAATATACAAGAAAATACCAGTATCCATCATAAAAATAAAAATCTTTGTTCTTTAGAAATTATTGCATTCAATAAAATTAAGAATTCAGTATATTACACAAGGATTTTATGAGAATTTTTATGATTCAATAATACATATTAAGTGTCAATTTAAAAATACTCAGAGGAGATAAAAATCTTTTAAACATAATAAATGTAGTATGACAAAATAAAATTGTCTTCAATATCAAGATAAAAATATAATTAATAGAATGGATACCTGGCATCTACAAAAGGAAAAAAAAATTAATTAAAATGGCAGGGAATCAACAAATATAAATTATTCAGTCAAAACTCATGTGCAGTCAATATAAATAACCATTGTTTGGCTAAGACTCTGCCCATGCATACATTCCCAGATTACAGCTTAGTCGTAAGTATAAGAGCTACAATGAGCCCATACAACCCAAGTACTTCAGCAAAAATAAGGATAAGGATCATTCCAACAAACAGTCTCGGCTGTTGTGCAGTTCCTCGCACGCCAGCATCACCAACGATTCCAATGGCGAAACCTGCAGCCAAACCACTGAGGCCTACGGAGAGCCCAGCTCCAAAATGAAGAAATCCACTGCAAGAAAAAACATTGTTAGATAGCATGTCTTATTAGAAGAAAATAGATAAACTAGTAGAATTTTTTTTAAAGAACATTTTGAAGACGGAAATTTTTTTTTTTAAGTATACTAAAAAATTTTATTAAATTACATTCATATTACAATAGGGATGCACAACCTGCGGCCCGCCAACCCTCCATGTGCGGCCCTCGGCCGCAATCTGAATGAAATGAAAAAAATAAAAAATAATGTTGAAAAAAAAATTTCGGAAATTTGAAATTTACACATTTAAGTTTTTGAGGCATCCAATTTCAATCAATGTAGTTTTCGATCGCTTTTTTTCGATGGTTACCTCTACAGATTTAGGCATAGTTTAGAAAATCCCAGTATTTTTAATACATCATTATTACGATATACGAATTTCTAATTTTAGTTATTACTTTTGACGCTCTTCGAGTGCACCGATTTCATTGTAAATCCAATGACTTTGCAGTAGTTATTGCTGCCCATTTTCACGTACTTTCTGAAATCGCGATTTTTGAAAGTTATTTGTGCAAACTTCATGAAAAATCTAAATGACTTTTGATCCTTTTTCAGCAGTTATTGCTACGCCTTTCTTCATGGGTTTTAAAATTTTGATATTTTAGCATCATATTATTACGAATCGCGATTAAATAATCGCTCATTTAGATAACCATTTTTTGACATGGTTTATTTGCACCGATTTTATCGCAAATCAAATTATTTTTCAATCGTTATTTTGGCAATTATTGTTACATTATCGGGACTACAAGGTTTTGAAAGTCCCGATAATTTTTATACGCTATTGCAATACTTTAATTTTGCATTTAAATACCTAAAATTTAGACGCGTTTTATTTGAGCCAATTTCACAGTAAATATAAAGAGATTTTGATAATTTCTTAGACAGTTATAATGCTTTTACCTGCGATTTAAAAAAATTCTGATATGTTTAATACTATAATTTGACAGCAACGCGAGTTTTGAATAAAATTATTACTTCTTACGTGCTGTATTTGTGCCGATTTTTACATAAATATAAGAGGTCTTTCGAACACTTGTTTTTTTTTCTTCTTTCCAGTTATCGCTAAATTTTTACTTGTGATTTAGAACATCTTGATATTTTAGCAAAATATTACAACTTTTAAAATTTGATACTGTTTTAATTTTTTTTTTTAAAACTTAAAAAGTAATTACGTATCTTAGCAAAATCGACCCCTTCCTGAAGGGAATAAAAATAAAAACAAGTTGTGTACATTTATATTAAACTTGCTCCCTTTTGCTAAAAAATAATTCAAAACATGTGCATATTTCTTTTGTCCCAAGAACAAGTGCAAGTTTAACATCACACACCCAACCTATTCTTTTTGTTGTTACATGATTTAAAAATCCCATGTCGAGATTCGTATTTACAAGTTTTAAAAATCATACGTTTAATTTTTTACGTAATTTAAAATTCACATATCGTAATTCGTATTTACGCGATCTTAAAATTGTGCATCGCATTTCATATGAACAATAACGAGATTTAAAAAACACGCATCGCGATTCAAATTCACGAGATTTAAAATATCATGCGTTGTTACTCTTCTCGAAATTCAAAAATCATACATCGCGATTCATATTCGTGCGATTTAAAACCATATATCGGGACTCATATTCACACATTTTAAAAATCATGCGCTGTGAGTAGTCTTTTCACAATTTAAAATTTAACATCTCAATTCGTATTCACTCGATTTGAAAATCACACATTGCGTTTTTTATTTACTTAATTTAAAAATCACACATAGCTATTCATATTTAAGCAATTTAAAAATAACACATCACTATTTGTATTCACGCGATCACCCCACCCCTCCCCCCAAAGCTCAACCTATAAAATATTTAAAATTTTAGAATTGCTAATTAAATCAAGATTGAAATCAAGCATAAAGCAAAAGTATGTGGATTTGCAGAAAGCAGCAAGTTAGGCCATACCTCCGTTAAATCAAATGAATAAAATGGACAGCAAAATTTTATAGTGATGAAGCTCTGCTGTTGTTAGTTTTCTAAACTTACATGGAAAATCTTAATCAGTAAATGACCCCCAGGTACAAGTATTAGCAAGAAAATTCACACGCACCCTTGTTTTAAAACCATGAAGAATGATTCGAATACCCAGAATGCAATCACCTCCGAAGAGTATTTAAATTATTTTTTGCTCAGGCATGGGAGAGATAATTTTTATATTTATTTTTAACAAAGTTGTAGGGTCAGATGGGATAAATAGGGTAAAGTGGGTATATGTTAAAAAAAAAACATCTAACTTCTCCTTTTAAATTGATACAATTTTGTTTTGAGATAATTTGAATTTTTAAACACATTTACTGGGATTGGGGCAAGTATTTTTATCTCAGTTATAAAAACTGATAAAAATTAGAACCTTAAGAACAGTTCTACATAGAAATTTAAGAAAAAATTAAAAAGCATGTTAAATTTATTCTGTAAAATTCAAAAACACTTAGCAAACATGTGCATCAAAATAGAAACTGTTTCAATTTTCATGCATGGTATGTTTAAAATTTAGTTCAGGTAAGCATTTGCTTAAAAATGCTAAGTTTAAATATTGTAAAATTTAAATTATATTCAAGACAAAGTACATTTTACTAAGTGCATGCTATTCTCATTTGAAAGAAAAATTTGTTTAAACAAAACAACTGCTAAACATTACTAAAATTATTATAAACTTGTAACTTTATAGAATAATACAGTTAAAAAAAAAAAAAAAAAAAAATTGAACACTCTGAGCTACTTCAGTGCCACAGGAAATTAAAAAATATTTTTGCATTATCTTTAAAATTATATCAGTACAATACAGGGTTGGCAAGTTTTTGCCGCAGGTGGAAAAAACCATGGTAAAAACCATCCTGGCAAAAACAGGTTTTTGCCAAGCAAAGTTGCAAAAACCTATATTTTCCAAAATGAGAGGAAAAAAACACATTTTTGATACAAAGTTATTCCTAAAATTGAAATATATACTCTAAATATATATAATTTTAAAAAAATTAACAAAATTATTATTCCATAATTAAATCATAATGTATTAATATATCATTTTAGTAGTTTTAAACATTATTGATCGGAAAATTAGTCATTATTCTCTTTTTTCCAGTGAAATGAACTTATTTTAAATTAATATAACTATAATTTAAAGCATAAAATATCTATCAACATGTGTAGTTAATTAAAATATACAAGTATCAATGCAATATTTTAAATTTGCCCAAATTCAATACTTTTGTGGTGATGGGTTCACCGCTCATCATAAAATCAAGTGTATTTCATTTTATTATCTGTTTGTCTTTAATCAATTGTGTTTTTACTTATTTTGGAAGTGAACTGAATTAAGAGTTCTGACGTCATCATATTCTTAGAATTGTATAAATACCAGCACGCATATGGCAGCCTGCCCATTATCTCTCCCATCACCTGCTGTGGTGATGTTTCTTGTAATTCAACCCAACTTGTATATATTGTAAATATGTTCAATAAAATATTAGTATTAAAAAGGAGCTATCTTCGCTTACTTCAATGGTGACCCGGACGTCTGACGATACAAGCAACTTTTAGTTTTCATCTTTCCTGTTTTTGCTTCTTGTATTGGTCATGGATTAATAGGAAACTGCAACTATGGCGGAATCGTCTGCAGTAAAAATTCCCACCTTCAATATCTCCGATCCACACCTGTGGTTCCATATGGTCGAAGCAACTTTCCAGCTTGCGACACCGAAGCCGATTACAGAGAGCAAAACAAAGTTTAACTACTGCCTCGCCCACCTTCCTCCCGAAGTAGCCGCAGTTGTAAGGGACGTCATTATAACTCCTGACGCAGACGATCCTTTCAAAAAGCTGAAAGAAGAAATTATTGCACGCTGCGGAGAAACAAAGTCCCAGGAAATTCGACGTTTACTCTCCGGAGAGCAACTAGGAGATCGAAAGCCTAGCGAACTCTTGCGCACTATGCAAAGACGAGCTGAATCTCACGAAATCTCAGATTCCCTACTTTTGGAATTATTTCTAAATCAGCTGCCGCAGCATGTTCAGTCAATATTGGCCGCAATCCCTTCACTGAATGCAACAAGAGCTGCTGAAATTGCAGATAAAGTAATGGAAGTGTCAACTTCAAGTGAAGTTAGCGAAGTTTCTTCAAATCAACAATGCACCTTTGAGCTTTTAGAAGAAGTTAAAGCACTACGAAAAGAAGTAGCAGCATTGCGAACACGCAGTAGGTCTCGCAACCGGAACTATGCACAATTTCATAATCACCAAAGTCAATCCTCATCTCCACATCGAAACTCCAAAATGTGTTTCTATCATCGAAAGTTCAAATTGGAAGCTAGAAAGTGTGTCAAACCCTGCATCTACCAGAAAAACTAAGAAAGGCAAGAGTGAGTGCGACTAACATCTTGCCTCCAACAAATTGTCGCCTTTTTATTAGAGATAGACAATCTAACAAACAATTTCTAGTGGATACCGGAAGTGACTGTTCAATCATTCCAGCAAATAAGGAAGAAAAAACTCTTTCTCCGATACAGACCTTTAAAGCTGCGAACAATACCATTATAAAAGTATACGGTAAGAAATTATTAACTTTAGACTTCGGTCTTAGACGAAAGTTTAATTTTCCATTTTATATTTGTGATGTAACTAATCATATTATAGGTGCAGATTTTTTATACTATTTTAATCTAAAACCTAATATTAGAAAACGTTGTCTAAATGATATTAATACTAATTTAAATTCTCATTGTATTTTTAAAACTGCTGACATTATTTCAATTAAAACTGTTCTTGGTGAAAATGATAATGAAAAATTGTTAAATGAATATCCTGAAATAACGAAACCTATTTGCTCAGACCAAATTATTAAGCATAATGTTGTACATCATATAGAAACTTTTGGTTCACCAGTTTTTGCTAAACCTCGGCGTCTAGCGCCCGATAGGTTAAAAATAGCAAAAATGGAATTTCAACATATGTTAGATTTAGGCCACATGCGCCCATCCAAAAGTAATTTTTCATCACCTTTACATTTAGTTCCCAAGAAAAATAGTTTGGACTGGCGTCCAGTAGGTGATTATCGAGCTTTAAACGCTCAAACTGTTAAAGATAAATATCCAATTCCTAATATTATGGATTTTACTAGTGAATTACATGGAACTAAAATATTTTCTCACATTGATTTAATTCGAGCTTTTCATCAAATACCTATAGCCAATGAAGATGTACATAAAACTGCAATAATAACTCCTTTCGGGTTGTTTGAAAGTACTCGTATGCAATTCGGTCTTTGCAATGCAGCCAGTACTTTCCAACGCTTTATTGACGAAGTAACTAGAGGCTTAGAAGGCGTTTACGCTTTTCTAGATGATATTTTAATAGCTTCCGAATCTCCCGAAGAGCATATGACATATTTAAAATCACTTTTTGATAGACTGCAGTATTATGGTTTAACAATAAATCCCTCTAAATGCTTATTTGGACAGAATAGTTTACAATTTTTAGGTTTCAAAATTTCCGAAAAAGGTATTGAACCTTTAACTGATCGCGTTAATGCAATTCTAAATTTTCCAAAACCAAATACGATTACTCAATTACGTAGATTTCTAGGATTATTTAATTTTTATAGACGTTTTATTCCTAATGCAGCTCATATTTTATCACCTTTAACCAAGTTTTTAGAAGGACAACGAAATATTAAGAAATGTAACAAATCATCCAAAAAATCTGATTTACCGTTAATTTGGACCGATACTTCAAACAAATCTTTTTCTGATGCAAAACAAGCAATAGCCGATGCAACTCTTTTAAAATATCCTAAACCTGGTGCTAATTTAAGTCTGTGGACTGACGCGTCAGATTTTGCAATCGGCAGTTCTTTAATGCAATATCATAATAATGGGTGGGAACCAATTGCATTTTTCTCAACAAAATTAAATAAAAATCAGCAAAATTGGTCAACATACGATCGCGAATTATTGGCAATATACGCGTCAATAAAAAAATTTCGTCACATGCTAGAAGGTAGAAGTTTTACTATTTTTACTGACCAAAAACCTCTAATTTATGCGTTTCAACAAAAACCTGAAAAATGTTCCCCGCGCCAATTCAGATACCTTGATTATATTTCTCAATTTTCAACTGATATTAAACACGTAAAAGGAAAATCTAATTCAATTGCTGATACTCTATCGCGAATAGAAATAAATGCAATTTCAAAACCTCCATTAATAGACTTTAAAAAACTAGAACAGGAACAAAATGAAGATTCAGAATTGAAAGAAATATTAAATTCAAATAATTCATCTTTAAAATTAGAAAAACATTACTTTTCTTTGGAAGATGTTAATTTAATATGTGATTTTTCAACTAAGTACCCTAGACCTTTTATTCCAAAATCATATAGGCAAATTATTTTTGATAATTTACATTATTTTTCTCATCCTGGAATATATTCAACTACAAATTTAATATCTAAACGATTTGTGTGGCCCAACATGAAAGTGGATATCAAAAATAAAGTTCGTTCTTGTGAGAAATGTCAGCGAGCTAAAGTTTTCCAACACACTAAAGCTCCTTTCAGCACATTTGCTCAACCCGACGCAAGATTTTCCCATATCCATCTGGATTTTATTGGCCCACTTCCTATTTCTGAAGGGAAGCAATACTGCCTTACAATAATAGATAGATTCACGAGATGGCCAGAAGTTATCCCTACTACGGATATGACTGCCGAGACCACCGCAAAAGCACTTATTCACGGTTGGATCTCTAGATTTGGCACTCCCGTTACTATAACTACCGATCAAGGCCGAAATTTTGAATCGACTCTTTTTCGAAATCTCACTAATATCTTGGGCAGTAACCACATCCATTCTACTTCATATCACGCGCAAAGTAATGGAATGATAGAACGCTTTCACAGACAACTTAAAAGTTCTATAATAGCACAAGAAAATAATAAATGGACAAAAATTTTACCAATTGTTTTATTAGGTATTCGCACAGCTTTAAAATCTGATATTAATGCAACTTGTGCACAACTTGTTTATGGTACTTCCTTACGTCTACCTTCGGATCTTTTAAACGCTAATTCTTTATATCCACCAGTAACAGAAAATTATGTCACAAATTTAATGGCTGCAATGAGAAAATTATGTCCTGTAGCAGCATCAGCACACAGTAAAAATAAGTTCTATATTAATCCTAATTTAAAATCTTGTTCTCATATATTTTTAAGAGTAGATAAAATTCGTCCTCCACTATCACCTGCATACACCGGACCACACCGGGTAATTGAACGTTCTGTTAAAACCTTTGTTATTGATTTTCATGGTAAGAAAATAACTGTCTCCATAGATAGAATAAAACCAGCTTTTCAAATTTCTGAGAAATTAAAAACAAATACAATTCCAATGGTCGAAAAGCAATTATCTCCAAAAAAGGAAGAAAAACCAATTGTTACAAAATCTGGTCGCCGTGTGCATTTCCCAAAATATTTAGTTAAAGAGTATGTAATATAAAAGCATCTAAATATTTTGTATCTATTAATTGTATTCCAATTTCTAAGTTAGAAATTTTTTCCCAATTAAGACATATAGTTCAATTTACTACTTTGTATTTTATGATTGTTTTTAAACAATCATTATTGGTATCGTGACTTTGTCACTGGGGGGATACTGTGTGGTGATGGGTTCGCCGCTCATCATAAAATCAAGTGTATTTCATTTTATTATCTGTTTGTCTTTAATCAATTGTGTTTTTACTTATTTTGGAAGTGAACTGAATTAAGAGTTCTGACGTCATCATATTCTTAGAATTGTATAAATACCAGCACGCATATGGCAGCCTGCCCATTATCTCTCCCATCACCTGCTGTGGTGATGTTTCTTGTAATTCAACCCAACTTGTATATATTGTAAATATGTTCAATAAAATATTAGTATTAAAAAGGAGCTATCTTCGCTTACTTCACTTTATTAATCATCACAATACAATTTGTGCTGTCCCAACATAGCATAACAGTACACTAGTTTTGAAACATTATTTAGAGTCAACTTATTCCGAATTTTAGAATGTACAAATGAAAAATTCAAAAACACTCTTTCAATGGCAGTACTACTAGAAGGACATGAGTGTAAATGAGACATTAATTCCCAAAATTCACTGGAAATTTTACAAGAATTTAAATTGTGTGGTTTTGTTTGCATTTTGAAGTAATATTGAGAAATGAGGTGATTATCAAAATCTATCTAATAAAACATCCATCTTAGCTTTCTTATGCCTCTCTTTAAATATAGTGTAAGAGTGATATGTAAAATAATACATATCAAAAGTTATTATGAAGTAAAAAAAAAATACAATTTGTTAAAAAAAACTTTTTTTTAAGGATTCTAAAATGAAAAGAGACCAAAAACTTGCAATCCTTTAAAAATTATTACCCTTATATTGATTATTATTTTAAAAATAAATTTTTCATGTAATGTATCAAAATTATTATTACTCATGATTGATTTAAATTTGCTTCAAGTAATTTGTAATAATATTTAATCAGCAATTTAAATAATTTGGTTTTTGCCGGTTTTTACCACTGTCCTGGCAAAACCCCCACTTTGCCGGCAAAAACTCTAACCCTGGTACAATATTATTATACAATAAAAATTAATATCTTCATAAATTAAGTCATTGATATTTTAAAAACATGAAATTCTAAATAAATTATATGCAGCATAATTTAAATGAGTTATGTATATATTTACTTTTATCTCTAATCACATTTATTATTCTACCAGAAAAAATATTTTCAAAATGAAAAATATGGCAAGTATAAATTCTAGTTTTAATACTTCTAAATAAAATATACAAGAATTTTCATACATAAATTTAATCGATATCTTGAAACTTCTGGACCTTGGACTTCCGGATCATGCTTAGCAAAAAATTCGGATTTTTCTGGAACACAATCATTTCTGCTCTATGCAATTTGAGTAAATAATAACCTTTGTAAAAGGTTTAATAATAATAACCTAAGTAATAACCTCTTTAAAAGGTTATTACTTAGTCAAAATTCTATTATCAAAGTTTTACTTAATTTTTGTATAAAAGCTTTGGTTCATTAACAATTTAATTTTTTGCAATAGTTTTATTAACAAGCACTCTTATTTACTGACTGCAAGAAAATGGTTCTCCTGCCAGATTTAGATTCCATAAGTAATAGGAGTTAATATTTGAAATAAGATAACAAATAAGATTCATAATAATAATATTCATATAATCATATATAATAATAAGAAAAAAATAACTTTCAAAATTAAAATATTCCAACATACTTATATAACTTGTATCCTTCTTTAGGAGACTTTATATTATTTGCAATAAGTACAGCAACTACCAAACCATAAATAGCAATGATACCCGCCATTACTACTGGAATTATAGATTTCATGATCAACTCTGGCCTCATGATAGACATGGCTGCAATACCTGTTCCTGACTTTGCAGTTCCATATGCAGCTCCTAGGGCTAATAGAAAAGGATACAATATTATTTTCAATATTTTAAATTTTAATGAAACAAAATACTCATGAATTTTAAAATTTTCTTTATCAAGCAATGCTACATTTGCAAAAATTTTTTCACTTAATATGCATATTCTAAAAACTTTGATCAAGCTGAAGTTTCTTACAATAGAAATGACGACATGTGAAGTTAAAAAAAAAAATCTGATAACCTGTTTTTTTTCTTCTCTTCCAGTTAATAGTTATAAATTTCATGTAATGCTAGAACCATAAAGCATTAAATGCCTCGTTATATTCAGGGGTCTGTCTAGGTTTTTCTGAGAGGTACCTATTTTGTGAAAATTTAGACCATAATTTGTGAAAAATTAGAAATTATATTTAAAAATCAACACAAAAATATGGATTTATCATTTCTTAAGGGATAGAAAAATAAAATTTTAAGAAAAAGTATTTTGTGAAACTACAGTTTTTCCTAAAATTGAATTTGTGAAACTACCGCTAAACGGTAGTAAATTCGGCCTGGACAGACCCCTGATATTAGTTGCATCTTTTTAAACAAATACTCTTGAAGAAATTTAAAATCATAGTACAGGGATATTTCAAGTGTAACTTAGAACTATTACTTTCTTTAACATAAAAAAAAAAGAAATAGAAATCTAAATAGCAACTAGAAATAAATTTGAATTTCTTCCAAAAAAGAACAAATAGTAACTATAATTAGTTTTTGATTAAATATTCATAACATTCACTACAGAGCAAGAACGTGAGAATCTCGCACATTTCTTTTCTCGCATTAAAAAATAATTAACGTGTTCGCACACTCTATTAATCAATTTCAAAATGGCAAATCTCGTGAATTTTGGAAAATTTTTTGTCTTCCACCATTTTAAATAAAATGCGTTGCACTTTTCTTCCTTGATCTTTCATTATTTTCAACATCCGTCCTGGATATCTAGCTTCCCAATTTACCAGTATTGTTCAGAACCGGTGCGAACAGCAGAACCCCCCGAACCTCTTTCAAAACACATTTCTCTGGAACCGTAAGATGTTTAAATTTTTTGTGCATGAATGTAAGATGAACAAATTCTTTGTTAAGGCAACATCTTCTACTCCGTAACGAACAAATGAAAATGAAATAAATGTCTGTAGAAAGGGTCAAAACGAAATAAAAACAGATATTTTTTAGAGAGAAAAAAAAAATTAGTCCTTTATGATAAGTTATTTAAAGTCAGTTCTATTTTTAGCTGTTAATGAATTACTAAACTCCCTCATCAACAATTTACAGCAGTTTGTAAAAGTTGAAGACTGAAAACTATGCTGGAAGACATGGCATGAAGTATGAACATGGAAATAACTTCAACGAACTTCACTATTCTAAAGCAGAAATAATTGAAAAGCCTATGCTGGCAGATGTAGAGGATAGGAAAGTGTGGGCACTATGCTACAAATTTACTTAGTGATTCCGAATAGTTCAGCATCTGTTACAAGAACTTTTATCAACCAAAACCCAATTAAGACAAAATATCGCAACAGATTGATTGATAAGCATTTGAGCAACGTAATGAGAATAGCTGATGAAAAAATAGATATAGAACATTTTCAATATGATGATGCAGCAAAAATATTCAATGCTTTAAAAATTAGAAGATGTTAAAAATGTATTATAATTAAAGAAATAATTTTTTTCCAAGTCTATTGGGGTTTTTTAATTTTTAGAAATCTCACTTAACATTTCGAAATCTCACCCTGTTTTTAAGAAAGGGGGAGAAATTCTCACCCATTTTTTTTGAAACACTGATTCATACATCTATAATGATGAAAACACTGATTCATACATCTATAATGTCTGAATAATCTAATTGAAATATATTTTTATAATTAAGATTCTTAGTAAAATAATTATTTATTCAGCTTAATGTTATTAATGTTAGTAATGTTTAGTAAAATAATATATATTCAGCTTATTAATTAGAAAAAACCCGGGGATTTTTGAAAAAACCCAACCCACCCGGGTTTTATTGAAAAAACCCGGAGAAAATTGGGTTCTATTTGAAAAAACCCGTGGGAAATTCGGTTTTTCATTTTGTGCTCATATACTTAAAAATTTTACAGTGAAAATATTTTTATTTATTAGTGCTATATAAGTAAAAACTAAAATTTCATCTGACTTTTACCTTTAATAAAATTAAACTGGAATAAATATTTTGATCTTCCATGATTTTTATAACATGATTAATAGAAAGTGAAATTAAAATTACGTATAATTATGAAGAGTATCAGTTACTTGTCCCATTTTGCAAATATTTAACCTTAGAAAAAATGACTGCATTTTTAGATAAATTTTAACTTTAAAACAAATTAATCTTAAAATTATAAAAAAGCATAGATAAAAAGTTTTAGCTTATTTTTCTAAAACCAGAAAATAAAACTTTTAAATTTTTTAGGATGACCTGGTCAAAAAATGCAAACATCTATTTTGTGAAAAAACTATTAAAGATAGAATTTTAATATTTACTGGAAGTTTGAGGCTATACGAGATGAGTCCTATGATACCTTCTTTTGTTTGAAAATCTAATTAGAATTTAAAAGATTTTAAATTTTTAGTGATCAGGAATTACCCCTGGTCTTTATCATTTCTGTGGTAATTCCTGATCACTTCTGGGGTAATTACTGATCACCAGTTTTTATAGTAAAGGAGCAGTTTAAAAATAATTATACAGTGGTAATTCACAAATAAGACACCGAGATCAAATAAACCAAAAAAGACATGTTAAAGTAGCTAAAAGGATTTATTTAAAAACAAGAATAAAGATTAACACTTTAAATTTTCCAAAAATTTTTGCAAAATTTCTTGCAACATTTATACGCACTGCTAACTGCTATATAATCAACAGTAAATGGGTCCAGGTTACTTTTGCTGGATTTTTCAACTTCATTAAGTGAGAGTGTAAAGTCAGTAAGGTATGTCAACAGCTCTCACACTGAAATTTTCATTTTCAATCATTAAAAACATTCACTAATTTTGCTTTCTAGAAGCTTAGTATCCTATTTAGGCTTATAATTTCTTACCATATTTATTAGGCTAATTTAAAAACTTAAAAATTATTCTAACAATGTACATACATAAAATTAAGATAGAAACAAGGTAAGACAAATTAGAATTGGTGCAAATCAAAACACATATGTCTTGTATATCGTTAAAAACAAATTTTGTGATTAGAGTTAAAATATATTTTATAGTTGTTCCACTTAATAAATATGAACTGTTATTAAAGAAAAGACAATTAGCTATTTTTTATACTATTTATAAGAAGAAATGACAATGATCAGGAATGACCCCAGTGATCAATTATTACCCCATCTGTAGGGGGCAACATTTGATATAGTTTCCTGTAATCAATTATAATGTTTAAAGTAAATGTGAAACAACTAATCAAAAGCTTACGCTATTTTTATATAAAAGAAAAAGAAAATAACTCAAAATATTTATTATTAAGAGAAGGGATCTTTGCAGAAATGTACACATTGAAAAACCCATCCTTGAAATGGAAAATACAGAAAGCAGTTTGAAAGATACTTATTTTGTTAGATAAAACAAAAAACTATTATTAAGTGAATGTAGTTATACTTTAGAAAGACAGTAGTTAATTCCTGCCCATGTCTCAAATTTAAAAAAAAAAATTATTTTTTTAAAAATAAAACTTAGATGATCATTATTTACCCCAGAAACAGAGTGATCGTGAATTACACCAGGTCACCCTAATTGTTGTTAAACTTGTCACTTAATAGAAAAAGAATTTTCGTTTGTTTTCAATATTTTTAAACATGATTGAAAAAAAGAAACAAAATAAATTGTATTCAAATGAAATCTTAAAAATATTTTAAAAAATCTTAAAAGTAATATTTTAATTTTTAACTGTTTCTTAATGGTGATAAACTTTCTCCAAATAGTTGAAAATTGTCAGCAGATGTTAAGAGTTAACTTAAAAAAAGGTCCATTTTTTTATTTATTATTATCATACAGCAGATTCAAAGTGTCTACATTTCTCTCTTAGATGGTGGTAAACTTTTACGAGTCTTGTAGGTTTATCTATTCCTAATCTATTTCGTAGTTTACTCCACACCAAACCGAAAGTTGAAAAGTGTCTTTCTATTGAGACAGAGGATGCTGGTGCTGAGTGTAAAGAAAAAAGAATTGACAGAAATTTTGTGGAAGCTTGGAATTTTATTTATTTATGTCATAATTTTCCACTATTTTTTGATGAAAACTGTTGAATAACAATATCAAGCATTGATTTTGGAAAGTATTCAGTCGGTTTCTTCAAAGTGGGCCCACTTGGCGAACTTTGCTAATGTTGATTAAATTGTATGCAACTTGCATATCTCTCCCATCTTCCCTAATTTTCTCACCCTTGTATTTCACAATTGAAATTCATGCTCTTCTTATCAAAAACCAACTTAGAACCAATCCTGATTCAAATGATTCTCCCTTTAAAAAAAAAAAAAAAAATGAATAATTTAAAAAGAGTTAAGTTTTTTAATTTTAATCTTGATGAAATTAAAAATATAGCACTCAGTTTTATAAAAGAATATATAATGAAAAAGATCAACTCTTTTTTCCTAGCAAATTACACCCTTACATACCACGGAAGCAGAATGGTAATGATCGGAATAATTTATTAACAGTTTGATTAGGATGAATTATGTAAGTGGGAAACCCAATGTTAGCAACAAAAGTATTTGAATATGTTAGAAAACCTTTTTGAGGGAAGATCTACTAGTAGTTGATGACAATTATGGTAACTTTATTAACATTCATTAATATTTTTACTGTTTATATCAGTCAACTTAAGTAACTGTTATTGAACAGCCCACCCAATTTTTTGGGTTTGCAACTACTAGTATTCAATTCCGTAGCCTTGTAATTTTGAACCCAATCCAGAAGTAAAGAGGAACTCCTGGTTCAAGTATTGGGATTAATTTGTCTTCTTGAAGGACTTTTTGATGGAACTAACCCACATTTGCGTTACATGCAGAGGAAAACTCGGAAAACTTCCTACAGTTAGCCCAACGGCAAAGGGCCTAACCCCGGACCAGTCTACCACTGAGGATATTTTAAATCCGCACTGTGGTCGGTGTGGGCCAGATGTGGAATCTGTATCGACCAGCCATAGTTGGGATTCGAATCCCGTTCACCTCATTGGAACACTATCCCCTGAGCCATAACGGCTCATTATTCTCCATTATTAAGTTAATGCAAATTTTATAGAAAGTATCAAATATTTATTCATCATCATCATAGTCTGCCAAACCGCCAATGCCTTCTCTAAAGATTTCCCCATAACGACTTCCGATTTATCTTTTCATTAAAATTGCAAGAAAATCAGACTGCACCGAAGCAGCCCATCTCAACCGCAGCCTTCCCCGTTTTCTTGTTCCAGTGGGTCTAAAAAGCAATATTTTTTTATTATATTGCCATCACTCATTCGAATCACATGGGCCATGCAATTCATTAGATTTATTTTTACGTATTTAATAATATCAGGTCCTTTATAAATCTTGAACAATTCAAAGTTAAATCTTTTTCTACAGTTATTGTTTTCATTTACACAACCAAGTATACTCAGCAAAATCTTTTGTGATACAACTTCCCTCTAGTTTTGCAATTTTCCAAGCTTCAGAAGCATGTCAAGACTGGCCTGACAAGAGTTTTATAAATTAAGAACTTTGTTTTTTAAGAAAAAAGACCTGGATTTAATAAATCCCAGCCCATCAAATATTTATTAATATATAAAATTATGTGTACAATGGTCAATCATAAAATTTTTATCTTTTACCAAAGTTCAAGGTTTTGGACACTTTAAGATAGTGAGAGGATTTAATCTTAGACTATGCCAACCTTCATCTATCAAAAGGTACCTCGAGATAGAACCAGGTTAACATGTTTTATATATGATTCGGTACTTTAATATTTATATTACGCCACATTACTACCTTTCCAGAATTTTATCTGGGATAGAATTCGATGAACGGATACCACTAGTTGCTTCATGCGGTTTATTTATTTATAACATTTTTGCTCATTATTTTCTATATTGTTTATTACCGGGAGACTTTATTTACTTCACCGGATCTTTTTTTATATATCAGGGGTCTGTCCAGACATTTTGAGAAAGGTCCGTTTTTGTAAAAATTGTGAAAAAATTACTCGTAATTTGTGAATATAAAATAAATGTTAAGTCTCACATTCTTTCAACCAGGGTCCGCTTTTGTGAATTTGTGAAAATAGGATCCGTTATTGCAAAAAAAACTTTTTCAAAGAGTTTTTAAATTGTAAAGACATACAAGATTATGCTCAACATTGTAAAATTATAATTAAAAAAATTAAATTTTAAAAAATAAACAGCAAATGCAGCTACTAAATTAGCGATGCAACATACAAATGTTTGTTATTTAGCCTATACTGCTGAACGCAGAATAGGCTAAATTACATTCTATTCGGACGAATAAAGTAGGAAGCGTCTGCCGAAGACAAAATTTAGTTCGTTTACATCTGTCTTTCTCCCCTACCCCTTCCTGGGAAGGATTTATTCGATTAACAAAACAATAATGAAGATAAACAAATTTGTGAAGGGTCCGATTAATAGATAAATTATTTTGTGAAGGGTCCGTTAACGGACCCAAATTTCTTCTAAACAGACCCCTGTATATATTTTTTTTCCTTTGAGCAGTTTATATTAATCAAATTAGTTGATTATCCATATTAGATCGTCCGGGTCACCATTGAGGGGAGTTAATCTTAGACTATGCCAAACTTCAGCTATCAAAAGGTACCTCAAGATAGAATCAGGTTAACATGTCTTATATACTAGTGATTCAGCATTTTAATATTTATAGTGGTTGTTACGTCACAATTGTTTCAGTCAGTTTAGGATTGTAAAACCAAAGTGTCCTTTCCAAAACCAGTTTAGGACATTCAAAACCCCAATCCTGAACATAGCATTTCCTTATCATTCTTTGATAATATTATTCTCTACTATTAACCATTTTGAAATTATTACTAAAAGGCAAATGCATTGTATTTATTTTTATGATGAGCTTTATATAAAATGATTTCCTACCAAAACTGTTAATTTTACATAATATTACTAAACAATCTGGCAAACAACACTAACTAACTTTAAAGTAACCAAAAGTTGAATAGAAATTTCAGAAAAAAAAACCAGTATATTAAGTTGCAATGTTAATCAAACAAGTAAATTAATAAAATCTTAGTTTGAATTTTATTTTTATAGACTATAATGTAAAAATTTAAGAATCTTTCAATTGAGTAGTTTTTATTATATATGTAACAATCAGTCCTTGAGAAATAAAAATAGTAGCATAAAAATCCTCCAAAAAAAAATGGCTACATAA
This sequence comes from Parasteatoda lunata, assembly GCA_949128135.1. Lineage (NCBI taxonomy): Eukaryota > Metazoa > Arthropoda > Arachnida > Araneae > Theridiidae > Parasteatoda > Parasteatoda lunata. The sequence continues at coordinate 104,012,157 of OX421974.1, read as the reverse complement.
CAGAACATTAATTTCAACATTACAAAAATCAATGTAAAAAGATAATATTCTGTTCATTAGTTTTGGTTTATGGTTTCATGTTTTAGTCAGCATTTTGGGGATATTTCCGTATCGTGATCCGGCGCGCCAACTACAATCACCAAGGTGCTAAATAGATTTTAAACTTTCATTAAAAAAAAAAAAAAAAAAATACATGTAGATGTTTGCCCGGGATAGGCTACGAGTTATACCTTTCAAGTATTTTGTGGTTTTTTTTAGTTTCTTATGGGCCACTACCTGGAATTTTCCAAGACTTGGCGATTTTTCTGCCACAGATCACGGCAGAGCTCATTCTAGGCAGAAAAAGGGGCAGGGTGCAAAAGTTTAAAAAAAGGGCATTATTATTCTAAAAAGGCAATAATTTCTATGGGCTTTATACGTTCTATTAAAGAACATTGTCAATTAGTAAAAGAATAACTAAAAATACCAAAGTAATCATATTAATTACTAATTTTTATTAATAAATTAACATATATATTGAGTAAATGGGCTAATTAGCTTAGTGATTTATTTAAAATGCATGCATATATTAATAAAATAATAAATGTATGTTTCTAAGTGTCTGTAGGTATGATTTAATAATTAAAATTATTAATAATTATGATTTAATGATAGTGGAAGTAACTGCAAACTTTCAAAGACAAGTGCAACAAGGGGGTGTGATGGCTATTTTTCCTTTCCCATATAAATCTATGCATTGACAGCAATGACAAACTAAATAAAAAGAGTTGAAAATAACAAAAGTTTAAGAAATCTATAGTAGAGTTTGGGGAAAAAACAAAGGGTTGAGGAAAGAAAGGGCAAAAAGGGAATATCAAGGCGCTAATTTACTTCAGGGGCAACAGGGTGAATTCTTTTGACTAAAAGGGCAACAGGGTGGATTCTTTTGACTAAAAGGGCAACAGGGTGCTGCGCCCTGTTTACCCTACCTAGAATGAGCTCTGGATCACGGTACGGAAATCTCTCCAGCATTTTTGTAACAAAATAGCAAATTTAATTATAATTGTGAATTTTTCTATCAAGCATTTACTGTTGAATATTTTCCGTATCAAACATTTACAACATCATAATTTTACTTAACTAACATTATTCTAATTAAATTATCACATTAATTTAATATAAATAGTACATTATTCCCGTGGACAGCCAACATCGTGTCAAAAGTCATTTTGTTAACTTACAAATTTATTTTAATAGGATAGTAGTTTATTATAAAACTGACAAAATACAATTATAACTTTTTCCATGCAAAAAATGAGATAATAACCATTTTCAAATTTATTTTCAGGTTTGGCCAAATGGTCGACAGGATAATATGCAAGTACCCATTATTTTATAACTTTATAGGACTTTATAAGAAAGATGATTAAAAGCATAACTAGTAAAAAGTGACTGATAATATTTTCTAGTTATTAGTCTCAAACTCAGAAACTTAGATTTCTGAATTTCTATCGCAGTAATCCATAGATAAAAATTTGTTAAATGTTTAAAATTTAGGCTAGATAAATTAGCATAAAATATTTAAAATTACAAAAAGTCAAACTATTTATATGCCTAATTCAAACTTTAAAATATTGAGATATACTTACACTATGAAGTGAAAACTATTAAATGTAAGAACTGTTGATTTTTTGACATTAAAAAGATTAACTAGTAGCAATCTTACTATATACTCAAATTATTAATTGCACAATGAGAATTAACATCTTTAACTTTTTGAATATAAAGTAATTAAGATAATTATAATGAATACTTTTAACAATGCGGTATTCTTTTAAAATGTAATTTCTTTAGTTAAACAAAAAAATAGAAAGATAAAAAAAAAAAAATTTTTATTAAATTTAATTAAATTTTAAATTTTTTTGAGAAATTCAATTAAATTTTCTCTATTGGTAGACTGGTATGGAACTATAGAGGGAGAGGGGGAGGTGCAAATTTCACTGGACACATATTAAAAAGCCAAAATAATCGAAAGTACATAAAATATAGTTTAAATGAATTGCAATATTGGCAAAAATGTAAATCATTATTTCTACATTCATTTAACTGGATTAAATTATTGCAATAAATTTATATTAAAAATTTGATATCTATCTAAATTTAAAATCAAATAGTTTAGTTATTTTATATTAGTATCGAAAGCATTTTTTAAGTAGATATTTCAACCACGATTCGATTAGTATTTTTAAGAACTAAGTATAAATTAGCTATACATATGTACATCTTTTCATGCATGATAAAATGTCAATAACAACAAATAATTGAAAAATTTCTTACAAATAATTGAAAAATCTTAATAATTACAGATTGGAAATCAAAATAGATAATTAATAATGAAAAAACATACCACTAAATATCATAGCTGCTGCACTGCCCATAACTCCAAAGAAAGGTCCGTAAATTGGTGCGTCATCTGCCATTTTTAATTTTAATTAGATTAATGAATTAATTTAAATATAATATTTAATACGATGAGCGAAATGAATAAACTAGATTGCAAATGAAGAACTGTTCAAGAATGCACTAAAGTCATATGATGGTTATATCAAATGGGGGCGTAGGCCAATCTAATAATTTTCACGAGAACAAATTATCTTGAAATATTTAATAAATAGTAAAAGGGAATCCTAGAGTACGCAAATAAATTTTTAAATTGAATTAATAATGAAATTTTAAATGATATTGATGAGAATAGTTCGACGAAATTCACAATTTCATCTGACTAGTGAGTTCACAGAATGAATGATTCAGATAAAAAGGAACGATTCGCAAAACCCAATGATTAACTCTTGCAGATTAGGATGAGGCTAGAAAACAGATCTTTAGTAAATTATAATTAATAAGCCTTAATAAATAAGGCATGCTCTTAAATAATAAAATCTGACGGATAAATTTATACACATTGTTATATAAAATTTATTTATTCATTATTATCGTTTTCCCCGAAACGGGCAACAGATGGTCACATGACTTCTTCGAGGTAGAATGGGTCACTTTTCAATACTTTGATAACGGGTTGGGAGAGTTCATTTCAAAACTTTTAGTAATGGGATAAAAATTCAATATAGTTCAAATAAAAAAATTTTAACTTTAGATAAAAATAAAGAAGAATACTAATTTCAATAGTTGTGTAGAATTATTATAAATGTTGCACGCTATAGATCTAGTAGTTTCAAATTTCAGTTCCCAATAGAAAAATGACTTTTACTCCGTGGTCGGAGGTAAGTAGCGAAACTACAGTAATTCACGATCGCAACACTCGAGTACGCTATCTAGCGGGAGACTGTAAATATCGTGCATTAGTTGTCATTTTTTGCTGACAATTTTCGTAAAAAAATCTATATGGGTTTAAAATACTTTTCTTTCGTTTAAAAAGACCTAATTCTTCGTTTCTGTGAAATTTAGCATACCAACGGCGCTAAAAAATTTATTTCTCAGGTTTTGCTTCCAAGAAATATTTTTTCAAATACAAAAATGATAGTGTATGACATGACGTGATCTGATAATCAAGACGACGACAGAAATGTTGCTAGAGTTGGCATCAAACCTCCTCCATTTTGGCTAGATAATCCAACTCTCTGGTTTTCAGTAATGGAATAACAATTTGTCACCAGCAATATAACGAATTAAACTACGAAATATCACTATGTGGGAAGTTTAACGGGCGAAGTTCTAAAACACGTTTCTGATGTAATAGCTCAACCAACAGCGCCAAACATTTACACTACCTTAAAAGAAAGGTTAATTCAGACTTTTGCTGACTCTGAAACTCAACGACTCAGAAAACTTTTATGCAGTATGGAGCTTGGCGATCAACGACCGTCTGCATTGCTTCGTCAAATGCGAGAATGGCCGGTACTCAACTAACTACTGATGCTTTAAAATCCTTATGGCTTCGACATCTTCCTCGACAAACTCAAGCAATTTTATCAGTAAGCAAAGATGATTTGACACAGCTAGCCGAGATGGCTGATAAAATAGATGAAATAAATGTCGATGCTCCAATTTGTGCCGTACAATCACAACCAAACACAAATAGCTTTGTTATTGAAGAGCTTACAAAACAAATAAATTCTTTATCCGCGAAATTAGATAAATTTGAAAAATCCAGAGTTCGTTCACTTTCTCGACAAAGATATACGTTTCGCAGAAGATCGGACTCAAGAAACCGAGGCAAAGATGAAACACCTGAAGATCCAGATAGCTGTTGGTATCATGAGAAATTTCAAAATAGGGCACAGAAATGTCGTCAACCTTGTAAATACCGATCTTTAATCTAGATATCCCTGTCGATTTGGCGACATTTGAAGGGGTGAATACGTCAAGTCGCCTTTTTATCACCGACAAAAATAACGGATAAAGATATTTAGTAGACACCGGAGCTGAAATTTCTATATTACCCTCATCACATACCACTTCAAAATCGCCAACGCAACTGTTAGCGGCAAATGGAACTGTTATTCCTGCATTTGGCGAGAAACTGCACTACGTTGATTTAGGCCTCCGACGTTGCTTACCATGGATTTTTAGTATCGCAAAAGTCAATCATCATATCATTGGAACATATTTTTTACGCAATTTTGATCTTTTAGTGAATGTTTCGGGAAAATACATTATCGGCAAGAAAACATCACTGACTTCTAAAGGTACTATAACAAAGATTTCTATTCCTAATTTGTCATTAATTAACCATAAAGATTTACACTCTCTTTTTCAAAATTTATTGCATAAATTCAAAGATCTTTGCTGATCTCAATCATCTCTTAGTGAAGTGAAACATAAAGTGGAACATATGATAGAAATCAGCGGTCCTCCAATTTTTTGTAAGCCACGGCGTTTACCGCCAAATCGCTTGAAACCAGCGAAAGAAGAATTTCAATTTATGATAGAACAAGGAATTTGTCGACCTACTAAGAGCAGTTGGGCCAGTCCATTACATATGGTAAAGAAGGCTAATGGAGATTGGAGGCCATGTGGCGACTATCGCCGTCTAAACTCAGTAACAAAACCAGGCAGATATCCTATCCCGCATATACACGAACATAGTACATTATTTCGATAAGAAAAAAGATATTTTCTATAATTGATTTAGTTCAAGCGTATCACCAGATTCCTGTGGCATCTGAAGATATCGAGAAGACAGCGATAACAACTCCATTTGGACTCTTTGAGTTTGTCCGCATGCTGTTTGGACTTTGTAATGCGGCTCAAACTTTTCAATGGTTTATTCACGAAGTTTGCGCAGATCTTCCATTCTGTGTACCTTATTTAGACGACATTTTGTTAGCTTCAATTAATATTGAAGAACATCTATACCATTTAAAGAGCTTATTTCAAAGACTCCGTGATTACCGACTGGTTATCAATCCTTCTAAGTGTGTTTTGGGAAAAGAAGAAATTTCCTTTATGGGATATTTAATATCTGCGCAAGGAGTTCGTCCGCTTCCCGATAAAGTATCAGCAATCATAGGTATGGCTGAACCAAAAACCGTAAAGAATCTTCGGAGATTTTTGGGGATGTTGAATCATTACAATCGATTTTTGCTAAAAATAGCTCAAAACTAAGCTCTCTTGCATGATTTTTTAAAAGGAACTGGCAAAAATAGCACTAAACTAATATCTTGGACTGAGGCCGGACGTCAAGCGTTTCATTACTGCAAACAAGATCTCGCCAACTTAACATGGCTGAAATATCCATCTTCAACATCAGAAGGGTCTCTACATGTAGATGCGTTGGACTCAGCGATTGGAGGAGTTAAACAACAACGATTAAATACTAATTCATGGCAACCAATAGCTTTCTTCGCGAAGAAACTAACTCCAGCACAAACCAATTACAGTACGTATGATCGAGAATTACTCGCAGCTTACTCATCTATCAAGTATTTGAAACATATGTTAGAAGAAAAACAATTTATTTTTTTTACCGACCGCAAACCTCTGATGTTTGCCTAACAACAACGACCTGAAAGGTGTTCTCCACGACAGCTGTGACACTTAGACTACATAGGACAATTCACTACAGATCTGCGACATGTCTCTGCTGCTGACAATCCCGTTGCAGATGCCTTATCTCGCATCAATGAAATTGCTACACCCAGCAAACTAGATTATGAAGCTTTAGCAAGAGCACAAGACGAAGATGCTGAGCTAAAGTCTATGCTTTCTACTTCCAATACTATAAATTTAAAGCGTAATCCACTTCCAAATTCTTCGGTAATGTTGTAGTGCGAGCTGTCGACAAACCAAACAAGAAAGACCTTACATACCGGAGAAATTCCGAAGGAAAGCTTTCGAAATAATCCATGAATTATCTCATCCAGGCGTGCGAGCAACAGGAAAACTACTTCGTAAACGTTATTTTTGGCCTCGTATGAATGCTGATTCCACATCTTGGTCAAGAGCATGCATATCGTGCCAACGCTCAAAAATTAGTCGTCACACTAAAACACAACTTGGAGTTTTCCCACTGGTTTTGGACCGCTTTTTTCATATACATATTGAAAATAGTCGGACCCTTGCCACCAAATCGAGGATATAACTATTGTTTAACAATGACAGATAGATTTACGAGATGGCTAGAGGTAGTTCCTTTGACCAATATAGCAGCGGAAACCGTCGCTGATAACTTGTATTCAGGCTGCATTGCAAGATTTGGAGTTCCACTCTGTGTTACTACTGACCAGGGAAGACAATTCGAGTGCGACCTCTTCCGTTCTCTGACTAAGTTACTTGGTGTGACTCATATTCATACTTTAGCTTATAATCCCTCCACAAATAGCGTTGTTGAACGGACACACCGAACTCTTAAAGCTGCGATTATGAGCCATCAAACAGAAAAATGGGTCGAGGTTCTTCCATCCATTTTGTTGGGATTCAGGGCTACTGTAAAAGAAGACCTCAATGCTACTCCGGCAGAGATGGTTTATGGTTCAATCATCCGATTTCCTGGCGATTTCTTTACAGCTGGTCCATCTCCAGATGATCCAACTTCTTTTGTTAGTAAATTGAAAAATTTTATTAACCAACTACGACCTGTACCTGTAGCACGACATTCAATCGATCAATCATTTTATATTTCCAAAGATTTGGAAACATGTCCTCACGTATTTGTACGTCATGATACCGTTCGTCGACCACTACAATATCCATAAGATGGTCCATACCAGGTACTCAGCAGAGAACCGAAAACATTCAAATTGATCACAAAAGGAAAACCGCAAAATATTTCAACGGACCGTTTAAAGCCAGCTTTCATATTAACACCTATCACTAAGGAAGAATTATCGCATAATTTAGAAAAGACTTCTACGCAATCATAAGAAACACCGTTTTCTGATGCAACACGACAACATTCATTGTCAACCACCACACGAAGTGGACGACGAGTCCATTTTCCTCTGCGGTATCGTTAACACTAGGGAGGGAGTAATAACAGTAATAATGTGTCACAATGTGGGGGGATAGTAGTTATCGACAATGCCAACCTTCTTCTATCAAAAGGTGCCTCAAGATTGAATCAAGTTAGCATGTCTTATATACTAGTGAATTGATGTTTAATTTTCGTAGTGGTAGTTACGCCACAATGCTCCCCCACCAGAATTTTATCAGGGATAGAATTCGATGAACGGATACCACTAGTTGCAGTACTCAAAAACCCGGTGACCTTAATCCAGCTCTCCCGGTCTTTCACAAGTACTGCAACTAGTGGTATCCGTTCATCGAATTCTATCCCTGATAAAATTCTGGTGGGGGAGTATTGCGGCGTAACTACCACTACGAAAATTAAACATCAATTCACTAGTATATAAGACATGCTAACTTGATTCAATCTTGAGGCACCTTTTGATAGATGAATGTTGGTATTGTCGATATTTACTTTCCCCACATTGCTTAAAAATCTACTTTTGATTTTAATTTGTAATTCAATACGTTTGTTTTGTACAACTTGATAAAAATCTCACAATAATATTTAATGTTCATTCAAACATAAAAGAGTCGTACATAAAATTATGATAAAGTTGCGGCCCGCCATTTGACTGGTGTTTTTAATTGCGGCCCCCGGCCTCATGCAAGTTGGAAACTCCTGGTCTAATTCAACGCGGCACAGTCAATGGACGAGATGGGAATATTCAGTAATGGTGCTGCTATTCGTAACGGCCGAACGCTAAAAAGAATAATGTATTAGTACTAACATTTAAACTAGTCTTTACGAATAGTTTCTAATTTATCCCTTTAGAAATACCTTTATATGCAAATGTATACTAATTAAACATTGATGTTATTTCAATGGAAGAGAACAAATTTTCTCTGTAATTTTCGATGCACATTATTTCGTACGGAAAATTAGAAAAGGCATTAAAAAGTAATTTGCTAAAATTTGATAATTTTCTAGCATTTTTAAAATTAATTGGTTGATTGAGAATGAAAGATTAATTGAGAATGGCACAAAGAGTCGAAGGTTAATTGAACAAATTCGTAAATAATGCTTTAAACTAACAAACTGGCTCTTGTAAACATGAATAAATATTTTTTAATAATTCCTCACGTATAATTCCTCAACAAAAGTAAACTTCCATGACCATAGAACTCACCGTAGATAAACCAATGTTTTTTTATTCAAAAGCGTTTTGAACGTGGGTGTAAATTTAGTTCTCCAGCAAAGGTGATCTCATAAAAGTAGTGAAGTATTGACAATTCACAATTAAAACATAGTTTGTAGTCAAATTTTAAGAAAATGAGTTGTAGTTGTTGTCAACTACATTCGTAATAAAGTAGTTGTAATTAACTACAAAAAAGGTAGTTTTTCCGACAACTGCTTTTAATTATATTTAACGAAAAACAGTTCATTTTCATCCATTACATTTTAACTCGAATCCTATTCAACTTCACTGTGGTTGGAAAGAAGGGTACAAAAAATCAAAAACTGGAACCAGTTTCATTATATCACTTTTGTTTTTTAACTAGTACAAGCGAAGTTTGTTTAACCCATATACGTACTCGTCTTATTTCCTCTGTACGTGTGTGTAAGAAAACAAGATGAGACTGACATTCTACGTAGTTTGAAACAGAATCGAAGTACAATGGTACTGTTTTCAGTTTGAAGTGCAGGTCAAATCCCAAGCCGAAAGATACTTCATATTTTTCAGAGAGTAAAAATACCAGACGGAAGGAAATTGGTGATAGAAATCGGCTATAGGTGGCGTAGAGCAGAGCTCTCTACCTATGGCAACACTTTGCATACTTTCACCATTAGCGTGTGGAGAGTCATAGAAAAAAGGAAGCATGTTAGTTGTTTTGATTTTCAAATAGATTAAAAACTCTTAAGTTAGAAAACTGTACGGAGCTGAAAACTACGTTGAAAATAACGTCAAAAGTTCTATAAGAAAACGTAGTGTAAATTTTAAAAAAAATAAATTTTTTTACTATTAAATACGAAAAATATTAAGACTGGGGGATATATCGTAGTACAATCCTATACAACTAAGAAGAGGAGGAGAGGGTCAAGACAGAACCGGTATTCTCCCCAGATAGCGTATACAAGTGTTGTGTTTGCGAATACTTAACAATTTATTACACCCGTGAATTTACCCAATTCTTACATGCAATGAGTCCTGTATAAAGCCAACGTATATTTGTGCATGATAACTTTCATTATCAAACTTACAACAGGTGAGAAATGTAAGGTGCATGGTGCCCCACATAATTCATACTCTTACATATTAAAGGGTCCCTACATAACACCAACATTTGTTTTGTTATATCTTTCCATTTAATTCCAAGTAACGTTGTTTACAAATAGGTCCAATGTATCATCCACTGAGGTCTTAAAATAGATTCTCATATAATTAAAAAGTAGCTTTTAAAGGTCCTGAAGCGCCTTTTATGAAAAAAAAAGCTTAAAATTGCTTACATTTACCAGAAGCTGAACAAACTTCATGAGTGCCAAAGAAATGATAAAAATACGTATACATAAAATTGGAATTTTAAATTGAGTAATTATGCATATTTTTTTTTGAGAAATGGACAACATCTGGGGATCATAATTAGTATAGTTTTATCCTCCAGGATTCGTAATATATTTATTTGAGAACTTATAAAAAAGCATACCAAACTGACTGTAAACAAAATTGGTTGACTGAATGTGAACAAAAACAAGCTTCCTAAATCCAGAAGAAATTTGGAAAATTTCTGGTCAATCCCTCCACTTAAACTATGCTTACTAGGCGATGTGAGAACAGTCTTAATATTTTAGCCTTTCTAACATTTCTACTCTAAAGCAATCTGCCACCTCGCGACTTCGTGTTCCAATTCTTTATTTTCAAGCTCGTTCAACCTCATCTACCCACCTTTTTTTCGATCTTCTCTGTTTTCATTAACCAAATCAACATAAAATGATTAATAATACCTTATTAGAGATTTCTATGTTATCCCATTTGCAATTCACTTTATTACAGCCATGTACCCATTACAATTATATCCATCTCACCCGTATCTTTAATTACCCCTGATAATGGTGTATGATATATTATTTGTACTTTTCTTGGGTTTCGTTCTATTTATGTGGCAGGAACTCAAATTATAAATTATGTCCCTAAATGGTACTTAGATTTAATTTTACCATAACTAGATAATTCTATTAGACAAGAAATTTTCTTTTTTCATTAGGAAATTAAAAGTTGAAAGATAACTACTATGTATTCTTTATTCTGTAGAATAATGCCTTTATGAATTGGTCTACAGGAATTGAGGAAGATTTGCTTCCGTTAATTTATTTTTAATTATTATTCCGTTGATTTGTTTTCCTCTGTAAATTTTTTCATTATTTTACACTGCAGATTATAAGGAAACTATTCATGATTTTCAACTCTCTTTTTAAATTTGCTTTATCCCCATTTTATTCAATAATTGTTCGTAAAAATAAAATATGATTTCATTTTAAATAATTTTCAGATAGGATAATTTTTAGAGGGAGGTAGAGGTTTTCCTTAAGTATTATTACTGACACAAATTAAACTTTCCGGAGGAGTGCATGTGAGATTTGAATGGGAGATGAATTTCTTTTGTGTTTTGAACTTTGATAATGTTGTAAAATACGTTTCTTGATGGAAATTCCTCAACATCTAATTTTTTTTTTTTTTTTTTACTTCCATTTTATTTTTGCATTTTAATATTGCAAATGTCAGTAGTTCAATCGTAATATCGACAGTTTAATTAAAATTATTTTGAAATCAATTCAGTAAATGTTTAGTTTATTTATACACAGTTTTCATGATAGTGTTTCTTTTATTCTTGTAAGTGAAAATCTTTAAATGAATTTCAATTACTTTCGTAGAACTAATTACTATATGATTTTCTTATTTTTTTTATTTTTACACTTTTGAAAACTCATATTTTACATAAAGCATCATTAAAATACTCACGACTTCGCAACTCTTGTTATTTAGGTATATATCTTTTAAAATGTTAAGCATCTTAAATGCTTTTCTTTTTAATAAATAAATAACTGTCATTTTGTTCTTATCTATTTATTTAAAAAATGTAATTTTATGCAAAAAATAATTTTAATTTTAAAATTTAATTTTAATTTTAAAAAGTAATTTTAATGAAAAAAATTCTTTCATTATTCTTATCTGCTAAAAGTATTTTTTTTTTTTTTTTTTACTTAAAATGTAATCACGAAGAAAATAAGGATGTTGAGAGATTTAATGCTAATAAAATAGTTTTTAGTTGTCATCAGGTTATGAAAATTTAAATCAAGGCAATAAAATATTATTATTATTATTTTGAATTTATTTTTTACAAACAATTTTAAAAATCAAGCATTACTGAAAACTTAGTAAGTTTTATTTTTCTTCTTCTTTTTAAGCGAGCCTCAGTCTGCTGCAGACAAAGGCTAAAGTGTTTTTTTCATGTGACACGCTATCTGGACTCGTCTGCTCTCAACATTGTCCAGTGATCTAAGGGGTGCTCTTACAATTCCATTTATTTTGCGATGTTACTTCTCTTTTTTTTAAATTTTTTTTTTTTTAATGCTTGCACTACTTCTACCCTTTAATTTTAAAATGACAAGCTTTTTACTTACACCTATATTTACACAATTGCATTATGCTTACAGTCACGGTATCTCAGTGGTAAAGGCACTAAATTATAATTTTGAAAAACCAGGTATTTATCCCGTTTTCTCTTCAGGGGAAGTTACTTTTTCGACCATCAGATCAATGGATACCAGCTTGAAAGGAAAGTAAAGGCAGCCGGTGCGCAATGCTTACCAGATTGAAAAATAAAACCTTCTCCATGGCACTTTCTACCTCCGAAGTATGTTGCCGTTGAGAGTGTGCTTCACTTTTAATTTAATCTAGTTGTAATGAATTTCAACAGTTCGATTCCGGAAATACATTATGTATGATTGCATACATACCTGTCTATATACTAGCGTTATTTAGGATGACTCTTATATGCGTGTTTATTATGAGCTGAATATTTTGACGAAAAATAAGATTCTATCATTCGATTTGATGTATTCCTAATCAAATCGTCTGATTCAAGAAAAATGAGATCGTTCAACTCTGAGAAAAATGTTGCGTATATAGTTTGAAAGATTGATTCAGGATAGATTTTTCAAAACAATTGGTAAGATTTTTAAGAAATTTATCGTGAATTAATGTTTCGGGCTATTTGCTCTATTTATATACTAATAGAAAAAAAAAAATTCTATTTCATTTTTATAAATGTCGTTGAACAGCAGACCGAATTTTCCGTTTACGGCTACCAATGTTCAAGGATCAAGTATATGGAGAAATTTGACTTCGTGGAGGACTTTTTGATGGAACTAACCCTCATTTGCGTAACATGGAGTGGAAAACTACAAAAACCAACCACAGTTAGCCTGACGACAAGGGGACTCTAACCCATGATCTGTCTACTACTGAGGATATTTTACGTCAGCACTGTGATCGGTGAGATCCGGGAGCGGAATTCGAACCAACTAGCCATGGCTGAAATTCGAATCTGGTTCACTTCATTGGGAGGCGAGCTCTATCCACTGAACCACCACTGCTCAATATAAAAGTTTAATTTTTTATGCAAAGCATGAGTTTTAATCGTTCATGATAATTTTAAGCAGATTTATTTAAAATGACCTCTTTTACTCTAAATTTTAATGAAAAAATCTGCATAAATTGCAATCTTAGAACTTATAATTTATTTCACATGCTTCCTCATGTCACTTAAAGGTTCATTCATTTCAAAAAATCTATTATTATTAAACCATAGAAAATAAATTAAGCAGTGGCTTACATAGACTTTGATGCGCCAAGAATTATAAATGCGCCATTTCTTAGACTTCAGTATTTTTTTAAATTATCATATGAGACAAAAACACAATGAAGAGACATTCGGGATTGTTGAGATGTCAAAACTGTTGGAATTTTTAAGACTTAGGAAATTTGTAGTGATAACCACCGAAAAAAGCGATCAGAAGACTACATTGATTTAGATTTCTAAAGATTGATTTGATTTAGATCAAAAACTTAAATGCGCATTCAAAATTCTCCGATTTTTTTTTATTTCAAATATATATATATATATATATATATATATATATATATATATATATATATATGTAATACAAAAATAATACTTTTGTATTAATAAAAGAATTAAATCTCTTTCGTTTTAATAAAATGTCTTTGTTAAAGAATAAGCGTAGAGAGATTCTATTTTGGGAAGTCAAGGCTGATAAACATACGATTGAGTTATTTATAGAATCTCTCCCCCTTTCACTTCCATATAAGGAAGCATGAAATGATTTTCCTTAATGCGTAAGGATACAAGAATGTCAACGACTGTGCCTGTTTACTCAAATCTGTGTTAGTATAAAAGCGAGAGCAATGCTTTTCGCATGGCTTTTTCCATCATGTTGTGATCCTGAAAAGTTGTTCCGGAATTGTCCAAAGTCTTGTCCACCCCCTCCCTTGCGGAGTGTGATGTGAAGTGTTATCGATACCAGCCTACTACAATTAATAAAGATTTTTTGAGTGTAACATGGCTTACGACTGCATTATTAAAGCTAAATACACCACTGATAACAGAGATGAAGCTCTGTTATTACAAGCCGGCAGGATACGAACCTGCGCGGGGAAACCCCAATGGATTTCAAAATTTTGTTTACTTAAACAATTCTTTTTATTTATTTTGTAATTAGCTTCTGAAATTTTTTGAAGAATTTTATACGGTCCACTAAAAGGAGGTGACAACTTCCTCGTATTAGGATAAGTAAATTCTTCAAGCATAACTAATTGGTCAGTTTTAAAGTCTATATCTAAAAATCTAGCATCATAGTAAATTTTATTTCTTTCATGATATTCTTTAGTTCTTTGAATTGCTATTTTTTTAGCTTCCTCAACAGGTGGATAGATTACTTCATTTAAAGGATTTTCATAGGGGAGTCTACCATGCATGAGGTATGCAGGTGGAAATTTTGTCACAGAATGGGGAGTTAAGTTATAAGTATTGACTATATCTTTTAACAAAGTAGGCCATGGAGTTTTAGTAGGTTTCTCATTGATTTTACACTTTAAACGTGTAATTATTGTTTGACCAAGGCGTTCTACCTTGCCATTTGACTGCGGATGATGTGCAGTTGTCAATAATTGTTGAATCTTATTATGTTTCAAAAATTTTTTAAAATGAGAAGACGTAAAGGCGGCGTTTCGATCACTCAACAAGGATTTAGGTATTTGATTTTGAAAAATTTGATGTAAAAAATTAGTATACGTTTCTGAACTAATGGATTTTGTCGCAAAAGCCCAAATGTATCTTGTTAGGTGGTCAATAATTAAAGTTAAAATTTTTTTGTTGAATTATAATAATTCAATCCACCAACACTATCTATTGCTATAAAGTCAAAAGACTGATTCACAGGGGGTAAGGATTGTAATAATCCAAATCTTTTTTGCCGCGGTTTTTTATTTAATTATATATATATATATATATATATATATATATATATATATATATATATATATATATATATATATATATATATATATATATATATATATATATATATATATATATATATATATATATATATATATATATATATATATATATATATATATATATATATATTATATATATATATATATATAAGTTTTTTTAGGTTCAGGTGATTACCGCGGGTTGCAAAAATAATACACTAATTGTATTATTTTTGAATCGCACGCCCGCGCGTTATTTACACTTGTTACAACTTGTGCGCGTTATTTACACCACTGAAATGAAGCTTTATCGCTAAAAATCTATCCCTATCATTTAATTTTTTTTTAATGCTGAACTCTCATAATATTCAAACATCTGATTTTAATTTTTAGTCATAAGAAACGTGTTGAGGAGTGGAAGTAAAAAAATTATAAAATAATAATAATAATTCTCCTAATATAGTATATTCATTTATTTTCTTGCAATGTGTTATAATTATAAACTTATTGTAACTTGTAAACTTGTTAAAATGCAACTCGCTATAAATTTTTTTTTATAGAATTATATATGCTCTCTAATTTTATTTTGCTGGCGACATTATAATTACACTTATTTTTAAGCGTTATCCTCTAAAATATGATAAAAATTCTTTCAAAAAACCAGACATATTTTTACAATAACATTTGTATATATTTAAAAATCTCATGTAATTAATTAAAACTCAATCTGCATTGTTTTTATTTGTTTGGTTTTGCAATCATACATGGCATATTTAAGTTAGAGATTTTAATTTTTTAGAGTATAAGGGAATTCATAATACTATTCAATTCGAATAAAGACTATTAAATGAATGTTTAAAATTAATTCTTATATTTGTTATACTAATTAATATTTGTTTGGTTTTGCAATCATACATGGCATATTTAAGTTAGAGATTTTAATTTTTTAGAGCATAAGGGAATTCATAATACTATTCAACTCGAATAAAGACTATTAAATGAATGTTTAAAATTAATTCTTATATTTGTCATACTAATTAATATTTGTTTGGTTTTGCAATCATACATGGCATATTTAAGTTAGAGATTTTAATTTTTTAGAGTATAAGGGAATTCATAATACTATTCAACTCGAATAAAGACTATTAAATGAATGTTTAAAATTAATTCTTATATTTGTTATACTAATTAATATTTGTTTGGTTTTGCAATCATACATGGCATATTTAAGTTAGAGATTTTAATTTTTTAGAGTATAAGGGAATTTATAATACTATTCAACTCGAATAAAGACTATTAAATGAATGTTTAAAATTAATTCTTATATTTGTTATACTAATTAATATTTGTTTGGTTTTGCAATCATACATGGCATATTTAAGTTAGAGATTTTAATTTTTAAGAGTATAAGGGAATTCATAATACTATTCAACTCGAATAAAGACTATTAAATGAATGTTTAAAATTAATTCTTATATTTGTTATACTAATTAATATTTGCTTGGTTTTGCAATCATACATGGCATATTTAAGTTAGAGATTTTAATTTTTTAGAGTATAAGGGAATTCATAATACTATTCAACTCGAATAAAGACTATTAAATGAATGTTTAAAATTAATTCTTATATTTGTTATACTAATTAATATTTGTTTGGTTTTGCAATCATACATGGCATATTTAAGTTAGAGATTTTAATTTTTTAGAGTATAAGGGAATTCATAATACTATTCAACTCGAATAAAGACTATTAAATGAATGTTTAAAATTAATTCTTATATTTGTTATACTAATGCTAGCTAAAACTACTTTTAAAATATACGTATTTTATTTTATTATCACATTTATTTATTATCACATTATATTTTATTACTGTATTTGGTGTTTTAGCAAGACCTTGTTGTTTATCTCGCATTTATCTGAAATCCATAATAGTAATATTAAAATTTTTTTTTTTACAGAAAAGTAAAAAAAAATATTAAAAAAAAAAATATATATATATATAAGAATAAAATTTAGATTTCAATAAATGTGTTATGATTAAAAGAACATTGAATACGCTATTTTATTGTCAGTCGAAAACTTTTACATTTGGCTAAAAATTAATATGAGAAATAGACTAGAATGATTTGATTGATTTACATTTGTGGAATAAATTACAGAGGAACGACTATTCAATGGGGGAGCTACAAAACGACGTAACAGAAGCCGTAGCCGAGACATCCAATCAGCGCACTCAAAATCTTTCTTCACATTCCATAGTTGTAAGGGTTGGTTACATATGCGACAGGGAGACAATGCCGATCGTATCATGTCGTTTGTCATGAAATTGACGAACCTTTTCTCCCGCGCATGGTCCACCCCGTCTCAAAACATGTTATGGCGGGAATGCTTTTTATCACTTATATATTTATACACTCTTATAAACTATGCATATCTACGTCTTTTTCGATTAAAAGTCAATAAAGTTAAACTAAGTATCTTATTACTTTTTTTCTATAATAACACGTTTTATCGTCTACTGTTAGGTATGCACGTTCAACTTGAAACTGTTATCGTTTGAAAAAAGCTATGATGTCATATTTGAAATCATATAGATAACAAATGATTTTATTTAGGGAAGAAAAAAATTATAAAAATGTTTCTTCCGTTGAACAATACATAACAAAATTCTTCGACAAACGCAAGCAGAATTAAACTGTATAAATTCAGAAAGTTATACTTTTGACTCGTTGTAGTTTTCAGAAGACTGCCCGTCCCACTTAAATAGTATTTAGAGTTATGTATCAAATTCCTATGTAGATAGAAACATTTATTTCTTCATTTCAATAAAATAGCAATAATGTAGAATTTTAGACAAATTTTAAAGGAAATACAATGCAGCTTAAACAAGAAAATGGTAATTTTGAAAGAAAATTATATTCTTATATGTAATAGAGGCCGGCACCATTCAAATAAAATTTAAATTATTGTTCTCTCACGAATGTAGACTTACGAATTGCAAAATCATCACGCTCATTGTTTATCATTCTTTACATTTATAGTCGTTTCTTCAGGTAAAGGTTCGTAATATTGCATTGACGAAAGGAGGATGCGTTAGATATTGTTCCATTCAAAGCAGACAAAGCGTTTAGTTAAAATTTATCAGGTAAAAGACCTTGTAAAGAATGTATATGTCCCGTGACTATTTCTTCTTATCTAAGTATATTTGTTTGAGTTTAACGTTGTATTCACATTTTGTTCTTCATTTAAAATTTCCATGTTATTCCTACTTTAAAGTTAGTTTATATTTTCCATAAAACTTGCATAAATGCGCAATAAAAATAAAATGTTACGATACTTACAAGCTATTGCCTATACTTTACTAATTCCTTAGAATGAAAGTTGATACAATGTTTTTTATTTAAATAAAAATGTTTAAATTATTCGCAAAATTTATAAAATTATTTGTCAGCAAGTCCTATACTTTTTAATTTTCAAATTGGCTTCTTTAATAAAAAAGACATATATGTAAATAAATTTGCATTAGTGGTTTGTTACTTATATAAATTTAATAAAAAACGGCAGCGCCATCTGATCATTTATAACCAAAATGGTGTGTTAAAATTGAGCTAAATTTTCCTACACAAGGTGAAATGTTAATTAACGGGACGTTAATTAAATATAGCGCAGTACCACACATATAATTTGTTGAAATATAATTCTTTCTCATCTACATCTTTTACTTAACTTAAATTTATTATTTGTTTATGTATTTAACGATAACCGTGATATATTTTTGTTTTGTGTACCTGGCTACTTCGATGCAAAATTAGTTAAATTAGTGATGCCTTTGTTGTGCAAATCACGCCAACATAACGTAAAGATACATAGCATTTAAAATCAACGCGAGCATGCGTAATTGTTTCAATCTTGCGTACGGGAATGTCTGGATGCTTACGAATCTCCCTATTACAATATCGGAGAACCCTTATAAATATTTATAGATAAATATTTTGCTTTTATGTAAACCTTCATACCCCCTGTGACCCCTTAAGTAATCGCAGCAACAGTGCATTTAAAAAATGAATGTTTTATTATTAGTGTTATAGCGCCTCAAAAATGATATTTCAAGGTATTAAACTAGGTAATAAAATTAATTTTGGAAATTTTTATTTATTTTTTTATCATTTCGTCTTCTCATAAAATAGGTTCAAATAACTACTAATATATGTTACTCAACCGTTATTTTATAATAAATATGCTTCGAGAAAGTTCGAAATTTTTTTTTTAGTATTTATTTACAAAGCTGGAAATTGCTCAACCTTACTGAAACACTATTGTAGCAAAGAAAAACAGTGACAGTCGAGTTGTTTATAGTTCGTTCAGTTTCATTTATTCAGCTATCAGTTCCCTTAGTGCAATATAACTGTTTCTCAAATGTCTTACTTTTAAAAAAAGTATCATTCATGTGATATTTAAAAGTGATACTGAAAGTAGAGAGATAGATCATTGCTATAGCAGACACGTGAAATACGCAAACTCAGATAAAGTGTTTCAGGCACAAGAACAATCGATGGAAAAACATATTTTAACGAATCTGTGAGTCCAGCTTTCCTAATAATTTGGAACAGATTACAAAATCACTGAATTCATGTTTTTTTTTAAATCTATAATGCAATTGTTTAACAATAGATAAGAACATTTCATTTTGTCATACATAGATTGAAACGGTAGATAAGATAATAGATATTTCATTTATTGTTATTAAGGCTTTTCATCGGCATTTCACTCGGTTAAAATTTATTCAATGTTTCATCTTATTTACATTTTTGTTCATTTCATTTAGATTTATTAAATTAGAGTTTTATTTTATTTAAATTCGGAGTTATTGTAGCAACCATTTATTCAGTCCCCTTTCCTTCGGATTTGTTTTTATTTCCTCGGAAATTCATATCGTTGGAATTTCATTAAGAAATCATTTCATTTTCGTTTTCATTTCATTTAGATTTATTTAATAAAAATTTATTTTCATTTTAATTCATTTTATCCATATTTCATTTGTTTCAGAATTACTAATCCAATCATTTATTCGATCACATTTCAATCAGAGTAGTTTTATTTCATCTGAAATTTATATTCTTATAATCTATTCAGTAAAATTATTCAAAAAGTCTCTCGAAGAGGTACTTTTTAAGTAGTTGTTGTTGTTTCTGAAGCGACTTACCATACGGGCAAGCCTGCTTAGTGAAATCGAGCAGATTTAAGGCAGAGTGTGCGTTTCTTATTATTTCAGTGGCGCCATCCTGTGGCCAAGAATCCGACTTCAGACACACACACGTCACACATACATCGCACACGTTTATAGGGCTGACCCAGTCATTCATCCTGTAGAGGCTGTTGGTTTCGACAGCTGATATAGCATTAAATCCGAGGTAGAAGGATCGAGGATTGGATCGAAGACCGAAGGTACGAGGATGAACCGGAATAGTTCCTACGCGGATGAACACCGGCGGAGGAGCACAACCGGCGGCCACGACTGAGAGTGAAGAGGCTGATGTCGAGTACTTAAGAGGATGACAGTTGCCTTCGAAGGAGTTGTTGTTCAGCGTCCGAGACTTCGCCACGATATTTCGTTTTCTACCCGGTGACGCCCACCTGTAGTTTGAGATGTTTACAATTGAAAGTTAAAGTTTTAATTGATTTTTATAACAAGTTTTTAAATGTTTTTAACAATTAATCAGTTAATTGGAGTTTGTTAGTTTCTGGATGGTTTTGTTATCTTTGACTATTAAAGAGGATGTTTCATTGCATATAGTTTTATTTAACGTCTTACATTCCCATCACCGAAACCTATATACAATTGGTGACCCGTGAACGAACACGTATATTTCTGTTTCTGCAAACTGCATTTGGGAAATTCTACTAGCCCATGAATTACGAAGAGATGCTGGTACATTGCAAGTTTTAAAATTCTTGGTAAGCCGTGAGTACGAATTGCTTCTATTGTGGGACTTATACATTAATAAAAAATGCCCGAATCTACGGAAACTGCTGATCAACAAGTTGCTCGTGTCACTGTGAAGCCGCCACCTTTTTGGAGAGCCAATCCCGAATTGTGGTTCAGACAAATTGAAAGTCAGTTCACTCTTGCCGGAGTAACTACAGAGTCTACGAAGTTTCACCACGTAGTTTCTGCTCTACAACCGGAGGAACTGGCGATTATCAGCGACATTGTTATCAGTCCACCTGTGGATGAGCCGTTCACTGCACTTAAAAAAAGATTGTGCACTCAATATGCTGAATCTGAAGCTCAACGCTTAAGGGATGTGATTTCGGGAATGCAACTTGGTGACCGCCGTCCTTCAAGGCTGCTTCTGGAAATGCGAAATAAAGCCGGTACAACAATTAACGACAAGCTTCTTAAGTCTTTATTTTTGCAGAGGTTGCCTACTAATGTTCAACAGATTTTGGCAATTTCCAACGACAATCTGGACAAGCTGGCGGAGATGGCGGATGGTATTATGGCTACAACAACTAACGCACAGTCAGTCAGCGTAGTTGCTGGTTCGACGGATCAGACGGATTTACGGTCTTTATTGACAGAGATCACAGCTCGTCTCTCACGGTTGGAAGCCCGTACAAGTGACCGGTCAAGAAGTACTAGTCAGAAACGCTCCACTAGCCGAAGCAGACAGTCTGCAAATTCACAGTATTGCTGGTATCATAGGGTATTCAAGCAACGAGCGACAAAATGCCGACCTCCATGTTCGTTCCAGCCGGAAAACTGCTGAGGCCGTCATCCCGTCAAAAGGGTGACGGCGAGGCGATGATTCAGCGGATTTATCTGACGGACAAGTCTACATCCTCACGTTATCTCATCGATACGGGAGCTGACGTCTCTGTGATACCTCGTGCTGCCTATGCATCCAGTGACCATTCTTCACAGATGAAATTGTTCGCCGCAAACGGTACGACCATTCCAACGTTTGGCCAACGCCTATTGAAATTAGACCTCGGACTCAGAAGAGAGTTCAGCTGGCCTTTTATCATCGCTGCCGTGCCTCAACCAATTATCGGAGCTGACTTCTTACGCAATTTTGGTTTATTAGTCGACGTCAAAAATGCTGCAGTAATTGATCCTTTGACCAAGTTGCAAACAAGAGGTACCCGGTATGCTGGGATTACTTCAACGGTAAAGGTAATTTTAGAGAATTCTAAGTTCCACCAGTTGTTGTCAGAGTTTCCTTCTCTGATTAGGTCAGGTGTCACGCCAAGAAAGGTTAAGCATGAAGTAGAACATTGGATACAAACAAAAGGACCGCCTATTTTTTCTAAACCTCGACGTTTATCGCCAGATAAGTTGATGGCTGCAAAGCAAGAGTTCGAGTTTCTGGTAGCATCAGGGGTTTGTCAGCCTTCCAAAAGCTGTTGGGCAAGTCCGTTACACATGGTTCTAAAAAAGAATGGCGACTGGCGACCGTGTGGTGATTTTCGTCGTCTTAATGGTGTGACCGTGCCAGATAGGTACCCTGTTCCCCACATGCAAGACTGTTTTCAGGTTTTGGAAGGTAAAATGATATTTTCTACCTTGGACCTAGAAAAAGCGTATTATCAGATTCCAGTGCGCAAAGAAGACGTGCCAAAGACTGCAGTAACAACGCCGTTTGGATTGTTCGAGTTTTTGTATATGCCGTTTGGATTATCAAATGCTGCCGCAACTTTCCAACGCTTCATTCATCAAGTCTTGGGTGAGTTCGAATTTTGTGTACCTTATTTTGATGACGTATTAGTAGCTTCGAAGAACGAAGAAGAACATTTAATTCATTTAAAAAGAGTTTTTCAACGTTTTGCTCAATATGGTGTAACACTCAACGTAAGCAAATGTGTCTTGGGACAGTCTACAGTAGAATTCCTAGGGCATTGTGTTACGGAAAAGGGTATTACTCCGCTTCCTGATAAAGTTTCTGCAATTGCTAATTTTCCTCAGCCAGTTACAATTAGAGAGCTGCGTCGATTTCTTGCGGTCTTGAATTTTTACAGAAGATTCATACCGAGAGCTGCCCACACTCAAGCAATTTTGAACGAATATTTAAAAGGTGCTAAGAAAAATGATAAAAGCGTGATCAAGTGGTCGGAGGAAGCAGTTGCTGCGTTTGAGAAGAGCAAGAAGGAATTGGCGAATTCAACAAAGCTGTACCATCCTGTCATGAATGCACAGTTGGCGATGGTGGTAGACGCTTCAGATACTGCGATGGGTGCTGCTTTGCATCAGCGGATCGAGAAAGAGTGGCAACCGCTTGGGTTTTATTCAAAGAAGCTCGCACCATCTCAAAGAAAGTACAGTGCTTACGACAGAGAGCTCTTGGCTGCATACATGGCAGTCAAATACTTTCGGCATATGGTAGAGGGTCGACCGTTTACTATCTACACTGACCACAAGCCGCTGATATATGCCTTTAAACAAAAAGAAGATAAGTGTTCGCCAAGACAATTACGTCATTTGGATTTTATTGGCCAATTCACTACGGATATTCAGCACGTGAAGGGAATAGATAACGTTGTTGCAGATGCGCTGTCCAGAGTAAGCATTGCTACCATAGAAACACCTTCCCACATAAATTTTCAAGAAATGGCTAACAACCAAAAAGGTGACCAGGAACTAGCCGAAATTTTAGCTCAAACCGGTAACTCATCTTTGGTACTTCAACCATTCGTAATTGGTGATCCTGGTGTGGAGCTGCTTTGTGATGTATCAACCAAACGTATTCGACCATTCGTACCCGAAGTGGACAGAAAAAACGTTTTTTCCAAACTGCATTCTATTTCACATCCAGGTATTAAAGCTACTATAAGGTTGGTGGAAGAGCGATATGTTTGGCCTGGTATAAAGAAAGATGTTAGGACATGGGCTCAGCAATGCTTGGCTTGCCAACGTTCTAAGGTGACACGTCACACTCAGAGCAAGCTTGGTACATTTGTTCCACCAAATGCCAGGTTCGAGCACGTGCACATCGACATCGTAGGTCCCTTGCCGCCATCAGAAGGTTTTCGCTACTGTCTTACTTGTGTCGACCGTTTTTCCAAGTGGCCAGAAGCTTACCCGCTCGTAGATATAACAGCCAAATCTGTTGCTGAGGTTTTCTATGCTGGATGGATTGCTAGGTTTGGAATACCTCTACGAATCACAACAGACCAGGGGACACAGTTCGAAGCCTCACTGTTTGATGCCCTGACTAAGTTCCTGGGTTCGGCCCGTCATCGAACAAGTCCTTACCATCCCGCAGGAAATGGCCAAGTGGAAAGATTTCACAGACAGATGAAGGGAGCGATTAGAGCCTACAGTACAAGTCAGTGGACCAGAGTTTTACCTACCATACTTTTAGGTTTTAGAGCTGCATGGAAGGAGGACTTGCAAGCAACGACAGCGGAAATGGTTTATGGAACTCCGATACGACTGCCTGGAGAATTTTTATGTCCGTCTACAGGTACAGCGGATCCCGCAAACTTTGTTGGAAAGCTAAAAGAGACCATGCAGGAGTTGCTGCCAGTAAAGTCCAGACATCAGGGTCATAGAGCAGTTTTTGTGAGTAAAGATCTTTCGTCGTGCAGTCATGTTTTCCTGAGGACCGATGTCCTGAAAAAAAGCCTGCAGCCACCATACGAAGGTCCATTTCAAGTACTGAGTCGAGGGGAGAAGGTTTTTAGGATTCTTATTCATGGCCGAGAGAGTACGGTAAACGTGGATCGTCTAAAACCTGCTTATGTATCCCGAGATGAACAAGACATATTTCCTAAAAGCGAATCAACAGCTAGGAGCGAATCTACAGAGGAATCGACTATCCCAGAGCCTGGTGACATGCCAAAAGAGGTTAAGACACGACCAGGCCGTCGAGTTAAGTTTCAGGGAAAGTATCAGCAATGAGCTGGAAAAGTCTCGCTACCGCTGGTAGGGGGCTACTGTAGAGGCTGTTGGTTTCGACAGCTGATATAGCATTAAATCCGAGGTAGAAGGATCGAGGATTGGATCGAAGACCGAAGGTACGAGGATGAACCGGAATAGTTCCTACGCGGATGAACACCGGCGGAGGAGCACAACCGGCGGCCACGACTGAGAGTGAAGAGGCTGATGTCGAGTACTTAAGAGGATGACAGTTGCCTTCGAAGGAGTTGTTGTTCAGCGTCCGAGACTTCGCCACGATATTTCGTTTTCTACCCGGTGACGCCCACCTGTAGTTTGAGATGTTTACAATTGAAAGTTAAAGTTTTAATTGATTTTTATAACAAGTTTTTAAATGTTTTTAACAATTAATCAGTTAATTGGAGTTTGTTAGTTTCTGGATGGTTTTGTTATCTTTGACTATTAAAGAGGATGTTTCATTGCATATAGTTTTATTTAACGTCTTACATTCCCATCACCGAAACCTATATACACATCCATTCACTCATCCACAGATCGTAATTTTGATCTGAATCAGAGATCGATCTCCAATTCAGTCCCCCAGAGGTATTGATTTGTTATGGGAACAAGGAGGACTTTTGCGACTCGACAGATTTAACGTGCATCAGTCACTTTACTACACGGGGAGTCTTCGGCCGGCGGGGTTCGAACCCACGGACTTGGGCCAAGCGCCCTACCGATCAGGCTATCCCGGGCTATATACTTTTTAAGTAAAACTAACAAACCTCAAAGTCAAAGAATTGATTGACATTTGTCATATCTGTCATATCTTTTATGTAATTTTGGATACACGTATTAAGGCACTTATTTTCGGGAACTTATCAGTGACAACATTTGGAAAGTGAAGCAGATGATTTCCCCGTTACTGGCAGTGACAAATTTTGAAAACTCCCTCCTTTTTTTTAAACAAGAATAATTTAATTTTATTAACATTAAAGATAGTTTTTGTCAACAGTCTGGCACTATGCAAACTAATTTTAAAAAAAAGTACAGATATGTACTTGCAATCTATTTGTTACTCTCTGTCTCTCCTTCTCTCTCTCTCAAAAAAAAAAAAAAAAAAAAAAAAAGAAACTGTTCTCGCCCAAAACAACTTTTTCAACACACTTGAGTCAGTTGTCATTTCATTTTTGACGGAAATTGATTAATAATTTTTTTTGCAATCATAATAACATTTTCGAAAGCGTCAATATATTCTTTGATCTATAAAAGCTTTAAAGTGAAAAAAAGTGTGGTATAACGCATGGTAGAACGCATAGTAAAACGTGTTGTCGAGAATTATTAATAAATAATTCATGAATTTACTTATATTTAACACTTTTCTATCTAGATATAATCTAGAAACAATCTTGCTAACATGGGTACGATGATACGTATAACTATTTTCTTTTTAAATTGTGTATTATGGTTTGTGAGTTTATTTTGCATTAACTACAGTCTTCTGTGGTTTTCTTTACTTAAAGTCCTTTATTTATAATTTATATTTCCTTCATTATAGAATAGACATTTATATATTCTGGATATGCTAGATCCGAATCATGAGTGGAAAAATAATCCTGACTAACTCGCAATAAATAATGAAGTACAAAATAATTAATTTTGCTTACCTTTAAATGCTAACTCTCTCAAAAAAATCAGCACAACGACGAGCCATAATATGCAAAAACTTTGCAACCATAATAAGGCGTTAAATTAAATTGTTTTCATTTGTATCATTAAATAAAACATAAGAAGTGCTATAACATGGTCAAACTTGACACCATATTATTGTTGTAGGATATTTGGAAGATAATGTGGCTTAACATGCCCTAAACTTTCTAACAGTGGGTAATTAATGTTTCACCTGGAGGTAAAGACTATTGAAATTTGATAACTGTTAGCAGTTTAAGATGGTCTTAATTAAAAAACAAATTACAAACTAAACTTGCCTGAATCAGATTCCTTTTATTCAATATTACCTTATATATTGATGACATGAAGTCCATTCAATCAGATTTTTTTTTGTATTATTTGACAAACTATAAATTGTGCCTAATATATTTAAGTATTAAAATACAAAATAT
The DNA here is from genome assembly GCA_949128135.1 of Parasteatoda lunata. Lineage (NCBI taxonomy): Eukaryota > Metazoa > Arthropoda > Arachnida > Araneae > Theridiidae > Parasteatoda > Parasteatoda lunata. The sequence goes on along the minus strand of OX421974.1, from coordinate 103,985,132 downwards.
CAAAAACTTCCTCTAAAAAGTATATTACCAACAAAACAATTGTCTTCATACTTGCCACCCGTTAATTAAACTTAAAATGCATGATGACTCTGTAAAAACTTTATCCAAAAAATAATACCTTTGAGATTGAGATACATTTATTTTAGAACAGTCCTTAAGCTCTGCTTTTATATGACAAGAATTCTTTGAAATCTTCTACTATAATATAGTGCGAAATTTCTGCAACGACGTTAAATGTAACCATACATTAGTTTAAAACAAATCATTATGCCGTCCATTCAGATCCAAGAAGGATTAATTTGTACGATAATATAGTTCAATTAGGCCCCTTATTAAAGTTACAGAGAATTCGAACAATCAAATTTGATCGATATTATATTCTCTACACTTTTAGAAAATTCGGCAGAATATTGATATTTTAAACCTATCGTGCAAAGTTACCAGAACGTATACGATGCTAAATCGAGTCGTATTTTAGGTCACATTTTACATCAAGTAGATCCATTGTATCGTATAATCAAGTTCAAGAAGGGGCACATTTGTAAGATATTAAAAATTCCATTCAGCACCTTATTAAGGTTGCAGCAAATTTGAACAGTATTGTTTTTTACACTGTCAGAAATATTGGCCTTTTAATAAACTTAGCATCGTGCAAAGTTGCCACAACTTTAATATGGTTTTAAATTGAATCTCATTTTTGTACAAGTTGAACCATTATGTCGTGTCACAGTTCCAGAAGGACTAATTTGCACACTACATCATACGGTTCAAATTGGAACTTTATAAGATTGCAGCAAAAATGTGAACGATGTGATGGTTCCAATTTTTTTTTAACTGAGTATTATTTTTATTTAAATAGTTTTTATTTTATATTAGTTCTTTCTTTTTGTCTTCTGACAGCAGTTGGACTTATAGGATACATATCTTCCACAGGAATTTCATGTTTTCTCGCCGATAAAGAAGGTTTTTTCACGTAGCACACGCAACAGGATGGGAACCTAAAAGCATCTGTGTAAGTTTTCTTCTGATTGGGATGCAAAGCAAGAAGTCTTTTGTAAGCATATTTTTGACGACATCTTGAACTGTGCTCAAAGGGCAGAACTCCATCTAAATATTTACAGGGCATGTCTTCTTGCCTATGAAAACATAACAAAAGTATTATTCTAGAGTTTCATTACTAATTCATAACTTTTCACTAATTTAACTTTTAAAAATCAAAACTTTTTAAAAAATTTTAACTTAAGTTTACTTAATAACCTTAACTTTACCTAAAAACGCAAAATTTTAATAAAAATTGTTTTTAAAATTTTTATTTGTTCTAAAATTTTTGCTTGAGAAGAGTTTAGGAAATAAGACTATGTATTCTACTTTATATTACTTTCTTTCACTTGATTGTAAGAATTTTCATTTTTTATTAATGTACAAAATTTTTTTTCAGCCTTCACCTTCGACCTATCTGATATTTTTCAACCTACCATACATGTCTGAAAATTGAAAATGATAAGTTTGCTTCATTTTCCTTAGATAATTTAAACTGTAAAAACCATAATAACCAATCAAATAAATGCATTAAAATACGTATATGAAGAGGAATTCTGATGCAATTTTTATGAAAGTTTGAAATTCATTTTAAATGATGAACTAGAAAAACATGAAGAATAAAAGAAAGCTTATTGATGTATTCATTGATTTTAGTAAGAAGAGCTACAATGTAAGTGGCAAAAATATTTGAAAGATTTCACTCAAATAACTCAATAGCGCAAAAATTAAAAAAAAAAGTTCTAAAATAAAAAATACCCCAAAATATCAAGAATAATTTAAAAATTTTAAAAAATGTCCTAAAAGAGATCGATAATGTGGAAAAGCAAAAATGCCAGCAAAACCGGAATCTTAGTTATGAGTAATTAAAACTTAAGACAACTTCAACTATCTTAGATAGTCAACATTAGAAACAGATTCTATCGAAAACAAATGTGTAAAGCAGTGTTTTCGACTTCTTTAGAGTCAGAAAATAAACTAGAAGAAAAATGTGCACGTTTACGACTTTGAGTACGAGATGATTGGCCGTAAAAAATCTGAAATGTTTTGTTTTATTGGATAAAAGATAAGTTTAAAAAAGTGACCTCTACATGCTGCTTTGCGAAAGAGAAAAAAAAAAATACCCAGGAAAAGAGTTTCTTTTACATCAAAGAAATGTGCGTTACGAGACAAATAAATATTTCATTTGTTTAGCAGTTTTAAGATTTTTAGAAAAACTCTGAATTTAGTAAAAATTTACTTGCAATCAGAAATAGAAGTAAAATAAAGCATATTTAATATTATTTCTATAGTTTTGTAAGTGGTACAGGAGTGCAAGCTGCGCCAAGAAATATAAAAAGTGATGACTATTTTGTTTGTGAAAAATAAAATTTTAAATAAACAATTTAATTTTAAAAATACAGACGTCAAGATATAGAGCTAGAAATACATACCTAACTATTATAAATAAGCTTTGGTCGTTAAGAATGTGTTATTTTACTCGAAAAGAAATAAAATTGAGTAGTTTTATTACCACTCTCGACGTTTTTAAGCGCAGCTGGCCCCACTGGTGGTAATATAGTGAATTTAAATTGATTTCATTATTCAATTTCATTAGATGATTAAATTAGTTTGCATCATTTAATTTGGCAACTTGATTTAATTTGCTGATAAAATTAGGTTATAAATTGTGAAAAAATTCAAGAAATACTTCTAAAACAAGATAAGTAGTCGACACAGGATATGTCTCATTTTAATTTTTTGTATACATCAAATTATCTAATATTGTATGAAATTGTAACGTCATTTATTATTGATGATTTAAAAAGGTTTTTCTAAGTTTTAAAAAGTAAGAATGAAATACAATAAATGGGTTTTAAACATACACATTTTTATAAGTGTATCAAAAATGAGAAATGAATAAATAAAGTGCAAAATATACACTCATTTTAAGAGCCTGCTCGCAAGACAATTTTACAGATAGGGATAAAGGATATATGACTATCAATATGTTTGAGTAATTTCTAATTTATTTACTAGACTATCAATATGTTTGTTTTAAGTAATTTCTAATTTATTTACTGTATCTCTTAATGCTGGATTCTAGTTTGAATTGCAATGATGCTGGATTCACGAATTTAAAAACAAATCTGGAATATTTGGCGTTTGTTTTAAGTAATTTCTAATTTATTTACTGTATCTCTTAATGCTGGATTCTAGTTTGAATTGCAATGATGCTGGATTCACGAATTTAAAAACAAATCTGGAATATTTGGCGTTCACAGTCTTAATAACTTCAATTATGGACTGAATATTATGACTTTAAAATAAGGCAAGTTTCAGAACATTTGTACTGAATTCAATTGAACTCCGCTGTATTAATTAGCAATTAATAACTAATGTGCGTACAGTCAGGCTCACAAATAAGGGAATTTTTTTTTTCTGTGCTGGTGATTGAAATGAAGTTTCTGATTATTCGGCAATCTTCGGGCCGCGATTCTTCATGAAATAACGCCATTTTTGACGAATCTCGAACTCTTAAACATTTGGCGGCGTTGCCTCCTCACTACAGTGTCATTACTGTGTTTTCTAGGAGTTTATATTGTTTCCTGCTTATTTGTTTTTCTCGTGGCAGTCGAGTACAATAGCAAAATTTACTTTGTGACCCATGAAAAAGATTAATATTTAGTGAAATTTATAAAAAATTTTGAAGACGATAATACTGTGAAATAAAATCATTACCGTAACATTAGTTCCCCAACATTTTTTAAAACTGATCTTAAAAATGTTTTAGTGTGAAGGGATGGTAAAGGGCTAGGTAGCAAGCTAGGTTGTCATTCATTCGCTCATACATATTTATATTAATAGAAAAAAGCCTAATACTTTTGACTATATTTATATCCTGAAACAGAAGGATACGGTAATATCTTACATTTGGTAAAAAGTCTACCCGGAGCATTTTCCAAGACACAGTTTCGTAAAATAGGAAAAATATATAATGAATTAGCTCTAAATAAGCTGTCGTCAGTGTCCAACAGGTAATCATTACATAGAAAATGGCTTCCAAAATATCAATCCCTAGTCACCATTAGTGGCAAGCATGTAGCAGGCCTAATGTAGAAGAATGAAATGTTCTCGATTTATCCGATTCCCTCGTAATAAATGTCCTATTTGGATCGCTTATCCTGCTATCTTTTCTTAGAATTCACACACGTTTTTTTTTTTAAAAATCCTTTTAATACAATACGAGAATATCAAATCACACCTTTAAACAATGATTTTTTAATGGACTCGATTTGTAACAATTAATGCAGTGCTATTAATCGTTTTTTCGCTTATTGTGGATTTCCTCGTGCTCTTTAAAGTTTCCATAATTTTTAATTCGCTTTTATCACAATACATAAATTTCAGACTAAACATTTGAGTTATCATTTTTTGAAGTTGAAATTGCTCTCTTGCAACACTTGTAGCAACTGTAAATAGAAAAAGTTTAAAGCTAACGAAGAAGGTACCGGAAGATATAGAGCAAATTTCAGATATAGCGGAAGATATTACGAATTTTAGATATAGTGGAAGATATAGCGAAGATAAAGTGGCGCCTTTTTAAAACATATGGATACTTTTCTAAACATTTGAAATTATTAAGAACCAAGAAAAAAACTGTTAATATTAATAATGTATGACATTTTTTTTAGAAACATTTTTCAAATTATGATAAACATTACAAGGTTCATTTTAAGAAAGTTTTGAGAAACAAACATGAAGTAAATCAATTTTTTGAATGTTATAAAATGCTCATAATAATTCCACATTTATTAGAAAAAAAAGAAAAAAAAAATTACTAAAATGCACGGAGTGCATTTTCGAAGTAAAGGTGACGATCGGGTTGCGACCGGCAGGCGTTATTATATTTAGCCACTCTATGGCTGGTAACAACCGTTAATTTTGTCTATACCCGAAGAGTCACTCACAAATCAAGGCTGAGTTCCTTTTTATACGCTTAGTTTTTTTCTTTGTTTAAGATGTAATGTATACAAAAATATTATGTCGATTTATGGTTGCAAAAACACGAATTATTGAAAATAGAAGTATAGGCAAAAATTTATAATGAATGGCAAAAATTTCATCAAATATGTTTTAACAAACACACTTGAAAGAACCAGATTTAAAAGGCATAAAATGTTTACAAATTTCAAGCAGATTTTCGCTTGGGTTTTTATTCAGTAAATAAATTATGATCTTTAAAGAAAAAAACGGTACTTTATTTGTAAATTGCTGAATTATGCAGTAGTTTTGAATCTTCTAAAAGGAAGCTACTTTGTTAACATTTAAAATTAAGTCTGCCTTAGAAATATATCTTTTATGCATACATTTTAATTACTGAATTGTCTGGAGATAAAAATAGTTTTTATGAAACATTAAAAACCAAGATCATTCAGATAACTTTTTCTCAAAAGCCGTAGTTGATAGGCTTCAGTTTCCTATTAAGTATGTGAGCTCTGAATTAAATAAACAATTTGCAGATAACAACATTCTTCGTCTGTGAAACTAATAGAAATCTGGGATGTATTCAAGATAAAATTATTAGTTTTTGTTAACAATTAAGGCTTAATATTTCATTCGAAATAGACAAAATGAGCCACCTCTGGCTACCAACGTTTCTGTTTTTTAAATAAGTAGAATTTCGAGATTCAAAATGGCACAGATAAAAATCAAGATAATGTGTAAATAAAAATTCATATTGCTCAAGTGAAAGCGGATTTAATTTTTGCCTCTTACATGTTCGCCCTTTTAGATTTTGGGTATTTTGGAGAATTTTTTCAGATTTGACGAAAAAGGGAATAATGAATTTGAATTATTATGAATTTGTTATTAAAATGCTCAATACAACATATGCTGAAATTTAAAACAAAACATGTATGCTAATTAACTCATTTCCGGCCATAAAAGAAATTAACAACTTTATTGAAATCAAAATGTGCACATAATTGCTATTATAAATTATCTTCGTGTTAGCGATTAAAACGTTCTATTGCGAGCCAATAAAATTCAATTGTATGTTTATTTTTTGGTCAAAGCGAAATGTAACCGTTATAAACTTTCTTAATTTAAAAGAGTACAAAGATCTAAAAATAAAATAAAACATTTTAAAGAAAAATATAAATTAAAATAATAATTTAGCTTAATAGACCTGTTAAAGAACTAAGAAAAGATAGCATAAATTAACATTTACGATAATAAGTTATAATCAGTCATTACATTCATATGACGAGTTTAATTGGTAATCGAAATGAACTTTTGATTGACAATTAGTTTTATTTAACACCCAAAATAGATATTTTTGGCTTTGGAAATATTTTCTTAGTATTTAGACTCAGAATTTGAGACTTATCTGATCCAGGCCTTACACGTGAATACACAAACATATAATCTATGTATGCATCTAGTCGCTGTTGGTCCCCAATCTCCGGCTGCTTAAAATTTGGATAATTTATGTAAATTTTATGAGATTTTTGTTTCATGATAATGATTTACAGTTAGAGAATTGTAATTTTAAAAAATAATAATTATAAACTAATAAATTAATTTAAAAAAAAATTATTATTATTAACATTTCGAAATAAAAAGATTTAGAATGAAAGTTTAATAAATTTAAACGTCTGGAAAATGAAAAACGTTCGGATGGAAAGGAGTATATATTTTTATGTGTTTAAAATTACCCATAAACGTTTAATTATAATATTTCTTTAATTTTTAATAATTTATGTAAGCTTGTGAACTTGTTCCCTAAAACGCGTTTTTTCTTCAGCATTTTAACAATGAGTTTAAAGAGCTTTCATCAGGTTGTTTTTTCCCTCCGGATTTCGTCTGTTTCGATTCTTTTAAACATTTTACAACGATGCTGCTTCCAAGAGAGCGCAACGTGAAACAACAAAAAAACACGTTCTTCAATATTGTATGAAAACAAATCAACATAGAGGGATAGAAAACTTCTTAATTATCCAAAACATATTAGCAATCTGTAACAAAAAACGCCTTGCTGATTGGTGAAACCATTCAAAACATATTAAGAAAAGTTTAATCTGTAACGATGAGTATCAAGAAAGGAATTTCGCATTTTCGATATTGCGCCCGAACTACACTACGTCGTAACGAACTGATAGTTTACAAACCACCCAATAAAATTTTTCAAACTGTAGAACCAAATCTCACGTTCTCGAGTTATTAGAAAACACAAAAGCAGAGAATTAGACTTTTACCTTTATATAGACAGAGATTTCCTAACCTAAAAAACTGTCTTAATCTAAAACTGCGCGATTGGCTACTGACACTTCGGATTCCTACTTCGAAAGTTTTCCGCAATATGATACCTGCAAGTGACGTAATGTGGGTATCTCGATCCTGATTTGTTGTTGAAACGCGGCATTTGTTTACGTTAGCAACTGTTCTTGCCATTTATTTTCGAGTTTACTAAGCCCGCCAAGTATTAATTCTTTAAGTGACACACTTTATATTTCTTTCACAAAAATTTCAAATCGTTCACTATATATTTCTTACTTAACACAAAGACAGGCACGAAGCCATGCAGAACATGAACAAACTAATTATGCATCGAAGTTGCAAAACAAAAATATCCTTTACAATTAAATACATATACAAATAATAAATCTAAGTTAAGTATAAGACGTAGAGAAGAAAGAAATACATTTTAACAAATTCGATGTATGATACGACGTTGTATTTAATTAACATCATGTTAATTAACATCCTAACTTACGTGGAGAAACTTAATTCGACTTTAACATGTCATCCTGTTTATAGAATATAAGCTGGCGCTGAGGTCATAGGTCACGTGTCTATGTATCAGTAATCGTCTTCTTCTCGAGTTGCTAGTACCCACTCAGTTCAACAAACAGTTTAACAATTTTCAATTGTATTATATTATTGATATAAAAATTGGGAGGAAATTATAAAATTACTTACTCGCACATTTCAGACATGACTGCTTGGACATAGTCATCAACATCATTGACTACGAATGCCCATTGGTCGTTCTCGTTGACCGCTGCTTTGGGGAAGAAAAATCTAGAATACTGAGGACACACAGGATCTTCGTATATCTCTCCCGGAATTCTTCGTGCTGACATTGTCATCGTTCCAAACAATTCTTGGAACTCATCCTTGGAAAATGTTATGGCAGACCGAATCTCACTTCTGAAAAAGAAAAAAAAAGGTGAAAATTTTTGTAGTACGATCCGTTTTTGCGCACAGTAAGAAACAGTCGTTAAAGAAATAAACAGCTAGTAATTTTTTCATTTTAAGACGTTGCAAAGTTAACTGCTAACCGAACTTAAAACCACAACGTAAATATTCGCCTCATATCCATCTAAAATCTAAACAAATGTCGACTTTGAAGCCAGCTTGTTTCACTCCGAGCAGACCTTGTAACGTAATAGAATCGGTTGAATCGGATCGAAGATCACTTCAAGAAGAGGCAAATATTCCCATTGAAAAGTAAACAGTTGAGACGTTTACCCACCCCAGTTGTGTATAAACCGAGTAGTACCTATTAGTTATGCAATACCACAATACTAGTAGTACCTTTTACCACTATTTATGAAGCATTGTCGTCGAGAATAATTTTCAAATTTTTAACGGCTCTCTGAAAGGACACAATACTAAATTTTTCCGCGATTTAAAAAGTGCAAAAAGAAAAAAAAAAAAAAAAAAAGAAAAAAATGCACCAGAACATGGGAACTACATAAAATTACAAACTTAATTGCTTTTTCGTTAAATTATAAACTTAATATTTTTAATTTCTTAATTCTTAAAATGTTACGAGCAACTCAAATACATAGCTAATTTGATTTAGATGGCAAAATGAAAGTTTTATTGAGTAAGGAGACAAAACACAAAGATGTGCATGGTTTCATCAAATAAATAAACTGTGCCACTAAAATATTCATTTAATAAAATATTTATTAGTAAAAAAAAAAAAAAAAAGAAATTAGCATAAATTCTAAGCATACAAGCTTTCAAAATAAACTTATGAATTTTTTTGTAAAGTTTTATTGATTATTTCAATTTAAATATTTTATTCATAATTTTTTTTTTACAAATTAAAAATATGCTTTAGATTTGTGTATGCCGTAGATTCACGAAGGCAAAATTTCTCCCAATACTTAATCCAGGAGTTCCTTTGTTTTCTAGATTAGGTTCAAAATTACAAGGCTACGGAGTTAAACATTGGTAGCCGTGAACTCAAATTTAGGTCGGCCGTTCAACGACGGTTATAAAATAAAATAAAATGTTATCTGTGTTTTGCTCTCCATGTAACGCTAATACGGGTTTGTAACGTCAAAAAGTCCTCCACAAAGACAAATTTCTACCAATACTTGATTCAGGAGTTCCCTTGTCTTCTGGATTGGGTTCAAAATTACAAGGCTACAGAATTCAACATTGGTAGTCATAAACTCAAAAATTGGATCGGCTGTTCAATGATGGTTATTAAATAAAGGTCATGTAAGAGCCGTAGTGGCTCAGGGGATAAAGTGGTTACCTCCCAATGAGTTGACCCAGGTTTGAATCCCAACGATGGCTGGTCAATATAAATTTTGCACCAGACACGCACAGGCCACACTACTGACGTAAAATATCCCCATTGTTTGACAGATCATGGGTTGAAATCACCTTGTCGGGATAACCATGGGAGATTTTCGTGGTTTTACTTTCCATGTGACACAAATGCGGGTTAGTCTTATCAAAAAAGTCCTTCACGAAACATTTATCATAATGCTTAATCCAAAAGTTTCCTTGTTTTTTGGGTTGGGTTAAAAATAACAAAGTAACGCAGTTGAACATTGATAGTGTAAGCTCAGAATTGTGGTTTGCTGTTTAATGCCGGTTATAAAATAAAATATTATTCATTCTTTTTTCCGTGTATGTTTAAGTAAATGATTTTTGTATTGTTCTGGTATTTTAACATTTCATTTATGTTAATTTTAGAGTTTGTTTTTCTAATCCTATTGTTACATTTTTAATGCCGGCAGTGAGGGAACTTTAATCAAACATGTCGGAATAATAAATTAAAAAATGCATATCTGATCAGATTCTATTTTTAAAAAAAAAAGTCCTGATGGAAGACAAGTGTTATGTAACTTTGTTATAAGTACACGAGTAACCAGATATTTTTAACTTGCTTTCGTGTTTGTAACGAGGGAATCTTTCAATTGGAATCAGATTTTGACCACTAATTAGGATTCCCTAATCTCTAATGCTAATGCATATTTTAATTGTTTCATAATAGCTACAAGCTGAATTTATTCTCCTTTCGATTTCTGCGAGATACGAGAGTACCTTATTCCATTTCTGCGTGATTCGAGAGTACCTTATTGAGATCACGTCCGTGTGATATTGGGCCGATACAGTCAGAAACGTTCATTTCATTTATGATACCTTAAGCCGTGAAGGGAGAACTGTGTAAGTACATGCAGGTAAGATATCAGGGTCATTGAGGAATTAAATTTTCAATTAGATTTTGAGTAATTAGATTGCAGTTTTGCTATTTTTACGAACGATTATTACTATACTTCAAGATTTAATTTTTGCCACGTTTTCGAGGAACCATAGCGTTAGGACCATAAATAGCGTTGGGAAGCACGCTGTTATATTTCCTCATCTCTGATCGTCCCAAACATTAGACTATCCTCTCTCATGTGTTCCATCTCTCATTTGACGATTTTGGCGGAGAAAGAAAAGCGTGATGTGATAATTGAGATGCGTTCTTTTTTTCTGGCAGATTCGCTTTTGCACTTATAAGAGAAATAGAGGAAAATTAAAAGCTTCAAAAGCGTTAAGATTAATGGAACAGTAAAATATTTTATCATATTTCAATAAAACAGCTAGATTATAGTAAAATGTTTAAAAAATGCATTTTGTTCCAACGGTTGGGGGCGACAGGGATGAAATAAATCGTGTCACAGGACTCAGCCTCAAAAGTAAATAAAGAGGACATAGGTTATTGAGATATTTTATTTGCTATGAGATACTTTTTTTATTTATTATTTTACTTTATTTTAGTTAAGTTTCTTAATTTGTTTTAGCGAAGAAAATATTAGTTGTAGAATTAAAACATTTTGCCGATGATCTGAAGATGTACGATCCGTCTTATTTTGTATAAATTTCTAAATTGTTTTCCCGCCCTAGCGGTAGTCCAACTCAGATTGTGCAGCGATTAAAAATCCCGAGAATTATTATGCATTACGTAGCAGGAGGCGTGGCTTTGAATGTAATTAAAGTATAAAAACTTCGAAATTAAATAAGATTAAGGTGAAAGATCGAGTTCAGATCACGAAGCCATCTAGAATAAGCATTATTGGGGATAGCGAGCTAAAAAAATTAGTTTTTAAACATGATTTTACTTACTCTGGATAATTCTCGATATTCTCACAATAGGTATCTTTCTGCTTTTTCACACAAAGTGGTGTTCCGTAGATATCCACTGAAGGGGCCATCGGACGCTGTCTTCCAACATATTCAACGACTAGATCGGGAAAGACGGGGAGTGAATGCTCTGTTGAATTAGAAGTTGGAAAAATCACCGTTCGTTCACTCTTGTTTTGAAAGGTACCAGAAACTAAAAACTTCCAGGAAAATTTTAGGCTTAAAATTAAAAAAAGCACCTGAAAAATAAATAACTTTTCGTTCAATGTCTACATAGATTTTCAAAACATGCTTTGCGATTATAAAATTAAAAAAAATTAGATATATTATAAGAAAGTGATGAAATTATTTACTATTGATGCGGAATCCGTTAATTTAATGGACATAAAAAAAATTAACAAATATTACCTAATATTTCAACGTGACAGACATAATAAAACATTTGAGGAGTTTAACTAGTAGGATAACTTAATGTATTCAAACTTAAAAGACGAAATTTCACTCCACACATTTGAACATAAGGAATGTCTGTTAACACATTCAAACTTAACTAATTGCATTAACATATTGAAATTTTTAACATTTATGAAAGATAAAGAACGATTTAATTTTTCTTACGTCGTTTATGGACATTTGGAGTGGCATGACATTTGGAGTAGGCGTAAGTGAAAGTATTCAAACTTTTAATGCTATTTATTTAAAATGGTGGTAAAAATGTTCTATGTCTGTGTTAATATGCTTTTTCTTGTGATTTCAAAATCGGTTGATTTATAATCTTCATCATTTAATCCAGGTAATCCAGGTATTAATCATCATTTAATCCAGTAATGCACATATTGTTAAAAAATTTATGAAATGTTTTTTTTTTCGTTAGCAACAAAGCAGTTGAATTCCATGCCAACTGAAATCAGTAGTTAAAGTTTAAACAGTATCCTTGTATTTGGTATAATTTTAAAGGAAATTTGTAGTAATTTATGAATTCAAAAGTTATTTTTTGGAGTTATGCATTATTATAGTAAAATTTATCATAAATAGAGAGCATTCATGATTTTGACTTATTCTACCAAAAAAAAAAAAAAAAACTGTCTATTTTAAAGAAGAATAAGTTATTAAAAACATTACGATTTCGCATTTAGTTTGATTTATATTGTAAAATAAATTGTTCCTGAGTCTCATTATGCAGTGATTATTGTCACAAAAAAAATTCGTATTTTTTTAGTCAAAAATTATCTCAAATATATACTGTCCCCTCTGCTACAATTATTCTTTTGAGTTTATTTTATTCATTACACAAAAAACTTTTAAACTTAATATTTGGTTTTTACAATAAAGTCTGTTAGAACAATCATGTTATGATATATTTTTGAAGAAAAATTAAAAATTGTAAAGTTTCTCATATAACAGAAGGGACGTAACAGAGAGAATAAAACTAAATGTTCCCTCAGTTGCACAAAATTGATAGGTTGACCATTAAAAAGTAACTCTAGGAATGTCAACAAGCATTCTAGTTGATTTCACGCTCGCCTCACTGAAAATAAAACGATTTATTTCATTTATAAGAAATTAAATTTATGTTTTTTGATAAAATAGTTTTCTTAAAACGAATCATTTCTTAGCAATTTCTTATTTTGGAAAATGATGCACACAATTTATGTATTGGGAAAATAGTCTGTTATCGAAAACATTTCAAAAGTGTTTGATATTTAATAAAATTATATTTAAAAATGTTTTTCTTTAACTCATCATTAAAATTATAAAAATAAAGGCACAGTAGTCAAACAAAATAATTATTGAAGACAATTGAAAGATTTTTGAACTTTGACAAACACAACTTTATGGGCGAAACTCCGATCATTTGATAAAAATTGTTTAGAGTGAATCACTTATGAATACATTTTTTGTCTGTATTAGATAGAGATTTGTGGTTTCTCAAACACAAAAAGATAAAATTTATTCTTTTAACTTTATTGCTATTGTGTTTTTGTAAAAAATTGTAGTGACTTTCGTTTGTAAAATAGATTAATTTTTTTTGTTTTGTTATTTGACTTTATCATTTTAGAAGTAGTTATTTTTTCAGTAGAAAATTTAGGTACAGGATCTGATTATGAAGCTTGAAGTTCCTAACTTATGTCTCATAATGAATCATTTCAGATTTCAATAAAAGTTTTAACATTTAATAAGTTTAAATTTTGCTCGCTGCCAACTTGTGTGGCAGTAGGAAAGATTTTTCAAAGTATTAGTACTTAAAGTACTGCGAGTTTTCTAACTATTTCACTAACCTTTAAAGCATAGTTGCCTAACTATTATATGTAATATTGATAGGTTTGAACAATTGATTTGTCATAGTAAAATTATTTAAGATTTAACTAATAAAATTAAGATTTATACGTTAAAACATAAATGTTACTTCTTTTATGGAAAGATTTTCTCGTCCACCGCACAAGTTGGCACATAAGGGTTTCAACTTCTGTACCCATTAGTTTAATAGTTTTTGGTTATCTTAATAACCCTTTTTATCTTAACTACAAATACAAAAATCTAAAAAATTTAGGAAGTTATATTTATATAAAATTACTCATTTTTTTAGTGCTTCTAAAATATCGCAACACTTATAAATGGAGTATTATAAAGCAACATATGATTTAAGTTTAATTTAGGAATTAAAAGAGAGCTGCTGAATAACGATTTCTTTGCATTAATTGTGTTACTTACTCTATTTTATATCCTCTAGTAACTCTCTAATTTACAGGTGAAAATTTCACTCCTGCGCTCTGAAGTTCAAATGGCATGAACGTATGAGATAGAGGCAAGAGTAACGCTTTGCAAAATCTCTTTAATAATGTAACCTGGTAACCCTGACCCCTCTCAATTCATTTCCTAAAACACGTAACTGCTTTTGCAGTTTCGGTCGAATTACTTCGTCATCTGATTTCACTTTTTCCCTTATTCGATTTTGATGTATCTTAGTCTAGCTGTGTAAGAATAGTGGGGACTTTTTAAAGAAAATGCTTGAAAATGAGCATTTAGATGCGTTTCCTTCAACTTATCTGTATTCTACGCATATACATTGCTATTATATACAATAAATACATTTATAGGCAATACTACTTGGAAATTATATACGTAATTCGAAAAATTTCTTTATGAAGATAATTTCCTTTTGCTCAGTTTGGAAACAAAACAATTGAAATTTTTTTACCTTATATAAATTCTAAAGGTGTTTAGAAACCAAAGAAAAACATAAGAAAGTGAAAATAAAAGCATTGTTACAAAATGGGTAAAAATAAGGGAAATATTTTAGGGTTCAAACGAAATTTATGGTAAAATCGCTGAACAATAACTTTCCTCTTCTACCCAATGTTGATTTTCGTTTGATTTTGTCTCTTCTTTGGCTATAAAATGCCTCTTTCTTATTCTGCGTAAACTATGAAGCGTAATTTTAACAAAAATATAGTTTTAATTATTATGTAACCTTTGTAAATTAATTAGCTCAAATAAATTAAGAATGTAATTTGTTTGTTTTGTTTAAACAATTTGCTTTCTATTTCTCATTTCTACACATATATAGAAGTTTCTTTTAGCCCTCCGTTGCGAACGCCAGAAAAGCAATGTCATCGGTTTCATGACCCTATGCGTTTTATAAAATATCGATGGATTTACAGCTGAAAATGGTATGAGATCGCTCCACTCTCGGAAATACATTTTCAGTTTCAGTTTAATGATTTAATACAAATTTAATTTAATATAGAGCCACAAAATATTACATTATTGCAGCCATCTTCTTTTAATAATGAAACTGAAGAAACAAAATTTTATAATACATTAATTGATTATAAAACTTCATTTAGGTTGTATTTAAATCGAATAAGTTTTTAAAATGGTGGTCGTAAAGAGCAATATATCTTTATTTAATTCAATTAAAAAAAGACTAAAGACAAAGTCTAAAAAATTTAGAATACAATTTTAATTTTTTTTGGAAAACTAGGTATGGTAATTAGGATATTGCGTATAAAAATAAGCATAAGAGATATATTTGATGCAAAGATGTGTAATGCAAAAATGATTTAATCAAAGTATTTGATTAAATCATTTTTGCATTACACATGTATAAGAATCACATGTATATCATGTATAAGAATCACACAAGTGTAGAAACAAAATATATTTACAAAATGACTTGAATAAAAATTTGTATTATTCTTTTTAATTAGGAAGTTAAAAGGTCATCGTCTATACTCACTTAAAGAGACAAGATTTTTTAGAAATTTTTTTCGGTAAATAATGTAATCTCTCAGGCCATATCTTTATTCTTCTTATCGTTTAGAGCAATAAAATCAGAGACAATTATGAAAAACAAGGTCATATTATGTAATCAATCTCTGAAGTATGTCGCCAGAGTTAACTTTCTTCACTTCACTTCTTTTGAAGTTTATGCAATATTTATTTAATATAACATTTTGCATAGTTTCGTCAAGTAATTCTTTAGTGACATACTAAAATATACTATCTAATCTACCACTAAGTATTTAAAGACTTTTTATAGAAAATACCAAAGTTAATTTATATTCAAGTGTCGACGGAACCTAAACACCTCAACTCTCCACACCTGGGGAATGCTTTCCAATAGTTTTTGTTTGAGGGCTAGAAACATTTTCTTTGACTAGAATTGGTGAAGGTATGTTTATCTTCGCCATAGAAAAAGAAATTTATTTGTTTCAGGTGAAAGCATGTTTACAAGTGGTGGTAACTTGCTTTACAAAGGACATTACAAATACAAAGTATTTTGGCAAAAGTGAATGAAAAAAAAAGTTTTATGAGAGAGAGAACATTACGATATTTTGTTTTATTTCGATAATTTCGGTTTCATTTCGATATTTTGCTATTATCGAAGTAATTAGCCAAATTAATCCTCAAGCTAAACAATGCGATTTAACCAAAATAAAAGTCACTAATTTTTGTCCCTGTGTTCTTTATGGGTTGATAAAAAAAATATTCCTTTAGATATTTAGTAATTATCGGGGTGATTAGCATCGTAGAGAGAATGCTAACCAACAGGTGTTTTTACTAAGACGCAAAGCGGTAAGTACGTGTATGTGTATGTGGCAACCTAGCTAGTATAAAATAAAACTAGTCTATTGCATTATGATGACTACCAAATAAATAAATAAATATATATATATATATATATATATATATATATATATATATATATATATATATATATACATAAAACATAGTTAATGACTTATTTAAAATGTCTAAAGATATGTAATAAACTTTAGCAAAGTAAAATTCAAATTTAAATTTACTAATGAGTTTTATTTCATTATTTTAGAAATGAGAGAAATGGCAATTAGTGAAGCTTTTTAAATGAGGAAAATTAAAAAAATTTAACAATTGTAATTCATTTTTTTAAAAGTAAAATCAAATTTGAAGTTTCATTTCAAAGTGAATTCAATATCTTTAGAGCGATGTAATAAACATAAATAAATTAAATTTGATTATGCAAAATTAAAAAAAGTTCTTAAAATAAAAAGGATTAAAAGCTTATAGATTTTGTAAATAAATTCTTGTAAATTTAAAAAATATTATAATTTTTTCATATTTAAGAATTATAAATTTTATAAAATTATATAATGTAATAAATTTTGAAGCTAAGTAATGAAACAAATTAAAATGTTTTGCATTATTGCAATAACTAATAAAATTCCAATTTTTCTGTTTTAAAGACTTAGAACATTTTAAAGCATTTATCAAATTTAAATGAAACAATGAAGTAAATTGAATTTATAGCATTATATAATGAAGTAAATTGAAAAATCTAAAAGCATCACAATAAATTTAAATGAAATAGGATTTTAATGAATTCACAATCAGAAAAAATTAAAGTCTTGAGGCAAATTTGAATAAAACAAGACACAAATTGAAAGTCTACTAATAAAGTGAATTGAAACTTATTTGAAATATTATAGTAAACAAAACAAAATGTGAGTCTGATTTTAAATTTAGTTATAAAATAGGTCGAAACGTCCCAAAAAGTTCTAATAAACCAAATTAAAATTTAATTAATTTAAACAATGAACTAACAAGCAAATTTAATGGAGAAAAGAGAACCGTAGAAAATCGCCATACGCAGATGACGCTTAATTAATTTTGGTAATATGTACTACTGTTATTATGGTATTTGGTGCAGTTTATCTCTAACAGAATGTATAATCAAACAGAATTAAACTATAATCCATTTTGAATTTTATCAATGAAGTTTTTCAAATCGTCACGCGAAAATATAAATGGACAATAAAACTACAAATTTGCTTAGGAAGTCAAATAATGACTATTAAATCATTGTAGCAAAGTTTAATAAAATTGATATTGAAATTTGCAAAAGAACTTTTCAATCAATGTTCTAAAGAAAACTTCTTTTAAGTTGTTGAAAATAACATTTGAATTTGAAATATATTAAGGAAGTGAAAGCTAAATTTTGAATCATTGTAATAAAGTTGAGTAAAATAATTATCATATCAGAAATTTAATGGTGATTCAAACAAAAATCATTTTAGTCCTTGGAATTTAAATATTTATGAGGAGAATTTTGGATTCACGACGAACTGATCAAAATCTTTTAAATTGTTACAATAAACTTGAATAAAATAACAGACAAGTTTAAAATTTATTAAGGAGTTAAAAACTTTTATATTATTGAAATCAAATTAAATGAAAATAACAATCGAATTTGAAATTTAAAAATGAACTGAAAAAAGAATTTTTTGCGGCGTTGAGAATTAGACAAAATAAAAGTAAACAGAAAATGTTTGTAGTAAACATGAATAAAATAAAAATCATATTCGAAATTTATTTATGAATTAAAAAATGACTTTTAAAACTTTGAAATTTAAACAATAAAAAACTCAAATTTGAAATTTAATAAGAAAGTGAGCAAAAAACTGCTCATGAATTGTTATAGTTTTTTTGTAGTTTTAATTTTATTAGTTTTTTTATGTATCGGAATTAGTTTATTTTTATTCATCATATTTCATTGACTATTGTTTGACGTAACACAAACTCATGAAGAATTAAGAGCAGCATTAAAAAAAATCAAAATGCACAGTCAAATCCCAAATGAATTGTTTTATTAAATCTAAATAAAAAGGTATATTTTCCAATAATATAGTAAACTTAAATAAATAAAATAACGCTTGAATTTGATTATTAATAAAGTGAGGAGAAGTTTTGAATCATTGTCATTCATCATCATATCTGGCTAGACAGCCTAGGGTGGGCCAGTGCCTTCCTTTGAATTCGAATCCACTTCTCTCTACTTTTGACATTTGTTCGCCAGTTTTTCTCCTTTAGAATAAGGAAATCAGTCTCAACTAAATCCAGCCATCTCAGCCTGGGTCTACCTCTTTTCCTGTTCGTTAGGGGTTTGTGTAATAGGATTTTCTTTAAATTTGAGTCATCATTCCTTCTGAAAATGTGAGCTGCCCAGTTCATTCGATTTATTTTTATGAATTTCACAATATCTGGCTCTCTGTTGAATCATTGTCATTTACATGAAATATAATAATAACCAATTTAATTTTATTAATGAGTTGAACAAAAAAAGGTTTGAATGATGGAAACTTAAACAAAAGTTGAAATTTACCAAGGAAATGAACAGAGAACCTTCCAATCGCTTTCATAAATTTAAACTGACAATCAAATTTCAGATAAAGTTAACAGAAATCTTTTCAAATGAACATAATAAACTTAAATATAAACATTATTAAGATTTTAATGAAGAAGCGAAATTAAACTTATAAAATTGCAATAAATTCACATAAAAGGATAATGAAATGTGACGTTACTGATGAATATAAGAACAAAACAAAACAAAAAAGAGAAAGAAAGAAAAGATTTGAGAGGAATTGTAAAATAATTAGTGCTTGGTATAGTCTGAAATGTATGACACGACCTGAACTAAATCCGTGTTTCTGTACTTTCCTTTGACCCAAAATACATATTTTTACTCTCTGTCAAAAAACATGCCAATGTCTTCGTTTTTACTCTGTTTCTTTTTCGAGAAAGTAAAGTAAAAGATAATAACAAATATATTGAAAGTGTTTTGATTTCACAAACGGTTTAAGAGCGAAAGAAATTTAATATTTCTAACTGCGAAAAAAGTATGAACAAAACTATCAGAATATGGTAAAATTTAGCGTGTTTCTGACGGTATTACAATACATTACAAAGAGTTCGATAAGTTTTATCGAAGCGCTTTGGTAATGATTTTGGTAAAATTAACAATAAAATATGGTTTTATAGTAAGTGATAAAATTTGGAAAATGGGATAAAAATTGTTAATTTTCTCATGATACCTTAGAACATGTCATAAGAACCATTTATTTGGTTAAAGTTGTTTTTCAGTTTTGTATTACTTTCTAAATGTGTGGTTAAAAGAACTTTAATTTTGAAAACCAGATTATCCGGTAAACAGTTATCCGGAAAAAAATTACCAAGTAAATGGTTATAATACTGTGCATTTTAATTTTATCAACCAAAATTATGTATTTTTTTGAAACTGAAAATGCATTATTGTACAGTACGTTAATTGTACAGAAAATTTTTATTTCGCCGTTGGATCTTCGAGGAATCTTTTTTGTGCTGTCTGGGTGCCCTTTAAAGCACTTTTTTCTTCGCAGAATATTAGTTTTTGATGTAATTTATATCATGTTTTATTATTTTTACATGAACTTAATAAAACGATTGTTAAAAATTAATGCTATAAAATGAGGCATTTGCAATCTACTAATGCCATTAATAGCTTCATGTGCAGGAGTTTACATTGGGTTGGAATTGTTTCTGTCAATTGAATTTTACGAAAACCTAAATCAGGTAACCTTACTCAATGTATGGTACTGTATTGGAACAATTGCTAAACAACATACGTAATTCAGATACTAAAATAATTTTACGTTTTTTCGTTTCTTTTCTTTAGGAATTCAAACTTGTGTCTACCGATATATTTAACCAGATCAAATACTGCAACTAAGTTAGTTGCTCAAAATATGTTAATTTATTGGAAGAAATACCAAACAACATACTTAGTTCAGACTCTAAAATACTTTTCCCCCCTCTTTTTTTCCTTATTCTGTTCTATTCTTCTTTGTCAAACCTTTCTATTCTCATTTCTTTAATTTTCGAATTCAAATTTAGTATCAACCGATAAGTTTAACGAGATAAAATACTGAAGAAAAGAAGCAGATTATTGACGAAACTTTATTCGAAACTAAATATTATGAGATGGAATAAACTCTAAGCTGTTTTTCCTCATTTTTCTCTCTCTCTTTTTTTTTTTTTTTTTTTTTTTTTTTTTTAATAAGAAAAGTAAAATTGAATATCCCACAATCGGAAATAATATGCTCGTATTTAGCTATTACTTTCCTTAACAATAATAATGCGCCTTTTTGAAATTCAAAATTTTTTATGGGAATATTTTATAAAGCTCATAACTTCAGCTTAACACTGCATTAAAGGTTAAGAAAATGTACGCGAATCTAGAACTTTTATCGGAAACTTGTTTCTATAAGAACCTCGCATATCATCGTCTTATTGTTGACCTTAAGATAAGAATAATTTAGTGAAGATTAATAGATGACAGACAAACACGTGCAAAGCTCCTTGTAAATAAATCTCGATATCATGTATTTTTATCTTAAAATGAATACAAATTTCATTTTCTTCTTATTTTTTATTAAAAGTGAACACTTTAGTTGTATGACCTTCTTATGCCATCTAGAAGATCTTAATACACATTGTATTATATTTTTCCTCATACTCTATGTGTAGCAAAAATTCGCCAAGAGCGAGAAGGAAATGGTTTCATTTTATTTGCATGGTCGTTAAATTCTTATTGAAGATACCTTACATATAATATTTATGAAATAATATATGATAAAGGAAAATGAGTGTAACCTGTGTCATACACAAGAAAGGTGATCTACTTGAATGCTCTAACTATAGCTTGCTTTGTACAAGCTATGAAGTATTTTCGAATATTATATACAACAGACTCTCTCCGTTTGCGTAAAAACTGGTTGGTGACTATCAAGGGGGATTTATGAAAGGAAGATCAACCTCTAAGCAAACATTTAACATTCGGCATATTCTGGTAAAGAATTTGGAACACACCAGCACTTTTGGAACACTTTTCATTAATTTTAAAACTGCCTACGATATTATCAATAAAAAGGTCCGCATTGCAGCCTTGTGCGAGTTTTAAGTGCCTAAAAAGTTATTTAGGTTGATTTGCCTGACACTAAATGAAACTAAAATTAGGGTCGAAATATAAAATAATCTGCCGAGTCTAATGGTAATAAATAATGGTGTGTGATAGGGGTATGCATTGGCATGCCTACTCTTCAATTTAGCATTAGAGAAAGTAGTAAAAGATTTTAACATTAACACCAGGGTAAATATTTTTAATAAATCTATACAACTCTTCGCTGATGACATAGACATTACTGCTAGAACACTTATAGCACTAAGACAGGCTTTTATTTCTTTAGAGAAAGCGGCTCTCAGGAAGGGCCTGAGAATAAACGAAAACAAAATTAAATATCTGCCCTGTACTAAAACAAGCTTTAATAACTCCCACTTAAAGATTGAAGAATATAATTTGTGGTTGTTGACAATTTTGTTTACTTAGGTTCTGTAATCAACAATAGGAATAATATTACAATGGAAATATAAACGAGAATCACTAAAACCAATAATGCTTTAATGGAATTCGAAAATACATAGAATCTTATGTAATTCATAGAAAAAACTAAAGTTTTATTGAAGATCAATTTTAACATATGCTTGTGAAACCTGGACCATGAGATTATGTCGGGTATCTTTGAGAGAAAGGCCTCGATAAGTATTTTTAGAGGAATTCAAATAAATGGTCTGTGTATTAGAAGAACTAATTTAGAGCTTTATCACTCATATGATGAACCTGACAATATTAACTTCATTAAACGACAAAGAATGAAATGGGTAGAGCAGTTGGCACACGAAAAAAAGGCAGGCCGAATTCGACAGGGATAGATGGCCTAGAAAAAGACCTTTTGGTCTTAAAAGCTAAAAACTGGAAAACGCTAGCAGGAAAAAGGTTGACCTGGAAAAAACTTCTTGAGAAGGCCAAAGCTCACCCTGGACTGTTGAACCATTGATGATGATAAATGCTTATGTATGATATGGACTTGCGTTTTATAAAAAGCCTTTTTTACCCGGCTAAGAACTATGGATTTTCTAAAACAATTACTAATATCACCAATATTTTAGCAATAATTTTTTAAGCGCTAATATTACTTTAATGAATACTATGATTCAACTTGAAAAGAAATATAGTAAAATAACACATTTTAACTATTGGAACAAATTTGATTGGCATTCGAATGGTTTAAGGACGGGAACGAACGTTGAACGAAGTTTTCTGGGAGGGTGAAAAAGTAAAAATAAACTAATCAACTTTTTTTTTTAAGCTTTTCGAATAGAATACGATTTTAAAGTGTATTTCAGAAGAAGAAAAAAAACGAGGTGAATATTTTAAAGTTCTAGTATTGTTTTACTTTTTTAAGAAATATATTTCTAAATAACTGTTAACTTAAAAATATTAAACTGATCCATATAAGGCAATTTTCTTTTTCTTGAAGGTGATTGCAAAAAATGGCTTTTATTTTCAATTTATACTCCGCCAGCATTAAAATAAGAAATTATCGAAGCTACTAAAGTTAGATTTAGATAACTTTTATTGTTGAAAAAATGTAGTACAACGCGATAAAATTTATTATTAGGCACGAGTTTAACTGTCACACGTCATTTTCTGCTATAAACAGAAATTAAGTATCAGAATTGCATAACTTCAGACTTTAAACTGAGCAAAGCGTGTCATAAAAATTAGTGAGGAATAATAAAGCTCTCAATTAACGGATTGGCTTATACAGCCGGCTGCAGGCTATCAAATCCATTATTACATTGCCAACTGTTAGACGGACTGAGCAGGAGTAGCTTTTTCTTAGTATTTCTTCCTTTCTGTCAATGGATGGCATATATACCGTTGGGAAGAAGTATGCTTATTTTCTTAGAATTAAATAGTAAATATGAGGTTGACTATGGGGAAAAATATTATTGAATATATTACAGTACTTGTTCAATAATTTGAGTGTTTAACATTTTAAATCAAGTACGGGAAAGATTTATGAACAGATGGTGACAATACAAGAGTCAAAAGTACTGTTTTAATTATATTTCAAGACAGGAATTGACTAATAAAAGGATAATTAATTTAAAGATGTAACTCTCTGTAAAAAAATAAATGGTAGATTTCACTAAGTAATGGACAATTTTTTTGACTCATAAAAAATTTTTCTGTTAAGTGTTCCGTAATGACTATTCTTAATTTATATTTTTATATTTATCGAAAATAAAGTCTAAAAGTACACATATTAGTGGTCACAACACACAAACGCAATAAAAATTTAACGATTCACTACTAAGGAAAGTCATATTAAAAACATCAAAATCTGTTTGATTGACAGAAAAATATACTGAAAGGAGTTGATAGGTATTTCTTAGAAAAAGTTCAAGTTCACCTTTCATTTAATTTCATTTTCTTGTATCATTTTATTTTCATTTTTTTTTTTTAATTATTGTTGAAAATTGCATTTAAATTAATTCAGCATTAGATTTTAAACGCAAATTACTGTTAAATAACTATTTCTACATCTATTGGAATGCGAATTTCGACAATGATTATTAGAAAACATAAAATTAAATTAATTTACTTGTTCTACTTGGAGGTACCTGTTCAAAGGCACACGTTGAAACAACTCATATTAGGGAAGCACCCCTAGCGACGTACGATGATATTTCCTGTCATGGGTTCCTTTTCAATTCTTAATCCTTATGATAGGTCCTGCTTCCCCTTCAAGTTTGTCTCATGATTTTAATATCATCTTGCATATTTTTCTAATCAGACAGGAAAATAAGATTCAATTTTTCTTCTGTAATCATTCCATGCTACGCTGCAAGCGATATTTGTTGCAAAATAAACATTAATATCGTTTACAATTTTAAAAGTCATTGCAAGATTTTAAATCGGTTAAATCGAATGTTTTCCTGAAATTTTTTCCTTAACTAATGAAATATCTAAACATCCAAACAAAGTTAACAACTAATGATTCTTTTCTTTTTCAGTGTCGGGTAAATTAACAGACATTAAGTATGAGTAATCACAAAAAACTGTCTCGGAAAGACATTTACTTTATAATGTAAAAACTTTGCTTCAAAAACTATAAATGTACAAAAAGTTTCGGTGTTCCGAGCGCTCAAAAATAGGCTCCCATTCACAAGACTCACTAAGCGGGAATAAGAAAATCAAAATAGATTTGTAAGGAAAAAAAACTCAAAATTATCAACTAAAAATTGGAAAGTAAAAGGTGAAAAACAAAACTAGACTTATTGGACGTGGAAACTGTTATGCTTACTGTTACGTGGAAACTGTTATGCTTAGAAACATGAACTCTAGATAATGTTTAAAAAAAATATGTATCTATGTCTGTGAAAATAAAAGGAAGAGTTTGTGTTTCTGTCTTTCTTATAACTCCAGGAGCACTTGTCCTAAGGCCCTAAAATTTGGACAGCCGGAGAAATAAGAAACTTTGGCCCCTAATCTTAAAGTCATTCAAAAAATTCCTTTAGTCCGATAGGGAAACGTTTAAAAAATTAATTTTTCACATCGGTTCAAAATTAGCCATTCTCCTTTCCAACTTTTTCTCTAAACAAAATTTTTTAATACATAAATTAGTCATTTGTAGCCTTAGACATATCCTAAGTGCAACTAAGAATAGACTTTAAAATTTTTAATTTAACAAACACCAAACGAGAATAGTAAACAAAAGTTTTGAGGCGATTCAGTTTCTAGAAACTTTTATTGAAATTAATACTTATATATAGAATTTTATTCAAAAATTAACTGTTGGGCACATAAGAAAGAAAAGGAAGGAAGTGTGCATGATCTTTCAAGATCAGGAGTCACAAGAAAAACGAATCAACGTCAAGATGTGTTAATCCGAAGAAAGTGGGATCCTGACCCAAGTAAGAGCCACTGAGCATGGACTCTGAGTAAACACACCATAAGATGTTGTCTGAATGCAGCTGGATTGTGTTCAAAGGTTTATGTAAAAAAATCGGACAAAGAATAGCATGATCCATATAAAAATAAAGGGCCCGAGACGACTTCTAAAATCTTGTTACAACCTGACTAAAGCAGATAGACAAGTGAGTTTCTTGGCATTGCCAGAGATTCAAATGAGGTTAGGGTATATTTTGCGCTATGTATGAATAGAACAAAAAACACACCGTGAAACACAAGGAAAGGGATTTGAATGGACATAACGTTGTTTCTGTTTTATAAACAAGAACCTTGCTCAGTTTAACTGAAGAAGGTTCTTGTTTATAGAATTGAAATGATAGTATGTCCATTTCCTTACTTTGTTCACTTTTTGTTTGCTTTAGTCTATTAAAAATTGCTATATTTTCTTACCTTATGATGATCAATTTCAATAAAAGTTTAGAAAGACTGAATTGTCTCAAAACGTTTGATTTCAATGTTTCAAAATTAGCTTGGTGTTTATTCAATTAAGAAATTTTCAAGTCTATTTTAATTGCTCTCCATGAAAGATAACTAAGGGTCCACATCCTGCTCGCACCGACAACAGCGCTGACGTAAAATATCCTCAGTGGTCCCCGTATAATCCCTTGCTGTCCGGCATACCATGGGAGGTTTTCGCAGGTTTTATTTTCTATGTAACGCAAATGCTGGTGAATTTCATCTAAAAGTCCTCCATAAAGGTTAGAGTGTCCCAATACTTGATACAGGAGTTCCCTTGTCTTCTGGATGGGGTCTAAACTTACAAGGGAACATTGGTAGTCGTAAAGTCAAAATTGAGTCTGTTGATCAACGACGTTTATAAAAAATAAAATACAATGCAATTTTGAAAACTCGAATTCTCGTTAAACCGTTACCATATGAACGCAAAAATTACGAAATGGATAGTTGAAATATCATATAATGTAGTATTATTAACCAGAATTTTTCGTCTGAAATTTCATTATCATACAGGGCAATAATTTCACCAGAATTTTTTTCACCGTGTAAGAATTGGAAATTGGATTTGAGTGGTATCTCTGGTTTGTCTTTGTATGTTACACAGTTGTTGGTTAGTTTCACTAATAAAATCCTTTTCAAAGTCCTTTTTGCAGCAATACTTATCCTTTGAATTGAAAGAAATTTTTTTAGAACAAAATATGCAAGCATTATTACTTTAATGGCAATAAAATAGAATACAAAATTAGACAAAATTTTCGATCTTTATAATTAAGAAAACTTTTTTGAACTTAGTTCAAATTAACTTTTGCTAAGCAAATTAGGACTTTAAAAATAACGTATTAAATCAGCAAACAAGGTAAAGTATGTCAGAGGAAACTTAACATCTCAAAATCTACCAATATATTAGAATTCTTAAGTTTCATGTGAACAATTTTTGTTAAAGCATGTGTTTTGTTTTAGTACGGTTCGAAACACTTTATTTAAATAAAATATTTTGTTTTAAGCAGGGTAGTATCTAAGCTATTTGATGCATTCATTATCCCATATTTATTTCCCATTGGAGCTATATATGTTACCAGCAAATTATGAAACCCGGCATTGTATAGAATGACTAGGCATTGTATAGAATGCCTAAAATTAGCCGGCAAAGTATGAAGTGATTTATATTTCACACATTTCCTATGCATATTCTATAGATTGCCAAATGAGAAATCGGCAAAGTATAAAATACATCTCCGATTCGTTTCAAATATCACTTGCCAAGGCTCGTGACTTTGAACGCGTGGCTCGTGACTTTTGACTAATAACAAAAATTATTTTTTTTACTGTGCTACGTGGAAATGGAGGAATCTATATTATATAAAACGCTAATACGTACGTATGTATCAATAAAACCGATGATATTTCTCTTCTCGCGTTGGCAACAGTTTTCATTTTTAAACGAAGTACTTAGTACAACTAAATAAGATCCTTTTCACAACACTTAAATATTTACTTTATTTTCTTCATTTTTAGAGAAAACAATCGGCAGAGAATTCTGTTAGGTTAAAAAACATTTTCCTAAAAAAAGAACGAACTCTAAAAGAAATAAAAATAAACAACTTAAAAAATAAAAATGCTGTTGCCAGCCATAGAATTTTTTGAAAGATAACTTACCAACATAAATCATAATGACATAGAAGCGCAACTAGATCAAAATTAAGATACCTGAGCGCTTGACGTAACAAATGCTTCAATTCTATAAGTATTGTATCACCAAATTCCCAAATTAACAATTGTTTTTTTAGAGAAACTCTCTCTCTCTCGCTGTGTGTGTATATATATATCTACCTATATTTGCATTTTACAACTTCATATTAAACTTCTGTTGTGTGTCTGAATACTGACATTTAGAACAAAATTAAGGCTTAGAATTGCCTCGGAGAAATTTGAATTGTTAACAAGGACTTAAACAAAAAGTTTTATTTTAACTGACAAATGCTATATTATAATTTTAACTTTTTCTATGACTATACTCATTTTCTTACTATTTTCTTTGTTTTTTATACATTTTATATTTTTGTGATAAAATAAAAAAACTTATAGTTGTTCTGCTTCTGAACACTGATGAAAACACAAAATGATGAGCTTCATCAACAATCAAAAATATATACATTTATTTTACAAATTCCATATTATTAGGGTGGCGCCCTTCAGAGAATTAAAATTACAAAATTTTCTTCATCGAAGCCGATGCTTTACATCCGGCGTTCAGTGGCAGACTACTATTTCATATTGTTTTACAACACATGGCTTTAACACTCTGGTGGGAAAGACTTTAAAACAAAACTTACAACAGTTTCTTTTCTCAACAACTAAAATTTAGAATAGTGTGATTAAGAAAAATATGTGAACTGTTTGCAATTTCAAATTAATATTGAAATGTACAGGTTTAGAATTTTCTACAGTGAAAAGTTTTCGGAACTTCAGTATTCAAAAAAGTATACAAAAGCTAGACGTTAAGAACGTATCCAATGAGCGAGCAAAGCGAGCATTGGATTGCGAAGCAATCCGACCGGGGGTTGGCGAGAGCCAGCGAGCAGGGGGCGAAGTCTCCTAGTTTAATGAAATTTGCATGGAAAAATTTTATGAAATGTAATTCAAAATGTCATTCAAGCCTGTCATGTTGCAACAAGTAGGTTAATTTCATATTTTTTTATATGAAACTTTTGTTTCCCTTAATAAAAAAGGCTTAAATTTTGTTTTTGCATAACTTTTTAATTTTCTTTCCACATTTTGAATAAATGTTTTTCAATGGCACTCTCAGTAATTTTTCAGAACAGCATTTTTATGTTTGAGAAATGCACGTTACTGTGAATGACCGAAATCGGTAGTTTTACATTTATTCGATATTTTAACACTTACTGACGATAGATTAGAAGAAACATCAGTGTAGGGTATACCGGGCAGTGGCACTTAACTAGAAATAGTATGACTGGACCTTTGGTAAATGTCCGAAATATATACTAGGTCTAGTTAAGCGCCATTGCCCGGTATACGTTACACTAATGTTTTTTTAAGGTCAAGTGCCATTGCCCGGTATACATTTGCCCGGTATACCTTACACTGATGTTTTTTTAAGGTTAAGTGCCACTGTCCGGTATACATTTGCCCGTATATACCCTACACCAGTGTTTCTCAACCTTTCAGTATTCGTGACCCAGTTTTCAATCATAATTTTCATCGCGCCCATTGTTTAAAGTAAAATGTTTACAACAATACAACAATAATGTGTATGGAGTATTTTGGATTCGGTCTTTGAATTATTTTTAATTAACTGTCAAAACAAAAGTAAAGTAAAAGCCATCCTGCAATTGAGATTGTAAAAACTAGGTTTGGAGATAATTTTTCAAAACAATTGCAGTCTACACCACTTTCAAATGATACTGTTGCTAGTCGAACTGGTGATATAGCTGAAGATGTATAGTGTCAGCTTTTCTCGAAGTTGCGTGACAAATTGTTTTCAATACAGCTTGATGAATAGGCAGCAGATACAGCAACATATATTAATAAAGCTGCTCCTTTAATTGTCTTTGTTCGATTTTGTGATAATATGTCAGTAGTAGAACTACTCAAAACAACAGCGCTTCCTTTATTTGCTATTTTAAATGATTTTATGCTGGCAAAGAATTTTAAAAAGTATTTCTTGCTGACGACAAACTGATAGCAATTTACGAGTGGGTTAGGGATTCATTTCATAACACTCCCGAAGGACTTTCACTGGATGAGGAAGAAAAATTCATAGACTTCACGACAAGTGGCGAAACCAAAAGACAATTTAGTAATAAATCACTATTTGAATTTTGGGCAGAAGTAAAAGATGATTTTTCTGCACTAAAAACAAGGGCATTTCGTATTCTATTGCCATTTTCAACATCCCACTTTTGTAAAACTAGATTTCCTGCTGTGGCTCCTTTGAAGACAAAATATAGATCTCGGCTAAATAAAGAAACAGAACTGAGAGTGGCTATTTCTAATATTAAGCCTTACCTCGAAAATCTTTGCTCTACGAGACAGGCCCAAGGAAGTCACTAATAATTATTAAATTTGTTTTTAATTTAGTATGTTTTGATTAAGTAAGGTGGGTGAGCCTAAGGTGGTCAGTGTTCTTAACGTAGCCCACCCCCCAAATGTAGAACTACGTATTTTTATTCTTAATCACAAGATGATCTGCATTGTAAATCTTGTATCTGAGGTGCACGTGGCTGAATTGGAAGAGATTTCCTTCAATGGCCTTCATTGTATGAAGTGATTTAAATTTTGCAGTTGTCATTCTATTTTCCGGGTATAAGAAAATATTGTAATTTATATGCGTTGAAGTTCTTAGAACTTTGACTTATTATGTGTTTTCTGAAGCTTTATTTCTTTTCATTTAACCACATTGCTTTAATTTGAATTAATCTATCAGATTAGTAATTTTAAGTCGTGCAAATGATGACCATATGCATGTTTCCAAGGTGGCCCGACATTGGTACCACTTTGGAGACACGTGGGCCACCTTCGGAAGCAACGTGAAATCTATAAAAGAATTAATTATAAATCAGTACGTAGTATATTATTTCTCAAAAAGGAATGATTTCATTGAATACCAATTGATTTATTTCATTTTAAGAAAATGTGGAATTTAGGTATTTTTTAAATTTTTATAATATTTTGACGTTCTCTGCACTTTAGTAGAGTTTGCGATATTTTGTTTCAAGTTTTTTATTTTGTTTGCATTAAAAGTAATTTTTCAGGTATTTTTTGGCATTTTTATGGTAGTTATGAGTGTTTTTGTGGTAAATTCAGGTATTTTCTTGTCAGTTTGGGTTATTTTTATACTAGTTATAGGTTAGGTTAGTTAAATTTAATATGGTTATTTAACTATTACTTATTAGTTATGGTTAGTTAACCCTTTTGAAAGAACTAACTCAGTAATTCTTGTTTTATTCTAATGAGTTAACTCAAAAGAATCGCTAGTGACGTCACACAAGAACTATCAAAGTGAATGATATTTAAACAAATTATACACTCTAAAAACAAATACCTTTTTTAAAGTCGGAAAACTTGTCCCTACTAACAAGACACTTAAAATGCCTTTTTAAAAGACGTTTACCAGTCCAAGTGTCTTTTCTAAAGACAATTTGAGTAAGTGAAAAAGTGATTACAATATATGTCTCAACTTTGGAACTTTAGGCACAGAAACTACAATTTTGAAGTTATATTATAAAATAAATGAAATTTTATTTTACAATTAAAAGTATACGTGATATGTGTTAGAGATAGGTGTAAGATGTTAAAAAAAAATTTCAGCCCCACAGACTTAACCAGAAAATTAGGAAAAATCTTCAAAGCAAAGCCACCTTTGGCTCTTCATCTAAGTTTTGATTTAATAAGTTGTTTTACTTTAATAAATTATTAAATATGTCGAAATGTATTTTGTTTTCTATGAGTATATGCGCTTTACTTTCATCTAGTTTATCAATTTTTTTAAATAATATTTTCTCTTGAATATTCTCGCGCCACCCCTCTGGAGTGCTCGCGCCCCACAGGTTGAGAATCGCTGCCCTACACTGATGTTTTTTTAAGGTCAAGGGTCACTGCCCGGTATACATTTGCCCGATACTCCAAACACTGATGTTTCTTCTAATCTATCGTCAGTCAGTATTAAAATATCGAATAAATGTAATTATATCCACGAATAAATTAATATAAAATCGGATGTAATAAATATTTCGGACATTCACCAAAGCAACTATGTGATTGTCAACATTCACCGGTGAAAGTCAACAACCACCGATTTCGCTCATTCACATTAGCATGCACGAAATTTACATAATAATCTCATCAGGACGTTTATTTCATACTTTGCCTAAATAGCATCCGGTATTGTATAGAATGTCTAGGCATTCTATACAATGCCTAGGTTAAGTATGAATTACTTCTCACATTTAATACTTTGCCTAAAAACGTCAGGCATTCTATACAATGTCTAGTCATTTTATACAATGCCGGTAACATATATAAAGAATACTAAGGAGTTTGCAAGGTGATACGAATTAATTTGATCGTAAACCAATCATTTTTATTGCAACATATCTCTGACACATTTTGGCAGATGTATCGCACATAAAAATTCCTTGGAATAAAAAATAGAAGTTTCGACAAGATTTTAGGTGCTTCAGCCCGCAGGGCTAATGGCGTTTAAGAATGTTGGGTGGTGCATTTTCCAGATTTTCTTTCAACACAAAAATGACCACTTCATTCATCAGACTTGAATTAAATAGATTTCTCCATTCGGTTCATTTTGGACATAAATGCTTGTTAGAAAATCTCATACGAATTTGACGTTTCTAAAGCATTCATTCTGCAAGGAATGAGACAAAATATCAGTAGGTTACTTGTGGCTAATTGAAGTAAATTTTCTGATACCTTTACAGCTTTACACTTCGGTCAATGGAGGCCTTATTATCTTTATAGAAAATCTTAGCATTTAACATATGAGCACTTCTTGCAAATTAATACATGTTAACTAATGTTTTTTGTACTTTACGTTGAATAATATAACTATACATAACAGTTTCTTTATAGTATATAAAACTATTTAGCCTCACATTATTAAAATAATATTTGTATAAACTTCTGATTTCGTTTGTAAACTAATAGGCATTTTTCCACATTAATAAACAGTGTTTAAATCAGTATTCCAATAATTTATCTTTCATGTGTGTATATTGCTTCAACAAACAATTATATAGAGTTTACATTTTCGTAGCAGAATAAAATTCACCGTTCGAAATTTAAAATTCTATTGCCAATATAATGGATGAAAAATCGAAACTAAAAGCCCGATTTCTTGTTTTTCTCTCTATATTAAAAGAAACGTACTCACCTTTACAGCTGCTTTGGGCGTTCAACTTTACATTCATTTTGTTTTTCTGCGTAGAAACTAGTCGAAATATGAATTAACGGTGCGTAAAAAAATATACAAGGATTAAGGCGAAATAAAAAAAAGTAAAATTCAATTATTGGTTTGAGAATTATCAAATGTTAAACTTGTACTAAAAAAACAATACGGAATGATCTACAGTCCGGCGATTTTTTTAATACAAATTTCTTACTTCTGGCTTTTTTTTTAATAAAATTCCTTCCTGATTATTTTTGTATTGTTGTAAACAAATTTGTCTCTCACGAGTTATTTTATAAGCATGCTCTTAACTTGTTGCAAAAAGTAACAAAAATATGAATAAATGAAAGTACCGAAAATATAAATAAAATGTTGATAATTAGATGTTGCGAGATATAAATTTTAATATATATTTCGAAATTTTTGCAAAGATAAAAAAATTTAAAAAAAAAAAAAAAAAACTCTGTTTATGTTTCAAAGACAAAACGCTGCTAATGTGAACTGCTTTTTTACGTAAGGTTATCGTTATATATTGTCAAGAAGTTAATTTAGTACTCATTTGTTACTTTTTATTGCGTTATGTAATAGGTAATGCTAAGTTTAATTTTTTATTTTGTCGTACAGTAGATTATTTTTCAATTCTATGTAATAGTTCATTTTACTAAGACTAATATATTAACAAAATATTCTGTCATAAAATTATAATAATTACGTATTTTTTTTTAACAAAATAATCCTTAAAAAAAATATTGACTTAAAAGAAAGGAAAAGAATATGAATAAAAAGCAGCAAAACAGTGTTGATGAGAGGTGTAAGCTAGGAGCGAAGTCTTCAAATTCAATGAAAAATGAAAAAATTCCGATGAGTAAAATACGAATGGATGCGCATTATAGGAATTGAAATAAACATAACTAAACCAACCATACTAGTCATTTGCCTCATGAAGTTAAAATATTTAACTGTAGAATATTTTTCTCTTACAAGACATGATTTAATGAATCCATTTTCCACTTATAAATCCTCATACAACTCATTTTTACCATAGAACGGAAATTTAATTTAAGAAAAATACTGAAATCGTGCACACAAAATGATTAAAAAATATTATAGCAATGAGCACTTTATAAAGATTTATTATAAATAGACCTAGTTATTAACATAAACAGGGCCTGTTTATTAAGGCAACACTTATTAACATAAACGTTATGTTATTTACCTGTTTATGATTATTTATTATTTATTTAATAACTTACAAGATATGATCTAATATATCCATTTTCCACTTATAGATCCTCATACAACTCATTTTTACCATAGAACGGAAATTTAATTTAAGAAAAATACTGAAATCGTGCACACAAAATGATTAAAAAATTTTATAGCAATGAGCACTTTAAAAAGATTTATTATAAATAGACCTGTTTATTAACATAAACAGGGCCTGTTTATTAAGGCAACACTTATTAACATAAACGTTATGTTATTTACCTGTTTATGATTATTTATTATTTATTTAATAACTTACAAGATATGGTTTAATGAATCCATTTTCCACTTATAGATCCTCATACAACTCATTTTTACCATAGAACGGAAATTTAATTTAAGAAAAATACTGAAATCGAGCACACAAAATGGTTAAAAAATATTATAGCAATGAGCACTTTATAAAGATTTATTATAAATAGACCAATTTATTAACATAAACAGGACCTGTTTATTAAGGCAACACTTATTAACATAAACGTTATGTTATTTACCTGTTTATGATTATTTTTTATTTATTTAATAAATTGCTATAGAAATTTGCAAACTTTTTCTTAATTTTTTAGATTTTTTTTATTCTATAAAAATAAAAATGTATATAAGTTTAACTTTCCAAGTAAAATAAATTTAACAGAGTTTCACGTACTCTTAATCTCAATTTATCACTTTTTTAAATATTTGCTTATACATTTGACGCATATGTTATCAATGCAGTAATCATAGTTCGCGAATTTGTTATTTCTATCTACTCGAATACGGTAATTTGCTTTTAAGTACGCCAGAGCTTTATCGTGTAATTTAAAACTTCGTTATTTCAATTCCAAACAAACTTTTTTCGTCATGGTAAAATAAATTTCTGGAAAAAAGTAAATTAAAAAAAATGTTAAAAAAGCTATCGTTTATATCATATATGTTAAAGTTAACTAACATCTGTTTTAATCGTAAAAAAAAATATCCTTATATTTGTTTAGAAACATTAAATGCTTTGAAAGAAATATAACTTTTATAACCAACTTAGGATCAATGTGAATTTATTTTAGAAAAAAAAAATATATATATTTCTCGCAATTAAGGTATACACAAAGAAAAAATTAATATATATATATATAATAATTCAAGTTTTTACATCACATTCGGGTGTTTAAGAACAAAAAAGTTAATGTAAGTAAAAGCACATTTAAAAATAATTAATACACACGTAGTGTCATATAATGATAGATGTATACAAAAATAAAATTATGAACGCAATTTTAGAAATAAGTGTAAAAAAATCACTCTTCTCTAAAAACAAAACAATAAACTATAAAATAGGTAACATTACAACATTAGGTAATTAAAAAAGTTTTTTTTTTAATTTTTAATAAGAAATAAATCAAACTTATTGAATTTTTTAGGATGATTTAGTTATTTTCGTTTCTTTTTCATGATTAAGGTTTGTGCAGATGTATTTATTGATAGAAAAATAACTCATTCACGCGTGTTTTTCCGCAAACACAACGAAATTATATAAAAATGTTCACTTACCAAAAAACAGTTGGTAATTGCCCGGTGCCATTTGATAGCCATTTTAGCGGAACTTGTCCCAGAAATTCGACATAACTACCTGTTGAGGGAAGTTAGTGACAGATAAGGTACAACTAGGAGAAAAGTCACCAAGATCATTATTTTTTTGTTATTATTTTAATTCAAGGTCATGACGTCTATAATGTAGGAAATGTGACGTCAGGAGATCAACCCCAATCGGGCCCATTTCTACAAGGTGTAACAAAAACTTTGATTTCAATGGACTTTCATTTCATTTTGTTTGTCTAATGTCCGGTGATGATTTCTGGAAAGTCCGCAGTTTGTTTTGGTCAGCAGCCAAATACTGAAGTGTTTTAATTGGAGTCGGAAATTGAAACACGGAGTTAATTTTCCAAGGAACCGACAGCTGATCTCTCTAAACCTGTTCTTTTGACACTCTCAGTAGCATCCGTGATGAGTTAAGTATTTATCTATCTTGGAGGATGCAAATTCATGAAAGATTGACAACAAAGTTGACCTCGTTCACAATTTGAAATGAGGTTTCAAAAACAAATGACAAAGCTTGAGAAAAGATACACACTTTCTAAATTTGAAAATTTAAAGAATAAAAAAGGGGGGGAAAGGAGGAAAAGAAATACAGATCTTTTGTAAGTTTTATAGTTTTCTTTCTTCTTTTTCTTTCTTTTTTTTTTTTTTTTTTTTTTTTAATTTTAACTCTTAACTAATATTTTTATTCGTTGTTTTTTTTGTTTCACTAAAATAAACATAAAAATGAACAAAACACGAACATACATTTTTAAAAGCTGTAAAAAAACTGAGAAAAATTTAAAAGTGGGTTGAAGAATCTTAATATTGATTGAAAGGTTGAACTCAAATGATGATTTTTAGGAAGCAAGAAAGACGTATTATTAAATTTTCCTACATCAAGAATTATTTGACTAATTTTGTTTAAATTTCGTATTTTGTTACATCAACTTTTCACCGTTAAAAACGAAAGTGAGAATTTGCATTTCCACAATTTAAAAACTTTTTACCATTATTAATACAAAATATATAATTATTAAAAGTTATTTTTTCACAATTTTTTTTTCGGTGCTAAAATTTTTTAGTTCGCCCGAGATAAATACTCAAAAAGGAAAATTTATATCAAGGGGTCCAACCGTTATTCTGCCTAAACTGGACTTTGTTTGCAGATTAAGGCGACTCCCCATATTTTGATGGTCGAAATCCAAAACCGTTAGAAAAAAAGTTGTTTATTCCAAGAATGTGCGTTTTTATCCCTGATTCTGTAGCTTAATTAATATTTAACACTAACACTAGTTAATTTGCATACATCAGGCCATCCTTTTGAAATATTAATTTAGTTTTTCAAAATCTGATCATTAGAACAAAAATTATTCTAAGAGTTTTCTTTTCCTGCTTTTTTTTTTTTTTTTTTTTTCGCTCTCTGTGTTTCAAAGAAGCTCTTCAGATAAGTGTATGTAGTATATGAAAAAAAATTTACAATTCAATAGTATTATAAGTTAGCAATTCAAGGTATGCATAAAGCACTACATAATTTTACTGTGCAGTATAAATCAAATAATTAAAAATAAAGAAATATATAAAATATGGATCGAAGCAAATATCAGGTACAAAAACTGAACTATTATTATAAAATCATGAATTTTTTAGGTAATTTTATTTTTATCAGTCAACAATTAAAATAATTAATTTTATAGGTGACAATATTTTTGAAACTTGTATTTTTAAAATTCCAGACAAACTAACGTGAATTTCAGTGCATAAAAATTTATAGAAGCTCAGTAAAGAGAATTAAATACCAACTTTTGTCTAAATACATTAAAAAAACCTGCTTACTTTAGCACTTAAAATGTTTGTAAGAAAATTTAATTAGGGTATTTTAATTATGGCTATTAAAAATTGCATGATAAAAACTAACTTTGTAGAATTGCTCGTTACGCTATCTTTAATATA
Organism: Parasteatoda lunata; assembly: GCA_949128135.1. Lineage (NCBI taxonomy): Eukaryota > Metazoa > Arthropoda > Arachnida > Araneae > Theridiidae > Parasteatoda > Parasteatoda lunata. The sequence continues at coordinate 103,947,345 of OX421974.1, read as the reverse complement.
CCTGTAAACTAAAAGTAAGACATAACAGATATTTTCAAATAACATGTAACGGCTCTTACAATACTAAGTAATATTTGTCATGAATATCTGTTACAAAATAACAGACCTCAATCTTGGAATAATGCTTCTTTGTAGGAACAACTGAAAGAGACATATTTTTCGTCTAAAAGTAATCTGAAAAAACAGATATATATTATCAGTGTTGAATGTTCAAATTTAACATTTGATTGTTTCAAATTTATGTTTGATTGAATTATTGAAAGCAAACACAAAAACATATTGAAACTATTGACGACGATATTTATTATTGGATGAAACGTAATTGAATCCACGTGCTCAATTATAAACGTTTTTATTGGTTGAACTAAATCACTAACTACAGATAAAATACGAAGTATTTTATAATCATGAATATTATAAAAGATATAAGTCCGTCTTTTCAATTTCTTTGTTTTTTTAGAGGCATTTAAACAACAAAAGAAACTTTAAAACAAATTAATACAATGTAGTTTAAATAAAACGGAAATACATTTAAAAAAATAAGCTTTAGACAACCAAATTGTAATTTTGTTTTGCTACAGATCTTTGAAAATAACATGTTTCATTCATAACAGACACGATTCAGTTACAGATACAAAGATTTCTGAAAATACAAGCCATCACAGCCGTTAAATGACGCTCTTCTATCTAAACAAAAAGCTTCAAAATGATGGACGTCACACAATTTGAATGAAGCAGAATTATACTGTGAAGTCGTGCCCATTGTTTCGGTTTCCTCTAAACTCGATAAAATATTGCGTTATAGTGTTGCAAGTTTTATAACTGCCTGGTTTTATAACTGTCATTCAATGCAGAAAGTAATATTTTCATCTCTTTCTTTTTTAATGAAATTCCTTATATGTAATTGCCCAACTATTTGAACAACGATGAAGCCATTTCATTATTTTATATAAAATTAAATTGAATCGGAAGAAATTGTGTACATATAAAAAGAAATCTAGCTAAATTGTTAGATAATTAAATTGTTCTTTGTGTTTTTAAAGCAGATCTTTATTTTGCTGGTTACTTTATGCTACAAAAATATGTTAAAATCTGCAAAAACCTATCGGCTAGATTAATGTTTCTCAATCGCTGATACGTGGCTTGCTACTGGTCGGCAAATATCATTTCCCTAAATTTGATATTTAATCAATATCGAATACAATTCAACTTACAACCAGAGAATAAAATAAAATTATGCAAAACCAATTAAGGATTTATAATCTTTATTTCACTTCTGTGAAATTGCTCTTTTCGGTTAGGAATTTTAAGGCAAAACGTAAATGTAGACTTAATCGCGCTTGCTTTAAGTGTTATTATTACGAATTTGACATCTAAAATTGACATATATCGTATATTTCGGTGTATTAGTCGACACTCTATTTGTGATTATGAGATAAAAAATTTCTGTTAGGTCGGGAGTAAAGGTCGATTATTATTTCTATAGACGTCGTGTCTCAAATGATACAAGACTCGTGGCAAAATAATCACTAGAAATATGGATTCAAATGTTATTTAAAAATATTTCAAAAAGTGTGGATTTTTGTATTCTTTGGAAGACGATTTTTTGAACTCTGCAAATGAAGTAAAATCCATTGTAGAGTGGGATCCGTAAGAAAAGGCTGCTAACGTTAATGAATTCTACATAAATGATCATCTGGAATCTTAATTTTTATTGTGTTATATTGTTTGAAATACCTTGAGTAAATTATTTAACTTCTCTTATTCTTAGTGTTTTTTTATTAACGTAATTTAACCCTTTCGACCCGACTTTTGCAGCATTAAAATTTAAGTATGAAAAACAGTTTATGTTATTGCTGTCATATTAAAATAAGTAGGCAATGAGTTTATAGTTTGCGACTTTTTCCGTTTTCCTGGAAATCTCCTGGGATAATCTATCCCAATCGTCTTGAATATTGTAGAAATACCTATATATTGCATGGGAATAAATAATGAAAATAATATAAGCTTATCGAATTTGTGAAGGTATATTGATGCGGAGTTATTCATATCTATTCTCATTGTTTATAATGAACACAATCAACGAATGTCAGACTTTATCACCGGTGTTTAAGTCGACCGTATTAAGTATTTATTTTTTGTTTTATTCGTAAAATTTTGAGGGTTTGAAAAATTGACTTTTGAAAACTTTATACATTGGTATATACGGGCATGTTAGTCAACAGCAAACAACAGCAGCAATCACATTAAGTTCAGTTATTTATTTTTTTGAATATATATTTTTTCTACTTCACATTTACTTATATTTTTTTGCTATCTACACATGGTTAAATAATTTGGTTTCCCTATTTTATTATTTGAATAGCGAATATTATATTTGTATTAGAATCAGTATAAATTTTACCTATATTTAAATCAGTTTAGGCTCAAAATATTTTTCATTGTAGAGAATATGTGAATTATCAGAAACTAACCAAAAAATTGTTTAAGTGCCACAATTTATTGCAAAACTATTTTTCATTGTAGCGAGCATGTGAATTATCCGAATCAAACAGGTCAAAAAATTGTTTAAGTGCCGAATTACAAACCTTATAAGTTCTCGATAAAACACTGAAATATTTCACAAGATCGGGTTGAGAAATAGTGGTTTAGACATAAGCGGTTGTTATTTTTATTTATTTTTTGTTTTATTTATATTTTTTTAATTTCGAGAAATAATTTTCTTATGAATTAAAATACATCAAAATAAGATTAATCATTTGCTATTTCCAATAAAAGTGTTCATTTATGATAAATTATTTTTAAACAAATAAAAAAAAAACTAACAAGAAATCAAACTATAAAAAGTATTTAGTACGATTGAACTATAGGCGTTCGTTGTTTCCTATCAATCAAAATCGAAATTCGCCAAATATTAATACTCAGATAGCAACACAAACTTTGCTTTCCGAGGAAGCAAATGAAAATAAGTTTTTTTTTTTTTTAAAGTGTTAAGATAAAAATAAATAAAATAATAAGTATTATAAATAAATAAGTATTAAGATCGAAAATGATTGCAAAAATGTCCCGTAATCGTTAGCCGGAAAAAGGTATAATTTTCTTGCTTCAAAATAAGAGACTTTTTTTAAAATTTATTTTGAAGGAAATATAACTCATTGAGACAAATTTCGTGAAATGTATTTTGTACAAAAATAATTTGCATGTTGCTTAAAATTTAGAAATATCTTTTTAATAGTGCCCGTTAAAAGAAAATAGTATTTGAAAAAGCCAATATTGTTTTCTGATAGCCGATCTTATAAACTCACGTCATATTCGAAGTAAAACTTGGATTTTTAAAGCAACCAACTCTGTTTGAAATAGACTATAAAAAACTTTCACATAATATTTCCTGGTTTTGAAATATATTTATATACAATTCTTTGTTAAGTTTAAATTTAGGGCAAAAATTGTTTAAGAAAAAATTAGAACATGATTTGACAATTGTTTGTTATCGTTTAAATTTGTTTCAGTTCATTAGTTTATTTTCTGGATTTTATATTATAGTAGAAAAATAACTCCGATAAACTAACAGAGTTTATTAGTAACTATTAGACTGTTTTTTATAATTAAAAAATATTTTTCAAAATATATTTTTTCATAATATATTTTTCATAATAAATTTCATAATATAATTTCAAAATTTATTTTTTCGTTTAATTAGAGCCTCAGAAAAAAAATATATGAAAGGAACACCCGTGTCCCCATCTGCGTTAAAGGGTTAATGGGTTGACATTCAATAATAGTTTACTTACAAATTTCTAATCATATTTTTCTACCCGTTTTTGTATGTATGTGCAAAAATTGATCTCACCATGTGTGTTGAAAGAAAATTAAATCAAACAACACTGACCTAGTGCTTTTTTTACAGTAACGGCCAAGGTTAAGGTTATTGTTGAGTAATAAACGAGGATGATGACCGTAAAATCTACCCTCGCATTCCCTCACTAAAACACTTATTTTATTGCAATTTACGAAATGTTTTGGATGTATTTTAAATGTCCTGAGTAAATCTTTCATTAGGATTTATAACGATTAATGAATACTTTTATTAAGTTAAAGATAAAAAAAACACAATTTTAATAATAATTCTCAGTCTTTTAAAAATTTTATCTTCAGAAAATAACGAATTTTTAGTGAAAACGAAATGAACTAAAGTAAGAAAATTCTAGAAACAGAGCTTAAACCTTTATTAATCCGAAGGAAAGTATAATTCTCACCAACTTCATTAATTTTTAAATGACGAGGGACAACTATTTTCTCCCCGATGATTTGTGCGCTGATAACTTCAGAAAATATTTAAAAAAAAGAAGAAAAAATTACCAATGAAGGAATTCCACAAATATGGATAGCAATAAAGGTTAGCGAGGGGTCAATAAAAGAAGACAACAGTAGGATCTATTTTTCCTTGTTCGTTATGTGTTTGTTCATTCGATCATTTCAAATCTAATTTTTTGTAGTTATTAACACAGATATAATAAAGTCGGTTATTCATAAGTCCAAATGTTCACGTTTATCACCAATTCCTTACAGTTGGTAACTTTAAAAGTATAAGTACAGGATACTTGTAATAACGATGGTGTACGATGAAGGGAGAACGAAGAAATGAAACGAAAATAACATTCAATAATTAACATTCGATTTATATGTTCGTTAATACTGCAGTAAAAACACTTTGTGGGACGTTTTACAGATCGTAGAAATGCATGTTTAACGTTAGAAAAGAGCCATTTCAATTTATAAACTTAACGCGAGGTTTTTTTTAATATTTTATTTATTTATTTATTTATTTTCTTTCTTTCTTCTTTTTTTACAAAATTTAATTTATTTCGAAAGTTATTGAAATTTTAAGAGCTCATTTTATGAATTTTTTTCCTTTTTTTGCTTTAAATAGTGACTATTTATTCACTGCTGTAGAATTTTTTTTCCCTCGTGATCCTTGTTCTATAAGCTCGCACTTAAGTTGATGTCAAAAGTAAAAAAGAAAAAAAAAATCTAAAAGTTATAAATCTTAAAATTCATGCAGAAATTTTTTAAAAATAAAAAAAAAATCTTAATTTAAGATTGATAAAAACTCGCCTTTTTGAACTGTTACAAGTCTCATTAACGAGAGAAATCACTTTCTATTTATTTCTTATTATTAAGTCACTCAATTTGTATTCATTAGGTTAATTTTTTTCATTTACTGGTTATTATTTTTCAAACGCTTGAAAAAATTGTTCACTTCGTTACAATGAATTTACTATCAAAATAGTCTGACAAAAAACAAATGACTAAAATGATAGGGAAGTAACTTGTTTTTTAAATCAATTATTCTGAAAACTGAAAATCATTAATAAGATATTGAAAAAGGCTATTTGTATAATATCATGTTAATTTGAAAGCAAGTAATTAAAAAGATTTTGCAAAGCATTAAAGTTTAGCAAAGCGTTACGGTTACAATAGGGTTTTTCAAATACACTGGTAGACAATTACTAAAGATGGATGATAATAGCGGCAAAATAGCAAGCATGAAAAGAAGGAGCAAGAAAATGGATAAATTAGCATAAATGCGGCGTGCACTAAGTGCGTTGTGTGTGTACAAATATTGCATTACAGAACTTATTCGTCACGTGATAGCGCTTATAGGAAATATAAGAGATTTGATACGTATCAAACGTTGTTGTGTTCTGCAAAAGTTGAACAGGGAGGAATCGTTTGACGAAATTCGAAATTTTGGTATGTCTTCTCTACATGACTTCAATGATTTTACTCGAGGGCATATTATTAGCAAGAGTGAAGTTAAGCGAAAAACAGCAAATGTTACCGGATGCTTGAAGTTGTTTATTTTATTTTATAATCGTCATTGAACAGCCGACCCAGTTTTTGGGTGTACGACTACTAATGTTCAACTCCTTGTAATTTTGAACCCAATCCAGAAGACAAGGGAATTCAAGGATCAAGTGTTCCGATAAATTTGCTTCCGTGGAGGACTTTTTCATGAAACTAACCAGCACTTGCGTCACAAGGAGAGAAAAACCATGGTAACCTCCCGTGGTTAGGCTGACGGCAAGGAGACTCTAACGTCTAACCCATGATCAGACTATAACTGAGGATATTTCACGTCAGCACTGTGGTTGGTGTGAGTCAGATGCGGAATTCGTATCAACCAGCCATTGCTGGGATTTGAATTCGGTTTACCTCTTAGGAAGGCGAATGCTCTGTCCCCTGAGCTATCACAGCTCAGGTTCGAAGTTTTTCATAGTTTAGGATTTTGCAAATAATTTCAAACAAATGGGATGTGTCGTAAGCGGCATGGGAGAAATTTTGTTTGCAGTATGTTGCCTGCAAAAGACGGGTACAAAATGCTATTGGTAAGAAGGAGCCGGCGCAGCAAAGCCACTGAAAAAGCAAATCAACTTCGTACTGCTGCGGACCAGCGAATCTCAAAATGAAAAAGGGGGGGGGGATTGTAGCATATAGTGCCATAGTATGGGATAGATTCATGATCAATAACCGTACGTTCCTGAGTTCTGCCGACTAGTACTAGAACTGACAAATGATGTATTAATGATGTTCTGCTGCCTTCGATGGTGCTGTCGGCAGTAAAGTCGTTACCATGGATAACAAAGCAACATTGTCATCGAATGCAACACAATCTGACAGTATTCTTGTCAGTGGAGAGACGCTCAACCAGAGAGATGTGTGCACATGCGCAGATCCGAGGTAGATTATTGCAGTGGCGATCGAAAGAAACGGTACTTACTATCTGGATAAGCCAAGTACACAGTGTTCTACAATGACCACCCCTAATATATATTTTAGAACCCTTCAAAAAGTGAACTCAAAGAACAATATTATCACGAAAAGCAAACAAAGTTCAATTCCAATTAAAAATATGCTGATTTTCGATAATTGACACTCCCCCATTGACACTTCCCAACTTCAATAATGATTGGTTATTGTTAGGAAACTTTTTTTTTCCTCACTTCAAAATTACATGAATTATAAAAATGTGTATTTCTAAGAATATGCATGCACTTGTTTGCTGAAATAATAAGTCTTTTTTTAGCATACCATACATTTAATTTATTCTCTTATTGTTAATAATGTCGCTTAGCTTTTATATAACAGCTTTCTTGAGGGGAGAAAAAACTTACAGATATTGGGATTATTTATGAACTATCGGAAAACTTTATTTCATTTTAAGTTTTTTTCCCCCTTTTACTTGACTTTATAGAGAAAAAAAAAAGTTCTTTTTTGTTTATGTCCTGAGACGGACATAGTTGTTGCATTTTCAGGGACTTGAGATTTATTGAAAGTCGGTGACTCGAATATATGACACACATTTGGCCTATTTTAGCGAGAATACTAGTGTCTTCAAAAATGTGTGTCTCTTTATACCAAATAACCACTGTAAATGACAATGGCGAACATCAAAAGTCCATTTCTATTGTTGAAATTCTTTATGGTGGTTGATAATCTTCTCCTGGTTTTTTGCCATATGTCGCTTTGATGTGATATAAGCACTTTGCATTTCTTTTTTACAATGCAGACGGCGTATTTTATGGTGTGTATAAGAATTTCTGTTTGAATTGTTAGATGTGGCTTTTGTTCTCAGAAAAGTTAAGTACCAAAGAAAAGTATTTATTCTGTCCTTTCGTTCACCAAGTTTTGGTAAACAATCTCCAACTACTCAGACACGAGTTTTAACTAATTTTACTAACATCATACAATTTTTACGCTATATAAAGCATTTGCATGTAACATGTACATATTTATGTACACTTCTTATTACACTTATTTCCCATGTTTTAGTTAACTTGCTTGTTGCCAGTCAATCTACATACAATTTAATTAACTTATAAATAAAATTAATTTTAATTCTTTGTTTACCAAATAAATAAAAAATTATATAAAATGTTCGAAATTTTTTGTTCCATTATATGTCTTTTTTACAACTTGACAAATACGTTTTCAATATTATTTTCTAATTTCTCATAAAATTTCAATTTTGCACTTACACCACATTATAAAATTTTAATTAAAGTTATAAGTTAATACTTTGTTTTATAACTATAGTTGAAACATTGAATGAATTAGTCAAAAATATGAAACATGTACTTGACGAATTGATCGAAACAGAAAACTAATAGAAACAGATAAAATGGTGTCCCGAACAAAATATCAATAACTAAGTAGTTCGACAGATAATGTTCAACTTGAAATAATTGTGTGTTATCAACTAGTAATGTTAAAGGGAAAATCATATTACAGGGCGGGTGGGATATTTTGTTTTGTTTCAACTCTGTATGAAAATAATATTAGCGTGGCTTAAAAGTCTCATGGGTACACAAAGTGTCAAATAAACTACTTAGACACAAGGTTTAATTAATTTTACTAACAATTTTTATGGAATGCAGAACACAACAACGTTTAATCAATTTTTATGCAATATTAAATCTTTATATGTAACATGTACATATTCATGTACACTTTTAATGTGCATTAAATCATATCTTGCCCACGGTTCAGTTTATTTATTTGTAGCTAGTCAACCTGCATACAATTTAATTAACTTAAATAAAAATTACTTTTAAATAAACTTCCGTTTTGACCCTGTAGAGTAGAAATTAGTTTAACTGTAATTGATATCATATATTTATTTAACTGTTTTGATTTTATAAAACTATCTTGCAATATATTAAAACTTTATGTTTCTTATAAGCTAAGCTGAAAAGCAAATTAAGCTAATTTGGGATCGAGGTGGCTGGGTATATTACAGATGTAATTTTTATGGTGATTACTTATTCAGAACGACACCCGGTGGCTGAGCGGTAGCGCTTCGCGCTGTCGTGCCACAGGTCCCTGGTTCGATCCTCGGGCCGGGCAAGGTCGACTCAGCATTTCATCCCTTCAGTGGGTCGATAAATGAGTACCAAGCATGCTTGGGAACTGAACACTGGGTGTTCCGCGTTCGGCTGACCACCTGACCGGAACATCTACTCCTGCACCCCTGAGCCCATGGTCAAGAAAACTGAGATGGGCACAGTCGGCCTTGGCCCTCTATGGGCTGTCGCGCCGCTGAGTTTAGTTTACTTATTCAGAACACTAAACAAAGAAGTTGTGAATAAACTAAATTCGAAATGCGTCATTAATACCCATATCATAAATTTATGGAACTTAGGGCAACCTTCTAAAAGAACGATTGACTTTTATTATCTTTTCAAAAAAGATTAATTTATAAAAAAATAAAAAAAATTATAAATTATTTGGGCAAATGGGTATCACAACACGAATTTTGGAGGCATTCTATTCTTTAAAAAAAAGGTACAATTTTTATAAGAGAAATTTGTAAAGCGGAATCAAATGGTATGCCTGTTTTCTGAAATAGCTTTGACCATTTCTTTCACATAATTTGAGATGCGTTTTATTTTCTTAAACACGCATTTCGAGTTGTGTTCAGGATAAAAATATCATTGACGATACGTTTTGTTTAAAGATTACGCATGTATTGTTATGATCAAATGTCAAGTTGTAGTTCTAGTTGGAGTTGTGATAATTCTCTTTCAGGTTAGTCCTTCTAACATCACCTGTTTCACGCTCTAATTTAATCACCCTCGAGACCGTCAAAAACTGCAGTCGACTGCAAAATTGCAGCTAATTTTTTTTTTAAAAATCACTCGTGTCGAAATTTCTTTCTTTAGGTTAAACACCTGCTAAACATTTTTTCCTTTGCGTCAATTGAAAATATTCGTGTCATCCTTCAATTAATGACACGAATGACTGATTTTACTTTTAGCTGCATTTTTAATAGAAATAGCAATACTTCAGAAGCATTCTACATTATAAACGTGGTATAATCTCGAATCTTTTTTTTAAACAAATACGCTGATTTTGTGTGTTAAAAAAAATACTTCAACACTACAAAATAGTAATTGTTTTAGGTGATACAGGTTTTTTTTTCTCTTATAATTAATGAAACGAATTTTTTTAGCACCTCTGAATAATTTTGAAAACTTGCGGAAAAAAGTAGTTATTTATTTCAAAATTTTTTATATCATAAAATCATAGAGACTTGCAATTAAAATGCTGTAAAGCAGTAAGTATTCTATGGTAATAAGTTTAACCGATCAGTGGAAGAGTCAGAAATTTAAAACAATTTCCATCTCGATCATTATTGCAGGGGTTTCAAGAATATTATTTGGTGGTGTGTTTCTTTATATTACAATTACAAAGTATTTTATGTTGCAGGGTGTATGGGTGGGAGCACATTTTCGCACCCAAAATCCATAGCATACGCAAAATCAATAGCATACGTAAACCGCTACTTGGACGACGAACGTTGATAACCAGAGAAATCGCTTAAATAATTAGCAAATTCAATACTGATTTTTTTTTTTTTTTTTTTTTTTTTTTTTTTTTTTTTCTTTGGAGGCTGAGTCCAACAGATTAGCGATTTCCAATTTTTTTCGGCTGTGGAACCTTAAATAATCGTCTTGGCGGAACCCCCAATTTTAAGGAAATAAATTTCCTTAATGATTGTGAAGGGACCGTGGTGGCTCAGGGGATAGGTCGTTTGCCTTCCTATGAGGTAAACCGGGTTCGAATCCCAGAGACGGCTGGTCGATAAGAATTCCGAACCCAGCTCGGCCTCATTGCTGACGTAAAAATATCCTCAGTGGTAGAAAGAACATGAGTTAGAATCCCCTTGAAATAAGGCTAACCGTGGGAGGTTATGGTTTAATTATTTCGTTGAATTTCAACCGCATTTGAATTATATGGCATTCCTCACCATTTCCTGATCACACTTTCTTCAAATTGAAGAAAAAAAATTGAAAGATAAAAAATAAAAAAAAATTTAAAAAAAAAAAAAATAAATAAAAAAAAAAAAAAAAAAGCCCTCCACGAATGCAAATTTCGCCCAATACTTTATCCAGGAATTTTCTTGTCTTCTGGATTGGGTACAAAATTATAAGGCTACGGAGTTGAACATTAGTAGTCGTAAACCCAAAAATTGGGTCGGCTGTTCAACTACTGGTATAAAATAATGATTGTGAATAGATAATTTACGAAAGACTATTAATTACATAGAAAATATGTAAAGATCGAATTTTATAAATAATTTTTAAAATATTTAGTGATTGAATGAAGAGGGAAATTTTGTTCATCATGTTGATTTTTTAATATTAGTTTTTAAAATTGAATTTTATGACATACAATTGAATTTACAGTTCTTGAGTGGCAAGTCTAGTTCTTAATTTGATTTTAGAGCATGCATAAATTGAAGATGATTGAACTGAAATATGGATTTTATTAAAATAAAAACGAAAAAGAAAGATAGTAAAAACTGAGAGTGGTTATCAGAGAAACATAGTTCTGTATTATTGAATTTGGTTATATTTATGGCTATTAGAGTTTTTCATAAATCCATACGCCTTTTTCATAATTCATTCATTGTTGTTAGAAAAAACATTGCTTTGAAATTTTTTTCTTCACATCAATTAAATAATTTCATAAAAATAACGGAAATATTAAAAAAATAATGAAATATTAATTTGATATAAATTTAATTATATCTTTCCAAAATTTCTTAACTCTCAGAAACTCTGTTACCATTCCACGGAACTTAAGGGTTCCGCGGAAAATCATTTGGGAACAGCTGCTATAGATGTCCTTAAATTAAGTACGAGAATCCGAAGAATTCGATTCAAAAGCTCTCTCTCTTTCTCGCTTTCTCCTGGAATTAATTTTATATTGTATTTTATATATTTCGTTATTTTTGACGTTTCTTAATAACAATAACCTTTTCAGAAAAGAGTTGATAGTTTTTAATTAATTAGAAATGTAATCCTTCCTAGACTTTTAAGAGAATTTATAATAGGACCATGCTTGATTTTAATTGCATATCCTGTGAAGAATCTCTAAAATTTAATTCCATGCTTAACTGGTTAAACCACCATTCTCTCTTCTAAATAAAGAAAACCATTTAAACTTAAAAGAAGCACGAAATTTTGAGATTCATCAGAAATTAACTTCAAATTTATGTCTTCACTCATTAAAATACTAATAAGGAAAAAGATTTAAATTACTGATTTCTTTCTTTTTTTTTTCTGCATTTTACATTTCCGTTGTTTTGTTTAAAGTTCAAGGTGAGTTTGTAACAGGAAGCGGAAGGCGACAGATATAATTTTTTTGTTTGCGTATTAGTTGATGTAACCAATTTCATTACACCAAAACCAAAAATTGAACATTTATATAATTAATAATTCCCCAGTCACTGTGTGAATTGTACAAGGCATACAAAAAAAACTAACTATTTTTTCATACGTCATCAAGGCGCATCCTACTTTGTTCTGGGTCATAATGTGCAAATGATAAATGAACAACTTAGTGACTATTCTGAATATGCAATGACTTAAGCTTTTTTTAAAAAAAGTGAAAAATGTATGCATATTCGAGGTCGAAAGCTAATATTATAACGATAAGAAGGAAATAAAAACGTTATCGAAATATGGCAAACCATTATTGAGAAAGGCTGTTGTTCTCAACATCAAAACCCATTTGATTTCTAGATGAAATTCTGTGCTTCTAATAGTCGTCCTTCGATTTCTCTCTGTCTCCTCTGGAAATTAAACATTCTTTGATGTTTTAAAAAGTATGTGATTTTAAATGACGAAATACAAAATTTGAAGGAAATGGGTTGAACAGTTTCTGAGTTATCAAACATTGAAAAGTCTCATTACTTAAAATTAGATTTCCCGAGAACTATTCTATCGATTTCGATCAAATTTTTTATTTTGCCGCTCACAATTATGTTTTTGAAAATTGTGTTGAAATCTGCAGACTTTAAAATACAAAATGTTTTTGATTATTATTAAATAAAATAATAAGAAAATAATTAACGAATAAATAGTTATGAATATAGTTATAAATAAATAGTTATGAAAAATTATTTTTTACATGGCGTTATCTTTGGATAAATAATTTTTATAACTGTGTGCAAAAATTTTTCTATTTGCTTAAAAAGGTTTTAGATATAAATCTTTGATCGTTTTTTTGATTAGCTATCGAGACCGTATTTTTCGGATTACGACTGCACCGCAGATTATGAGTGCCAGAAATCATAATCCGTCAAAAAAAGTTAATGTTTATTTAGAGTCTGGGGTATCTCCTTCTGACAGATATGGGTGATTCTTCAAAAACTTCAGATTTTCAAATCAAAAATTCTTAAAAATTAAAACTGTATTAAACAGTTTAAATAAGTCAACTTACTTCTTGTAATGCAATTAACAAAAGAAAAATAAAGGGAACTAACTTTAACGATACTGACTGTCAAATTATTCTTCTGTCTCAGAATATGCCAGGAGAGTGACATTTTTCAAGGCCTGCTACTTAGACAGCTTTAGGCTTAAGAAAGTTATTTTATTAACCTTCAAACACTCAGTAACGCCTCATGAAGCTATTTTATTGGAATCATCACATTATTACACATAATAATGTGTATTGTTTTCTCCAAAAAAAATATTTTCATGTAAAATAAAACTGTTGTACAGACAGCCAAAAAAAAAAAATTGATTAGGAGAGCGATCCAAAGTTTCAAACCCTTATTAGTATTAATTTTACTTTTTACATATTTCGCCATATCTCGAGAACTTTTTAAGCGAATTGAAATTCGTTTATCCAAAGATAATTCCATAGAAAAAAGAAATTTTCGTAAATATTTATTTATTTTTTATAGTTCTATTTGAGAATGGTGGAAAAATTTTGAATAGTAAGATAAACATTTGAATTATTTTGGAGAACATAATTTTAAGGGTAAAATACAAAATTAAAGCTAAATCGGTGGAAGAGTTCCTAAATAATCGAATTTTAAGCACCTGACTTTTTTGAAATTCAATTTCTCAGGAAGTATTCAACCAATGTTGATCAAATTTTGTAATTTGTCATGTAAAATTACATTCTTTAAAATGATGGAAAAATTGTATACCTTGCATTTCAAAAATTTGTCGACCATTCTTAATTAAAATAAAAAATAATAAATAATTACTAAAAGTTATTTTTTTTTGCACTGAATTATCTTTGGAATATATGAATTTTGTAATTGAGTATAATTTTTTTTAACCCCACTTCTCGCTCCCGTGAAAATGATGGGTTGAGATTTCGTTCGTTATTTCTCGCTCCCGTGATATTGACGGGCTGGAAACTAATTCTTTTTTTTTTTTTTTTTTTTTTTTTTTTGCCCGGAAAACATTTTATTTCTCATTTTACACACCAGATAGCAGTACCTGGATATTTTTAAGGTAATTATAGATAGTTAGTTTATTTTAATCCAGATGCCAGCACTAAAGTCAGCTAATCAGCACTAATCAAATGCGTGTATTTGTGATAGGTTATTTGTAATCTTAGCAAATTTGCCTAGTTAGTCTCTTTGTGAATATACCTGGTTTGTGCTCAAGATAAAATTTATTTTTTAACCCCTTCCTTCTCGCTCCCGTGATATTGACGGACTGGAAACTAATTCATCCCCCCCCGGAAAACATTTTATTTCTCATTTTACACACCAGATAGCAGAACCAGGATATTTTTAAAACACATATTTATAAAATTTTCCTTGCTTGCTGGAAAACCAACATTAAGTCATAGTAACACTGAATGTTGGCTTTTCCTAAAAATTAAATTTTTTTAAAATTTCAAGCTAAAAACAAATCAAAAATTAAAAATGAATATATATATTGTTCATACACATAGTTTCATACAATTTTCAGGGTTAAAAAAAAAAAATAATAATAATAAATATAAATAAATAAAAAAAACACTTTTATGACCGTTTTCTTGAAAGTTAACCGATCTTTAAGGGGTCAATTCACTTAAAAAATTCTCGAGATATAGCGAAATACACAGAAAAGAAAAATTAACATTACGGGGTCAACATTTGAATCTCTCCTGACCGAACTATTGGGACCATATTTCCCAGATTGCGACTACCCCCTTTTGGGATCAGAAATCCTAATCAGTCGAAAGAATGGTATGTTTATTCAGAGGAAGTACGTTTTTATGTCTGATTTAGAAACTTAAAATATCGTCTGCAGTTATGATAATATCGTATATCGTATGCAGTTATGATATTGAGGTCACTCCCTCGAGCCATTCAGATTGAGTTCTAGAACGTGAAAATCGGATCAATTGATCAAAAGTTATTCAGGGTGGTACGTTTTTTCTTTTTTTTTTCCTTGTTTTTTTTTCCTTTTTTGTTCCTTCTCTTTTTGTTCTTCTGCTTTTTTTGCGAGCAGTTCAATTGAAACAATGTGCATTGTTAAGTACCTGGAAGAAATCAAAATTTAACGCTTTTTCAAAGAATTATGGATTGTTAGACATTAATCACGGTACTTTCATGCATAGTCTGTAGATTAAAATAAAATTATCATTATTAGTTCTGCTGCAAACTGTTTACTAAAACACGTAATTTTAAAATCATTTTAACATATGGTGGATCAAGTGAACCTTAAAAATAATTTATTTATTTGATATTTTTAAAACACAACATATTTCATCAGAGGTCTGTCAGATGAATTCTTAAATTGATTATAACTAAATTTCTATTAGCTATAGGTTTGTCCTTTATTAATCGTTAATCACTTAATTTTTATGATTTTCTTTCTACTTTATTGAGATGGAAAAATAAATCTGTTTGATAATTTTTTACACTAAAATATTTTTTAAAATTTTCTAATCTCTCGGCATTTTATCTCCATCTGCCTCTCTTTTTCTTTTCTTTCTTTCTTATAATGAGGATCATCTCTTGAAAAATATAAAAATTCGCATTTTTTGACAACTTTATAATAATAATAATAATAATAATAATGTATTTGTTTTTTTTTCTTTTTAATTTCATTCACTTGTTTGTGTATTTTTCTCATCAAACCGAAACCACATATGAAAGATCACTATTGTAATTATAAAATTAAAAAACTCTAATTTATTATAAAAAAGTAACAAGTCATGATGAGATTAGAAATTTTTTCGAAATCATTATTATCATTTCAGTCATGCGTAAACAACAAACAATTCGAAGGTGTTCATTTTATCTGCAACAGTGAAGATGATTACCTGCAGAGGAAAAAAACAATTAAGTCACGGAAATATTTTTATAGAATGCTGTTTCTTTGTTTTGAGCCATATGCGCAAGTACAATATACTGAAAATTTATTGGACATATATTTAGATCTCAAATGTTTTTATTGTATGTAGTTCTTAGAAATTGTTGAAATGGAAGAACAAGATTTCTACAGTCTTATAGTAAGATGGACTGCGCTTTTTCACACATCGGTGCAATCGTCCCTCTTATGATTTTGAAAAAAATATTCGGGGATTAAATGTCAGAAAAATTATCAAATAATCAATGTCTTCGTATAATTTAGTCTAGGCAGCACAGTCGGAAATTGATAGTCAATAAAAAAAATTATAATAAATGACTTTTATAATTTTTCATTCTCGGTAATTAATCATCAATTATCATAAGAAAAACATGTTTTTCAAAACCAACTTAGCAAGAAAAAAAAAAGGAAAGAAAAAGAAAGAAAGAAAGAGAGCAATTATTAACAATAATTTCATGACATAAATATCTGAAAGTAAATAATTATGAATGAACATACTATAAGCTCCCAAAGAAACTCGTTTTTCATTAAATAGCTTGTTAATATCACTCCTGTTATCTTTTAAATAAGAAACAAAGTCGTCTGCAGTCGTGAGGGGGGGGACACTTTTGAATTTTAGAAAACTTTTAGTACCACAGTGGTAGACGGATCATGGGTTAGAGTCCCTCAGCTGTCTGGCTAACCGTGGGAGGTTCTTCCGCTCCATGTAACGCAAATGCAGGTTACTTCCATCAAAAAATCTTCCACGAAGGCAAATTTCTCCCAATACTTGATCCAAGAGTTTCCTTGTCTTCTGGATTGCGTTTTATATTACAAGGCTACGGAGTTGAACATTAGCAGTCATAATCCCCCTCAAAAAAAGTGGGGGGGGGGTTCAACAATGGTTATAAATAAAATATATGTATGTTTATTTCTATATAAACTTAAGCATAAAACTTAAATTATATGAGTAGTTTTCTAAAAACAAAATGTAACCCCACCCCTCTCTCTCTCTCTACGCCTATGATAGACACATGCTCACAAACTCTTTTTTTTTTTTTGGCTTTAAAGGCCACTTTTTTAATTTCTTTTATTTGAAGCTTTATTTTTAAGGTTTGCCGAACTCATAACTCAAACGAATCTTTACCGATTGACAGTAAATTTAAACTATATGTTAAAATTTCATTCAATACAGAAGTACACGGGATTATTTTATTTTATTTCACAGTTTTTTTTAAATAAAAAATTTTCTGGCAAATTTTAGATTATAAAGACGCACCATTCTTGTAAAAATGAGTAAAATTAATTTAAAAAAAACTCCTAGATACATCTGTAGCTACTAATATTCGGAGGAAATAATAAAACAGAATTCGGAGGAATTCTGTTTTTCATCTTAACTTAAAAGTTACAGGTACTGCTGGTTCGAGTATTCACCCTCCAGAGTTTCATCCAAGAAAAACTGTTCATAGGGTATTTTTATTTTGGAAAACAAATATGTAGATTAAAATGCATTCAAAATATTTGTGTGAGGTTCTTATTTAAAAGAGCTCTTTTTGACGATCTCGGAAACCTCATATTGCAGTCAGAGAGCACTAAAGAGCATTTTTAGAGTTGAAAGTTTAAATTAGGGGAAAAAATATTTTTGAATAAGCTAAGCGCCTTAAACAAACCTCTTGTCATTTTTTAAAACTAAATAATTTTTATGATTTAAAATCAAATGCAAACTTAAATAAAAAGCATAATTGTTATTCATTTAAAATAATTTGGTAAATTTGTTTTTACACTTAATTTTATCAGTAGGGATCAATCTTATTGAAGCTAAATTTTATTTATCGATCCGGTCTTCCTAACGCCAACACAAGTGGCATTTCCGCATCAAGAAAATGACACTGGACTAAAATTAAAATCGTTTGCGAAAAATCATAAAACTTCGATAACATTTTGAAGTCAATGGAAGAACGCCTCCATTCACGACCATTTTACTACGGAACATAGAGTGGTCGCTCTAGAGAGGTTTCACTGTGTATGCATATATATATATATATATATATATATATATATATATATATATATATATATATATATATATATATATATATATATATATGGGTCATTCTCACTGAAAAGGTATAAATTGACTAAATATTTTTCTTAAATTAAAATAATTAAAAAAGTGATAAAAATTACATAAATGCCTTTAATTACTTTTGCTATATGTCCTTATAATAATGGTCAAGTTTTCTATTTTATTTTTTACAAGATTTAAAATATTTTAAATTCTGTCTTGTCTACGGAGGAGATGTAATTTCTGTCTAGCTTGT
Source organism: Parasteatoda lunata (assembly GCA_949128135.1). Lineage (NCBI taxonomy): Eukaryota > Metazoa > Arthropoda > Arachnida > Araneae > Theridiidae > Parasteatoda > Parasteatoda lunata. Next base: position 103,928,873 of record OX421974.1, on the reverse strand, counting down.
CTTATGCTAAGTTTTTTCTGTTCGTTAATTCGTTGTTAGATTTGAACATTTGATTGAGTTCTTTTTTTCTTTTTTTTTGCAGTTTGGTGTTGCCATTTTTTTCCTAAAATTTGAAAAGAAAAAAAATTTTAAACATCACAGAAACTATTTGGAAAAATTGCCAATACTTACTTCTCCGATAAAAAAAAGTTGAACTTAATTGATTTTCTTTAAAAATACAAAGAAATTAACACATTTGTTCCATTTAAAAAATATCAATTAAAAGAAAATTGTTTTTTAATTAATAAAAATGTATTATTGGTTGTCTAACACATTGTCTCTTCCATTGACTGTCCTCCGCGGAACTGTTTTATCCACGGAGAGGAAGTCCACGGAGGAGACAAAAACTAGTTCTTGAATTTTTCTGATTTTTAATTTTATAGTTACAAAAATGGCGCAGTTCATTTTATTAAATATACTATTTTTGCAATCTAAAATTTATATATCAAAAATAAAATAGTTTTATCTTACCTTCTTTATGATGACCACGGAGTATACATTGAGAACTTTGCCAAACCTCAGTTGAACACAACAATCCAAAACTAACACCAAAGAGAATAAAAGCAACTGATAGTTAACACTAGAAAATAGAATGGTTACCTTCCCCACCAGCTGTCTTATAGGGATTTCACATATGCTGCTCTCTATTACATATTTACTGAACTATATTAATTGTCCATGAAGGGAGACTTTTTGATGGACAAAGTTTACTAACCATTTATTTTATAAAAATAAAACTTTTCTAAAAAATTATTTAATAAAAAGCTACTATAAACATTTAACTAGTTGAAACTACAAAAATCATTAAAATAACATCTAAAATGTTTAACAGTCATTAAAAATTATTTTGTGTCTCAGACGTAGGGATTTTGGGTTAGGGGATTTTGAGGGACACGGAGGGGATATTGAAGTTATGTTTATTAAAATATAAGAATGAAATATTAAATGCATTCAGCAGAAATGCATATGATTGATTAGTTAGACCTTTACGAAAAATGATGCAGAAAAATATTAAGAAATCTGCTGTATTTCCTGGTATTTATTACTAAGGGACTAAGAAAATCACCTTTTTGTGAGAATGACCCATATATATATATATATAAAGCATAATCTCGAATGAAATTTAGGTCGGTAATTCTTTTCTTCATTTTTATTTCTATTAATAAAATTGTTAATAATTACTGATAAAAACCTACTTTATAACTTTTCATTCATATTCTTGTGATACAATTCTCCAATCTATAAAAAAGAGGTTTAAATTAAAAATGAAACTATATAATTGCATAATACAAATGAAAATTCAATTCTCCTCTATTAAAAATGGAATTATGCATTTATCTTAAAAATTCAAGTAAATTACCAGCATTATCTATCCCTTCACTGAAGCAACTTATCATTTTTTTTCATTATTATTGTTACACAAAAATAATACTTTTACTTATCTTTTCTAACATTATAATCATATTCTGCTGTAGAAAATTACTTAATTAAAAAATGCCAATAAACGTAAAATTTCATTTAGAATTTAATTAACTTTTCATTAACATCTTAATTTAATTTTTATTTAAAACATTTTAATACATTATTAATTTTATCAAATACAATCCAAAAACAAAGTTATAATACTTGAGGTATGAAAAAAACTAAACAATTATTAATCCAATTCAAACTGGTACAGCGCACAATGCAGCTAAAAACCAAATTTGTATTTTAAAACAATATAAAATAACATATTAAAATCTTAAAAATAATTAAAAATAAAATGTAAATTGTAATTGTGTGTCCACAGAACAGCACTTCATCAGGGGACACACTGTCTGCAAACAGTTTGCAGACAGTGTGTCCCCTGATGAAGTGCTGTTCTGTGGACACACAATTACAATTTACATTTTATTTTTAATTATTTTTAAGATTTTAATATGTTATTTTATATTATTAATTTTATTTAATACATTTTTATTAAATATCTTAATCAAATCTTACTCCAAGCAAAATTTCAGGTCTCAGCAAATTAATGTCATTGTATAGCTCATCTTTACTTGCAATTTTGTCCGCAATCTGAAAAAAATAAAATCTTTATAAATATAAATTCAATAAATAAATAAATTTTAAAAATATTGAAATTTTATAAAAATGACATATTTCACTAGAACATTGAAATTTAATTAATTAACCTGCATAATTTTATAATTTAGTAAAGTTTTTTTTTTTCTTTTTGCCTATTTTACCATGTTTTAACTTCTTAATAAATAAAAAAGAAATTTTCTTAGTAAATTTCAGTTCATTTTACATTTTTCACACATACTCGTTGTAATTGTATTAAGTACATTTAGTTGTATTATTAAAAAACAATTATTAAATTACTGAAAAGCTTCAATACAAATTTATACAATGTTGTTCCCTTAGGGAATTTCTTTATTGCATTGATGTTTATATTACACTATTTCAATTTAATTTTCTATTTCAATAATAATTTTCTAATATTTTTATGAAGCTCATTGTCACACTAATTAGTATTAATTTTTTTTGCAGGAACATAATATGGATAACGAAGAAAAAATAGTTCTTTGTAAGAAACACAACTTCTAAAATATTGTTGATTTTATATACTTTTAAGACCTTATCGCTTTAAGAGAACAGTATGGTTCATTCTTGTGGTGACTGAGAGTGGAGATATAAGGCAAAATTAGGAAGTTTTAATCCTATAGCCAGTGGCCAGTTGCAGTCCTTTTAAAAGTGGTCGTTTTTGCTCAATCCGCCACTTTTTTAAATATTGAAAATTTTAAGTGATTTAAAATCTCTTGATATCACTTATGGGAGGCAATTCTTTGGAAGTACTTTTCAAAATATGGTAAGCCTTCATTTCAAAAATAAAGAAAAATTTTAAGGCTTAAAAATTAACAATGAAATAAAGTAATTTTTAAAATATAAGAAATTCTTCATAGCAAATACATATTTATTAAAAAATGTAATAATAACACACTTTCGGTTAAAAAAAGTAGCAGTCAAGCGCCAAATACAGGCAATTCTTAAATCGCCATTTATTATATTTAGTGATCGGTGATGGCCATTAATTTTACCCAATACCATAAAAGGTTATTATACAAAATATTATAGAAAAATTGTTAAAATATGAATGTTGAAATAAGGATTTAAGCTAATTATTTTCTAAGATTTTAAGGATAAGTATGTAAAATTGTTTTACTATATTTTTTCAATGTGATCTTTTGAATCATGCTTCTTCTTAAAACTGTCATCTCATTGTAATCACTGTCGGTGTTTTTGAAGTAGATGGTGAGAATCCTTTGTATCATTTATTTTTCTTCTCAATTCTGATTTCATGTAAATGGTAAAAATTGTTCATTATATAGTAAAATGATGAATGCTTTGGTTGTTTTTCTCTATGATGCTTGACGAGGGGGTAATAGTCTTTAAAATGATACAGGTTTAAAAATGCTAAACTACAAAAGCTCGATGATAGATCACATTTCTTGTAATAACGTGGAAAATATCATTTTGATAGATTGATGAATCGGCACCATGAATTACATACTTGAGATATTAGAATTCACATTTTAAGAGTACTGCGGCTGGGATGAGAAAATTAACGTTAAATTTGCACTGTTTGGAATGCTAATTTTGCATTGCTAGAAATTTTTCAGAAAAATGGTTAAATAAACAATTCATTTAGTTGTAATTTTACTATATTCAACAATACCAGTAAAATAACCATAAAAAAGAAGGCACTAAAACAGTAAACTGTCATAAAAATCGCTTATTGACTCTTTTAACCTTAATACTGTTAAACAACCGGAATTTTATCTATGTTATTGAGCCAACTTTATGAAGTCCTTGCCGTAGATACATACCCCCATAAGCAGATTAGCCTTATGGACTAATCTGTTTATGGGGGGAGGAGTTTCGAATCCCAGCGTTGACACCACAATATTTCTTTAATTCTTTCAACACGTGAAAATTTTTCAATCTACAGCACTTCTCAATTGGTGATATTGGAATACAAAACTCTCATTCATGCATATATTGCAGCACCGCAACGCCGCTTAAGACAAAAAATATAGTATTTCCTCTCTCTCTCTCATGATAAATGGCACCACCAGATAAACCTATTAAATCACATTCCGCAGTTCATTTAGCAAAACACAACTCCACCTCAAGCTAACTCCAATGCCCATTATGTAACTCGAAAAGACTAGCATAACCTAACTCCATTGTCCAGTTAAATTTCATTTTTATAGTTTTGAAGCCATGATACCAGTAAATTGTTACAAAACTCTATAGTTTTGTAATCATGGTTTTTTAACCAACCATTTGTAAATGGTTTAAAAACCGTAAAGGTAAAGAAATGTTCCTAACTGTAAACTTTACGGTTAAATGGATGTACAGACTGCTGAAGGTTATTTTACAGAATAAAAACTTTAACAGTGTGTGATCAAATCTAACATTTTATTGATATGTATAAATCTAAGTTTAAAAGCGACTAATTACATTATTGTAAAAGAATTGCTTAAAAATGGGGCTAAAACCTACTTTTTCGTTAGATTCTAAAAAAATCTCATTCATTTTTCTTAAAACTTGGCTAAATACAATGTTTCAAAAATGAGAATCAAAGCCAGCGCTTTTTTCGAGGTAGACCATTTAGTATAAATTTCTATTTTTTAATATCTTTAGTGATTGAGACATCGGGAAATATATTACATATTTTTCTTGATGAAGCATTTTTTTAAAAATTTTAACTTTTTAATAAACCAATAAGTTCCTTTAAACTCCTTCAAAAAAACACCAGAAATTTTTTATTCATTAAGCATTATTGAAATGTACGAGAAACTTCAAAAGAATTTCATAATCCATTAATTCCTACAGTCCCTTTTTAGGGACGCTTCTAAAAAGGAACATAAGATAGCAGGAATTATTTTCTAGATGAATTTGACGTTTGATTTTATAAGAAGTTTTTCTCAATCCCACGATGAAAATTATTAAAAGCTAAATTATTTGTCAACCTAGTAATTGGAATTCAACAAGCATTTTATTATATACAATTGTAATAATGCCTATAAAATTTCAAAAGATATTGGCATTTTGCATAAATATTTTTGGGTGGAAATTTAACAGTAATGTTCCTTTTGATGACAAAATTTAATACCAATCTACAAAATATCAATGAAAAAAAAATGCGGGTAACACTAAAGGATTATTTTCGAAATCAACGTTTATCATATTTTTTAAGCTTTCGTCCATTTATTGTATATATTTATTGGAATTACAAATTCTGTTAGCAATGTAACCAAAAAATAACCTAGAATACTAAAGAGAAAGAGCTCTTGATTTCTTCATTTTTACAATTTTTATTTTCATTTTTGAGAAAATTTACCCAATGTAAGACTTCATCTGTCAGTACTTCTTCTGCTCTCACTTCCATTTTTGTATCAATTCCATAGGTAATCTAGTAAATGATTAGACATGTGTTATAGGTTTATTGGTTAATCCAACATTTTGCAAACAGCTGTAGTAATTTATTAGACTCGTGGCAATGAGAGTGACAGAGGCAGTTTGCAAAGAGCTGTCTTTTCCAATAAGCCTATAATATTTATATTATTGTCCAAGTGAAAAAATTGATATCTAACTCAGAATAAAGGCTGAATCTAGTCTAACAAGAAAGAAAAAATTTTTAACCTTTGCTGTTTCAATGGCCATTTAAAAGTATTGCCTCTTATCTTTTTTCGTATGTCCACATCACACTAATGATCCACCATTTTTTTTTTTTGTTTTTTTTTTTTTTTGTTTATTTATTTATTTTTTTAAATAATCATTGAACGTGATTTTTCAACTCGTCAAAAAGTTGAATCAATCATCCTCGAGACAAAGTGAGGAAATAATTGATAGCCCCTAGCTGTGAACAATAGGTTATGTTTGATGTTCTATTGAATTTGTTGTAAGAGCACAATGCACTCTACTCACCACTATTTGACATTCATGAAAAATAAGAACAGTTTTTAAATGCAAACAAATGTAGATCTTTTTAGTAACCGAAACACTAAAAGAATGTAGAAAATTCAGAATCGAACTAGCAATAACAAATTAAAATAAGATTGTCTGAGGGCCGGGTTAGTCTGGTTGGTAGGACGTTGGACTCGTGTTCCATTATCAATTTTATGGCCGGTGGGATTCGAACTCACGTTCGAATCCCACTGGCCATGAAATTTTCCTGTATTAAATGGTGACTGGTGCACGTCAAATCTGTCGGGATTACAAAGTCTTCCAAGTTCCAATAACAAATCAATACGACTGGGGGAACTGAATCGGAGATAGATTGTTCTCTGATTCATGTCAAAATTACTAGTGGATGAATGGAGTATGACTGAGTCCCTCTGTAAAACGAGCGGTGACGTGTGTGTGGCTGAAGTCATTTCCTCTTCCTCCTTAAAAATTCGCTTGATTTCAAGCAGACTTGCTGGTATTGGCAAGTGGTATAAGTAACAGCAACAATAAGATTGTCTTAATTCAAATCGAACATAGGTTGTCTTAAGGTATTTCGTGTATTAAATGGTGACTAGCGCACGTCAAATCTGTCGGGGTTACAAAGTCCTCCGAGTTCCACTGACAAATCAATACGTCTGATGGTACTGTTTCTGAGATAAAATGGTTTCGGTGGTGAAAAGAGGTTGATGCATCATTTCTTGTTCAAAAGGGATAAAATATGCAGTGGTTTAATATCAAAACACTTCCACACACTGTTTTGCTGAAACACGATAAGTATATGTAGTGAAATTCATATAAGTATATGTAGTAGTATGTATAATAAGTATGTGTTATAAAATTCTTTTTAAAAAAAAAGAAAAAAAGGAAACGTATCAGCTAACATTGAATGTTTTATCGCAAATGGCGAGCTGGCAAGTGGAAATTACATGAACCGATGTTGATTGTTTAAATATATTATGATGATAACAAAGTGCACTTACTGCTTTAAGAGAGTAAAAAATTTTTGCTGTCTCGTTGTTAAAAGCATTTAAAAAGCTCGATTGGTCAACCTAAAAAGAAATGCAAATTGGCATTGTATTTTAAACATATCAGGCTGTTATATAATTTCGGTTCGAAATTTAATAGCACTTATATTACATACAAACAATAAGAATGCTTGATTTAGCCATTTGCTTCACTTACATAACACGCACAGCAAGATGCATCTGTCACCAAAATTGCCTATGACGTGATGAACCAACACCTCCTAGTAGAGAGAAGGTCTCAGCACGGATCAATTAGTAATCCCACGTGACGAACATAATCTGCGCAGTGGGGGGCAATAAGAAAGATCTCACTACGTTCGAGCTACTATGCTGCGAGTGGGGAGAAGGCGAAGAACGTCATTATATTTGGACTACTAAAGGATCTAATTTCTTGTTTATGGTAACCCGTGCTGAGGCCTTCTCTCTTCTGGGAGGTGATGGTTGAACATCTGGCAGGCAATCATTGCGGAAATTAGTTAAGAAATTCTTGCCAGCGCAAATGTTTATTATTTATTGTATCTTTTTTTTAAATACACGGCATGATGCAATATTTGTTCGTATAAACCACTTTACTCATGTAAGTTCGATCATTTTCAAACATTTTAACGAGTATATTAGATAATATACAAAACAATTTTTGTTATGTGGAGTTTGGAAACTGATAGAAGCGTCGAGACAATAATTGTACATTTTCGTGCTTTCCAGTTTTGAAATTTTATATTGTAGAAAACCGATGATGGTTAGACCGTATATAGAAGTCATTTTTAAGTTGTTGTTTTTTTTTTTTTTTTTATTTTTTTTTTTTACATTTTCTTAAAAAAAGAAAGCAAAACAAAAGTTTTAAAGATAGTGTTCCGTGATCTAAATCATTAGAATTCTGTACATTAAGTTCATTTATTCATTGTACATAAACCGGGAAAAAAATAGTACTCTTAATAATTTATTTTCTAATGATCAGATTTTCAATAGTTTGTAAAGTTGAATTCAACAATGCTAATCAATTGACTCGAACTAATAATTAAACCATGGAATCCGACACGAAAACGTATTTTCTCTGAATAAACATATCATGTTTTCGACGAACTTGGATTCTTGACCAACCGGGACCGAGGTAGCTGAAATCTGAAAAATATTGTCTCAATAAATTTATCAGGAAGTGGTCGAAAAGCTGAAGTTCCCCTACATGTTTCGTCATATCCCTAGATCTCTTTAAGCAAATTTAAAATTTATGCGTCAATTATTAAAAAAAATGTAAACCAGTAGATATCTCCATTAAAAAAAATTTTTTTATAAGATTTTATTATTATTTGTATGTGAAGCGGACTATAATGTAAAAGATAAAATTAAGTTAGGTTGAATTTATGTACTTTTTTTTCAACAGAAAAGTTTCTTAGTAATGAGAACAATAGAAAGTGATGCCGATATACAAAAGCTTAATTAAATTAATAAAAAAAAGAGAAAGTCGACAACCCAAAACCAATAAACGGCTGTTTAAAAAGAAGTAAATGATCTTTTGGCAGAAAAACATGTTTCCTTAATGTCATATCAAACTGCCGTTTTATTTATTTATTTTTGTTCCGAATGTGAAATGATCCAGACAAATTTTCAGCTGCTCGATATGTTTTCTTATTTTTTATTTTCCTCCATTAAATAAGATAAAGAGAGGCAAGTGAGGGAAAAAAAACTTGAAGTTGAGAGTAAATGCTTGAAAGATCAATATTAGACGGCGAAGTACCTGTACATTAAGTACATAAAGTACTGGAAAAAATATTAGTACATTTTATAAAGATATTGTTTTATCATCTTGGATCAGAGGTTATAATGATAACATTGGGAAACTAAGTTTTTGTTGCAATTATGCAAATAATTGATAGTATCGAATTCGGTTCATATCTAATATTATTTTTGCTCCTTAAGCTACAGATTTTTTTAAATGAAAATTTTAGTCATTTTTTGTTGAAATGCACAAGTTTAAAAAAAATTTATGAATAACAAGGGGTTGTGCAAACATTACGATAAACCTCTAGACGAGTTAGGGCACATCGTCAGAATTAAAATTGCATAGAAAACCATGCCCAAAAACGTCATCATACGCAGCTAGAGGCGCTTTCTTATAGTGACCTTTTCAGAAGCGTACGAAGAAACGGTTTATAACAGGAAATGACCCTGAGCGTCGTCTGATGATATTTCCTTGCATGGATTCCAATGCAGTTTTAATTCTGATGATGGTTCCCAACTCCCCTACAAGTGTGTCGCAACATTTATTCGACCCCATTGTTAGATATAACGTTTTATGTTTGTTAATTTCTACAAAAAAAGGACTAAAAATGTCATTTTTAAAAAAAAGCTTAGAGAGAGGAACCGATCGAAGGTTTGAAATCAACGATACAAAAGAACTAAATAAAATCTGTTAAAAAATCTCATCAAACAGATTTTAAAAAAATTTAATGTAATTCATCACTGATTTATATAATTTTAAAATACAACTCAGAAGTCTAGAGAACTTCTAAATTCATATATAAGAATAAATGGAAGAATTATTTTCTTCAAAATCAAGCTATATTTTTTTAAAAGCGAGGAAATATGAGTCCAAATAACAATTTATAACATAAAAAACATGGAAACATGGAACCGAAATTTATGAAATTGTAGTCTTTGACTTGCCATTAAGAATATTTGATGCCAACAATTAACGACTGTCGAGAGCAACAAACAGACCATTTGCTATGCCTGGGATTTTAACCTAACTCTTTAGTGCAGGAACCAAAACAGAACTATGCAACTCACAGAATTTTTAAAGAATGAAACTATTTTTATCACAATAGGCTATTCAAATTATTATATTTCTTAGTGTATATAAGATTACTATTTGACTGTACTTGGAGAGTATGTTCAAAGAAAAAACATAAAATAAAATCTGTATGATATAATATAGTTTTGTTAGTATATTTATTACTAAAGAATTATGTAGCTTTATCAGCATATTTATAAATATATCTGCCGTATTATACGGCACAGTTTAAATTTTTATAGATTAAAATAGGTCTCTAAGCCGTTAGTATTTTCTGTTGCACTAACTTTCTATTATAGAGTAAAATTTTCAACAAAAAAAAAAAAAAAAAATGCTAAAATAATAATGCAGCTATAGTAGAAATAAGCACGCACAAATCTTAATCTGCATATATGGACCAGGATCAATCTAATTTTTTGATGATAAAAATTTTATTTTAATTGATCATCATATTGGATGACCGATAAATGACCGCTGACTCGAAAGTGCATTTAAAGTAAAGTGGAATGGATGATTTACGACATTCTACTGAAGAAACCAAAAACTTTGTCTCACCGAGATTAAAATATTTTAAATAGCATCAAAAAAAAGGAGTCAATAATATCAACAGTAGGCGCTATTACTAAAATGATGTCTGCAAATGACTCAGCTGTTCGAGAAAAAGTTCATAAGACCCACTTGCAACGACAAAGTGACGCATTAAGAAGACAAAATTAACTGACGTTTCGTGAAAATATTTCGGTTGAAATAGTCAGAGAAGCAGAAGAAAAAAATTGTTTTATAGTTTTTTCAACCAACTGCGCCATCTTTTGATGGACTTTGTAATTAATTTTGTAGCTTGGCAATCCAAAAATGTGTAGTTTTCTAAGCATAATACAGTAAAGCGTATACTTCGATGTCGAATTGTATTTTCAAATCGTACGTCATTCATAGAACACCAGGCAGGTTACCGTTTGTAGTAATTATAAAACAATCTTAAAGCATTAATAAATTAAGAAACAACTTGAATAAAGCACAAATAATGGTACATGAATGGACATGCTATAGTTTCAGTCCTATAAACAAGAATATTGAGCAAGACTGAAACTATAGTATATCCATTCATATCCCTTTGTTTGTGCTTTAAAAACGTTTTTTTTTTTTATTATTCATACATTGTGCAAAATGTAGCATAACCTCATTTAAATCTCTGGTAATGTCAAGAAATTCATTTGTCTTCCTGCTTTGGTTGTGTTGTGACAAGAATTTAAAAGTCATCACGGGCTGTTTAGATGCTTGTTATGTGAATGGAAAGCGAAAAAAAAATTTTTTTTGATTACCATATTTATAAATTTATGTCTTTTATTACTCTAACAAGAAAAATGTAAAGGGCTGTATACAATTAAAAAGTAATATTTTTTAAATCTTCGAATCACTTTGCTCGTATTTAGTATCAGCGTTTTTTTTCTTTCTATATTTTTGTAAGTTCATTCAATATTTTATTGAAATATATACACATTGTTAGTTTCTTTAATTTCCTTGTTATTTAAATAACTAATAGATAAGTCCAGACCTTTTCAAAAGTTTTATTTTGTCATTTAAGTAATAAAAAAATCTTTCAGAGTCTATATTAGCTATAAATATTGGGCTCTCACATTTAAATGTAATTCGCAGAAAAGTTGGGGTTTTTTTGAGTCACTGTACATTAAAAAGATATTGAAGAAAAATTATTTAACGTTTGCAAAATTTTATAAATCGAGTTTTTTTTTTTTTTTTTTTTTTTTCTTTTTTTTTCCTTTAAAAAATTTACAGAGGCAGTTGATTTTATTTTAATTGATACTTAATATCAATGAGGATAGAGAATTGATCCCTTTCATGTTGATACTGCTGAGCATCATAATTTATTAGAAATTTTAGAAGACAGATCGAATGCTCGACATATAATGTGTAAGTCATCTATGTTCAGTCCTGATTGTATTTAACTTTTGCAAACACATCCTAAATGTCAGGAAAAAAATTAAATTTACTGAAGAGCAAAGTGACCTACGACTAAAAAAGCAGACGATATTTTTGGAACTCATTTGGAGTTAACTGAAGTCGTGAAGAAATGTAGTAAACTCTTTAATATTCGACATAGGTTTTGCTTAGAAATGTGGACTACCCGTTACGGTAAAAGGAATTAAAGGATTTAGAATTCTATCATCATCTAAAAAGTTTCCGACCAGTTAATTAGTTCTGATGTCATCGTATAGAAAACGTTTGAACAGATGGAATTGCTTGTGTATTGTTTAGTAAGAAATGGTGAAAAGCTTTCTAATATTTTAGTAAATGCCATATTTAAAATAAATGGATCTTCAGTTTTAACAATCAGTACAACGTATACAGATTATAAAATTTCAGAAAAATTAAAAAAAAAATAAAGAATTAATTATAAAGAACTATGAATGAAAAAAACTATCTTACTAAACTTAAGGGATCAGGAAAAGTTTGAGTTTGTTGATCTTTATGTTTTGTTTCCTGTAAGAAAGGGAAGACATAAAAATAAATATATAATGATAAGTTTTCATTTTATGCCGGGTTTTTGACAATCACCACGCTTAATATATATTATTAATATCCTTCTAAAATTGATTAGTTATCAAAAATTAGTATTTAAAAAAGAACAAAACATAAACGATACAGAAGTAAGCGAGTGAACAGTAGCAATGCTGATTAAAACCAGCTTTATTTCCTGATCAAACCAATCGGGATTTCGAATTTTCACTTTATAACACTTCTTTGTTTCCTCCGTTATCAAACGTAGTTTTTAATTTTCAATATCGGCTTGATTCCAAAATATTTGATAGTTCTTTTGCTGTTTTTTTCGCATAAATATTAATTTGTGATGTATGTCCGGTGTGCAATTAATTCTCAAAATAAGGCTTCAATGAAAGAATATTTTATCGGTGGTAATTATGGCACATTCTGTGTGTAATTCGAAACACTAAGAAAAATTTGTAACAAGCAATAGCTGTTGTTTTTAATGCTTACCGTCAAACGGGGTGACAAAGTTCCATACTTGGTGCCATCCTGGGTTTTCGATGTACAGAACGAACATCCTGGGCGGCTGATGGCGCCAGAGAAAGGAACCGATGGAAAAAGAAAAGCAACCGCTAGGTAGCGGGATAATAGGGCGATTTTAACTGGGGTACTACACCAATCAAATTATAACCTAAATTGTAACCTACCATTGTTTGTGTCGACGTGGATTTGTGGTGTTGTGATCTGGAAAAGAAGTGTGGTCTGGTAATCATATTTCGGAAGCAGCCAGAAAAAAGGTAAGTTCAGTTTTTTGTCACCAAACTGTCAAAGAAGTTCTACACGCTTCGACGTTTCAAAATGATTTTTTGTTTACCAGTTATAACCCTTAATTCAATTTTCGATGAAGCGTGGGGTGACTAGGTGCCATCTTGTTTTGCAGTGTTTTGGTCATTTTTAAGATTCTAGAGTGTTTCTTGTTTAGATGGAGAGACAGCCATTGATGTCCTAGATGTTGACCACCCATATACAACAGTCTCTGGTCAACCGTTGACAAGCAGTGAATCAGTCAATGACGCAAAAAACACTGGCCCTGTGCAAGATGACTTTGTTGCAGTAAAATATAAAAGAAAAATGTACCCGGGTCAAATGATTTCTGATTTCGACAGTAGCAACGAGGCATGTGTGAAATGCTTGAAGAAAAGTGGACAATTCTGGAAGTGGCCTGACACCCCGGATGTTTTGTGGTGTAAAAGGAAATAAATCCTGAGGAAGATTTGTCCTCCTGAACCTGTACCAAATGGCGATAAATTTCAGGTTATTCTAAATTCGAATTGACTGAAGAGAGAATTTCTATCTCAAATTTGTAGTTCGTGTTTCGTTTAATAAATTGAGTCATTTTGAAAAACATTTTGAAGAGTTTCTTTAATAAATAGCATTTTTCCATATGTTTGACCTTTTATTAAAATTTGAAGGTATACTCAGAAAAAAAAATTTACTTATAATAGCTAAAATGACTAGGAGATGAATTCTGAAGGGTAAGAAGTTGCCAGCGATCGTTTCCAATAGACTTAAAAGGAGGAAACATGCGTGGCACTTAGTCACCCCCATGTGCGGGATGAGTGCCACTAAGAAAAAATTATATCTCCCCTCCATGATGTCTTCGGATTATTTTTAATATGTGAATTGAAAGCTAAGATGCGTAATTATGTTGCATTAAATAATCAACCCGATAGGTGGAAACTTATGAATTATGACACGAAAACGTCAAAGAGTGGCACATAGTCACCCCGTTTGACGGTACATGTTAAGATTCTTAAAAATGGTATTGATAGCAACAGTTTATTTTAACGGTGCCAACAACTACAATTTTAAAGATTATTGTTAGGACTTTTTATACATTTGTTTAAACTATTTAAATGCAGAGGTGGCCAAAACCCTTAAAAATTAAACAAAGACAAAAAAATTATTAATCTATTCATTTTGTTATCCCTTTGATAATTAAAAGGAAATCTCCCACAAATCCAGCAGAATCTACAACTATGAAAAAGATATACGAGTTAAATTTTTTTTCCCTTCGACCCCCGCCCCCTCTCTCTCTTTTCCCTATTTTACGTTAATGTATTGACGTTGAATCATGTTCAAATATTAAATCGTCAAAAAGTTATGCCCCAAATTTTTGTTTCACAGTTAACAAGCACAGTGACTTGGGTTTTAGTTAAAATTCAATTATTATCGTAGTATTTAGAATAACAGGTCTAGGGGTACCAAACAACCGAAATACATTAAAATTGTAAATGGTTAGAGAAATTAATAACTCTCCCTATCAATTTAAATTTAAGTTTAAAAGGAATTTATTTTAATTATTAAAATTAAAATTTCTTGAGAAAAATCTAAAGTCTGCAGCAAAATGTGACCAGTGATTCTAACATGAATAACTTAATAGTATTATATTTAAAAATTCAACCAACTTTTAAAAATTTGGCCATCCAACTTTTAACAAATTAATCAATTTTTCAAAATTTGAATTATAAAACTTTAAACATTAGTGGTCACAAATAATTATTTAAATTTTTTCTCATCTAATTTTAAGTTTGTAATACCAATGTTTACTGTTTTTTCTATTCACACCATTTTTACAAGTATTTTAAAAGCATAAATTAAAAGTAGTTATTACCTTTTATATTTAAAGAATTATTCTACCTTTGCCACTTTTTGGAAAATTTTATTCCAATATAATTATTTGCATTGTAAGCATTCAACATTCAATGATTTGAAATAAATAATTTGTCCGAAATAACATTTCCAAAAAATAACAATGAAACTATGATTAGACCGATGAAGGATGGGGACGAACTTAAACCAATCACCTTAAGTTTCGCTCACTCATCTTGAAGCTGTACCGAATAGTACCGCTGAGCTGCTATGGTTCAGTTTCTACGGCATTGAACCGACATTTTAAAGGACTGGAGTTCGATCCCTATTGGCCGCTTGAAGCTGACCAAGCTTCAGATCGATAGGTAAAAGCTTGTCTGAGAATTAAAAGCGGTCTGCTCGTAATGCCACATAGCCAAAATCGTCCAATTAGTCACGAAATTGTGAAGCTTTATCCAACACGTCCGTGGCACACAACGGGCTGTTGCGGAAATATTTACATTTGTTTTTACCAATTCGTTTCTGAGTGTGTTGGACATTCATGTAAATCATATTTTTGACGGTTTCCAGTAATC
The DNA here is from genome assembly GCA_949128135.1 of Parasteatoda lunata. Lineage (NCBI taxonomy): Eukaryota > Metazoa > Arthropoda > Arachnida > Araneae > Theridiidae > Parasteatoda > Parasteatoda lunata. The sequence goes on along the minus strand of OX421974.1, from coordinate 103,913,295 downwards.
ATAGATTACAGTGGATGGTTCAAGTGGTTTTAACAGTGGTGAAACTAATGCTCACTGTCATAAAACGCAAAAGTCAATACAGTCGGACTCTGATATACTAACCAATAATTAACAAATCTTGTATATATACCTGCACTTCCTTAACTAGAAAGGAATACAATGATTCTGGCAGTAAGTGAGGGGTTAATGAATAGTGACCATCAGGGGTTAGCTTTTCAACGTAGATAAGAAAGCTATAGAAAACAGTTGCAACTTCTAGATGCCATCGATGAAACAAGTTAGACACTATCAGAATTGCTGTTTTGCCTGGAGAAATGTGTCTCTAAAAACTATCCAAAAGGGTTTTAAAAAGCTGGTTTTAAGAATAGCTGTGAAGATGATGAATTAGAGGATGAAGGCATCAGTAAAGGAAAAGAAAATGTTAACGCTGAAAATGCAGTGCCAGATTTGCCAGAATGGAATGCAATAAAATCTGGATTAATTGTTGACATTAATTTTGATGATTTTTACAAGTGGACAACTGCCTGGCAACATGCGGAACATTGGCAATTGTGGAAATCATAGATAATGCCAAAGGAATATCAGATGAAAAGGAAGAAACTGAAAATCATATTGATGAATCAAAAGTGAATGCAAAAGAAGTAGAAAAAGCTGTAGAATTCTTATAAACTACTCTTGAATTCCAGGAAAATGTTGACTATGAGGAATTTGCGGTCTTTCTAACCTCAAAAGAATAATCGGAACAAGTAAGGTTATACATGAAAAATCTTCGAAAAATTATTTTCAGTGTTAAATGTGTGCTAAAAAACTGTTATGTAAATAGATGTATGTGGTATAATTAATTTAAAGAATTGTCTATATTTTTCTACTAAAAACAATGAAAGCACTTTTAATAGAATTTCTTAATTAAAATTAATTTTTTAAAGAACCTGTATAACTCGAAACCTCTTTATCTCGAATTTTTCGCTGTTCCCGTGAGATTCGAAATAAACAGGTTCGACTGTATTTCAATAACTAAAAAAAATCGCTCTTGTTATATTAGGTGTGAAAATTTTAAAATTGCTTTTCACGTGACTACAGTATGCATCTTGTCCTGAACATAAAAAGATAGATTTAATGCTTATGTTAAAGTGATAATATGCTGTCCACCTGTGTATCTGAGTAAATATTATGAAATTGTTGTTTTATCTAAGTCTAATACTGATTCTGAACTAAAACTCCCATTAAGACTGTTACTTTTTTCTGACGTTTTACGTTGCTTCGAAGCTGTAAAAACATACCTAATACAGCAGGGCGTAAATGACACAGCAATTTTTTTCCCATGAAAAAACTCAAAATGGAGAGTCAAGAATCAAGAAAATTGTTCATTAATCAGTACACACTTTAAAATTAAAAATTAACAAGTGATTAATTATTTACTGCATTTCTAGTTTATGTATAAAAAGTGCTTTATTACCGATTCTGAATAGTTTTGTATAACTGTTCATTAGGGTAATAGCGAAGTTTATTTTGTTCCCGGTTAAAACAAATTAACCTAATTTAACGAATAAAATTTTCGGTTTAGAAAAAATCACTAAATGACTTGTTTGTTTGCTGACAGTACTTATTTTATTCAATTTTTCGGCACTAACTCTCCAATTTTTTTTTTCAGAAAAAAATTTTATTTATCTTTTTTTACCTTTGTCCTGGAATTTTTCGCATCCAATTTATTTTGTTTTTCCTTTGCCATCGATTCCTAAAAAAGAAATCAGAATTATATGATGAACAGTATTTTCAAAGCAAGAACGCTTACGAATACAGTGCTGGAGGAAAAAAACGAAACACTTTGATCAATTTTTAATCTAATAAGCTAAACTTCACATACTAAGACTCGATCTTAATTTTTTAAAAGGGCCTCAAAAATGACATCAAATATGCTGAACAGCTAGTATAGACGATATTTTAAGTTATGAATCAGATACAAAAATGTACTTTCTCTGAATAAACAATTTTTTTTTCCGTCGGATCTGGATATCTGATCCGTCTAAAATTTGTGAGGTAGGCGCAATCTATGGAAATCTGGGCCGTAATCGAAATCGGACGAATAAGTGACTGAGAAAATAAATTTCAAATAAAAAACTTTTATAAAATTTCATAATTTACTAACTATATTCAGCCAATTTTATTTAAATTTTATATTTCACCATTTAAATTTACATTCTTTAAAATGAAGTTTAAATTTGAATACCTTACAATTCAAATTATTTTAAAATATTATTAAATAAAAATAATTACAAAATAATTAATACTTATAAAAAATCACGTTTTGTATGAAATTATCTTAGGATAAACGAATTTTATAATTGTGTGCAAAAATTTTTTGATTCGCCTACAAGTTTGCGAGGCATGGCGAAATACACAAATAAAAAAATTAACATTAAGGGGAACAAGCTTTCGATCGCTCTCCAAACCAAACTATTAGATCCATTCTTCACAGAATGTGTGGCTGCTCTCCATCCTCCTATTTTGAGGATCAGAAACCCAAATCCGTTTAAAAAAATAAAGCTAGTTTTTGTGCCTGATTTCGTAACTTTAAATATCGTTGCATGTTTGAGGTCATCCTTTTAAGCCATTGAGACTGAATCTTACAACATGAAGGTCCGATCACTAGATTAAAAGTTATTCAGGGAGATTTTTTTTTCTTGCCTACTGTATAGAACAACGCCTACACTCGACAAGTATTTGCCGAGAATTCCTTGTATGAAAATTTCACTATTGTATTCACACAATTAAAAAACCCCACACACACAAACACAGAAAATGCGCTTTGCGCTTTTACACTTTTTTTGTAACTACTCAAATTCCACCTATGACCTATCCCTTACTTGAGGGTTGCACTGCTAAATATGTTTCTAAAAGTTTTAAGTTTGAAAAATTATGAGTTGATTTTGACGTTGAAATTATTATTATCAGAGCTATATGTTCCAAATGATATGGTAGAGTAAAAATTATAGTTGCTTATTGTTGATCTCTTTTATGCAGTGCTTTTTTAAACGTTTTTCATTCTTAATTTTCTTTATTCTCTCTGTGGAATGAAAATGTGCAGAGCAAATTAGAAATCCGACACGAAAACGCACTTTTCCTAAATAAACATGCCTTTTTCTTCCGGCAAATACGAGTCATGCCTTTTTCTTCCGGCAAATACGAGTTTTTGACCCTCAAACCGAAACTACCATTTAATTCTCTTAACTGTCATTTTTACATTTCTACCTTTTATTTTATTTTTGAAAATAAATGCTTTATAAATTGGAAAATCTCGAGCACAGTTATAAAATTCATCTATCCAAAAATAATCTCTGAATAAGTGAATCTCATATTTGAGTACCAAATATTTCCATTCCTGGAAATAGTTCAATAATTCGTGCAATTTGAAAAAAAGGGCAATATAATGAAAAAATAACATTAATGTTACGTTCATTAATGTCCATTTTGAAAACAAAATGAACATAATTAAAGAATAACATAATTTATAAACGACGTTAATGGACATAAACATTCCAGTACTCTTTCAGATAATCTACACTGGTGTTATAAATTAATAAATTTTTCAAATTCCCCGAAAGCGGAAGTATTGTGCGGATAATGAAATTTTGTAAGCGAATTAATGAAATTTTGTTATAACAGGATAATATAATGCAAAAAAAGGAAGAAAAAAAAACACGTTAGACAATAACCATCCTTGCAGTCCGATGGTATGAAAGAGTGGTTGAAACAAAATAAATGGGATGAGAGAAGTACGGCCTTATTGTTACAGATATTGGAAATAAGGTTATTTAGAAAACCCTATATTCAAACTCGTTTAGCAACGGTTTTCCCTGAATAAAAATTGCAAGTTCCACTTGCCTTCTTAAGAGCACGTGCATTTTAGGGTTAACGTCAGGAGAACTGACTAACCAAATCATTGAACGGGTATTTTCCTTTTTCATAAAATCGCAGATCAGATGAGTCATTCATTGACATAAGTAAAATTCCCATCTATTGAATCATTAAAAGGGTAATATTATGACTTTAAAACCACATTTCTACATCTCACGCTTTTCCTTTGAACACTTGGATAGATATGCAGCAATTCAAAAGAGTGCTTGCTGTTCAATTTACCTTTACTAAAATGATCGATTTCTCGGGACATTTATAAACAAGTAAAGAACCCTGACTTTCCCTTTATGAAAGTATGAACCATTTCACCTAGAATCTACAATAATTTAAACCATCTGTTCGGCAATTTTTTGGAAAGTGAAGATATTCACTCAGTCAGGTTTCCTGACTTCAACCTTATCGAGCACGTTAGTTATGCTCTAGGAAGAGCGACTGTAAGTTATAATTAGAGAGAAGCGTGGGTTTCGCAAAGTCTCTCTAATTTCTTTCATGTTATAATACTATCAATATTTGAAACTCAGAACGCATGCGCGCATAAATAAGGTTAGAGTTATAGTAATTGTAAGACTAGCGCATCTCTCTATTATCTTCTGCCAACAACCATTCAGCTGCGTGGCTGAACGAACACGATCTCCACAACTACTCCATGATATATTACTTTCCATTAACGTATGAAATATTATAAAGCAGACTATATTACTCTCTATTTACCTATTGTATATTATAGAGGAAGCCAGTTTAGTCTCTATTAACCTATTTATTTTGTTCGATTCTGCAACCACTGTTTTTTACCATCAGAATCCAATAATTGTTGGATGCGATCATACATGCGTATTACTACGGTTAAAATGTTTCATTTTCTTATTTAATTATTGTATCATTTTATATTGCTTAAACAAAATTTTTTCAAATGTGACCAATAGTTTGGGAGATGATTGACAGTAACCTAATCCCTTGATTTTGAACATTAGAGTATTTTTGTAAAATCTATGCGCAGGTACTATATATACATACTGGGCCACACTTTCTAGTGCGGTACTACTTCTCCTCATATTTGAGTCAAAATTCAGCAGGTATATTTATTCAGAACCCCCCCCCCCGCCCAAAAAAAATGAAGCCTAAAAAAATGTACATTTTAAGTGAGGAAAAAAATTTATTAAAATTTGACAAACACTAAATAAAAATGAAAAACAGAAATAAAAAAAGAAAAGAAAGAAAAATACTTCGAAATCACACATATTTTATTGCTGTTGATCCCTTAAGACATCCTTTAAAGCTATTCAAAATATTTCGTATCAAAATCTAAAATACTTTGCATCAACTTACCAAAATGAGGTTGATGAAAATGATGAAAAATACGCAGCCAAAAACTGTCATGCATGTGCGAGAATGAAATGGAGCATGAAATGAGGAAATGAATTTCTCAGCAAAGTACCACGTGTTTCTGAATAGTACATCATGATTGTTCATTGGTATATGGTTGGTATCATTGTCATCAATATCGTGCATTATCGGTGTATTAAAACTTTGATTTAGCTCCTCAAACACCTAGAAAAATTTTAACGAAAAAATTATAACTATTAATACAAACACAGAAAATGTAAAAAAAAAAAGAAGAAAAAAATTAGAGCAGGGTACTTCACAGCAACAAACTGTGAAGTACCCTGCTCTTAGTAAGCAATAAAAAGTACTGCGACCCCTTGAGTTTGGATTTCGTGAAGAGGAATAAAAGGTTTGAGAAACTTAATATCGCTGTCTTGAGAAATGAGATTTTGTTTCCAGTCTATTTCTTTTTCTATTCTTAATCGAATGAAACTGAATATGAGACACTAGGACTAATAATTTAAATGTTTTAAAGGTTTCATGCGGAAAAAATAAGGGGCAGTACTCTACCCTGGATCAATTTTAATTTTTTATTTTTCATGCAGAATAATTTAAAGAAAATTTAGTGGATCTTTTTGAGAAACTTTGTGGAACGTTATACGTTTGTCTATTAATATTTTTATATTTTTTGTAACCGAATTACTCAGAATTTTTTTTTTTTTTTTTTTAAATTAGAAAAATCGGTCCAATGTACTACTATGTCATTGTATCTTGGATCCCCATATGTTGTATTAGAAGAACCATTGGATGTTACTCCTTGAATTATATTTATTTTGAGATCTTTTCCTTTAAACTGGGTAGTCGATTAAATTTGTATAATCATGCAATAAAAACTTATTTTTCAAGTTATCTGTGTAAACAGAAATTAATCCAATTAGTCATAAAAGTTACAGTAAACATTGGAATATTAAAAAAATGTATATCTTTACTAAGAACATCTAAATTTTTACATGCCGTGAGTGCCACACAAGTTCTTAGGAAACTGTGCTGACTGGACCTGTTGTACATACATTACACCGGTCAAAGGTGCAATACTAAGGCTGACTCAATGCAAAGCAAACATGCATATTTTATTATTTTTTAGGTCTAACAAGAATAAATTTTTTTTCTTTAAAACTTGCACTTTATCTTAAAGAGAAAGACAGTTCGGTACTTATCTATCTTATTTTATGTTTTCAAATGTAAGTTTTACAGGGTATTATATATATATATATATACTATTATGCTATCTTCATAGTGAATAAAAAGTTTTTATGTGTGTGTTTTAAGCAAAAAGAGTTCGAGGAAGAAGGAATAAAATCCCCCTAATTAAGATTATGCAGCATAGTATAAAACTACAAATATTTCCTGAATAGAACGCTCATAATTTCTACCGACTTATGTTTGATCTCATTTGTTTCAGGATTAAAATATTCATAGGAAATAATACCTCACTTGTCTTGATAGCAATATGTAAGTATCCATAAAAAACCAGATACGCAAGATTGTGTAACTATTTACAACTTACTGTGAGTACCTAACAGTTTGACGCTGGGAATAACTTCTTTTTTTTCGGGGGGGGGGGGTGTTTCGGTTAGGCATATATTGTGCATATGTAATTTTGAAGAATTCAAAATTATACAAATCAGCACAAAAAATAGAATATCATCTGAATGTACGAAAAAAACGTTTAAATTTTATTTTTTTAATTGATTGGCATACATTATATTATTGTTTGGTATATATTTGTTAAAAACATAATAAAACAACACAATTTCCTATTTCACAAGTTTTATTAGTTATTTAGCCAAAGTCATATTAGTCAAACAAGTTTTATTTTAGTAATAAATAACAACAACAAAAATAGAAGCATTTTTCTCAATTTGTAAATAAACATTTAAATTGTGAGAAACATATCATTCAACGTAAGTCCTCAAAATTTATTATATATCCCTATTAATACAATTATAAATTCAAAAGTTTAAAGATACAATAGAGAGAGAATTAAAGAATCCCAACTTTGGAGGACTAACTTAACATAAAATCATTTTATTTAAATTTAAACAAGTTTCATCACTTTATTAGTTTTGTTCGTTAACAAACTTAATTAGTTATTAGTAAGTTTTATTGCCCAAACAAGTTTATTTTGTTTTAGTAATAAAAAAATAGAAGAATTATTTCAAATTGCAAACAAATATTTAAGTTGAATAAGTAAACTACTTCATTCATCATGAGTAGCATATCCTGAAAATTTTATTAAATATCCCCTTTTATATAATTATAAACTGGGGAGTTTGAAAACACGAATCTTAGCTTTGGAAGACTAACATACAATAAAACCGGTTTAGTTAAATCGACACAAGTTTAATCAAATGTTCGTTATGTTACTTGAGCATTATTTATAATCATTAAAAAAGCTAACAGTTCTCAACAATTGTCTTCTGAATAAATAGGGTAAGTCCAACATTGCATTGCATTTCATGGCCATTATACGCTGCAAGGGAGCGCTTTTCTATTTGAACTGTTGTCTGTTCATTTATTTAAAATAACATATTGTGTAAATTTTATGTTTTCTAAATAATTATTCTGGACCATTGCATTCTTATATATATTCAAAAATAGTCGTTCTTTCGTAATTGGCGACCAATTTGGCGAGTTTTGCAAGCTAGTCCTCAAATCATTAAATTTCATAAAATAGTTATTTTTGGATCTATTTAAATGCAGTTTCTGAGTACTAAAAAACGCGAAATTAAGTTATTTGAAGTATATGAAAGTATCGATTCATATGCGCATGAATTGCCCTTTCATCGTCCCTAGTACGATGACATTTAATTTCTGAACATGAGTTGCATTGAAATTCCCAATCCTTATGATATGTCCTATATCTCCTCCAAGTTTCTAACCGCTGTACTGAATCTCCCTGTATAAATGACGATGGTTTGGGTGTGGCATTAGAAATACTGAATAATTTTTGTTTTTGAAGTAAATTTTTGTTTTACAACCAAAAACAAAGATGACTGGGAATCATTCATGGGGTTTGAAGAACGAAGCAAAGTTATTCTGATAGAAAAAATTTCATGAAAGGAAAAAAAATTAGCTCTTAATCTACGATATAAATGCAATAATAATTATTTTTCCGAAAATGTTTTAAAAAGAAATCACTACATTAAATATTTCGTTTCCAATTAAAATTCGTTTTATAAGCTAATATTATTTCGACTAAGAAACATTAAAAGAAAATTATAATTAAACGCTCTCAAATACTTCGTCTGTTTGCTCTTCATTCTTGTGCGGACTGATTTTAGAGCCATCTACAGCAGCTACGGATGCAACATCTCTTGATTTTAAGACTAGAAAAAAAGTATAATAAAATAACATTAGTCTTAATATTTTATTACTATTTTATATTACCAATAAATAAAAGTAATATTTTTGTTTAGTTTTAATGCAAACAATGGAAGTTGTTGGTCACATTAAAAACTAAATTGATCGAATGATAAATAAAATGATTATAACTTATTTTTGTCATTTTGATTAACTTTCGTGTCTGTAAGAATTTAATGCTTGTATTGAAATTTCGACAACTTTCCGATTAGTTAGAGCGGTCATACCGTTACTGGAGCTCCTTGCGTAATAGCAATACAAGTTCCAATTGTTTTGCAGTTTCTGGAAGTAGAATTTAACACTAAATTGTTACGAATTATATCAACAAGCAATAGCATCTTGAATGTCTAAGACGTCAGGGAAAAAACTGTATTTATCATCAATTGGTTATGTTTTTTTTCCCTTTCTTTTAAAAAGAAAATTAAACTCCAATCAAGAAAAATGATGTTTTACGTAAACTCATTTTAAGAACGATCATTCAGAAGGAAACTAAATTCGTAATTCGCTAAATGGATAGCAACAGAGGCTAACTGCGGTTTGCAGCGTCAAGGAGCAAAATCAGTTTTTGCGTCCCTTTGTAATATCATGTCAGACTTAAGGGTTCATTATTATTATAAATTTTTACAATGAATAAGATTTTGAAAATTTAAGTAATGTTTTTTTAAACAACTTTATCTTTCTCATTCAATTAAGTTTTAAATTTATCAGTGTATATGACTATTTCTATTAGACTTATACGTTTTGATCGCATGTATTACTGTTCGATTGAATGATAATCTTATTCTAAGGGCATTTTTCATAGAATAAGTCGCCAATTTGTAATAAACTGAAAAAAAGAACAAACTACAGTAACAACAGACATTCTGTTTAATTTTTATGCAAATTTCGTCAAAAATGCAAAGAAATTATGAGGCCGGTATTAGCAAATAAAACCGGGGATATTTAAAAGAAAGAAAAAAAAAACATTTTGCTCTGAAGTTTTTAATTACTTTGTTGTGAGTTTCCCGCCCCCATTCACGATTGCGACGCTCGAAAACGCCACCTGGAGAGAAGATTGGTTCCATGTCTTGACCCTTTCTCCTCCTCATCTGCTCAGTTGTATGAGATTGTACTACGATATTTTCCCCTTCCATAATAGTATTCGCATTTAATTGTCAAAAATAGTTTCTAAAGTTTGCACGACGCTTTCTTTTTAAACTATCCTTAATTCAGTTTTGAGTACCATATAGTTTTCCAACTTACGCTATCTGGAGAGAAGACCGGTTCCATGTCTTGACCTCCCCCTTCCCTATCCTCCTCTTCTCAGTTATATAGGAATATACTACGATATTTTCTCTTCTCAAAATATTTTTCTTATATAACTGTCAAAAAAATTTTTTAAATTTCCTTGGCACTTTCTTTTAGAATTATGTTCAATGCAGTTTTCAGTTCCATATGGTTTCCTAACTTAAAAGTTTTTTATTTATTTGAAAATCAAGACAAAAACTAACAGACTTTCTTCTCCAATGGTAAAAGCACGTGAGATGTTGCCATAAGTAGAGAGTTCTGCTCTACGCCACCACCTGTAGCCCATTTTGATCGCCAATGTTATTTGGACCAAGAAGCTCCTCATTTTTCATAATTAATTAAAAATTTTTTGCTCAATTAAGAAATAAAATTATGTAATGCACTAAAAATACATTAATTTACTGAAATTACAAATAATTTATAATTTCAATTTAATTAGACTTGTATTTTCTGAGCTGTTTAGAAATATCTTTATTTGAATTTATATAATTAAACATTATTTAAACATATTTTGTTTGTACATATTTGTGAGTAACAAATTCTTCAACTATGATATGCAAAACAATTTCTCAATGAGAAAATTGTAGCAAAATTAAAAGATGCGAATTAAAATTACCCGAATAACATGTACTTACAAGTTATAAATAAATTTTAAGTTATGAACAGTTTATTAGATGCTATTAAACTTTGCTCAAAATATTCTAAACTTTTGCACAACTTGTTAAATGCTAGTGATAAAATATTCAAACCAAAGCTGTATAATTGATTTTGAAATATTTATTCCATTTTTAAACAAAGCGGATTTCGTCATTAAGAATAGTCAACATTTGTCTTAAATTTGCAGCTATGGTAAAATGGGAAATTCTAGGTACCATTTTAAAAAGCATTTTATGCATCGAGCAAATATGTTTTTTTACCAACTATTAACGCCAAATATAGGTATAAGTAGCCAATATTGCTTAACGTTCCTCCTTTTCCGTCACGTGATGCAGTTATTCAGACAGGTGTTGGTTTCAAAGCTAGTGTGATTTGACCATTAAAACACAGGGCTAAAGAGAGTAGAAGGGCTGGTTCACTCCTTTGAAGAAACTCTCGCCGCGCCAAACCTCAGATTTTCTCCTGTGACGACACTTTGGCGCAAAGCTTGAACTTATACTTCAAGAACGGAGCGTTCGGTCTAACTAACTCTTAATTAAAATTGGAGCATTCCTTTTTTGAGACATATTCCAAGACTTTCGTTGTTTTCTATAATGATTTTCCTCAGTTTTTTAAAGTGAATTATAAAAATTTAAAATTATTAACGAAATGCCAGTTTGTGCGATTGCAACTTGTAAAAACTCTGATAGAAATACAAAAGGAAAAAATATAATTTTCCATGCTTTTCCTAAAGTAAATGTGCAACTATGTAAAGAATGGCTTCAGCGTTGCAAACGAAATGACCCAGTTAATATAAAACATGCACGAATATGTAGTAAGCATTTCTTGAAAGAAGATTATGAAGATGATATGAGAAATCGTTTGCTAGGATTGCCGATTAGAGTGATTTTAAAATCTTCTGCAATACCAAGAGTAAATTTGCCATTTTCTTCTTCGCAAACAATTTCTTCTCGGCAAGAAAGATTGAACATACGCAAAGTGTTGGTTCGTGCATGGGGCAGATTAAAAACTCTAAGCCCAAAGAAAAGCAATTTAAATACAAGGAATAAAAATTTTTTAAGTAAAACAAATTGTGATAAATGCTTTAAATTAAAAGCAGAAGTTAAAGTACTGAAAGAGAGAATGGAAACTTTAGAAAAGGATTTGAAAAATAAAAATAATGAAGAAATAAAGTTTAAAAAAATATCAGTTCAGCGTATGAAACGGTGGAACGCATCTATAAAAAGAATTCTGAAAAAAAAAAAAAAAATTATGAGCAAAGAAGGGAATTGTTGAAATTGGAACAAGCTTTAAAGAATAATTTAGAAAACAGTGTAAAAAAAAGTATTTACAAGAGGTCAAATACAATCTTCAATGAAGGGTACTTCAAATGTCAAATGGACAACATAGGGCATTTCCCGATGTATTATTATACGTTCTCTTTTCTTCAAAAGCGTATGATTTTTGGGAGGATTATTTATTCCATCAGCTTCATGGATGGAAATGTGTCAAGAATTTGAAAATATTTTTCAAAGTGTGCATAGGACATTTTACAGAAAATCAAAAGGTGTCATCAAAGAACTTATAAATGAATTAGAGGGACGATATCCTGCCGTAAATAAAGCAGCAATACGCTTATTTTGTCGTCTAAGAACTTTTATAAGAATTCGCCATCTAAACAGAAACCGACCCGTTACTTCAAAAAGAAAGGCAAGTGAAAAGATTAAAAAATGGATAAGGTCAAAGAAAAGTAAAATTTAAATGAAAAATAAAATTATTAATAGTTAAATTTCTTCTAATTTCATAACAGATAAATAAGTTTTGAATGTAGTTATTCTACATATTTATGATTTTTTTTAAAAATTATATTCTCTAAAATTTAAACATCTATAAGCAATTGTAAAATTTTTAATGTTATTATGAAAATAAATTATTATTTTATTTCAGTAATTAGCGTTTAAGGTTGTAGTTTCCTAATGATTAAGTATAATTCAATTACCATTGACAGCTTATTTTAAAATCAGGATTCTAAATTTAACAAAACTTTACAAATTATTGTTATCGAACAATATGCAGCTGAAAAAGTATTGATATATGCTTTATTTCTTTGTAACAGTAAGAGTTAAAACTGAAAATGTTAAAATAAAGTTATAGCTTTATTTACTACAACTAGTAAAATATTTTTAAGAGTTTAAATGGTATTTATTTTAATATTATGGCCAAGAAATTTTTTTGAACTATGTTTATGAACGGAAATATTGTGTAAAGTTTGAAAGCTAAGAACCAGAAAAAGTCTAACTTATTTTTACAGAGAGAAAGATGCTAAGTTATCATAATATCTTTGCTAGCGACCTCCGAGATCTGTAGACACAGTGACGTCATGAGGAGAAAAATCGTATCTTCAGTTCTGAGAGCGGAGTGAACTAGCCCTTAGCCCTGATTAAAACATAGTGTATATCTCAATACGCAGCCGCGAAGCAGCATTAACTGATTCGTCTGATAAGCGAATGATGAATACAGATGATGAGTACAATTTAAAATATATGAAATGACAATTAAAATAATAATAAGATCAGTAAAACAGTTAGTAAACAAGTTAAATACTAGATTAGAATAAGTCGAGATTAATACGAGAATAATATAAACAAAAGCGATAATGATAAGTATTTACCAGCTGTATACATATTTACACTAAACTTAAGGTGTAAAATTAAGAGTCGAATCATCGAATGAAAAGCCGTTGTTATTCAGGAGACTAGCTAATATGTCAGTGCCTCAGTTAAAGTGATGACCTAGGCCTCCTGGTAATACCACTCGTTTCTGGGTCGCTCATCACACTAAAATTATCAATTAATCGACCCCACGACAACGACTCTGAGAGGGTTGCTCGCATACCGCGGTGCAAATATATTGTTATGTTGTTAACTGTGTGTGTTAATTAAGGAATCGAAATAATAGGGCTGTGAGAAATGTGGAGAGGGAATGGGGCAATGATTTTACCATTGCGAGAGCAGTCTATTTATATTATTAGTCGAAGACTGTTATAGGTAATGAGTTCTACTCTGCGCCACCGATAGCCAATAAGGCTTATAAAGGCCATTTCAATACACCTAAGCTTAGGGGAATGTCCTCTTCTGGTTGCGACACAATACGGCAGATGGATTTACAGAAGAGCAAGAAAAGATAAGAAAGGAAAGACTTACTTTCCCTTTTTTTTAAATACGGCGTTTTGAAACATTTTAATTTATTGGACAAAGTTTCATACAAGAATGAAATTACTTACAATCGTACACAACATCTAAGAGGCATTTCGTTTCTGTCATGAATACTGGCTGAATAGAAGATATTACTAATAGAAAGAGAGTGAAGCGATTTCTTACATATTTTCTTCCTCTCAGAATCATTTTAGTTGAGAAAGATTAGTACCAATAATTTTGGTCTAAATCTGACCATTAAAAGGAAAATTTTAAACAATTTTTCATATTGACTGATAACTTATTGGTTTTTCTCATATTAATCGGAAAGAATGGCTTGTAACTCACTTGGGAGAAATTATTCGAGTAGAGCAGTTACAATCACGGTTAGCCCTACTGAAATTTTTTATCTACTTTATATCCAAATACCTTTTGCAACAGAAGTTATTCTCACTTCGGGAAAAAAACACGGATCAGAAAATAAAATATCGTCTATCTGCATGACTAACTAAAGTTTTTCAACTGTTAATAATATTAGATGTAATTATTCAATCACATTAGTGCTCAATTATTAACTGAAGCCTGATGACAAAACAAATAATATTTGTTTCCTAAATATTGCAAGCAATCTAAATTTCCTTGTTTTTTTTCGTTTTTTGTTTATCGTAAACCGAAATTTCTACCCCTTTCAGATATTAAACTAAGAGACACAAATTTAAAAGAAAATATTATGTTAGTGAGTATGAAATTTTAAGGTAATAAATTAAACGGCATATATTTTTTTAAAAGTTCTTTTTTTAATCGAAAAGCTCAGTTTACTTCAATGAAATGCTCCAAACATAATTTTAATGTATAGATGCCTGTCTTTAGAATAAATAAATTATGATATGGAATTTTTCAGATTGTCTCCCTTTTGATGCGGTTTAGCCCGCAAAAACTCGGTTGGCGAATGATCCGTTGAATAAGTTGGGAAATGCAAATTTTCATCAAAAAATGGCTCTCGTCGAAAATTTGGTTTGTAATGAGCATACGTTCAAATAACCCAGCTTATTTCTCTTGGCATCATTTGTCGCGCGATTTATTCTGTTGGGAAAAATCACCAGACCGAAATTTTTTAAACCAAAGCTACACTTTTCGATAGTTAACAGTTATCTCCACAAACAAGTGTAATGTTCAGTCGATTAAAAAAGAGTTGATCAACTGACAAAATTCAGGGTATTTGTTAAAACCTTTTTCGGTTCGGTAGTTGTGGGGTGAATCGTCAAGGGACAGAAAGGTCGCAATGTATGATTTTTCTTTTCAAGTAATTCCATATAGTTTATATTAAATGTTTAGCAGTTGGTATTAATGCTTTGTAAATTAGATAACAGAATAAATACAGCTTGCTGTCTGCATCCTGCTCCCTTTTTTTCTAATTGTTAAGCAGTTGCAGTGTTCTGTAGGGCCGGTCCGAGCTTATTTTCAAGTGCAAGCAAAATTATTTTTGGCTCCCAAGTCCGTTAAGGATAATAATAATAAATATGTAGAGTAAAAAAATTTTATTCCTAATTTTAAAAAAAGGCCAAAATTACCAGTTTTTATTTATTTATTTATTTTTTTTAATATCAGAATGCGGTACTACTCATATAGTGTACTTTTAATTTAAAATCTATCTTGCAAAATATTGTAAATATAAAGCTCTGAAATAATGAATAGATAAATATGCACATGAAATGAATACATTTCTCGCAAAAACAAAAATCATTATGTTTCAATAATTTTAAGAGGAAAAGCTAAGATAGAAAGATGTTTTATACTTTTTCATCAATTGAGAGAAATTTCATAGAAGTTGAGAGATATTAATTCATTACTATTTTATTTGGTTACCTCACTTTGTGAAAATTTATACAAAATGAAAAGGTTAAAAAAATAACAAAAACAAAACAGGGCAGAAAAAAATAATTGGAAAATTATGTCGTTTATGTTACATTAAAATCAACAAGAGTTGACGGGCATAAAAGAGTTATCGGGTTTGGACAAACAAAATGTCAGCTTCAGTTAATGTTTCTGTGGTAGCAGCTTCAAAATCAATAAAAAGAAAATCATTATTCAGTACATCATCATTAATGTTGTGACCTGTACCCACATTTTTTTTTGAAGTTCTTCTATAGGAATATCCTCCGCATTTTCCAAATTCTACGGGCTAAGAATCCAGCTTTAGCTAAAACTGTTACGAATATTATAATCTGTAAGATCACAGTTCAATGCTTTAGAAATTTCTGTTATGCTCTCTCGTAAATTGATTTTTGGCATAGATTCCTGTATGAAATGCAAATAAAAAGGGATTTCTCTACAAGTTGATTGGCTGCGAAAATCAATTCAAGGTCATTTCCCCCATAAAACGAGTTAACAAGTTTGAAATGTTCTGAAATATTTTGGGAAAAAAGGAATGTGGATCTCAAAGAGAAGTTCGTTAAATAGAAAATTCACTTCGCTATTGGGAAGTTATTTACGAATAAATTTCTAAAACTGTTCTTGGTTCCTCAAAAAATATCGCAAAATAGAGAAATTCGCTAAATGGAAGTTCGTTAAAGAGAAGTCCGACTGTATTATCTTATTGCGTTTCTTAGATTCATGGAATAGTTTCTTATAAATCAAATATCTTTTGTTGGGATCGATTAACAACATATTTAATTACTGATAATCATATTAATCCCTCCTTCCTTGTTGCAACGCTGCCCCCATAGTGCTGTTTTGATCTCATCGAAAAATGTTACAATATTGTAGGAACTTCATTATTTCCTTATCTTTGTCTAGTCAAAAAGTAAGATGAGTTAAAAAAAAAAAAAGGTTTACTGGGGATGTTTGAATAAGTTTGCCTTTCGAAGCTTTGTTAATGTTTCCAAATACTGTTGATCAACTATTGTAGCACCATAGCTTCATGGAATTGACAAGAATCGAGCTTTTCGATCTATTGATCTGCAATGGCAAAAATACAAATATATATTTTGTACATTTTCGACACAAACTATTTCCATTATTTCTGTAAGAACACGGAATTTAAAATTATTTAAAAGAATTTTTTTTTTTTTATAAATATATTTGATCTAAAATCACTGAAAGTGTTTAAAACATGCCTTTAAAAAATATACTTCTTTGAAAGCATTTAATAAAAAGAGTGGGGCATTAGTTAAAAAACACACTATCCTACAATAATTGACGAGACACTTTTGAGTTTTTGACATTTTAAAAAAAAAAATAATTTTATAGGATATTAGGTAATGCAATTTCTCATACTTATATATATAGAACTAGGACCGGCAATAAATTACGAACGAAAATAGTATTCTTGTCCATCCTGTCAGAAAATATAGCAATAAACTTAGTATTGATTATTACTTTGTTTGTTACGTGAAGTAATTGTATAAAATTTTATAAGCCTAGCTTAAAATATTTATAGATATAAGGACATTCTTAAAAAAAAGGCAAAAAAAAAAAAAAATATATTTTTTATCTTACGTTTTTTTCTATATTATTTAATTTGCTTTTTTGGCAGGATATGAGCATTTTAAGTAGTTATTTCAAAAGTCCGATTTCGTGAAAATTTAAAAAGTTTCAAGCAACTTTCTAAGTAGTTTTTGTGCATTTTGAAAGAAAGTTCTGAATGGTAAGGTTTTCCTTGAATTTCATTTGTATCTTAAGACAAGATTCAATAACAAATATTTTACAATAATCGTTCGCACAACAAAATGCGATAATATAAAGAATTAAAGCATGAAAGAAAACATACTTTTTTTTGAGGGGAGGGGGGAGATGATCCCCTAAAATACTGGTGTCATTTTAAAACTCCTTAAATGATATAAAATAACACTTGTGATAAACTCCTTATCATTCAGAGTGCAAGTAGAAAAACTGCAAAAATTGCTAGAAATTTTCAAGTAATTCAGATGAGACTTTTTTCCTTAATTACTAAACAAGATTCAACAAAATTATGAAATATTTTTTCAAATTTTTTTCGCACAAAAGAAAGAACTACTTGAAATGCTTGCTTATATCTGGTGCAATTTTTGACAAAATTTATAAATGATAATTTTTTTATTAATTAAAATTTGCCTCAAACTTTTCTTTAAATTTTAATGAATATTTTTTTTAAAAAAACCTAAAATGAGCAACAACAACAACAGAAAAACACAAGTAAAAACGAAAAATATTTATTACCAGAAATAATTAAGCTAGGCCTCCGAAATTTTATGAAATTATTTTATATAACAACCATAATAATTCATACAAGTTTATTGCTATATTTTCTGCTATAGTATGTTAAAAACACTGCTTTTATATTCATAATTTACTGCTGGTCTCTCAAAATTCTGAAAGCTCAAAACTTTATGGATAAATATGAGAAATCGAATGATTTAAACATCTCTTAAAGCAACATGATAATTTCCTAAATATTTCAGGAAAAATTTGAAAAAATATCAAAATGTGAAAGTGAGAATAATGAGAAAGGAATATAGCTCAGCACAATATTTGTTTCCATAATGCATAAGCATATTTCCGATTTTTAACTGGAAAAACATACCTAAAATTCTTGTAAAAAATAAATTAGAAATTGTTTTTATGATAATTAAAATATAATAAATCTTTCTATTAAATAGTGGTTACTCATATTAATATTTACTCATATTTTTACCAAATATTGTTTCTAGTTTTTGAGCATCAATAAATAATTTTAAAGATTTCCAACACATTTACAAGCATCATTAAATTTAAATTTTCAGTCAGGAGTAAATAATGCTAAAGAATCAACCAATAATTAAAAATAACAATAATTCAAAAACTTTGCTAACAGTTGCTTAAAGTAAAAAATTTATTTTCTCTTTCAACTTCAGATATGTTACACAATAGAGGTGCACTAACTGCATTTCAGAGGGGACCACCTGCCTACCAATAAATAAGTAGAAAAGTCTAGATAAATAGCTAAAAAATTCCATAACCGTTTTTTCAAAATAATATTAATAAACTTGGAAAAAAACTGGGATTAAAATTCTAAAATGTAAAGGTACTAATTAAGTTGCCAAAAGATTAAATTCATGATGTAGCTCATTAATGTATTTAAATATTTGAAGCGATGTAAGTATCCTAATATATAATAATTTTTTCTAAGAGAAAACTAAAACCTGCAATAATATAATTTTATTAACAAAGACACATTGTGAAATACTTCATGTGTTTTTTCCAATTCAAAAATATTACACTCAAATTTTATCTTTTAATTCTTTGTTAATATTATACTATGGAAAGCTAAATAATTATAAATTAATAAAAAATACCGAATTCTTTGCATACTATTATAATAATTAACCAAATTTATAAATGACACATAAAAACATATTTGAGCTTTCAAATTTAATAGTCATAAAAGATGTTTATCTAAATAAAAAATCACCTTCAAGTATTTTCCGTTGTGTAAAATAAAACATGATAAAGTGAATAGGATATATTCAGATAGTCTATTTTGCATTCAGAGAAGGTCCACATGTGACGTCACTAAAAAGTTGTGACGCTTTTTACTAAAGGAAGTGTTGGCAAAAATTAATTTAACAAAAAAAAAAAAAAAAAAGTGATTATAAGTATTATTTGTATAGAAAACAAAGTAGAATTTTTAATCATGCATTTTCAGATCAGTATTTACATACATAAATGCATAATTGAAAGAAATACAATTTTTAATATACACTATCTACCATTCTGGACACTGATGCCATTAAGGACAGTTGCAGTCTAGCTCCACACATACCTTTTATACTTATATATCATAAAAGGAAACAGCATTGGCAGTGGTCCCATGCAAGATACCGTGATATTCAGAAATGTCTGACTTTGAGAAAAGTGTAGTGGTTGGATATCACATACAAATGGCTGACCCTTAAGGGACATATCTAGTGAGTTAAACATATCAAAATCAACAGTGGTTTCTGTGATTAAGCAGTGGAAGGTGAATAATGATTTTCAGAATGTACTTCAACCAAGCAGGCCCACAAAACTAACAGATAGAGACCAAAGAAGGCTATCCAAAGAAATTCGGGAAAACTGCACCAAACAGATGGCCCACCTACTCCAGAAGTTCCAACAAGCATCTGGGATTGTTGTTCGATAGATACTATTCACAAGAAAGCGCATTTGTTTGGTTTCCATGATACTGCTGCCGCCCATAAGCCTTTGAATACAAAATCCAAACACACTCTTTAGTTGAGGTGATATAAGGCACATCAAAAATTGGTGAGTGGAAACAGGTTCACCAGAGTGATGAATCAAGGTTGCACAATAGAATGATTACCTACGATAAAGTTAGGTGAAGATGGAATTATGGCATGCGGGTGTTTCTCATGGTATGGACTGGGACCCTTGATCCCAATTCATGGTCGACTTAACCCAACTCCTACTCCATTATTCTAGATATAACAATGTGCTTTCTATATTGTTGCAATTTTACGGGTTTAATCACTGTTACTTCCAGAATAACAATGTCACTTGCCCTGTTGCGAGGTCCACCATCGATTTGTATGGTGACAGTAGGGTGAACCGTATAGACTCGTCTACCCAGAATCCCATAGAAAACCTCTGGAATGAATTGGGTCGCTAAATTAAGGAGTGCAGCAACCGTCCAAAATCGGAGAAAGAACTTGCTTGTCTTCTCCAAACCAAGTGGAAGAAAATATCACAGTTGATCATCCAAACACTTGTGGAAAGCGAGGGTTAAGTTCGTTTATTGCCTCACGTGGAGGCTCTACCAACTATTCAATACACATAAATTTTGTTTATCTCCTTTATCACAGGTGTCCAATTACTTAAAGGTAGATAGATTTAAATACTAGATTATAACTATACAAAGTGAAACATTTACTTAAATAATTTAAACGTATTTCAAATGAACACAATTATTTTAAAGGCAAGTGGGTGATGAGCAGCAATTTCATAGACATGAAATAGACATTGCCGATAAAAATTTTAAATGCCATAAGAAAGAAGAAAAAAACATGAGCAAAAAATCCTTGAATAAGTACCCTACAAGAATGAGTGTTACAATTTCTAATTATTTCATTCATATGAAAAGAGATGTTCTAATATTTTGTGGCAACTACATACATTAAATGCATTTTCTGAAAAATGTTGATTTGGAGAAATTCTCTGAGACATAATACAAAAAATAAACTGATACATAATACAAAAAATTATTTTTATAGCATTATTTACAGCTTTTTATGTTGATTTATTATCGGTGTAATTATGTTGATTTAATACGGGAGTAATTGATTTAATATGGGTAATATTTAAAATAAATTAAAATTAAACAATATATTGAGATCGATTTCACTGTATATTTAATACTTTTTAAAGATTTTAGTTCAAACTACAGGTAACCACCATATTATTAATTAAATCTATTTGTATATGTATTTGGATATAGTCATGATAAAAAAAATAGTTAAATGATTGATTTTTGTAATAATTAAATTAAGGCCGAAAATAGTATAAAAGGTAATTAAATTAAGGGAGATGTGATCGTTAAGGAAAGTGGTTGTACAATGCAATCGCGGTATAACAAAAACCCAATAGGTTCAAAGAGTCACAAAGTGTGAGGTTTGAAAAAATTGGATAAATTGGAATCACCAAATTTGGAAAAAGGGCCAACTAAAATAATTGAAGATTAAAGATAAATAAGACAAAGTCATGCTATATCCAGATATAAATATATGATTTAATACAATAAGCCGATGTTTCCAAAAATATCAAGTATACATGCCCAAAACAATAAAAGGTACTCTCCACACATACAGGAAAATTTGATGAAAAAAATGATACATTGAAGATTCACAGATGAGCAATTGAATATATTTTATTTAATTATCAAAATCACGCATCCACACACAAAACAGATAAGTGAACATTAATTTAGAGATATTATTTGTTAACCAATGATAAGGTATTTTGCGGAGAAATGGGTGACAAGAGAAATGATGTCATGCAATAAAAAAAAGGGAAAGCGAAAAAATTTAACTATTGAAAAGATATTTCTAGAAAGTAAGCTTAAAATTTAAGAGGGTCTTTAATGTTAAAAAAAGAGGTATAAAATGTAGATGTATGGTTTAGAAATTGATTACATTTAAGGATTTAAATTTTAAAGAAAAAAAGGTTAAGAAAAAGAATGTAAAAAAACGATCCCCTCGACATGAACCAAAGTCCGCATCGCAGAGAATAAAAAAGGGTAACCTGCCCAAAGGCTCGAGAAAGAAAATGTATTAAAAGTGACTTAAAAATTCGTTAACTGGTGTAGGACCAGGAAAGTTACAGCCAATTAAATTTAAAGATGCGGAGAGTTTGAAAATTAAAGGAAAGAGATTGGTTAGTTAGCCCCCTAAAAAAATAAAAGAAGTAAATAAGAAAGAGGGGTTGATTCTCCCCCACAGGAAGTGGGATGACCACGTTGACCATGAGGGAGGTCAACAAGAAAATTAAAATAATTGCTATATTGAAAAAAAAAAGGAATAAAGTTTGAAGAAAAATGAAAGACTTAGGTAAAATGAAAGATTAAATTATCACTTTACATTAAGTGTAAATGTGACAATACCCGGAGACCGGAAGTTTTTATAAAATTTTCGTAATCGTGAGAAAATTTTATTTAAAATAAATGTGAAGTAAAAAATCAAAATATAAGAATTTTCCTCAATAGTAAAAATGTTTCGAAAAGTTTGAAGACAAAAAATTGCTTGAAATTCAAGTAACAAAAGAATTAAAATAAACTTGTTTAAAAATTAATATAGATATCATAAAATAAAAATTCAAAATTTAGCATTAAAAAGTAAAAGTAGAAAAGATGTAAAATTGGAAAAAGAGTCACCAATTTCTGTAGACAGCGCTGAATTTCTGTACATAGCTGACAACAGTTGTTACAGGCAGAAAAAAATTTGATATGTTCACATAACTCTTTCACGACACCGGAAAGAAAAAAACACAGAAACAGCAGTAATAGTTTGTATAAACACAAAAATAAACAATTTAATCCAACACTAATAACAAGTGACTATATGGTGAGCAAATATTGCTAAGGGCAAAAAATTGGAAACATCAGTAAAAGTTTAACAAATTGTAAAATATGAATCTCAAACACATTGTGACACAACTAAAGCGAGGAAAAAAAAAAACGAATAAGGCCAAACAACATAAAAAGTATGCAAAAACAATTACTTATAATTGTCAATTAAAATGATATAAAAGAAGAAATTATAACATTAAATTGGAATCAAAAGTAAAATTCGATTACATTTAGCCATAAATAAATACTTTGTCAATTAGTAATTTCAACATAATTATAAAATTTTGATTGAAAATGTCGTTAAGAACGCACTATGTTTGAGATGATCATACATTAAATCAGGATTGGCAAGGTTTAGGACAGAATGAATTAATCCACAGTTTAAACCGTCCTCTCCAAAACCCCTTTGTCCAAAACCCTTTTACTCAAATTATGTCACAATTTTATTTGAACAATATTTAAAAGGTAAAATAAAAAAGAACTAATAACATATTAATAATTAAATCTACTAGAAAATATTTGTTTTTAAAAGTATAATGTTTTATTAATATTGTTTGACTCTTCAATTTAAACATTAAGCAAAGGAAGATTAATCAGTAATCAAGTTCAATTGATCCTCTCATTCAATAGTACATAACTGAAGTTTGACCTTGCCATACAGGTTAAGCTATTAGGAAGCTATTATCTTTGGTTAGTCATAAACAGGTTTATTTATTTATAGTACTATTCAAGAATACTTTTATTTCATTCGTGTCCAATTCTTTTAGCGTAGTAGTGATACATCGCCAGTGTCAGTAACTGAAACTGATGTTATGCCCTTCAAAACTGTTAATACATTTCTCAGTTATTTTGTATTTCCAATTTAAACTAATATATTTATATTTAAAACAATTTTTTTTAAAATAGATGTCTTTTTTATCATGCAGAAATTATAACATTTTTTAAAAAAAATATTGTGAAAAATAAAAGGTTAATTTTTAAACAAATTTAGTATTTTTTTTAAAATCATTATTATTATTTTTTAATATTGCATTATTTATCCTTATGCAAAAACATTATTTATCAGTATTAAAAGCATATTTATATTTAAAGGATTAGGTGTTCACTTTTGTTGTTCAATGAATTGCGGAGCTTCAAAAATTATAAACCTTTTCCTATTTTATTGTATTATTTTCCTTTAATAAGTTAAAGTAAATTGTATAAAAAATATGAAATATTTATTGATACATGTAATTATTATGTGTACAATGGTTACACCTATAGAATTTTTATCTTTCACCAAAGTTCAAGGTTTTGGACACTTTGAGACAGTTTTACCCAGTTTAGGACAGTTTTACCCACTTTAGGACAGTTTAAGACAGTAAAACCCATGTGTCCTGTCCAAAACCAGTTTAGGATGTCCAAAACTCCAACCCTGCATTAAATTCATTGACTATTAAAATACGTTAATCAAAAATATGTTAAACAGAATTATGTTAACCATACACTCGAATAAAAACAAAATTAAATTAGACATTGTGATAAAAGGATTGAAGAAATTTTTTTTTCATTAGTTAGCATTCTAAGTGCTGACACAAAACTGAGTTTAAAATGAGTAAAATAATTTAAAAATTATTCTGATATTCATGAATATAAGGGCTCAAAAGTTATTTATAAGGGGGGAGATAATTCTTTTTGAAATCCTCAGAACATGGAATGATTAGGAATAACATACAAAATTGTCCATTTTCACACAAATATATTTATAAGAAAAACATTTGTACCAAGAGAAACTTAAAGTATCAGGATCAGTAATTGCAAACAAAATAATAAGTCATGAAATTACAAAACAGTTATTCATTTTCAGATATTTAAAGAAATATCAATCTAGTAAGTATAGCACTTAAGATATACAATGAATACAATCGAGAAATATACCAATGATAAGGATTGCTTAAATTAACTGCATATACATTCATAAAATTATTGCAATTTACGTAAAATAAATATAATATAAATAAAGAAAATATAAAATATCTAGTTCCTTAACATCTATACAACATAATACTAAGAAAAGGAAAATTGCTTTGAAAGTATACTAAAAAAATTGCTTATAAAGACAGTGTATGGTTAAGTACATTAAATATGATTCATAGTAATCTCATTTACAAAGATTCTACAAAATTTATGATGAACATAGTAAAAAAAAAAAAATGATTGGTAGTGATATTTTAATTTATTAAATTTGAAATTATTATTATTTTTTTTTTATATATAATGATGCATTTAAAGATTTAGTGTACACAATTTATATTTTGATTGAGTAGGAAAATGCATAAAAAGAATCTTGTATAATTTTTTTATAGCTTAGCATGTGACCTTTTGTATTATTTATTCATATATAAAATTAGTGATCAATTAAATAATGCAATCTTAATTATGAAAAAAATTTGATAATAATTAAGTACTATCATAACAACACAATTTTAAAGTATTTGATTGTAACATACAAAAATTGTTTTAGGAAAGAAAATATTCAATAATTCAATTTATTTTTTCTTAAATACACTTATCAAATGAAAGAATGTTCTCAAACAGAGCAAAAATAAATATTTTACTTCAAAAGATACTTAATTATTATTATTTTAAAATAATAATGAAATGAAGGTAAATTATAAAAGTCATGTACATTAGTAAGTTTTAATATATTTAAATTATTCAACCAGAATTCAAAAGGTTACGCAAATGATTTTTCTTCTCGAATATCAAAATAATTTAATTATTTAATAATTCACCTGAATCATTATTTTTTTATATATATATCATCTGGTTTCTTTAACCAGGAAATCATAATTTATCATCTGGTTTCTTTGACCAGGAATAACCTTCTGATTCTTTTGATCAGGAAATAAAATAATAACTAACTTCTGGTTTCATTTTGACCAGGGAAAAATAAATAAAAAAATTCTGGCTTACTTTACCAGCAAAAAAATAAAAATAAGAAGAAAATTCCCGAAAAATCGTTGAGCTCAAGTATTACCCAGAGCAAATCAGGACATATTTTATCCCAATTAGATTATTAAAATAATCCCAAATAAAATTTAGAGGCATCTGTATTACCAGATGCAATTCAGGACATTAGTTTTATCCCAAATAATTTGAAAATTTATCCCAAACGAAATGATGCGCTCAAGTACTGCCTCAAGTAAATTCAAGACCTACACTATCCCAAATATTTTTTTTTTTTGTTTGTAATAATTCAAATAAAACATTAAATTATCAGATACTCTACTATGGAAATCGTAACATAATCAATCAAATAAGCCTGGAAAATCTTATATCAAAACATTGACTCACAAAAATTGAGAACATTAAATAATAAAAAATTAGGAAAGAAGAAAACATTTTTTTTTTTTTTTTTTTTTTGTAAAAAAAGGATAAAAAAATTAACCAAAATAACAGTCATGAAATTTTCTAATTCGTAAAATACATAAAGTCACGTATAACTACAGTAATGGTATAGTATTTTTTTTTTTTAAGCAAATTAATGTTTATACTGGAAAAATTTATTATAATGTGAAGAAAAGAAACTTTAATTAATTTAAAGAAAGATCCAAATGATGGGTTAGGTAGCAATTCCGAAAAATTACTGAAGACGTCTCTTCAGTTTTGTATGGCCAGCATACAACAAAATTTATAAAAATTGGGACTCAGTCCATCATCATAGAAACCTTGATTAATTTAATTTAAAAAATTTTTTTTTTAAATGTAAAATAATAGAACAAAACACATAACTTATTAGAGTGTGTAAAAAAATTATAACCAAAGCACTTTTTTTTATAAGATTAGCAATATTAATAAATATATATTATAGTTGATAGTAACTATTTTTTTTTTAAAGGTCAAACATGTAAACAAAATAAATCCATTTTTTTATTATATACCTATTTAAATAGTTAGATACACAGTAAGATATAGTTCAAGAAACATTTTGAGACTATTTAATGATATTCTTATAAATACATATCAATTTTATCACTACCAAATCAAATATAAAAACAAATCGAGAAAAAATCAAATAATAACAAATGTATTGTTTCATTTGATTCATTACACCATTTTAAAAATTAGGACCTCACAACAAAAAAACATACGGCACCATTTGTTAGAGTTATGTTAAAATGTACTTTTTGGGTGCGAATAAAGTAAATGTGTTTATATTAAAATAAAGATGGTGGGTTGAAATCATTTGTATAAGTACATCTATTTGGATATAGTCATGATAAAAAAGTAGTTAAATGATTGATTTTTGCAATAATTAAATTAAGGCCGAAAATAGTATAAAAGGTAATTAAATTAAGGGGGATGTGATCCTTAAGGAAAGTGGTTGTACAATGCAATCGCGGCATAACAATGACCCAATAGGCTCAGAGGGTCACAAACGTGTGAGGTTTGAACAAATTGGAACCACCAAATTTGGAAAAAGGGCGAATTAAAATAATTGAAAATTAAAGATAAATAAGTCAAAGTCATGCTATATCCAGATATAAATATATGATTTAATACAATAAGCCGTTGTTTCCAAAAATATCAAGTATACATGCTCAAAACAATAATAAAATGTACTTACCACACACACAGGAAAATTTGATGAAAAAAAACGATACATTGAAGATTCACGGATGAGCAATTGAATATATTTTATTTAATTATCAAAATCACGCATCCACACACAAAACAGATAAGTGAACATTAATTTAGAGATATTATTTGTTTACCAATGCTAAGGTTTTTTGCGGAGAAATGGGTGGCAAGAGAAATGATGTCATGCATAAAAAAAAGGGAAAGCGAAAAAATTTAACTATTGAAAAGATATTTCTAGAAAGTAAGTTTAAAATTTAAGAGGGTCTTTTAATGTTAAAAAAAAGAGGTATAAAACGTAGATGTATGATTTAGAAGTTGATTACATTTAAGGATTTAAATTTTAAAGAAAAAAAGGTTAAGAAAAAGAATGTCAAAAAACGATCCCCTCGACACGGACCGAAGCGGAGAATAAAAAAGGGTAACCTGCCCAAAGGCTCGAGAAAGTGAATGTATTAAAAGTGACTTAAAAATTCGTTAACTGGTGTAGGACCAGGAAAGTTACAGCCAATTAAATTTAAAGATGCAGAGAGTTTGAAAATTAAAGGAAAGAGATTGGTTAGTTAGCCCCCTAAAAAGTAAAAAAGAAAGAGGGGTTGATTCTCTCCCACAGGAAGTGTGATGACCGCATTGAACATGAGGGAGGTCAACAAGAAAGTTTAAATAAAAATAATTGCTATATTGAAGAAAAAAAAGAATAAAGTTTGAAGAAAAATAAAGACTTAGGTAACATTAAAGATTAAATTGTCACTTTACATTAAGTGTAAATTTTTAGATATTATGCTAAAATTCACTCATATTTCTCTAAAAATATTTTATAAATTTAGAAAGTTAGATTTATAATATTAGACTCTCTGTTTACCAAAACTAAATAAAAGCTGATTAATTTTACCATAACTAAAATTAATAAAACTAAAATTAAATAAAGTTTTTCCAAATTGCATTTTTCAAAAATATTGTAAATAAATTTGATTTTTTCTTAGTTAGACAGAACAGGAAATTATCTTCTTCTGTGCTTATGAATGAGAGACAACTGTACTATGCATTATTTTAATTTTATTCTAAATTTAAATGTCATAATTTTTAACTATCAACAACATTTTTAAATACAGTAGAACTTCGATTAACCGAAGTTTCTGTTAACCGAGGCAATAATGAAGTCCAAACCTTTTTTTTTTTTTTCTCTTTTCCAAAATGAGCTTGGAAAAAATTATACTCATTTTAGTTCGTTGACCGTGTTACTTCCCCACAAAAGCACTCAACTTCCAAGAAATATTACACCCAGAGAAGACAACATCCATGAATGCTTTGTTAACAGATGATTGGAGTTGTTTTGATAGAGTTTATTTCATTTTTAAATCTTTTTAGCTGTGAAACATAAGTTCATATATGTTTATTTTTACCATTTAAAAAACGTTCTATTGTATTTTACTTTAAAAGTAGTTAAATTCGCCAGCACGGAAGGTTTTTATACATGGTTTCTATTAACCGAGATTTCCGATATACTAGCGGTCCCAATTAGCTCGGATAATCGAGGTCTTACTGAATTTTGTTTCTGACAGCTGGCATAGAGTATCAAAAATCAAAACGTAAAAACATCAGGTTTAGACATGCATCAAAGTTATTTTGAATAATAACTTAAAGACATTCAACATGAAAAAATTGCGAAAAACTTTAATAGCATACAAGATAGATAATGCTTCACATTTCTGTTTCTTCTGCTATATATCAGTTCAAATAAAAATGCATTGCATACATATTTTATTTTATAGAACAAAAGATATGAAATCAATAACAAAAAAATAGAATTAGCAGAGTTGAAACAAATGAGACAATGAAGACAAATTTGAAAAGAATTGAAAAAAATATATATGTAAACCAAAACTGACGCCGTCAGGGGGTACCAGCTTCGAATGTCATAAAATGCAAAACTTTTTCTATGGAGAAAGTTTTGCATTTCATGATATTCGAAGCTGGTACCCCCTGACTATATCAGCTTTGGTTGTCATATATATTTTTTTCAAATTTTTCTTCATTGTCTCATTTGTTTATTTCCTCTTGGTTTCTCCGCTGCTAAGCACATTTTTCCATTTGGATGTTTTATGTTTATTAGTTTTTATAAATTTTTTTGCATTAATATTTTGAATTCTTTTCTTATCAGACTTGAAACACTAATTTTCAATTATCTTTTTGGTTTTCCAATGATAAGAACTTAAAAAAAGGATTCTTGATTTTATTTTAGGATTCTAAAAATTTTTTTCAATATTTGATAACCAGATATACTCTTTGATGGATTAGAAGTGTATCGCTTGCACCACAAGGACCAAATGCAGTTCTTGAACAGTTCATGTACACCTCTCACATTGTAAGTAAATAAATCAAAAACTACATCACTTATTTATTAAAATGCTGAAGTCATTTTTAAACTCTTTGAAAACTAATCTTTGAAAAATTAAGAAGAAAATAAATAGTGTGAAGTTAAAATGTGAAAAAACTAATTTAAAATTCTGAAAGATAATTTAACTCTTCTTTTTTAATAAATACTTCCCTCAGAAAAAACACATTAAAAAGAAATTCAATTTAAAATGTAAATAAACTTTAAAGAGAGTAAATAATTTTAATTCATTCATAGAGGGAATCACACAATTGGCTATAATTTAATATTAATGTATTTTAACATATGTCGAAAACTAAGAAATAATTTTTGTACAAATCAATTGATGTCATTAATCTTTTCATTTGTGATAAATTGATATTGATTATACAGGATAAAAGAAATACTAAAAAATTCAAATTTTTTATCACAACATTTAAAATAACTTTAATGTATTTTGCTAGGTGTATTCTTTGAGAGAATTAAATGCTGATATTCTTGTAAGAATACTAACTGAATAATTATGTATAATCATCAGAATACCCTAGTAAGTAACTGAATAATTATATATAATCATCTAAATACCCTATAACATCAATACCAACAGTTTTACCAATTTTACAAACAAGATCTAATTCTGCCAAGCATTTATATTTAGGACAATCTAACTGTTCATCAGCTGAAACACGTGACATGAGACGCATATGAACCAATGATGAAATTTGAGAGAATATTAATGCCGAAGGTAAGACTCTTTCACCAACAATTGAAAAGAATATGGAAAGGAGGCGATCTAAAGAGAAAGGCTTAGGTCCTAATAAATGCCGATTTTTTTCAGTTTTTTTTGTAATTCTCTTTTTCTTCTGCTTGCCTTGGTTTTTAACAAAATGTTTAAAATCACTTTTAGGTAGGTTGTATGAAGCAAAATAAGCTGCTAACAATAGAAACTTTGAGAAAAATGGTAGTTCTCGTGTCATACAAGAGCTGATAGAAGAAGTGGGGGCTTTATTTTCATTGGTTTCATTTTTACAGTAAGTTCTCCATTTTGAACCAGAAATCTCTCGAAGATAAACACACCTGATAGCCTCTTGTAATGTAGGTTCTATATTTTTCCATAAGCGCAGTGAACTGATTTCATATTCTGGATCATCATAAACTGGTTTACAGTATTTCTCGAAATTATTTTCAGTCAGGTATTTCAATTCGGAGAGATTTCTCGTAATTGGATAAAATGTCCTCATTATAACATTTATGTAGGCACTATAAAAGTCTTGACTGGTACCCTGAGGACAATTAAGGCACAATATTTCACACATCTCATTCTTTGAATAGTCAGTGAATTGTAGTGTTAAATAATCACAAATTAAAAAGTCATCGAAGTAGAGATCAGACAAAAGAATGGTGCAAATATTGACTTTAGTTATACTTTGCAATTTCAAAAAGAGTATAAGAAGATAATCTTCCTTTCTTAGAACATCGGCACAATCAAAAACTAAATACAAGGTCTCTTCAACTGTTTTAAGGTTTTCCTTTAAAAAGATGATTAAGTCTAGAGAATTTGTTACTCTTTTGTAATCGTCCTCCTTTTTAGACAAATGATTTACTATTTTTGAAAAAATAAGCTGAGCTGTATAAAATTCGTTGCAATTTATCCACACATGCGGTAGAGAAAAGTATTGGAGAAATTTTGATAAGACAAAAGTTTTTCCTGTCGCTCTGTGACCGTAAATAAACAAAGATCGATGTTGGAAACTTAGTTTATCAAGGAAGAATCTGGAAAGAAATTCTATTTCTTTTTTTCTGAAAGGAATGCTGAATTTCTCACAATCATAAATTTCAGTTGTTTCCATTTCAGAATGATTATTTTTTCTTTTGAATCGACTAAATTGTAATACTTTCTTAAATTAGTTTCTCTGTTTTGCGCAGCGCGCGTTCAGTAATGTGCGCAATGTGGTTTAGCTGTCTCTCAAGATATAGGATATTTTAATTTTTTCAGCTTTAAGCTTGCCACAAAGAAGGTTATTATATTTAAAGTCTTTATAGTAAAAAAATAAATTTCTTTGCTTAATTAGATATAAATAGTAGAAAAGAAAGGCACATAATTATAAACTGATAAAATATTTCAAGATCTAGATTAATGTTCTAGTGATGTAGATATTCGCCTTAGATTAAAAGGAACTGAAGGTCCTATCTTCCTGGTGGCAACAAATTTCCAAGAAATAACCTTTTTTCAGGTTTACCTTAATCAAGTAGTTTATCTCATTATTGGCGTATCTTTGGAGATCGCAAAAATGCGAAATTTCTTGTCCTGTCTATGATTGGACAGATTTATTACTGTCTCTAAGGCTTTAGAACGTCTTACGTCAAAGTATGGTCCCTGGTGTCAACCCACCTTAATATAACACGTGCTAGAAAGAACTGCTACACTACACAATGGAATCAAAGCACAAAGCAGGGCAAAAGCACTGACTGGCAACTAAAACAGCAAAAAATGTCGCCACGAGAATTAAAATAGTAACCTTTTATTTGTTGCCACCATATAAAATAGACCTTAACTTCCTTTTAATCTAAGGCGAAAATCTACAAAAAACTTAATGTTCGATAGAGGAATGTTCGAAATAAGAGTTGAAACAAACTGATTAAACAGAACATTCAGTTTTTAACTTAATATTTTTTATTAAATGTAAATACTGATAGATTTCGACCCAAAAAGAATTCTAATTTCGTATCGACTAAGCTAATGTTTCGGTTATTAAAATTATTTTTCTCTCTGTTTACATTATTAAAAGTCTTAAATTATTTTTTTTAAATTAATCATGTCTTCATTGTACCGTAAGTTTTATTACATGTTTTTAGCTTTTGATTTTTTTAAAAGCTGCGTCTTTTAATATTTACTTGACATACTCTTAAATCAACAATGTATGTAAACTTATTATATCATGTTAAATTTTGCTTGTGTTTGAACTTAACACTATAGATTTTCTTTCATTTATCCCGTCATTATCATTTAAATGTGAATAAGGCATCTCCTTATAAGCCTCTTAATTCAGAGTAGACTTCTTTTATTTTCAGTGATGGGGAGCATTTTCGTATCTGGTCTTTAAAAGACCCAATACAAAAATTGATTTGAAAAAACAGCTTTATTTTTTTGGACGAAAGATTTCGCTCTTCTTAAACGTTTTACTCTGTTTGTAAGGAGATTTAAAACTAGTTAAGAACCTCACCTTTGAGCGTTAGCATGTTCTGTATCAATACGAAGTATGGAAAAAATAAATATTGTTTAATTTCTTTTAGATGAATGGGCTTTCTTATAAACATGCTATATTTTTGAAACTTAACTAACATAATATAATATAAATTAACACGGAAATGATTCCTTAATACACATTTAATAATTTCCTTTTTAAACGAAAAGTTGAAGACAACATAGGTTTTTTTTTTTATAAAATAAAAGAAACAAACATTTACCTTTTAAAAGAAATTCATTTAAAATATTTTATTATATATTACTTAGAATAATTGGTACTATTTGGTTAGCTGGTTGCAAGCGAAAAGTTGTCAAAAAATTTGGACATCTGCCAACTTTTCCATTAATTTTTTTACTATTTTTTAAAGCATTGAACAAAAAGGACATTCACGAAAAAATATATTTTGTTATCTTATGTATCATTTATCATATTTTGGTATCTTTAAGCTCAGCTCAACTGTATGTTGAATCCAAGCATAATTGGTTCCAGCGGCAGCTGACGCCAAAACTTGGTGTCCAATGATGTATGTTGACCACTCTGCTATCTGGTCAATCAGGATTGAGGTTCAGCTATGCGAACCTGCCCTAACAAGCCCCATCTTCATTATCCATCATTTCATAATATAACTGATTTAGTAGTTATTATTTTTTACTCCGTACAAAGAACAGATTTTTAGCTAGTAATAAATAAAGTACATGGGTAGAAGGCTGTTTTGAGTATCTTTTCATATGTGGTTTTCATTATAGAAAGTATTCTATATCATCCTATCAATAATTGATCATTTTCCGCAAAATCAAATTAAGTGCTGAGTGGATGACGTAGTTACCATTTTAATTGATCATTCCCTGTTAGTAACAAATACCACTTAACACCACAGTCCAGGGTGGTGAGGGCCTTCTATTGAAGATTTCTCCACGATATCCTATTGTTTGACATGGACCATCAGTTCTTTACCCTAATGACTCCAAGCCTGATTCCACCAGATTGAACCCTGGTTGTTAGGGCCTTTCTCTTTTCTGACTAGTTAAGGGCTTTGAAGAAAATTCTTCTTCTTTACTTGATTTTTTTTCCATTCATTCTAGAAGTTTGAGGAGCCCATTTCATTTTTTTGACTGTAGTACTTTTAAAAACAGTGGTCTTATAATAGTTTCATGAATTTCTGAATTAAAACATCTTTGCCAAAGACCATTTTCTAAGAAGCCAATGATTCTTCTACAGAGCCTTTACTTCAAAAACTACAACTTTGTGTTCTTAGTTCAAGACCAAGTTTCTGAGCCACAAATTAGAATCAAGAGTTTTGAAGACACTTTTTCTCTAAAAAGTATTTTTGTTTTTTTCTGAAGAGAAAGCAAGAGATATATAAAGTATTTTATTTATACAGGGTAATGTTTTTTGTATTAATAAATGATCTAAGGTAATTAAAATCATTTAATAAAATTAATTTTAAACTCACAAGGGTTAATTTTCGAACTATTGAGCATATTACCAGATATTGCTTATTATGCATGTAATTAATTTTAAAATCATATATATGGTTTATATTGTTCTATTTACAAGGCCTTTTTAATAGAAGAATGCTTTTCTCACAGCTTTTATGTTCTCAGCTACAATGTCAATATCATCGGTATAAACAAAAAGTTGACTTGATTTGTGGAAGGTATTTCTACCAGTGTTAGTACTAGCATCCCAAGTAGCTTTAGCAGAGTTCTCCCTAGGAATAAAAAAGGGCCAGGTGCTTTCTCTTTAAAAAGGACACTTTGAGTTTGACACTTAACATCATAAATATTTATCAAAATGTGATAAATGAATATTATGTAATAATTGAATTTTATCTTCAACAATTTTTAAATTTCCTTTTCATACTATTTTATGGGTATAATTCAAAAAAGTACTTGGAAAATTTGTAGTTTATAAAAATAATTAAAGCATGCTGAACGGCAAACTCGTTGCTTATTTTTTTCTTCAGAAAGGTAAAATAACAAAAGAAATGCTTTAAAAAAATTTTTGGAAAGTTTTTTTTTCAGTAATTTAAATTGAAAATTATAAGAATATAATATAAACATTTAAAGGTGCAATTTTTTTAAAGGTATTTATTTAAACTATTGTTTTGAAATTTAAAATCATTTAAAAATTTATTAATAACCTTCTCAAAAAAAGATACTTATATGTAAATTTAACCAGTTTAGAATTATCCTTACAAACTAAATATTTGTAATAGTAATCAGAATTAAACCCATAAACACAGATAATTTTACCAGTGTGTAATTGTTAATCAAACAGTGAATTATTTTTTTTCAAAATGGAATCTGAATTAAAAAAAGAAAGGCAGCGTTTTTAAGGGATGGTGGCCTATTTTTGCCAAAAGGGCAAAGAGAGCACATTTAATGGGATCAAAGGGCATGGTGGGCCGCCCTTCAAGAAACGCTTAGGGAGAGCTCTGGATTTTGTTAATGTAATTTAAAAGCGAAGGCGTCAGAGTCACTCTGTTGAGCATTTTTATTAACATTTAGGTACTTTGATAGTGCTGTCATAAATTTGATTTTTACCGGGGTTTTTATTTGATTTGATAGCCTGGTCGGTAGGGCGCTGGGCCCTTATCCAAGAGGTCGTGGGTTCGATCCTCGCCGGCCGAAGACTCCCCGTGTAGTAAATGGTGACTGATGCACGTTAAATCTGTCGAGTCTCAAAGTCC
The DNA here is from genome assembly GCA_949128135.1 of Parasteatoda lunata. Taxonomy (NCBI): domain Eukaryota; kingdom Metazoa; phylum Arthropoda; class Arachnida; order Araneae; family Theridiidae; genus Parasteatoda; species Parasteatoda lunata. The sequence continues at coordinate 103,877,507 of OX421974.1, read as the reverse complement.
TCCATGTTCCCATAACAAATCAATACCTCTGGGGGTACTGATCCAGGAGTTTCCTTGTCTTCTGGATTGGTTCAAAATTACAAGGCTACGGAGTTGAACATTAGTAGTCGTAAACCCATGAAATTGGGTCGGCTGTTCAGCGACGGTTATTAAATTTTAAAAAAAAAATTATGCTGGGCTCTAAAATTAAGAGTGATTGGACCACCATAAAATAATTATCAGTTATTCTCCAAACCAGTAATTGGTGTAAAGGGATAGTATGCTGCTTTGGTTTTCAGTTTTACATTTTAGTTTATGTTATTGTAATAAAATGGCAGATTATGTCATAATTGACATTACAAATTGTCATATACAATTTTTTCTTCAAATTCACTTATTTAACTCGTCTTAAATATTGAGAGTAATAATATTTGTTTAATCTTTCCTTCCTGGTATTCTAAATATCAAAGGGCCTATTATTAAAATACTTATTTTAATATTCTCAGAGTTTGTCAATGAAGGTAGATGATTACAACAGTGAACAATTATACGGCCTTTCATCAACCTTTTTTTTTTTGGATAAGGGGCACAGTTAAAGAAGAAGGGCTTTAAGGTTTAAAAGAAATTTAGTTTTTATAACAATTTATTACTGAATTATTACATAGTGTAATATTTCTAAAAATTAAAAGACAATGTGTAATGATATTTTAAAATTAAAAATTATTTGAAATTTTGCACATTTTGCAGTCTTTAATAAAATTACATAATATCAAGTTTTCAACTCTTTCTTTCTTTGTTGAAAAATTAATTTTATTATCTTTTCTTCTGTATATATTACTTGCATTATTAAATATAACACCTTGAACTACCTTGTTTTGGACATGTTTTAAACAGTCTTGTTAAAAAAGAAAGTTAAAAATCTTTTAACATCTTGAATTAATTTATTAGAATTATAATGTTAAAAAATGCATTTTTTCATACTTTTTGTTTTTTAAAATTCTTTTAAAAAGAAAATTCTGAATAAAGCACAGTTTGTGATAGTGCTTTATAGTTTGTGCTTCATTCATGTGTTTATTGCTTTGGTCTTCGTAACACAAAACATGTATGTGACTCTATTTTCTATAAAAACATTTGCTGATTTTTATCTTGTAAATTTTTGCAAGTAATTGAAATCTACTGAATCTGCTATGCATTGTTATATTTTTGAATTTATTTTCTAGGTTGTGTAAAATTAACTCCAACTGTTAAGATAAACAGAAATATATTGAAACTTGCATGTTTCTCCACAGCTGTTGCTCAAGATGTTGAATCTAAAGCTCACCAACATTTCCGAACAAGTGAAAATAATCCAGTAAGAGACTTATTTTACTCTAAAACAGAATAAAAATGATTTTTAATTATTTTTATTTCAAAAAAATATTTTTGTATAGCTTTGTTTCTAATCAATGCTATAATATATTCACACCGTTTGCAAGTTAATCAGTGTGAATCATGAAATATCATGCCTGCCTATGCTCATGCTAAATATAGAAGATTTTTTATCATTTATCCATTATAATGAGAATTTGGTGGAAGCAAAGTGTGTGACAATTTAGGGTATTTATCAAAATTAGCTTTAGAAAAATATAGGAGCTTAGTTTCGACTTTGTGGATTTAGAAATTTGCCGATTTTCGATTCTATATGTGTTTTTATTTTCACTGTACAGCTTTAATTTATTGATTTATATCTAAATATATAAAATAAAGACCAGTTTCTAATTTAATTTAAATATATTCTAGTTTTTTTTTTTTAATATATTGCAGGATGTAAAATAAAAAAACAGGATCATTTAAAAATTCCTAAATGTATAAAAAGTTGATTTTTATTAAATCGAAAATAAAATGTTTAAAACTGTATTACATTTTTTTTTTTACAATAAAATCGAATTTTTAAGCATTAAAATAGTTTTTCCAAAATCTAAGTTTAACTAACAATTTGTCATTTATTTTATAAAGTAAATGTAGATTTTTAGAGGGTTTAAAGTAATATTTTTTTCAAAAACTGTGTTAAAATGAAAAAAAAACCCAACATATTGTTATTAATTAACTACAGTGACATGATTGAGTTTTGGAGCACTTTTTATTTTTGGATCTTCAGCTTATATCCTTGTTGAATTATTAGGAAGGAATTTTCATCTACTTGGTATTATAATAAGAAGTCAATTATTAACTTTCCCTATATATTTTATGTATTAATAAAAGTTATTAATATAATATTAATTCTATATACCAAATAGTATTTTAAGAAATTATTTTTGAAATTCTGAAACTTCAAGACTTGAAAATATCTTTTGAATGATAGTGACATTCATTGGATGTAATATCCATACTTTCATCACATTACCCAGCTATTTAATTTCAGACATTGCAGTTCATAGCTTTAATAGTGATCTCTGATATTTAGCCATAATAGTCATCTTTAATGGCAAATTTTAGTTATATTTTTGCTATTTAGTCATCAATAGAAAAACATACAGTTGTGTTTAAAGTGTTTTGTAAGGCATAGATTATTAAAAATAAAGCTAATAATGATAAGCTTTTTTTAATATATATATATATATATATATATATATATATATATATATATACATATATTTTAATAACTGGCCTTTTAATTTTTTCATACTAAAAAATAATTTTATATACTTATTTATTTTATATGTTTTTAATTTATAACTTTGTTAAATATTGAATTTGCTGACTTTTTTTGGTCTTGGTCTAATCTTGTTTGTTTAATATCTCAATTGCTAGTATCAATAGTTGTTCTTTTTCCAGAGCAATCATACACAAAATCATGTTGGTAAATTCTACCTGATTCCTCCTACAGTGAGAAAGAAAATATTTCACATTGGTGGAATACCCAAATCTATGGATATCCAAGTATGTTTATTAAATGGTTTTTTAGTGTTAAGTCTGTGGGTCTAATTTTATGAGATTTTTAACTTAGTAAGAAACCAGTTTTACAAGATGGCTTTATTGAGAAAAAAAAATTGTTTTTCATAAAATAATTTTTTTTAAATTATTTTAATTGTTTTATAGATTTTTTTTATAACTTTAGATTACAGGAAGCTCACTTTATTATTTGGTTACATACTTACACAAATGTATTAAGCTTTCAAAATATATGATTATAACCTGTTTTATTCATTAAATCTGAAAATTTGAATAATTTTGAGCTGATGTATTTTAAAAATCAGTCTTAGCTCTTTGAAATATTGAGTTTTAGTAGACCTCTAGCATGACCTCTACTGGTGATTAAAATAGGACTATTTGTTACTAAAATTAAATGAAGAGGAGGCAACTATGGCTACTACTTTTTATAAAAAACAGCTAAAAAGCAACTATTTTCCGGATATTGGCGACTAATTTTTTAAAAAGGCAACTACATGAGAAAAAAAATCTTGTTGCCAAACAAATGGGTCGCATAAAACTAATTAAGTGAATTTATTTAAAAATGTTGGAATTTGAGAAACCATATGGAAAAAGCAATAAATCACTGCCGAAAATCACATGAATTTACTGTGCAATCATCCCTATCTAAATACGCTCAAAGCCCAGAAGCAGAAAGTGCCTAAAACTGTGACGTGCGTCGCAGAACAAACGAAGTCCTGCAGAACAATTTGTATCTTGAATAAAATTCTCTTTAGCTTTGACCACTTGCTGTTTCCCAGGAATGATGTTGCTTTAGAAGAATAACATTTGACAACCCGCACAAATTTCAGCACATTTATCAGTAATCTCCCTCTCCCATATCTTTGCAATTTTGAGGATGAAATTAATGAATTAGCTTTTGGCTATTACATTTTTATGAAATGGGTGTATCAGTTTTTAGCTGACAGCAGGAGAAATCGATCACCATTTTTATCAAGAGAGGTTCTAAAGCAAGCCGTAAAAGAATTAAATTCAGATATTTCCAATTTCATAAAGTTTATGACTTTTATATTTTCCATTCCCATTTCAGAAGTAATTTGTGAATCGTCTGGATCCACGATTCACAAAATTGTTTCTAAAAAACCAAATGCTTTCGATGGAGATGAAGAAGTTGTTGGAACAACAGACCAGCGAATGCTTGTGTTTGCAAATGGTGCACCATCTGGGCACTTGTCCCTTCGAACGATTTTTAAGCTAGCCCTTATTTTAATGCTCGAACCTTCATATCAGAGGCATTTTATTAATAATTCATCATCGTCATTAACAAAATTTTGTAAAGTGACAAATCAAGAATGTTTGCCTTGGTTTAAAAAATAATGTAGTGTATCTGTGTATAATCCTGTATAAATGAAAGTATAATATTTTAATGTAAAGTTGACTTTTTTCCCTGTGAAATGCTTGCAGGACATTTGTATAAATTAATAAGTCATGTTGCAGAACATTTGAAAAAAATCTGCTTATGGGGCTCAAAGTAATAACTCAAATTCAAGATGGCATGTAATGTTGCAATATTACTAATATCAGAATTTTAAAAACCTTATAAAAATGGCTTAAAAGTGCTAAAATAGTGATCTGAAAAAGCTTTAAGGACTTACTCCAGAATAATCATGAATTAAGCTTATCAGAAAATTATTACTCTAATTTAGAAGTTGGAGAACCATATAGAAATGGTTAGACAATGGTTCAAGACAATGCAGATTTGTTGCCAAACAAATGGGTCACATAAAACTAATTATGTGAATTCATATGACAATAACACAATTTGTACTGTTATAATGTTATAATTGAAATTTTAAATTCACATGTAATCATGTCCATGCCAGGTGCCCGAGCAAAGGTACAAAAGATAATGAGGACGTCTTCGTGTAAAATAGTATGATGTAACTCACTCTTGATTTCTTATTATTTTTTCCCCATGGTTGAAATAATAGCATCCTATTTAGTGAATTTTTGATTTCTTTGTAGTTGATGATCAAAAATACTTGCACCATTTTTTTATCTTTAACTTAATAAAATTTTTAATAATGTTATTCTAATAAAAAAAATGGTAAAACGTTTTATCTGTGTATTTTTATAGGTTTCATTTGTTAATTTCCATAGAGTAAGTTTGACTCGAGGCATTTGACAACATTTGAAAAATACATCAATGTTTAGATTCGTTACTTACGTTTAATGACAGTGATAAATTCAATATTCTTTAAAAGGAAGCATTAATTATTTTTACAGTTTGAAAACACTAAATTAAATATTTAGAGTAAGACAAAAGTTTTATATAGTTAACTTTGAAATAGTGTGAAAAAGTTACGAATATTTAAGTTTGCATCTTTATTGAACTTTAAATCGTTATTATTGTTAACATTAAAAATGATATAAGAACACTTTGAAAGTTGTTTCTAAAAATGTTGAAACTACTTTAAAATTTAACTGATTTAATTATGCTAAATTTTATATTGATAGGTACAAGAAATATTAAATTAAAATGAAAATCAGTACTTGAAAAATATATATATAGGTTAATAAATAATCTAAGACTTTTCCTTTTTTTAAAAACCATATTTCCAAACACATAAATAAATTATTTTTTTCCATGCTTGGAAATTATTATTTTTTTAAAAAGGGGCTATGAATTCCTTTCTGTAGTAACTCTTAATTATTCATTTATTCTCCATACAAATGAAAATGATAAACGAAAGTTTGTTCCACTTAATGTTTATTTTAATTTTTGTCTACTTCATATTTTGGGACCTCTTTAGGCGAATCAAAATATTTTAGCTCTAAATTATAAAATTTGTTTATTAAGAGATGTAAAATATATTTTTCATATTCCATTTTTAAGTAATTATTTTTTTCAATATTTAATTCAATAATAGTAAAAAACTTTTAGGATTGTAAGGTAAACAAATTTATACAACATTTTAAATAACAAAAATTGAAAGAAATTGGTCAAATTCATTCTTAAGAAATAATTTTTTTTTTTTTTAAAAAAGCAGCTTCTTTGAAATTTATTTAGTTATTTGTTTTTAACTTTACATTATTAGATATTTTTAACTTTACGTGAGACAATTTTTAATATTATCCTGTATAAATTTCTCTTACTTCTAAGTTCAGATGTTATGTTCTTTCGCACCTGGAAAGTCATGAATTTTGGTATTGAACAAAATTTATCATGAAATGTCATGATTTAACTATTTTTTTAAAAAAATCATCGAAAGTCATGGATTTAGGCTGCCGAAAAATCTAATTTTTAAAATGGAATTTACCCCCTCCCCCCAATTTCACAGTGTTCGGGATATCTGATTTTGTAACAAAATCCCCTCTCACAGTCATATTTGATTAAGATATAAAATGTTTTCATTGTGTTCTTTCAAAAAATGAAAGAAAAAAAAACATTTCTAGAGCAAATTATCTTTAAAACTTCTGTGATTTCAAAATTTTTGTTATTATTTATTTTTTTTACTTAACCAATTTAAAATTTTAGCTGAAGCAAGCCAGTCATTGGCAAATTTTTTTATTCCGAAATGAGAACAGAAAAATCAAGAGTATTTCTTTCCTTTCCGATGAATAAGAAAAGTATCTTTAGAATGTAATTCTACAGAAAAAAAGATGAAGAAAATTATTTGCTTTTGTATTTTTTTCAGCTATTTTATTGCTTCAACTCTTTCTTTACTCTGTTTTTAAATTTAAAATCTATAAATATAAAGATGCAGAGTATAACAGTTTTGGTTATACCTCTCATTTCAATGAATGTTATTATAATGATTTTTTAAATTTATTGTTGTGTTTTTTTCAGAGAAAATGGTAACTTTGTTAAGTCATGAAAAATTCTTTTAATTAGTCATGGAAAGTCATGAATTTGAAAATGTAAAATATAGCAGATACCTTGTCATACTTTTATGTTCATGTATTTAGTTAAGGAGTTTATTGTTTGCTAACAACAATAAAAAATATATGTCTGATATGTTTTTTAAAAAATAAAAATTCTTTTCTTCTAGGCACAAAAAAAAAGAGAACTTTGTGCTTTATGTCAGAGGAATTGAAACCAATAGATTACTATAATGTGCAGCATAAGTTATCCACGACATTGATATAGAAATATCAACTTAAATCTTGCTTTATTTTTAGTAAATATAATGCATCATTGAATGTATATCAGCATTCATTTCAATCGAAAAAATAACGCTGCTCAACAACTGATTTGTTGCAAATTAAATGCATAAAAGAGTTTGAAATAAGTATGCCATCCATAAAGTATACAATCTCCTTCAAGAGCACATTTATGTATCTAACCTACCTTCTCCATAAAATCACAGTCTCTTTTTAGAGAGTCTGAAATTGCACTTAACTCTTTATCAGACGAAATAGCTTTTGCCAAATCTTTATGGGTAATTGGTCTCTATTTGAGATAGTTGGAAAAGTGTTGCTTCATATCTGATTTCTCATTGTTTTGATTTAACAATATTTTCTGAAATCTTTTTAAACTCATCATTGAGAATGTTCCTCTTGTATTGAATTCCATTTTAGCAGATTTATATTATGTTTCAATGATTGTCATAGTTGGAGGTTTTTTTATTGTTCTTCATCTTAGACTACATTATGCGTTTTTAATTCGTGCATATTTATTTCATCATAATATATATATATTGCAAAACCTACATTTGGCAGAAATAAACTCACAATTAAATCTATTATGATCACCCAAACAATGTAAACAGAAATCCTTTGATCTGCCTTTCTTTGAATGAATATTTTAAAACATCACTTCCCAGATGCTGAGGACCAGAATATCTGCCCTGATTATAAGAACATTTCAGAAAATAATTTTACTATTGCAGAAATCGAGTGTACGGGGAAAGGACTAAAAGTTAACAAAACCCCGGGACCAGACGGGGTCCCAGCGGAAGTTTATAGAGATCTGTTTTATTGCAATAGGGACTGGTTCAGGGCGGTGTTGAATAAATGCTTTTTATTTGGCGCCTACCCGGACGGCTGGAAGATTGCCCTTATATGCCTAATTCCTAAATCTGATAAGGACCATCGCTACCCACAGAATTATCGACCAATCTCCCTGCTGTCTACCTGGGGCAAAATTCTTGATAAACTCATAACCGAACGACTAGCATATTACCTTGAGGAAAATGATGAAATCCACACTGATCAATTTGGCTTCAGGAGAGGCAGGGGGACAGTGGACGCATTGAATGCCGTGGTGGGGTTTGTTAGGCAGGCAAAATCTGAGGGTAAACACTCATTGGGCATAGCTATGGATATCAAGAATGCTTTTAACTCGGCAAACTGGTCAATATTAAAGCAGGCATTGAATAAACTCGATCTCGGTAACTCGTTGCTGGCAATCATATTCGATTTTTTAAATCATCGTCATGTCACCTTTTATTTTAATGACAATTTTATTCAGTTTCCCACTAATGTTGGTGTCCCCCAGGGCTCGTCCCTGGGACCAATATTGTGGCTAATACTTATTAATTCTTTGTTAACTGAGTTTGATTTTCCTGATTGTAAATTGCTAGCCTTCGCAGATGACGTTTTTCTCCTTCTTAAACATACAATCCTTTATAGACTGGACAGGATTGGTACTGATATTATTAAAACATTAACTGATTGGGCCAGGGATAATAAATTGAAGTTTGCTCCTGACAAAACTTATGCCATAACATTCCCTAAAGACGCCAAATGCATCCATCGCTTGCCACGCATAAAAATGGTGGGCACCAATACTGCCTGCATCAAAAATGTAAAAGCACTTAAATACCTGGGTATTACTCTGGACCCCCGACTGAGTTGGATCCCGCACTTAGAGAGCCTGAGAACTGATATTACCATTTTTTATGATAAAATTAAGCACTACAGCAGAGCCACATGGGGGCTGAACCCCACTATCTTAAAGCTCATACACTTACAAGCAATTGAGAAAAAGATCTTCTATGGAGCCTCCGTCTGGTATGCTAACACAGTTAAGATTAATCAAAAGCTTAACTCAATCCAAAGGATCCCTTTGCTGCATCTAACAAAATGCTATTCAACTACCAGTACGGAGGCTTTACAGGTTCTTGCAGGGGTCACCCCAATCAATCTTAAAATTAGACAATCGATAGCTATAAAGAGACAAATATGGCACGTCAGTAATGGTGATTACCTTGATACGGATTACCAAATAAAGGAACTACTTGAATACTCACCCGACTTGACTTGATTTTGCAATCCGGAGGATTTGATGATTGTAACTAGGGGATTCAACCGGCCGAGGGGAATAGGGTACGAGATTTATACGGACGGAAGTAAGAGATCAATTTTAAACGCAAGCACAAACAGTTACGAAAGCAGAGTTGGTAGTGGTCTTCTGGTGAAATATAATGGTAATACAATCTATCAACAATCAGTTAGGATTAATGATGAGTCGAGTGTGTACCCGGCAGAGTTAACGGCCATTGAGCTTGCCATCTCCTGGGCTATCAAAAATAACATAAACGATTTAGTTGTTTTTTCTGATTCCAAATCCTCGCTTCAGTCCCTCGAAAATCCAGAGCCTAAAAATGTTATTGTTGAAAATATGGTACAACATACGAATATATGGTACAACATACAAATATGGTACAACAATATGGTACAACATAGGGATTATAAATTCAACTGGATTAAAGCACACTCGGGGGAACTTGGAAGCGAGGAGGTGGACTCGTTGGCGAAAGAGGATGCTCTACTTAACAATATTGATTTTAACTATCCCATTACCAGACCACAATTAAACTATAGATTGCGACAGGTCAGCAAGGTTTTATGGCAAGAGCGATGGAACCGCTCGATAAATGGGAGACACACGTTTAAATTTTATCCACTTGTAAACAACAATGCATTATCCGGGGACTTGTACATGAACCAATTCTATACAAGACATGGGGTTTTCGGGGAATACCAATCTAGATTTTTCCAGAAGACATCGAGTTGCAGATACTGTGGTACATATCAAACAATCGAACGTTTTATCTCCGAATGTGATAAATTTTCTACTCTCCGTGGCAAATATATTGACAGAAGGGCACCTATTGAATCATGGGCCAAATCAAAACAACAACGCCTGATTATAAGTGAGATCATCAAGCGAACATTAGAGGACTCTATGACGCCAAATGATGACATGGACCCACTGTTTACTGTTTAATATTGTGTCTTCCAGGGCGGTTCCTTGCCACATTTACTTGCTTACAACTTATTTATTTTCTTCTTTTAACTATTGTCTTTTTGCCTTCTTGCTTTTCCTTCACCTGGTGAACATGCTTTTCATGAATGTGATACTCTTATTTATATCATCTTGTTTAAACTTATTCTGTTTTACTTGTTTTATCCCCTTTTATTCCCTTGCCATTTTGGTTTTGGCACTTTTATGTATACCAATTTTACTACGTTCCTTTTATGTCATACTTTTACTACTCTTGTGTTTTATTTGAGCATTTTATCCTGGGTTTTTATTACGATGTTTAGCTGTTTACACTGTACCCCAGTTCAGTTGTACCATCCTACAACAGTTATGTAATTGTTACCATTGTCTAATTTGTATGACTTTGAGGAGGTGAATGCTTTATTGCTCATTTAAATTAAACTCTGTATTTAATTTATGTAAACCTTACCATTTCAAGGTAATGTCCTGCTATACGTTTGCATTTGTTCTGGTGTACAAGTTTTGTCATTCTCTCAATGGTGTTTATTAATGTTTACTTGTTCCAAAACAGTATAATTGTGGTTTCAGTTATCTTTGTGATTCACGACTTGCTCCTTGTTTGTTTCCATTGTGCTATAGATCTTTGTGTTCAATGTTATCGCTCACTATAAGGGAGCGCCGTCGGCAATTTGCACTATAAGGCGGAGCAAGTCGACATCTGTGTTGCCATCTATTGTAACATTTGTAAAATTTAGAGTTTCAATTAATGCCGCCGGTGGGTCTGGTTGATCGGCTGGGCACTGTGCTGGTGTTTGGATGGCAGCCCTTGTAGGAGCTGTCAGAACGACGAGGCATTTCTTCCGTATGTCCGAATGAGGGCGGGGTGGTGAAATTTCTTCTTTCTTTGAATGAAGGGATCTGATTGTCCTGATGATCGATGCCATTATATCAGTGGTTTTCCTGTGCATGATCTAAAGATTAACATGATTACATTAAACATTAACATGAAACAGTGCATGATTTAAACTTGCTATCAGCTCTCTTGCATGCTTACCCTCATTAATGTTTTGAAGGTTGAGATATGCTTGAAATTACTCTATATATAAATCAAAATTTTCTGAAGTTTCATCAAACACACAATCTTATTAATCTTTTCCAGTTTAAGTTTTTTACATTTAATATTTTAATAAGAGCTAATCCATTCTGGAGATCCCCTTTTTATTTTCTATTTCAAAACACTAGGCTCTTCATTACTTGTTGCTACTTCATTTTTTTCTAAATCAATGTCATCTTCCTCAAATAATGTATTGAGGATTGACCCTTAACCCCACCACATATCTGCATGACTGAGAAATTTATTACTTGCCATTGGCTACTACAGGTAAATTTATTAGTGACCACTCTTTTCTTTCCACTGGCCACTTTCACTATGTTGTGTGAAAAGTACCTTAATGACGATTTTGTTTCTATATTGTTGTAAAAAATATAAATTTTTCTCAGTTTAAAAAAATTTAATAATATAAGATATTACTATAAAAATATTACGTATAGGTATTAGTATTGTAACACACCATGTCTTAAAAAAAAAATAATATATAATAGGTTTGATTTTAGACTTGTTTTTCTCATAATCAATTTTAAACTTCTGTATCAGAATGAAATATAATAACCAACTCTGGAAAATTAAGCCTCTTAATTAAATATAAAGTATTAATGTTAGAATTTCTGCAACTGCTGCTTTCTGTTTTCTTTCATCTTTGTTTTCTTTATTTCATTTGCCCTTTTCAATTGCTATTTTTTCAGATAAATCTTATCTGAAAAATCAATCTTTGCAACGTTTATTTTATATATACAGTCGAACCCCGCTATAGTGAACCTGGGATATAGTGAATACTCGGATGTAGTGAACTTTTTTAGCGGTCCCGTCCGTACTCCTATTTAAATAATGTTATTTTTAACGCTTATAGTGAACAGCTTAGAACTTGGAAACTCGGTTATAGTGGACTCAAATTTCATTTCTTTAAATATCTTTTTCAGTCCTCCAACTAAACTTGCAGGGTTTGGACTTTAAACTTGCAGGTGTTTGGACTGAAAATGAATGCATTCCTATAAAATGTGTCATATTTCACCCCTTTATGCTTATCACTTTTAACTACACAGGAATAAATGTCAAACTGAACATTTATCTTATACTCCCCCCTCCCTGAGAAGCCTCTCTTTGTCTCTTTTTCCCAAGTTTGCTCTACAATTAGTTAACTTGGTCACCTGCTGAATTTTTGGAATTTTCTTATCTGTTCAAACCATATTCTTTACAAATCACCCCTTGACAATCAAGAAGGGGAACAATTTAACTCATTCTACAGCTGCTCTCTTCATATTCTTACATTATCTATTTGAGACAAGATTTTTATTTCAAAAGCAGTGAAAATGGCAAATTCTCTAAATAGAAAAGCGTTTTCGATTGAGGACAAAGTTAGAATTGTAAATCGTATTGAAGATGGAACCAATCAATCGGCACAGTGTAAGGAATTTTCCTTGTCTAAATCTACAGTTTCAAACATTTGGAAAAATCGAAGTGTAATTCTTGCTGCATACGACAAAAATATGGTTTCATCGAAAAAACTGTGTGGAGCTGAAAGAGAAAACGTAGAAGAAGCTTTGTTAAAATGGACAAGAAAATTGATGAACTCTATTTAAAATTAAATTGTGTTCAATCAAAAATAATAAAAAAAATTTTCATAAAAAGTGAAATTAAAACTAATATTTAGCGACGTAAGTACTTTTTTCTTTAATTTTTACTTTATTATCTGTTAATTAGTTAATAATTTTTTTAATAACTTATCTAAAATTGCAAACCCAATTTTCAATCATTCAACTGTCTTATGCAAAAAATATTCTTAAAAAAATTTGGATATAGTGAGCCATCGATTATAGTGGACACATTACTGAGTCCGCAGACGGTTCTCTATAGCGGGGTTCGACTGTATATGTATTTCTTTTGTTAAACTTTTTTTTGGAATTTAGGGGTTTATTTACTAATTTTCTCATTTCCCTTCACATTTCATTGTCATTTGGTACTCTGCTCAAAAGACAAAATGCCTCATCTTTTTATTTCTGTTTTATCTTTCACCAAAAAAACCCCAAAAAAAACTTAGCTTACTTTTTAAGACGTTTCTTTCCCTCAGTAATTAATACTTCTAATACTTTACGGCCTCAATAAATAACAAAGTTAGCCATATCTAAAAAAAATGTTTTAACAAACTGTCAATAAAAGGATGCAGAAACTGTCATTAAAGGATATCATATCAAATGATAATGAAGAAATAAAATCCTTATATTTGAATAGATTGAAAATAAAGTTAGGATTCAATTTTATTGTGCCTAAATTTAGCCTATTTATAGATTTCTTGTAAGAAATTGATTACCATGCAACTTGTCAAACATTTAAATAAAAAGTTAATAGAGGCTATTAAAATTAATTGTTTTTCTGAACATCAATCTTGTTCATTTCCTGGAACTAAAGGATAAGATTGTGCGTTAAATTAGAAAAAAAGTGGTTGGCAAATGATAATACTTTTTTGGTTTCTAATTTATTTTATTTAGTCGCTACATGGCGAATGGCGACCGCTAATCTTGCCCTTTACAATTCACCCTAATTACTGACTATAAGCCACTAGTAGCTATATTAAGTTGCAAAAAAGGCTTTCCTATTCTGACAGCTATGAGATTACTGCATTATGCACTCATTTTGCTATCTTACCAATTTGATATTGTAATTCAAAGCACAATTCATCATGTAAATGCAAACTTTTTGTTTAGACACCTAGTTAAATCGGAATAATTAAAATTCAGAGATGAAGGAACTCTTTTCCATCTATCCCAAATAGAGACATTACCAATAACTCATAAGGATTTTACAAAAGTTACTTTGATTGATGAGGAGTTAAGTCCAATTCTAAACTCACTAAAAAGATTGTGTAATTTTATTGAGAAGGAAGGTAATATTGTAAACTATGCTCTAGAAGGAAATTGGATACTTAATATTTTAAGGGTTTGTGTTTCAATTTATAAGTATATGCCGCTAAATATCTTTAAATGACACATTTTCATTACAAAAAAACTTACAATACAAATTGTTGAGAGTAACTGGTTAATTGACTAATCTTATCAAATCCATTACAATCTATGCCGTTACTTGCATTATATTATATTCAATTACTTACTTTTCCATACGAATCACTTTTGATTTATTAATCACATTAATTATATAAATAAACGACTTTTACAGAAAATATTAAAATTTAGTTAATGCTAAAATCTATTTTCCTTTTTGAATTTTTATAAAAAATTACATGTTATAAAATAATGGTGGTTGGTTTACAAGGACTGATTTGACTTGAAACATCATAAAATAAATTAGCAGTGGTCCCTCGAGCCAGTGATGGTCTGCTGTTTTTATTTTCAGATATTTTTTTTTGTATTTTGTTGTGTAGATTTGTTGCAAAACTGCATATTTCATCATAATTGTAAATATAACACATTCTCTCTATTTTAATTTTTTTTCATTCAAATTCATTTTAGTAACTTTTTTGAAAAAATTATCTAATAGATATATGTAATGTGAATGGATTCCTAATGTCTTTTAATTGCTGGTCTTGTGGACCATTGACTAAATTTTCTTAATATCTACCCTTGGGGTGTGAAAAATTTAGATTTGTCTCCTTCTATTTTTTAATAAAATGCCAACGCATAAAAAGAATATCCTTGAAAATATCTGCCTTATAAATGTATTCAAATATTAGAAATAAGTTTTTTAACTTTTTTTATTAAGGCCAGAAATTTCTTTCTGATTTTTTTTTTAATTACAGTAGTTAAGTAGCTTGATTCATTCAATTTTGTTTATTTGTAGTAAAAAATAAAATTTAATTTTTTTTAGTGGCAATGTTCTGTCTATCAATAAAAATATTTCTAAATACGAGTTGATTTTTTATAAAGTATCAGTTGGTTGGCAAATATGCTCTTTATTTTTATATCAGTAATATTTCCTCTCTCTCATTTTTTCTTATTGTTATACTTTTTATTTTTAAGGTTTTAATTTTTAGAAAATAATATAATTTTTAATTCTGCAATTTTGAAAATATATTACCCTGCTTTGTGATACTTTCCTGTGAATATACATGAATTTAATGAATTTCATGAATGAATATACATGAATTTCATGAATACATGAATTTAAAGAAATATATGAATTTAAAGAAATATATGAATTTTTTAAGAAATATATGAATTCAAAAAAATATATTAATTTTTTATGTAATTATTTTATAGATGCAAACATTTAGAGAGTGTGCAATCATGGTTCGTGAGCCAGCCGTTGAAATTATATCCATCTTAAACAAGATAGACTTCTCTAATCCTGCTGTTAGATTTGTTTTACGTATCCTTTAAGTGTTTAAAAGCAGTATATATTTGTAAATTAATATCCATGAAAAATCTTACCTTATTGAACAAATTCTGTTAATTTCAGCAATAGATCATTTTGCTGACATGATTACTTTGCAAAGATCTGACACCACTGACATAATAACTTAACTAAGAGCTCACATTTCAGACAATTTCTCTGACATGTTCACTTCGCCAAAATGAGGACTTCATGTATAAATGTTATGCTTTGAAAAAGGCTCTTCATTTTAGGGAATAATAATGGTTCTGTAAAACCCATTTAAGAAACATTTTTTCATCAAGAAATTATATTTCTAACAAAATAAGCGTTGCATGAAATGAATAATGTGTATACAATATTTAATGCATTAAAAATGTTAGTTTTCATCCTCGTTTCACAGGTTTCAAAATAATAGTGGTAATGCTGACATAAATGTTTTAATTTTAGCGTGTAATTTTCTTACATAACTGTTAGATGGCGCTAATGGGACCGGCAAATCTTCAACATTAATTCATGTTCTGCATTATTTATATGACTTGAAATTTCTGTTGGTACATCTACCTTGGGGTAAGTGTTTTTTAAAATACTTGAGAACATTATGTTGAATTGATAAAAAAAAAAAATCGTTTAATTTTTTTCCCCTCCAATTGTAAATATTGTTTACTAATGTTTCCTCTGAGCTAAAATATATTCTTTATGTACTGTAATAGGTCATTTTTACATGTAACACAAAAGGTTTATTTTCAAAGGAAAGACAGATTTATGTTTTGAGTAATTCATGTGTGACAAAAGAATTTTTTTTTTCAAAATTTTTTTAAGAAACTTTTATTAAAGTAGCTTTAGCTAATATTAATTTGTAGTGTTCATTTTTCCTTGAATAATTTATTTCGTATATCTAAACATTTAATTCAATAAAGTATACAATTTGTAAGTTTGTTGATGGAATGGATAAAATATTTCTTAAAAATTTTCTGATTATCTGATCCTATTAATTTAAAGTTTTTTTATCTGCATCATCTAATGCTGCAACTTAATATTTCAAATAAAAATGTATTAACCCCTTACCTGGCGAGTAAAATTTACGTGTTTCACTCCCCAGTGCCACCGTTTTTCGCTGAAGTGCGCTTTGTCACACGGTGTTTTGGTGGAAGAAAAAGATCCGCGCGTTGCAATTTAAAAACAGTTTACTTTCACAAGAGAAGAAAAAGGAAAAAATAGAAAATACAAAACTTGAATTTAAGAATAAAAATACAATATAAAAGATGTTAAAACTTAGCTGTTGTATGCTAAATCCTGAAACATGGTTGGACACATAAACCAACATCACATTTATTGCTCTGATAGCGGGATTCACGACGAATACACACGGGAAACGAAAGCGAAAGCAGAATAAACTCCACCTTACTCAAATAGAAACACACAAGCAAAAAATACGATGACATCACTTTTCCAACACATCCCTTTCCCATTACCCCTTCCTCCTCCTCTGAAATTGGTAATGCATTTGCAAACACTTTCAAGGTCTTTTTACTGCATTCAGAAGTCGGGGGTGTGTTCTGTTTATAGCAGCGCAATGCAAAGCATTATACTTCGGGTAAACGTATATGTACGCCTGCGGCAGTCAACGTATCGTCTGGCCGAGACGTATATATACGCCCGCGGCAGTTAAGGGGTTAATTTAACTGTCCATTGAATAAGAGAAGAAATAAGTTTCTGTTTGTGCAAGGATGCAAGCAATATACACATAAAAAGAGCCGATATGTGCATTCGTGATACTAAAAAGTAATATATATTTTTGTTCATTTATATTTTAGTGAAAATGTTTTAATAAATATTGGTAAAAAGAACTGTTATACATTTGCACAGAGACAATCAGTTCCCATAATTAAAACTTATATAGTATGAATTAAAAATATTTAACTCATATAAATGGCCCTTTTTTATAATCGAATAAATCAAATTTTATTGATTAAAAATAGCTTAATCTAAAAGCAGTAAAGAAACATAATTTTAAAATTGTTACATCACCAGATTATTTCCAACTTAGACTTTATTCCTCTCTCTGATTTTAGCCTTGCTCTTGTTAAAATAATCAAACAGTTTTGGAGGCTCTCTTTGGTTGTGGTGAATGTGATATAATACATTGAATTAAATTAAGCATTGAATAAAAAGTTTTTCTATAAGAAATTACCAATAATAATACTCTTAATTTTGTTGTTGTTTCCAATCCTTCATAATATAGCCTTTGCTATATCAAATCCACAAGTCCAAGCATCACACACTAAAGTTGATCGTAAGAGAATGTCCTCTAAGGAAAATTCCAGACAATTGAGAATGTGCTGGGGGGAAGTGGGTTTAGAGTTGAATTTCCTACGTGTTGGGAAGACTTTCATTTTTAACATCATTATTTTCAATTTCAGTTCTTAAAAATTCAAATAACTAATGTTTTTTTTATGTCTGTTATTCTGCCAAGTTAACTTGACACTAAGTAGCATAGTCTGTATTATTTAATTACTTCTTTAGCTTCCAGATGGACAAAACATGTCAAAGAAGTTGTAGATTCTCAATATAAAGAAAGGAGAATTGACCTACCTGTTGACTCAGCTTTATGGTTACAACATTTCAAATCTCAGAATTCTTCTCTTCTTGAAGAACTTGATGTAATTATGTATTTTTTTTCTTACTAGTTTTTTAGTTAATTTTTAAATAAAATTTAGTTAAACATGATTATTTCAAATTTACATCTGTTGACATTTCTCAAAACTCAAGTGGGTGTTGTAGAAAGTACTTATCAATTTTATGGATTAAGATAATTGTTCATTTCAAGGGAAAAAACACATTTATTTAGGGAAAGAAAAGTGTAAAAAAAGTATTCTTTTATTTTTATTTAGTGCACTATTTTTCCTATCTTTAAAGAAAAAAAAAATAAATTAATAAGAAGTTAAGAAATATTATTAAAATTTTTCCTCATTGTTTTAAAAACATTTATAATGATTGCCTGTTTAATAAGATAATTAACTCAGAAAACTGTTACAGAATGTATTCAGAACAATTTGGCGCTACTTCAGGATATTTTTTTATGCTCATGCAAATATTTTAGTTAAAGTCGTCAGTCATGCAACTGTAAAACATCGTTTTATTCTTTTTCCAGCCAACAGTAGTTTTATTGATGAACTTAGTTACTAATTTTGAAGCTTACTGACACTACTAACTTTCTAAGCAGCTGTTTCTTATAATTCTTTTTTAAATTGCTTGTCATTTGGTTACATGAATCAGTTATTTTATTGTATATGATTTAGATTATCCTGTTTTCTCATTTGCTTAATGTAAATATTAACTAAGGTAGTTAAGACTTTTTGTGCCATTTGATATTTAGATTTTAATTGTTGTAGTGATAAAATGTGTATGTCATGTAAGTTTTATCTCTAGGTACATACAATAATTTGCATTCATACAATAATATACATTGGTACATGTATGCTGGCAAAAAAACTTGTTAAATTCTAAAAACAAATTGAGTAGGAAAAATCATTAAATCATCATATTTGTTTTCCATTAATGCTTTCTAAATCTTTTTTACAAAACTTTTTAAGTACTATTTTGGAAAAAAATATATATAATTTGCAATTAAATTAAATGTAGTTTGTGTTTAAATATCACTTAAAATTATGTCTATTATTGAAAAATAGCTCTGCAATTACAGGTTTGCACCTGTGTGTTTATTTTATTAAATTAAAAGTCCTTCAACCTTTGACACCTATAAGGGCTACATCAATAAATTTAATAAATCTCAAAAACTAGACATCTGCTTGCTAGATAATACGGGAAGGTAAAAAATTTTTGTAGTAAGTGAATAGCAACAGTTAATTTTTGTGTGAGTTAATAAGTTTTTTGATTTCCAACATATTGGTTTTTCTTTAAATTTCAGTTGTTTCAATTCATTTTATATATTTTATCATAGCCCTGATGAAAATAGGCATGGATATGCTAAATATAACAAAAAAGAAAAAATGCATTGTGCAAAAGATCAATATTATTTATGGGTTAATGATAATTTTTTTCTTTTTGCTTATTCAAGCATCGTAATTATGAGATATATTTTTAATTGCGATTTGCAAAGCATCATCTAAATGTTATCACATCCTATAAATGCTGTCAAATATGTTTTTGTTTTCAATTTTTTGTACTTTTATGAATTAATCTGTTAAGTGTTTTATATTTTTACTCTTTATAAAGCACTTCAGAGACTAGTTTTTTTTTCATAATTTTCTTTTATAAGCATCACCATCAGCCGCAAAATTTTCTCTGCTAATTATCATCTGAAGAAACTCTCATTCTACATCATTTGAGAGTTTTCTTATCAAACTTCTGTTTGAAACTGAATGAAATAATTCAGTGGAGCATTAAAATATTATCATCAGGCAATGTTTTGAAGTCCCCCATGTTAAATAAATTATTATGTTGGTTATTACATATTAACTTTATAATAGTTATATCCTACGATGGCTCAAGTGAATACAGCGTTAGCCTCCTAATGAGGTGACCCTAGTTTGAATCCCAGCAATTTGCTAAGAGCTACAAAATCTGCTCTGGTCCTGCACTGATTACAGTGCTGACAGAATACATTATTCAGTAATTAGTTTGAATCCCTTTGCAGTTCGTAGGAAGTTTGTGTGGGTTTCCTCCCCATGTAATGCAAAGTTCCATGGAGAGGAACCACTAAACTTAGTTCCAGTAGAAAGTCATCCATGAATGCTAAAATTTTTCTGCTACTTTATTCAGGAATTCCTTTGTTTTTTGGGTTGAGCTCAAAATTACAATGCTACAGAGCTGAACATTGATAGTCGTAAACTCGAAAATGGATCTGCTGTTCAACTTAAATCATAAAATGATTATTATATTTTTGGAAAGTGTAAAATACTTATTTTAAGACAGTTGCATGAAATGATGTTTATTGTTTTTGCACTAAAATCTTGTGTTGATGTTTTTCATAAAACTATAGTTAATCAATTTAATTTGTTTCCTATCATGTTATGCAGTTACGAGTTTCAAAATCCTACACTTGGAGTAAAAGAGAAGTTACTGAAGCAGGGGCTCCTCTTACAGATGTTATTGAACATGTAAATATTTTTTTGTTTAAATTTATGATATGAACTATATAAATGATTTAATTTTTATTCCTTCTTGAACTACAGTACTGTGTATTCTAATGATGAGTCAGATGAATATAATCAATTGTTAAACAAATTGATTTTAAGATTTCATTATAAATACGATAAATAAAAAAATTGGTTTTCAAAGTCAATTTTGAAATGTTATTAATATTTTATTTTCTCTTTTTTTTAATATTTTTTCTAATTTGGTTGAAATGTTACCTAGACTGTATTCAAAAGCTTTGTTCCAAAAGCTAAATTGCATGTATAATTTCTATTATGCTATGTTAAAAATGTGCTTTTTCATGGGGGAACTGTAATATTTTTTAAATCTACAATGGTTTATGTTAATTGTAGTTTAGTGCCTACTTGTATCCATTTTCTTTTTTTGCTTTTATTCATGTTTCTTTTTAATTTTCAACAATTAATAATCATTATTCTATGCAGGGTATTGAAAGAGTAAGACACGCTTCTGATTGTGTAGCAGTACTCCTTAAAGAAATTAAACTTCTTTCGCAGTCTGGCAGGTAAATATAGTTATCTCTTACCCATAACATAGTTTCTTTTAATATTCAAATTAAACTGATTTTTAATTATAAGTCCCCCCCCCCTAAATTTCACTTTTATATTTTCTTTCTATTTTAATTTAAAATATGCATTAAAAATTTATTTAGTAAATAATTCTGTAGATATTCTATATAGATCTGTAGAGGTTCGGTAATGCAGTTTTTTTTATTTTTAAATTTTTTGTAATGAATATTCTGTAGCCCCGGGAGCAAAATTATGTCTAATGTTCTGTAACAAAACTTTTGATAATTATAAATTTTTTGTGGGTATCATTAAAATTATTCTATAATTTCTAACTAGTTAAACTAACATTTTTTTAAAATGTTCACTAATTTTATGATCCAAACTAAAATTACAAACTAAGGAACATCGAATAATTAAGTATTCATTGAGTTATGTATAAACGACTTCATAATGAAACAAAGATTAACAGCATATAAAGTTTTCATTGCGACTTAGGCATAAATTGTTCTGTAGGGAGTTGAAAGTTCTTTGAAACAGTCTTTGATTATTTTGTCACAGTCATCATAATTTTGTGCACTTACTGTATGATTTGAAAATCTATTAATGTTAAAAAATCTCTTTTCCAAGCGTTCACCAAACTTTCTCTTTAATTTACAAAAGTGATTTTTTTTAATTACGAAGTAAGATTTCATTGTGTGATAAGTTTCATTTATAATCTTCAATGTACAATGGTCTCTCATTGGCTGAAAATTGATGCTGTGGTTAATAAGGGCAAATTTATGATTCCATAATAAGAATTATAATGAACTCTCAATGAGTACTAGTACTCATTTGATAATGTAAATGTATATCTTTGTATTTTTGCTTATTTACTTCATCATTATAATTAAGAAATTTTAGTTTTCTTTAAGTTTCACCTAGTAATTTAAAATGCACAGCTTTTTATTGTCCTCAAAGATGGCAATTACAAACTATCTGAAAAAGTTTTACAAATATGGGCTATTAATAAAGAATTAAGTAATTTTTGGAAAATTTATTCATCAAAGCACATTTAAGATTGTCACCCTTTATGGGCTGTTATGATTAGATAAAATGATAAATAGTTATAGGTCAGGGGTGGACAACCTGCGGCTTTTTGGAAGGATTATTTGTGGCTCTCGATAAATGTACCCGAGTTCCTGCCTTAAGGGATAAAAAGTAAAAAAATATATATACATATATAAATTTTATGTGGCAGATGTATTTGCAAAGTTCAATGATATTCAGATACATCTCCATGGAAAATATATTGCGTAAATTCAAGCATGGACAATTATTTTAAGCTTTCAAGTTAAAATAAATTTGTTTAAGTTTTCATTGTTATTGAAACATTTTCAATCCTTTTCAATTTATACAACAATTAGCTACAACTGACTAAGAATGAAAATAATACAAATCATCACTAAAAATTAAGTGATTATTTTAAATTAGGCATTGAAGGTATAATTATTGCCTCACTTTCTGGAAAAGGTAAAAATATTAACTGTTTCTTCTAAACAGAAGTTAGTGAATTATCAGTTGACCTTAAAGCATAGATGCTTCTTAAAAATTTTACTGAGTACTTTTTGAACGAATATAAATATTAGACAAAATATCCAAAATTTTGCATTCCTTAGCTAATGAATATAGCTATAGCCCTGCTAATTCTCTTTTACCAAAGCAGAGAAATAAATTGAATGTGGAACTCCGAGGCCACATCCCTCTTATCGATTTACGTAAAAAATGTTAATTTTTTCAAAATAAAATAAATAATTTAAGATACAAGTAATGTTTTTTTGTTTAATTTTTATAGAGGGGCTCGATAAAATAATTATAAAATTTTAAAGGGTCGATGATCACTACAGTGTGGCTGCTTCTAGGTTAAAGCATGTAGGAGGTTGAAAAACTTCAAAAACAAGAGGCTTTTGTATTTTCTGTTTAATTAATTAATTTATTTTGTTAATATAGGTTCAAAACTGCAGTTGTAGTTGACGGTGTAAATGCATTCTTTTCAAAAACCAATAAATTTCAGTTTAAAAGAGCTGATAAATCTGTGGTATGTTACAGTTGTTTTAAATAATGGTAAAATATTTATACTATTGAATTTATGTCATATTTTATGTTAACCTAAAATAAACACTTTCTCTCTTTCAAAAGTATATTTATATGCATTTAAGTTGTTTTATTTTTAGACCTGTTCCCGAGGCTCTATAAGATATTAATTCATTAAATGTTATTTAATTTATCAAATTAGTTATAATTTTTTACATGCTAAATAATATTTTAATTCCTATAATATTTTAATCTTTTTTAATGTAATTATTTCAGTAAGTCTTGCAGTGAAATAAATGCACAAGGTGATTCACTTAACCCATTAACGCCCAAATTATTTCTTCTTAATTTATTTCAATGAATTTTTCAAATCTAATTTATTATGACCTAATAAGAGTTTAAAACTTAAAATTTAAGCATATTTTGTATTAACTTTAAAATTGCAGCCCGTCCTCATTTGAGGACACTGGGCATTCCAGTGAGAAAATAATCTCTCTTGGCTGGTTATTATGGTTATATTATGGTTAGTTCTTATTTTAAATGTCTATATAATTTTTTGGAATAGAATAGGTATAAATTGTATCACTCCTTAAAACTAAATATAATTTTACATTTTGATAATGTTTGCAAACATTATTATTAATATTTCTTTTCTTAATTTTTGAATTACAAAAAAGGATCAATATGAAGATAAGTGATGCAAGTAAATGAGTAATACCATGTAGTTTCATTATATGTACATAAATATAGATAGATAGGTATTTAGTACATTTATTAAAGCGTAGATAAATACCTAAGTACATAAAATAATTAAAATTACATAACATATTTCTTATATGAAAGCATTTAAAATATGTACTGAAGTATATACTAAATAATTGTATAAATTGTAACAAAGTATGCATACGGTTACGTTGCATTTCTTATTCGTGGTTTTGAAGTACAATTTTTCATCTGACAACGTCTTTGTCTCCCTTTTTGCTATTGTATGTCCAATAGGATCTTGATTTTGTACACCTCGCAGTAGAGGTTGATTTTATCATTTGTTGTCTTCTTATCTGACTGGCCTTTTTTCAAATATGCTAAAACAATCACACCTCGAACATACTTTATTGAAATCTGCTTCTTACTCTCTTTTTTGTTAAGAGTTTGATTTAAAATGTCTGCATTCACTACCTACATGTCTATCATTCTTGTAAATAAACACCAATACCATTTTTGCCCCTTATTTATTTAGTGTGCTTTTCTGAGAAACAGGTATGTTGATTCTCACTCCCCATGAAAGTGTTGTACTCGTGTATGATTTTTTATTACAGCACAGATACTCTTTCCTTTTGCACTTTGCACCACCATATTGTTTTCCCCCACAGACTTTATTTATTCGAAATTTGTTGCAATTGTAATTGATTTATTGTCCGAATTCTCATCCGAATCCTGCTCACCAACCTCAGGAGGAATTGAAATGATAACTGCCTAAATTTGTTTGTGAACAAATATTCCTGAGCTATTGTAAGAAATCCTATCCTATTGTAAGAAATTTACGGATATAGTAGTGCAATGAATTTTTGTAAGAAAAATACGAAGATTTGAAAAACATGCACAAGGTGAAATAAGTTCCTAAAATAAAGGAAATAATGTTTAAAAAATGTCTGCTAATTCTATAATTGACTTATTCTATCAAAATACAAACACGTATGCATAATTAAATGAATAAAAACAAAGTCTAGAAAATTTTATAAAATTTGTCTGTAACGCCCAGTGTCCTCAATTGAGGGCAGTAAAATATGTTATATAAAAAGAAAAGAAACTGTCAAAAACAAATTTATTTAGCGTTATATGGTGAAATATACTCTTAAGAGAAAAACTGTAATAAATAAAATAATTTGCCTTTATTTTATTTGATATGACTACATAAAAAGAAGAGGCTTGTGTCTAGAAAAATCACAAAATGGAGATCCTAATAACAAATCAAATATAGCAGCATATTTATTAAAAAATTGTGGATGTGTTGATATTACTGCTAACTATCTTCCCAGAAAAGAAAAATTCTTTTTAAAATAGAAATAAAAATTTTATATAATGTTTTATTGACTGTCCTCAATTGAGGACAGTGGGCGTTAATGGGTTAATCTGATGGTTTTGCTATTTTTGTATTTTGTAGAGAACAAATTTTGTATCTTATAGATTAGAGCAATTTTTATTGTAGTTTATCTAATATGTTAATTATAGTTCTTTATTAACATGTCTAAATTTCAAAGTTTAAATGTAAGTTATTTTTTATACTATTCTAAATTTAAAACAATTGAGTTAATAAAAGTAAATGAATAAATAATTAAGCTATATGTTGTATCTCATTAAAATTAGAAATAACTGAGAATACAAATAAAATTTGTATTTTTCCTAAATTCAAACAAATTGAGATTTTATTCTTTTCCAAAATATAATTAGCCTTTTATTCATATTAGAATAATTTCAGGCTTTGGCAGATGATATTACAATTGTTCGTGCCATGAAGAAACTTTTAAATAATGATTGGGTATGTTGTTTCACCTTTTTTGAAAATATTTTTTTTATATAATTATTTGTTTTTTATATAATTATTTGTTGACGATATCTTTGTACTGCTGGTTAAGCCATGTTCAAGTCAATTTTTCAGATGAATAATCCTTTTTTCAATAATCTGTTTCCTCTGCATGTCATTATAGTTTGAGGGCTCCTTTTTATGTATGTTAATCATTCCCAAATTATCGTATATACTGGTGTATATGTAGACTAGCTATTTTGATTATGAAATAGCCTATTTCATTGTTCTATCTGGATATGATACGTTTGCTCTCATGTCATGTTTTTTGTGAAATGATATTAGATGTCAAATGATTAGAGGTTAGGTGTCAAATTATACTAAACGTGTGTGATGTTATTAGACAATAAACAAAAATGCTTTCAAATGTTGTAAATTCTTTTTAAAAGTGTTTAATTTTGAATACTTTGGGTGGGGTGAAGAAAATTTTTTTGTGGGACTCTGCCTATAAAGGATGAAGAATCCGTTGCAGAGTGGGATCCGTATGACAACACTGTTTATGTTATAGAATTTAGCATTTTGGCATAGATGATATTCTGGAATCTTTCAATTTGTAACTTTTTGGTGTGTTTTAAAATTTTCTTTGTGTTTCTCTTCTTGACTTATTTTTAATTTTTATTCTTGACGTAATTTAAAGTATGTTTTTTTTTTTTAAAAAAAAAGCTTATATGATAACAAATTAGCAATAGTTTTTGAAAGTGATAAATCGATACAGTGTTATTTATATCTGTTTCATTGTTTATAATGCATGGATATTATATGATCAAAAAATGTCGAACTTTAATGCTAATGTATAAGTCAATCCCCTGACTTTCATGAAATTTTGAAATGTTGACTTATACTACAGAATATAGGGTAGTTACAATTTTATTATTATTTTTTTAAAACTCATTTTAATATGTGGTGTAATGTTTTTTTTATATTTTTGACATTTTGATTTGATGAAGAAAGCAAATCGATAGTACGAAAGAAAAACACTTAAAATAAACTATGAAAATTTATTATTTAAAAAATCGAAAATTTATTGTATTTTAAAAATATAGCAATTTTTTAAAAGGCTGATATTAATGATTTTAAAAAACAACTCTCACTTAATTGCATAAGCAATTTAGAAATTTGTAAAATTTTTATGATGTGGCTTATGTGTCTTAAAATAATTGGAGTACAATTTTTATTCTGGTATTGTATCAATTACTATTTTCATTACTTATTGATAAATTTTATTAACTACATACCAATTAAATATTTTATTTTTTACAGAATAATGCTGCCGTTATTACAAGTGCTGATATGATACCACATGACCGTTATGCTAAGCTGTATTTGCAATGTACGCCACATTACCTTTTAGGGAAAGAAGTAATAATTATGAATATTTTATAAATTAATTATTATAAATATATGAAGCATTGGATTAAAAAAAAAATACCAATAAGAATTTAGTTAGATATAAAAATGTATTTTAGATTACAATTCCTTGTAGATTTCCTGTTACAATTCTTTGCAACTTTAAATCTTATATGAAATAACCATTATTCCTTAATTTAAAATGATTTCTTTCATAACTCTTTGTGTAAAATTTGGCATGATTTCTTTCATAACTCTTTGTGTAAAATTTGGCTAGTTTTTATACCTGAACTTTTGTATGTTTAATTTCTATTTATTATTTGTTCTCTAATGAGTTAATATTTTTAGCATATTTATATGATAGAATTCCTAAATAGGTCTCCTTTTTTACCAAATTGCCTTTATTTAATTATTTTATTTGTCTTAAGTGAAAATCCCCAAATTGTATTTCTTTTGCTATTTTGAAATGCAGAAAGACCTAACTTGAAATTAATGTTCATGGGCCATGGAGTGCTCTTCTTCTATTTATTTTTTCAATATGTTTTTAATATTGTACAGTTATCTAAATTAATGCTAGTTTTCACTAAAAGTGTTCATTCTTTAAAAATATAAATCAGTTATGATATTAAAATCAGGATTTTCAGATGATATATGACATTTTAATATAAATTTTTAAAATAGTTAATTAATATTTATTAATAAACACTGGGGAGAGGTTTAATCTAATTTAAAACTAATCTAAATTTCTCAATTAACACTCACAACAATGCAGTTTTTCAATTTACATATTTATCACATTTTAATGTGCAGATATTAATTTCAATTGATATTTGAGCATTGTAATTAACCATAATAAAACTTTGTAATTCTGGTGTTAACATATTTTGAACTTAGAGACTTTAAACTAATTCTGCAAAAATATTTTTAACTTTTGATTTTACCTACAGTAATTTAGAATTTTTCAGACTAAGTGACTTTATGGGTATAAGTTAACAACTCAACAATTACAAATCTTTATCGTGTGGAATTTAGGGCTCATTTTATTTATTTACTTTTCCCAATGAAATCTGTGATAAATATAGTGGGATGGAGCTCGGCACTTTCAAAATGTATGATTTCTCTTTCATTTAAAAATAGTTATCCTAATTTATGGAACACTTCAATGAAGGTAGAAGTTTTAAATAAAACTTTTCACACATTTATTTTGATATAAAAATTTTTAGCAACATTTTCATTGAACTTTTCTTTTTAAATTAGTGAAATTACTTAAAAATCACTTTGTGTGCATCTTAATGTACATTCTAATGCTTTTGTTAAATCAAAAAGTATTTCATATTTTTAATTAGTTACCATTTCTCAATCACTTTCAGTGACTTCGTAAAAAAATGTCCAATCTTGTGATTTTTTAAGAATGGAACTATATCCTTGAATGTTTGATTATATATAGCCAGAAAATATGAATCTTCCTTTTAAACTGTGATTCTCAAGTTGTTATGATTCATGCCCTGCCTTTGCTGTAGATATACTCAACTGATGAATTAATTTTGTGTAGCATATACCAGGTATTCACTACAGAACAAAAATAGATAAAAAATAATTCAAAATATTTGAAACTGCAATATTTTTCAAATCCACTATTTAAAAATTATAATATCTCAAAAATCCATTTATTCTTTTTAAGTTGATGAGTATTACTATTTATCTTTAAAAAATGACAAAAATAAAATTTATTAGACTTATTATCTACTACAGTATGATCACATGCTTAACACTAAGTTCACAACCATTTTCAGAATTACAGTAACCTTAGAATTATTCATATTTGTAGTTTTGGAAATCCATGTTATTCTATCAGTTTTTTAAAAATCAAGCTGAAATAACTGTTTCGGCATGGCCTGTTTTACTTTAGAAAAGAACATGAATATTAAGAAATCTAATGATTAGAAATATTTTAAAATAAATACAAAATTAGAATTAATAAATTTTTTTAAAGTTAGTAAAATTCAAAGATAACTGTAGAAATATGTTATATATATGTATTACTCCCACCTATGCTTTCAGCAAACTAATAAATGCAATATACTTTTCATGTTTGGGTTTGTAGGCTTAGCATTTTATAAAATCAAAGACAATAGTTGCAAACGGAATATGAATATTTCTTACAAATATCTCATAAACTTTTCTAATGCTATAACTAATTTAAACATATTTAAGTAATGTTCTAATTATCTTAGAAACCAATACGATGTATTGTTTATGAGCAAAAACTTTATACATATATTATTATAATTTTATGTAATATATTTATAAATATAAATCATGAAAGAAAATTATATTTTTTTTAAATTAAAATAAATATTATATAAATATTATATTATATAAAAACATTTAATCCATCTTTCAAACATGGTTCTTTTTTACTTGAAAAGATGTTGAGAGCTCTATCAAGTTAAATTTGTGAGCATTCCTTTAAACTTTTGTTATTTATTAAAATTAATAATTTTACTATTTATTTTGTTTTCTTTTAAACTATTATTAAACAGTTTGCAGTTACATGCCTTAGATGTACATAAGTTGTTCAACACATCATATCATTTATGAAACTTTAAACTTTGTCTAGTAAAGATTTATAAAAAATGTAATTAAAATGGAAATTTTTATTTAATACTTTTGTTTTATTTCTGTACTTTATAGGGATTTGAACTTTTAGATCCTTTCATTCCCATTAACACAAGCATATTTACTGATAAAGAACTGATGAGCACTATCGATTACTACTGTGATAGACTTTGGATACAATCTGAACATGGTAATTTTACTAATTATTCCTTGCAAAGAAAGGAAACGTTTGTTGATAGGGGTGACACAAAAAGAGAATTTTTTTAAATTTTGTAATAATGCATGCAAGTTTTTGAATTTTTTTTTTTTTTCCCTTTTTATAAATTGTTTAAAAAAGTAGGTTAATGCATATGTTGCTCACCACTAAATTTAAATAATTCAAATGTTCCTATAACATACCACTAAGTTTGAATTGTTTTTTGGTGAGCCTTTAAAAGTATCGGCAAAATAAAAAAAAAAGTGACTTTTTTTAATGTTCTGTTACTTTATAAAATATCTTGTGCCAAAAGCAGAGTAGCTGACACCTGTCACAAATGGGGTAAAAGCTGAACTGACATTCTTTAAACAACATTAATTCATTTAAGTGTTTATATTCGGTTCTATATTATATACATGCCATATTAATTTAGTCCAAGAATTTTTTTAAATCATTAAAATAAAAAAGCAGAGGGAAAAAAAAATTAAAATTTTAAATGCATTAAAAAAGGGAAATAAAAGTTTAGAGTTATTTTTTTATGGCGATAAAATTTTATTATATAAGTAATGCTCCTATATTATTAAGTCTGAAGAAAATATATTCTCTCTTTTTTAAACTACTTGAAAAACAGTTTTGTGTCAAAATTGTTTTTGTCAGAAAGTAGCTAATATTTTTATTGTAATTATTTAAGAACCCATTTAGAATTTGTATTAGCATCAGATAGAGAGTTCTGGTTGAAGTTTTTTATTCCGCCTACCCAGAAGAACAAATTTCGATTTTGAGGTATAAATTCTGCTTTAAGTAGTCAGAAAATCTTTGAGCTTTATATTGTCTTCCACCTCCGAAATGGCAGCAGTCAGGAAAAGAAACTTGTAGTTTCATCAATCATAAAAAACATGGAAACTTTTTTAAAGTACCATTAGTGAGATAAATTATAACTTGTAAACTATTGTCAGAATCCATATGCAGGGCTGCCAACCACTTTTTTTTTTTGCAAAACATTTTAAAGAATGAAAGGCAATTAAAAACTAAAGATTTCAGAATTTCCTTTAATTTACCGCAAGGCAAGACAACTGGAGCAAAATGGCTCTTCATTTTAATTTTTGAATCATTCACATCTAGTGGTCTGCAAAACAACTTAAAATCAAATTTACAAAGCTAAGAATTGTACATCAATTTAGATGAAATTTTCCCACAAAGTTTAGATAATTGGCAGTCCTGGACACAATTTCTTCCTTTTCTTAGATTAATGTTTTATAATTATGTGTTTAATCTCTATACTTTAATTAATGCACTTTTTTATTTTTGGATAAAAGAAATAAAATAAAAACTCTACTAAAGAAAGTTATAATAAAGTTTTATCAACGTATAAAATAACTTGTGGAAAGTCTTTAGTCTTACATTTAACTAACAGTAAATTGATTGTATATCCAATATTTGACAAGAAAATTATTAAGAATTAGAATGCTACAAAACTTCCTTTCTTATAGCTGCAAACAGCTATAAAAATAAACTAATATTTTTGGGCAATGCATAAAATATTTCATCTATGAGAAATTTATAGCCAATAAACAAATAAAATATCCAAAATGTGTATAATTGTGAAATCTGTGATTAAAAAAAAGTATTTCACTGTCAAAGTTTACTAGTAACATTTAACTTTTAATTCATTAAGCAATATTACTTATTTAAATTATCGAGTTAAAAATATTTAAATAGCAAACATATAAAAAGCAGGGAGAAACTGCTAAAATTGTATTCAATAATTTGAACTTGTGAAGGAAAATGTTAAAAAAAAAAAACTACAAGCTAATGCAAGTGTTGGTGTTTGCATTTATATTAATAATTATTTTTATTTAAATGAAACTTGACTAATATTTTTACCTAGACTAAGTTACTTTACTAAATATTCTTTTTTACTTTGCAGCTAGATCCGATGAAGGCAGGCAACAACTAAAGTTTTTGAGTGGTAACAATCCTATGATTTTGAGAAAGTTATGTGATCCTTTATAAAAATATGTATTAACCACACATTAAAATACTGTAAATAAATCATATTTAGTACAATATAATCCATATGTAGTAATCAATTAAATAGATACATAGTTAAAAAACACTCCTTTAATACACAATAAACTATTTTACATTAATTAAATAGATTATTTTACATTTGTAAATCATACATTAAGCTCTATTTTTATCATCAACTTCCTATTTACAAATGATTTCTTCTTTCTAACAATAAAAAAAAGCTTGTATACTTTGACGGTAAAAAAAAATGTGCTCACTGAACTAAGGAAATTATTATTTAAGTTTGGAACAAAACTCGTCAACTGTAGCTGTCTTATCACTGATTTGAACATCATTCTGTTTCCTAATGCCCATTTGGCAGTTTTGTATCGAAAAAGAAAACTTTGAGATTTGGCTTCAAGTCTGTGTTGTAAATAGCTTTTGTTATCTTGATAAAACATTGGATGAGCTATCTAATGAAGATCGAGGTACAGTTGATGCAATATTAACAGAAGACCTGGCCAAAAAAAAAAAAAAAAAAAAACATGGTTTTTATAATGTGTTGAGTTATTATACACTATAAAATATAGAGGTTTGGACTAAATTTTGAAAACTCTTCCACACTGACACGTTTTCCTATTTTTCAAGAAATACTTAAGAAGTGTTTAAAATCATACGATATCTTATCATTTGAAAAGTGCAAATTATCAAGTACAAAAGCTACTTAGAAGTTTGCTATAAATGTTTTACATTTTCGAGATATTTGAATTGGACTTTTTCATAAGTTACCAAACACGTAAGCAAAATTATGAAAAAAAACTTTTACATGTTTTCCGCGTATGCACAGTATGAAAGGATTACTTTAAATACTCATATATTGCAAATTTTTTTTCCAATTATTAATTAAAAAAATTAGTCTAAAATATGATTTAATTGAATTGAATATTTCTGCAGTTATAGTTAGAAAACATAAGTCAAATAAATTAGTTTTTTTATTATAAAAATGTCTGTATTACCATTAATATTTAAGATAGGTTTACGAAATTTTGTGTAGTTGTTTCATATGATAATCGACATAATTGCTCAGCGCTGTATTTTTTGGCATAGGGTGTTTTAAAAAAATCCTTCGTTTGTAACTTATTGCCGGAGCTTCAAAGCAAAAGTAACTTTAAACTTAATGGATGTGTACGAGAAATCCCATGACTTAACAATTCTCTAAGTACTGCTCAAGAAATATGAAAAAGGGAGTTAGTATAGAAGTGTTTCCATTATTTTGTTCAACCCAAAGCATGTAAGTATGAATAATTGCAACTAGTTGCAAGTCACACATTTTCAATAAGAATAAAATTCAATTAGAATAACCACACATCTTCAATCAGATGAAATGACAATGTTTTCCAGAAACACTTATAAGTGGAAATTTTCATGCTATTTCTACATTTGTTTAGCATAACCAAATGAAAGGCATCTCAATATAAAGTTCAAACAATGGAAAATTGCACCCTTTTTGTCAACTAATAAAATTAATTATAGATGAACAGTGTACACAACAACAAAAACAAACGCCTAAATAACTTGATTTAACGTTTGGGTTTTTACACACTTATCTTAATGGTTTACAAGATAGATAAAAATATGCTAATTATTGGTGCACATGTTTTAAAAGAAAAATACTCATAGCACAGCGGTTGAGGCACTGAACTGTCATTGTGTCATACTTATATATTAGACCAGAGTAGATACCTAGATTTGTCAGTATGATATAGAAAAAAATCCACCATTTACTTTTTTTAATATGTCATTAAATTTAACGTAAACAAAGCTATAAAAGAAACATAGCCATTTACTTACCTATTATGAGTCATATGTGATTGCACAAGATGGTTTTCAGCAAGAGCTGCCATTAGAGACAGTTCTCCGGCAAGAACAGTAGCACAAACAATTCTTGCTAGTTTAGACGCATTCCCACCAGGGCTTTCCTCACACGAACCTTTTACCCCTAAAAGCTACAAAATAAACATATTTAAATACACAATAATAGCTAAAACAGAAAATTTATTTTAATAAAGCATAATAGGGGGATAAACCTAGAACTCTAGAAGAGATTATAATAGTATCGGGCAAAATAGGTTATATAAATATTTTGTAATATTTAAAAATAAAAAAGTGGGTTTTTTTAATTTATGTGAATATAATATACATGAAATTATGAATTTCTAATTATTTAGAATAAATTCAGAATTGAATTTATCAACATAATGAAACATTTGAGCATTAAACTTTTTTTATTTTTATGTCATGTTAAACATTAGCATCTAATACTGAGAGTGTATTAATAGTCCTTTCTTTAATTCGGTTTTTTTAATGGAATCAAACTAGTGTTATCTTGTAAGACTTAAGGAGTAATGTTATATGCATTTTATATTATTATACAAATAGCCAATCCACATCAGACTCATTACTCTTTTTTTTTTCTACTTATTTTTTTTTTAAAAATTTTCAGCCTTGTAATTTGGAGTTTAACTCAGAAAACAAAGAAATTCCTGAATCAAGCATTGGAAAAAACTATTTTTCATGAAGAAATGAAAAAATATAATGATGTATCATGCCAGCAAGATAGGGGAAAACAATACAATTTTAATATTGGGCTTATCATTAACTTAATGCAAAAGTGTTTTTTTTTTTTTTTTTTCCTACACTGTTCATATCACTTTTTAACTCATTGACATTATTACGTGGTAAACTGAATTGGATTTTTAAACAAAAGGACTCAATTTAAAATTCATCCAATTTTTTTAAATGTAGATAATGATGAAATTTTATCTCACATAATTTACAAACATCCCCGATAGTTGAGCAGTATAACCAAAAATTAAACTTAATTTATCAAATTCTCTTAAAAGTAAAATTAGAAATTTTTTATCTTTAGTAGGAAATTATCTTTTAAAAAAATTAATTAGAAGTAAAATTTTAGTCTTACTTCTAAACAAGAGGATTGAGCAGGTAAGAAAGTTCCCCCTCCAACTGTTCCTACTTCAATTGATCGCATTGTGCAGCTGATGTAGAGATCTTTCTCATCATCTCCCCAAACTTCCATCTGTGTCAGGCAGTTGGAACTGGTTACGTTTTGAGCAGGATCCTGTAAACATTTTTAACATGCATTATTAAACTTTAAAATCATATTCACAACACATAAATATCACTTATTATTTGTTAACATTCTCTTTTATTTCTCGCTACCTAGAATGTTGATTTATAAAAAACAAAAATAATATTCATTTTGAGGAAAAATTAAAGTATTGTTTAAAAACTGCTAGATTTTCCAGATACATACAATTGACACTTGATATAACGACCTGACGTCAAACAAAAATATAGTAAATATTTACTGACAATCTAATAGATAGTTACTTATATCTGCTACTAAACTAATTTTGATAGAAATATGCCACTTTAAAAAAAAAAAAAAAAAAGAATAATAACAAAATAAATGATAATAAAGCAACTTTTTTAAAAAAGAATAATATGTTGCTCAAATTTACAAGAAATTTAGTGAAGTGTAACTAAACATCTTAAAATTAAGTAAGTGATATTATATATATATTTCAGAATAATGAAACTGATATTTTTTTCTAATTTTGCTGCGTTGTTTTTAAAGTAACATATTTATAATTTCCACTCTATTGTTAAAAATATTACGTATACTAATCAAATTTGTCTACAATTAAAAAATCCATTTTATATTCACAAAATTCCTTTTTTGCAACATACAGAACTTTTCAAACAGAAATAGTTTCAGATGGATTTCATATTATATCTAATTCATTAAAAAGCTCAAAAAAGTATTTTGTAAATAACATTTTCTAAAGATGTAGTCGTGTCCATAGCAGAAAAAACATTATTCCTTCCTTTAAACTATGTAATTCTCTCCTGATCAGGAATCACTTTTTGGGGAAAAAATACAGTTCCTAGATATGTTTAATTTTTAATAATTCTTACCTGACCAGTAGCCAAATAAATGGCAGTAACAATATTTGCTGCTTGAGCATTAAATCCACCTATACTTCCTGCCATAGCAGAACCAATGAGGTTTTTCGTTATATTCAATTTTACCAAAGATGAGACATCAGTTTTTAAAACCTATGCATAAAACAAACAAAAAAATTCAGTAACTTGTATAAATTTGTTCACATAAGCACAATTAATTTATATTTTTTACATTAAACACAATATACCTCTCTGACAACTTTGGCTGGTATTTGGGCACCACACACTACTTCTTTCCCCCGACCTTGAATCCTATAAAACATATTTAATTCATTAAAGCAAAATTGTATTTGTACCCACAAAATTAACTTTTAAAAGCTATATATTTTGAGCCATTGCTGTGGGCTTTAAATAAGTGTGCTGTTTTTCAAATTAGGTGAGCCACAATTAAGATATTGGAATTATTGTTGATAAAAAAACGTTTATTTAGAAAAAGAGTTATTTTGCATAAGACTAATTATGCGTCACTACAGTTATCAACAACTGCAGAAGTAGGAAGATTTACTATCATCAATTCTTGACATTGAAACAAAGGTTCTCTAAATAAAATTATAACTAGTTTTTAACAATTTCTACTAAATTAGCAATAAATATATA
The DNA here is from genome assembly GCA_949128135.1 of Parasteatoda lunata. Lineage (NCBI taxonomy): Eukaryota > Metazoa > Arthropoda > Arachnida > Araneae > Theridiidae > Parasteatoda > Parasteatoda lunata. Next base: position 103,840,793 of record OX421974.1, on the reverse strand, counting down.
TTTTTCTTTTTTAATAATTTAGATGTATGGAATAAATAATATATCTGGTTTATTAAATTTTTGTTCCTACTAAGCAGTCAATTTTTAAAACTAAAATTGTTTCATAACTTTAATTTTTTAATTCTATGTTTCAAACAAAATATTTTGCATAAAATTTCTCTTCAATTGATACATATTATTTTATATTCCTTTAATTGTCCTATATTATATATTTCTTTTTTGGGGAAAATTAAGAAAAAGAACAAATACTTAAATAATAGGGCTCATTTCACCCTTTCATTGACTGTGACCTTCATACACATATGTGAGCCTTCGTTTCTTAGTTTCAAGCAATTTAACATTTGAAATATTTATATTATAGTCACGTATGTGGACCTAAAATTATTAGCCTCCTGGCAGTAAAATAAAAATTCAGAACTGCAGAATTATTTTTTGCCATATTCCTTTATACTTTAGTAGTGAAGAGGTTGAGCTATTTAGGTTTTTTTGTTTCTTTTTCCAGCTATTATTTTTGTTAAAACAAAGGCCTCATTTTAAACAGTTTATTTTTTATTGGTTTAATTTACGGTAATACTGTTTAAAAAAAAAGCACAATTTTATTTTTATATCACTATTATTAAACATGATCAAGTTAGGCAAGATTTTGACAATTGATGGTTTTAACCATGGTTTTATCAGTCATGTGAAAAACACAAAATTTTGGTGTTAGGATAATTATTAGCCATTATGAATAAGAAGTATTTATAAATATACATATAAAATTACAAGGAATCAATCAATTATGTTCTTGAATTATTTTTACCACTTTTTGCTTTGACAGTTATTGCCAAAACCTCGAATTTTGGTGAAGAAAATATTAAATTATAAATAAAAATGTGTATAATTGCAATTTATCAAATCCGTTAAAATAAAATTATTGAAAATAAAAATACAAAAACAATCTTATAAAAAAAACTCAACAATCATATTACTCATTATATGGAAAATAAATTTTGATTTACTCCCATTTTAACTCCTTTCAACAGAGAATGCAATTACAAAAAATTAGATTTGAAGCCCTCTGTACTCCATTCACTTTTCAGTTTTGTATGAATAAGACTGAAATTCAAAACTATTGTTGTGATTGATACAGAGCTGCATATATTAGAATGTAGACGTTACAAAAACTATAATGACATAATAAAATAACACTAATAACTGTACTAAATATTGATAGTAATTTAATTAAACCCTTAAATTGATTGCTTGAAAAAACTTTAAACAAACATTTATATATTTTTTAAATTATAATTAGTTCACTAATGAGGGAATATATTAGAGTCGTGATTTATCGGAAACATTCATGTACATAAAAACGGAAGAGCAAAATGGGGAATTAAAATCCCTCCCTCCAATTTTCTTCTTTTTTTTTAAGTACAAAAACTTTTTCAAAAGATTTTTGGAAAATAAAGTTTAGATAAAAAAAAATTACTCTGATTTCACATAATTTCTGAATAAAGGGGCATACATGCTATAAAATGATAGAAATCAAAATATATTAAGAGTAATAATTTAAATAAATTCAAGGACCCACTTATAAACTTAGGACCCACTTATAAACAAACCAATAAATATATAAAGTGACATATATATATATATTTTTAACAAGAAAAAATTTTGTGAAGCGACACATTTTGTTAACAAAAAATTTTGTAGGAATTTTTAAAGACCAAAAATTTAAAAGACCTCCATGCGATCAAACATATTCTGCATCCCTGCATATAAGTAATAACAACAAATATTGAGAATAATAATTAAAAAAATTATAAGTTGAGATTAGACAATTATTAGCAATAACTTTAATTTTACTTAATCTAAAAAACCTTTCTGAATTGTGACATGAAAGAATTAAAATCAATAATTAGATTGATAATAATTAGAAACTCATAGCTATTACAGGTTATGTAAACTGAATAGCTCTAATATAGCAAATAATATGGATCTTAAAGTATTAAAAGTACCATCTTTTGAGAAAAAACAATTAATAGTTTCAATAATTTTGGCAATATTTTTTATACATCATATTTATAGTAGTATATAATGTAAGTACTGTGCATGATTTAATATCTAATAAAATATCCTCAATGACAAAAAAAGAATGTGCTCCAGGTTTTTGACAGTTTTTTCATCAGATTTCAACAGTTTTTGAAACTTTTCGACAGGTTTCTTATGGGTCATGTCAAGAACCAGGTTTTCAAGACAAAAACCCAGATTATGAACCGCTAACAAGCATCCTAGCGAGAACAAGCATTTCACCTAAAAAGCACATTTTTCTCAACATCATATATTTCCATCTGGTGAAAGTAATTAAATAACAATAATAATAAAAACTTAAAAATATGGTGAACTTAATTAAAACCTTAAGTTCTAAAAGCTTTTATACTTTTTAGCTGTCTTTTCAAAATTATCAAGGAAAAAAAATACAATGTAAATATCTATAAAATTTATTTTTCTTTAATTGTTTGGTTTGTAAAAGAATAATAAAACTATAACTATTTTTATCTCATTTGTTCAGTTTTATTTGAACATTTACAACTACCACATCAAAATTTTGCTTTTGAATAATATTGGATTATTGTTGATTCTAAAATAAACAATATATATATATATATATATATAAAAGAGAGAGAGATATTTACATGTTTTGTAGAAATTATGTAAAACTTTAAAAAATTAACACTGCAACCTTACCAATTGATTGCTGCTGGCTTTTTATCTGTACAATAATTTCCACTAAGACTCAAAACATTGACAGTTGGGAAAATTTCCCTCAACTTATTTAAGGCTTCATCAGATCCCTGCACATAAAAAAGAGTTATCATTAATATTAAGAAAAGTCAAAAATATAAACTTAAAATAAAATATACAAATTTATAAAATCCTACTAATATTACCTTTGAAAGCATGTTCATTCCCATGGCATCTCCTGTAGTGGCTTTAAATCGTAAAAATGCAAGACGACCAGCAGTTTGTACTTCCAAACTTTGTAGCCGAGCAAACCTATGTGGAATACCAAAAACTTAAATTTAAAAAAAAATTACAATAAAAAATAACTGAATAAAAAAAACAGTGAAAATTAGCAAATAACATATTTTACATTAACAACTGAGCTTAAAAATTGCAAACCAACTACTGCTTTACAATTTAAACCTGATGGTTTGTTCAAATAGTTATCCCACTTCAATTTCAGAAAAAAAAATCCCTGACTTTTTCATGTATACCAGGTAAATTTCAATGGCAATGGAGACCATATTTTCATCAGAAAAGTTTGATTCTTTTATTAGTAATGTGAAATATTAGACTTTCTGTGTAAAAAAAATATTAAATGAGGAAGGGAACATTTCAGTTTGACTAAAATGCGAAACTTTTTACAACAAATAATTGTAATAGATCTTAAAATTATTTAACTCCAATCTCAATAACTGATTATTGATACTGACAATTTTAAGACTGGTTATTTTCCAGGTATAATATAGTTATATTCCAGTTTTTTGAAGAAAAAAAATTTCAACTTTCCCTGATTTTTGGAGTTAAAATAAAATTACCTGACAATTACAGGTTTTCTCTGTTCTCCCTGACCCATGGGAACCCTGTTATACCCCTATACTTTTAAAGCATTTTTTAATATTAAATTTCTTTTTAAAATTATGTATTTTTCTCATACAAAATGCAGAGCTTTTTAACTTTGTGCTAGGGATAGCTCTTTTTATTTTGAAGATTTTTTTTTTACTCAGTATGAGAAAATTCATATATTTTTTACTAATGTAGTTATAATTATTTCTAAATTTCAATATGAAAATTTTTAAGCTATATCAACTTCTCACTACTTCATATAATTCTATATTATTTAAGAAATGTAACACTAAAAACTGTTAGAATTAAAAAATTTTTAAATATTTTTTTTTTATTATTATTAATAGTTTTTTAGTTTTAATATATGCTTACATAATATAACATATTTTCAATTATTATTCTTTATATTGTATATAGATATTATATTATTATTCATTTAAATAGTGAAAGATGTTTTCATGTAGATCAGGAAAACACTAATACTTACCGACTTGTAGAATCAAAGGCTGCTTTTAAAACTTCATAATTTTCTTTTTTCTCAACCCACTGTTTAATGCGACTAAAAACAACACAATGATTACTTAAAATAATGTAACAAAAATAAAAACAAAAAATTCATAAGTTAATTTTAAATTTCAGTTATGTTCATGCCAGTTGCCATAATTGTTTTATTTTCATATCATATATATATATTTTTGTTGGTGTTTAGGGTGGCATTTCTGAGTTATAAAAACTTATTAATCACAAAACCCTATAAAAACTTATTAATCAGTAAACCCTAGTTAACCTTTCCAATAAAGCAAATATTTAAACCAGTAGGTCTAAGTGCAAATAATGCTAAACTTGAGAAAACAAGCTTTTTCATTAAAGTATGCATACCCATACGATTTTTGTGGGTAGAATATCTAATACTGTAACACTGTTTATAAATAAAAAGATGAAGCTAAAAATTTTAAATTCAAGCATTTTAAGAACAAACTTTTTAAATGGCATTGTGCCATTTAAAAAATTAAACCTACTCAACACTACTTTATTTGAAGTGACTATTATTAACAAAGAAAAGAGAAAGTAGATAATAGTAAATTTGTTATTTAATTACATAAAAAGGATAAAATTGACATAAATTTATGTTAAATAACCAGCAGATATCACTAACCCAGCTTCAATTTCAGTAGGCATTTCAATCACTGGTGCTCGAGTCATACCATCTCCTAATAGGCAACTTCTTACTCCGCCTGACAACTACAAAAGATATTTCATACATTAATAGATAAAAACTGTCTGAATATAGATATAGTTCTGGTAAATAAAATTAAAAATCTTCACTCAATTACTTCATTAATAATAATAGCTCATTAAATAAAACATAATTAAGTTATAACAGTTGATAAGTTTTATTAACTGCTTGAAAACATATTGTGGGAACAAAAAATAAAAAATAAATTTTTTAAAGCAATTTTTTTTCTCTTATTTTAAAATAATTCCTAATTTTAAATATTGAACTAAATTACATTAAACACAAAAAATTAAAAATTGTTAAAAAATAACATAAAAAAAAAAACTAAATAAATAAAAATTAAAAAAAAACTATAACAATGGGAATAGATAAAAAGGCCATTTAGAAAACTATAGACATAAAATTATTATTTGTAGACAAGAAAAATCCTATTGTTACAATCCAGCAAAGTAAATATTGTTTTTATGACTATTTTAGCTCACATGATCAAGTATAGTTTAAAAACAGCATGATAAGAAACTTACTGCAAGGGCACGACACCCTCTATTTGTACTGGCAACCAAACATCCTTCAGTTGTTGCCATGGGAACATACAGCTCTTCATTATCCAGATGTAGTGGCCCCGCAACTCCCAACGGTATAGGCACGTACCCAATCACATTTTCACAGCATGAACCCATAACCTTCAGATGCAAATGATTAAAAGAAAAACTTATTAAAAAAAAAAACTTTTTTTAAAACTAACTTCAAATTTACAATTAGATTATTTTAAAAATACAATATAAATGGACAAATACTAGAAGTTAATCAGAATTTTATCATGAAAAGATTTATCTTTAATAAAAATTAGGTATTATTAAAAGCTCCAACATAGGAAATAATGTACATGAAAATATCTAACTTGTTTGAAGAACCTAACTTGTTTGCTGTTTAATTTCTTTGTATCTTTTTTTTCTTTTCAACATTATTTATTTCTAACATAATTGCTTATCTTACACAAGACATATTTTAGGTACAAATCAACCTACGTTTTTTAAAAAAATTTTTAAACTTTCTTTTTTTCTTTAATTTCTTGAGAAACTTTGATAAAATACAATGACATTTTGAGAAAAATTATATTTTAAAATTCATTGTTATATTTTAATAAAATTCACACCAAGATATATTTAAAAAAAATTATTTGAACAATATGAAACTTTAATTATTATTGAAACATTAAAAAAAGCTTTTAAATAAAAAAATGAAACAATTTTAAAACTTCAAGTATAAATAAAAACACTTTCAAAATATAATAACTGAATTTAATTACTTTAAAAAAAAATGTAAAACTTACCATTTTATAATCATAATTATCATATGGTAAAGATTCTAATATCCGACCTCGTTTTGCTTGTTTGTTAAATAGTTTTCTACGGAGTATCACACCTCTTTTTGGATTCTTCACAATAATTTCCAATTTATGAGGATGAATGAGTCTTTTATCAGCTAAAATAACTAATTCTTCATCAGTAAGACCAGCACCCCCAACCTATAAAATATATAATCACAGATTTTGAAATTTTTAATTAAAATAAGTAAGTTTGTAATAAGAAATTTTTTTAACTCTTTTTAATGTAAACGCATTTTTAGCTTTGATTTCTATTTCCTTTCATTATAAAATATTAACTTAATACTATATTAAGAAGAATAAACATAATTCATATTATTTCTAACTAATAACTAGTCATTTAATGAAAAAGCTACAAGGTTACAACACAGCAACACATACTGCAAAGTTTCTTTTTGCCCATTAATAACGAACCTGGATAGTAATCTGGTGCAATTGAAAAGGAAAAAGTTTCAAAATCGCTCATCAAAAATGCTTTAATTTCCCAACTGTCACAGTTTGTTGCCTGCCTACAGATAACTTACATTAATTGGTAATTTTTTTTTTGTACGGATTGACTTGATAGATTTTTAAAAATTTTTACGAAATGAATATCCGGTTGTTTAAGTGAAAAAGCTGTAAAGCTCTGCTTTCAGCAGTTGCTGTTCTAGAAATGAAATATTGTCGGGGAAAAAATATTGAAAAAAAAAAATGTGAGTAGTTATATCAAGGTTGCAAAAAAGGTTTGGCATTGATCAGCAGCCATAATACTAAACAACATTACATAACAAGGTTTTCCTTTCAAAAGATGCAATCAAGTGGTTAAATCAGAGATCATTCTAAAGTCGGATGAAATCGGGTGTCAATGCCACTAGCAACTTGTCTTGATTTAAGAAGGATATGAATATTATATATCCCAAATAGGAGATATTTCAGTTTCAGCAGTCAAACTTGTCTCAAAAATGATAAAAATATTAGTATCAAAGATCTTCAATATGTTCAAAAGCTGTGTTTTTTTTCTAATAAAAGGCTACATCCCTTTCACTGCAGTGTAGTCAACAAATCCTTAGAAGGAACAGTTTTGTTTGCATTCTACAAAGTGACATCATTATTTAATTTTATCTAAAAACAGGATATATAGTTTTGATAGCCATAGTTTAGGCGAGCTTGGCGACATTAATATTTATATTATTGTTAATACCTTCTTATTAACTGCAAAACATATTTTAAAGTGAAATAAGTTTTACATCCATAAAGTGCTTGGGTGAATTTAAAGCATGAGTTGTATAAACACTAAAAACTACGTGAATATAGTCAATGCTTCTATAGTTACAGTTTTCTAGTCTCCTATACATAGATAAAACATATTTTCTAAGTATATGAATCAAAACATAGTCAGATATTGAAAAATTCGAGTGTTGCAAAGTAATTTTAAGTCTTGAAGGAATGTCACAATTTTTAAAAGTTTGGCAAGTTTTTACTTACAATATAGAGAACAAATAAAAAAATGCACCTTAATAATTAAAATAAATTATGAAAAAATTTAAACAGCAGTAAATTTGCTGTAGTCATTTTATTTTCTAACTGAATCTTAACTTACGAAACTAACCTCAGAAGCAAGAACTTTTTTGCATTCTTCAAGGGTTCGAACAACAGGGGGAAAAACTTCGTCATCCGCCTCATCTCCTTCACTTGGTTCGGGAATACCTTCTGTTTGTGTTGGCTTATCAGCAGTGGAAGACTTTTTATCTTCGGAAGGTCCAACAGTGAAGGAAACTTCTCTAGTTGACTGTTTCACATCAAAGTGAGTGGAAGATTTGACAGGTGATAACTTTGATATTTCTTGGCTGCCACAAGAAAGAGCTGTGGAGAGAGTGAAATGTCTAATTATTCATTTAAAATGTTCTCATAAAATACAGGATGCATACAGAAATGTTTATTGATGAAACGAGAAGCAACATTTTCAGGAACAGGCAGAAGAAAAGAAAAAAGAAAATCAAGTAGAAAAGAAAAAAAAAAATTAGCTTTCAGACAAAACACAAGTTTTGCTCACTTTGATTTCAAATTTTTTTTTTTTTTTAAAGATAATTAAATTATAGCATTTTTAAACTCTTGCTGAGGAATAATAAGTTGACAAATTTTGAGATTATATATAAATCGTGAGCAGTTTCAACTTTAAAAAAAATTCACTTTTGTTTTGAACATGTTTTAGTTGAACAAAATTGAAATAAAAAAACTATAAAAACAGAAACGTCAAAAAATTTTAATCTTTTGCCACTCTGAATATGTATCTTTAGATTTTGGAATTTTACTATAATAAATTCCGAACTTTTTTAAAGTAAAGTAAAAACTAAAGTATAGTATAGTTTTCTCTATACTGCAAATGTTTTCTTCCAATAGAAGGCATAGTATTGTGCACTGCTAATCAACAGGCTTAAAATTATGTAAAAAATCTGTAGAACAACAACAGCCACTGTTTCAACTGCATTTTAACAAAGGCACGAACTAACCGATACATGATCGAACTGTATGTATGATCAGACAAATTGTATTTTTATTTTTGATATAAAGCAAAATAATTTTAACACTGCAACACATAAATGTTGAAATAACATATCTGCTTTTAATTACTATACAAAAAATATAATTAATAACTGCTTTGTAAAGTTTGGACATTAGCTCTAAATTATTTTTTTTTTTTCACAATAGCCCAGAATCTACTAAGTAATGCTATATGAAAAATTTGCCTTCTTTTCTCTATGGGCGCTTTGACTGATCTCATGCTTTTATCAAATAAAATTGGTTCTTCAAAAAGCTAAGAATCATTGTATAAGATTAGTATTGAATAAATATTGAAATTAACTTAAAAATAAGAAAGGAAATCATAATATCAATGAACACACTCTTTTACCTTTAAAAATGTTTAAAAGCATTTACAGATAAAACTTTGTTTATTCCTTTATTGCAATGTTTAAAAGACTCATGAACTCACTGTATGAATGATCATTTAACAGATATTCTATTGATGAAAATTTCAGAAAAAAGTACTAAAACACAAAACATGTAAAATTCAATCTAAAGCCTGCTTGTCAAAGCATTTAAATTGTTCTTTCACTTCTCTTAATGCTGTTTTTTGAAGGCCTTTTTCATTGCAAGAAATAATGCGTTTTAGCAAGTAGCATGCTATTTCTATAATTTATTTGAGTTAATGATAACAGTTAGTCCATTTTCAACTAGCATCCTCTATGCTGGTTATGAAAATTATACAAAATATTCATAAAAAGAAATGCCATAATTTTTTGAAAATTAAAAGTATCTGCTATCTCAATTTTCAATACTACCTGTAAAAAGCCGAGGTGGCTCAAGGAATAGTGCGCTTGCCTCCCTATGAGATGACCCAGATTCAAATCGTAGCGTTGGTTGTGCGATACAAATTCTGCTTTCAGCTCCCACCCACCACAATGCTGACGCAAAATATCCCCAGTGGTAGATAGATAATAGGTTTTGAATCCCCTTGTGGTCGGGCTAGCCCTGGGAGGTTTATCTTGTTTTCCGCTCCAAGTAATACAAATGTGGGTTAGTTCAATCAAAAAGTCATCTATGAAGACAAATTTCTCCCAATACATGAAACAGGAGTTTCCTTGTATTCTGGATTGTGTTCAAAATTACAAGGCTACAGAGTTGAACATTGGTAGTCATAAACTCAAAAATTGGGTTGGCTGTTCAACAACGGTTATAAAATTTTTAAAAAAATACCACTTGAAAAGTTACTTCACATATCATTTGTACTCAATCTATGAAAAATAAAAAATAATTTATTGATTTTAATAATTTTAAAAAAATCTTTCTTAGAAAAAAATCTTAGAAAAAAATCTTTCCAATGTAATTATTTAGAAAAGTTTTTAAAAGATTAAAAATGCTAGTCTGTTTTTATGCCTAGATTATTTTCAAAAAGATAGTATAAATAACTTAAAGTATAAATTTGTGTTTAAGGCCCACAAATAATAGATTTCTCTCCTTCTAAGCAAAAGAGCTGCTAAGAACACCCTTAACAAACATTTCACTATTGTAAAGTTTAATTTCTTATTAAAAAATAAATAAAGTATTAGAAAATTTAAGGTAAGTTACAGTTACATGATAATTACTAAACAAAATTTCTGTCACTTAATAAAGAAACAAACGATCTTAAAAAAAAAAAAAAAAATTCAAAGTGTAAAGTAACATGCTTTTAAATTTCTACAATTAAATATTACAATAACTTATCACAATAACTAATGATACAAAAATATTACAAGTAATTTTATATAACTGTTTGGCTTCTACTTTTTTTTTTAAATAATAAAAAAATAATAATAATGAAAAAAAAAAAACAACTGAGCAATTATATAAAGCTATACTTACTTTCAGATGTGGTGAGAGGAGCGATGGAGCTCTGATATGATGAAAGTGAACGCTTTGATGGTGATGCAATGGCAGCATTAGCAAGAGAGTCTCTGAGATCTTCATAAGATTCTAGATAATGATACATGAAAACACAACTACACATAAATGCAACAATCACAACTTGTTCTGCACTTCCAAACCACCTGCAACAGCAAACCTTCATTTTAATTTTTACAAAAAATGTTAATATTCATTAACAGTGGAGTTAATAAAAAAGTAAACCTAGTCTCACATATAGCTTAACATGATGTCAAATCTAAATTTTCAAAGAAATAAATTTAAAAAAAACATTTCGTATTTGAAGAAACAAAATTTAAGCACCAAAATAATGCTGATGCTTCTGTTTTTCCCCAAACAAATTTAATGAACTAAAAAGATATCCAAATAAAACTAGCACAATTCAAACATATATAATATAAAGATTAAAATATAATTAGCAAAGAAAACTATCTTAAAATACATAGACAAACTCTTGTTCTTTTGAAAAAACACTATTATTATTCACACTTCTTTTGTATGCACAAATATAAACAAGTAGTATTATCTGCTTGTTTTTTTTAACAAAGCTAACTATAAGCAGGTATATTTTGTTTAAAATCATTTTAAATTATACTAAAAGTAAATTAAATTCTTAAAAAAACTCATGTGAAATCAGTGAACTTTTTTTTACAGCTTATATATTAAGAATTGTAATACAGAGCCATTGGTCACTTAATAATTTTGACACTAAGGGAAATAATTATTTAAGGCATCAAACCAGTTTATGACTTATTTTTATAAATATTCATAAGATATTTCTTAAAATAAATCTTTGTTAATGACATCAATATAAATATCAAATATTAGGATTTCTACAGCACTTGAAAAATATAGCAAAACATAAAATAGGATTTTTCTAGGACTTATGGACAGATTTTTTTATTTTATTTAATCAATGAGTTTTTAATTTATTCAAAATGTAAACGTGTCCCTGGTTTCGATAGCAGATATTTTTTAGTTGAACAAATAACGTAACAAAAAAATGCAAATTATTACTTTTGCATGTAAATATCCCAATTTGAAGGTTGAGTAACAAAATCAGCTGAACTAGCTTTAGAGGCTTGAAGTGCTTTACTGGCAATCAAAACAGGCCATCGACTATGGGCATGGACAACTACAAGACCAGCTGACTATAAACAAGTGAAATACATAATTAATACCTATGTCACACATATTTGATTAAAATAACAGTATTTCGAATAACTATTATGAAGTACAGAAATAATAAGTCAATAGGATATTAAAAGTTGCTCTGTAGTTTGCACGAATCACTACAAAAAGAAAAAATTTCCTATCAAAAACATTCTTCAAATGCTAAATGAAATCGCTACTGAAATCTATTTAATGTTTCACAAATCTATTAATATCTATAATAACAAATCTAAAAGTTTTGCGGTGTTATTAATGCTTATACAATTCATTCTTGTCACCATATTTCTATTTTTTTAAAATTCAATTTGAATTTATGACAAAAAATAAAATTTTACCATTGAATTTATAATTAAAAACAAATAAGTTTTCTTTGGTATATATAAATATTAAGGGGTATAAGTGTATAATTTATTGATGAAAAAATTGGTCAAGCATATTAAAAAAAACAACAACACCAGAATCTGATTATTCCAATAGCAATAAATTTAAGTACGAATATAGTAGTACTATAACTCTCACAAATGAAGAACATATGTTAACTAAGTCATTTTAAAAACAAAAAACAACTGATGTTACCCAATTACTAATATTATGACCAATTTGAAATCTGACTACTAAAAAAATGACATAAAACTTCAACAACTTATTTTATGATATTGTATCATTATTTATGCTTGAAAAATAAAATACAAATATGTGATTTTTCTGAAACTTTATCACTATTTATTTTAAGAAATTTAACTAATAATTTAATGTTTATATGCTTAAAAAATGAAATGTAAATTAAACGAGGTGGTGTAAATGAAAACAATAACTGGAGAGGGAGATTTATTTTTGAACTGTACAAGATTTATAAACAACATAAAAATAAATAGTACCATAAAATACATAAAAATAAATAGAATGAGTTGGATGGCCCACACGATTCGAATGAGTGATGACAACACAATAAAAAAGCTACTACTTTTTAGACCCACTGGAACAAGAAAACGGCGAAGGCCGCAGTTGAGATGAACTGACTCAGTGGAGTCCAATTTTCTTGCAATTAATGAAAAGAACTGGAGATCAAAGATAAATTGGAAGTCGTCATTGAGAAATCTTCAGAGGAAGGCATTGGCTTACATTGGGCTGTCTGGGGCCAACTAGGATGATGATGATGGTGCTTAAAAATTGTTTTCCTGACTATTCTTTGATTTATTGACATACCCCAGGTATCGAAGGTATACAATAAAATAGAGTCCTGATTATGTAAAACTCAAAAAAGACCAAGGCTATGTAAACAGACAGTAATTACCAAATAATTCAGGTGCATTATTAGATACAAAGAAAACCAGTATTAGCAAAGTTTGTATTGAAGTTACAAAGCATTTCCCTCTTTTACTATCTTCTTGCAAAAAGTTTTTTGTTTTTGTCCTTTTGCATAAGGAGATATATATATAAACAATAAATGATATATAAAATTACCATTATAACTTTCACACGTTGCAAGACTGGATTTGGCTTTTGTTCTTCTTCCTGCTGCAAGATTCTTGTCAAAGTGCTGAGATGCCATACTGGTCTTCCCTCATCTCTGTCACGGTACAACTACAATGAAATAAGTAATTAGGCAAAATTACTTAATACAATACACAGTAATATTAACTATAGTAATTAACTTTCTTTGTCATAAATTGGCAAATATGTTTAAATAATAAAGCAAACTTCTCCATTTACTCTCTTTACTACTTGATAGATAATTATTATTTTTGTTATTATTTATGGGGTTTTTAATGTATTTCTTGGAATCATAATCAGGAGAATTATATTTATGTTACTTTGCATATGGAATCTTTGGATAATTGAATTTTATGATTATGGGAAAAAATTCTTTAATTTGCTTTAAAAATTCTTGAGATCTGGTAAAATATGTAAAAAGTAAAATTAACATCAATGTAATTAATCTTTATTAACAGAAGATACACTTTTGTGTCTTTCTAAGCGTTTATAGAAGGGCAGTCGCCCCGTTTGTCCTTTCACCCCTATAAATATGCTCTTTTTGTGGAAATAAGCCTCTATGCCGTATAAACACTGCTTTTTTCTTTTATTTTTCCAAAAAAAGGTTTATTCTTAAACACTTCTGATTTATTTAGTTGTTGATATTTAAATAACTTTTCATTTTTAATTTCATTCCTACATTTCAATAAGATTTTTCTCATGTGGTCTAGTTATATAGTAAAAATTTGCATGATATTTGGAATCAGACATATTTATATCTTTTATTTGGTATATTAGAGAATTGCTTAGTGATTTTAAATTTCACCATTATTTTTTTTTAAATACCTTCAATTTAAAATGCATCTTTAAATGTTAATTTTCTGATAATTTTCATTATTTCAATGAATCCTTTTACTTAGTTTACTTTTTTTTAAATAATATTTATTGACAGAGATTGTAATTTAGTTTGCCTTTAATTGTTTTCCAAAATTTTACTATTTTGATAATGAGCGAGAATTACTTTGTGAAACAAGTGCTCTTTTGTGTGAGGAAGTACACTGCCCTTTTTTATGCTTAGGGAGAACTCAGATATAGTTTATTTAGAAAATTCGAGGTTGCGCTCTTAAACTATTAAAATTTAGACTTAATGCATGTAAATCCAATCAAAAGATCAATTTTTTTTTTTTTTTTTGCCTACTGCACTGCACACGCATAAATTTCTAAGAGCCTTAAAAGTTAGTTAAAAACACAGCATTATCTTGTATTAATGTTTAATCCAAATACATATTTAAAGGAATGAGTGGGTGCCCTGTACTAATTTATCATTTATTTAACATTAATAAACTTATCAATAAAAACTTTACATCTGAAAATGTAAGTAAAAAACATAGGTATTGTTTAGGCTTAAATTCATTACATACCTCAAGAATAAGGGATAAACATGCAGGGAAAAATATCATGAATACAAAATAGTTGACGACAGCTGAGATACAAGCATATCTGCAGAGTTCTTCTAATCGTTTAACACCTGCAAGTAATAGAAATAAAACTGAAATAAATTTTTTTTTTTATCAATTTATTTATTTATGTAAAAGACGATTTCCTTTTTATTTGGATAAGAAATTGGGAAATAGTATTTAGACTTTTTTTCTTCTTTCCAATGAATATACAGAAACAGTTTTAAGAAGCTCGTAAATACTAGGGAAGTAACTAATTGTAATTTGGCCAAATACACAATATTTGGCCAAAAAAAATTGGTCGAATAGCAACATTTCTTTAAAAAAAAAATCATTAATAAATATTCTTTTATATATAAATAAGTTTATTAATTATTGAAAATTAAAGCTTTGCTAGATTATTGGTATGGGGTAAAGGGGAAAAAAACTAATAATTATCCATTGGAAATATTAGAAATAAATAAGTAACTGATTAACATCTATAAAAAAAAAACTGAAGCTGTAAATTTCAAATAAATAAATACAAAAAGAAAATACTCTTAATTCTTAAAACAAAACTTAAATACTAAAAATAATCTAAATAAAAAGTAAGAAACCAAAAACAAGCGAAATGAAATTATAAAGATATGTATGTTAGTGTAGATATGTACGTATGTAGATAATTACGTTTGTATGTCTTTAAAATTTCGTTTTGTTTGTT
Organism: Parasteatoda lunata; assembly: GCA_949128135.1. Taxonomy (NCBI): domain Eukaryota; kingdom Metazoa; phylum Arthropoda; class Arachnida; order Araneae; family Theridiidae; genus Parasteatoda; species Parasteatoda lunata. The sequence continues at coordinate 103,825,314 of OX421974.1, read as the reverse complement.
TTTTGCTTCACTTTTCTATTTAAATTGTTTACATAAGACAAAATGTGGATTTAGCTACTTTTAGCATTTTTTCATTAAGACATATTATTTTAAAGCTTTTATTTTAAAGTTTCTTTAAATAAATTTCATACTTTGATTGGATACTAAAAATAATGCTTTCTGAAAAAAAAATTATCCATAAAACATTAAAAGAAATACAGTCCATCAGAAACATTTTAAAAACTGCTGTGCTATCATAAAAAAGGGCATAGATACCAAAGATTATATACAAAAGCAAAACAAAAAAATAATAATAGTGTATTATTATTTTTGGAAGAAAATTTTAAAGCTTAACATCTCAGCTTTCCAATTACCATATTTTCAAGAGGAAAAGAGAATAAAGTATAATAGAAACCCCTTTAATTCCTGCATCATAGTAATAATGCAGATAAAAACAATTTTTAAAAAATGTAAACGCTAGATAGAAATAAAAAAATTATTAATTTTAAAACGAAACATTTAATGGTAAAAAAATCATAACTTTACTTTTTCCTATTGCCATATTTTTAGAAAAAACATTATGATAAAAGAAATTTGGTGAAAAAACATTACTAAAAGGAATGCATTTAATATACTTTATTCCAAATATACTTATCAAAGTTTTTTTTCAATAAACCACACACAATTAAATTTTCTGAGTTATTCAAATGAAATTTATAAGTAATTAGTTAGAATAAAATATATCAAATTTCTTCTACATATTTTTTATTATTTAAGTAACTGTTCAAACAGAAAACTTAAAACAAACTGAGCACAGTTTTTCAATAATAAAAATAACTATAAATTATAAAACGACAAATTAAAATTTATTTAATAATTAATTTAAATATGTTAAAATAATTCTTAGTTATTTTACATGTGTTATTAAATACAGGATTTAAATAAGTGCACTCTACAAAACACATAACTGAAAAATAAACTTACCTGAAAGAGTACCAACTCCAATGACTAGTGTTTCAACAATTGTGTCCAGAGTGATAGTGGGCCCAATAATTGACATTCCTTGAGCAATATTTTCTCTTACTTCTTCCTAATACAAAACAAAACAGAGAATGAATTTAAAGTTTAAACATTTAATACTACAAGAGTATCAAAATAAAAATATTGTAAGAAGCACAATTGCAAAGAACATTGTAAAATCAATATCATCACAGTGATAGAAAGCATAACAATGCTGATTTTTGTTTCAACACCATAAAAATACCTTGATTTAGCAAAAAATGTTTCCCATTGACTTGCTTATTAACAACTTTAATTTCTTTTGTAAAAGGAATTAATGTGATACAAACTATAAGATCCCAGAAAAAAAATTAATAAAAGATTTAATTTCAGTTTTAAAGTTTTTAGTTATTGTTTAAAATTGTAGAAACTATTTTTTTGCCTGCAACAGATAAACATCCACCTCTATATTACATTAATCATTTTTTTTTCAAGAAGCTATTTTTCATGAAGAAGAAAGAGCAAGAATTGTAAAATTTCTTAAATCCTGACAAAATAAAATATTTTCCACAGGAAATAAATAAGCTAGATTTAAAATATTTTTAAGTTATAAAATATAAAAATATGAACACGAAGTTTAAAAATTTCCCTTCACTTATATTAAGTACAACAAAAAGTCATTAATAACAGCTAATTAACTTGAGAAATATATATATATGGTATATATATATATATATTTCTTTACAAATATTATTATAATTAACATTAGTCACTTAAAATCATTAACAGACATACAAGACACAGGAAATAAATGCTTCAATCAGAGCGAAAATAGATAAAAAATCAGAGATTGGATTTTTGGAAATAAAATGTAAGATCCGAATTTGTTAATTTTTTAACTTCAACATTTAGTTTGTATTCCATTTCATATTATACAGTTGTTAAAATGATTTTTCCAAAAGATAAAAAGGAATAAATTTATATAAAAAATTATATTTGAATTTTTTTTAAATGCATATAAATTTTAAAATAATTTATTATATTTAAAAATATAAATAATCATTGACTTATTATTAGAAGGTAAGACAGTAGATTATCTTTCAAATTAGAGCTTTAATCTCTGAAACGACAAGTTTCAGCAATATTTTATAATGAACAGCTTAATATTCTCTTAGGAACAACCCTCAAGATAAATTTTAATTGGAATATATACCTGTGTTGAAGAGCTTAGAGCAAACTGTGCAAGTAGACCAGCTTTTGTTATGTCCATCAGTAAGAAGTAAAAAGGTAAAGCCTTGCTGACAAATACAAAAGAGAGAAATAGATTAGATATTAATAAAAAATGTTACACACAAACAATTTTAAATTATATTACTTTATACATACAAATGATAACAAAGCAAAGAGGAAAGAAATGCAATATTAAAGACTAATATCGCATTTCTTTCAACCACTTCTTAACATTATGCAGTCTTATTCAACGTTATAAAAGTTACTTTCCTTTCAAAAAAATAAAGTGTTTTAACATATATTATCAACACAGTAAACTTCTGACAATCCATAAAATATGATATCATGGTAATAAGTTTGCAGGTAGTCCAGTAAAAACAACAATAATTTGCACAAACAATAAAAAACACCTTTATGAGCAGTTTTCAGTAATAGTTAAAGCAATTTTTTTTTTAATTTTACAATAAAGACAAATTTTTTATTATACTGAAGATTTACATTTTTCTGGAATACTTATCAGTTAATTCCTTTATTTAAACAGCATCTCTTTAACCTGCTCAATTTATCTTACTTATATGATATATTAATGTATATGTTTAGTATAAGATTTGTTAGCTTAATAATATAAATATTATTTGATTATGATACTTTAACAGTTCCTTAAGTATTTCAACTTATTAAATTTGTAATTTCCAGTTTTACCTTTTAAAAAAGATATTTTAAATAGCTTAGAAATAAATACTATTATATAGACCAGATTGCAATTATAAGCTGTTTAAAAAAACTGCATTAATATCTGATATTTCTTTCTGTAAAAGAGTTTCTTCCACTCGAGTTGGAAGAAACCTATTTCTTCTGGGACAGTTTTTTCCACTGTGGAAATAACTTCCTTGACTTGTTTCCTTTTTACACATTGTTATAAAAAATAAAAAAAAATCTAAAGAAAACTCACTTTAGCTCTGTGAAATCAGCCTCCCACAAATTTGCTAGGTTTATGCTGAATACTAAACATGGCACTACACAGAAAACAGCAAAAAGCCCACCAATTCCTGAAATATAAAATATATTATATATATATATATATAGCACAGCTGCTAAAATAACTTGATTAAATGAAAGACCAAACTGATCATTTGCCTCATCCTTTAAGAAAGACTACTATATAACTCAGATGAATTTGAATGACATAACACAAAAATCATGACCTGATTATCACATACATTTATAAATCACTTAACATGTTTAGCTTTTCCTGAAAAATGTCTCAGCTGCATCATATTTTTTAAAAGAAATCATGGTCTGAAAATAACATAGGTTTTGAAATCTTACCAACTAGAAAAGATGATCCTAAGCTGTTGAGTTTCAAGAACTGGTGAATGCAATATAAGATTGCAACACATCTTGCAATTGTTAATAGTACTAGTTCTACTCCCTTGTTTTCCTGCCAATGGATGAAACAAAAGTTATTAACAAAAGATTATAAGGAAAAACTTAAAGCATAACTTTTTTAATAAATTAATAGGCAATTATTTTTTATAGGGTTATTATTTTATTAATAGACAATACATATATCTTGATATCTACCATACCATTTATATATATCTTTTAGTAATTATATCAAATAGGCTGATTCATGTAAATGTATCAGTACACCATGATTCTGCCAGACTTGAGATATTGCGGCCAAGAATTCCAGATTTCTGGGATCTTTTTATATTATGAAAGGGTCTTTATTTAAAATAATATAGTGCTCCATTTAAAACAACAAAAAAAAGTTTTATTAACTTATTGAGTTTTTTAAAAAGAGGAAGAAAAAAAAATTTTTAATAGATTCAGCAATTGTTCAACATAGAATTAAACCTAAAATTAGTTATCAATTGTCCTAAAAAGATCCTAATAAAGCAATTTTTTTAAAAAGGTAATACAACACAGAATATTCTGCTTGATATGTTATAATTTGCTTATTTATAATGTTGATTAGATCATTTAAAATACTTCACTAAAGATAGGATAAAATAATTATCACTGAAAACTAAATAGTATGTACAGTCAGCAAAAAAAAAAAAGATATCACCCTGAATAATTTTCGTTCTAATGATCGGATTTTCACGAACTAAGTGTCAATCTTAATGGTTCCTGGGGGTGACCTCAAATATGCTAATTAGTTAGTGCTAACTATTAATTAAGTTACGAAATCAGACACAAAAACGTACTTTCTCTGAATAAACATATATTTTTTTTTACATATTTGGATTCCTTATCTTCAAAATATAGGGGGTAGCCGCAATCTGGGAAATGTGGTCCCCACAGTTTGGTCAGGAGAGCGATTCAAAGTTCGGACCCCTTAATGTTAATTTCACTTTTTGCGTTTTCTGTCATATTTTAAAAACTAATGAAGCAATTCAAAAAAATATTGCACCAACTCATAAAACGCATTTACCCAAAGATAATTTCATGAAAAAAATAATTTTTAATAATTATTAATTATTTTTTATTATTTAATTAAAGAGAGGATGAAAAAATTTTGAATTATAAGGTATGGATTTTTTTATACCATATTAATCTACATGCTTTTCAATTGAAAAATCTAAAGTTTCAACTGTTTTTATTTATTAGAAGATGAGAAAAATTAAAATTAATTATTTAAAAAATAATAATTTGGCGACAATGAAAAAATGATTAAATGGGGCGATTAATATTAAAATGTGATAAACTTACGAAGAACTTGATTTAGCACGCGTGGCGTAAAATTTCATTCATATTTTTTTCGCTAATAATCGTTTGCTAATCTTTTTATTTTTATTTTTTTAAAACTATAAAATACAATGTTTCTTTTTTAGTCCTCTAAAAATCTATTTGAAATTAAGTAAAGAAATTTGAATAAAACATTTTATTGAATAAAAAACATTTTATTCAACGAATGTCGAGTTTTATAAAAGCATGCTTCTGATAGAATATGATTATACACCAGATTTTGCTTATTTAATGTGATTATTTTTTAATTTTTTTTTCTCAATAACTGATACAATTACAATAATATACATACGTATGAATAGATTTGGAATAAAATATTTCTGAGTTTCTTGTATATATTTTTTATGAATTTTAATAAAAATACGTAGTAAACATATTTAAGCATATCTCACATCATCGCAAATTTCTCAACATCTTATATATCGTGTTAATCTTAAAAGTAATTTTTTAATCACCTGTCCGGAAGTGTTTCGCAGAACTATTTTACCAACTATTTAATTAAATTTTAGCATTTTTAAAAATTTTATTCTTTAACCTACTACATTTATTATTTCTTCATTAATGCTAATCAATTTTTTTAGTACTTTAATTTAGATTTTCTTTAAAGTAAAGTTCCTTTTTACATTATAGTCAAGTTTTTTTTAAAAGAATTATTGTCTGCTAGCTAAGAATAAAGTCTTGTTAAGAAATTAAAAACACTCCGCTGTTTAAAATTATTTAATGCAAAACAGCTGATTATTTACTTAGCATACTATTTTTTTCGAAAAAAGAATATAAATCATTGATTGTCTTTTTTGTTTTGTTTTTTGTGACTTCAACATAGATTATCTAAAATAGCGTCCATGTTTTATAAGTCACTACAAAGAGTATAAAGATATCGAACATAAAAAGCTGTCAAATACGTAGCCAAAACTTTTAAGCGTCTTAAAATATCTCAATATCTTAAATGATTATTTCTTTATGATTCCATGTAGATTTTTTTCCGGATAATATACTAAACTATTTTGTTTAATTTTTTCTTTAGCACGATTCCCAAGACATTATGGTAGTATAATTTGTTATCAGGAACAATGCCTTATTTTGTTTAGCAGGAAACACTAAAAATTGAAATATGTAAAAAGTTTCCGAGGACGTGCGAATTTTATAATCATCTGATTTTAAAAAATGCAATAAAAAATACGTAAATTTTTCCGAACTTATTTTGATTAAAAATAAAAAAATAATAAAAAACGTGGCAAGAAGGCTAACATACTTTTTACAGAACTGTGAAAACCAGTTTTTCCTATATTTCGTCAAAAGAGGATAAGAATGATATTGCTCCAAGGGACCTACTCAATAATTTCGCTATTTCCAGAATGAAATCTGTTTGATCGAAACATATTTCCTTGAAAATAAAAACGGGGAAAAAATTAACTTTTATTATTTATCTAAGATTATTCCATTCATTTAATGATAGCGGTATCAAGGTTAAGGATATGCGATGGAAGCCCTGTTTACTATTATACTATAAATGCGTTAAATCATGTTGCTTGAATAATTTATTTTAAGCTTATTATTTAATAATTTTAAGCAAATAAGGGTGTAAAAATAAACTCGATCAAAATACTCCGAAAGTATACCCTAAAATATTTGTAGAATAAACTTTGGAATATACAAAATACCTTTTCAAACAACTCCGAGTAGAACGGAAACGCTAACTTGTTTAAAATAGTTGTCCTTGTAACTATTTAATTTCGATTTCTGGTGCTAGGGGACATTCCATTTTCACAATCGACTTTCGAAATTTCAATTGTAAACGGAATTTTTTTATGTCCTTAAATTAAAATGTTAAGGCTTGCAGCAAAAAAAATTGCACTGCATTGATTTTTTTACAAAATAGCGAATTATTATTTTTTAAATCTAAGAACCTGTGCCTATAACTTAAGTAAAACTTATTTTAATATCGAGTGAAATAATTTAATATATTGTGCAACTAAATAGATAATCCCAAGAAATTGAATTGAAAATATAAAAACTTCATTGATTTAAAAATTAATAGATGATTATAAAAATAGACATGTTTTGAGCACAATAATAAAAGTCACAAGTTATTCAAGCTTGACAAGTTTTGAGAATGAGTGAATATATTTGAACGCTCGAAACATGTCGACTTTTACTTCCCTCTTCATATTTTTTGAAGCCAGTTGAGTTTTTATCATCAATTATACTGTTTTACATTTGGGTCTTGATCATTATTTTGATAAGGATTTTACACTCGTTAAAGTAAAAATATGCATTTTCATATTTCAACAGGAATTATGTGGTCTAAAAACATAAGAGCATCAATATTGTAAAAGTTATATATTTAACTTGGTTTAAAATTAAAATTTTGAGACCAGATATTTTGAGTTAATGAAATTAAATATTTTATCTTTTAAGTTTTCGTGCCCCCCTTTTAGTATCTTAAGGACCTTACAAGCTCTGTTTAAAAAGAGAGTATCATATCAGATATATATAAGAAAACAAAAATAATCATAGTATCAGTATTTGGTGGTAAATGTAGCTTATCGTAATTGAAGAATATGCTGTGCGATATTTTATGGTGAATTTGCGAACGTAAGTTTCTAAATGTATCGAAGCATAAGGATGCTATTTGCTAATCATCTTTATCCAAAGAAAACCTTGTTATCTAAATATCTAGCAGAATGAAGCGATTTTTGAAACAATGAATCATACTATATGCAACATATTATTTCAATATCTTATTCTTAAACATAACCTATTTCAATGCTTCTAAAATACCACTAAACATTCAGCAATTCCTTGAGTTATAGGAAAAAGAAATATCGTAAATTATAGAAAAACTTGTGAATGCGCATTAAAATTACTATACAATATACATTTTATTTTTCAAGCACTTTTTTTTTTCTTCAAACTTTCTTGCCTAGAAGACTTGATTAAAGCTGTAAAAGTGATTATCCCTAAAATTTTGTATTTAGCCATAATAAGTTATGTTAATTTGATTTTAGTATGAAATCCTCGAATAAATATAGCAGAAACAACATAATCTAAATAATATCAGATAAAATGTTCATGTATTTAAATTCTAAAACTTAGAAAATCATAAATAATTTATAATCGATTCAAATTTTCTTTTCAAGGGAGATTAAAATAAAAAAAAACTTTGCTTTTTGGACAGAAATCAGCTTAAAAATTGTCAATTGCCTAGAAACTTCGAGATATTTTCTTTTAACTATTAATTAAACCTCTCTGAGTAAGCACAGAACATTATTTCAATTTTTTTTCCAGTCAGAGCTTGGTTGCTTAGCAACCTAGTAAAATTAAGCATTTTTCTTTTGAATTAGTCAATGGGTTATCTTAAAATATTCATTTGCGCTGGCGACTTTTTTTGGCGGTTTTCTGGACTATCGCCAAATATATAAACCTTTGTTGCGACCCTATTTACCACCCATTTTTTTCAAAATTTTGTCTACCCCCCCTAATTCAAGTATCTGGATTCCAAATATGTAAAAAAAAATATATGTTTATTCAGAGAAAGTACGTTTTTGTGTCTGATTTCGTAACCTAATTAATAGTTAGCACTAGCTAATTAGCATATTTGAGGTCACCCCCAGGAACCATTAAGATTGACACTTAGTTCGTGAAAATCCGATCATTAGAACAAAAATTATTCAGGGTGATATCTTTTTTTTTTGCTGACTGTACATGTTACTTGTATAGGATTGACAAATTTAAAAATAAAATATCAACTTCAGCATAACTTAAAAGATAACAACAAATAATTTGAAATGATTATGTTCCCATAGGAAATATAATTAAATAATATAAATTTGTTTACAATTTATTATTAATAGATTTTGGCAATTTGTTTACAATTTAGTATTAATAGAAAAATAAATAAGTTGCAAAAATATTTTTTAAGTGATTTGGAATGAAAATTAGAATTCTCAAAGGATGCATTATATGTAAAGGGCCCGCACAAAGCACTTGATACCTCGCTTAATGCGATAAAATCATAAATTAGATGAAAAAATTGTGTTTTGGCGAGTGATTTTAATTCCCTGGGAACCTTCTACGAATAAACCATGATGTACAACTCCCCAACTGTATAATGACTCTTGATTTTAAGAATTTTTTTTTTAAGATTTGCCTTAGGCAGATGTATGAAATTTGGCTGTTTTTAATAATTGGCCAATTTATTGGCTAATAATTTGAATTCCATAGTGCAGGCCCTGCATATATATATTAGGGCCCATACTAAGCATTTGCCAATCTGCGAAATTCGATAATTTGGCGAATGATTTTTTTCTACTGGAAATAAAAATGCATATTTAACTTGATCCTCGGAAATACATCACAATAAATTTTTCTAAACAAATCAGTATTTTTTTATTCGATTACAGTAATTTTCGGTAGATGCACCGCCTAACCAATAATATAAACCTGAAACAAACTACTATAAAATAGTTTTCTATGGGGAAAAAATTAATCATTAAAAATTAAGATTGCATTGGGCAAAGAACTTTTGAAAATTGGGTAATACTTTTGATATTAGGCTAATTTCCTGGCTAAAAATTTGAAATCTTTAGAGAGAGCCCTTTATATATATCTTACATCCCCTCGACATTATAAGCAGAATCTCTGATAAAATTTTTATAAAAAATAAATTTATAAATACCTCAGAGTATTCATATTCTGTAACTCTGGAATGAGTTAACTGGGCATTTAATGAAAATTTAGATGGGATTATTATGAAGAACAAAGCAATGACTTCCCAAGGATGTGATGCAAAAAACCATCCAAGACGAAAAAACATTTGAGATAACATGCTCAAAGGATGCTCAATTGATCTAAAAGAAAAATGAAGAAAAACACATTTAATTATAAAAGTTTTTTTTATTAAGAAAATTGCAAATTGTCATATACAACAAAACAAGTTGGCTAAAAACTACTTTTAACAATTGTAGTACAAAAATTTTTACTGTGCAAAACAGTTTTAAATCATAGTTCATTATAGTTTAAACTAATTTTTATGAAAAACAATATTGCCAAAAATATTTCAATGATCCATGTTTAAAAGAAAATACGTATATGTTTATGCATTTTCACAATAATACATAAATAAACTTAAGAACATAAAGTTTCATTTGATGCATGAAAGGAGGAAACCAGTTCTTACCAACTCATCATTATTTAATAAAAGTAAGCTTTTAATTAGACAAAATATAAGATAAAATAAAGCATTGAATTGAAGGAAAATCATCGAATTGAAAACTAATGAAACCTAAAATTATTCATTTAAGTTAATTCAAAAGTAATACTTTATCCGAAAAGCGATATGGTATGATTATTCTAAGTAATTACCCTTTGCAAGATGTTAATTAAGAATGATGCAATAAGGAAAAATTGTAAATTAGTTTATAAACAATGCTCGATTAAAATTTTTTAAAAAAAATAACCTAATCATACTGGCAATGACGAAATCAAAAAATGAAATCATTAAAAAATATCTAAATTTTCATTGCACATTTATATCTAATTATTGATTTTTAGTAGAAGGATCAAATATATATTTTATCAAACATAAAGCTACTATATTAAAGAAATCTAGAAATAAAAAACTGCTAAACATAAACATTATTCATTAAAATGATATTTTTTTAAAACTGGAGAACGTTTTTAAATTTCAACTTTAGCATATAGTAACTTATGTAACCAAGGTGAATAATTAAAATTTAAAATGCACTCATTGAAAAACCAATAGATATATGTAAAATTAATGCACAAGATAATATTAGAAATAATTTATCATCAAACTTACGACAATATGGGACACAAACAGAAAGTTAAAAACAGAAATCAATTGAAGTTGTTATAAGCATACTTACCACAGGTGATGCATGATTGAAAAGGGGAAATAAATGAAAAAGAGAAAGGCGGAACCGGAAGTCAGCTGACATTCCATTTCTTCCGGTACAAATGGCATTCTTTTATTTTTTTGAAATTGTCGCTAATTTTAAATATTCTAGTTTCAAAATGTATTTTAAGAATAAAATGCTATAAAATCTCCACGAATACTTTGCATCAGGAAACTAAGAATGTAAATTGAATTTGTTAAAAGTTATTGATTGAATTGAATTGGAATTATGTAATAATTTTTGCTTTTTAAAATGATTGAAAATGAAACACAGAAAATTGTTCCCAATTCAAGAGTAAAATTTTCAAAAATGTGAATAATTTTAACTTTATCTTCCTATTTTTAAATATTTCCCTCCCATTTATTTATTATAAATTTAACTTATTTATTGTACTATTAACACTTTTCACATATAGATGGCGAGAGTAGTTAGATAACTCTTCTTGGATTGCAGTGAAAATAATAAATCAGGTTTATAATAAAATAAATTTTGCAGTTTTTTTTTTAATCAAATGAATAAAACATAAAAGTTACTGATGTTAAGAACATGTCATTAATATGAAACTGAATTCTTTTCGGTAAACAGATGGAGATTCACATAAAAATAGATTTTATTACAATTTTAATTGAATTAAATTTTAATAGAATTTTTTTTTTAAAATTTTTGGCTATCAAGTACTAATTACGTTAAAAAATCAATATCATACTATTTTAGTTATCATAATTTACTTAAGTCACATCTACTTTTCTTTTTCAGTGTTGTAGGTGACTAATTTTTCATTTTAGAAATATTAAAAAATTTAACATTTTATGTATGTGTGTCGCTTTTTTTAAAAAAAAAAAAAATAATAATGTATGGATGTGTAATATAAATTTTTTACAGCCTTTTATTTAGAATTCTCTTAATTATAACGAACTTAAAAATATTGCATTTCCTATTTAATTAAATTAATAAATTATTCACGAATTCACATTATAAATTAGCACTGGAAAAAAAAAGAAAAGAAAAAACAACTCTTACGAAATTAAAAAATCTTATTCATTCATTCATTATTATTCTATTCAATGATATATTTACAGAAATTTAAGAAATATATTTTTTTTAATGTTGCATACTTTTACAATATTGCACATTTGCAGTATAAAATAATAAAAAAATTATCTTCTTAAACTTAAATCATAATAACGCGAGTTCTAGAATATGAGATTATTTTCATATGCTAATAAGTTCGTAGCTTTTCTTTTCATTGTTTTAAAAATGTTAGCTAAGTAAATAATTTAGAAATAAAATTTAATGCAGGCTTGCAGTGCCTGGGGAGATACTGAAAACGGCGCCCTTAACTCAATTTTGGTAAAGGAATCTGAGTTAAAATAAATAATTTATAACTTGTTTTTCAGTTTGAATTGTCTGTCGCTGGTGTATGGTCATTAAGCTGTATAAAAATGCTTTTAATATTTTAAATTACAATATTTCTACCAGAAAATTATAAAATTATAACGAAACGTATGAAGAAGAAAAATAAAAATTATCAAATTCAAGGTTAAAAAAGAAAGCCGTTGGTTTAATTAATAAGAGTATTACCTCGAGCATTCTAAAATTAATTTCAATTTTAATTAATATTTTTAATGAGCAGAATAATTTGTGACCTAAAATATATAAGCATAAAAATTTATCTTTTTGGAATTTAGCAGAGGCACACAATTTTATAGACTTCAAAATCTATTGTTCTTGCTGTTTCATTTTCTATAGAAATTACAGCGGAAGAATTTTGTTTCTCTTATGCCATCATAGACCTCATGTAGGTTTTTAAAGTTTTTAATTTACTAAAAAACGTTCTCTACTTGTAGTGGGATAGTAAAAAAAATTTTTTAAACTTATCCACACGTTAGGGAGTTCTTTTAAGATGTTCTTACGAATGAACATCTTAAGATCAATTGGAGATACATCATCTTATTATTTTTTCTTATTATTGTGCGTGTTTCAATAATGTTTTAAAAATATTTTCTATTCAATATATGCCATTTTGTTATAAATTATTTTAAAATGAAAAATTGTTGCCGTTGACTGCCGTTATAGAATTTATAGGTTTGTAAACATTTTTATGCATTTATAAACTCATTCGCTGATTCAACTATTCACTAAAGTGATTTTCAATGACTAAACAATAAACAAATTCACTGCTATTTATTGCTGACCCGTTGTTAACACACCTTTCACAATCCACTTGTAATAAAATGTATATGAAATATATACTATCTTTAATAAAATTAAAAATAAACTAAAATGGCCTCGTATAAAATGCAATTTCAAAAGAACAGACTGTCGTCGTAGTAATAAGAAAATTATTTATTTATTTATTTTATTATTCTTTTTTTAACTTTACTGATTTGAATCAGCATTTTGGTCAATAATGTTGATGATTTAATCCAGCGATAAAAATCGTGATTTAAATCGCTGCTTTTAATCATTTGATTTAAATCTTCAACACTGATTGTTCAATTTAAATATAAAAAAATGTTTGACAATAAGTTAAACACTTACACTTAGCCTGACGTAAACTTACCCCTCAACCATTTAAAAAGAAATCCAACCCAGGACTTAATTGCAACCGCGTAACTTCAATTACCATTTATACCTAGACAGACTACGCACAGAAGACTTCAAAGGAATTAAAATATTCCGTGATGGCCAAAGAAGTTATAATACTCGTCCTCACTGTCCTGAAATAAAATTTTCTCCAGGTTATATTTTTAATTGTTCTTCTACACTGGCCCTTCTATAACATCGACCTAAACAACACAGACTAAGAACTGCTCCTCTATTCGCCAAAAGTTTTTAACATTGCCAAGACTGTTTTAGACGTCTTCGGTTCTATTTGATTCCTTCTGCACAACTTGGGCAAGATAAGAATAGCAACTCACACTTCATTATTTATTGACCATCGCATCAGACAGTTTCGTTAAGCCATTATAATGCTTGTTTCCATTTCATTCTATATAATTTTAAATGAAAATGTCAAATATTGGAAATTGTTTCCAATTTACAACTATTTGGTTGTGGAAAAATGACGGAGAGTTCGCATGAGAGGCGTGTTATCTGTCCGAGAGTAATATCATTCAATTATTTTACCGCGGGACATACTTTTCTTTAATTGGAAAAAAAATTCATAAATCCATTATTCAATTGTAATATTAGTAATATCGAAGCATTTTGAATAGCATTTGTGCATACGTTTTATGGAATCTGCCAAGTTTTGTCATAGGCGGAAGTAAGAAAATATCTCAAGAATGCATCATCATAACAAAATTAAGAAGAAATAATTCACTGTCACACACACAACTACAAAAAATGCTGCCATCACTTTTCCTCGTCTCCAATAGAATAATAGTTTACGAACTGAAGTTCCGCTGAGACAGAAGGAGACGGATTTTGTTGAAATTACTTCGAAATGAATAACTAAAACGCATTTATTTTTTTTTTTTTATCTTTTAAAAATATTTTATTTATTTATTATTCATTTTTTTACTTTATTTAAACCACGTTTTGTTACAACTTAAAATGCTAATTCAAGTTTTTATAACATTTTCTTTAATTTTAATCAAAGGTTAAAGGAAGAGATTAAAATCATTCGCACGCGAGTGAAAAAATAACAAAAAATAGCGCGTTATTATTATTAGGCTATTATTATTGCTATGGTTATTATTATTTTAATCGTGGACATTACTTTTTTTATACGAAAATGAGCGAGGTACTCCGTTCCTTTCTTTTTTCTCATAGGGTTTGCGAAGAGAGAATTTTGACTTGTTTATATTTAAATGTTTATGTTTAAACTAAAATGTCTGAATTAATTCTTGTTACTCTACTCGATCCTCACTTGCACAAAATTTCACAATTTTTCTTTTAAACGTGCTGTCATCTCAATAAGCTTTCTTTTTCCTTTTTTTTCCAGCACATTGAAGAGGATTTTTGCTGCTTATTTGCATTGCAATTTACTCTATCATTAAAATGATTTTTTAAAAATCCACATTCACCATGCCTGTTTATCAATTTGCATAATAGTTTACGACTATAACATCCCCCCCCTCCTTATCATCATTTAACTAACCAGTTTGCAAATCCGTCGTAAGGACAAGCAGGACATTTATCTAGTGCTCCAAGCAACTGAATAGTTTTTCTTCTCTCTCCTCTTTCTCTCTCTCTCTCTTCTCTTTTCTTTCTTTCTTTTTTTTTTGTATTGAAACAAGGAATTTTTATTTTTTAATTTATCATATGGATAAAATAGAATAAGAGGCAGCTGCCTCTCCTTTTTCAGGAGGGAATCTAACATAATTACTTATAAAATCATAATTATAATGTTAAATAAGCTGGAATTTAACATCTTTCGGTGGTTATTTTAGCGTGGTCTTAAAACTTGACATTCCTCATTTCTAAGGGCCACGAATGTTGCGCAAATAAATTATAAAAATAAAATTAAAAAAAAAAAAGAGAAAAATTGTAATTTGTCTATTTTCAGAAATGAAATTTGGAAACGAAATACTAAAAATAATAATTATTTAATTAACAGAGACAAAATTCATCCAGTAATTTATTTTCCTGGGGGGAAGGCAGCGAAAAAATATATTTAAAGGGCCACTCAAACTATTTCGTCTAGAGAACATCAAAATCTAACGATAGTTCTACCAATTTGTTTTTGTTTTTTTGTTTTGTAGAATTTTTTTTTAATAATACTTTTTGCTACCAATTTGTACCCACTCTAGTTAGTTATTTCATTTTATTTTTCGTAATATCTGTTTTGCTATCCGTTTCCCCCCGTAAATTTCTGAAACTTTTTAATCGGCGTAACTTAGAGATAAAAAAAAAAAAAAAAATTGAAAGTGCAATAGCTTGCACCGTTACTTTGTGTCAACATTAACGGCATAGTACATGTTATATAATAAAATGGGAGAAAAAGATGTAATAAATATTTAATATAGTTCTCACATGTCTAATTCGAAATCATTTAGTCTAAATTACGTATGGAATAGTAAAACAATTCCTAATTCGAACATTCTAACCTAAAGATGGTAAAAAGTCCGGAATTTAAAATAATTTGGATGTTTTCTAATTAAATGAGTGTATTCAAATCTAAATCGTACATTCTCTAATCCCTAATGGGTTCGCTTCCTTTTTATATATCTTTCATAATTAGCTGCTTTGAAAATGTGCACCCACCGAGATAACGGAATTCCTTATTCAGGTCGATTATACGAACGACGCACAAAACCAACTGAAAAGATCCTTCCCTTTCTAAAAATAGAATCTAATGCCGCTGGATTAATATCGTCTGACAGAAGTTGCGACATGCTGCTGCAAAATCAACTTTTTTACTTTTTCAAATAAAATTTTCGTTGAAATTGCAATTTAAGTTATTTAATGAAAGAACCAATACAGTTAAATGAAGCTGAATTTATTCAGAAGAGTTATCGGCTTTCTAATTTTATAGTTCCTGTTAGTAAAGTATTGATATTAAGTTTTCTACTATAAAAGAATTTCTCTAAACAGAAAATACGCATTATTAAATTAATGATTTGAAATAATATCCATTTTTGAATGAAAATATGATTGCATATATAAAGTGGAAAGTTTGCATGTTTTCCTAAGTAATTCTTCAGTTATTAAACAACTTTAACTCAATCTGTCCGAGCACCTCTCGATTTATCAGGGTTTCATTTTAACAACCACAGTAAGAATGCCAATTTAGACGACGAGGACAGCACCTGATCTTTACTCCTCTCTCCAAACTTCCAATCCACAACCAACGAAACAAATTTCAGCCACAACAAATTTCCCGTGCGTCTTGCTGCGTATTATGCCGGATGTTAAGTCGGCTGCCAAGATAGTACTCACAACTCTCAGATCTTCACCGATGGATTGAATGATGCCTTTACCGTTTTACACTACCTGAGTGCATCACTAATCATCATTGTACCCTAAATGTGTAATGATTCGTAAGACATGAATGCGTAATCATCAAAATAAACACGTTAATAAATGCAATGTATCCGCTGAAGCTCATAAGCCATTATGCACATTACCAAACATTGAAAAATATATTAAGTGGCATTATGTAAATTCCCTTAAGTGTAAAATAAATAAATATCATTATAAGAATCGTTTCTGTTGTTCCAGAAAAGATCTTATTTTTATTTTAACAAGTGCTGAGTAGAAAATGTGCAAATTATCTTGGTAGTTTGAAGATTATCAAGATAATTTGAGAAATGAAGCATTTTATTTATTTATTTGGCACTGCAACGGATCACCCTTGTTAATCTCCCTATCATCTTGATAATCGCTAACTTAGCTAACTGATTTCTACGTTAAAACGAAAACATACGTGTTACATACACTCCAACTCCACACTTAAGCTCATCTTGCTGTCTGCTTCTGTCTTCTCAAGAACCACAAAAAATGTGACGTGATCGAGCACAAAGAAAGGTATATTTGTGCTCGATTGCGTCAGTTAGTTACCAAATTCAATTCACTACAAAATAATAATTTCTTTTCTTATGTTTCCCACGCATGCGCAGTATAAAAGAACTTCTTTAAATTTTCACATCTTGAGCAATTTTAAGGACTTTTTTTTCAAGTATTAAAATAATAATTTTGTTTTTTATTAAAAATAGATTTTAAAATTTTGTTTGATTTTATGGAACAATTTTAAAGCTAGAGCAAAAGACGTACGACATTAGAGCTTTTTTTTTATTAAAATGTTCTTATCTTTAAAAATATTTAAGCTAAGTTTATGAAATTTTATGCAATCATTGCAAATAACAGCCAAAGCATTCGAAACAAGCCACAAGCTTATTGCTATATTTTCTGGCATAGGGTATTGAAAAATATTTGTTTTGGTTTGTAATTTATTGCTGGCCACTCAAACCTCTTAAAGCTCTAAAATTTAATGAAAAGTATGAAAAACTGCGTGATCTAAACAGCCCTAAAGTTCTAAAATAATCTTTATGTATTTCGTGAGTTATTTTTAAAAAAAGTCACAAATTGAAAGTATCTCTTCTATTTTGATAAGGACATATGTATGATGACAATTAAAAACTCTAAAAAATGATATTTAGCTTCCAATATTTTAGAATTGAAATTTTTATACGTGAAAAAGAGAAGACACGAAATGTGAATTGTAAGAGACGAAACAAAAAATATTTAGTAATAAAATCGAAGAAATATAAGTGAAAATGTATCGAAGCATAATTAATCAGTATGAGGAAAATAATAAGAGTAATAAGATATGAAATATTATATACGAGAGAGAAAAAATATGAGTAAAAAGAGTCGAAACTAGAAATGTTATTAATAAGAAACAATAAAAGAAATGTGGGTAATAAGAGAGGAGACAAGAAATATGAGCTTTAAGAGTAGAGACGAGAATATGAACTATAAGAACAGAGGCATGATATACTTACTACCGTTTATTTGATGATAAAACTTTGTTTAAAAAATTATGAAGATGGTATTAAAATTCTAAGTTTCGAAAGCTCAAAAATAGGCGCCCATTATCACGATTCGCCAGACGTGAATGAGGAAAACAAATGTGAAATGA
This sequence comes from Parasteatoda lunata, assembly GCA_949128135.1. Lineage (NCBI taxonomy): Eukaryota > Metazoa > Arthropoda > Arachnida > Araneae > Theridiidae > Parasteatoda > Parasteatoda lunata. The sequence goes on along the minus strand of OX421974.1, from coordinate 103,806,846 downwards.
AACAAAAAAATTTAAAGTTGTTAACGAAAAAATAGAAAATAGAGCTGAGAAAAAAAAAAAAAAAAAAAAACAAACTAGAAAGCCATAGAAGCCGAGATTGAAACGGAAAAATGAAAATAAAGGATGATGAATAAATCAAAATTAGAAGTGCGGGAATTCGGCAAATCAACGCAAAATGCATTTCCGCACGATACTGAGAGGTTGTGAGGAATTCATTGCGTTAATTTTACCAGCGTTTATTATTTATTACCCGAGAAAGCGTTAATAAAATAAATCTTTTGCTTTTCGTTTTCTTTCTTTTTTATACCATTATTATTATTATGTATTTTATATTAAAATTTTCGACTATTGTTGCATGTTTTATTTTTATCAATGGTGTATTAGACTCAGGGTCTTTAGAAGCGATGAATTTTTGGGCTTAAGAGCCCCATTTAAATAATTGCCAAAAAATCTGACTTGTTTTCTAATTCTACAATTTTAATATTAATATAATTAGAAATGTGGAGTCCACTGCCCTCAAGAGAATTTCCATAGTCCTAGGTTATTGCATTTATCAAATAATTGAAAGAAAAAAAAAATGAATTTTTGAATTTTCGATTTCAAACTCAGAAGTAATTTTTTGAAAAAATTAGAAAATTATTAATAATATTAAAAAAATTTTTTTTTAAATATTAATCTCACTAGCTTTACAAGAGTTTTCGTAAAAGTTTAGTCCATAAGAATTAACTTTAATATTAATAAAGAAGTTAAACTAAAAATCAAAAACATATCTATTAAATATAACTATTATATCGCCATTTAAAAAAAAATAAATTATTTTAAACAAGTTTCGTAACTTGCTGCATTTTCTTAAGATTTTAATTATAGCTATTGAAACAAACTGCGTTTCATAAATTATCAATCATATGATAATAAAGGCTAACAGAGAGGGCTGTAAATAATGAACTTTTATATTTATTTACTTCCACTTTCACTTGCACTTTGTTTTAATCTTCTAGTTTCATTCTAAAGGCAGCTCTAATTACACAGAACCATGCTTTTAAGATTAGCTTAACAATGAAAAATAAATTATTCTTAAAAATATGTTATCTACTAATAACAATGACGCGTTATACAATCCTTTGAAAAAGGTGATTTCTAAGTTAATTACTTGTATGCAACAACAAAAAATTTTGAGTAGAACAACCATTAAAAATGAGGATAAATGTTAGAAATTTTTCTAGCAAATCGTTTTCGTTGTTATATATCTTTATAGTAAAGTAAACAACGTAAAAATACAACGGGTAAAAAAAGAAATTTTCTGCCATGTCATTAATATTTATAATCCTAAAATGTGTATTCTTAAGAAATTAAGTTAACATTTTGGATAGTCATCAAACATGAAAGCAAAAATATTTTTTAATAATGACATATATAATATACATTTTGTAACGATTATTAAAAACTTCTAATTTATTTAAAGCTTTTTTTAATGTAGTTGTGTAATGAGTTTAATATTCGCGTTTTTTTTTTCCTTTATTCTTTGTTACTAAGTTACAAATGTGCTTAACAAATGTGTTTTGTTACAGATACATCATAAATTAACTATCAATGTTTCGACCAACTTAACTATTGCCTAAAACAAATTTATAACAGAAAATTTCTTGTAATTACAAACGAGGTTCGGTCAATATTTTCAATGAAATAGGTGGTAATTATCTATCTTATATATAAAAAGAAATAACTGTGGATATAATCACATAACTGATTAAAAAATTTTCTTCTTTAAAGTTCGGAATGAAAAGTTAAAAGCGAATAGTTCATTTAAACAAATTGTTCTGTATTTCTTTTTAATTACGTTAATTTAATTTACCACTAATATATAAACGTAATAATTAGGAGCTCGATTTTAGTCTTATTAAGAATTAACACAGAAGAGAGATGCGTTTCACCAACGAATATCGACTAAAAATGAGTTGCTCATTGACCCACCTAAATTTTTTATTTTACTCTTAAATACGTCCCCTGTTTTTACTTATTTTGTTACTCACCCTTTTTTTATTATTTTCTCACTTTATATTTCTCACTTTATATTTTTATACATTTTACGAGTTTAAGGTATATAAAAGACTTAAAACTGTTGTTTTTCCAAATACTAAAATTTGTATTTGTATATATATAGGAAAATTTTATTAATTAATTGTTCCAATTGTAATTTCCAAGTAGCATTACTGACTTGTTCATAATCAAATCGTATTGCATATAAATTGAATGAAATGATTTACAATGCATCAAAGGTTTAACAGAGTGTATATGCTGTGTACGTATATTTTTTAAAACTTTATTTTAAAAAGAGTATCAACATACTTACAAAGCAAGACTAATATGAATACTAAGTATCCAATGAGCGAGCAAAGCGAACTCAGATTGGTTCGCAATTGTTAAAGCAGATCGAGCTTCCGTGTGAGGGTCACTAGTTAATAATAGTTACCGGTTTTATTATTAATAATTATTAGTTAATATTATTAATTAACTTCATTGGTGATGAATATAATAATCGGTAAATAATATGGATTTTTTATCACGTCTGAAACAAGACGTAATGAGGCAATAAATACCGTTTTTTTTCCAAATGAAAATTAAAGGTAAAATTTCCCTGCGCTCTACTTCAATATTTAAGACTAAAGCAATATTGGGAACTTTTTTTAACTGCAACATTTGAGTATTTGGAAACAATTGCCTAGAAATGATTGACTAGAAAAAGAAAGAAAATCGATTGATAAACGAAAATTAAACAATTACCTAACATTTTTGTGTAACTCTTTCATATACAGGTAGATGTGTGCTGTGATGGACCGTAAACATTATAAAATCTTCGCTTTATGATTTAGGGAAGTAAATTCGGAAATGGCCCGAAAAAGATCTTAATCAAAACGTGATTGGAAATTCTAAAAAGAGGGCAAAATTTATTCTTTTGATGACGCCATCATATACCGCAGACGATTACGAACTAGAAGGAAAAAAAATTGTAACTTTCTTTAGGAGTAAGATGATATCAGTTAAATGGAGCGAATAACAATGGTTCCTGAGATAGTCGGAAAAGAGGATAGAACAAATATATAAAAATAAAAAGAGATGTAAAACATAGTATGTTTTTTTCCTCGTTTGATGTACCGAATTATTTCTTAAGAAATGGTCGTTCTTTTTTATTATTCAACATAACATCTAAGCAGAATGCTAAAAAAAAAAAGAAGAAAAAGTATTTATGTTTTTATTTTATAATTGTATTTAAACGTATTAGAGCTCAATCTATAAGGTTCATAACCCTAACCAGAGATATGTTAATTGATTTGTGCTGACGATGTTTTAAGATACAAAAACGTACAGAATCAGATACAAAAACGTACTTTTTCCGAATAAGAGTGCCTTTATTTTCTACGGATTTTGATTCTCGACTCTTAAAACTAAAAGATAGGAGTACCCACAATTTTCTAAAAAATAGGGTCCCAATAGTTTGGCTAGGAGAGCAGTCGAAAAATTTAAGTCTTCATAATCTAAATCTAATTTTTTTCCTATTTCGCTACAACTCGAAAACTTTTTAAGCGAACGGAAAATCTTTGTACACAATTTCTAATTTATTATAATTAATTGTCAAGTTAACGTTCCATGTATTGTTTATGCAGGTGACGTTACGTTATGTTTGTTACGTTCTGTACAAACCAAAGATAATTTATTTGAAAAAAAAATTATATTTGTTTATTTAATAATAGTCGAAATTCTTTTTAGTTGTAAGGAATTCAATTTTTTCAATCATTTTAATGATTTAATTTTATATGGCAAAATACAAAATTTAAATGAAATCGGTTCCACAATTTCTCAGTAATCAAATTCTAAAAAATAAGAACATTTAAAATTTGATTACTCGAGTTTATTCAACCGATATCGTTCAAATTTTGTATTTTGTTGTTTAACGTATTTTAAACTCATATCAAAATTCGTATACATTAGAACTCAAAAATACTAGATTTTATTAAATACAATAATAAAGATTAATAAACCTTAGCTAAAAATTATTTTTTTGTAGTTCTCGAAATGTAAGAAATGCCAATAAAGTAAAATTAACATTAACATCTTTCTAGCATTCTTTTTGTCCTTTTTCTTTATGGTCGAGAAAATAAATCAAGTTTTTTTTTCCTTAAAAAAAAGTTTTAAGAAAGAATTAAGGATGAACCAAATACATTTAAATTAAAAAATCCCTGACCCTGGAGGAAAGAGTTTTGTGGTTTTATGCAAAGTGTCGCGCAAGGATCCGCCAATTTATGCACTTAATGATAAGAAAAAAGCCTGAGAGAAAATAATTTGGTGGCTTGAGGTCCTGAAATTGGACAAAAAAAAAAAAAAAAAAAAAAAAAAGCCTGACAGATGGTAACTCTGAAATTGATGTAATTATTATTCTTTTGTTCGGCATCTTAAAGCGTAATTTGATGTACATGTAGGTCATTCAGACATGAAGAGTACAAATAGTACTGCAAAGTGGAATATAACTTATCAAGAAAAATAAATAAATAAATTACCAGTAAAACAAAATCTTATTACGAAAAATGCAATATATATATATATATATATATATATCTTATATTTTTAATATTTTATAATTACATTTGCAATATTACAAAAAAATGAATTAAAAATAAATTGCATTTAAAAATGTAATCGAAAGGAATTAACTTAACTTTGTTAAAAAAATAATTTAAGTAAAATCCAGGAGGGAAGATCTAACGCGTCAAAGGAGTGAAATTTTTTGAATTAATTGATGACATGCGATGAGGTCACAAGAACTTTCATTAACTGTTCCAAAAAAATTAATAACAAAATAAAATGTTGGTTTTGCTCCAAAAAATAATTTATCAGATTTCTTCTCGCGAGAAAAACTGCAACCTTAACTACGCTCTGCCTCACTTTCCTTTATTTATCGAATAATAATAACTGACTTGTAAGCCGCGATCGATTTTCAATAAATTATAATTCCAGTTTTGGCAACCAACTCCGTTCTTCAAATAAAATAAAAAAATTAAAAAAAAAAAAAAAAAGATAAGGACACCACATTAAGGTGTCGACAACAACCTCAAACTTATAAAGAAACCAATAGTTAACTAATTAAATATCGTCTGAACTTTCATCTTTCAAAAGTTGTAGAGAAGTAAAATAATGTTGAACGAATTATAAATGGAATTCGTTTTGTCATCCTTCGTTTTCTAAAGGTGAAAAGAATGGCAGATGTATGAAGAACGCCTATTGGTTATTATCAGACACTGTGTCATCAATGTCGGAAGAGAATAAACATTGAAATGATAGAATATTATCCCTTGTGACCTGATCGAGAGGCTGTCTATGGGCGTTGTTGTAGCTCTAGGCAAGGATAGTTACATCCCGATGAGATGAGTCGGTCACCAGTTGTTTGTTGTGTTCCAAAAATACAATATGTAATGCGATTCCTTTGATTTTCAAGTTCAATTTTACGAGTCGGTGTAGCGAGGGTATTTATTTATAAATTTTCAATTTATTTTGATTGAATTTCAAAAAAGTAAGATACTTAAAATTTCACCGATTTCACTCAAATTTTTTATTTTGCCTTATAAAATTACATTCTTTAAAAGGATGCTAAAAATTGTATACCGTGCTATTCAAAGTTTTGACCATTCTTAAATAAAATAATACAAAACAATTAATATTTACCAAAAGTTATTTTTTCGCTTGGAATTATGTTTGGATAAGCGAATTTCGTAATTGTGTGCAAAAATTTCTCAATTCGTTTGAAAAGTTTTTGAAATATAGCGAAATACGCAAAAGTAAAATTAACATTAAGGGGTCCATACTTTGGGGCGCTCTCTTGACCAAACTATGGGGAACATATTTCCCAGTTTGCGATCACCCCCTATATTTTGGGAGTTAGAAATCCAAATTCGTTGAAAAAAAGGTATGTATATTCAAAGAAAGTGAGTTTCTGTGTCTGTTTTCGTAACATAAAATATCATCTGCACTTATTAATTAGAATATTTGATGTCACCCCTCCCGAGCCATTAAGATTGACTTCCATAACGTGAAAATCCGATCATTAGACAAAAAAAATCAAATGGTCAACATGGTCTTTATTATTATTTTTTTTGTCCACTGTACGTTTGATTCAAGACTACGTGCAGTGGGAACTGTGTAAGTTCAGTAGTTACTATCTCTCGATTTTTAAACACTGAACAAGGTTAAAACAACTTTTTTTTTTAATATCCTGAACTAATAAATTAGTTGCCGGCAAAACTGAGTTGCTACGTAAGATTTCCTACAAATACGCAACATATTTGAGAAACGCATACAGACTAAAGAAATAATCAAATTGTTTCCTGGGTAATTTATAATTGTCAAGATACATTGATATATTAATTTCAATCTAAAACGAATTTGACCGATGCTCTTAGCAAAGCAATGGATTGCAACTCACTATTAGGCATTGTATGTTCGATGCCTTATAGAAATCGGAGCTACGAACAACTTTTCTTCCTTTTTGTTAATTTTGTAACTGCTTATTGACGTGTACAGTACGTCGTTGTTGGTTTTGTAATAAAAGCATCTTGACGTGCGTGGGACGTTATTCCAGCGCAAGATGTTAAGTTAGTTATCCAATCATAAAAATGCATTACAATAACTTACAGTCATGGCCAACACCTTGCATTTTACTAGAGCTCTGCTTTTTCTCTTCATTAAAATACGTAATTTGTTCCCGATCAGGCGATGTGGCTGGCTGGTTGTCACCTAAGCTTTTTTTTTCTTTTCCAAATTCTGCCACCATGCAGTTTTTCAGCCACTACAGTACAATGAATCTTACTCCAGAATAAATCTTACTTATCCAATAAAAAAAATTAATCCTACTCCATACGCACCACAATTGGCTCTAGTCAAGTTTTCGGAAATAAACTCTCGACATCCAGCTATTAACTAGAAATTCAGACTCCACTGAATAACACAATCAGGAATAACTTTTTACATCAATAATATTTCAATTGGATATCTTCAAGTATCGTCATCATAGGCAAATCGATACATTTGTCAATTTCGAAGTCAATCAGGTTCGACACACACATGTGACGTCGTTCACAGTTATCCAATTAAATCTGATTTAAATAATTTATTTAGGCATAATCACGTCACTTAATCTCGAGTCACAAGTACCCAATTTCTGTACATTACCTTAGATGCAATGCTACATTTTATTAAAAATGCTTATTCCTTGTTATTAAGTGAAATTCTCAAGTCATTCGCTTCCTAATTATCAGGTACATAAAAGTTATGCAACTCGAAGGCAGCGCAAATAAAGATTTCGTGTTTGGACATTTGCTTACAGAACCAAAACTTATGTAATGCCAAAAGGTTCTTTACACCAAATTTTCGTATCCATTATAAACTTTTAAAACTATTACGTGTTAATTAAATCGGAGAAAGGCGGCATAGAATGAATTTGTCAATAACGAGTGTGGAATACTTGATTGAAATAAAAATTCTTAGATGTTAATGAAGTAGAGAAAATATGGCGTAGAATAATGTCGTCAAAAAAATTGTCAAAACATGTTTTAAACTAAATTTAATCCAAAGAGGCATCCATTTCTAAATTAATTGTCTTAGTCTGTTGTCCTCTTGACAGATTCCACAGAAATATGTAATTGTTTCCATCACGACACTTAATAACATGCAGTTCAGAAAACTCATTAAGTAAAAATTTTACTCTAAACCTTAATTTAATATCTTGATAGATATCGCTTAAAATGGAATCCCGCTCTTTGCTTCATTTCACTTCTTCGTTAGATGTTTGAAGTGATATGAATAGTTAAGGTTCTCTTTTCCATGTGACACAAAGGATCATTAAAATATGTCACCTAAAACGAAGCTTTCAAACTGCATTTCAATTGAACGCCCTTTTCATAGTCACGCAAGGTGTCACTTAATCTTAAAATTCCAACTGTTTCATCCAAATTTACAAAATCTTCTGCCAGAACATTATGCTTTTGACAAATGTGACGTCAACCACCCACTAAACTTAGACGAAAAGGGAGGCGATTGTGAACGTCTTTTTATTTTTGTCGTCAGAATTTTTTTTTTCCCCTTTTCGCTAATCATTAAAACTACATCATAGAGGTTAATGCGAGATTAATGACTTTCTACAAACGCTTTTAGTTTCACCCATTAGTGCGAATGGTTTAATGCATTGAGAGCTTTACTTACTCTGATTTTATTAGTATTCAGATTCAAGAAACTGCATTTTCAGTTAGGAAATAGTAATGGTTTTCCATTGATGCTTCGAGAATCATATTTTCTTTTATTAATAAATAAGCAAAATTTAAATTTCATCTAGTATTTATATCATCTAGTATTTAGTAAATGAAATAGAATAAAAATACTTATTTATATTGGTAGTAAAACTTTCAGCTGGAGATTTTAAATTAAGGCAGTTTTTCTCACGTTGGTGTCACAAACAGACGTTACTAATTTTGTAAAGACTGTACAAGATGTGAAGACTTGTATAGTTACAAGATGTACAGTGTGCGTGCCAAAAAAGGGACCACTCTGAATAATTTTTGACTTAATGATCGGTTCTTATCATGTTCTTGTCGTGTATTTAAAAATCGATTTCTCAGGAACTATTCACCAAATTTTGCTCAAATTTTGAAATTCGCCATGTAAAATTAAATATACTTTAAAATGGTGTAAAAAAAGTTCCATAACTTACAATTGAAATTTTTTCCACTTAAATAAAATAATAAAAAATAATAAATATTTACTAATGTTTATTTTTTTGCTTGGAATTATCTTCGGATAAAAGAATTTTTTTATTGTATGCATTTGCTTTAAAAGTGTTGTTGTATCGCAAAAAGTATAATTAACATTTACTTACTATCACCAAACTATTAGGATCATATTTCCCAGATTGCGGCTACCCCCCTAAATTTTGGGGATCAGAAATCTAAATCAGTGGGAAAAAAAGGTATGTTTATTCACAGAAAGTGCGTTTATGTGTCTGATTTCGTAACTTAAAATAAATATCGTCTGCACTAGGCAACTAGCATATTTTAGGTCACCCCTTCGAACCATTAAGATGGAGTCTAAGAACGAGATGAACGAGAACGAGATCCGATCATTAGATCAAAAGTTAAGACATACATACCCCTATTGCGAGGGGTATTAATATTTTCTTAGAAAGTACAGCCATTCTTTTGGCCTTAGAGTCACGCGAAATTAATGAGAATGATTGAATGCTTTGTAACATATTGAATTTTTGTGCGGAAACATATAGCGCAAGATTTCGACACAGTCTAATGTGGAATAATTTATTTTATATCAATTAGTAGGTTGGTATTATATACTATGTCGGTATTATATACTATTATACCTATATCGCCCCTTTTACTTAAAAATTGGAATAATTAAGTTTATAAACGATGTTTGATTTAAAGAAAAAAATGTAGCAGTATTATTAGTTATTAATATAGCAGTTAAATAAGATTTTTAGGAGAAAATGACAGCTTTATGTAAGTACTTTTAAACGGCATTTGTTCCATTTTACTGTTTTCTTAGTATTAATGTGTTTTTACAGGATAAATAGATTTATAGCAGCGTGAAAAGCCAAAATATTATATAAAAAAAGCAAGGCCAAGACTTCTCTTCGAACTGAAGTGCTTTAAATGTTCCAAATCTTAGTAAAGAAATCAAAGCTTAAGCCTTTTTCAATTTCTTCAAGCATTGCGAATGTCATTTTAGACATTTAAGCGAGTGGAAAATTGTAACTTTTGAAAAGGTTGAAATTCAAAACTAAAAATAGTAACAGAAAAGATTTAATAATAAAACTGCCGGGAAAATCTTTTTCTTCTTTTTATCAAGTTTTTATCATGGTAAATGAATCCCGGCAGTTACAAGACATCTCTATTTTGTTTCTTATTCAAAATAAAAACTTTTTTGTCGAAGGTTTTCGACGATATTTCAAAATATTTTCAAGTGTAGATGCCATACGTGGGGGAGTCAATAAATAACCATATAATCGATACTTTTTCCTTGATCTCAGAGTACCTTGATCTACATTGTTTGTATCTTACCATTATTTTGTACTAGCTGTACCCTGCGTGCGTTGCAACGCTTTCAGTTTGAATTTTAATTTTGTATTTAAATGTGTAAATAAGATTTGCGGTTATGATTTGAAATGAGAATTTTATTTAATGGTGAAAAAAACCAGTGATAGTCTCAACAGTTAATTCTATAGGATATCGTTAGTGCATTTTCAAACAGACATGTATGGTGATGCACGCGGACAATGAAACATATTTTGGCTGATGATCTGAAAAAAGTTTGAATCAATGGCGACATCAGGTATTTCTGTTGATATGAGCTGGCCAATTTGTCATGGTGTGATTTTTTCAATAAGCCAAATCATGTGGCAATTCTCTTTCTTTTTTTTTCTTTTTTTTTTTTTTGCCATTACATAAAATACATCAAACACCGTGTCTCTCCAAAAACGTGAAGCTTCGCAATAAAACCAAGCATAGAGCTTAATATTTGTTTTAACTCACGTGCGGTAATGCATCATGAAGATCTGATGATGTTTGCCTAGTATACAAAAGATCTTTAATTTTACCTCAAGCAGGATTGCATGTGAATGTAATGAATAACTCTGGCTGCTCATATGCGCACCGATACTTGTAGCACCGAATGAAGTCATTTGGAAACAGGAATGTACCGGCATTTTTTCGCCAAGAAAAGTTTCTATTATCTTGCTTGACCAACACCTCCTAGAAAGAGTAGGCCTCAGCACGGGATACCAAAAATATCCTTTAGTAGTCCAAACGTAATGACATATTTCGTATTTTCAACCATTGTGCAGCTTAGTACCCTAAACGTAGAGACATCTTTCTTATTTTTCAACAACTGCGCAGTTAACTTCGTCATATCGGACTACTAAATTTATCCGTGCTGAGGCCTTCCTTCTTCTAGGAGGTGTTGGCTTGACCCGATAACAACGTTGATAATAGCTCGGCGGGCGACGTTAAATCGGGTAGTTTCACTTTGCCTCCAGAAGAGCAAACTCCAGCTGTTTCATTCTTAAATTTTAGAGCACTACAAAACATACATAATTGATCCATTTTTCCGATGATGACGCTTAGGTGAAGACTATAGTTGGTTGTCGGTTCATAGTGAAATGTACTAAGATTTAAATCAGAGTATTGGCAGCGAAGTGCGTTCTTGATTGATTTTCCTTCCTGCATCCCGTTGCTCTGATGTTTCCGATGAACGGGCTTCAGTAGTGCGTTCTCGATCGGATTTCATTCTTGCTTCCCGTTGCTCTGATGTTTCCGATGAACGGGCTTGAGTAGTGCGTTCTCGATCGGATTTCATTCTTGCTTCCCGTTGGTCTGATGTTTCCGACGAACGGGCTTGAGTAGTGCGTAGTTGATTTGTTAACAGTCTTCTTTCCCGTTGCTCTGATGTTTCTAACGAACGGGCTTGAGTAGTACGTAGTTGATTCGTTAACAGTCTTCTTTCCTGTTGCTCTGATTTTTCCAACGAACGGGCTTGAGTAGTGCGTAGTTGATTTGTTAACAGTCTTCTTTCCTGTTGCTCAGACTTTTCTAAGGAACGGGCTAAAGCATTGTGCGCTCGATTAGTTTCAAGTCTTTTTTCCCGTTGCACCGATGTTTCTGAAACATGTAGTTCTCTTTTTGCGTGCTTGAGATGTTGATCGACTAAGAGCGATTCGTTTAGGCGGCATATTTTTGCAAATATTCTCTTTCAAACAAAAAGAAATGTAAAAGTTGACAGTGGTCACAAATTATCTAAATTGAAAATTCACATATTTATTTTAAATAATAAAAAAAAACAATAAAAATGAAAAAAATTAAGTAAGAAATATAATAATGATAAAATTTAAAACAAAAATCTATTTTTTAAATGAAAGAAATAAAATGAATGTGAATTCGTAAACTTCGTAATAATAAACAATCTAATAGTTTTCAAATGACAACTGTCAGCAACGAAACCTTTAAAAACTATATTTAATTGTGTTAACCCAAAATTGCATACTAAATATAAATAATTACTGAAAACGTGTAATTTGAATGAAATTTGCTTTTTCCTTTATTTTCATTAAACAGTTTTCACAATTCGCGATCGCAACACTCGATACGCCACATAGCGGGAGACTGTAAATATCGGGCATTAGTTCCCACATAACCATTGGCAATGACGGACGCCATTTTCTTAGCATCAAAAAAGAACCAAAATTTCCCTAAAGAAAAGGTAAAACTTCTTGAAAAACTAATCAGAACATGCCAAACATTGAAGCAGAACACGCCAAGCATTTGAAGAACAACTTCTCAATAATTTTTACCTTTCTATTACCAACAACATAACATGATTTCATGATCACTTGCTGTTACAGATCTGTGTATTGCGGTAAAATAATTTTTCTCTCTTCAATTCATTACAAGTTAAAATGAAGTCAACATTGCTTTCGTCATTCCAATGAATAAATGTGTTCCAATGAATTCCATACAGAACTGTAATAGTTATAGAATATTCTTTTTCTTCATAGAATAGTATATATTTCTGTATCTACATAATTCAGAAAACAACAATAAAGAATTATCCGAATTACTTGAAAAAGTATCTTTTGTGCTGATTATAAATAAATTTTTTATCGTTTTCTTGGTAAGTGTTTTTTAGTTTTGAAAGAATTTCAACTAGAATTCAGCTATTCTGTTTTTAAGCTACATATTAAAATTCATATCGAGATCTTACAATTATAAAATTTTGATGTGTGGTATGTTACCTAAAAGTAATGAAGGGATAAACTATGTATATATTATTTGAGAATAAAGTTTTCAAACAAAGAACATATCATTTTGGAATTCTCCGTACTTATAAATCAGGTAAGTGTTATGATTTTTATAATAAAAAATTTGCTTGTAAATAATTTCTTTTCTTACTTGATGATCGTTCTCCACAAAATGTTTTTTTTACGTCTGATTAAATACTATAAGAATTAAAAAAAAGAAACAATACAAAAGTTTTTATTGAAAAATGAGGAATTTTTAAAATCGTTTTTATCCTAAGAATTCTTTATTTTACGTTTTTTAGTTTATAATTTTTTGATAAAATTGTTGTCAAAATACTTTTTTTGAAAAATTAAATGGTATTAAATTATGTGTTTATGTATACTTCTTGCATATTCTAATATTTGAAGTTATATGATTCAGAAAAGTATGGAAGAAAATTTCGGTACTTACGTATTAACCACAGCTACAGATTTGGCAGTTTTTTAAGTGCCGCTAATCTACACTTAAAATTTTTGGAAAAAATCTTAAAATGAAACACTTTGTTTAAAATCAAAGTAGTCAATCGGATTTCGGTGGAAAATGGGCCGATATAGAGTTTAGCATAGATTCAAAACAAACTTTTCTCTCACCTGATTCTATAGCCATTATGAACTCTAATAAATAAGTTTCAAAAAGAAATAACATTTCCAAAACGGACGATTACTAAGATAAAGTTTCATGTTATGGACATTGGTACATTTTCGTTATATTTCACTCCATAAAATATTTCGCTCCTAAAAAAATAAAAATGCATCTTGTTTTGTTTTTGGCAAGTCCCAAAGACGCATTTTCGTAACACTAAAAAATGGCGACAAAAAAAAGAACGGTCCTTTTTTTTTGTTTGTTTGTTTCGTAAGCATTCTTTATTTTACGTTAAAATTTTAATGGGCCTTTCATGTTATACCATTAAATTTAGTAAAACTATTTCTCAGGCATTAGGTTTGAACTCTTATAAGAATATACCTATTTTTTTCTCTTTATTTACAAATATTTTTCCGATGTGTTCTGGATGTTCCTTCTCTAAAAAAATAGAGATACCATTTTGTTTTCGTTTGCATAAGAAAAAAAAAACATTTTTCTTTTTTAAATTTAATCAGCCACAATAAAGATGGAACGTTACAATGCTACATTAAAGAGGTCTCCAGTGTAACTGAATGACTGTTCATATGGAAATCGCAGGGATTCGGCACATACAACAACGCCCCCTATAGTTCGTTGCGATCGCGAATACTAAATCCGTGATACGACCAATAATTACGAAATCTATTCTCGTTGATTTTACGCACTTGTGCTCACCTGACATAAAGAAACTTGCGTGAGTTATAATTAAATATTAAAGTATATGTAATTTACTTTTCTAAAAGAATAGAGCTATAAGATAGAAAGTATCACTGTTGTTATCTTCAAGATATTTAAAAACTGAATCGTTTATAGCAAAATTTAAAACAATGGCTAACTTTTAACCAATCAGAAAATTCCATTTCGACTTTCGCTGATATCGCTGGAACGGTTTGTCGCAAAATGTTCTAATGTCGACAGAAACCTTCCTCGTGCTTTGAACTATCTGTATGCCAAGTTTCATAGCTTTCTGTCGGATGGTTTAGGAGTCTATAGGGGACAGACAGACAGACAGACAGACAGACAGACAGACAGACAGACAGACAGACACACATTCACTTTTATATATATAGATTCACGCTCTTAAATTTTTACAGATCTCTTACCCAGATATAAATATGATATAGATATGACGCATTTCACTATTTAATTTTTTTTAAACGAATTTTTTAATAGGTTTTTGAGAGATGATTTTGATTAGTAGAAGTTGAATAGGTTTAAAAAAATATGCATTTTTCGTAAAAATATCAGAAAGCCATACTGCAGCAGTACGGCATTTTTTTTATTTATTTATTTATTTATTTATTTTGAAAATAAATCACTTCTTGAAAATTTGGTAAAAGGATAAGATAACGAAAACTGTAAGATAGTTCAAGGTTATTAAAAAACATGTGTTAAGTGAAGAAACAACGCAGTCTTAATTCATTTCTCACCAATATTTCGAGCTTTGTTGTGTTATTTCGTGGTCACGTTAATTTTCGGTTTTGGTGATTGGAATCGGCTGCTAAGATGAAGACCGATATAATGTTCTTTTTTACTTTGAAGTTTTTTAAAGATTAAGGATGGTTAATGACCCACAATCAAACCCGCTTTGAAGAATGAAATTGAGTGCTGCATTATTGATATTTAACCCTATATAAGCAAAACGGTCATCGAAAAGAATGACACCGTAAGTGACTCCCCTATTACCTGATATTATACTTTTTGCATAACCGTATACTACATTGTTTATAAAACAATGGAAAATTCACAACTTTTTATTAACTATTAAACACCCGTAATTTCCATCAAAATCACTTTTTGCATGAATTTTGGGACATCCTATATAATATTGTCTGCGAGTTAAGAATAAAAGTCAATTTTTAAAATCCATTATTGTATAAATTAAAATAGTTTTTTTTATTCTGCCATCACGCACCTGCTTTATATAATTTATTAAGTTTTTTTCTTTTCTTTTTTTTTCTCTGGTCCTCGAATAACAATATCAATGTTTCAAACAAAAACATACACCGGAAGATTCGTCTAATAAAAACGAACCCTCAGCGCCTTTGCCCTATGCAGAGACCACTTCATCTCAAGTGCTTTGGTATTCTGTCTCAGGATTCGTTCGCTAGAGATGTCAAGGGACAATAAGAGGCTATTTCTTTTTGTTTATTTTCGTACACAAGGACTGGAGCAGAGAATCCTCAAGTGGATTGATATTTTTTCCCCTCGAGGCAATAGAAGTTTGCCTTCTGTCTTCTTTCATCATCGTCCTTTTTTTTCCTCTTCGTTTTCAGAGAAATAACTGTTTTAATAACTCTTGTTAGCGATTATTATATTTTGAATGATGAAATTAGTTAAGGATAAAATTAGTTAAGGGTAAGATGCATTAATCTATCAAAAGCTGTTAAATTTTAATGTTTTTATTAATTGTTATTTAACTATTACAAAGGACTACTCGTTAAAAAATGAATAAATAAATAAATTTTTCACACCATTAGATTCTGATTAGATTTATTGTTCGCTGTAACTCTATTTTAGGTTAAAAAAAATCAGAACTATGAAATAGCAAAAGATAAAAAATCAATAATAATTGCAAATAATCGAACATTTAATTTAAATAGAAAATTCTTAACATTATAGGTCATAGACAATCATTCGAATGATAAAAAATGATACGATACATGGGACTTGGATTAAAAAAAAAAAGGTTTTTGCATGGTAAAAATAAAACTATGTATCTCGTTAACTGATTCGAGGAACAATTTTTTAACTAGTACACAAACACTAATAAACATTCCGAATTAGCACAAAGTACAAATTTTAGTTTCTTCAAACGTTAAAAGCCACCAAGCTGGTATGGAGGGTAAATGTTTGGCCTATTATGGCTGAGTTTGGGGTTTAGGTTCGAATGATCTTATTGCACTTTCAAAATTTTGAACTTTCAAAACTTTGCAAAATTTTGTTTTGTGCTTCCTTACTAAATAAAATGGGGTTTTGATAATTTACATAGAACCAGATTTTTATTTTTATTTTTTTTCTTTTTTTTTTTTTTTTTTTTTTTTTTTTTAGTAGGTACATTACTTCTCTCTTGCCATTATATCAGATATCCTATTCTATATCGTTAAGTTTTTGAATTACTAAAAATTTTTCAAATTATAATTGAAAACCTGTGTTGTGAGTAAATTTCTGGACACTCTTTATTCCTAATAATTCGTTTCATTCATTGATTTCCTACATTGCGAATTGATCGAATCATATCAAAGTGTCGAAATATCTCTCAAACTTCAAGTAGAAATGCATTTTTTCGAAGTTCAATTAGCAAAGTTATTGCCATAGTTAAAAGCTATAAACATTTCCTTATCATAACCATAACTGGCAAATAATAAACCATAGCCTTACAAACATAATTTAAAAAATTAAAAAAAAAAGATATCCATTAGAGCTATACCAAAACAACCTACTTGAGTTTCAAATTTAAATAAAATTCGAGTTTAAGATCAATTTTTTCACACGCATCTCAATCTGATACCCTAAAGCCGTCATAAAACCATTTAAAAGTCAAACGTAATAAAATGGGCAATTATTGTATGATGATCATTAATTTAAAGCAACGAAATAAGTTAAGTACCTGACGTCAATTTCTAGTCAGAGAATCGTGATGGTGAACGCCTTTCCAAACAATCATAAAACATAATCATCGTCCTTTTGAAGTCATTGAATCATGGGTGCAATAAAAAAATATATACAACAAATTACTCTGCATAGGCAGCCTATGCATGAGTTGTCTATAACCTTTTTAGTAAGTCTTTTGCCCATAATTACAGAGGGCGGAATAAAAATAAAACGGTCTAGGTAACTATAGAATATCTATTTTGGAAAGAGTCCAGAAAAGCCCTGTCTGTAGTATTTATTAATCGATACGTGCATTTAAGGAGTGTTTATTGATTATTTTCCCGCTACAATTACAATTTTCCTGTAGAATTTGATATGTAATAACTCAATTAACAAACATTATTATTGTAAGTGATCGTGATTCAATGTCACATCAAATCAAATAAGAAATGAACTTGCGTTTCGTCAAATATGATTGCTACGTTGATGTTTACGTTATCGAAATTACAGCCATGAATAAAATTACTAAAATTGTTAACTCTGTTAATATCGCATCAATATTGTTATTACTGAATGATTCATTCTGTGGTAAACTACCCTCTAATATACCTGGGGCATGATTTTTTATTATAATTAATAATTTAGTTAAATTTCTTAAAAAAATCCTCTACTAAATGTGTAGTTTAAAACAAAACAAAATCAATGCTGGTATAACCACGGTACTGTTAGGGTAAAACGCTAGAGTTTTAAAATGGTGAAATATTAATAGCAAACGACAGGAAATTAATTCTGACTATCCAAAAACTGTTTTGGCAAATCCTCTCTCTTTGTATTTTAAAATGACTATAAATTTCTAGTTGTAATCAGATTCTCTATCTTAAAATATGCTTTCGGAGGAAAATAATATCAATTTTATTTAATTATATATATTTAATTTTCTCTTATATACACTCAGTTTCATGCTTATCAAATAGAATTTTAAAATAGCGTTCAACGATTTTAGTTTTATCAACAAAGTGTTTTTTTTTATCATGAAATCCTTTTCCTTCAAATCACATATCCCCAGAAACAACTAATCTTTCTAACAACAAACTAAGATTCCTAAGAAGGTAGGTTAAATCTAAGAAAAGACTAATCCCTTATGACAGTTGCAAAACGTGTGTTCACCAAGATATAGGATCTGTTTCAATATAATTTAACAACCGGAATTTCTCTCGGGCTTTGCGAGCCCCACAAGTATCGCACAAGTCGTAAACGAAGACGATCCTAAATTTGCGCCCAGTAGTCGAGGATATTTAAAATTTATGCCAAACATTATTCTTGAGAAAAGGAGGGCAAAGGATTTTCTGTGAATTACGACCAGTCATTACAACGGAAATGGAGAAAGATTACTAAGAGTTATCATAATATCAATCACAATACTCCTCCGTCCACTCAATGGATTTTGTTAAGATTCAACATATTTTTGTATTTCTATTTTTTGCTAAGATTTTTTTTAAAAGTAGTATCAAAATTCCATTGGTACGATTTTTTAACATAGTTTTATAATTCTATTTTTTGTTAAGGTTTTTGAAAGTAGGATGATAATTTCATCTCAGTTTAGCTTGTTTTACATGATTCTATACTTCAAGAAAATATTTGAACATATTTTTTTATGACTGCTATACTCTTTCATATTTTTTAACACCCATATATTTACATCCCCGTTAGGATTATTTAACATGGTTTTTATAATTCTATGCTTATTAAGAATATTTTAAGAAGTATTATGATTCTTCTTCTGTTACGCTTGTTTAACATGGTCTTTAATTCTATGCCAAAAATGTTTAAGTTTTTTAATTTTTTTCGTTGCTTAGATTATTAACATATACCTTTACACCTGTATACTTTTATTAAAATTAATTAGCATGGTATTAGAAAATAATTTTTATAAAGTTTTTTTTTTTTTTTAAAGCAGTCTAATTCTATTTCTATTGAACTCGCTTAAACATATTGCATAATTCACTGTTAATATTGTTAAAACTTGTTTTAAACTTCGGTGACTATTAAAGACTATTTAAAACATATATATATTCTAATAATAATTCTAAACATAAGAATTCTAATACTAAAAATAACATATATACAATTCTTTCTAAATCTGTGTTAAGATCTGTGTCATTTAACGTAGTTTATTAATTCTATGTATGTTAGAATCTTTAAGTTGTGTTTTAATTTTATTCTACTAATCTTGTTTCACAGGATTATATAACAGAGTTATTTCATAGAGTATTATAATTCTACAATTCACGAGAGTAAGGAAAGTACTGTGTAATTCTTCCATGGTTAAGTTTGATTCTATAATTTCTTATTAAACTACTAACACATCTACGTTGGTCACTCTTTAAGATAATTTAACATTGTTTCATAATTTTCTGTTAAGATGAAATAATTAATTTAATATAAGAATGTTGATTATCAGGATGTAATTAAATTAATTACAAATGGTAAAAGAAATCGAATCATATTTTTAAAAAATGTGAATAATAATTAGATTAAGTCATGTTTCCAAAAAAAAAAAAGAAATATCATTGACATTTTAAAATTTACTTAATGTTTGAAATGTCTCCGTAAATATGGTTAAATATCAATTTAATTGTTAATTTACCATATTCAACCAAAACAGTCAAATTACCATAAAAAAGATGATATTTAAAGTGTTAAGCTTAAGAAAATAACATTTGTTGATTGTTTTGTCCTAATACAGTTAAACAACCACAATTCTATCCCTAAAGATGCCATAAAATTTTTTACTGATGGAAGCAAAAAAGACCTTAGTCAGACCGGAAGCGGAATTTTTATCGAAAACCACTCATTAAAACTTTCTAGACGTAATCCAGATAATTGCTCGGTCTTTAGGAGCGAACTCATCGACATTGACATTGGATTGGAAACCATCCTAAGTGACACTGGCTCTGAAGACATTTGGATACTTAGTGATAGTCGTAGTGCAATTCAGCACCTGAAAAATTGGCATCAAGTCAGTGAACAAGCAGGTTTGCAAATACTGGAAAAACTAAAATACATGTCCCAAAAACGAGATATTCACATTCAGTGGATACCTTCTCACGTAAATGCGCCAGGTAATGAAATTGCTGACATGTTGGCCAAAAGGGGCTACACAGAGACTGTGACTAGTTGCGACTCCCCCACTTTCCACGAAATTTCTTCTGTATGGAACAGAAACTTCAAAAAATAAGGTTTAGTCCCTCTGCTCACCACTGGTATTGTAGAAAGCGCCCCGGCTGCATTCTTGAGCTCGAGGGGGATCGACCAGATATGACAGCAATTTCAAGACTTAATCGTGGCCACCTTAAAGGAAAGACTTTTAGCTCCGGCTGCAAAATTTTTCCAACCTGCAATAAGTGCCATTTAGAGCCAGCCTCTCCGGAGCATATCCTGGACTGCCTGGGTCTAGGTTTGGAAGACCTAAAATCATCTATACTTCTTGTAATTGACTTTGTTAGAATACATGGACCAGATCTAGCTGTTGCTGAACAATCAGTAACAATAAACAACAACAACCAGAATTCTATTCGCGTCAACTGGGCCCACTTTATAAAGTCCGTGTTGTTTGTTCCGTGCAGCTGGGCACATATAATAGCTGAGAGGGCTAATCAGTCAATTTCATGGCCGGTTGAACAGAGGTTCGAATCCCAGGGTTGATACTACATTATTTCTTTTATTCCTTCAATACATGATGAGTTTCCAGTGTTCTGCACTCTTCAATCTGTGACATGGACTAGATTCAAGAAGAATATGAAGCTATCATTCTAGCATAAATGGCGCAGCACCCACAGGGCTCCAAGGTCCGTTTAAGTTTCATTTTAGAAACTATGCTAATTGTAAATGGTTACAAAACCGTATACTTTAGTATTCATGTTTCTTTTACCGTAACAGTTGTATTCGGTTTTAAAACCGTAAAGGTAAAAAAAAATCCTAACCATAAACTTTATGATTAATCGGATGTACCATAATTTCTCAATGAAACTTCTAACACTGTGTAAAAAAAATTGATTGGATTGCTTCACGTTATTCACATACCAGAAGCAATATATATATATATATATATATATATATATATATATATATATATATATATATATATGTAGATAATATTGTTCATAAGATGTTTGCAATTGTAAATTCTCAAAATTAAAATTAAACAGTACTAATTTAATTTTTTAAAATTTTTATCTTACAATTATATCAACTCAGAAGAAATAAAATTTAAAAGTTAAATTTATTAAAACCTATTTTTTTATTTTTCATATTCTGAAATTTGAGGCAATATTCTTTATAATTTGGACAATTTCGTTAAAGATTAAAATTTAGGCAAATAAAGTACACTTATATTGCACGTTATTCATCTAATATTTTTTTTTATCTTTCTTGAAACAATGTGTTAATTAAAAATGCTATAAAAAGAGTATATGTTAAGTGTGAAAAAACAATTACATATAAAATATGTATGATTTTTTTTCTTCATTTCACTCATACACTCATTTCTTACTTATGCACAAAGATTAACCAACGTTTAAAAAATGAAATAATTTATTTGAAATCATTTAAATTATCTTGAAATGCCTGAAAATTCAGGAAATAAAAATTCTTTTAAAACGAAATATTGCTTTAATTGCGTATATCACGATAGTAGATAAAGAAAACTTTTAAAAATTTAATTATTACATTTCTAGTCTTACTAATCATACACTGCAGGAAAGCAATACTTTCCCTTAACCTTACGTTGACAGTTGCTCTGTAAAGCAGAAAAGCGAACTTCCAAAAAGAAATGCAACTTCGCCTGCAGTTCAGAGAAAACTGAACTTCTCCACAGTGAAGAAGTGAAAACAGAACTGATCTGCATTTTAACCTAAGACCTGATTTTCCAACTTTATGAACTGAAGGTTAACAGGTAAAACTCAATTCATTAGTATAACATTAATTATTAATTTACATGAACTTCATGTAAATAATTGTGAATTTCGTTTCCATATAAATGTTATCAATGTTGGTGTTCAATCGTTTAATTAATAATCAAGCAATTAAATAATTCACTTAACTATTAACGACTATTAACTATTAACGAAGCTTGATTATTAACGATCCGTTAATAATCAAGCAGTTGAGTATTTCAGTTAACAATTGTTCAATTACTAATCAAACAGTTAAGTAATTCAGTTAAATATAAAATTTTCAGTTCGTAGTCAAACAGTTAAATATCAAACGTTCAATTAGTTTTCAAATAAAGTTAATTCATTTAGGGATCAAAATTTAGGATCATGCAAAAGTTTTGAGGCAAAATTTTTAAAATAAATTTTCAGCTGATTTCATGGCATTTTATATCTAAAATATTAGTGAAAATGTGTGATTTGAGCATTTATATGTTAATTCAAAATGTGTACATTTTCTTGTGCATTGCAGGTATAGAATTTAATATTTTTCTTATGCTAGTTATTAAAAAAAAGACGATATTTAATTATAAAATGCAATTTGTAAATAAGATTCTATATTCTAACATTGTTGCTCTTGGAATATTTTACATTGGTTACGTTCAATATTGCTACAATGCAAGATTTTGCTATATTTATTGCCTAAATTAATTAAAATGGAGCTCTAAGCAACATTTAAATCATTTACATAAAATTATTGATGTCCAAAAAAGTGTTTTGATCTATTTCAATTTAATATGTAATAAATAAATTATGAAATTAAGACCAGAAATTTGGCCGCTCTCCTCTCAAACCATTAGATTTATATTTTAAAGATTACGGCTAGTCCCCATGTTTTGAGAGTTAGGAATCCGTCGAAGGAAATGCACGTTATTCAGAGAAAGTGCGTTTTTATGTCTGGCTTCGTAACTCAAATCCAAATATCGTCTGCGGTAACTAATTAGTGAATTCGAGGTTAACTATTGAGATCTGGTATGTGAAAATCCGTTATAGCACTTTTTTCTCGCTTTATACAGTTAAGCACTTTTTCGGCGAATTTTGCTCTCAGAAATATTATCCGTGGCACATAAATCACAGTTAGCCTACCACTGGGCTAGCATGCATGTTTCCATAAGGCGAGGTTTTAATAATATGAATTTAACTAATATTTTCAAATTTCAGAAGATAAAATGTGAATGAAAAGTTTAATTATAATTCATTAGGAGAGCCTTATCCCATTTGTTAACATTTAAAAAATTTCCTATACCTCTCCTAAAATGATAAAAAAAAAAATCTATTTAAGTATTAAATATTTTAAACATAAATATATTTTACCCATATAAATATTTTTCTTCGATAGTATTCGCCAAAATTTGGCTCGTTTATTTTAATATTCCAATGCAGCTTCACCGAAACCAAATAATATCTTCAGCAGCAGGCAGACGATGAGAAATTCGAAATGGAGATGATGATGGTTAAGTCCCGCGGGATCATGTACCAGATCGAATTGGTTGGCTGGCATCTCAATCTACACCAGGCAGAGGAGTGTATAGTTCTCCCGAGGACAATCAATTCTTCACAATAATGGAAATGAATGTTCCGCTGAATGTGGAAGCACTCTCTGTGTGAAGAGAATCATTTATGGATCCGCAATGATCTAGACATGTGTTCTCACCCTCTTCCCTGAATTATTCTGTGAGAGATTTTAGTCGGTAATGGAATAGCTAATGCAACAATTAACTTAGAGGTATAGATTAGCTTATAACTTCCTCCCAACGCCGTAGAAAACCATAAATAAAGTCCGAACAAGTTTTATGTATTCAATCAATCAGACTAAAGTATTCACACATTAGTTAGAATTAAATATAATACTGTTTTGTATAGACAGATATATTTTGTAATTGATTATTTTTAATTGTTTTTGAATTGAAGGTTTTATAATTGAATTAAGGTTTTGAGTCGCAATTCTAAATTTATGAGAAGAATATTTTTAAGAGCGGAGCAATTTTTAAATGCTTATTAAAATATTTCTATGTATCGTGTTGTTCTTTAAAGGAATTTCTGTAAATATTTTATTTTTTATAATAATTCTTTATAGTTTTAGTACCATTTTATTAAATAACAAAATATCCTACAAGATATTTGCTATATATACCCTACATATGTATAAATCTACAAGAAATTTGCAATATATAAACATAGCAGTAGCCCATGTAGAAAGATAACAACAAGTAAAAGAGGGACGGAACTAAAAGTATTAATGTGCTGCTACAATGGCATGACAGGGAAAAAGATGATTTCTTCATCCTAATATAGCAAAGTTGAGGCTCATTAATTCTGAGGAGGCTTGTGATATGGTTGCTAATATAACCTATTCTCTTCCTCGTGTTGTATAGAAGCAGACGATATTCAAAAGAAAAAAAAAAAACCCTCTAGAATCCCATTTTTTGCTATTTGTAGAGATAATTGGTAGCCCATCGCGGATGTTACAACAGGATAATGCCTCTATTTACGTTGCAAAATCTTAACTGTGTTGGCTTTCGGATAATAGGGTGCATGCTATGGATAGACTTTTACTTGACCTATATCCTCAAGAAAACGTGAGGGCTATCCTAAAAATGACTGTACATATCAAAAAGTAGCAGTTCCAGCTTGAGGCAGAATTGATGAAGGCTGGCATTATTGAAACCAGGGATAATATTGATGCTAATATCATCCAGGGTTTAGTAAATGATATGCGACATCACATATTTCGAGTCGTATATAAACATGACGGATATATTAGTTTAATCAGAAGAGGAGCAGAAAATGAGTTACTCCCTGAAAATTTATGCTTAAATGTAGAATTTCTAAAGGGATAAGTTTGGTTATCATTGGTTTTCTTGGCGTCTAGGTATGGCAAAATATCAAGTTGGCTTCATTTAGTTAGGACACACTGAATAAAATAAAGCCAGCTTGGCTCACTTACTGGCATGTGACCTTCTATTTTTGTTGTAACCCTTCTATGTACTTTTTCCTTTAAATGCAATTTTAACCCTTCCAGGTATGCTACACGGAAAAAACAACACAGTTTCTTGTCAGTAACAAGAATGAGACAAGTAACAAGAATGAGACAAGTAACAAGTAACAGAAATGACAGTATTTTGTCATTTCTTAAACTTGTGATTTTCTGTGTTGGTGGTCAGAATTGGCTGGCCAGATCATGTGACTTAACGCTGTTGGACTTTTTTTTTTTTTCATTAGTGTGTTTTGAAATATAAGGTTTATGCCAATAAGTTCATGATCATTCTTACTTTGAAAGATGAAATTGAGCAAAGTAAGGTCAATTAAAACTACAACAATAAACCGGAAAGAAAAACAGAGAGGTGTGCAATAAGTAACACCTTTGTTGTAGCCGAAGGAAACGAGGATCTAAACCAAACATTATCAAAAAATACGAGTGAAAGTTGCGTGACGACTACAGTAAAAAAAATTGAAGTTTTCCAATGGTTCCAGTGCGAAGGTTTTGTAAAAATTACCTTTACTGAGATCCCAAGTGAATGATAGCTAAATTTGAAGAATATAATTATTAGCAAAATATGATATGCGAGTGAATGTTTCATAAATTTTTTTGGTCATAAAATTGGACACTACGGTGTTTCTGAGTTTTGAAAATATAATATTTTCAAAAACAAATTCATTCAATAAATGATAATTCAAATAAATTCCTTTGATAAACCCTATTGATTTACACTGGTCATTGTACATTAGATATGATAATGAATACCATAATAATTGTTATGTTCATATCTCAATTTTTAAAAAAAGTGACTCATGACAGTCCAAGTCCCTTCTCCTTTATACGATATAATGTTTTAAACGTATTCTTATTCTCTATACTTTATGAGACGATAAAAATATGAATAATTTTGAATTAAATATCTGTGTTTTCTAACAAAATAATTTCTTCGTGAGTTTTGAGTCACCTGCATAAATTTGAAAAATAAAAATAGCTTGCTAGATTACGTCCGTGTTAAGTGGAAACAAAACTGTTAAGTTAACCGCTTGTCTATTGCCAAGAAACCAATTTATCCTATACAATAAAAGGAAGCAAAACCATTGTAATTTGACAGCCTGTCTATTTTGTATATTGACAATTGAAATAAGTCAAATTTTTATAGGGCTATTATTGAATGCTATTCTAAACCTTACATAAATGGACCGGAAAAAAAACTTTTTCACGAAATATTCTATGCCATTATTAAAATAGATTTAGATTTTAGCCATAGATTTTAATACCATTATGTTATTAAAATCTCGCTGAGTTATGATGATGGGTAAAAAGCCAACTTAAATATCTTAACTCATAAAGGATTTTGTTACAAATAAGTTTGTAAGTGAATATAACAAAATAAATTTTAAAAAGTGGAAATGATTATAATCTTTAGCTTTTATTAGCTTTCTTTCTGTGTATTATATTGATTTAGGAAAAAATTTTATGAAAATATTTTTCTTTTCTAAATTGAAAAATCTTAAGACTGTTGTTGTTAGAAATCTCACTGTTGTTTTTTATGTGTTTAACTTAACGTATTTGTTTCACCTGGCAAAATCTATAAGTCTTGCAAGTTTGAAGCTATGATGCCGTACGGAAAAATGTACAAAGAGTAATATGGAATATGCGTACAGAGAATACTATGCAAACGAATTTATATTGTAAAAAATATTTTTATTTTAAAAATTTATTTCTGTTAAATTTATATTCAGTAAATACGCAAGACAAACTGCTCTGCAGCTCGCAGAATTGCAACTACAATGTTGAAAGTTGACAAGTTGAAAAAATTACTTTTATTTTTTAAAAAATTCAAATTTCTTCTCTCGGAAATTATTGCATTTTTAAATGTTTTTTACTGAATTTGTTCTCGCTTTTTTTCAGATCATGATTATACATGCTTTGCTACAAAAAGAAAAAGGAGATAAACTTATTTATCATTCGAGATTTTTATCTTATATGAGCTTGCTGTTCTGCGTTGAGGATGAATGTAAAATAAGAAATATGTTGCCGTAAAATCGTAAAGGTTTTTTTAATTTTATATTTGCAATTAATCACGTGGTTGAGCATGGTGCTTTAATGTTATAGTTTTAAGGCTTAGGTTTATTATCACGCTCAATGTCGAACCTGATTGGGTATCCACGCGTGATTCCGTTTGCAAGTAACCAATTGTTTTATTTTACTTCAATTTAACCAAACTTGCACAAGTTTCAATGTACGTACTTTGTTTTTTTTTCTACTTTCACCCTTGCTTGGCAATTGTTACTAAATCAATGTCGTGAAATACACAAATGTTGAAATATTTATGTAATAGATTTCAATAAATTTTCAGAACAGTGGAACGAGATTTACAAACTAAATCACGTTAACTGGGAGTTTCTCAGAATTATTCCGTGCATACTACAGTAATTTTCGAGGATTTTCTGTCGCATGTCAATAATTTGAATGCGCTTCGCTAATCTCTCGGGATTTATTTGAAGTCAGTAAGAAAACATTTGCTTTTAGTTGGAAACAATTCAATTCCCATCAGGCATTGATAATGCAATATTTCATTCGTCCTTTTAAGTCTTTTCTATATTGAATTAGACTAATTCTTCGACCAAGAATTAGACTAAAAGACTCAACTAAGCATTGTGATCATTACTTAGTCGTAGATTATCGTATTATTTAAAAAATTTAATAAAAATAAAAGGAACAAAAAATTCGTTAAAACCAATTTCATACATCACGTGGAAAAATGAATAAGAAGCTGTTCTTATTACATTAAAATTCCTTTTTTTTTAAATTAACGAATTCATTGAAGTATGAATTTATTACTTTGATTATCAGTTTCGACGCTGCATCAGAAATTTTCTCACGAATTGCGATGCGTATAATTTCAAATACTGGCAACTTAAGAGCATCCATTATAATTAGCTCTCTAAAGGTTTTCATGATTCTATGTTAATCACAGAACGTGCTGTAGAGATAGTAATGGAGTCAAGATACCGTTGGCAGATAACAAAGATCTAAAGCTTCCCGGTTCTTCTTTTTTTCCAAGACAAAAATTCGATTTCGAATGAAAAACGTTTTAAGCATTGTAGTTAATAAAGTTATACATTTCATGCATCTGAATAAAAGATAAGTATCCATAAAAAAACGTAAAGGTAAAAAAAAGTACTTTACCGTAAACGTAACAGTTAATTGGATGGACAGACTGCTGCCGATTATTTTACCGTGATTTTAGAATGGAAATTCTCACAGTGTATTTGCGTTTTGTTGTTTAACAGATTAAAATGCATGCCATAAGAATGCAAATTTGATATAATAACATTACTTTAGAATTAAAATTATTGAACCTAAATCGAGTTTATATCTGAATTTAATACACTAAAAAAATGTCTGTTAACTGTCCTTTTTTCTTCTTTTTTAGTCTGCGTTATCATCTTGTTGTCATCTTTGTCAGCCGTAGGAAGTTCGTCATGCTCTCAAGATCATAGAGATACAATGCCCTACAAGTTTACCTGCTCAGCAGTAAACAAATAAATAAAACTACTTATTGTGTGGTCGTCATCAGCAGCAGTAATTGTTACACAACAACGATATCATCTTATTTCCTTATTGATAAGGGATTAACACTTGAGAAATTTCATGACGTGTTTCTTTGAACTACTGGAATAATCAATCTTTTCCAGAGACAATTATGAAGCCTTTGTTTATTAATAAATCTACTCGTGCATTCGTTGAAATTTCAATCATAATTATTTAATCTGAAATTTTCAGAAATTAGTTTTTCTTGTTTGAAAGTTTCTAAAAATCACCTTTATGGAAAAAAAAAAGAAGAAAAAGTTATCTAAACTAAAAAATGTAAATACATAAACTAATTTAAAAAATGTATATGAACTAATTTTATCAATTTTCACACTTTTTTTTGCTAAAAATATTAAGTTGAAATTTTTTATAAAATATTTTTTCTTATTTAAAAGTTTCTAAAAAATTGCCATTATAACAAAAGAAATTGAATTTTTTTTTTATCTATTAAAAAAAAAAAAAAAAAATAGATAAATTAGTTTTGATAAGAAATCGGTGTTGATTTCATTTTAATAATTTTTTCATTCGGTCTGCTGAAAATATTTAACTCCAAATTGGGTTTATAAATATGCAACTCTATAATGAATATCGTTATTATTTTGCCTCCTGCAGATGCATTTAACAGACGGATCACCCAGTCCGATGAGAGCCTAATGTAAAATAAAATTGCTATTTTAAAATTATTAAAATAAAAATACTTTAAAAAACCCTTTCTCCTTATGATTTTATTGTTTTAAAAATAAAATGAAAAGATTAATTTGACACATCTAAAAGGATAACAAATTTTAAATAGTAGAAAAAGTTTATTGCGGAAATGCACACAGCGTTTTACGTTTTATGTGCAAAAAATAAATGCATAAATAAGTATAATAAATGCATAAGTAAATATAATAAATAAATAAATAAAACTCTTTCTTCGTTTAATTTGAATTTAAAACCTTTAGAAGAACCTTTATTTTACTTTTTTTGTGCTTGAAAATTTTCATACCCGAAAATGATCGACATTTTAACTGGCAATACATTCAGCAATTCAGCTAGTTTCAGTTATAAAACGATTTAAAATTGTTTTTTTTTCTCCATCGATTACAGAGCTCTAGTTTTTAACCCTTTCTACTAGAAAGTAATCGAAAGCTACTAGAAAGTAATCGAAATTTCTATGAACGATTATTATTATTGCTATTTTTTATGCAGATAAACTTTTCTTGTCTAGAAACGGTTTAAACTAAAACACATTTTTTCCTAACACAGAGCCAAAGTGTATATTTGAGTACTCTAGATAGTCGAAAAGTATTCAAAATTTCGATTATAAGAATCACTCCTGTTAAACAAGCATGATAGCAATTTGATGAATATTTATTTGAATCAATTTGCAGTACACTTTACATAATTTAGTTCACTCCACGCAGTACACTCCACATATTTTATTTACCGTTAAGATCTTAAGATAATTAATAGATAATTAGATAATTAATAGTTAAAATGGACCTTTCAAGAAATAATTTAAAGTTAAAATCTACTCTTCATGAAATAATTTATCGTCCAAACGGAACTTTTAAAAAATATTTTTTTGCAAAAACAAACCCTTCACATATTATTCGTTCTCTATTTCGTTCTTTTTTTTTTTTTTTTAATGAAAAATAGATTTATTGATATTTTTAATTTATAATTTTAAAGCTCAAACTCTTTACTAGACATGTTTTTCGTACTTATTTTGCTCTAACTCAAGAAGGACTTTATTTTCACATATTCACAATTTTCATTTATTCATTTATTATTTTTATTTTTCTTACACAACTCCCCATGCTCCACAAAATATAGCATAAGGCTTGCTGATGTAAGTGATCAAAGTACAATTGTAAACAAAAACACAATTTTAAACATTGTAAACAAGAAAAAAATTAAAATTTTAAATTGCATACAAAATTGCGTAAAATATTCAAGTTTTTAGTCCATTTAACAAACCAGGACAAAACAGGTGGACAATAAATACCTGAGTGCCCCAGTTCCCCTTTTTTAATCTTTCTCTTTGGCTCGAATATAATTTACAATAAAATATATAGTGTTCTACAGTTGACAACATCCTGACCACACTCACAAAATAAGTAGATTTTTTTCACAATTTCACAAAATTGGATCTTTTATAAAAGGTCTAAACTGACCTTAGGTTTTGTGTTTTCTCACAAAACCAGGAACCTATTTTCTCAGAATTTGGAATAGATTTTTCACAATTTAACAAAAATTAATGTTATACAAAGAAAAAAAAAACAAATATAGAATAACACCCACCATCTTTCCCACCTTCATTAGAAACAATTGTAAAAGGTTAACGAAATGACAATCATTCGAAACCTAATCACTAAGCAATTGTTTTACACGTAAAACAGATCGTCGAGTCAAAAAAAGAAATAATTTAAAAAAAAAAAAAAAAAAAAGATTGTAAAACAAATTTCAGCGTAATGTGTAATTTACTTTTACCTATCATTTGCGTTTTCATTGTTGTTGAGAGAGTGTCGTAAGTTCCAAAGGGTAAGATAGAAAGGAACATTACGATGTCACACTTTCTATTTACACATTAAATGACTCATTATATATCACCTGTTGTACAATACTGACAAAAATATCTTTTAACTTCCATTGGTAGTGTCATTTTTTTTTTCTCTTTTCTTTTTATTCTTTCTCTTTTTCTTCTGCTTGCACTGTTTACTTAAAAAATATTTCAAAGAAAACTGGTCCCAATCATTATTATTGAATTAAATTTTTTTTTGAAAAAAAAAAGGAAAAAAAAAGCTTCAGAACTTAGAGAGCATTTTATTAGTGTACTTAAAGCATTTTATTTACCATTTTCTTAAATTTTGAATATCTTTTAGGGAACTTGGTGCATAAAGTATCTTATATACATATGTAGGGTTAATACACAAATGGTTAAATTTCTAGTTAAAGAAAAAGATTTTTTTCAACCTTTTAGGTTTTAAACATGGTACATTCTTCCGAAAGCAGTCCTTTTCGTGTTCTCATTGTACTTGTTTTATGACTTATGCATATTTTTTTAGGGGGTGGAAGGTGATAACTGCTTTTTAGAATGAAATAATTAAGAACAAAATATTAAAAAGAGTAAGAATAGAACAAAATTATAAATAAAATTATAGGTTATTTTAAGAAAAAATATATAATAACAATTATATTTATATTGTTTAATGATATTTAATAAAGCGACTCTGTGAATACTAATAATCTCCAAGGCATGTTAAAATTCACCAATTTCGGTCATATTAATCATCCTTTTGTGGTCACACTATTTTTGATTCTCAACAGAAATTGGCTGCTGAGAGTCATCATTCAACTGCTAAGGGTTAATTAATATTGAACACTGTTAGAATTTTCATTCTAAAATTATGTTTAAATAACCGGCAGCAGACAGTTCATACAATTAACCGTAAAGTTTACGGTGAAGAATATTTTTTTATCTTTACGGTTTTGAAACCGATTGCAACTAGTATGGTTATAAAGCCGTAAAAAAAGAAATTTAATGGGACATTGGAAATAGTTTAGTAACTTTATGGTGCTGCCATCTATGCGAGAATAAGAGTATAGTATTCTAATTGGCCATGGTCATAAATTGGGGAGTGCAGAACACTAGAAACTCTTCATGTGATAAAGGGAATGAAGGAAATAGTGTTGTGTCAATGCTAGGACTCGAACCCCCGATCTGTCGGCTATAAGATTAACAGTTAGCCTTCTCTGCTATAATATGTATACATCTGCAAGGGACTAAGTAACTTCATTAGGTGGGCCTAATTGGTGTGAAAAAACTCTAGTTGTTTAACCGTGTTTGGTGAAAGCAGTTGTCAAAAAAAAGTAAGGTAAATTTTTTTTCCTCCATAAAGTCGGAAACACGGTAAATTTTTCCATATTCTAGTAGTTTTGATCATACTTTTTTCTCTTTGCAGTAAGCCAGCTATAATCGCAATAGTTTTTAAATCACAGGTAACAAGTTATAAGCATGCATTATGCAATATTTCAGCTGTTTTTCTTTCTTTTTAGAATTGGGTACTTGTAACTCGAGAACTTCTGAAATCATTCAGTTTGGCCTAATCACGTGGTTGTTCTTGGCGTGTTAAATTTATTATAAATATGAATCAATTTTCGGAAAAGATTTTAATTTGATACTTACAAGGGGCGCCACGTGTGAGTATCGAACCTGATTGGCTCCTGAATCATGGCATTTGTTTATGACACGATTCAACAGCCAATCAGGTTATGCCGCGATTCAGCAGCCAATTGTGGCATAAACAAATTCTACGATTTTCCCACACGTGACTTCGCCTAATGCTTACATTCATTATACAAAAAATTTCTGTTTCGATCACATAAGGGCAATGTAAAAGTTTGTTAAAATAATCATATCGGATAAAATATGGATTAAAATATTTCTAAGTAAAAGAAGGCTGAATAATAAATCAGTTTTTACAAGAAAGGAATTGTGAATATATAAAAAAGTAGAGATAAAACTCTCTTGCTGCAGATTGCTGCCGTTTCGTGTACGTCTATTCCATGACAACCGACACAAGAATGTGGTTAGCAGTTATACAGCAAACAAATTGAATTGTTTAATAAATACAGATGATTAAGAAATATCCTACCCTAATTATATATGTCACACATTAGTAAAATGACCCATAGACTCTTTTCAGCGTTCTATCGTGTGTTTGCGGAGCGTTCAGTAGCTAGTTATTCAACAAAGTCTTATCCAATCAAATGACATAAATCTTTCTTTGAGTTTACATTTATCCGTCAGATCTCACGAACTTAAAATCTGAACAAAAATCAATTTTTATAAATATGATTTTAGAATACGAATGTAATTTTTTTAATTAAAAGAGTAGAACTGAAAACAAGCATTTGACGTGTTTGTTTACGAAGACATAGTGATGAATACAGCTTTTATAAGAAAGAAGTCATCTATTTTAACATTTTACAATCGAGCAAATAAAACGTGAGATAATTAGTAATGAGATAAGATAACAAATAGGATAATTAAGTTTCTCAAATAATATGATTGATTAAAACTGTATTTTTTAAGAAATTTGAAATTATTGTGCAACTAATTAAGCTAAAAATTTTACGCATTAAACCAATGCTATTTTGTTCTTATAAGTTAAAATATCGATGCAACTTTCAATTGAAACTGTGGGGAAGGAGTTTTTAGAGAATGCAAACCTTCAGCTATCAAATGCAACCCCCAAGATTGAATCGAGTTAGCATTTAGAGAATTGATATTTAATAATTGTAGTAATAGATACGCCACAATACACTCCCACCATAATTTTATCAGGAATAGAATTCAGTGGATGGATACCACTAGTTGCTGTATTTGTGAAAGACCAGGGTAGTTGTATTAAGTTCACCGGATTTTGAGCGCTTTTAAGTTCACCGAGTTTTGAACGTTTGTCGTGAGAGCTGTATTAAGTTCACGGTTGTGTGTATGATCTCTTCTGTGTTGCTATTAGCTGTCGAGTGTGTGAAACTGAGAAGTAACAGCGCGAAGAGGACGCTGTCACAAATAGCAAGTCAACTGTTCAATGTGAACTATTCTTCGAAGTAGGGGTATTCATATCACGTCCGGGTCACCAATGTGGGATGAGGATTTACAGACAATGCCAATCTTCATCCATCTAAAGCCACTCCATGACTGAATCGAGTTAGCATTTCTTATATACTAGAGAATTGGTATTTAATAACTGTAGTGGTACTCTAAATGGTATCGACCCACTATGCAAAAATCTGCCAACTGAAAATAATTATAATGATTATAATTAAGAAACTATTTAATGCTAATATTATTCCGTCAACTGACAAGAAATTGAAAAAAAAAGAAAGAAAGAAAGTTTAAATACAAATTAAATATCCAAGTAGATAAATTTGGTTTTTACTGCAGAGCACGTAAAAGGGAATTAACTTCGAAACGTTAATTAGAAGTTTCATTTTCATTATCTAAATTATAACTGAAAAAAAAATCTGATGATTTCTTTTCGCCTCCACAATCTGTCAGGAGAATTTGGCGTTCCGTGAAATTGGCATAACAAGGAAAACAACAAACTCTCTTTCTTCGCGCCAAGTCACGTTTGGGATTTAGTTTTATCATCATCATTTGATTTATAACAACATTTTATAAGCAACTTATATTCAATTTCGTTATGCTGGTTTATGTTTGGGTAAAAATTTATTACAGGATGGAATTTTTAATATTCAAAACGCATCTAGATACTGAAAAATTTATATAAAAGAGTCTGCAACAACATGCCTTTCACTTACATAATTTAATATTTCAAAATGTCTGGATTCAGATTAAAGATGATAAAACTATATATTTCATTATAATAGTTAAGTATTTTTATTGTACTATACTGATGTTAACGTTTAAAATGTTGTATCATTCATTAAATGTCATGACTATCTCAAATAAATTTGAATAAAACTGAATAACCTTATTTAAAATGTGCTGAGTTTTAGTTAATAAACATAAAATTGTGCTTTAAATTGTATAATAATTAAAAATAAACTAAAATTCCCTTAAAACTAAAAACAGTTATTATTGAGTATAGCCAAATGTCTTTTATTTTATTATCACACTAAAATGTTTTGCAATTATTAGTATTATTTATTTTTTAAGGTAAATAAATTATTTATTTATTGTATTTAACAAAAAGGAGAAAAAACACGAAAATGCAATTTCAGTAGATAAATACAAAACAAAAAACAAAAAGAATTTTGACATCAAACCTCCATTTTCGTGACTTTATATCATAAAAAAAAACTTTCAGAGTTTACAATTTAGACAGATTTATTTCTTTTTTATTATAATAATGGTTGTTCGATTCTACGTGAGCATTTTCCGGTTGAATTATAAATGCTCGAAATTTCCTAATTTGTTTCTACATTTTAAGGCTAAAAACATCAATCTCTGTGAGTTTTGCCTGCAATATTCATCGAAACATCCAAAATTCAAAAGTAATTAAAATAAGAATGAATTATTTTCGAAAGAAAATCATTTTTTTAGAATGATTTCTTTAAGAGAATGTTTTTATGATAACTTTAATGTCAATACATGCAAAGGTTTTTAAGGAAATTTTCTTAATTTAATTTAATTAAACAATTTTGTAAATTGATATATGTGTTACTAAATTCCTAAATCGTCCATTTTTAGAGAAGTTTATGAGAGGGGGTTACTGTAAAAAACTATTATACGCCCAGTTCTATGCTCTGGTCAACCCAGTCCTGTGCCTATGCAATCCGATTCTTCCAAAGAAAGAAAAAGCTAAAATTGCCACCCGAGAAAAAGAAATCTAGCGAACCATTTTTGGCTGAGTCGAAGAGGGCAATTTATACAGGAGATCAGATGATAGATTTAAAAAATTTATGAGGACATTGATGTAATACAATTTATAAATTTAAACGGAATTAAATTCACTAGGTACATTTGTCGCTTTGACCCAATTAGACCAATATATAAGCTATTTTAGCGCAAATCAATTTTTAATTTTATGTTATAACGGTAAGTGAACAGCCGACCCGATTTTCAGTTTACGACTACTAATGTTCAATTCCGTAGTCTTGCAATTGTGATCCCCACCCCGAAGACAAGGGAACTCCTGAATAAAGTATTAAGAGAAATTTGCCTCCGTCGAGGAATTTTTTGATGGAACTAACCCGTATTTTCGTTACATGGAAAGGAAAACCACGAAAACCTCCCACTGTTAGCCTCGTAGACTGGATTCCATTAACGCAGACATTAAATCAATCAGAGTATTGAACTGGTAACAAGAAAAACGACTTGGAGGAATATTTTAGCGAAGGCCAAGGTCTAACCTGGCTGTCGTTATGATAGGAGAATGTGATGATATGATAGGAGAGGGAAAAATTAATGAAATGAAATAACTTTTTTTACGGACATTTTTACTCAAATGTAGAACTGCGACTGCTGATTTCGGTTTGGTCTGAGGTGTTGGATGTTTTTAACCATATTATTTTACGAAAATATTAAATAATTTATTACAAGTATGAATGTTGAAAGCTAAACTTCAGAGCTGTATATATAAACATTTTTAGTCCATATTTATTTATTCTTTAATTTTCGAAACAAATTTTGAAAAGACATAAACATCTATTTATGTACAGAATCACGCATAAAATTAAAGAAGCAAGTATCATTACACTTTTAATAACCAAAAAAGTCTTGTTTCAATACAAAAATGGATCTTGTTTTAAAACAAAAATCCCAGATTAACCTATGAATTCATTTAAATAATGTTTTTTATTAATTAAATCGTTAATAAGATTGAGAAATACATTTTATGAAAATAAGAATTAAGAAAAATAATTGATTGGTTTAAATTAGAAAATCGCGAAAAAGAACCTAAAATTAAAATTACTCTGAACAAAAAAAAAAAAAAAAAAAAAAAAAAAAAAGAGCATAACAGTCTTAAGAGCAGAAAATCTAATTACTTTAAATCATTCTTAAAAAAAATTAGAATATTGTATTGATATTGAAAATATAAGAATATCGACATAAAATTCCAAACATAAAGTAGATGAAATATTTTTTGAAGGAATACTATCTTCATAAATCTAAAGAAAAATTCATGCCAAATAAAGAATGTGTAAAATGGATATTTTTATTTTCTTATTGTTACATATATTTTTATTTTCTCCCACCAACGGAAACTATTTTACTATTCATTACTCAAAATATCTATTAACGTATTCAATTCAAAAGTATACAAAAGAGCTTTCAAAAATATGTCAGGAAAAAAAAAGAACTTGTTAGAATAGCAAAATCAATTACAAAAGCTTCCTCCTTTTTGTGATGATATAAAGTGCAGTTAATATTAAAATATTCTATAAAATACAACATTTTGGAAAACGCTTTTCAAGTACATACATATATTTTTATTCAAACTGTCGAAATCATTCACTTTCCTTCATGTTCAAATATTTTTCAGATCGATATTTTTCAATAAAAGTATTCTGCTCGAAAAATCATGAACAAATGTAATATTCAATATGAACTACGATATTTGCTATTTTGAAGGGAGTGATGAATAAAATGTTTCGATTCTCCCTAAAATTGCAGAAAATGTTTATCCACTTATTAAAAAAAATATTGTTAAATTGTTTTTGTAAAGCATTAAAGCAGAGCTTTTTAATCTATGGCTCCTGACCACTAATGGGGTCACGGGACCTGCAGCAACGATTACCAAAACTTTTAGCAATTTTGATACTTCTTTAACATATTTTTAGGGGGACCGGAAAGTAATGCCGTTTTGGGACATTAAATATTCGTTAGTCTTAAAAACCAATTCATATTTTTATCCTTTTCGATTCAATTTCGATCCGGCATTGGAAAGTTGTTGCTAACGAGAGTGAATACGTTATTGATTAAAAATAGAATCTTGATAACAAATATCAAATGCACCGAAACGACATTACTTTCCACACGCGGTCCCCCTAATATAATGATTTCATAATTACCAAATATTTTTGCACACTGTTTCTGAAAATAGATAAATCAGACAGTACAGACAAAAGAAAAAAAAAAAAAAAAAAACAGAAAAATTTCAACCCATTTTTATTATTATGCTATATTTTTAGACTCGTTATTTAATTAAAATTTTCATATTGTTTTAGCTTTTAAAATTAAAACTTAAAGCCCTTAAGCTGCAATAGTATATTACAGTACAAGTGAAGAAACTGACATTTCCCTCACGCGTTTGTTGGATTTGCGTAATGGGGTCCCCAAAGATTTTCGTAAATATATGGTCGCCTAACCGAAAATTAAAGGAACCCTGCATTAAACAATAAGAAAGCGTAATAGAATAACAATTTAAGAGGTATTTTTGTAATTTTCGAAAATTAGCAAAAATAGTATAGAAACAGTTTTGTCCATCGAAAATTAATTACAGTATATCCCGGTGTATTAGTCGACCCCTTATGAGATAGCAACTTTCTGGTATGTCGGGTGTATATGTCATAATTACTAACCGCACTTTTTTTTTCAATGTAGTTTTTAAATTGATTAAATTAAAATACTAAATATTCCACTTTTGGTGTCTTTTAAATTAAATGTATAAGAAATAAAATAACCACATCATAAAAATCAGCCTAAACTTAACGCCAAAATCTGTACTTCATCATAGAAGACTCAACATTTCAAAAGTGAGAGAAATGTTAAAAATTCTGTTCGTACGTGATACACAAAAGCGTCTGACACGGACTGTCATAGCAGTTTTCAAAAAAATTTATGTTTAAAAGTTGTATAACTTGCAAGCAAAGCCTATAAAACATTTTTGACCAAATTTTATGGCTTTTAACCTGAAATAAAAATTCTAAGCCTGTATGTAATTTAATGTAAATTTAACAAACATGTTCTCTATATTATTTATGAAAACGACAGCCAACTTTTATTCTCTAGCCCAGCTTTAAAAATTTGGAAGCTACACACAACAATGAATTTTAATCTGACGTAGACCCTGGAAATAAATCTTTCTGGCAAAATATCAAAGATAATACTTTGTCTTAAACAGTAGACATTACATCATTTTCCAAACCATAAGCATATTTAACTGTTTTTTTTAATCAAAACGACGGCGATTTCGGAGACATCTGAACTTTCCAAAGCGTGTTTTGTCATTGAATTAGTTAGCGTGCAGAGCAGGTGGCTCTCAAATCAATTCATAAAAACTTGACAATTATTTGTTTAAGATTCGATTGAAAAAGTCACCTTATCTGTCAAATGGTACTCTCTATCTTTTGACCTATGACCACAAAGGTGCAGGACACCATTAAAACGGAAAAACCTAAAAAACTTCTTTTATATGACGAGGATGCTTAATTAATTTTTCCGTTCTATTTTTCATTATTATTCATTATCTCCCTTTGTGTCAGTTTTTTTTGTAACTAACTACAGCCTCAGTTAATGAGTACTGTTACACAAAAGAGGGGGTAAATATTTGTTCTTTGCACAGTTACGTCTTCTTTATTGTTAACACTTTCTTTCACCAAAAGAGCAACATCCCTTCATCATGCCTAAGGCAGAATGAAAAGAAAAGATAATGGTATAATTTTATGCTTCCAGAAGCGAAGGATATTTTTTTTTCTTTCATTTCTCCCCCTTTTTCTTAAAAAAAAAAAAAGACGAAAAAAATCACGGAACGAAACGCAGCCTGAGAGTGTAAAAAAAAATCTCATTTTTAGAATCATTTGGTTGGATGTGTTTGTCGAGATGATAGTATAAAATAAAAAATAATAGCCCGTTCAGAATAGTTTTCTATTCTCATAAGTCAATAAAACAGGCATGAAAATTCTATCAGAAATGGCTCATCACTTTTTTCTTCTCAAAATGAATATGGGTGTGATTTTGAGCTAGGATAGTTTTCACCGCTTTATAAGTTTGGAATTTTGTAAAAGATTACACTACTAAGATTTTAAAAAATATCATATTTCAACAAATGCATAAAATATATAAACTCGATGTGTATAGAAAGTATTTTTCTTCATGGGACGGGCACAATTTCTATAAATTCCATCACTTCAAACTGAGTTTTCATTTTATGAAAATGGAAGCTATGACTTGATATCGTTTTGATAAGGATATGATTTACGACTTAAAAAGTACATGTAAGATTGTATTTAATCAATATCAATGTGGTTTTGAGTGAAAAGAAACATTGGGAGTTAAATGTAATAAATCGTTTAAATGTTTCATGAAGAGTTTGATATCCCAAGAGCATGAAACAAAAATTATACTGCATCAAGCATTAATTTTATTCCATTGTATGCTCAACGTTATGAACGTAACGAGATCAAATAGTTCTGTGAACGAAACTTTGTGAAAATAGTCAAAAATAAAATAAATGAAATTGAATGTCGAGTGTTAACGGCCCATTAAACTGAATCAAATCGTATTAATGCAAATTTAAACAACACTGTATGCTCATTGTAAGGAAATCAAACGGGGTTTATAGACGTAAAAATTAAATTGAAAAAAGAGGATTAAAATGAACGAAATCGTAGAACCCATTTTCACTAGAAAGAGGCAAGTTCCCTATTATTTCAATAATTACCTAATTAATACTGAAATCTTTTAACATGAATTTGAATGTATATATATTCAATAATAAATTTCATCATTAATTACGTCATTAAATGTATAAATTTGATGTATTTATGCCTAATATTAAATTTAGTAATCAGAACTATAAGAAATAAGGTTTAAGAGGGAAAATATTTAATGGAGGTTTGCATCGAAAGCGACTATTTAAGATGATTGTGAAGGAATTCATAAGAAAACGAAGCAACTTCGTCAGAAAAATCCCGTTTCTTCAAGAAATTTAATATCGATAATCTTTTCTTTAAGTACAGAAATTTCCTATCCTAAACAAAATTTAATTTTTCGATTGAAAATTTTTTAGCTTTTATTTGCCAACAAAATGCAAGAAATTGGGGAAAAAATTTTACCATTTTTTTTTTCTTTAAAAACTTGGTGTTTTTAAATCAATTTTTTACCTTCTATCTCATAATGTAATTTTCTTTCTTTTCACTTTAACTCTCTCCGTTTTTTTTTTTTTTTTTTTTTTTTTTTTTTTTTTTTTTTTTTGCATACAAAATAGCCTTTTGAAAAAGATATTCCATTCATATCTGTGACTGTACAAACATTGCAATTTTGTAATGAAGATTCAACTGTTATGGTTCTCGAAGACAGGAAACAAAATATTTAAGGAAAAAATAGGACAGTCAACACATATTTCTGGCATAAAACTTTGACAATAATGTTAAAATTAATGCACGTCTTAACTGTAATATATTTACTTTGAACATTGCATATAGCTTTGTGTACTATTCTAGTGTAATTCACTATTTCAGGTATAAATAAATCTACAATAACCACATTGTTTTTAACACGTTTATTGTTTTTTATTATTTTTATTAAATTCCGCATTTAAAATTTACCTAAGCTATTCATATCATGCCAAATTGGCGGAAGAAATTAACTTTTTTAAAAATTATCTTTACCACGCATTAAATCAAAAAAAAAAAAAAAAAAAAAAAAAAAAAATCAGATTCCCACTTTTAGTAATGGTGATTATGATGAAATCAGATTATAAATTTCTATCTGAGTTTCTTGCAACCAAAAAGAAAGAAAGGCGAATAATTACGAAGTGGAAAACCATTAAACTTTTTTCCTTTTGAATTTCGTTTTCTAACTTTCAAGTTCAACGACTTTTTAATGTATTGCGGAAGAATAGTGTCCTGATTTGCATACATTTTCTCTCTCCTTTTTAAATGCATAATCGGAGCTATTTTCAGACATAGAATTAAGCAAGGACATTTTTAGCATTTTCACTGATAGATTACTTTAAAACTGAAATAATAGATTTGTTCCTCAAATCTTAATATTTATTGCAAATTACCAAAACAATTTAAAAAAATTTTTTTTTTTAAAATTTAATTTAGATGGAGATTTTAATTTTTGAAAATTTTTTATAAGAATTTAATGGGTCAAAAATCTTGCATTAGCTATTCAATGTTAAAAAATCCTATACATAGTTAGTTATATTGTTTTAATTGTATATATATTGATATTGTTAATCATATTATGTCAAAAAGAATAGGTATCGATGATTTGAAAAAAAGAAATTATAACTCTTTTCGAAACGTCCAAATCCGAATTTAATAAATATATTTTCAGGAGGTAAAATTAAAAAGTCCTTCACGACATAAAAAAACCTCCGTACTAGTGAAACATTTTATTATTACATGATATTATAATTCTAAGTGAGACTAGTGTACACTGAGGGTGAATAAACTGATGGAAACACATCTATAGTAATACATTTTTTCATACTTAAAGTTTAAAGCTTTTAGAAGCATTTAAAGCATCAAAGAAGTTTAAACCATTTAGAGGTTTAAGGGACAGATAATAAATTACGAACATAAAATGACGTTTCTGAACACCCTATGCTACAAAATGTAACAATAAAATTGTAACT
Source organism: Parasteatoda lunata (assembly GCA_949128135.1). Taxonomy (NCBI): domain Eukaryota; kingdom Metazoa; phylum Arthropoda; class Arachnida; order Araneae; family Theridiidae; genus Parasteatoda; species Parasteatoda lunata. Next base: position 103,764,134 of record OX421974.1, on the reverse strand, counting down.
TGCAACAATTATTTAGTTATTACATGCAATTATTGCTCAAAATTTCATAAGGTAGGATTAAATATTTATGGAGATATAAAGATTTTTTATAAAAAACTAATTTTTTTGTCTAAAGTATTTTTTCTATAACTTCAAAAATATTCAATAAAATTAAACAAACTTTTTAGAACAATTTTAAATTAAACACAAAAATTTTGCGTTAATATTTGAAAAAAATAAAAACTACGAAAACTGATATGTAAGTAATTATAGTAGTTCCTTTATACTTTATATTTTAGAAGAAAAAAAACGTGCGAAAGAAAGGATACTATTATGGAGGATGATCTTCAACAATGCTGGTGTTATTTTTAATACATTTTGTTTAATAGTAGAAAATGAAATTTGGATGATACAATTTAACATTTTGAGCTTTCTTTTAAAAAGTACGAAAACTACTAAGAAAATTGCGTGAAATTGTAAAATTTTAAGATATCCAAATTGGACTTTTTTATTAGTTGCCAAATACAATTCACTACAAAATTAATAAATTACAATTTTAAATTTTTCCTTCACCTGTACAGTATAAAAGAAATACTTTAATGACTCATATATTGTGCAACTTTTAAAATATTTTTCTCAAATTTCAAATCAACAATTTTTTTAATGAATTATAAATTGCTCCAAAAATTTTGTCGAATTTTATTGAATATTTTTGAAGTCCAAAAGTCATAAGACAAAATATTTAGTTTAAATAATCCTCCACCTTTTAGGATTATTTGTTAAATTCATCTTACTTGTATTAATCTAAATTTGAAATGGTAGTAATTTTAAAGAAAATTTAACACAATAGGTTAGTCATCAAGGTAGATTTATGGTGTCGATTTTTAATCTTTCAAAAATGAGGCATGAATTTAAATTCGTAAAAATCTACCAACCAGGATAGTGCATATTTAGATTGTCACCTATTCCACAGCTGTGGGGTAACCGAAGGGAATCTTCTATATTCACGCACGCAACCACGGATATATTTATTCTATAACTTCAGGTTGATAACCGATTTGGCCTTTCCTCAAGTTGAAGACGAGACGGTGACCTGATTTCACGTTCTATCGACACACTAAACACTTCCCGAAACGAACCATGAGAATAAGTTCAACTCGGACATCCATAGGAATGTTTTGGTTGTGGTTGAAACAATGTGAAAGATGGTAGTAAGAAAAAAAATGAGGCATGTCGCATAGAAGATAAAACGCTCGAACGGATGTGACATTTAAGGAGAGAATAATTATCTCGATTACCAACAGCTTCAAGAGCTTAAACTGAGTTGCGCTGCCTTTTTTTTTCTTCAAAATATTTTTAAAGTTGTCTTGTGGCTGTTTTTTTTTTTTTTTTTTTAAAGAATTCTGTGGGAATAAACAATTTCTATCTACTAAAGGAATGTTGTGTTTTAAAAATAGTTTTCTAAATATTCAACAATTAATTAACTGAAGTCAGCCACAAACAATTCAAAAGAAATGCAGTGTCTTCAAAAGAAATGTAGGGTTTTAAAAACAGCTTTGTAAACAAACAAAATTTTATTAACTATCGTCAGCCACAAGCAATTGCTGTCAACTAAGGGAATGTAGTGTTTTAAAATTAGTTTTGTAAATAGTTAAAATTCTATTAACTGGCACAAGTCACAAACAATTGCCGTTTACTAAATGGAGGTTGTGTTTTAAAAAAATTTTCTTAATAGCCACAATTCTATTAGCAGGCACAAGTGACAAACAAAATAAATTGGTTGTAAAAAAAAGGTAGAAATGTATATTTTTAATACGGAACTAGTTTAAATACTAAATTTTTGCTATACAGTATTTTTCTATACCGTTGTTGTATTACATTCTTGAAGAAATGTAATACAACAACTATAAAAGAAATTGAATACAGTAGCATTTTGTATACATTTTAAGATAGGGACCATCTTTTTTAATAATTTTTCCCTAAATTAATGTGTGTTGAGCCCGCATTTTAACAATGCGTGTGTTATTATATAATATTACGCTGCAATATGCAGTTATCCTTTTTTCAATAATTTTTCTCAAATTTAATGTATTTTGTACATGCATACATTAAAAAAAGTACTTTTATAATGTATACTTTTCTAATAGTTTCACCTCCTTAATGCTTGTTTTCTACATATACATTATTATATGTATAGTTGCAAAAGCTTTTTTATTTTATTTATTTATTTTTTTTAAGAAAAAAAAGCTTACTTTTGCCCTGTTTTTTATGTGTGTTATCTATACACAAATTATAATATATCCCTGTTTTTTTTATTAAATTAACTTTTCTTATTTTACGATTTTGAGCTCGAGAGGGTCAAAGGAACAGAAATCTTCTACAGATAAGAATAATAGTGTGAAGTATTCTTCCCAGCTACTCAACTTTATTTGATCTGAAATGAAAATTCTAAAAACGGTATAGATTATTCTTAAACTGACTATTAATTCTTTGTCATAATATTGTTATCTTGTTAAAATTAACCAAAATTTTCCTTGGCGAATTGAATCTTTTTTAGAATAAAGCGCAGTTTCCCTGTTATTCTTTCAGATATTTCACTCTCTCCATAGGCAGAAAAAAAATAGGCAGCTTTTGCTGCCTTAAAATCTTGATTAAAAGCAAAGGGTAAAAAAGTGTTGGAAAAGCTTATTTTTCTCAAATTGTTTCATTTTAATGACCTAAAAATTAATTTAAATTAACTCGAACAACAAAATTGAAATATAGATTCCGGTAGAAGAAAACATCCTTTTTCGAATGATCGAAAACATAATGCTAAAAGTATGTAATGACATTCGTAATGCTAAAAAAAAAATGTGGAAATTTAATAGTTTATGTCAGATTATTTATTAAAAAGTTTTTAAAAATATATAGTTTTAAAAACAAAATTGCTGCATGCAAATAAAATTTAAAAAAAAGCTTAACTTAAAAAATTCGAAAAAAGACGCAAAAATCAATCCTTGAAAAATTAAAATCAAGCAAACGCTGTTTTCTGGTCTTTTTTTTCCAGACTAATCTTTCAAGCAGCAAGTAGAACTACAAATTATTAATTTTATTTTCAGTTAAATCTAAATAATCCGGAAGGCATAATATGAATTATTATTGCTTTTTAAATTAACAAATCACATTTCTTGAATACTTTTGCAGGGGAATTGTAGTCAAGTTTCTTTTTTTCCCTGCAAATAATGCCATGATTCATATCCAAATAATAGTAATCATTCATAACTAATTACCTAATTATTTAAATATCCCTTTTAAGATTAATCATAAAATAATTATAAATCTCTGTTATTGTCTGTCATCAATATTACTTTTTACAACTATGTATGATTTTACTACTCAATGATTTATTTTACAAATATTTTTTTGTCGTAGAACATAAAAGCATGGATTTATGTATCGGTTATTTAAATTCATTTTGAATAATAAAATCAGAGTTAAATATTTATGATCTGTTCCCATTGAAACTTAGAACATTATCGAAATGCAAATAAGTTATCATATGGATGAGGATTTCGCCGGTAAATGACGCTCTATCTCACAGGATTATGCAGATTTGTTTGAGCAAACTTCACTTATGTATGTTCTCTCGATTACATCAAGTGTAATGGAACGATGTGTGTACCAGTGCTGATAATTGCATGCTAATTCAAATTTCAATAAAAGTAATAATTCACTAATTTTGTCGAGAATTATATAGTTGCATTTATATGCATCAGAAATATTATTTTTAAATCTAAATATTTTACAATTACTTTGGCGAGTGTCTGTTTTTAGCATACATTGATAATGAATGTCATATGTAATTTCATTTGCGGAAATAATATATATATATGATATTTTAAGTTGTGTTCTAAATCATACACAAAAATTCTTTTTTCGTTGAATAACTTTTTTAAACATTGTTTAAGCACTTTTTTATATGAATTTAAATTCTTGGTCTTCAAAATGTGGAGGGGAAAGTCAAAATCTGAGAAATATGGACTCAGTTTATTTAAAGAGTGAAAAAAAATTAGCACTACTTAATGTTAACTTCCTTTTTGTGTATTTTCTGTATCCTTAAAACTATTAAAGATAATAAAAAACATTTTTCACAGTTATTAAACATGATTATCTGAAAACAATTTAATGCAGAAAAATTAATTTTTCAGATCTATATATTATTTCTAATTATATAATTTTTAAAAAAAGTTTGAATTGTAAGGTGTATAAAATTTTTACATCATTTCAAACTATGTAAGTTTTGTCCAAAAAAAAGAAATCATTTTTGTGTCCGATTGGTAATCAAAACTATTGTCTACAGAAACGAATTTTAAAGCTAACCCTTTGAACCATTTAAATTGCGTTGCAGTCTGTAAAAACCAGATTATTGGAACAATCGTTATTGGAGTTTATTTTATAGTGATACTCATTTTTATTTTATAGTGATATTTATAAAATTTTCACTAGCATTCACCGTAAGTGACTGTCATCGATTATAAGTCGACATTTGTAAGTGAAAAATATAATAAAAATTAATAATTCAACCTTCACTCTCAGCACATCATTGTTAACATTTCCTGATACAAGTGACGAATAGTTATATTTAACAAAATCTTCATCAATGTATTGAAAAGAGATTTTTCACAACATTCATCGTTATAAATGTCGTCGACTATATATCAAAATTTCCCAGTGCAAGTGAAAAATATGCATAGAAAGAATAATAATAATAATTGAACGCTCTGGGCATATTTATTATTGTTGACATTTCCTGGTACAAGGGAAAAATAAAGATAATTAACAAATATTTTGTACAGCCGATCGACATTTGTCGGACAATGTCAACAGTCATCAATTTCTGCCTCTTCCCAATAACATAAAATTCATATTCAAAATCTTAAAATATAAAAGGAGGGCTTTCTCTGTAAGTATCGAAGAACATTAAGAAAATGGCTACTTCATTTTATCGATTCCACTTATTAATTTCCTTCACATAATTACCATCAAGTACTGGCCATGCCAAACCTTTTCCTTCTTAAATAGTAGTAAAGCTAATTTATTCAAAACAGATTGCTGAATGGTAGTCACATTTGCTACATTTTTCATTATTTAGAGAAGGTAATTGCATTCAGCACCCCGCTACTCGCGTTGCATCGTGGGAAAGGAATATATAATCTCATTGCCATAGAAATTGCATCGATGAAATAGAGAAAACCAAAGAGGATGATATTGATTTAGAATACATAACTAGTTCTTGATAATGAACAGCGAAGTTTTATAAAACTGGAGTCTAGATAAGTGTTTCTTCTTTAACATTATAACTATGTAATAATAGCATTTTCTACATTTTTTATTGACTAAGTTTGATGAGATGTTTTCAATTAAAAAAAATTATTTAGCGAACTATTTATCTCACACTCGTAAGCATACAACAAATCTTTGTATGCTAATGAGTGTTATATACTGAATTTTACTCTTATAGCGGTCGAGTATTTCACTGTAGTTGGGTGATATAACACTCTGTCTGCAATTTGTACATTTTTGAAACATACATATTTGACAAAGAGGCCCCTAAAATTAACTTTCAAATTTTACGCAACAACTCGCGTAAAATTATAACATAACGCATAAAATATTATTACGTTAAATTTATAAAAATTGATATATTTTATCATAAAATATATCTATTTATATATTTCTATGAGTTAAGTTTGAAGTTCTGAAAAATACCTAGGCATTATAATTTATACGTAAGAAAAACCTGAATATAAACACTCGAAAATTTGTAATTAAATATTAACTAGCTAGATAGGTTTTTTTACCATAAGGTATTTAAAAATAAGCATTAAGAGCGGTGATTATTGGATATCCTGCATACGTATAGAGCTGATATCATCAGAGGAAAATATCAATTGAACTTGATGAAATGATAAAGGAATTAATTTTCTTTATTGTTTCAAGACAACATCTGTATACCAGAGTTTAATAAATTTTAAGAGAAATATTTGTCTGTGATAAATATTTGAAAAGGTGTTAGATACCTGTCAGATGAAAAAAAACCAACAATTTATACTTGGAATTGAACGCAAAATATAACTTTATCTAGAATTTCTTGAACTGACTTCTTAAAAAAATGCCAACTTTTCTTTCTGGAGGGTTGGGGGGATGATTCGACTACGTATGATTTGACAAAGAATAATTCCTATGCATTAATCACGAATATAAACGAGAAAACAAAAGCAGGGTAGAACAAAAAAATAACACTTAATTAGTTAATTAATCGTGATATTCTTTGACGTGGAATGAACCGGCCTAGACTAATTAACCGGAGCTCTTTAAATATCGATCAGGGTGGCCCCTTGGAGCGCTAACTCAGACGGAGTCGATGAGGAAATAGAATTTAAGAAAAACGACGAACTTTTTTTTGGTTTATGTTGGCTATTAATATTTTGGATAATCGAAAGATAGAAGTGTGAGATAATAAATGAGGTAAATAGCATGTGAGATGATTCTTATGAGTGATTCGATAATTAATGACCATTTATGAAACATAAGTTCAAAAAATGTTCTATTTTAGTAGTCAGTGATCGAATCTCTTTTGTTAAGTGCTTTATCATGCTACATCATACTTTGTTCACGCATATGTTGTTAAAGAATTTCAAATGCATAATTTATTACTTTACCTAACTTTGAAGAGTAGTTACAAATAAATGTAATGAATTTGGACTCAGCTGGTAGGGAAAGTTACATTGAAAAACTTTCATTTATTATTAACTTAAGCCTTTCTAGGATTTCGAAAAGTTTTTTTTTTTCTGATAAGGTGTTTCACTTTTTTCTTGTAAGATGCACACTCCTATGAATGTAATATATACATATTTCTATCAATATTACCAATATTTTGATAAAACTTAAAAATTATTGAATATGAAATAGCATTGTATCATTTGCCCCTTCTATAAAATCAAAAAGAAAGAAATCACTTTCTATAATTCCCAGCAGACATAAACAAATCAGGGAATACGGTTCATTGTTACAATCATATTAGTCTGCTGTTGACAGTTTTGTCAGTTTTACAGACATAAATAAGTCAGATCATTGCCAACACTGTCACTTATACATTATGTAAGTGAACTTTCGACCTTCTATTATGAAAAAAATTAAGACCGATTACATTTTCGAGAATATTCTTCTCTTTAGTGTTTTGAACTTATCTTGAAAATCCTTTTTAGCGATATTATATATTTATTTATTATAATTTTCTTTATTTATTTATTATTTATTTATCATTGTTTATGTCATTTTAAATTTCTTTCTTTGTTTTATTTATTTATTATAGTAATTTTATTTATTTATTTACTTATTATTATTTTCATAATTATTCATTTATGATTACTTTATTATTTTACTAATTTTACTTTTATTTCTCAAATTTTACATATAAGTAGAAATAATATTTTTCTCTCTTTATCCCTTTTAATAAAAATAAAAAAAATAATTAGGGATTTTAAGATTTGTAATATATGTTGAAAATGAGAGATTGTGAAATAGAAAAAAATAGCAGCAATTTTTTGGAAGTTTAACGCTTATTTTCGGTGGCTTATTACGGTGGCATATTCGGCGGCTCATTTCATAACTCTGAAGTAAGGCTAGCCAATATGTAGTATGTGTGCCACAAATAGCACCAGAGATTAACAGAGGGACGCGCAAATCCATCGTAAATTGAATAATATTTTTTAAGCGTGTTTCCAACGTTTTTTTAATATTTTTTTTTGAAGTTAGACATTTTTTTTACAGTTTGCCCTACTTTGTATTACTTCGTGAAAAGTAATACAAATATAAGTACGAGTTTGCATTACTTGAGATGTAAAGTTTATTATTACTCCGTAATAAAATGTATTAAAATCAAATTAAATGAATATTTTTTTGATTGCTGGTGAACATGATGAAAACATTTAACAGCTTCCAACTTCAACTTCACTACCAAATAACAAAATACTGAAAAAAATTAAAATTTTCTCCTGTAATTTTTTGTTCTAGAAAATTATTATTTCAATTTTTTATACAAAAAAGCATTGTGTATTGGAAAATAAAAATTAGTAATAATGTTTTTTTTTTTTTTTTTTTGCGTATTTTAAATTAAATTTCATAATTATTTTATTATGGATAAATTTTTGTAAAAATTCAACTATGATTTTAATAATAAAATGTACATATACAATCAAACCTGTACAGTTGACCACCTGCCTAAGTTAACGTCCATTACTAAGAAGCAAATTTATCCTATACACTTAAAAAGAGCAATACAATTGTAACCTGACCACAAGTGCATCTTTTACGTTGACCACGATTATGATTCCAATTCGTCTGGGAGTGTCACAGAATATTTTAAACCCTTCATCAGAGTTAATCAACAAGAAAAAGAGAGGGGAAAAAAAACTTAGTTCGTAAATTTTCTGCTCCATTGTGTTACGTATTAAAATCGCACTGTATTGGTAAACTAGTATTAAGAGCTAAACTGAACCCCTTTGTAAGTTAAACCATATCGGAAAATTATTAACATATAATAGCTTTTTAGGAGAAAGGGGGAATAATACCGGTTAGCTCAGGTTCGAAAGCTAAACTGTGGGAGCTAAACTGTTCAACCTAGAAACTGTTAGATTTAATTAAGATATTCATTATTTAATTCGTTTTTCATTTTTTTCCGTCTTTGTATAAGATTTAGCGTTTCTGAAAAAGTCACTGATGAACGACTTTTTTTATATATTATTTTTTTCCAGAAAAACTCACATCGCCATTAGTGGGCTAAAAGGGAGGGAATCGTCCTAGGGCCCAGGACTATACTAAGGGTATGATCAAAATTGCTTTCAAAAAATATAGTTCTTATTAATTAGTTTTTTTTAAAGTAAATTACAAAGGATTTCGTAATATATATATAAAAACTACGATTTTGTCCAAAGGGTCTTAACAAATTCTACAAAATATGAAGGGAAAAAAATAAATAATAATTAAAAAAAAAAAAAAAAAAAAAAAAAAAAAAACAGTTCTTAAACTTTGAAGAAGTGGACCCATTAAATTTTTTTCCGGGGCTCGTAAAACCATTGTTTTGCCTTAGATGTAAGTTGTCTTTTTCCCCGGTTGCACTACAGCTTTCGAGGGCCTTACGTTGACACACATCTAGGGGGCGCCCGGTCTAACCCAGAGATCAAAAGCTGTCAAAACGAAGTAGAACCTTACAACTAAATCTTTATTGTTCGTTAGGACATGAATCTTTAATAAACGTATAATAAACTGACTAAAAATTATTTTTATAACTCTACTGACTGATAAATAAGGATAGCTTTAAGACAATAAAAAATTACAGAGCTGGCACAGTCAACCAAACTTATCTACACAGACGCCGTGAATTAATCAACAATACGGTAGGTCCTTCTTGACTAGTAAAGTGTAATTCAGGATTTATCCACCAGAAAACAAATAATTTCCACACAATCGAGGTACTCTGCCTTACCTTACTCTCCCCATTACATTTTTATATCGCTTTCATGTATGTAAAAATGACATATATTAAAAAAGAAAAACACTCACTCCAATAAAAAACTCTAAATTGACCACTCAAGCAATACAATGCAAGTGGTTAACTTTTTTAGGTTTCACTGTATATCACAAAAGTTCTGATCCTATAAATATATTATAACTTTTGTCAGATTTAAAGTTTGATTAATATTCCGCTATGAATTTTGTTTCAACTCGAATAGTAAATGAAATTACGACTGATGGGAAGTGGTACTTGGAGATTTTTAAAATTAAAAATTAAGATGCTCACTGTTGGCCATTCTTAATCTAAAGAAATAACTTTCCTGAATCGATTCAACACAACATCGATAGATTTACTGTAGTATATCTAACTTTGAAAACGAACAAAAACTGAAAAAAAAAGAAGAAAAAAAGGAAAAGATTTTAGCTAAATAAATCGTGCTAAAATCTTTTAAAAAAGTTTTTCACACTAGAACTGATTCCTTCCATTTCATAAACTCTAGGTAAAAAGAATCTTGATAAAATGGTAACAATTTTTATTTATAGATATGATTCTTATAGAATTTGTAAAATTAACGATCGCCAAAAATGATCAATCATAGTAGTTTGATGTCCTTGGAAAAAGTTTACTTTTAATTTAGTTTATGGAGCCTTTTTCTTAATCAGTGTAGTATTATTTTGAATAGCAACGTGGGGTGACAATTATTTAAAGTGAACTTAGGACACGCCATTTATTTTTAGAACAAATTCTTTTTCAATCAAATCGATATATCCGACGATAATAGAGGTCAGTGGGACCAGGGGAAAAAAAAAAGGACAATAAAAATTTCTCCTATGGCAGCAGTATACAAAAAAGAAGTTCCGTGACGTAATTCATTTGAGAATGAGATATTTGCACGACAGAGAAAAAAAAATGTTAGACAAGTTGATCAAGGGTATAATAGTGTTATCTAAAATATCACTTGATCACGCGATATTTTTGGAATAATCCCTTCATTTGACATTCTTTGATCGTATTCTAAAGAACACAAATTTAAAAGGAGAAAAAGAAAAAAATAATGATTGCAAACATTCATAACGTGCCTTGATTGGATTCATATAGATTTAGTAAAAGGAAAGTTAATAAGGATATAAGAAGCTTTGAGTGAAGAGGCTTCTTCACTCGCCATTTTGGAGAATTTAGGTTAAATATTTGATTTGCATTTTCTCGGTGATTTTTCGTACTTCATAAGCTTTTAATGATAGAGTGTCATTCAGTTACAATTCAGAGAAAAGATTAAAAATAAAAGGGCTCGCCTTATCAGATAGGAGAAAAAGTGCTTTGATATGTTTCAGAGCGTCTATGGATTTTTTTCAGTGATGTAAAGTAAGAAAATTATGCAATTTATGTAAGCAATTTGAAACTTAGTTTTGGAAGAAATTTGAAACTATGTATTCAGATTTTTAAAAGAAGTTTAATTTCATTAAAATTTAAACTACTGTGGACTGACTTTCATGACGCTGAACAAATTTTTTAACGCAAGTTACGTGACAACAAAACTATTTTTCAAATATTTAAAAATATGTAAATATATAACCTTCAAAAAAATGCTTATTGCATAATTGTATTGGTATAATTTAATCAGAAAAAATTTCAGAAATTAAAATACCGCAAGCATTTTCTCTCATACTGAGATGGGATGACAGCCTTTATATTTAACAAGTTTCGAAAAATACTGCCGAATAGAGTAAACATCTACCGTCAATTTATTTATGAAAATTAAACATAAAGGATTAAAAGTATTTATAGAATTTTCCATCCCCGTATCCACTCCCGCTATAGCTGAATTTTGTCAGATGGAAAAAGATCTTTTAAGCACTTTTTACAATAATTCTTCTAATAAAATAATATAATATAATATAATATAATATAATATAATATAATATAATATAATATAATATAATATAATATAATATAATATAATATAATATAATATAATATAATATAATATAATATAATATAATATAATATAATATAATATAATATAAAAATGTTTTGAATACAAAGAAGTTGATTAACTGAGAGAGCATTCCATATTTGTGCTTGTCATTATAGAAATTTCTCCTCAATGCATAACATTCTTATTAAGTAAAAAAGTAAAAACTATTTTTTTGTTTAGAAAAGCAACAGATAAAAAGGCCAATCAAGTAGACAAAAAAAGAAATAAAATAACAAAAATAAAGATATGGAGTAAAAAAAAAAAATTACTTACTTGATAATGACTTTAGCCATGTCTTTTCTTTATCTTCTCAGCAGTTAAGAGAAACAATTGATATGTATTGGTGAAGTACAGCAAAGTCCTTAACAAGTTCTATTTTTGTAAGAGAATGTATAAAGTGAATTTCCTCTCTTTTGTCAAATAATTCTCTCAAAATATTCAAAAATATAGGAATTTATATTTCAGCAAGGGAAACCACAGTCGTCTTATAACACTGATCCACTGTAGTATTGAGATATTTTTTTGCGATATGTTTCGTTATTTCGAAAGATTAACAAACACTTTTTTAATGTAGAAAATAAAATTTATATCCAATGTAATACACGAGTCCTAAGATTTCAAACTTTTCTTAATATTTCCTCAATTAAAGAATCATGTATAAAATTTTCAAATTAATGATGAAATTTTTTTTTAATCCAGTTATTTCTTCTAAACAAAACACTTCTTCATTCAAGACACAAACTTTTCTGTTAATTCGAAATCCATGGCGATTTATTCACTTTGTTTTTTCGCGTCAATTTTAGATGTTGGATAAAGAGAGTTAAAAGCAAGTTAGGTAAAATCCGCTCCGGTCGCCACGTGAAAAAAGATGCTTTGGAAGGAGAAAGATATTCCAGCCAGCAGTTCTTCGGCCACCGACCGATTGACAGCACGCTTTTCGGAAATGACCCGATATCGCTAACACGCGTTAGGGTTGTTGCCTCACGGCTACATCCGCGCTACTTCCTTGCCTTCATCGCTCGGAAATTTCGCCAAGGGAAATGATAAAATTAATTTATCTCTTGAGCTCCTTTTTCACGTAACACTTTTGAAAAGAAACTTTTATCTCTTTTGTGGATGGATGGCGAAGATTATATCCGTTAGTACAAAATGTATAAGCGAAGAAAAAGGAGGGACAAAAAGGAAATAAAACGCCTAGTATGCGGTGTTTGGAAATTCGGATAAAAGGATAAAACTAGATGCATAACGATCTGAGCATAAGTTTCCAATCTTTATAGAATCAAAGCCCGCTTAGCAAGACAAACGTTTTTGAACATACCCCAAGATAAGAGGGAAATAGATACGTCTCCCCTAATTCAAGTCGTTCCGTGTTTAAATTTTTGATCGAGTCATTAATTTATTGGAAATGTATGGACTAACATGTTCGTCTTAACTAATATCCATAACTTCATCAAAATCTTACAGATTTCGAAGAAAAGTAAGCTATGTGTAAAAAAATTTTTAGCACAGAAGTAGTTTTAGCATACTATATTACATTTGTAAGAGACATTAAATTAAATATTTTATACACGGTCTATTTTTAATGTATCCCGGTCTTACCACTTAACTCACCATCTCTGTTTTTCACATACGAGTTGGAAAATTTTTTTTTAATAATACTTTCCCAGGCCTCCGATTAAAAGAAATGTGGGACTTGTAGAGAGTGCTAATACAGTTTCTCTGATGCATATGTTGAGTTCAGAATTAATAATTTTCAGCACACATTTTTCATCTAATAATTTGCTTCAGGAATTAGTTATTCCATATCCACTTTTTTATTTTATTTTTATGAAGTGAGTTATGGTATTAAACCAATGAATAAGGTAAGTTTAACATAGGTTTGCGACTATGAACTGTAATTTTTTACTGGAATATCTTCGAATAAAATATCCAAATTAATAAAAAGATGAAAAGACCTTATTAAAATACTGATTCTGCACTAAATTGTTCTATTTTAAATGTCATCTTCTACTAGCGCAAATTTGCATACCATGTTTCCGTTAATCTGAACAAGGATTTAAATCCGAAAAAAAACAAGGCTTTAAAATTGTTATTGGATTTAGCACTAAGGTTAATCATTCTGAAACGTTGCCTTTTACGGGCATCAAATCTGAAACCCTATTCCCATTAGATCTGAACACGGATTTAAACCGTTTTGTGAGTGCTTAGTATATTCTTAATAGCTTACAAACCTAAGGAAATAGCTCTGCTATTGATTTTTTAAAATCTAAATTTTACAAATCTTATATACTTATTTTGAATACCTTAAAAAATTTAAATTTTTTATAATACAATTATTTATTTCATTTTTGCGCTTCGAATTTAACTTCAAACAACGTTATCAACTACATAACATAAAAATCAACCATTAATTGACTGTCTAACAATTATTGTATACATTATTAAGTATATATTTGAGGGTTGCTTTCGATTGAAAATGCCTGAATTTCAAATGGAAATGTTGCATGACAGTCATGCAGCAACACATTCTGAAAACATAAGCACAAAATGCCTTGACTTAACGATGAAACACATTCGAATGGAAAAAAAGCCTATAATTGTTTTATTGCTTTTCCATGTTCACAGCACAATATCTTCATCATTCTTAAATATTTATAAGACAATGTTTTCATTATTAAATGCTCAAAGCTCAGTATCTCCACCATTTTGTAATGCTAAAAGTACAATACTCTACAGTACTCTCAACTACGTGTATATCATTCATTAGTGTTCACAACTATCTATTCATCAAGCGCAATGTCTTAGTTACATTTTAATGTTCACAAAACAATGTTTTCACCATTTTTAATGTTTTTTTTTTACTCCAATGCCCACCTGTGTTAACATTTGTCAATTCAGGTATTTACAGGGCAGATTTGCTGGCCTCTCTTTCGGGGGCACTATACTAGGTGGGTCAGCATTGTTCCCATAGTAAGGACAGATAGTACAGAGAAGGAAAGAACATCCATGCCTTGCCCGGGATTCGAACCCAGAACTTTTCTGATGCAAGGACAGTTCCCTAACCCCTACACAGGCCGGTCGGCCCATTTTTAATTTTACAAAAAAGAAAAAAATAAATAAATAAGGAGAAAGAAAATATTTTTAAATACAGTATAGTTTTTCGTATATTTTTCAATCACTTCCATTTTTCAATCCCTATTTATTTACATATTTTAAAGTAGTATTGATTAAGTAGTAATAGTATTAATTTAAATATGTAATATTCATTTCTAGAGTAAAATTTCTAGACAATATAACTAAGCGTTGATTCTATCCTAACATAATATTACATAGGCATACAGATCTATCATCTGCTCGTACAAAGAAAAAATTCAAACAATATTTAAAATAACGTCAAACATCTAAAATTCCGCACAAATGTGTAATGCAGATTATGTTGTTCCAACTCAATTTATCAATGAAATATTTCATAGGCTTATCATATAATGTTCCGCTCAAATATAAGAAATATTTTTACAGAAATAGTATTTTGTGGGTAAATTTAAGGTGACCCAACACAAATGAAATTACATGCCTACGATAATCTGTTCCAATAAGTTAAAGCAGTGAGACATTTAGTCAATGCAAGACTTAATTCCTGCAAGTATTTTTATTTAAGTAAACTCATCTTTTCTTTTCTACGAAATAAATATATATCTCAACATAATTTTTCTTAAAACTTAAGTATTTCCCCCCCATAATTCTCCAGAATGACGACCGTGATCATTTTCAAAAGAATTGAACATGTAAAGCCTTCATTGTAATGTATCCTAAAATTACAGTTTTTAGCGAAGTGATTAAGTAAAACTGTATGATCCTCATCTAGCAAATATTGTTTATCGTGAACTTTTTAAACTAACTCATCAGTTTACTCTCGAAACTTTAATGCCGGCCAATGAAGGGAAGCTGGTGGTAATTTATTTTCAATTTAGCGATAAGCCGAATTGCTGAAAAATAAATGGATGCTTAAAATGAAGGGGAACAGCGCAGTTCGAGTTTACGAACGTTCATTTACTTAGGAAATTGCTATTCTCCTTTATATCTAAAGAACTGGTCGTTTGAGTACGAGGCATTATCATTTCGCTTTTATCATCTGAGTGATTAAAGTCTTGAAATTACTTTACATAGTATTAAAATAGAAATATGTAATATGTTTGGTTATAAATTTAGATTCGTTGATGTGTCGACAATTTCCTATAATCATGATAAAAGGAAAATGGAAAATACATTAGACAAGCTATAAGAGATAATTTTGCTTTTATATTTTTCGGAAAATATAAATACTCATATTTATTTATTAAAAAAAAAAACGAAAGTAAGTTTAGGATTATACGAAGAATTAATTGAAAGCATTTCTCGTTGAAAATCTCTTTCCACTGAATTTATGTCCCTACCATTTTAGTTTTCTCTCAATATTAAAAAATTGTAAGGCACCAACGTTGTCTTGAATGTTCAACTTAACATTATATTTTGTTTTGCTGCGCGAAAATTATGTAACTTAAAAACTTGAAATTACTAAGAAGTGAAGAAAAGTGTACAGGAATTACAATGAAAAACAAATATGTTCAATTATTTGTTCGAGAATTTTTAACTGTCGAGAACTTAAAAACTATAACTGTTAAGCTTGTTGGGAAAAACACCATATGCGCCGCCCTGCAGGCCGTAGGAATGCAACTACTGAGTTGAAACTTAGTATGCTGAAAAGACTACATTTTTTTATAAACATAATGTAGTTTTTTTTTTTTTTTCAAAATTCTAATTTGTTCGAACGTTTTGCAATTTTTAGTACTTTTTTTGCAAAATATTTCTCACATTTTTAATTTTTTTTTTTTTGCTTTACGTTACATTTTGCTTTGCTGCTCAAAATTTATAAGATTTAGAAATTTTAAATTACGAAGATGCGTGTGTATAAAATGTAAAAGAAGTTTAATGGAATGAAAAAAATTGACTCTCGATTATGACATGTTACTCGATCTACTGTTTGCTGAAATGCAACTACAGATTAGAAATTTCAGGTGCTAATAGAAAAATTTTTAGTTATAATTTTAAAAAGAGTTTTTTCGACAGTTATTCCAAATATAAGTGCTTTTTCGTCGTTTTTTTTTTAGAAGTTTTGTGTTTAATATTGACTATTTGTCCAATGTTGTGGAAGATTTATTTTTCTCTTATTTATCTTTTTATTTTATAAGCTCTCGCTCGAATAGATGTCAATCAAAAGTAGCAAAAGAGAGAGATTAATTGTTGCCAGATATAAATCTTAACATTAATAGTGAATTCAAAAAAACTTAATAAATGATGATATCGTTTCCTATTTGAATTAATATAAGTCTCTTCAACGAGTAAAAACACTTCCCATTTATTTCATATTATTGAATTTCACAACATGTATTTCTTAGGTTAGATTTTTTTTTTCAAGTACAGGTGATTATTTTTCTAATCCAAGCAATCCTCTATTTCCTTACAACTAACAAAATGTTCTCACAAAAAGCTAAAATAATTGTACATTTTGAAGCCAAAGTGCTCCGTACTTTGTGGAAACTATTGATATATTTTACAAATAACCTCTATTTTTCAAACCTTTAAAAAAAGTTGAAGAATATGAGGGGTTTTCAAACTAATATACATGTGAAAAGAATCTAATTCTAAGGACTCATGATAGAGAATACAAAAACATGTGTTATTTGCTAAGTTTTAGCGCAGCAATATATACTATACTCAATTTAAAATAAAAACATTATTAATTATCAGAAAAAATAACAAGCTATCATGTTTCTTATGTGTGAGAATGTTGGTGGTTCCAAAATAGTTTCAAATTCAAAAATTTATAAAATATTTTTATCAGTAGTAACGTTTAAATGGTTTAGATGTTAGTAAAAATTTTCTATGCATGTGATTTTTTGAAAACACAGTCTATTATTAATAATTTAACTTTATAATTACGCTATTTTTCTTATTATTACAGTTTTGTGAAACTTAGCAATAATATAGCAATAAGTGAGTTTTATATAAATATTAAAAATGATACTGAATAGTATAATAAAACATAATGCTGTGTTTTTTTATGCATGTAAATTAATTAATAACAAACATTATATTTAAATGCTAGACTGTATGGAATAGTTATATTTCTGGGAATTCATTATAGCCCGAGAAGAATTCTAAGGAAATATCCAATCATTTATAGAAATCTAAAAAAGATTCTCCCATATTGCATATGAATGTAGACTAAAGTAAGAAAATTACTGTTTGTCTGCCAGTTTGACTGCAATGTGATGAGGGCTAAAATTATTGTAATAGGCAGCAATTCAAGCTCAAATGATAGGAAATAAATAATAGTCCGTTAAAAGGTTATCGAACCTTATTCTGTTATTGTATTTCAGATAAAGCATTTTAATACTGCAAGTGAGAATCCAGTTAAAATTAGATCCTTTTAGAACGTGCTATAAAACGTGTTTTTTTTTTTTTTTTTAACCAGTTACATTCTATTTGAACTGTTATAGACCAAATACACGCATATTGCGCTGTTGCAGACTATTTTTAAGTAGTTAATGTTTATAATTCATTTATTTTCGTTTATTCTTTGTTTGGTATATTTTAACATTATATATATATACGTATACGCATCTCGGTCAAACCGGCAGAATAAGAATTGTCTAGTTCCAGCTTAAAGGTTATTAAAATAAAGAACATTTTGTGACGATATCTCTCAAAATATATGTAACTTTTTCTTTTTATTGTCTTCAGAATATGAATACTTCATACGTAAAGAAAATCTCATATAATGCTTATTTTGAGAATTTTTAATTTTAAGCAATTAGAATTTCAGAGAAGAAGTTATTCAGATAATGTATAAGCTTAGTGTATTAGTATAAAAATAGAAATAAATGTAGAAAAAGAAAAAAACAAAATTAAAAATATTAAAAATATGACCACTGAAGCCGACGTCTTCAGGGGGTACCGGCCCCAGTCGCCAAAAAACAAAACCTTTTCTATTGAGGAAGAAGGCAAAAGCCTAAAAACCTTCCTCAGTACCCCGAAGGTTTTGTTTAAAAGACCAGGAGAAAAAAACATGCAAGACATAAAACTAATACAGAAAAGAAACTCATACAACTCATCAGAAACTCAAATTCTTCAGAAAATAAAAATCAACAGAAAATAAAAACTCACATAAACAAGGTCAGACAGCGAACTCTAAAGCAAACCAAATGAAAAGGAATCACTTAAACCAAAAAAAAAAAAAAAAAAAACAACGCCCTCTTTTAAAATGCGCAGATTGAGAAAATGATAGGAAGAAGTTGTCAAAGAAAAATTACGTCACATATTAATAGAATGCTTAACTGGGGCTGCTCAGTTAAGTCTTGAATTGCGCCCTGTTAAAAGAAATAAAAAAACTACTATTCTTCAATCATTTTCTTAATTAACAAATTAACATTACAAAAATTATAAGGAAAATCATTATTACTCAAATTATTCAAAAAATTATTCACAGCCTCTTGAAAACTTTCAACATTATTGCAAATATTTTTAATCCTAACCAATTGTGAAAAAACTAAATTTTTAAAAATTTTATTACACAAATTAGTATAAAAGTTGCAGAAAAATATAACTTTAAATTTAAAAGCTTTTCTTTTATCAAAAACACCAATTTTATTAATTTTGTCCACAATAACAATTTTAAAATCTAAGTACTCAAGATTAAAACAATCCTCATTAGTTTTCTTCAAAACCTTATCTTTAGGATAAATATTATAAATAAAATTATAATTATCACAATTAAACAAAATCAGATCATCAATATATCTAAAAGCTTTAAAATCATTATATTCAAGAAATTTAGCTTCAAAAACATGCAAAAAAATATTAGCAAAAGCACCAGAAAAGGAATTACCTTGTGGAATTCCAATAATTTGTTTATAAAAATCTAAACCATTAAAAAGAACATTCTCAAAAAGATTAAACCTACACAAATCCAACCAATTAGACTTATCAATTTTCTCATTAAATAAATATTTATCAAAAATGCCATTACAGATATCAATAATCTTTTTGTGTGGTATACTTGTATACAAATTTTCAAAATCAAAAGTATTAATGTTGGATATTTCATTATTATTAATATAATCCAAAACATCAACATTACTATTAATAACAATATTTTTTTCTTTTTTAATTTTAAGCAAAATAATTTTTAGAAAACTAAAAAACTTTTTACTAACATCAGAATTGTAACAATTAGTACCACACGCTATAAACCTAAATTTAACAGGATTTTTATGAAATTTAACAATAGGAAATAAATATGAAAATTTAATCCTATTTAACCTAAATTTTAATTTTTTACTAAACGCAATAATTCTTGTTTCAACAACCTTCCTATCTACTTTTAAATTTAAATAGGTATTATTTGCGTTATATTCTCCAATAATCAAATGTGTAAAAAAATATTTACACATAATACAAAAATTATTTGAAGCTTTATCCACTACCGTAACAATAAATTTATCTTTAAGATTTTTAATTTTACTAGACAGATCATAATCAATAATAGTACCACTAGGAAAAGAACCAAAACTGGTATTAATTAAATTAAAATTAACCTTTTCAATAATTTTAGCCTTCCACTCTGAAAATCCCTCAACGGGCCAATGATATTTTCTGGAAATTTTTGCTATAAAAAAATCAAGATCTTTTTTAATGGACAAAATAAAATCTTCTTTATTCATTCTAAATCTTGTCCTAAATTTTGAACCTTTGCCTAAAATATTAATTAAATCTTCATTACCAACAATCTCCAAATTTCCCGTAATAATATGCCCATAATCATTATCAATATATTGTGAAAATTCCTTTTCATTACAATAACAATCAAATTTAGAAATACATTTTAAATTTTGACTTAAAAAATTATAATTGCAGACCCTTTTCCTAAGTGTAGAAGAATACTTAAAAGCAACAGAAACATTAATATGCTTTAAAGGAAAAAAATCCGAAAGTTCATGTATAATCTGTGGCAATTTAGCATTTTCAAATTTTTTATCATGAAAATTAATCATACAAAAAACCTTTTCAAAATTATAAACCTTATTAAAAAGCAAATCTGTCTTACTAACACCAAGTTTTGATTTAATTAAATCCAAAACAATAAATTTAACAAGTTCAGTATCATATTTAATTTTAGAACCAAAATTAATAAGAAAATTTTTAAGAACTTTATTTTTAAAACCAAAAATATATTTCCTAATATTGAAAATATTATTCAAATTAACAGGTAAATTGCAAAAATTCATCAAAAGCAACAACTTTACCTTTACCTTTCCCACTACCTCTTTTATTCCTATATTTTGAATTAAAAACCCCAGGAAAATCAAAAACTTTAAATCTGTCATAAATACAATAATCACCAGCATTAACAATACCTTCCCCATTAAACTTACTATTTAATCCATATGGAAAAAGAGTTTTAAGACTACTAATGTAAATATTTTCTAAATCAAGTCTATTATCTAAATTATCCATAAAATCCAAAATGAAAAGAGTAACGTTATCAAAATCATGAAATTGAAAATGCAAAATTTCATAATCAGTAGAACAATTATTATTATTAAAATTTTTAATAGCAGACCTGTGGGAATTAACCCGTTTGTGAAACTCAAGTCCTGTCTGACCAACATAACACAAATTACAACAATTGCATTGAATTAAATAAATAATATTAAAACTTTTACAAAAAAATACATTAGAAAAACTGTCAATCTGAGAATTATCTACTAATGGACAAGTTTTAAATTTTTTATTTTTGCATTTTTTAAACTTTTTAAATTTTTTTATAGATTTTAATTTATTTAAACATAATACATGACTTAGTAACTTTTTGTCCGAAGTAATCCCTAAATCAAGATTAACTTCAGTGCTCCTTGTTTGGGCGCGCGACGAGCCATGAAATATTCATTAATTGTACTTTGCATTGAAATAAATTAAACCTAAAAAGAAAATACATAATTAGACATATAAACCCAGACATCCAACAAAACCCCTAAGACGCTTTACAATTTTTTTTTGGAAAATACCAAAAACCAGAATATTAATCAAAATAACTTTTCAAATAAGAATAAGCGCAAAATGCAGCTAAAACCAAATTTGAAAATTACAATACTAAAAGAATACAATTAATATCTAAATAAAATGAACAAAAGGTTAGGTCTTATTAGGTTTTTAAAAACAAAATTTATTTATTTATTTCTTCTTTTTGTAACAGTGATTAAATAGTGATTACCGATCATGAAATTTTCTATGAGAAAAAAAAGGAAGATTATTATTATATTTTTTACTATGCAATAATTATAATAATAAAATAAGCTGAAGTTATAAAATAAAAGTAATTACAATGCTTTATTTTTAACTTTGGAAATAATAATGTTTTTAGTGAAAAATAAATTAATGTTTTAAAAGCAGTTGTGCTCGTTTAAAATAAACTCGACACTAACATACATTAAAGAAATACTGCATGTCTAATTTCAAGTGGGTTGAGACTACTTCAAACAGTATTAGATATGGTACTAAAGCTTCGCCTTACAATTTTTGCATTAAAAATTCCTTTATATTTCAAATAAGTAAAAAATTCCTGAAAAGTTAAATAAATTCCAAAATAAGCAAATAAAATTTTAATTTTATTTATTTAAAGCTTTATTATATTTAAAGCTTTAAATATAATAAATCTCTTGGTAGAACTATATTTAATTATAATGATATAAGCAAAAATTTAGGGAGGATTAATATTATTTTTAATTATTAATATTTAAAAATTAGGGAGGATCACTGTGAGGAAGAGAAATACTTTGATTTTGTTGATAAACATCATAAACATATTATTACTGGTAATTTAAATATTATAGAAAACTTAGAACTTAGGAATTTATTGATGAAAGGCACAAAATTTAGACCCATTTACCATATATCAATCAATAAAATTCTAAAATACTTTCTTAATGATCTCAATAGTTTTTGTTTAAAGATATCAAATAGATTCTCTTTACCTTTAGGTATGCTAACAGAATGGAAATGGGGTGTTTATTATTACATTAAAAACTTTGTTTTCAATAATAAGGATAATTTAAATAACAGTTACAATTCAACAAATTTTTCTAATATTGTTCAATCAATTAAACAACCTCAAAAAATTTTTTTAATTACTCCCATAGACAAAGCTAACAATAATTATGCAATTAATTCTATATTATAAATTGTATTAATTCTATATATATATATATATGTAAAAAAATTCTATATTGAACTTTTAAATACGGAATTAAGAAATAGTAAAAATTTTAAGCTTAGTAATTTAAATAATAATATTGTCATTAAAAAAATTTTAGCTTTACATAAGAGATTAAAAATTAAAATTAGCAATATACAATTTCCTTACTTAATTATCAGTCCTAAATTTCATAAAACTCCTGTAAAATTTAGAACTATCACATGTGGATCTAATACTTATCTAACTAAACCTGGCACCATTTTCTCTAACTACTTAAATAAAATTATTAACAATATTTCTAAAGAAGGTTTCTCTTGGATTATCACTAATAATCAACCGATTTTAGAATTCATTGAACATAATAAAATTAATTCTATTGCGACTTTTGATTTCCAAGATCTTTTCAATAGCATTCCCCTTCCTAAACTAAAAGATGTTCTTTTGAATTATTACTATGATTTTAACAATATCCTTTGTTGCAATTTTGATTATTGGGAAATTCTGATTAATTTTTGCCTTTTTAATAATTTTCTTTACAATGGAAGGGATATTTTTCTTCAAATTGATGGAATACCACAAGGATCTAATTATTAATCTCTCTTAGCTAACTTATTTTTGCATTATTATGAAAAAAATTATACTCTTAGTATTAAATTTGTTTTTAGATATATTGATGATTTAATTGTCTTTAATTTTCAAGATTATAGTATTTTATTAAATGATATTTGCCCCGAGGAATTAATCTTGCTTCGTAATCATGATGATAATATTAATTTAAATTTTTTGGATTTGGGTATTATAAAAGAAGAAAATACTGCTTTGTTGATTTATACGACAAAAGAAATGATTTTAATTTTAATATAAATCAACTTATTACTTGGAATTCTAATGTTTCTAGGAGCATCTATTTAAATACCACTTTTAGTGAAATGAATAGAATTAAAAGAATATGTAGTAATATTTATTTATCCAAAAAACAAATCGATAAACTCTTTCAAAATTTGATAAAAAACAATGAATACCCAACTAAAATAATAAAATTCTATATAAAACCGTTGAGTTAATCGTATATTATTGTAGATATATTTACTAAAAATTTTCTTTGTTAATTTATATAGTTTTCCCATGTGCAAATCCATTTCGGGTAAATCCGTGGGCAAAATTATTTACTAAAAATTAATTTGTTTATTTGTATAATTTTTACATGTGTAAATCCATTTCGGGCAAATCTGTGGTCAAAATTATTTACAAAAAGATTCCTTTACTAAAAAAATACTTTCGTTAATTAATTTAATTTTTTCACGTGCAAAACCATCTCGGGCAAATCCGTGGCTAAAATTATTTACTAAAAAAATTTCTTTATTAATTTATAAAATTATTTCATGTGCAAATCCATTTCAGGCAAATCCGTGGCTAAAATTATTTACTAAAACTTTTTCTTTGTTAATTTATGTAATTTTTCCATGTGCAAATCCATTTCGAGCAAATCCGTGGCTAAAATTATTTACTAATAAATTTCCTTGTTAATTTATAAAATTTTCCATGTGCAAATCCCTTTCGGGCAAATCCGTGGCTAAAATTATTTACTAAAGAGATTTCTTTGTTAATTTATATAATTTTTCCATGTGCAAATCCATTTCGGGCAAATCTGTGGCTAAAATTATGTGCAAAACAGGCAATTCATGCTTCTTTCTCTTTTCTATTTTATATTTCTTCTTAAATAAATATTTATTTTCTAAAATTATTTATAGTCAACTTCTTTAAATTATCCAGTATAATATTACCTTGCGCACGTCCATTTTCGGGCCTATCCTTGGTAACTAACAAATCAAACGCACTTCAGTAATGCAGTAAGAACGCTCTTTAAAACAAAACTCCTCTAACTACGCTATCTCAGTTTGCGCTTTTGTTTTCATATTTTGCAACCTGCCAATCTTGTTACGGAAATATTTTAAATCATTCTTGAAGAATTTCCCGTTCATGTAAGTTCATTTGATTTCGCTACTCGCTTTATAGATTATGTTTTATGTTTCATTCTGTTTTTTCTTTATATTTTATTTTCAGTTTTTACGTGTTAATTTTACTTATTGTGTTCTATTTTATTTGTTGTAATTTTTGTAAAAATTTTTTGAGTGCTCCTCACACTATTGTATTGATATATTTTGCTTTGGCTGTATTAATACAAAATTAGAAAGCACTCTTTTTTGCGGATATAGTCGTGTGGGCTGATGAAAGGATTATATCTTTATTTTCCGGATTTTTTTTTAAAGAATTCTATCCTTTTTTTTTCCTTCCAGTTTTTTCATTTTTTTAATTTATTTTTTTTAATTTTCTCTTTTTTCCCCTTTTTTCATTAGTCTGTAATTTTCCTTTGTTTATCTTCATTTTGAACAATCAATATATATATATATATATATATATATATATATATATATATATATATATATATATATATATATATATGTATGTATGTATGTATGTGTGTATGTATGTATGTTTGATATAAAAATCCCTTTCCTTACTCTCGAAAATTAGCAAAATAATCAAAGGAAAATGTCTAGTTTTGTAATAAAAAAGGAAAAATAATAATAATTCATTCGTTTGTTTGAATAACTAAAATTGTTCCAGTGAGTAAACATTCTTTTTCTGAAATCAATTACCGTTCTTTGGAAAACTAACAAACTATTTCCTCATCTAAGAATCAATTGTTCTCCTTTCTTTATCGATCTGTCTCCTCTTGAGAAATATGTTTGTCCCAATCTCTTCTTCCATTGGTTAAATCAACACCATATGCTGTTCTCCCTCACTTAACTTCTCAATAACTTTCGATTTTTCAATTTTTCTTCTTTTTTTCTGCAACTAATTTGATCACTCTAATACATTTTTCAAAAGAAAAAAAAAAAAAAAAAAAAAAAAAAAAAAGAGAGAGAGAGAGAATTGAAACGATTCATTTTGAAAAAACTTTTCTTCCTTGAGCGCACCAGAGTTTCTTGCAATGAGTTTTGAGTTAGTAGAAATTACATCTGAAGTTTTAATAAAAGTTTCACATATTGAAGATACGCGAAATTGCCAGAAGTATTTTTAAAAAGAAAATAAATAAACAAAATATTGTTCTTGATGGCGAGGTAAATAATTAAATTAAATTACATACTCGTCTTAAATGTTGATAAATGAATTGTCATGGTGAAAGTTTATTTTTTGCGATTTTAAAGTAGAAAAAAAGCATATATTCTCACTTGTCAGCAATGTCTTAACAAGTTCTCGTGAGTTTTTAAACAACCAAGAACTACGTAGAGAACAGTTGGCGCTTTTGGGAACCACTGTATTTTAAAGCATGGACAGGAGTAGTTTGAGTCAAGTTGCATTTCATGCAAAGGGGGTAAATCTTATGACCCGACGACACAAGTTATAGAGCACAAATATTATCATTGCGGAGTTTAGTAAGAGCTGTCTGTTCCATCTGTTTACCCCCAATCAATGCTGCTCAAGAACGGCCTAACTAATGAACTCCCCTTTCCAGGGGTCCTGCAGTGGATCGATCATGAAGACAAGGTTCCTAGTAAGAGACCGAAGTCAAGCATCACTGCCTGCAATCAGTAAGCGGGTGAGTGATCACTTTAATCAACCTGAATATGGACCGAGATTGCGCGGTATCAGACCTCATTAAACTGTTCTACAGTACAGTGTTCGCCTTCGAGCGCTGGTCGTCAGGGTACCAAAGCGGAAGAGACTGCAGAGGATCAAAATTGTGATGACATGTCATCCTCAGAGATGTTTCCAGGACCATAGCCCAATGTGCTGCTCTAGTGTGATGTTAATAAAAGTACCCTTTCCTGTGCGCCTGCTCTACCTCAATTATATTTCTATGGTTAAAATGTTTCATTTTAGGAATGTTGTAAATGGTTAAATTCAAAACAAGGCATGAATTAAGAATTATGTCCCAGATTCATTTAACGAGACTATATAATGCCATAATAGGCGTTACATATATTTCCTATCTTTTAAAATGTCTTTTATTTCATAAATACATTTATTTTTAATCATTTTTAATCAAGTTTTAATTAAATTAAATAGATAATTTAATTTTTATTACATTTTATAAAAAGTAAATCGAATATTTTATTCTCCTCTAAACAATCAATATAACGGCTAACTTTTTAATTCAATACAAATGTAAAACTGATTGATTCACTGTCGGAATTTTATCGAACATCAAAAATCTGTTTATAACTCTTTATTCTTTATTTATCTTATCACAAAAATGTTTCAGGTACAGGGTTGTATTAATTCTCTCTGTCTTTTTGACGATTAAGCTATAGCCAAATTATTTCACATTTATTATTAATTACGGAGGGTTGGCTTTGTTTTTGGCTATTTTATCTTTCGATAAATCACCAAGGACCTCTTCCAACGCTCCTAACTGTCCGTTGGGAACAATTCCCTTTACTTTTAATTTTGAATTCTTAACGTTAGGACTGGGGGGTTTTGGCCCCTCAGTCCGACCATAAATAAACTTAGGGAAATTCTTGATATGAGAACAATGAATCTCTACATCCCTTTAAGAGACCTTTTCTCTATTTTATGATTTTAATATTTATGATTATAAATGTTTCTAAAAGAATAATAAAGCAACAATTTTTCTTAAAATGATTTCGTTCTATTCTCTCATACACATTATTAATCTGTCGTAAGAAACGCAAGTGTACCTGCGGCAGTCAAAATATTCTTAAATACTACAATGATATTACTTCCACTATTA
The DNA here is from genome assembly GCA_949128135.1 of Parasteatoda lunata. NCBI lineage: Eukaryota > Metazoa > Arthropoda > Arachnida > Araneae > Theridiidae > Parasteatoda > Parasteatoda lunata. The sequence continues at coordinate 103,736,572 of OX421974.1, read as the reverse complement.
AAAAAAAAGAAGAAGAAGAAAAAAAAAAGAATTTAACTAACCACCTTCACAATTATGATTTCATCATGAACTGTAATATTTATGGACGATCCACTCTGACGTCATGACGACGCGTTTCTTGAAGTTTCTCCTGTCCCAATGGCCTATGGCACCCTCTAGAAACAGTAAACGGAAAAGGCTAGTTGATTCGGTATATGTGAATAATTCACACTCTACAGTAAGTTATGCATTGCTGTTTCCCTATTTTTTATTTATTTCTGTGCGATTATATTTTTCGTATGAATTAATAATAATTCTTTGTAATTTTATTGTTTTAAAGTTGAGTTTTTACGATTTATTTCAATCAAAATTATCCCATTAAGATTGATTGCGTGAATTTATGTTAGTTTTTTGAAATATTTTCATGTTATGCATTTATGTAGAAAGATAAAATATTCTAATCAACTCCAATATTTTATTTTACATTTTTGTTCGATAATACGTAAAAAGTATTTCTTTCATATATTTATTTACTCCTGTCTATTTCTATTATTTCATTTAATGAATTCTACTAACAGTGAAAACTCGTAACCGAACACTAGAAAAAATTCTGCATTATAAAGCTTTTCCGTATTTTTTCTTCCTTTAGTTTAAAAAGATTACTGTTGCATTTCGTCCATGTTAATACGTATTAAATTAAACATTTAAAGAACTATAAGTCAAGAAAACGATGAGAAATTAAAACATTTAAAATTCATCGTAATTTACTTTACAAAATGTATTTTTGTCTTCATTGACAAACGATTTCTTAAACGAATTAGCATCTAAGCCTTTCATAGAACTAAGGTAAAAACAAATGACCAAATGATTATAAAGAATTTTATAAATTCAGTTAAAAGCAATAAAAAATAAGATGAACTCATCCATCTAACTGATAACTAAGCTTTTTCCCGTAGCGTAGCAATAAAACCGTTTGAACCAGACTGTTGTCATTTTTTCGAGCATCGATAAAAAATAAAAAACGAGTCTTTTTATATGCTCAAGTGTTGAGAGTGGAAACTCTTTATATATGTCACCTTGTGAATTTAACCTTTAAAGTAACACGACTTTCATAGTTTAAATTTAAAGATAATTACTTTATTTTTATTCCATCAAATTATAAAAACGTTAATGTTCTTCTCATTTAAACATATTTCCTTTGAAACACTTCCCACAAACACTTCTAAAAACGTTAAAACATACTAAATGTGTATGCAATTTATCAAATATTTTTATATTATACTAGATCAATACCGTAAATCAATAGCCTCAACTTATTCAAGTTTTGGCACCCTATTTCCTCAAAACTCTATTGGGATAAACTAAATATAGACTAAATTATTTTTAATTTCCAACAATTAGAAGTTCCTAATCGAAGTAAAATGTCTCAGCATTTTCGAAACATATTGAAAAATAAATAGAAAAAAAAACACATTAAAAAAACGATAAAAACAAAAAATCTGGTTAGATAAACTAGAATTTCCAAAGATCGTGAGCTGCTGGGCAAAACAAAATCGAGTTTTAATCTTACGTTTTTCAATATCTTTATAAGGTCAACATTTTTGTTCCTTGATGGTAAAAAAATATGTATTTATTTAATTTCTTTTCAAACTTTTAAATTAACGAATATAAAGAGTAAGATACCTTTAAATATCGATCTACTTTATATTTTATCCTTTTTTTTTTATCCTTTTTTCCTTAATAAAATAAATTCATATGCGATTATTGAAAATCAGACATAACTCAAGATGCGCATTGAAGAAACTTGCCATGGTTGAACTTCAAACGGTTGTTAGAAAAAAAACATAACAGAATATGAGTCTTGATTTAATTGGCATGACTATTTATTTTTAAATTTTTATAATTACTGTATTTGAAAAGATTTAACTATAGTAAATAAAGAATATTCATAGTATTCATTTTAAAGTTCTCATATTCTCATATCCTTTGGTTTCGCGTCTTTTTCAACAATTGTGTAGATGTTAAAAATTTGGGTTCATTCTTTAAAATTTTACCTACAGTCTTATTAACACGCATTTTGAGCGAAGTCTGTTTAAGCTTAAATAAGCATTTTGAGCTATGTCCAAAATAAAGAGTTCACACACATAAAATAAATTATTTAATAAAAAAAAAGTTCTAAATAACTGTTAACTAGCATTTTGAAAATCTAAGCAACACTAAACTTTTTTAGGCCATTTTTTATATAAATTTTTTTTAAATATTCAAAATTTTAAGCTTGGATTCTAAACATTTGATTCGATAAATTCGTAACAATTGTTCTTTAAAAGCCATTCGAAAAGAATGTCTTCACATGGAACAAAAGGTATTTTTCTACTTATGTAGCAAGTTTCCGATTAAGAAAAATCGATTTCAATATGCTGACTCGACTATTCCCGTTTTATTAAATTTTGTGTGTCGTCCATGTAAGAAGATTAATCAAGTAATCCTCTTACGATATCCAGTTACAAAACAAACGCGAAACTATATGATTTTTTTCAACTTTTCCTATAATGATAAATACGGTTTTCGATTTTTTTTTTAACTTTATATCTTATATCGAGTAAAGTAAGATAAAAATAAATAAAACTGAGTTATACGAAAAAATGAGATAAATTTTTGCCCATGGAAAAAAAAAAGGACATCATTTATTTTCCTGGAAGAATGCGCTTAAAATTGCTGTTTCGTTTATAAAAAATGCAATAATTTCATTTTATGAAATTTTTTTTATGGTTTCTAAATGCACTAAATAGTGATTAATGAATACACTAATAACGATTTTTTTTTAAAACAAATACTTTTTAAATGGTTTAAATATGCATAACTTGAGAAATTCTTTGTAAGTGAGGAAAGAATGCCTTTTTAATTTATACTAAGGTTTTTTTTTCCCCATACTCGTTACAGCTCTCATACCCTCACGATTGTTTATCGCTAATTTGTATTTCTTGACGTTTAACAGATTTATAAATTAAAATAAAACTATAGAGTTTTTTCATGTTAATCTGCCCTTTAAAATCATGTCTGCCCTGAGAACATTTGATTTTATAAAGGGGCTAATTTTGTATGATTAGTAGAGAAGAAAAAAGTCAGAGTAAACATTACACTGAGAAAAAAAAATTATGGTAAAAACTACCAGACTATGATAACATTTACTAAAATTATGCTTTTCTTTTTTACCAGAAATGTCTTCACCATACAAGTAAAATTTTTTCACACTAAATATACACTTAAAGGTAAATTTAATCCAGCATTTATAAATTAATTTCACGCTTCGCAGTTTTAATTAAACATAGACTGAATTTTATAGTTTACAGAAGAATTTAAAATAGCAGCATATTTGGTTCATTGGAATAATTTAAAATTTAAAATTCAATGCTAAAGCACTTTGGTTTGAATGTTAATAAGAGCGTGACATTAAATATTTCCTTTACTTTGCTGTAAAGTTCCTTTTAGAATAACAGCCATTTTTCTGAAATCTATTAAAAGAAAATTTATTGAATAATTAAGTAAATGATGAACATTGACAATGAAAAATAATAAACGTTCTATAACTTTTCTAATTCACAAACTGCTCTCATTGTGGATTCCTTTCCATTGTGGATAGAAAAGTTTCGAATGCAAGGGGCAAAATCAATTGATACTCAGATGATAATGCAAAGTAATAAATCAGAAGATATGAAAATAAATAATTTCCCATGCAGAGCAAATAGTTGGAAGTCTATATCTTTCATCAAGAACAAGACAGGATATAACTTTTGCTTTAAATAACAGTAGCAGAGATATTGAGAGTCCATCAAAAGAAAATATCACAAAAGCTAAAAGAATTTTAAGATGCCTAAAAGGAAATATAAAAGAAATCATTTATTCAAAAGATGGTAATGATGAAAAACCAGTTGCTTATTGTGATTCTGACTATGCAGATCTCGTAAAAGTACCACAGGCTATGTAATCTGTGGAGGTAAAATAAGCTGGTGTTCATGAAAACAATCTAGAGATGTACCGAAACAGAATATGTCACAGCTTCGGAATGTTGTCGAGAGTTGATCTAAAACTCAAATCGAAGAAATGATCAGAAATAGAATTTTCGCAACTCTAAATATAGATAACCAAAAAGTAATAAGTTAGATAAAAAAAAGTGTTATGAACAAATATACAGATGTGAGATTTCATTTCATAAAAGAAAAGGTCGTTTAAGGTGTGATAAATATTAAATATTATCCAACTGATAAACAAATAGCTGACACTTTTACTAAACTGCTTGGTCCAAATGAGATTAATATATTTAAAGATAAATTAATAAATAAGATATTTTTAAGGCATCTGCGTATGTTTATGTGCATATTTCATGTCGTATTAAATATTTATCAACGAATTGATAACTTATACGTCTTTTAACCAATGCGCCAAACACTCCGTTCTGTTGGGATAAAATTTAAATATATTATTATTTATGATTATTTATATTTTTAATAAGTTTTCATTTAATAGTTTATCATCAATGCAACATCCTCAGACTTGATTTTTTTTAAAAAATTCTTTTATGATTTTTGGTTATTATAAAAAACTCGTCCACATCTTTTCGCCAAAAAAATAATTTAATAATGGTGTAAAATTTAATCCATTTTACTTATTAGCAATTTGAAACATTTTTCGTAATAATTATTTTAATCGCCTGTGCTACCTATTATAGAGTTTTAAATAAAATTTATAATGAAAATAACTATAAATTATAAAAAACTAAGAAATTTTTTTTTTTTTATCGTTGAATGATTACAAAACTCTAATTCAGTATATTTGTCATGAAATGTCGCATATTAAGTTAATATTATTGAGCATTTACAGAGGAACATGGTCAGAATTTTATTTGCGATTTATATTCTTAAATTTTATCTATTAGCGTAATAAATGATAATTTCCAAGATATATTATTTATTTATTTTTAATTTTTATTGTGTTCCTCGTTCAAGGGAGGTCACGATATATAAATATTTCAGTAGGAAAAAAAAAACGTTTTATTATTATTATTTCTATATGTACCTTGCTTTATTCAGAAATAGAGTGTTAATTTTTTTTTATCGGAGCGCAAGTAAACCGTAGCGTGGGGCTATTCCTTAAAAGAAAATTTTTCAACATCAACCAATTCGATTTTCATCCATTTAAACAACAACAAAAGAATATTTTTGAAAATCTAAACGAAACAACTGTACAGTATTAAATTCTCTATGCTTAATTACAAACAGTGAAATTATGTTACTTTAATCATTTTCTTATAGAAATCTATAGAAATTCTGAAAGTAATAAAACACTATTTCTCCCAGCTCTATAAAACAAAGCATTTATTTCTTATCTTTTCCTTTAAAAAAAAAATTAAAAAAGGACTGTGCTACAAAATGACGCTCTATAAACGAAAGTTTGTTAAGAAAAAAAAAAAAAAAAGCATCCAGAAAACGAGAATAAAAAATAATGAAATGTATGCGTTAACCTAAACCATACTGAGAGAAGAGGCTCTCCCTCTCTCTCTCCATATATATATATATATATATATATATATATATATATATATACAGTCGAACCTCTATTTAACGAAGTCGCTAAATCCCCCCAAAAAGTTCGTTATATGGAAAAATCGTTAAATAGAAAATCATCTTTTGAAATATTTACACAACGTAGAACAGGTTTTAAATTCATAGATATTAGAAATAATTAAAACTGCAATTGACGCACCTTTATCTTGTAAATTATTACCTATTATTTATTTCATAAATCTTCCCCATAAAAGAAATCTGCAATGAAAGTAAGAATAGAACAAAACATTATAAACAGTGTTACACTATCATGCTACATATATTTTCCCCTGAATAAAAATGCTAAATTTTTATATATTAAAATTATTTCTGCATTTAATATAAATGTAATTTTAAACATATTGCTACGGATAAAGTCCGTTAATTTTGTCTGAGCTTTTCGTTTGAAAAAGTGTTTTTTCTCATAATAGGTCTCGCATTTTTGTAATGCTCCAAAAATTCCTTCAGGCGTATTCTCCTCAAACTGCAATCCACGTCGAATTATTTCAAATAATTTTAACATTTCATCATATGAAGGTTTGCTAATTTCTTCATTATTTCCGTCTTCCTCACAATTTATGGCTGTATTGTTTTTCCTTTTTAACACCGTCCAAAATATCCGATTCAGTTAATGTTTCGGTGGTTTCAGCTTCAGAATCAATAGAAAGAAAATCATTAATCCGTACATCATCATTAATTTCGTGGTTTTCTCTTAGCTGTACCCACATTTTTTTAAGTTCTTCTAATGGAATATCATCCTTGTCCTCACTTTCCAAATTCTCAGTTTTGACAAAGAATCCAGCTTTAGCAAAACTGTTACGAATGGTATGATCTGTAGCATCATAGTTCCATGCTTCAGAAATTTCTGTTATGCTTTCTCGCAAATTGATGTTTGGCAGTGATAACTTTCGTACAATTCTTTTGCGGTAGTGCAGTTTAAAGTTTTGAATCACCCCTTGATCCATTGGTTATAGCTTCGATGTAGTGTTTGGAGGCAAGTAAAAGACTTTAATGTTTTTCAGTTTTTTGTTGATTTCCTTCGGATGGGCAGAGCAATTGTCGAGATTTAGAGCAAATTTGCGATGCTCTGCAATCATAAGTTTGTTCAACTTTTGAATCCATTTTTCACAAATTTCTAACGTCATCCATAATTTTTTGTTGAATTCATAATCAACCTCCAAAGATTTTGTGCCCTAAAAACATATTGGAGTTTTACTTTTTCCTATAATTAAGTGTTTTAATTTTTGATTGCCTGTCATATTTGCACCTAGCATGATAGTTATTCTTGCTTTGTTATGTTTTCCTCCAAAGTATTTTTCATTTTTAAATGTTAGGGTCTTTTGAGGCAAACATTGAAAAAATAAAGCCGTCTCATCAGCATTAAAAATGTTTTCTGGCTTATAATCATTTAAAATTTTATTAAGAGTCTCCCTTTCCCCCCTTTTCTAGAGGTGTTGCATTTCCTGTATGAAACGCAAACAAAAAGGGAAAGGAATTTTACTGCTTTTTTTAAAAGTTAAGGGGATGCAACAATCAGTTCAAGGTTATTTCCCCCATAAAATGCGTTAACAAGTTTATAATTTTCTCAAATATTTTGGGAAATAGGGAAAGTAGATCTGAAAAAAAAATTCGTTAAATAGAAAATTCACTTCGCTATTTGGAAGTTATTTAACGAAGAAATTTCCAAAATGTTCTTGGTTCCACGAAAAAATTCGCAAAATAGAGAAATTCGTAAAATGGAAGTTCGTTAAATAGAAGTCAGACTGTATATATATATATATATTCCTTTTTTTAAATTTTCAATGAGTAAAGCCTTACAGATAAAAAATAATAATAAAAAATAAATAAATAAAATGAAAGGGGGAAAATATATATATATATTTTTTTCCTTAAGATTTTTCGTCATTGGCTGTTTTACACAAAACATCTTTGCTCCCAATCACTGGTATTTGATAAAATACATGTAAGACATAGCGCAACTTTCAAATCCTCTTCAAAGCAGCCTTTTCATAAACATAGTTGTCCTACAACAGGACATTAAAAAGTCCTGGGGGATACAGGAAGGAAGCAGCAGAGAAGACGAATGACCTTATCTTCCTCCTTCCCCCCATCATCGCACAGGTGGGTCTTTCCTCAGGTATGTGTTCAGGTGGGATGAGAAACAAGGTCACCCGTTACAAGCTTCCTACAAGAAATAAGGAGCAAGGTCATGTTCGAACATTTTTGGCGTTCCGGGTCAGTAGAGTCTATAAACATCCTCACCTGAGTACAAACTTTGAAAACGAAATTAACTGCATTTTCCCCCCTTTGAAATGTGTTTTCTGATCTAGTTCGTGGTGATGTGAGAAATTTGAATGGAAGTTAAAAAAGAAAAAATTATTACATCTGTTATCTAGAAACGATAACAATAAATAAATAAATAAAAGTTTTCGTTTAATGATTTTTTTCTAACATATTTCTTTTAGTTGTAAAATATTCATTAGTGTCATTAAATTAAATTTAGAAGAAATTTGTTACGACTTTTTGGTAAGACGTCATCGTCTTGGACTTGAACTACTTTTTTCAGTAGGCAAGTTTCAACAGGGAAAATTTTATTTTTCAGCAATGTTTAAAAAGAATCGTTCAGAACATTTTAGAAAATATTTTAGACTTGGTGAACACCCACCTAGTGGTACGATTTTCGGCTGTGACAACATCAAACATGACTGCCGCTCGATCATCGAACTATTAATAACTAGTTTATACACAATCGATTAATATAAAAATTGAGTTCTTCTTCTTCAGCACGACAGCCCCTTACAGGCCTTGGCTGCCTCAACCACATGTAGTCTCCAACGCTTCCTGTCCATGGCGACTTTTTTCCAGTTGTAAAAATTGAGTTAGTATGCTATTATTACTGTTTATATGCTCAGTAGCGAAGTGTGGTTGTAAAAAAATCTTTTGATTCTGTTTGCCATGGCGCATAAAAAGTATCAGTTTGGTGCCCAAATTCTTTTTATATTTAAACTGTTTCTTAGACTCAAAATTATAAATAAAAATGAACAAATTTTACCTTTAAAATGAACAAATAAGCATTTTTTTCTTAATAAAGCAATTACTTAAAACACCCTAAAAGTCATTATTTGCACCATTTTTTTAATTATTAACTTTATTTAAAAATTAATGGAATTTTATAAATTAAAATGTCATTTCTACTAATCTTAGATGGAATGTACTTCTGTTTCAGATTATTTTGCTGGTAATTTCACTTAACAATCAAAAGTAATATCGGATAAATATAAGAATAACTTTAGTAATAACGTTACTAACATAAAAATTGGTCTTCGAAATTCTGGTAATAATAAAAAAAGTAACATCCATATATTAAGTGATTCCTCTTAAAGAGTTATAATTTTTTTTTTTCCAATTTGTTCGAACTAGAAACATTTAATTGCAAACAGACTTTAATAACTTTATTTATTTACTTTCAGATAACATTAAGTAAATAATAGTAATTTTCTTTCGGTAATTTCATTAAGTCAAAACAATGTTATGCCTCTTTAGATTAAAATATTGTCTCCTCCTAAAAACTTTGAATTTTTGTAGATTTCTCACAATGTGTTAGAATAAAAATGAATGGTTTTAAATGCATATATTATCTTTACTTTTATCTTGTAAAACAATTGTTTTATTCCCTATATTGCGTAACAGATACAGAAGAAATGAAATGGTAGTTACTTTTTGTAAGACATTTCAACATTAAGGTCACATTTCCATCAAAGCTCCAGATTTTACCATTTAAAAGTATAACGTTGGATGTTAAAATGTCGAGAATAGCAACGAATACTGTAAAAATAATTAACATCATAATCGTAATGGAATTCATATCGTCTGACGTTCATAATGTGTTATTTCCAATTCTGCTACCTGTTGTTTCTTAATACGTCCTACGATGCCAGGCGAGATTTTTGGAATCTAATAATGATTTTTTTCAATGCCATATCCACTACAACGACTGAAAACTTATGGTTATGCCACTTTATGCAAATGCTTGACTTTGGATTTCCTGATACATTTAGTAATGCTCGGGACCTGACTAGCTCTTGTAATTTTAGTGAAATAACGGAAGTTTTCCTGAACTTTTTTCAACACAATATTTATAAGTAACTTCTGAAATTTATTCATGAAAATTTTATAATTTAAATCATGAAAGGTTTTAAAGGATAAAGCTTAAATCACAAGCACTATTACAAACAATGTACTACAACATTTGTGGTGGAACTGAAGAAAAAGAGTTATATATGATGATTGGGAAGCCGATTGTAATTTTAAGTTGCCTTAATAGTACTGCATGCTAAGCTTTTAAAGTTATCCTTCCAATTAAAACGTTGTAATTGGTTCAATGTAAATTAAAACTTAGAGCGAATGAGGAAACTCTTTAAGTGTTATGGCGACCAAGTCTCGGGTTTTTTACTTAAGTGCTGACGTAAGAATATCCTCAGTGGTAGACGGATCATGTATTAGAGTCCCCTTGCCGTCAGGCTAACCGTTGGAGCTTTTCATTTTCTTCTCGCAATGCCGGTTAGTTCTATCAAAAAGTCAGGCAAATTTCTCCCAAAACTCTATCCAGGAGTTCCATAGACTTCTGGATTGGGTTCAAAATTACAAGGCTACTGAGTTAAACAATAGTAGTCGTAAACCATAAAATTGGGTCGGCTGTTTAATGACGATCATAAAATAGTATTTAAAGCATACTTAAATCAAATTATATGCAAACATGTCAAAGTATTAATAGTTCTGTGATCGAATGACAAGCTAACTTTGAAGATGTCATAGCTGGAAAATTGTGGGGGATGTCAACCCAAATCAAAAATACTAAACATTTCTGAAGAAAAAAGAATTTCCATACTCAAACCTTCCTATAGAAGTGCACTCAGGTCCAGAACTATCAAGTTAAGCTTATGTTACTATAAAAATGTATTCTACTTAGACTTAGAGGTTGGGCAGTTGTTCCAAAGAGCAGGGCACATCGACCAGGGGTCTATTGTACCCAAACCCTAAATCACGATTAGCTTGAAAGCCCTATAGCTGAAATAAAATTCAGCAAGCACCTTACAAGAACATCTTGCTGTTCCCAGATTTTGACGCAATGTTGCCCTAAATGCTCAAATCTTTGAGCAGAATAGAACTCACAATCACAAAGTATGTGCCGTGATGTCTCTTCTTCTCGATGACAACCCCGACAAAGAGATGTATTCAATTCCCATTATGTATCTAGGTGTCTCCTGAGGATGCAGTGTCCAGTAAGAAGACCAATGATCTTCCTTAAACTGTTTCTATTGAGCTTTAAAAGCTCCTTTTGACGTACACTAGGACAGTCACGATTCAGCTCCTTAGCTTGTCTCTGACCGTCAGAAGCGCGCCATTGCTCATGGGCAATCTTGCCGTAGAGCTTGAATATAGATGCTCTAAATGAGGTGGGAGAAATTCCCAGCGCAGGTTCAGGGCCTTACTTACATTACACAACAAATATTGTACAATTCGTACAGAAGCAAGGTTGCAACAGTGGCGGGCAGAGCAGTGTTGTAATGGAATATTTTTCAGTGGGAGAGTGCTAAAAAATTTAACATTTTATGTAGTACATTTTTTTCGTGTTGATCCTTGGCGTGTGATTTTGATATTTTGTGCCAAAAAAGCATGCAGCCTCGATCAAAATGTGATGTTCCACATTGAAATTTCACTTTTTAAACAACTTTAATAAAAAATAAGCCTACACTGCATAAACATTCCAGAATGAACTAATCTTGCAAGAAATAAAAAAACAACAACTTTTTACTGATAAAAGACTGCAATATTATTGAAGAAAATGGGAATTTATTTAAAAACTAGTGGTGGGTGGTGGTACAAACTTCCCTCGTGTAACTTCTTCACTACTAGTGCAAAAATGTTGTCATGCCCGATTTAAATGCCACTGAGACAAGGAGTGTTATCTCAACAAGCGAGAAAAAAAACAATTTAATTTTCAAAATATATATTATATATATATATATATATATATATATATATATATATATATATATATATATATAACCCTTTAATATAAAACGTTTCTTTAATTTAACAATAAATTATTCTAAGTTGAAAGATTTAGTATTTTCTACAAAAAATTCTGAGACTTTTTTTTGTTATCCTAAATCATATATATTTTAATGATCTAAAACATCATTATTTCTTCTTCATAAAATATCTTGTTTGAATCTATTTAAATATTACTTGTTAAACTAATTTTCTGTCACATTAAAAAGAAAAATAGATTTAAAGTTTTACTGTCCTTAATTATCAATTGGACGTTGGCTTTAGCTAAATTCCTGAGACTAAAGCCCTCAACCCTCTTTTTTTTACGCCACTGGGTCATAGTAATTTTATGCTATTTGATGGTTCAAAGCACCTCTAACCCAGTTCAGCTCTACAAATAACAAGGTAAAAAAATAAATATAGGCTATATAAAATTATAATAATGTGAGATAATATGGAGTATTATGTGTATCCCACTTACATTAGAAATAGAAAACATATATGTCCCATTGTCTCGAATTTTTATTTTTAATCATAAAGATAATTATTAAAGATTTCAATAACAACCATATTTACTCTTATAATCGCTAAAATGACAAAATGAAAACATAAGATTTATGAAAGCTATAGTACTCAAATTTTATCTAAGCGTTTTTAAGTTACAAGAGAGTTAATATTAAAGTTCACTATTAATACAAGTTGAACTATGCCTGATTAACAAACAAAAAAAAAATTTTTTTATTCATTTATTTTATTTGAAAAATAAAATGAAATATTGTGTGTAGTAACCTTTATTATTTATTTGTTTAAAGATTTGAGAACAAATTTAAAGAAAATAAATAACAGAAAAATAATACGTAGCGAAAAAGTTTTTACTTAACAGACATCGATTTTCTTAACAATTTTCTAAAGTGTAAAAGCAAAAGGGAAATTCGGTACGTATTAAATGAATATGTGGGTGAAGATCCGTCATGTTCCATAAAATATATCGAGTCCAACATAAATGCTTTGGTATCGGTGAATGTGAAAGCTTGCAATGTATTTTACTAAATCTGACATCATCAGGCGAAAATTGGATCCATTTTGTTGCTATCGTGCCATGTAATAAAAGATCGACAAAAATCAGGGCTCTCAACCTTTCACGCTTTGGCTCTCCCTTTGAACATTGGTCGCATCATCCCAAACTACCTTCATGTGTAGTGAATACAAGTACTATATTGAAACTAGTCAAGATGACCCCCTTTGTAAGAGTTGACCTTTATTATCAAAAATCGAACTTAATCCACTGATATTATATAAGTACCTTGACCCTCATATATACCTTTTGCTTGCAGCTGGTACAACATGTGGACCAATATGATGGTACAACATGGTATATCGTAAGATTAAGAATAGTAAATTATACGGGTGACCGAAAATCAAGACATCACAGATAAACAGGTATCCATATTAATCACCCTATTTTTCGAATTTTTGTCAAAAAGGAAGGCAACAAAAGTATACACATTGAGAATCGTACACTAATATTTAAAAGAGGGAAAAAACAAAATGTGCTAACGGAATCAGACAAGTAATTGTTGAGATAGGTGGAAGGGCAAAAACCTGTTTAATTGTTGAGTGAAACTTGAGGGTGTTTCTTTCTTTCGACTTTCAACTACTTTCTGATCTTCCCCTTAATCGACAGGTTTTAGTGTTCTGTATATCCCGTCTTCCACGAAAATTAGTAGTCAAATTTTGATAGCTCCACTCTTTTTTTAAAAAATTTACTTCTTATCCTCAAATTTTATATTTAGTTTTCAGTAGTATTCTAAAATTATGTAGTCAGGGTGATCATTGTAATCATCTTATATATTATGAAAAGTGAAAAGTTTTTGGTGATTTAAAATTTTAAAATTTGAAAGATTTAGACATGTGCAAAAAGAGACCTTAGAGATTTTGCAAAACTTTCGCGTTAAAATTTTTTGGTATTTTTAATTTTTAGTTTTATGAAACTGAATAAAAAACTGCAAATACATCATTCGGGGAGCAAAAATGAACCTAAAGAACACTTTTGTCAAACATTTTTTTTCCTTTTTATTCAAGTGTTGTTCAAATTGGTACAGAGGATTTGACACAGACCTGAAATCAATTCAATTCACAAACTATAGAAAGCTAGCAATTATTCCATTTATGTCCTAGATAATCAAATTATTTATTCTAAAATTAAAAGGATCTAACATCAAATTATATATATATATATATATATATATATATATATATATATATATATATATATATATATATATATATATATATATATATATATATATATATATATATATATATATATATATATATATATATATATATATATTTTACATCATTGAATAACAATGACAGGGAGAAAGTTTTGGTTGCAATTTTGATGAACATAGTTATAACAATAGCTATTGTATTGCGCTGTCATTTTATCTAAGCAGAATGGAAGTTTTTTTCGAACATTCTATAATTGGAAAAAATCGAATAGAATGAGAAAGAAATCGAATTCGTGGGAAATCTGAGAGAGTCATCGGAACATGACAGGTGATATTTATGTTTTATTGAATGGTATCGGTGGCCAATTTTTTCAGAAAAGCTTTTAGAACGGCTTAAAATCATATGCTTCGTCAAGCACACGTAAATGGAAAACTGCAGAAACTAATTTCCCATTCCTTTTATTATCTTGCTCTTTTACAAAGGGAAAAAAAAGTCTAATGGAATTTAAACCTCCCTCTGTTTTTGTTCCATTCAGGTAACGAAATATTTTTTTTAATAATATTTATTTTTAGTTGAATGTTCATAACTGATAATTTTAAGGTACTTCAAATATATCTGCAAGAAAAAAAATCGCTGAATAATAAATAAACAAACACATGCACTTATTCGTTTTCTTATATATATATATATATATATATATATATATATATATATATATATATACAGTGCCCGTATGATAACAATAGTAATAAATGAAGCGAACACACTGAAAAACATTTCATCTAATGATAGGATTTCCTCGTACCAGGACTCAATGTTCGAGGTGGAGATTAATTTAAAATAAGCAACTTAATTTGTGCAGAGGGTAAATAATAGATTAAGTTATTATTAATTTTTAGAGAGTAAAATATAGACACAAAAACATACCTTCTTTTGATAAACTTACCTTTTTTTCGATGAATAATGATTCTTGAGCCTCAAATCATAGTGGGTAACCACAGTCTTGAAAATATAGATCCAATAATTTAGAGTGATCGAAAATTGGAGCGCTACAAAGTTAATTTCACTTTTGCGCGTTTAGCCATATCTCAAAAACTAACGATGAGAATATTTTTTTTTGTTATATTGTTATAAGACACACTGGTCGCAAATAATAATTTTATTAAAATTATTTGCTATTTATTAACGTTCAAAGAAAATTTCTATTGTAAAACATATATATTCTGGCACCTACGTACGCTGTGAAATATCTGGGTGAATGTTTAACTAATACTTCGTGCAAAGTTTCTAATTGCACCATAAATTGGATAAATGAAAAAGTATTTTAATTAGGTTGCACCATAAATTGGTAAATATGATCAAGAAATGCGTTTATGGCGCAATCGATTGCACCAAATTTCGTACTATAACAGGCACGAGCTTTAACCGTGACCGATAACTTATTTTGTAGCTGTTGACTAATGACGGATTTTGTTGTCGAAGCTTGCTATCATCTCACGCCACTCACTTTGAAATCGTCTTTTTCTTTTGCAAGTAAGTAAACTTTTTTTATTTATTTGCAATAATTACAGTTCATTACATGACATCTTCAAAACAATTTGTTGTGTGTTGTGAAAAAGTTCAAATTTCTTCTAGAAAACTATATTCGTTGTATGAATAATTTGATATTGTAAAATCGATATTAGCTCTTTTTCAATAAATAAGGAGATACATCCATTTTATGCCACATAAAGTGCAATACCACTGACAAATAAACGGTAAATACAGAAATCTTAAGTAGCATAGCTTTTCGCCAAATTTACTGCTGATGAAAATGTTCTAGTTCCGTGTTTTGATTGCATTCTAACGAACAAAAAAAAATTGTATGTACTTTCTGTTAGGATTAAAACTTCTTATCAATATCTATGCTTCTATTTTGATTTTCACGTTCTATTATATTGCTCATTTTCGTTTATAATGTCACATAATTACACGAATTTTTGTCTATACATTCTTAAATGCCTTTGTTGTAAAATTTTCAAAGCGAATTGTATTTCCGTTCAAATTTCAAATTAGCACTTGAGATTTTCAAAAGGCAACTGTTGCCATGGAAACTGGGTTTCTCTCTGGCGCACGAGGTAGGAAAAAAAACAAAGAAACATATTGGCGTTAAGGAAAACAAAGCGCTTTTTTTTTTTTTTATTCGCCAAGAATCTGACTGAAATTTGAACAAAATACCGACCAGAACAAGATTTGTTTTAGAGCATTTACAAATAAGCTGATTCCTTATTATAATAATTTTTTAAAAAAAGATTTTCGCATTTTAATTTTTTTACTAATCGAAACAAATTATAAATTGAACAAAATATCGTATTTGAAAAGTTAATAAACATATTTTTCATTTAATCTAAATAATAAAAAAATACTTAGATGCTCATAGATACTTTGCTATAGATACTTATTTTTCCATGAATTATTATTATTATATATATTTTTTTTTTTGTAATTTACCACATTTGCGTTTTGTGAGGGAGGGAAAAGACAACATAAGCATAAAATCGAACGTTATAATTGATCATGAAAAAGGTCATAAGTAAGGCCCGGATTTTGATGACATTTGTATTTTTTTGCATTTTTTGCATTTTTGGACATTTTTTGTTCTTTAGAGCATTTTTTTAGATTTATAGGGCATTTTTCTTTAAATTTTGGGGCATATTTTGCATTTTAAAGCATTTTTTAAATTTTTTGTTAATTTTTTCCAATTTTTATTATTTTTTATCATTTTTCATTATTACACTGGCTTCCAAACAATGAAGAAAATCTCTAGGATATTAACAGGTGAAGCAACATCTTTTCAAATTGAAGAAGAATAGTCAGTAAGTGAGACCGTCTTTTTCAAGTACGCACCAATAACATCAGTAGACGTTGAAAGAAGCTTCTTCAGGTATAAAAATTAACTTTCAGACAAGAAACGCTCGTTTACATTTCAAAATATTAAAAAAAAAAAAATAATAATTCAATGTAATTCTGATATTTAGTAATATTATGAGATGGAAGTTGTTATATTCATTAAAGTTTCTATACAAAATGAAAATGTTTTGGAGTCAATATAATTTCCTTTTTTATTAATTTTTTTCGTTATTTTAGGATATAAAACATATTTTTCAAACTTTAATGAATGTAGAACAAGTAATGCATTACTTTATATTTTTTGAAATGACTGATAATAATTTTAAAGAGTAAAAAATTGTTTTAGTTCAATATTTTTACTTTATTTATGTCACGTCATAAGGCATTTTTAGCGCAATTTTCGCATTTTAAGGGCATTTTTTGCACTTTTAAGGGCATTTTTTGCACTTTTAAAGGGCATGTTTTGCACTTTTTAAGGGCATTAATCGAGATTTTTTGGGTCATCAAAATCCGGGCTCTAGTCATAAGTATTCTTTATAATATTTACAGTTGTTTTTTTTAAATAATATTTTTAAAAAGATTTATTTTAATTATAAGAGTAATTTTCTTATTCTTAAATATATTTTCTTCTATGAAACAAAAGAACTTCAGTTAAAAAGACAATCTTCACAAACAATATACATGTGGAGGTTTAATACTATCCACATGAATACTGCTTGTGTGTTTATAAGCAGCCATATCCCGCCCTCTTAGGCTGAACACAAACTCTTTGATTCATCCAAGTGATGATCATATTGTTCATTTAATATTTTAACAGTTGACAGTACCTTCTGCAAATTTTTTGCGGGGTCACCCTGTATAAAATTCAATTCAAAATTTATCACGAGAAGAAATTCTACTTGGGTGCTTTGGCGCATTTTAACAACAACAAAAATTAATAATAATAATATTTTAAAATATCGAAACTTTCCTTTTCAGGATCTTTATTAGTGAACGGAGTCTTAAGATAAAAATGTTTAAACATTTTTCTACATAAGAATAATAATTTCTCTTTTTTTTATTATTGTATTTTAAAAATAGTAATTGACTTGCTTTGATTGATCTTTCTATGTTTTAAAAACGTGAAGGCTCAAACTTTCTTTCTACTGTGAAATTATTTCAATTCCTATACATTTTAAAACCATAAATTAAATTACTTTTAATCTTCTTTCATTAGCACAAAGACACCAGCAACTTCAATGCTTTTCATCAAGAAAGAAGCTTAGGAAATAATATTGCTATAACCAGTGCAAAGCCTATTAATAAAAATATTTATTCTGCAGAAATTACCAGAATTCTAAAAGGTTATAAACAGTTTTTTCAAACTTCAAAAGTACTAGTTTCAAGAACAGCTTACAAACAAGGAATGTGTATAGTTTCAAGTTTTGAGAATGAAGAACCTGTGTTTGCGGAAAAACAATTATTATTTTGGGAAAAGACTCCTAAGTTTTATTTGTGTGTTATCTTTTTAAATCTTGTTGTGTTTTTAACAATCGATTGAAAAATATGATGTACTTAAAGTAATAGCACCAGAAAAATCTATAATAATGAATGTATAATAATGAACATAATAATCAACATGTAATAAAATTATTGCTTTTTCTCAAATACTCACCACCATTTACTAATTTGTAAAAAATGACAGTACTTTTTCCAAACTGAGTTAAATTTTAATCTTTTTATCGCGTAGTAAATTATGTTTGTAAGAAAGTAATTTTATTATATTGTAAATTTTAATTCAGATGAGGCAGAGTCTATCAAGAAATTTAGTATCTTATTAAAATATTGAAAATTATTTTTAGATGATCCCAAATTTCCAAACTGCAAACATTGAGGCATATGCTAACATAATTTTTATTTTAAAATACTGTAAATTAAAAATAAGTTTGAATTGAATGTACTCTCTTAGTAACAAAAACATACTATCTATCATATTTTTGAATGAATATTTTGTATTTTTTTAATAAATGCAGTGATATGTATAAAAAGTATAATATATTTAAATTTTAAGATTTTGCATAAAATTTTTTATAGTCTGCCTATGTATACAAACATCAAAGTGATTGTAAATGAATAAATTATGTTTGAATATCGATCTTCATCTGTATATTTTCTGTTCAAATTTCCAAGTTATTTCATTATTTTTACATTTTATATTTTACTTCAAATTTATTATTTCCATAAGCCAATGTAATTAGTATTGGAATGTTTCCTTAGTTAGAGATTGGGGGTTGACTAATCCAATATTTGTCTACTTTTTTATATAAATTTTTACTTGTGAAAGTAATATTTTCATTTTTAAATAATAAAATGATATCAAAATACATAGCTATAAGAATTTGCTTCAGCCTAAAATTAAAATCCTTTTTTTCTTGTGCTTAAAACATTAGCGGTACTAACTCTATGGCATCTGCTGGTGCTTTAATGATTGAAATGTAAAAAAGAATTTTAATTTTACATATATCAACTTGAAGAAAGAAAAAATTTTTATATGAAAGAAAATTTTTTTAAAGCGCCAAAAAGCAGAAAAAGTTAGCATCATTATTAAATATTTGTAAAAAAAAGGGAAGATAATTTATACCAAGTTCATATAAGTCAAATTATAATTTAGCTATTTAAATCTATACAAATTAAAAAAAATTATTTTTAATTTAGATGTGTTATGTAATATAGATTTATATTTATATTACATAACACATCTAAAATAAAAATAAAAAATTTTTAAAATTTTTATAGATTTAAATAATTAAATTATAATTTGATTTATATAAATTTGATTTAAATTATCTTCTCTTTTTTTTATAAATATTTAATAATGATGCTTACTTTTTCTGTTTTTTGGCGCTTTAAAAATACTTAATAATGGTGCAACCTTCCTCCGCTTTTAGTTCTTTTCAAAACACTGATTCTTCGTGTAACCTTTCGATGCTTTAAGGTTCTTTCAAAATCCCATTTTTTGGTGCAACCTTCTCTCGTTGTTTGGAGCTAGTAAAAGCAACAATATATAGTAAAACTGAACACCAGTTTATGTAGCCAGCAAATGAATACCAATGTTTGGCGCAACGTAGCTCGAAATTTTTTACAGTGTAGTTTAAAATACGAAACTACAAAATTCAAATATTGAAGAAGGGTCAGTTGAATAGTTCTTGAGGAATAAAAATTAAGAAATGTGACTTCTTTGAAATTTTATTATGCAGAATCAATTTGACCAATTACTTTTATATTTTGTATTTTTTTTTCACTTAAAATTATACAGTTAAAAGTGATGTAAAAATTTGTGTACCTTGCAATTATAATCGTTTCTATCATTTTTAAGCGAAATAAGGAAAAATAATAAACGATTATTAAAAGCCATTTTCTTGCATTCTTAGATAAACGATTTTTAATATCGCGGACAAAAAGTTTTTGATTAACGCAATTTTTTTTCCAGATATAGTGGAATACACGAAAAATAAAATTAAAATTAAAGGACCCATACTTTAGGACGCTCTTCTGATAAAATTATAAGAACCTTATTTTCCAAGTAAAAGTTATTTTTCAAATGTTGAGGGACAAAAATCCAAATCTGTCAAAAAAAAGCAGCTTTTATTCAGAGAAAATACTTTTGTGTCTGATATATTATATCTGATTGACTTAATATATCGTCTGTATTAAATATTTGCTATCTATAAGTTTAGGCCTTTAAACCATTTAAATAGAGTCCCAGTGCATGAAAATTCGTTCATTAGATCAAAAGTTATTCAGGGTGTTTATTTTGTTAATTTTCGCATTGTAGAAATCTTGTTTAAAGTTCGTAAACACGAATAAATATCAGTTTACATTCCTTAAATATATCATTTTAGTGGATAAGTTTCTTCTGATTTTAAATACACTAAAATGTGTAAATGACTATAATTTTAAGGAGAAAGTATATGACTGGAAAATATAGCATTTAGAAGATTAAATACTTTATACAAAAAATTTTGAAATTTGAAACTTGTATTATTTTGTAAAGTAATTCTGCTGTATTATATAACATATTTTATCTTCATATAAACCCTTCATTTCATATTAACCACTTTCAGTAACATAAAATGTACAATATTTAAAGATTCAAAATCTTATATCGCTCATGGGCTGCAATAGTGGCACAACACAAAAAAACACGCTTTTGAGACTAAGAACAGGTGCAAATATGAAAATACACATTCTTTTCAGCAGCAATACTAGCGCAACTCATAATTTAACTTGAATAAGGTAATCTTCGTTTATGCAAACTAAAGCATTTCTTATGCATGAAAACTTTAAACCCACTTATCTAAAAACATGATTTTTTGAGTAGTGCCACTATTGCAGCCCATGAGCGATATATACTGTTTCTTAAAAATAATTAAATTATGAGTAACTTAAGCTACATAGTTTACGCTTTGTTACACGCTTTGTAGAAAATATTTGGAACAGCAAGTTTAATTACAATGGATGCAAAATGAGTAATCGAGTCATAAAGTCATGAATTAAGTCATTAATGAGTCATAAAGCTTTCGCTAGTGGTATAACAAGTATATTTTATTTTAATTGCGTTACAGACTGTGCGCAATACAGCTTGGCGCGAATTTTTTTATCTACCCTCTTGTGTTGCAAAAAGTCTGTGGTGAAACTATATAAGCTGAATAACTATGTACTAGAACTAAGTAAACCTATTAATTTATTGACAAACAAAGCAAAACTATTAAAATCTATTGACTTTCTAAATTTCATTTGTCTCTCTCGAATAATTTGTAAATCTGAACTTACTGTTTTATTATACCCAGGAAAAATTAGACAAATTGCGATAACTTTTCCAAAAATAAGCCAATCTCAATGAAATTTGAATATGCAGTCAAATAAGAGTCGCAAAGAAAAACTGAAATCGGCAAATTAGCGGCTCTTTGAGGAATAATGTCAACTGTAATGAGCATAAAATTGTATACTTGATCGCAAGCCTGAAAATTTCGCTGTGTTTCTGGAATTAGAAGTTTGAGATAGCTAATGATAACAATTACCACCAGACATCAATTGTCTAAAGAAATGAGATGGAAACCTATTGGAAAAGAAAGTCAGATAGAAGTAGCCATATGGCAAAATATGAGTGATTCACAGACATTGGCAACAATTTCTAAACACAGGTTCGGAGCATCCAAAAGGTTCAGTCAAGGACGGCCAAATGCTACGACGAGGCTGATGACCGATATTTATCGTTATGTGCACGAAGAAACAGAACCACAACTCCGAATCAGTTCAGTTCCTCTATTTGTGCAGCCAACAGAAGATTGGTGTCAACGTCTACTGTGAGTAGAAAGCTTCCGAAACTTGGTTTGTCTGCTAGGCGACCAGCCATTTGCCTGCTATTCTTATCACACCATAGAAGGGAACGTTTGATGTGGACGCAGCAACATGTTCACTGGACGACTGACCAATGGAGGGCTCTTCTTTTCACATATGATTTAAGGTTTAACCTCCAAAGTGAAAGTGACAGTAAGCGTTGTTTGATTTAGAGAGAACCTGGAACCTGATATCCCCCATCAAACAACCGTGAAAGAGACGCATACCAAGGAGACAGTGTCTGTGTGTGGGCTGGTATTTCTTTGGGTGGACGCACAAACCTTCATGTTTTTCTACGTGGAACCGTAAATGATCACGTATATAGGGCCGACATCCTTGATGTTTATGTGCGCCCTTATGCTGGTGCAATAGATGATGATTGCAACGCCGCACAGGACACGCATCATGGAAGTATATAACTAGCAGCAAACAATTCAATACATGGTGTGGTCAATTCAATCACCGGACTTGAATCCTATAGAGCATGTTCGGGATGCTTTATGAAGACGTGTAACTGTTCTTATTTCTCCTCCTCAGACCCTTGCCTCGCTTGCAGCCGCTTTGCAAGAAAAATAATAGCTCGCACTCCTTACGGAACTGGTAGACCGCATAATTGAAAACATCACACATTACTTATATATATACTGTATTACTGTTGGAGGTGATCATACTCCTTACTGAAAGTACTTTTTCGATTCATTCAGTAACACCATAATTATCTGGTTAATATTTTTTTTAATGTTTTTTACATATTATTGTGTGCACAGCAATCTGTGTCAGTTTCATTAAGTTCTTGGCGTAACTTTTTAAATTATGTTCATTTTTGTAATTTTTCCTTAATTTACGATATTAATACTGGTACTGTGCTAGTAGTTGCTGTTTTAATCAATACCAATTAGGCTAATATATTTATTTAATATAAGCATTAGGGTAGAAGGTGTTCTGTAGCCCTTGAAAAAAATAAGTACCGGAAAAAATTACAAGATTGTTATAAATTTTAACTATTATTAGTCGAAATTGAGCACTATGCCAAATGAATATAATCAATTTTTAATTTGATTAGATGATCTTTTAAAAAATTATTATGCTTAGTCAAACAGCGAAAAGCTCTTAGTAAGTGCAAAAAATAATAATAAATGAAAAATTGGATGTATTTTAATTTTTTTTTTTGTTGGTAAATACTTGTCAGTTTTGTGCATGATTTTGCAATGCTGATTAGTACCGATTTATTGATTATTTACTCTTTCATCCATACGAAGAATGGGTATTCTGTAAACAAATTAAAATAATCTATAGTCTGTATCATTAGCTCCAAAAATAATTTATTACTATTGTAGAATGTACTTTTTTTCAAGATTGGTAATAACCATTAAAATTGGTTATAAACATTAAATCTTCCATATAAGCCAATCAAAAGTAAAAAAACCTGTCATCGAAGTCACGATCATGTCATCTTAGTCTCCTTTTAACTTATTCTCACGTATTGCCACTGCAGAAAACTAAAATAGAAAAACGGGAACAAACAATTTGCATAATAGAATTACTTTTCCTTCTCCCCTAATTAAATCAGAGCTTTAAGTTAATGAATATTCTAATCCAGATTATTAACAATACACCCTACTTTTGTCAATGCGCTTAAGCCACCCAAAATTAGAAACTAAGAACTAATGACGTCATTGGCATACACTGAATGACTGAAAGTTGTATAATTGATGTGAAAGTCTTGAGAGAGTATTTTTCTCTGGCGACCTACAAAATATCGTCTGCGTATTTTATTTATTTTTTGTTCTGCCTGAAGGTGAAGTTCTATCAAGCCGGATACTGTCCATTTCTAGGAGAGGTATTTCTGGCTTCTCCTGGTGTTTTTGTGGGTCAGTATGATAAATCCATTTCCCTGCTTATCACTGTTTTTACTTGCCCAGTTTGTTGGTTTACCCTCAGGAAAGAGGAAAAGATTTTTCGAGATAATATAAAAATTGATAGCTCGCCACTCGTAAAAAGGAAAACCGTCTGCTTTTTCTTAACAATAACCACTGCCACCTGAAGCATATAAATACTTGCAAAAGGAAGGAAAAAAACTGCATCCGTGATTTTTTTTTCTCATGCTCTTATCTTAAGCTGCGGAAAATAAAGCTTTCTTTGCGTTGCGTAAGAAATTGTAACAGTGTTACAATTCGATGAAATAAATTCTTCTTATTTAAAATCGAAGTTGTTATTATATCCCTTTCTCGAAACATGCTTATTCGACTTTTTAACCAATTGTGAAAGCCAAAGTTAACGACAATCGTGCATGAGACATATTTGTATTAAATTCTTTTACGTCCCTTTATAAACCTGTATAAAAATCGAACAATTTGTATATAGCTTTTATAAGTGCTATGGTATTTATATATATATATATATATATATATATATATATATATATATATATATATATATATATATGCGCTATGATTTGTATATATGTAATATATAAAATGTCTTTTTTAATCTGTAATTTAAATGCCAGAAAATTATAATAAAGTATTAAAATACTATTTCTATGTAGTTTCTTTATCAAAATGTTAAAAATTTTATAATAATATGCAAAAATTACAAAGAGAGTATATAAGCCTTGCATCACTTAAACTCTGTAGTTAAAAGGAAAAATATTTTTTAACGTGTTTTCAATAATACAATATTACGATCTGTTTGAAGTTTCTGTAAAATAATGTTATTTTATGCGTGCAGCTTTAGAATCAAAATACTATTATGATCTGCATGGAGCTTCAGTAACAAAATGCTACATAATACATGTAAGATTGAATATCAAGATAGTGTGAAATGTACATTAAGTGTTACTTAATATTTGCAGTTTCAATCTCAAAATATTATATCTGCATGTAGCTTTTATGAAAAGATGTTTTAGTTTTCTATTAATTATTACGATTGCCATGGAATCTCTATATAATAAAATGTCACTCACTACAGGAACTTTGTGATCACAAATGCAGCTCTCATTTACAAAGATTCGAGAAATACTAAGCAATGTGTGTGACGCGAGTTTCTGTTACTAAACAATATTTCCGTGGCAGTGATTATAGAATACATCTAATTTAGTTTACCAATTTACGATTACAATGCAGCTCTCATTTACAGCGATGTACATTATGCATATTATTCGTGCATGCAACGCGCGAAGCAATATGTGAATCGTGAGTCTTTGTTACTAAACAGTATTCGTCGGCATAATTACTATAAAATGCAAAATACAACACATTTAGCATATTTAGTTTACGAATTTGTATTATAGAAAACAGCATAATTCATAAAGCTTAAGCATTTATGTTCACAAACTAGCGCAACCAGATTTTTTTCTCTTTTATAAAATTTTTCTTTTACATGATCTTACAATCAATTTCTTTTTCTTTTTAATGTTTTCTTGAAGTTGAACGACGCTCACGTAAAGATTTGTTTCCGATCCCACAAAGTTGGAGACGGTTAACCATAAGGAAGATTGACACCTCTACTTGGAAAACGCGTTACCTATTCTTTCCGGATGATTAATGAAGACTTCTTTAATAATATTAATAACTGAAGACAATCCAGGTGAGAAGATGACCCGATGAAAAAGGAACAGGTAACTCATTGACCTTCTTCAGTTAAACAGCCGGCGATGTTCAAGGCTTCTCTCTCTCTCTCTCTTCTTTTTTTTTTTTTTTTAATATTTTTTTAATTTTTATTTTGAGGTAACCCGTTAATGATTGTGATCACACACGATTGTTGTGTGAGTTTGGATGTTGTAATTTAGTATATTTATAAGAGAAGGGTGGGGTGAGGCTATGGTTATTTCACACACTTGACTTTAAATTTACCTTGCATTTCAGAAATAGATTTGTATCAATGTATCTGATATTTTGTACTAACTATTTATATGGATACAATACTACAAAATAACGTTCCACATAAATCAGGAATTAGAACGTTCCTCATAAATCGGGAATAAGAACGTTCAGCATAAATCAGGAATAAGAACATTCAGAACCATACGTATTATATTATATGTTAACCATTTATAGCACTTAAAATGAATATTAAAAGAAATGAGAACATGTAGAATCATATGCTATAGAGATGCGTTTGTGTCAATGTATCTGATAATTTGTAGTAGCTACTCAAATGGGTACAATATTTCAGATGAATCATTTTGAAAGGAATATGAACATCATGTGTATTAGATATGTTTTGCTGTATGAATATTCCTGATAAACTCTACGTAATTCATAAACTAGTGCTTGAAATCAATAGTCATAATAGAAATGAGGATATGGAGAATCATTTGTTATAGATTAAGCTAAAATAATTTCAATTACTTTTTTTATATATAATGATTTTTGTTCACCGTCCCGGTGGCTTTGCGTTATTAAATCACGCAAAACATATTTCGTGTAGTTCATCCAATCAGAATATTGATTAATTGTACTTGGCATCACTTGGCATGATGCTATTGCTCGCATCCAACTCATGATAGTCAAAATGTACCACTATTTTACAATTTTCTCTGGTACCTATCCCTTTCGGAGGGACTTACAATTAATTCCATAGTATCAGTATTAAAACTGATCAGTATTGATACAATCTTAATAATTACGAAATTATATATATATATATATATATATATATATATATATATATATATATATATATATATATATATATATATATATATATATGTATAGTGCCTCATATAAGTCTTTCTATATTAAATCATAATAAGCTTAAAATAGATTTCTCCTATCAATATTAAGACGTAGAAATCGTTCTCTCACAAAGAGCCATAAAAAGTCAATATACCAAAATTCTCAGAAAAATACGCATTAAGAAAAATCCGAAAATTCCCTATCGTCAGAATGGTGTTATCTTTGGAACGTATTAAAATCTCTTAATTTTCCCGTTTGAATGACACTGGATATATATTCCTCTCAATATTTTGAAATCTATTAAATCCTCTTCAATATTTCAGACAAATAAAAAAAATTTTCATGAACTATGATTGATTTAAGCTGATAAAAGGTAAAAATCAAAAAAGAGATCCATCTTTCTTCAGATGGCTATTAAATTTAAGAAACATTTTTGTTATTAACGAATAAGGACCTTTTTGCCCTTCATTTTGCTTAATGGAACTATATTTGATTTTTTACCCATTGGCAAAATTAGTCTCTGTTTGGATTTGATGGCGACCACACTCTATTCAACTATGTTCAAGAGTATTAGTAAACAGTGCGCTTGCGTCGTCATTACATGCGTTGCTATGGCGACAGCTGCTGTTTTTCTTTTTATTTTCACATGCAGGCATTTTTGATGTATTTACATCATAATAATTTAAAGTTTTTTTTTATGTTCTTTAATTATTAACGTATAATTACTTACTTGATGGTGATTTTAATATAAATATGAATGCTGAAGAAGGAGTAATATTTTGTGACGTCTTGAAACACGCACATAGGACGATATGAAAATCAATCTGACGACAAACATCAATGAAGACAGTTTTTGCAACCCAAGATTTGAAATGGTGTAGCACTTAACGGAGTCAATTCAGAAAGAAAAAGCGTTTCACCAATGAGTAACTAGTGATCGTAATAAGGCGATCAGAACTTTTTTGATGATTTTTTTTTATTTCAAAATTTCCTATTCAGCCGTGATGGCTCTGGAGATAGAGCGTTCGCCTTGCAATGAGGTCAACCGGGTTCCAATACCATCGATGGCTGGTCGATACGAATTCCGCATCCGACTAGCACCGATCACACGCTGACGTAAAAACAAATTCCTCAGTGGTAGATGGATCCTGAGTTAGAGTCCCCTTGCCGTCAGGCTAACCATTGGAGGTTTTAGTGTTTTTTATTCCTCTTCATGTAACGCGTATGTGGATTAGTTTCCTTTAAAAGTACTCCACGAAGGCGAAGTTCTCCTAATACTTGATCTAAGAGTTCCCTTGTCTTCTGGATTGGGTTCAAAAGTACAAGGCTATGGAGTTGAACATTAGTAGTCGTAAACCATTAAAAATTGGGTCGGCTGTTCAACAATGGTTATAAAAATTTTCCTATTACGAAAATTAATCAAGCATCATTGACATCAATAATTGTATAGTGATTTTTTCTGTTTCTCCTAAAATAATTAGTAAGTACAATTTCTTCATTGATTTTGCTTTTCAGTGCATATTTTTATTTCAATTATCGTTGATTTTAAATTATTTAGTTTTATAGAAACACTTTTTAAAAGTATGACAAAACAAAGTTAATACTTGAATAGCTTTAGGAATACTAATTTGGTAGCGTAGTCCGCACATACTACCGTCATGTTGATCATTGTGTTTTACCGACATAGTGAATAAAAATAATTAAATTTTACAGAACCCGCAATAAACTCACGAGAAATACATGCTAGCAGACATCATTGATGTTATTTAATAAAAGCGATTACTGTTATATTTTTATCAATGGAGATTCTTGAGCAAATGAAAAATTCTATTTCATTAACGTCTCTGATAAACGATCTAATTAAAATTTCTGAAGAAGCTCTGTTCGAAAATTATATGAGTAACACACAAACAGAGAAATGCTTCATTTTATTATTATCGATAACAAATTTAAAAAAATACCAAACTTTGATAAGTCAAAAATTCTAAACTTTAAAAAGTCAGTTGAATTAAATTCGGATAGAGAGATAAAAATAGAAACATCTTATTTTAAATAGCGTTCTATTTACCAGACGTGGGTTTATTACATTCTTCTTCTCTTAAGGGATTTGTAATTAAACAAGATTGTTATGGTATGTAAGCACAAGTTCAAAGTCAAATCGGGTTAAATGTGTTCTGGCTGCGTTTGATAACGCCTTTCAAATATATTATGAAAGACGCAAAGGGAAATTAAAGGAAAGCGGCCTCTTTCAGCACTCAAGCTCAACTGGGAACGATCTTGTTTAAAATTTTAATGCTATTTTCACATATAACATGAAATATTGCACACATTATACATGAACTACTTTAATAAAGATAGAAGTAAAATTAATTCTGTTTTCCTGTCCGATGACTTTTAATCATATTTGCATTTAGCAACTTCATTTCTTGTAACAACTTTTCTAAACATTGTAAAAATTCTCGTATTTCAACACCAAAAATAGTTGCAACTACTTTACACTAAAGTGATCTACTAAAACACCCAGATTACTCTTAGTTCTAGGGGTTTTACTACACCAAAACCCAGGAATAGATCCTGGTGTTAGTAAAACACCAAGAATATTCTTTTACACTCCTTGTAGTAAAGTAACTACCATCGTGTTTGCTATTCAATAATACTAAAAGCTATAACCACATTAGGATATTTTTTAAAGACAATGTAAAATAATAATCAGTAATTTAGGTTGCATACAGACACTAGATTACTCTCAAACAAACACTAGATTTACCCTAGAACTAAGATTACTCTTAGTTCTAGGGGTTTTACTGCACCAAAACCCAGGAATAGATCCTGGTGTTAGTAAAACACGAAGAATGTTCTTTTACACTCCTTGTAGTAAAGTAACTACCATCGTGTTTGCTATTCAATAACACTAAAAGGTATAACCACATTAAGATATTTTTTAAAGACAATGTAAAATAATAATCAGTAATTTAGGTTGCATACAAACACTAATTCTTAAAATAATATTAGTTTGTTAACCAAACGTACTTACAGCACAGGAAGAATATTAAGATGAATTCAAACTAGGCTTAACGAAAGAAAATCGAAAAAAAACTATAAAAATTATTTAGTGCAGTTCAGATATTTAAAAATTAAAATATAATTATCTCTTTTACATAATTAAAAACACATAGATGACTTTTAATGGCAAACTTTTGTTTTAATGGACATTGTATAGCAGTGTTGAAGAAAACAACAAATTCACGTCAACTCGTACTTCATTGTGAACAATCTACTGACGATATCCTAAGTACGTTAACATGGAGTTTTCGGACGCGAAAATAATTCAAGTGTGGTGTGAATGCGCGTGAACAAGGTACAGTCGTTATCCCTGTTAGGTGTTGAGAGCTTTCATACACCCTTTGAAATATATTTGAAAGCTCGATGTGGGGTGAACTTGAAATAAAGTGTTCCTTTACAGTTAAGTTTTTGAATTGTTCAACATCAAATTTGGAGAAATATTACACTACAGTTTTTACTGTGTTGGGTATTACGAAGCTTTTATACCAAACAGGAATCACCTAAATAAACAAATCTCCATAGGGGTAGCAGTTCCAATTAGAAATCGTAATTAAAAAAAATATTAACAATATATAAAAAATAACTATTTCTTTGTATTCACATTTGGCACTAAAATATTTTGGATGAAAATATTTATTTACAAGAAGTTTTTTTTATTATTTTCTTACAAAGATAATAATTAATTTCTTACTTCATGGGAAGGACAAAACCACAGATTAGCCTCTTAAAATATACACGTAATGAACACTTGATATTTCATTAAGAAAACAGTATATGCTTACAAACGTGTATCTGCTCTATTATATACAAATTGTACGAGTAATGATTTATGTCATTCTTAAGTTTGATTAGGTTATGTTGTTAACATCCCACAATCACTGCACAAATAGGTTATTGGCAAAGGGATTTGGATTCATCTTCAATGATGATCAAAATTAACACTAATGGTGCATGTGTGCACTGCCCTTTCACAATTCGGATTGGATGATTGATGTTGATAAAAATCACCTTATCTCCTCACTACGCTTCCTAATCAACAAAATTTCAATTAGTATTACTGCAATTTAAAAGGGAGAAGATTTCAATTGAAAAAGATCTCTCGATTTCATTAAAGAACTTATAATAAGGTGTGAATTTTTTTAAAAATGCGGGCACTTGGGTCTATTTCCCATTGGCCTTAGAAATGCCTGAATTACTACTCTCTTATCGTTACCGAGTAGGCACCTGGGGCTATGCCATGGCGGTGGAGTAGCGTCGCCCACTTCATACAACGACAAACCCGTTTATAGGGTGGGTTACATTCACACAGAAGAAAGGACATAGAACACAGTGAGAGAGAAAGTTACACCCATGTCTTCTGTTGGCTTCGAACCCACAACCACTGGCAGCGTATTCCAGTACAGTAACCACTAAACCAGTGATCGGCTAGGGTGTTAAAATTTTTTGTCATTTTTATGGAATAGTTTTTCAATAATCTTCTCTCTGGGCAAATGTAATTTATGAATGATATTGCTTTACTGTAAGTTGTAGAAATTAAAAAAAAAATATTGAAGAATTTATTGTTTCAAAAGTATTATAGAGAGTAAAAAAAATACAACGTAAATAAAGGAAAGAAGAAAGAAACAATACTGTCGCCAAAACTTTAATATTGTCTCCAAAAATTATGTATTCTATATAAACATTTCTTTATAGTTCTTATTCGTTTGCATTTACTTGTAAGGTAGTTTAAAAAGATAAATTTGGATTTCAGAATGAATAAAATGGAATAATCGGGATTCATACGATGTTTTAAAGACAAGAAGAACATGTTAAAAGTTCATTTATTAAGTAAATAAAACAATTATAATTGCAAAAGTGATAATTAATTTATGAAATGTATAAGGTCCTCATTTAACAGTTTTTTCTTAAAAAAAAAGTTCATTTAGAGAGTAATTACAACAGTTAAAATTCCAAAAAAGTTATAATTTGACTTACTCATAAAATGTATAAGGTCCTCCTTTAACAATTTTTTGTACGACCAAATGCAGCAACCACCGTAAACCACCATAATTTGAATTTTTTGACTTTAAAATTCCTGCATCGATTTTCTTCCATTTAAAGGTAGAAAATTTCTCTCTTGATTTGCTCTCCTGTCCCGTGGTTTCAATGTATGGACAAAAAATATCGAGATGGGTGCCCTCTATTTACATTTTGCCTTCATGATGAAGAAAATCTTAGCTTTGCTTCCAACCCTTTTTGTTTTACTTTCACAAATAAACTCTATGCGGCACTACCTTCCGATTCTTATAAAATACAGGCCGTCACTCAATCAGAATTTGAGATTTGTTTTACATTCTCTGATCATTTTTTTGACAAAATAATACCAATTAAGATCTGGAATCAGCAGTTTTTGAAAAAAATAGTTAAATAGTATACAGTTGTTTATTTTTAGATTTTTGATAAGAATTTTTGCAATTAACGTTAAAAGGATTTTTTAGCATATCCAAAACAGTTAACATAAGTTTAAACGGTAATAAAAGAAAAATTTTTCTAAAGAAGGAAAACCTGACAAATGTGCAGTTTTAAATTACTAACTCAAAACTTCATAACTTTATATTGATTTAAAGTTTTGAGGAAAAATTAATAGAATTTCTAAAATTTATCAATGGCTAAAAATCTCCAATTCAGTACTCCCAGAGGTATTATTTGTTATGGAAGAATGGAGGGCTTAGTGACCCGGCATATTTAACGTGTACCAGTCACCATTTACCACATGGGGAGTATTCAGCCAGCGGGGATCGAACTCACGACCACTTGAACATGGGCCCAACGCAAATTCTAAATTTTGAGACTCTCTACACAAAAATCATATTCCATATGTATACTTAATCTAATCGTGGTTTTTCACTCCATGTAACGCAAATGCGGAGTAGTTCAATCAAAATGTCCACCACGAAGGCAAATTTCTCCCAATATTTGATCCAGGAGATCCCTTGTCTTCTGGATTGGGTTCAAAATTACAAGGCGACGGAGTTGAACACTGGTCGTCGTAAACGCCAAAAAATTGGGTTGACTGTTCATCGACGGTAATAAAATAAAATATACTTAATCCTGTTTCTCTCGATCTTAAAAAAGTCGTTAGTGTCGTTTTGTGTGTTTAATTTAACTTTATATTTTGTTTCGCTGAGCACAAACTATTAGACGTAAAATCTTGAAATTGCGAAATAGTGTAGAAAAATGTTTATGGAGTGCGATCGAATAAAAAGTAAACAAATATTCAATAGTTTCTTGAAACTAATGAACTGTTAACTTTTACTAAAAAATATCATACGGACTGCTCTGTAGACCACCAAGAATCAGTCATAGAGTTAAAATTTGATTAACTGAAAAAACCAGTTTTGTTTATGAACTTAACGCGAGCTTTATTTTAATATTAAAAAAAATTAATTTTGTTCAAAAGTTATTGCAATTTTAAGTGTTTTTTTTTTCGTGAATTCTTTCTCGTATTTTTTTATTTACGTTTCATTTTGTTTTTCTGCATTTGAACTAAATGATTAAAAAACTTGAAATTGCGATGGGTTGTAGAAAAAATTACAGAGAGTACGATGGAATAAAGAAATTAACATTCGACTATTAGCTCTAGAATTATTGGTTGTTAAATTCGAAGGAAAAAAATACTATGTTTGGACGATTTATATCCCATTAAAATGTAACTACGAAGTTAAAATTTAAATGCTGACGTGCTTTATTTGATAACTTACCATGCGTTTTATTTCAAAATTTCTATTTGTATGAAAGTTTTTGCGAATTAGAGTATTTTTTTATTTTTCGTAAATTTTTCTTAGTTTTGCTTCTTTTTTTTTGCTTTAAAGATTGACTATTTATAGATTGTTGAAAAGAATTTATTTTCCATCTCGAGATCTTAGTTGTATAAGCTCGCGCTCGAGTTGATGCCATAAAAAACCAACGAAAGGAGTGAGTGAGATTACATGTTGTATGATAAATATTTTAACATTTAGATTCAAATTTTTGAAAATAAGTAAACTTAATACAAGAGAGATAAAAACCATTCACTTTTCAAATAGATATTGGTCTCGACAATGATCAAAATTACTTCTCATTTATTTCTCTTTATTGAGTCACGCAAACTGCATACTTTAGCTTAATTTTTTTTCTCCAGCACAGGTGATATTTTTCAAATCTAGATAATTTACCATTTCGTTAGGGTATATTCTCAATATAGGTTCGTATATTGAGAAAGGATTCTTATATAAATATATATTCTTATATAATTGTATATTTTGTAAATGAAATATTCTGCATTTTCTAAGAAAAATATTGACCTTTAAGAGAAAAAAAAACAATAATTACGGAGTGATCAAGAGGTGGAGTCAACTAGTATTTTAAACGAAAATAAATCGGGACATGCTGATACCGTAATTAAAAGCAGAGAGAAGCATTTGAAAGCTTTTAGAAACTTATGTAACACAAACACTTTAGTCGCTTCCTTCGCAAATAAAGCAAGCGGCAATAGTGTCAAAAGGAATTACTGGATCATTAGTTAAAATCAATTTCAGTAAATTGTTTGCGTTGTATAAACAGTTATTAAGCTGGTAACATATTATACTACATTCCAACTTACGCAACACAGCGATAAAATATTCGTTAGTATTTTGTAATGAAAAAGCATGCCAGTTAAACTTTTATCTAAAATAGAAATTCTATTTAACTATTTATTTTTATAGAGCATGCTATATTGGACAAAAAAATGAATTTTTTTAGAAAAAATATTAAAATAAAAATACTTTGTATATTTTTATTTTTTATCTTTGCATAAAAGAATATTTTTAATATATATATATATATATATATATATATATATATATATATATATATATATATATATATATATATATATTTAGTATATAGTGCTCTAATTCTAGCTATATTAGAAGACAACAGTGTTAAAAAGTGATTACTTGCATCTTGTGATCACTTTTTAGATATAAATAACTATATCCAACATGAACTTTCACTCTGCTTGATAAATATTTAGAAAACAAATGATAAGCAGTACAGTTTTCCAAAAATAAAAACTGACCACCCTGAATAACTTTTGATCTACTGTTTGGATCTTCGCGTTCTAAGACTGAATCTTATTGGTTCGAAGAGTTATCCTCAAATATGCTAATTAATTAGTGCAGGCGATATTTTAAGGTAGGAAATCAAACAGAAAAACGTACTTACTCTGAACAAACATAACTTTATTTTCTTTTCTCGATGGGTTCAGATTTCGGACATCCAAAATATAGGGGTAGTCACCATCTGGGAAATAGGGTCTCCCATAGTTTGATCAGGAGAGCGATCCAAAGCTTGATCCGCTTAATGTTAATTTTACTTTTTGCGTGTTTCGCCATATCTCGGTAACTTATAACGGGAATTCTAGAATTTTTGCCCGCAATTATAAATTTTTTTTTTTATCTAAAAATAATTCCAAGCAAAAGAAAAAAAAAATTTCTACTGAATTTTCTTTTTTTATTTAATAATTATCAACAAAAAAAAATTGATTTGTAAGGTATACAACTTTTTACTCCATTTTAAAAAATGCAATTTTATATGGCAACATCCAATACTGGAGCGAAATCGGTCGAATAGTTTCTGAGAAATCGAACTTAAAATTATACGACTTTTTTAAAATTTGATTTCTCAGGAAATATTCGACTGATTTCGCTCCAATTTTGGATTTTGTCAAGTAAAATTGCATTCTTTAAATTGATATAAACGTTCAATGCCTTAAAATTCAAAATTTTTTCGACTATTATTAAATAAAATAATAAAACTTTGCTAAAATGTATTTTTTACACGGAAATATCTTTGGATAAAAAAATTTTATAATTGTGAGCAAAGATTTTTCAATCTTCTTAAAATGTTCTCGAGATATGACGTAATATTCAAAAAGAAAAATTAATAATTAAGGGTTCAAGCGTTGGATCAGATCGCTTTCCTGATCAAACTATAGGGACTTTATTCCCCAGATTGCGGCTACCCCCTATATTTTGGGGGTCCGAAATCCACCGAAAAAAAGATATCTTTATTTAGAAAAATGCGTTTTTTGTATCGGATTTCGTAACTTGAAATATCATCTGCACTTATTAATTAGCCTTTTCGAGGTTACCCTCGCGAACCATACAGATTGAGTTCTAGAACGTAAAGATCCGATCGATAGTTATTCAGACTAGCCCGTTTTTCTTTTCTTTTTTTGCACACTGTACGTTTTCTAATATTAAATATGTAATTGTAAATATAGGCTGATTGGGAGATGATGGGCATCAATATAAATAAAGCAGAATGTTTATATGCATGTATAAATCTTTTTTTTTCTTTTATTATTAAAAAAATTCACTTTTAAATGTTAATTTTCTTATAATTTTCAGTTTAAATTATAGATAGAAGTTTTGAAGTTTTTTATCAATCAATAATTTTTTTATTTATTTATTTATTTATTTATTTATTTTTTTTTACTTTTTTACTAATCCGCGATTCTGAACCAATCAAAACCCAAATGTGAAGTCTATAGGGTCGAGGAGGACGCTGCATACCCAACTGTCTGCATGAAAATTCTCTAAAATCACTGATTTGCGTTCTACAGAGAGAGTTTACCATAAGATTTGGTAAATATTTTATAATTAGAGTGATTTGCTAGCGTGCAGCTCTAATCAATCAAAAATTAAAATTATCTCCCGTTTTTACGAATTATTTATTTTTTGTTTTATATCTTAGGCTTTTGCAAGTAAGATGAACGGTAGTAATTTTCGTCACCGAATTAAAATTTTAAAAGGTATATGAAACCACATGTTTCTATATTATCAGTTACGTTCTTAAATATTGACACTCGTAAGGAATTGATAAAATAAAATTGAAATTATCTATTAAGCCTTCGGAAAATTGTGGTAAATTTTGAATATCACAAATTGAAGGGTTCTTCGTGGTATTATTAATTTTTCTTTCAAAAAGTTGAACTTCTAACTGATGTTATGGTCAATCTAACAGTATGAACTCGCACCGGAATATACTACAAATAAAAAAATAAATAGAGATTGTGTATAAGGTACCATGAATGTATTACTACTGTAACGTATCAAGCTATATTAAGAACAGTTCGTAGTTTTATTAAAAAAACATTTATTTCACACCACAACAAATACAGTAACGACATTAAACTACCCGTAACGGGTTAATAATAATCTTTCAATAAAATATAGAAAATCCCGCAACGGGTTAGAATAAACTTAGAAAATCCAAACACAAACAACTCTGTCTTTCTAAAAATTGACTTCTAATATTATCGTCTGCTTATATTTTATTCTTTATCTTTTCATGTGTTTAGTTTATTTTATTCATGCTTTTGCTAACCCGTTATTTTTTTTTAATATTTCTACTTTTATTCATGCTTTTGCAAACCAATTATCTTTTCTATATTTTTAGACTTTATACTACTTATTTAAATATTAGTCTAATGATCTGTTTCGGAGTGTGGTAAAAAATCTATTAAAACAGAAATTAAATTTTGCACCTCTATTAGTATGATAGATTCTCAATACCTCGCAGCATCTATAATGCAATACCATAAGTATTTAATACTCTATTCAATTAAGCATCATTGGCGTCAATGACAATATGAAATATATTTACGGTTTCTCGCGAGATTTGAGACTTAACTTATCTGAAAATCAAATGTGATTTCTCAAATATATAGCTTGAGACACGTGACGAGGCACAAAATTCCCACACGTGAGTACATTGTATGTACAACATACGGAGGACGTAGAGTAAATAAATAACTTGTTCAGTGCGCAAAATAAAAAATGGTCCACCCTGAATGACTTTTAAACTAATGATCGGATCTTCATGTTTTAGGTCTCAATTTTAAAACTTTTAGGAGGGATGTCAAATGTGATAATTAATCAGTGTAGACGATATTTTGAATTACGGAATTCAACACAAAATCGTACTTTCTCTGAAAAAACGTACCCTTTTTTCGACAGATTCAAATTTCTGTCCCCCAAAATTTAGTGGTATCCACAATCTGGGAAATATGTCCCAATAGATTGATCAGAATAGCAGTCGAAAGTTTTGACCCCTTAAAAACAAATATCACTGATATTATTAAGCAAATATCACTGACATTAGCGTAAAAATATTTGAAAAAAACAGAATTGATAACAGTTTAATTCTTTTTCGACGGCTAGTTTTAAACAAATGAAAAATTCCCATTTCTTAAACGTTTTCTTACGAACGATCTAATTGAAATTTTTGAACGATTTTTAGAATCGAGGACAAACTTTACCCCTTTTGATCTACTGTTCAAATGTCAAGACGTTAACACAAACCAATATACGAAGTCAGATACGTGAGAATAAGACAAACCCATTTCTCACGTATCTGACACATTAAGCGAACTATCGATTAGAAAACCGATGGTAGAAACTGACTGAAAATTAAACCCCTCTACGGTGTTTGGTGGAAATTTCTTCTCAGAGAAGTCTACTTCTCACGTATCTGACTCATTATGTGAACTAAGGACTAAAAAACACATGGAAGAAATTGCCTGAAAATTAAACCTTCTACGGTGTTTGGTGGAAATTTCTTCTAAGACAAGTTCCTTTTTCATGTATCAGACACATTATATGAATTAACGATTGAGAAACCTATGGAAGAAATTGACTAGAAATTAAACCTTCAACGAAGTTTGGGGGAAATTTCTTCTCAGACATGTCCATTTCTGAAGTATCTGACACATTATGCGAAGACATATTGCGAACTATCGATTAGAAAACCGACTGACTGAAGTTTAATCCTCTCTACGGTGCTTGAGCAAATGTCAGCGATTAAAAAACGGATGGAAGAAGTTGACTGAAAATTAAACCTTCTGCGGTGTTTGGTGTAAATTTCTTCTAAGATAAATTCATTTCTCCCGTATCTGACACATTATGCAAACCATGGATTAGAAAACCGAAAAAAGAAATTGACTGAAAATTACCCCCCTCTACGGAATTATGGAATAAATTATCGCAATTATATTTGTGCTAAATTATAAAATGCAAAAAAAGTAGTTTGGAATTTTTTTCATTCATATTCAAAAATTTACCAATTATCGATTTTGAAAATTAAAGTAATTTCAATGATGAATAAATGTTTCTTTTAGGTCTAAATAATTGCAAATAAGTGCAAATTTGAAAAATTATTGTTTGGCAACGAGCCGTGTTTGAAAGATTTTACCTTTAACACATAAAAAGCCATCGGTGTTTCATGTCCTATTTTAAAACCATCAAGAATTAAAATACTAACTGCAATATTTTTCCTTTATTTTGCCCTTAATTCATAATAATGAAAAAGGAAGAAAAATATGTTGAATAAATTTTTGACGTTGAAGGTTTAAAGGGAAGGTGAATAGATGTAAACTGTCTATCCATATTTTTAGTCCATAATCCAAGACTTCGATTGAAAAGTACGGCATTGAATATTATAAAATAACCTAATTTAAATGTGCATATAAAAAAACAAGAAATTTTCAATATTATATCAACAAGAGGTTTAATTTAAAAGAAAATCAGAAATTTCCTTCTTACAATTAACATAAAATTATCTAAATAAAATTTTGGAATTGTTGATAAGGGATAACTTATTCGATGTTATGATTTTAAGTTGCTACCAGTATACTTCCAGTTTAGGCCTAGGGAATCAAATCTCTCTGGCTTTTTCCTACTTCCGTGCTTTAAAATCGTAAATAAAGAATTTATATTTCACTTTCCTGATAAAACATGTTTCTTCAGTACTTTTGTCATAAAATTCTTTTAAAAAATTTGCATTTCTGAATAAAGACTGCAATTCTTTTAAATATAATTATTTTTGTCATAATTTTTCAAGTGTTTACAAATTTGATTACTTAAATCACGCTTTTTTTCTTCTACTTTAATTATTTCAAAGAATTGCGAAATAAGTTTATTTTACTTATTGAAGTACAAAAACTCGAAATGAAAATTATTTTGATCGAGAGTTCTCAATCGACGAGATTTAAAATCTCCGTCTAATTTTAAGTAAATTATTTATCAGAAATAGCATATTTGGATAGTTACTGAATTCATTTTTTTTAAAGTTTCCCTTTTTAACGTCATTGAGTAAAATGAATAGAATTTGTAATTTCAACTACTTCGTTTAAAAAGATTAATTTTGATTATAGTCATCTTCTTTCTTTGATATCGTTTATAGTAAGAAAAAAATAGAAATAAAGTATCAAAAAAAGTTCCTCATTTTGTTACATAAGGACATCGTTTTATCGATTTTTTAAATTTGAAACTTATTAATTAACTAGTATATGTTAATAACTAATTATAACTAACTAATACTTGTTTTAAAAATCTTATAAAATCTTTATCATAATGATTAATTCATAACGATCATCATAATGATTTGTTTATTATATTTTATCATAATATTTATAATATTTTATTATATTTTATATTTATAATATTTTATATTTATTATATTTTATCAGAATGATTTATTTATTATATTTTATCATAATGATTTATTTATTAAATTTTATTATAATAATCTTATCACTGAAATGAATAAAAAGAAATGTTTTTAATAAAAAAATTTATTTAAATTTTAAATAAATCGTTTTAATTTTGATTTTTTTGGTTTTATTGAATAACAATGAAATATCTAACTTAATAAATATTTCATTCATCATTCCTATCACTGTTTTATTATTCTTTCAAATATTTCTTAAATAATTTGAATGAACATCAAACGTTTTAAATTTTAAATATTGTTTGTATCATATTGTTCAAAGCTTGATATTGAATCTACAACTTTTTTTGTTTTGTTCTTAAGAATGCATCAATAAAAATTTAAGTTTACTTGCATACTAGCAGTAAAGTGTAGAATTATGTGAAGCCCAGCGATAAACTCCTTGATAACAAACCTTTTTTTTTTCCAATGGCAGGCACTGAATTTGAATCTTTGCCTAAGAAGATGCCAGAATTGCTGCTCATTTCGCGTTACCCAGTGAGCCAAAGTCACGGAGGGTGGGCCACATCCACACATCACACACACAGCAGAGGACAGCACAAAGAGAGAGAAAAATATCCATGCTCAGAACGAGATTATCAAACCCGCAGCCAATGGCTTCGCAGTCAGGGGCGCTAACCGCTCGGCCACCTGGCCGGCTTGATATCAAACTAATGAAAGGTAAATTGTAATCACAATAAGAGGTAAAAAAGCTAATTAAAACAAATTGGAGCACATAAAAAATTCTAAATTGTTACTTTAAATTAATTTTTGTACCAATTTTAACGGAAATTATTCAATATCAAGTTCTTTTACAGTGTATATTTTTTCACAGTTTTTAATCGTTATTTGTTTTCGACGTAATATTACGTTCTAGTTCAATTCTTTCAGTTCCTCTTGATTTTGACTTATCATTTTGTTCTTTTTACCTTGCCTGCATGCTAGCAAAAAACAAAGATTACCTGCATGCTAGTAAAGAAGAATAGAAAAGTATTTATAATTAAGGGTTACTAATAACAGTAAGGGGTTAATTATGATTTTACCAGCAAGGGTAACATTACATTTACTGTTGGGAAAAAATTTTATGTCTAGCGTTTGCGTTTAATGTTATAGCATTTTATTGTTAAACTTACTCTACTATGACGTTTATGGAATAAGAAAAAATACTTGGCTCTCTTAGGAAAAGCATGAAATATGAGAATTATTATTAATTGTACTTTTTCTAATTATTGAATACAATGTCAAGATACTATATATATTGACAACTGAAGATCAGGGGGAAGAACGGTTTGTGTCCATTTTTCACAAAAAGGACGATCGGCTCGGCATCTGTTGAGTTTTAAGGATTACCACGTTTTGACAAATCAATAACGTGAAAAATCGGTTCTCCCCGAGAGTTTTTACGGTGTGAAAATAGGCTGTACCGTAACAAAACCCTTTCTTTTCGAGAACAAAATCTCCAAATCAGTTTTTATGGAGGGAAACCGTTCTTCTCACTTGATCTTCAAATAATATGTAGACAAATTCTGAAATATAAGAGAGATGTGAAGAAATAGACTCTGCGTTTTTTTCTCACCTTTCTCAACAGTGTTTTTCGAAACTTTTTCGAACAAGAAAATAAAAAGTCACAGTTTAAATGCCTTACACCGGAGGCGAACCTATAGTTTTATAATATATATAACTTCTGGCTTAAAGAAATATTTGAGTTTTAAAACGGATCAAATAGCTTTCATAATTTAAACGTTATTAAAAAATTTAAAAAAAAACTATTTTTTTAAAATATCAATTTGACGAGAATTTCAAAATTTTGGATGAATTTTCAATTTTAGCAAATTCTTATGTTTCCTGATAATGCAGCATTAGAGTAACTTTTTTAAATATTAAAAAGTTAAATCACAAACGCTCTTCATTTTCATAAAACTTGACTATATTTTATACTGAAGTTATGCGCCATTTA
This sequence comes from Parasteatoda lunata, assembly GCA_949128135.1. Classification (NCBI taxonomy): domain Eukaryota; kingdom Metazoa; phylum Arthropoda; class Arachnida; order Araneae; family Theridiidae; genus Parasteatoda; species Parasteatoda lunata. Next base: position 103,694,183 of record OX421974.1, on the reverse strand, counting down.
TAGAATTAGCACAGAAAGTTCTGGCTATAGTACTAGTAGATAGTATAAATTTGACTTAATATTCATAAATAGCTGCTGGAAACTTCCAGCAGTTATGAAAATACAACTTTATTTGAAAAAAGCAGAAGTCATATTTTTAAAATCAGTTTACTTCGTTTTCTCAGGAACTATTCGACAGATATGGCTCAAATTGTATTTTGTCATGCAAAAGTTCATTCTTTAAAATTATGTAAAAAACTGTGTAATCCGTATAAATAAAAAATTTTCGACTAAAATTAAATATTTACTAAAAGTTCTATATTTTGCATGGAATTACTTTTGGAAAAGCGAATTTTATAATTGTGTGCAAAAATTTTTACAATTCGCTTACAAAGTTCTAGAGATATGGCGAAATACATAAGAAATAAAATTAACATCAAGTGGTGGCTCTCATGAACAAACTATTAAGATCGTATTTCCCAGATTGCGGCAAAGCCCTACATTTTGGGAGTCTGAATCCATCAGCAACAAAAAAAAGTATATTTATTCAGAGAAATTACATCTTTTTGTCTGATTTCGTAACTTAAGATATCGTCTATAATAAATAATTAGCATATTTGAGGTCAACCTCTCAAACCATTAACATTGAATCCTAAAATCTGAAGATCTGATCATTAGATCAAAATTCATTCAGAATGGTTCGTTATAATTTATGTTATTTATTTATTTAGCTTGCTTATAACCTAAGCATGCTTTCGACGTTTAACTCAAAAACTTTTTGAGTGGAAGATGCTAAGTCTGTAGTTGGTAAAGAAAAACTAGAATTACCTGAATAATTTTTGATCAGATTTATATACGCAAAATGAACACATTGCGTAGTATCCATTCGTCTACATATAAATCTATTATTTAACATTACACAACCTGTTGATTTAAAATTGGACCTAAAAACATATTTTTTCTTTTTTTAAAAGAAACGTGTGTTTTATTCTGCGAACATTGATTTAATTCCCTGGATGAGAAAAGAATATTGTAAGAATTTCATGTTTAATATTACTAAAAAGGAAAAAAAATTATCAAAATATAAAGAGTAGACCTCGTAAAGATTTTTTTCCCAAAAGCCACCAAGTGGTGATAGTTAAAATCTCTAACACACATTTAAACTGTTCTTGGTGTTTGAACTCTTCGCTTCTTAATATGCTGCCAAAAAAAGGCTTTCTAAGGTTGCATTTTTTGATTTTTGCCCAAGAACTGTCTGCTAACGCTTTCATCTATGAGATTTGTAAAATGCAAAATAAAATTTTCTGCCATACAATCTCAGTTTTGTCAACAGGACGTTTGGAATCTTCTTTCAACAAAGATCTTCATGTATATTTGCGTACGATACATAATTATACACTAATGACTATTTTCTGCAAACTTTCCTTGATTTCACATTCTTAATTTCTTATAATTTTAAATAAGGAGTTCAATAATTTAAATGAATAGTCTTTATATGTTTATTTATTTTATAGATTTCTAGTTTAATGCATAACAGAGCTTACAACGAAGAGACGGAAAATCAAACGATAAAGTGTATCATTTAACGATCATGATAAACAGGTTCATAGATATAAATTGCACAGTACTACGTTCAGAAGCGTTATAATTACACTTAATGCATCGATGATATCCGTTCTACTGCATTTAAAAAACAGAAAGACGTTGATGAATCCCAATTCAGTACATTAATTTATTAGATAATGTCTAAGGATAATTATGACATCATTATAAATATAATACCATAACAAACATTTCATCCTTTTGTTGATTTGAGTCGGACAAATGGTTTCTATATTCATAAAGTAATTTGGTGTCTTATCTTTCTATCGTTTTAAAAATAATAGTGAATTTGATTTTTAAAACAATTGGTTAGAAAAACTGTTGAAATAGTTGAATTTAAGATGGTTGGTGAAAATATAAAATATCTTATTTTTTTCCTGAAACAAAAAATTATTGCATTAATTACATAGGGGAACAAATTTTTTGTTGCATTTATACAAATACTTGATCTTGTTTAATTCGGTGTGGGGATTGCAAATCTGAAATTAGTTTTGCTATTAAAGCAGCAGATTTTTTAAAAGGACATTTTTAGGCAAAATGTTAAAATATATGTTAATGTCAAATGCTTAAAAACGTTATATATGACAGGAACCACTTAAATATTTCAGCCTACATCTATAGGACTTAATCAGGTAAATTTTAATCGGGCACATCATCAAGATTAGGATTACCTGGGAACCCATATCCAAAAATATCGTCGTACGTGGGTAAGGGTGCTCTCCTATTGTGACAAATTATTATTACCTTATTAATATGGCCTGTTATTATATATCCTCCCTATTATTTCTTCAGAAGCACGCGAATAAACAGTTCATAATAGGAAAGCAGCTCTAGCGGCGTATGGCAATATTTCTGGGCATGGTTTCTTATGCAATTTTAAACTTGATGATGTGCCTTAATTGCCCTAGAAATTTCGCGCAACATTTGTGCTACCCCTTGTTATATATAACGTTTTTAAATTTGTACGTTTTGACAAAAATTGACTAAAAATATCATTTAAAAAAATGTCGTTTGAAGGGAGAAGCAGATTGGAGATTTGAAATCAGCAATACGAAAGTATCTAAGATCTCTTTAAAAAAAAATCTCATAGAATAGAAAGCAAAAAGAAAGAAAGAAAAACTGTTCCCCAGGATAATCAGAGAATTTTTATGGTTTTATAAAAAAAAATCTTTTTATATATATCTGCGATAGCATAGTGAAATTTTGTTATTATTTTTATTCACCTGTAAATTTTGTATCACAATGTACGCATTTTTAAATTTATAAAAGTTATTGAAAGTCTTGTTTCATCTGTAAAATAATCATCTTTTAAAAACTTTTCTTTCTTTGATAGTTATAGCTGGATTAGGCTTCGTATTTAATTTACGAAGTTCTTTAATTACTCTACAGTATTTCAATTTTCGAATTAAGTCAGCAAGATAACACTTCATTCTTAGAGCAAATGGGACTTTAATCAAATTAATTAATTTGTAAAAACTTGCATCGCAATGTTTTTATATTTTATTACAGCTACACTTTTCATTTTAATTAATGCGAAACTTAAAGTATTTTCGCCTTTAAAAGTTACGGTCGTTACTTATTAAAATATAATTGAATTGCGACCAGCTATTTAAAAACCGTGTTAATTGAAATGATAATTTTTATGCTCTTTTTTCAGTATCTGTTTTATACATTCGCTCATAACTTGTTATAAATTTTAGTTTTTCACGAAAAGATCGGAAAAAAATCGTTCTTAATAAAATTTGTCCTTCTTTTCACAAAAGTTATGTGCTTCTTAAATTGCTTTTAATTACTTCATTGTCATTTTTATGAAACAAAGTTTTAACAAAAAAGCAAATTTTTATTTTAATTTTAACTTTAATTAATTTTTTTTTTTTTTAAATTTCATGAGAAAGAAAATAAGTTGAAGGGAAATAATTGATATGCAAAACATTTAAAATCTTGATATTGAATATTATTTATATTATCATAAATAAATAATATTTTCAAAAAAGGTTTATTTAGTTATTCATGTTTATTAAGCGTTTTGAAGCATTTTTTAAAGAATTAAAAATCTGATGAGAGTAGTAGAGTTTTTTAAAGAATAAATTTAAAATGTAGTTTTATTATTATTGTTAGAATCGTTCGAATATTGAATTAATTCATACAAATATAAATAAAACTTCTGGAGATTTTTTAAAAGAAAAGTTTAATTTTGAATGCAAAGTTAGATTGAAAACTTTTTTTAAAAACAACAAGTTTCTTTTATTTAAACTTTATTTTGTAGTTTTACTCAACTCACAAATAGTTTTTGTAAAGCAATTTTTGAGGCAAGAGGAAAAGGAAGCGGCATATTATAAGGAAGAAAAAGTACTAACAGCCAAATTTCGCTTTGCGCGTTTAAAACAAAAAATTTTCGAATTATCTTAAAAGCATCGTATATCGCAAACGTAGCATCGCAACTATATTTGTTTTTCAAAAAATTTCTGTTATTAAATTTTAGATAGATTTTGAATTTTAGTTATTTCTTATCTTGGATCAAAGCAAACCGTGGTGAACTTATCATGAAAAAAAAAAAAAAAAAATCATTTTTTAAATTTTTCTAAAGAAATCTTATTTATCTTGGAATTTTGCATTTGACATTCGCAATAAAAAACAAAACATTCCTTAAACAAAGCTGTTTTATCCCATTTATAGGAATGTTTATTTTTCTAAGTCCCACGGGTGTGAGTCTGAGCTTTGTTCTATTTACAAATAGAATCCCTTCCAGAAATAAAGATTAGTTTTGTAATTCCATTTTGATAATGCGTCACCTAAAGCTTATCGCACATTTGCTTCGATAACAACACATATTGTTTCTTTTTAAAAGCATTTCTTATCAATTCAAAAAAAAAAAAAAAAAGAAAAGAAAATCCAGTTTCGGTATTTTTACTATTCTGTCATTTTTATATAACTGATGAATACGAAGTGACGATAAAAAATCACAAGATTTATGTTATTTCCTTCTGTCAAGCCAAATTTTCTCTATGAACAAGTTTAATTTTATAGAATTTATTTAACTTCTATATTTTATAAAAACTGAGATTTAAATAGTTTTTATGAAATCAATTCTTAAAACTATCTTTTAGAGGACGATGGTCATTAAATACAAATGCTGTCCCAGTCAAAATCTTTTTTCAATGCTTCTACAAGCAATTTTAGCAATTTAATGTCTACTCCACTGAAATGTGTAGTATCTGAAGAAAAAGAAATGGATTTTCCTTATTCTGAAACTAAAAACATCAAGAACTGTCCGTCTCGGAATCTGAAGTTTACATATTTTGCAGCTGTTTCAGCATTAATGTATTGTGTAGTCTTAGGCTTAGCCGCGTCCTTTACAGCTCCAGCGTCTGTGGATATGCAAAGATATGGTAGTCGATTCTATGGGATAACTCTTTCTCAAATCACGTGGATTGCAAGTCTGCCCACAGTCACGAGTAGTTTTGGTAATATATTGTCTGGTAAGTAAATAATTTAAATTTCAATTTAAAATAAGCAATTTTTTATGAATTTTTAGTGTGTATGGACTCTGCCGTAACTCTTCCATATTGTAAGGAAGATACTCGAATTTTTACTCACAAATCAAACTAAATTTTTTTATTCCTTTTTTTTTTTAGGTAAATGCACAATTGATATAAACACTGTGAATTAGGGGGAATGTATAAATAATAGCAGAGATTTCATCAAATATGCATTAACGACTGATGTTGTAAGAGTCCTTCCTAAGATACTTAAAATGCAGTACATTTCAAATAATTTTTATTTAAACTCTGATTCAGTAAACAAGTTATATTCTTTTTAAAAAGATACTCCTAAAATGCAGAGTTATGCAGTAACTGCAGATGTTACTATTAAAAAAATAAAATTTCTATTCAATTTTTGTATACTGATTCTTTAAATTTTTGCCTTTCAAAACGCAAAATGTTTTCTATTAAGGTTGTAAGTCTTAATCTAAAACGGAGGGAAAGAACTCGCAGAATAAATAGAACTCACTCAAGGTAGAAATTTCAGTTTTTGGAATCTTTAACTCAATAATTATTTTTAAATAAATAAAAAAAGTTTTTATTTTTATGTCTTAAAAAAAGAAAAAAATTACCTATAATAAAAATTCGGCCTGATTGGCAAGGAACACTCAGGTATATCTTCTTTGTTTGCTTAGTAATTTTGAATATTATAAGACGAGGGGAACTTCGAGTCAAAACTTTGCGATAAGATGTCTTTTTTAATAATTCTTTGAATTTGAGGGAATTTAACGCTTATTTATGTTACATTTTATTTTATTTTATAACCGGCGTTGAACGGCCGACCCAATTTTTTGAGTTTACGAGTACTAATGTTCAATTCTGTAGCCTTGTAATTTTGAACCCGATCCAGAAGACAAGGGAACTCTTTGAGGACTTTTTGATGGAATTAACCCACGTTTGCGATACACGGAGAGGAAACCCATGAAAACCTCCCATGGTTAGCCTGACGGCAAGGGGAATTTAACCCATTATCCATCTACCACTGAGGATATTTTACGTCAGCACTTTGGCCGGTGCAATCCGGATGCGGTATACATATCGACCAACCCTCTTTGGGATACGAACCCGGTTCCCCTCATTGGAAGGCGAATGCTCTATCTCCTGAGCCTTCACGACTCATTTATATTACTTTAGAGGATTTGGTAAAAAACTTCTTAATTATAGCATTTAAATTCATGATCTGTCTTTCACTTGAGATATTCCACGTGAGCGCCTTGGTCCACCAATTGGTAGAGATATTAGATGAACTCCTTTTTCTTTTCCATAGCACATATTCAACCAAGAGTCATTTTCTGGGCAGGGATAGCCTGGATGGTCGATTATGTTGTAAATGGCGAGTGGTGCACGTTAAATCTGTTGGGTCACAAAGCCCTCCACGTACCCATAACAAATAAATACCTCTGGCGTTTACTGCATTGGAGATTGATTGTTTTCTAGTTCAGGTCAAAATTACGGTCTGTGGATGAATAAATAGATGTATGAATGGGTCCGCTAAAGTCGTATTCTTGGCCATGGATGTCGCAACTCAAAAACTAGAAAAGCATGAATTCGTTTTGTTTCACCAAGCAGGCTTGCTGGTATCTGCAAGTCGCATTAGAAACAACAACAATAACAGAGTAGTTTACTGAAAAGCGATCTCAAATACTTTTACCACCTAGTGGATGTCACGTTCAGAAAAAAAAAAATCATGTTTGTTTAATTAATTGTAGTATTGCTGTTTGCGAAAGATATTTCGAACGAACATTCATCTTGTTCAAAATCGATATTTTAAATATACCAATCGAAAGAAAAATTTATTTTAGTTTTCATATTCCTCGAATTAATCGCAAATTTCAACTAATACATTGCGCTACTGCTCATGAAATTTTAAAAAAAAATTATTATTTAAATGGAATTTGTGGAAATACTAAGTTAAATGAAATTTAATAATGATTAGTCTTATACTGTGGTGCGGCATATTTGACTTAATTTTTAACGTAATTTGCAACGCCTGTTATGAAATTTGTGTCACCACCTGTGTAGCCACCTGCTGTCCGAAAACCTTTAATTTGTATCCAATATGTCTTACACAAGACTCTGGTTTTTATACAATCAAGTTTTAGAATCTGGAATAGGATTTCTGCCATTCAATAGAACATAACTAGTAGTTCAAAACACTATCTTAATTTTTAACACCCATAAGGGAAAATAGAAAAATAAACAAAGGAAAAATAAATAAATTAAATAATAATAACTTACTTTCTGATGAAATAGTTTCCTTTTATTTTCTAGCTCCCATAAATCTCACTTTAAAATTGCAAGTCACTCTAAAGTAACTCTTGATGGTATAGGGAACAACTATGTCAGGTTAGTTTTGACAGTCATCAATTGATGTTTGTCCCAAGGTACAACAATCTCCCCAAAGTCATCTGTAAATGCAATCTAAACCAATCTATTTGTAGTTGAGTTAGGGAGTTAAAGTTGAGTTAATCAGACGCTTACAAATCGTTCTGCCAGACAACAACACTCTTTGTCTAGTTCTTCTAGGCTCTTGTCGTTTTGAGCCCCATGTGTGCATGCCTTGTGTACATGCTGAGTTTTACTATAATTAAATTTTATACTTTAGTGCAAACTAATTTTTGAAATTTAAACACATTCTGATCATTAGAATTTTGGCGATAAAATTTATTTAAATAAACTAGCAAAATATATCATTAAATTAATCTAAGGGATCTATAAATCTTATCACGTTTCTTATAATTGAAGGAAATACTGGCACACGTGCATTCTACACTGCGTCAATTTATATCGAAATAGTGATAAAATCACACGTCTTCAGCCCAGCACTCCACAATCGCCGAACTGTACGTAGGCATTTAAGGCTCTGCAGCTGACTTGGTCTGGATTCCGAAACGCAAAAGCATGATCGGAAAAAGTGCAGTCTGGTTAGATACCCCGATTTTAACACGGGGAATTGAACTCCACCCCAAGTCATTGTTAGCAAAGCCTCAACCCACCCCATCGAATCATGAATCAATAAATAAAACTTTAGATTGAGCTTCAGGTCAGGTTAATTAAAACTCCAGAAAGCTAAGAGTACAGGAATTCAAAATTTATAATAAACACAATTTCAAAAATTTTGCTCAAAGTCTTGTTTTTGCACTAGTTAGATACCATAAGTTAAAATTAAACGATGCGATTTTGTATTTTAAAAAAAAAACGTGAAATGTTCTCTGTTATTTTAATAATTTTGCAGCAATTGTATAATTTCATTCATTATGAAAGATATCTATTGATAAATATCGAATGAACCAGTTTCTTTCAACGATATCTAATCTAGAAAGTGGCATCACGAACAATTAATAAAGATAAACGATGTTAAATTGCATTTTACTGAAACAAATGTGAACAATGTAAACAATCCTGCACTAAAACAATTCAGAAATTCGTAATAGTATTAATTGCTTAAATAGATACAAAAGAATGTTTGCCTCGTGTAACCAGCGACAGATTGCATTACATGATTTACGTTTTTGGTGTTTAGAATTCGAAACTTATATAAATCATTCATTTCTTTAACCATATTTGATAAAGTTACAATAGTTAAACTTATTATCTAAAATTATAAAAAATTAATGTCCTTTTTGTCTGTATGTCCTTTATAGACTCCTAAATCATCCGACCGAGAGCGAGGAAATTTGGTATACTGATAGCTCGAAGTACTGAGAAGGTTACTGTTGAAAATTAGAATATTCTACTACAAATCGTTCGGCCGGGCGGAGAAAAAAACAAAATGGAATTTTCTGATTTGTTACGCGTTAGCCATTGTTTTAAATTAAACTATTGACGATTTTTTCAAATATTTTAACTATAACATTAGTGATATTTGTTTGCTTGTAGCTCTATATAATCTAAAAATGCTTAATGTACTTACTTTAATATTTAATTATTTTTGATGTGGGATAAATTCAATGATTAAAGTAAAGGTGGTAGCATGCATGGTCTACGTTACCAAATTAATATTTCTAAAGATTTCTAATACCACGTTTTTTTTTTTTTTATAGTATATCTCTTAAAATATGTTGGGATAATAAATAATTAAAAATCAACGAAAATTGAAATAAAAATATAGTTTTAGTAATAGTATGTAAATAGTATTGAAAGGCAAAATTATTATAAAAGTGGTGCTAGTTCGTTTAGAAGAAATGCACAAAATCGTCACACTATTATTTACACCAATGATGCTCAATTTTCTTACGTAACATAGGCATATTAAATAAAAAGAAATCAGCTATTGACTGAAAATCAAAATTAATGGAATAAAGGTACTTATTCGCTTAGAGGAACCGTAAAAAATCGTCATACTATTATTGGCAAGAATGCTTAATTAATATCAGTAAATTTATTAATTGAAATAAGAAAAATAACCCATGAATGGAAAGGTCTAGTTAATGGGAAAAGGTACTTATTTCTTTAGAAGAAGTAGAAAGACTCATCATGCGCAGATGACGCTTAATTAATTTTGGTATTTGGTGCAGTTTTAATAAGAATTCTACAACGGATTTTACGTAATTTCTGAAAATATATTTTCCAGGGATAGAAAATATAGTGCATTAATGTTTTAATGAATGAGATTTAAAATAACATTTCTCCACCACTGGTCATATCTCAGAAACCATGTTAACATCTTAACAACACCATGTTAACAACACCATGTAACATCTTATCAAAAATCTATTCGTTTTTAAAATTTCGGCTTCACTTTTCAACCACGGATGAAATTATTATGCTGATATATTTGGTAATAAATAAAATTACACCAATACTAAGCAGCTGTAATACCGCTACTGCCTCACAAAAAAAAAAAGATACTGGAGAAAATTACTTGATAGTGGTAAATTTTGACTGTCATGAGTGGGTCGCGCGCAGCGCGCATCATGCCAAGTGATACTGGAGTCCAGTCAATCTATATTCTGATAAGATGAACTACAAAAAACGTTTGTTACAAGATTTAATAACGTAAAGTCACCTAAAAGGGCAACAAATGATAAAAAATAAAAAAATAATTGAAAATTATTTTAGCTTTATTTATTTTGTCTGTCTTTGCTTTTCAGTTTCGTGTAAGATTTTGTAGTGTTGTTTAGTATTGATTTAATGAATATTTTCTTTTTTTTTTTTGTACAACCCGTACGAATAATGGGTATTCAGCTAGTAATAAAATAAACTAAAAGGGGTGCATATTTCTAATTTCCCTTTTTTTATTAGAAATTCATTAAAAATGAAATTTTATTAAATAAATATAGAATAAAATAAACCCTTGAAAAATTTGAACAGTATTTCCGGAAGAATAAAATTTATTAACTTAATTCCGGAAGAATAAAATTTATTTGATTCTAATAATAAAATATGAGGAGATTTTGCAGATGACAATGAATAAAAAATTTTGATTTTTAATTAATATATTGATTTTAACTTCATTAAAAGAGGAAAATGATACAATCTGAATAACGTTTATTATTTAATTGCTCTGTCTTATTTCATTTATTTATTCGTTTTTCCTTGCATTTTTTTTTAAACTCATATTTAATATTTGAAAGTTCCTAAATAAAAACTGATTCTCCTCACAGACCTAAAGCTTAGTAAGTAGAGGAAAGGGTAGAAAAATACAATGTTTAAAATTCAAAAACTGAAAATTGATTCTTAAAAACACTGATAGTTTAATCAAAAAAATTAGAAATGTATTTTGAAACAAAAATATACTTCAATAAAGAGTAATTGGATAAAGAATAAACATATAGTTTGCAGAATAAAGGATTATTAATATATAATAAAATATAGTAAAAATACAAATATATAGAATAAATGCACATAGATCAAACAGTTTTAGAACCTATATAGTACTATATTTGAATTATTAACTACCTAAATTCCTAAAAAGTTCCTTGATGAGCAATTATATAAAAACCATTTTAGTAAAAAGATTAGCCATACTAAACAACTTACATGCTTTAGGCTTTAACTCTTTGGCTCAGAATTTTCATTTAACATATTTTTAATAATTTTTTCATTATTTTGTATTAATTTAGATCGAAATAAGTAAAAAATATATATAAGTAAAAAATATTATTTATAAGATATAAGTAAAAAATGATATTTTACTAATTTATGGTTATGAAATACCAGGGCTAAAGAGAATAGAAGGGCTGCTTCACTCCTTTGAAGAAACTCTCGCCGCGCCAATCCTCCGATTTTTTCTAGTGACGTCACTTTTGCGCAAAGCTCGCACTTTTATTTCAAGAACAGAGCGTTCGGCCTTACTAGCTCTAACTAATATTGGAGCATTTCTTTTTGTGACATATTCTAAGACATTTGTTATTTTCTATAATGACTTTCCTCAGTTTTTGCAGTGAATTTACAAAAATTTAAAACTATTAACGAAATGCCAGTTTGCGCGATTGCAACTTGCAAAAATTCTGATAGAAAAACAAAAGGAAAAAATATAATTTTCCGCGTGTTCCCTAAAGTAAATGAACAACTATGTAAAGAATGGATTCCGAAATGACACAATTAATATAAAATAGCAATACGTTTTTTCTATCGTTAAGAACTTTTATAAAAATTCGTTATCTAAATAGAAATCGCCTCGTTACTTCAAAAAGAAAGGCAGGTGAAAAAAATTAAAAAATGGATAAAGTCAAAGAAAATTAAACCGTAAGTAAAAAGTATAAATAAAATATATAGAGTATAGTTGAAATTCTCCTAATTTCATAACTTTTTTTTTAATGTAGTTATTCTAAATATTTATGATTTTTTTAAAAATTATATTCTCTTAAATTTAAATATCCATAAATTATATCATCTTAAATTTAAATATCTATAAACAATTTTAAAATTTCTAATGTCATTATGAACCTAAATTATTATTTTGTTTCAGTAATTAGGGTTTAAGGTTGATGTTTCCTAATGATTAAGTATGAACAAATTGCTATAAACGGCATATTTTAAAATCAGGAATTCTAAATTTAACTCAACTTATTGTTATAAAAGAATATGCAGATAAAAAAGTGTCGATATATGCTTTCATTTTTCTTAATAATTAAAGTTAAAACTGAACTTTTTAAAATAAAGTATTTATAGTGTCATTTTCGCCAACTAGTAAAATATTTTTATAAGTTTAAAATGGTATTTTTTAAATATAATGGCCAAGAAAGTTTTTTTGAACTATGTCTATGAACGGAAATAATGTGTTAATTACGTAAAGTTTGAAAGCTAATAACCAGAAAAAGTCTAATTTATTTTTACAAAGAGAAAGATACAAAGTTATCATAATATCTTTGCTTGCTATCTCCGAGATCTGTGGACACAGTGACGTCATGAGGAGGGAAATCGTAGCTTCCGCTCTAAGAGCGCAGTGAACTAGCCCTTCTATTCTCTTTAGCCCTGTGAAACACCGGCGTCTTTTTCTGCGTTAAAAGTAAAATCCATCTAGCTGAACTCACTTTCGAACAACAATTTTTCATATTTGCGCTTATTTACAGTCATTTAGAACTAGGAGAAACATTGAAATTTATTTGATTTACAAAAATTACAATTATTAAAATGTAATTTTTGAATGTAGATGAAAAGAAAAATTTCAAACTACTTTTTTGGATTTTATTATTTAAGTACAAATATAATTCCAAATATCTAACAGATTTTTAAAGTGACTATCAGACTTGTAATTATATATACCAAAATATATTTTTACTTGTAATTAGAGCACCAGAAAAAAAATACGTAAAATGAACACCGGTACCATTTACGTCAAAGGGATAAACCCTATAATATTGGTAGAAAAACCATTTTTTACTAATATACAGCTTAAAAGAAAGAAAACTTAAACTCGTAAATGCGTTTAAATATTTTTCTTTGAAAATAATTCGACAATTAAACTTAATTTGTTTTAGTTGTTGTCAATAATTCCATAAAAATAGTGATAAATTTAAAGTTGTAGCATTTTTTAGAGGATTTCGTCTCAAAAGAAAATCCACTAGACTCAAATAATAAGGTATTTAAATGCCTTAAATCATTTGTATGGTTAATTGTATTTTTTAACTTCCTTATCTAAACTTTCTTATACTTTTTCATTTTAATGAAAAATACCCACCAATGAATGTTAAATTCAAATTTATTTTAGCATAGAAACCATTTTGTAACAATCAATTTTTCAGATTTTACTGACTAAAACAGAAAAAAAAAAATCTTAAAATAATTTTTGTGCGAAAACATAAAACTGAATGTTGTCATACATATTAAACGATGGGTTTTAGAAGCAGATTTAAGTCCTTCAAGCTATTAATTCAGAATTTTTCAATACGTTCACAAACAATTTAGTATGCATTCCTCAGATCATCTGTAACATCTTCGAAAACATCTTTAATGGACATCAACAAAAATCAACGTTTTTTTAAAAATGTAAAAAGACTTATAGACAGCAATAGAAAAGTAAAATGTATGAGATAAGCCTACTCATAGAAAATATAAATGCGAAGGTTGCATAAATATGACAAAGTATGGATTTAAAGAGTAATTTCGCTATACTTGACAACGGTAAAAACTCCATGAATTTCAAAATACTTACAACGCTTTCACAGTAAATGTGTCATGAATTAAAAGGAGGGAAGTAAATGTATCACTAAATGACGTATTTTAATTTATGTTAATTATAAAAGAATACGTCAGTAACCCAACTATTACAATTTTCGCTGGTAAAAGTTATCGGAAAAGGATTAGGAAATCAAGTCTATTAGTTTCTACTAAAAATAGCTCTCAATCAATGAAAAAGAAACATTGCAACTGATTTCGAATTTTCGTTGATGTCGATTGTAAAAATGATGCTAAATTACCATAAGGACAAATAATCATGAAGTACATTTGTGTGATTCCATAAATATTTTAATGACTGTGATAAAATATAATTAGTGACGCTGATGATGTACAGTGAACAATATAAAAAGACGAAAAACTCTGACTAACTTTTGATCTAATGATCGGATCTTCACGTTGCAAGACTCAATCGTAATATTTTGAGGGGGTGATATCAAAAAATTCTAATTTATGAGTGCAGGCGATATTTAAGATTACGAAATTAATTAAATTACAAAAACACACTCGACAAATTTGGATTTCTGACAACTAAAATATAGATGATAGCCTCAATATGGGACATATAGTCCCAATAGTTTGTCAGGTGAGCAATCCAAAGTTTGTACCCATTACTGTTAATTTTACTTCTTGCGTATTTCATTGTATTTTGCGTAATTTTAAAGCGAATTGAAAAATTTTGCACTCAATTATTAAATTCGTATATCCAAAGATAATTTCAACAAATTCAAAGTAATTAAAAATGTCTTTTTATTAAAATAAAATAGAATTTTCTTTATTTTAATACGATCGAGATATTTGATGAATAATGCTAAAATAAATAAGTATGCTGCTTTAAGTATAGTCGCAAAAATATTTCTGGACTAATGGTCTATTTTTTTGCTGCGTTTACATAGGGTAAATAATTATTTTGATTTACATATCTTTTTATTTCAAAATAAAGGTATTTTTAAATATTTAACTTTTTTTGTTTAACATTTAAATCGCATAAAAGGAGGAGAAATCGTTACACACTTTATTCACTACTGTGTTTGTTCCGTGAATTTGTTTAAATTGTGATCAGGGCTTTGGTTTTTGTACCTCTTAAACTGATTTTGGATAGGACACATGGGATTTATTGTCCAAAAACTGTCTTGGAGTTATGGTCCGAAATTGTTCCAAAACATATTAAAGTGGCCAAAATCTTCGATTCGAAAAAATATTAGAACGAATTTTTCAAATTTAATTAATATGCACTTATTGCATACTAAATGATTACCTAAGTGTATTTTTTACTGATATTTAACTTTGAATATTAGTTTAATATCAATTGAAATCCCACAAATCATTGAGTTTTTTTTAAATTACGTATAAATAATTTATAAAATATTATAGATATATTTCATAAACATGTATAAACCAATAAAATTTTGTATTTAAAGTTCATAATAGTCTTAAGATATAGTTAAAACATAAGCAGGTATTTTATTAAATATATTACAAAAATGCGAAAAAATATAAGAATAAAACTGTTTTTACCTGTTTTAGTTTTTGTCTTTTCTTAAACGTTTATTCACATAAAACTACAATAGTTATTTTAAAAATAAAGATATTGCTCAAAAACATTTTTTTATACTATTCAGATTTGTTTGAGTTTAAGTATGAATGTTACCAAAAATACGCGTTTATATAAAATACAGGTTTATTGTTTTCTTTTATTTTTAATAGGCGTAGTTTGGTACAAAACAATCCAAAAAATATCTCGGTTGAATCAGTAAATAAAGTTTAGAAAATCTAGTTTTGGACCAAGGCTTAAGGAATAAAAACCAATTAGTTTTCATTCAATTGTGTACATCATAAAAGATTGAGCAATTGTAGATCCACAGTTAATGATCGTAATGTTATATTACTAAGTTGCTAATTTTGTATTATAGTTTATTATTCATGTTTTAATTTTCTTTGTTGCCCTAAATGATACATCCATAAAATCTTGCTATGTGTCAAAGAGTTTTTGAGAAAAGGAGTTTCACTCAGATAGGATGGCAAATAAAAATAGAGATTTTACTTTGGATCTTACCATTATGTCTGCATCCTTAGCAACCATCAGACATTATATTTATCAACTACTTTAATGACTATTTTAATTACAAATTAAATAATACTAATATTTGAGTCCCTTTTATTCTGTACAATTAAATGTTACAAATCTTAAAACTTCTTATAAAATTCCCAGAACAAAGAGCATCTTTGTGCTATAGCTATAAATAAAAAAGAAAAATGTGTGCAATGCGTCACAAATATAGTTAACAGAGACAGAGAATTTTTTCGGTACTACAAGAAATACCATTACAGAATCAGAATTTTAACACTGATGATGATACTTGTTACAGCGCAAAAGCGACTAACTGTCTATATTAATTGCATTATTTTTGTATTTTTAGGCGTTGTTTTTTACTTTATTTGATCCTCATAAAATTCTTGTTTTTATAGGTTTCTTATCCCATAAGTATGGACGAAAAGCCGTCATCATATGCCTCTCTACTCCATACCTTATTAGCTGGTTAATGGTAGTCTATGCACCTACATTAACATGGGTATATTGTGGTCGATTACTCACAGGATTCAGCTATGGAATGGCCTCTGTCGTTATTCCAGCATATTGTGTTGAAATCTCTACGGTGGAAAATCGTGGAATCATAGCAGCTGGGTTCCAACTGGCTTATGTTATTGGTGTACTTATCATGGCTTGTTTTGGCTTTGGACTCCGATGGTCTTGGATGGCCATGATATCTGCCATTTTACTGACCATAGCTACTTGCTTAATGTTCTTTATGCCAGAATCTCCTCAGTGGTTGATTAGAAACTCAAACGAAAAAGAAGCTCTAAGAAGTTTACAGTTCCTCAGGGGAAGAAACTCAGCAGAGTTTGTTAAAGAAGAGTTTGTTAACTTATCCAAGAATCAACAAGAGCAATCACAGTTAGGGATCTCAATCGCTAGTTTTAAAGATCCAACACTTTATAAGCCAACAGCTATTGCAATAGCCATTTTTTTCTTCCAGCAATTTTCAGGAATCAACGCAGTAACCTCGTACACTGTCGAAATCTTTAAGAACTCAGGAGGTAGCATGGATCCACAAACATCTGCGGTAATTTTTGCTGCTGTTCAAGTTGCTGCTACGATTTTTAGCACTGTGTTTATAGATAAATTAGGTCGGCGTGTGTTGTTCATATCGTCTGGGAGCATGATGACTCTATCGTTGATAATTCTAGGAGCTTTTAATCTTTTCCAAAAACATGAATATGATGTAAGTGCTGTGGAATGGATTCCGTTGGCTGGATTATTGCTCTACATTACAGCTTTCTCGTTTGGTTTTGGCCCTTGTGGAATCGTGATGCCACCGGAATTAGTCCCAATTCATTATCGAAGTGCTGTATTGACTATGAGTATTGTATCTTTATCAATATTTGGATTTATTGTCACAAAAAGTTTTGATATTTTAGTAACTTATATTGGGTATTATGGATTATATTGGACTTTTGGATTTTTTTCGTTTGCAGGTACTATTTTTGGTGTGCTTTATCTACCTGAAACAAAAGGAAAATCCATTGAAGAAATAAGTAAATCATTTTTAAGCTAAATATATGACTCATTATAAATTGCTTATAAGTCACTAGATAATAGTGTATATACAAGTTATTTTAAAAATAGGAAAATAAAAAATTCCTTAGTCTGTTTTATTCTTTATTTTTCATTTTTTCATAGAAAACCTAATAGGCTTAATATTTCAGAATTTTGCGTTCTATGATGGTGTTTAAACAATATATTTATGCAGAATTTCATCCCTTTAATGTATCAAACATAATTTGAAACAGGGAACTTTTTCAAGAACTAATGTAAGAAAATTTAAAAAGTTTTTTTTTTTCTTTTGTATGTATTTGTATATATATATATATATATATCAACGGGAATGAAGGCACTGTTATTTGTAATTAATTCACGTTGATTTACTTAAACTTAAAAAATTTAAAAGTGGTGGCACATTGCAAATTTAAGCAGAGAAACTTCTATTGAGGTGGACATTGAAGAGTACAGTGAGCAAAATTAAAAACAGACCATCCTGAATAACTTTTGATCGAATTGTTGAATATTCACGTTTTAGGACTCATTCTTCATTGTTCAAGTGATTAATCTTAAATTTGCTAATTAGAGCAAACGTACTTTCTCTGAATAAACATTTTTTCCCTAGAAATTCGGAATTCTGATTCTCAATATGGTCCCAATAGTTTCATCAGGAGAACGGTCCAATGTTTGGACCCCTTAGTGTTAATTTTGCTTTTTGCACTTTTCACCATATCTCGAAAACTTCCTCTGTGAATTAAACAATTTTTGAACTCAATTATAAATTAATTTATTAAAAGATAATTTCCTGCAATAACTTTAAGTAAATATTTATTATGTTTAATTATTTTATTTAATAATAGCCGAAAATATATTGAATTTTAGGGTATAAAATTTTTGACATAATTTTAAAGAATGCAATTTGTAATGACAATTTACAAAATTTGAACGAAATCATTCAAATAGTTCCCGAGAAATCGAATTTTAAAAAGCCGTATATTTAAAATTCGATTTCTCAGGAACTTTTCAACCGATTTCGCTCAAAGTTCGCAATTTGCAATGAAAAATTACCTTCTTTAAAATGATGTAAAAAATTGTATGACGTACAGTTCAAAATTGATTCTACTCTATTAAATAAAATAATGAAAAAAAGAATTATTTAATAAAAATTATTTTTAGAGTGGAATTATCTCTGGATGAGTAAATTTTATAATTGTGTGTAAAAAAAAGTTTCCATTCATTGAAACATTTCTCGACGCGCTAATAAATCCGCAAAAAGTAAAATTAGCATCCCTTAGGATGTGAACTTTGGATAACTTTCCTGACCAAACAATGGCGACTATATTTCCCAGATTGGGGCTTAGAAATTTGTATAGGGAGTACGATGGAATAAAAATAGTAAAGATTACTTTTTTATTAATTATACTTTTTATTTTATAACCATCGTTGAACAATCGACCCAAGTTTTGGGTTTATGACTACTAATGTTCAACTGCGTTGCCTCATAATTTTGAATAAAATCCAAGAGACAAGATATCTCTTTGATCTAGTATTGGGATAAATTTGCTTTCGTGGAGGACTTATTTATATTTGTGATACAAACACATTTACAAACACACCAGGTTATATTGGCCGATATAACCTGGTTGATATATGTGTTTGTACTACAAGTGTAATTGACATGTCCTCCACGAAGGAAAGTTTTTCTCAATACTTGATGACTGGTGCACGGGAAATCTGTCAGTTCGCAAAAGTCCTTCATGTTCCCATAACAATTCATACCTCTGGGATCTTACTGAATTGGAGATTGATCATTCTCTGGTTCAGGTCAAAATTTTAATCTGTGGATGAATGAGCAGATTCATGGATGGGTTCACCCTATAAGCAGGCTGTGAGGTAAGTGTTGCTGAAGTTGTATTCTTGGCCATAGATAGCTTCCCTGAAAAATAAAAAATGCACTCTCTGCTTTAAATACACTTGGTTTCACCGAACAGTTTTGCGGGATTGGCAAGCGACATTAGAAACAACAACACTTGTAAATTAAATGCCAATCGGTCCATTCTGCTACCTGCAGATATGCGACTAAATACTTGAGATTTGACTTGATGTCATTTAATTTGTAGACAAGGCACGGACTTTATTTCTAAATTGAAATTTGTTCAAAAGTTATTGTAAATTTAGTACTAATTTTTGCAAATTTGTTCTTTCTTTTTGCTTTAATTAATTTTACAGAACAATTTGTTTTGCTGTAAAAAACTATAAGACTTGAAATTTTGAAGGGATGTAGAAAAATGAACAGGAAATGCGCTGAATTTAAAAAAAATAAAATAAAATTCGAGATAAGTTTTTTTTAAAATATTTTTTTTTTACTTCTAGTACAATAATAAAATGCAACTATAAAAGGGAAGTATTACAAGCTTAAAGGACAGTTTTTATTCTTTTTTCCCCCTTTGAAATAACAATTTAATTGATTATCCCTGCAATCTTAAGTGCTTTTTAGTGATTTTTTCCTACTTTTTTTTTTTGCTATTATGATTATTTAGCCCTTTTCTTTGAAAAAAAATTTTATTTTGAATTTGGAGATCTTTATTTTGTAAGCTTGTGCTTAAAAAAAAGGAGAGAGATTGAGGTTTGCGAGCTATTACATCTTAACATCTATATTGACATTTTTAAAAATATGAACATTCATCCCTTTACATCCCTTTTATTTCTTCGTATTGTTTTATGTATTCTGTTTTCCTAAGTTCACATTTTTTTTAAAGTACAACTGATTCATTTTCAAATCCGGTAAATCGTTAATTTCGTTAAGATTATTGAAAAATTGTTGTTACTTAGGATTATAACAATTATATATTTTATTAGCAACATTTTCTTTATTTTGGAGGAAAATATCACCTTTTAGGGGGGGGGGACGAAGATTGGGAAGCAATTATGAGTGCTAGTAAGTAGAACGAACAGAAGGCGAAACATCTCCTGATGAAATTTTAAAAAGAAAAATGAATCCTTAAATTAAAAGCTTAGCTTTAGGAATTAAAATTTTTTAAAAACATGTTCGATGGAAATGGCAATAAAATAAACAAATCTCATGTTGCAACAACGCGTGAAATCAGTTTATATAATTTCAATTATCTGTTACACAAGCGAAGGAAAAGAGTAACAATTGTATAATATTCTCTAAATGAAGTAACCCATTCTTAGGAAATACAAATTACATGTGGCATTCGTCATCTCCCATCCTGGCATATTCTCTTATTTTGTCGGTTATTCAATGCGGCTTGACTGATGTGACAGCTATATTTTTTTCTTCTACCGCCATCGATAAGTTACAAAAGATATTGAAGACAAATGTTCCGTTTTCTAGTTCCGCCCCTGCACTTGCGGACGTAACTTTCCAACTGAAACTGACGTATCTCGGTCACTACGTTGGTAACGGCCTCTTAACCTTACAGTTCTTGTGCATGACTGTATTTAACAACTAAAAAGTAAATTTGGTTATGGGGGAACAAAAAGAATTCATGAATGCGAAGGAAATGATGCGTTCAATATCCATCATTATCTTGTTAAATAAACAAAGAAAATTTATTCTTTTCCACCCTCTTCTTTTAATTCCTTCACACGAAATGTTTTGTCTTCTACCGGATGCTCAAAAAATGACCAACCATTAGAAATATCAATAAAATAAAAAGCGGAAGAAAATAGAGTAGATATACTGTACTCTGTTTAAAAAAACCTAAATTTTATTCTTACTTTACTTCAGAATTAGTTAAAAGTTTATCAGCAATGGGCGCAAGAGGCAAGAAAAATAATAAAATATTTTTCAATGCATCATTCATTCCAATGATCATTCCAATTAAAATAGTATTTTCACTGCACAGACGTTTCCGGAAGTTGCGTCTTTAGATTGCATCATGTTGTTCCTTCAACAGCGTTGTTTCTTTGGGTTGAAGTTTGATTCTAATTAAGCCATTTCTCATATTAACCAGTGAAGAATAATATAAACGCTACATCCCTGTTTAATAATTCACTGTATTCTATTGTGAAGTACTTTTTGTTACTTTATTCTCTGAAATGTATTTAACGAGTTGTAGTTAACAGTTTTTAATGTTTCAAGTGCTCCATAAAACATTTTCAAAGCTAATACAGTTGTTTTTAAACTTTAAAGTTTTTTTTTATGCTTTTCTGATTCAACCCGTTTTTTGACAGTATAAAATTGGGAATTGATAAGCAATGAATTATTTTTATGCAACAATATAAATGGCATAAAAGCAAAACTATTTAGCTAAATAAACTAAGCTTTCTAATATATATGTTACCGGCAAAGTATGAAACGACGGTATTGTATAAAATGCCTGACGTTTTTAGGCAGAGTATGAAATGTGAGAAGTATTACATACTTTCCCTTAGCATTGTATAGAATGCCTAGGCATTGTATAGAATGCCGGATGCTATTTAGGCAAAGTATGAAATAATCGTCCTGATGAATTTATTATGTAAATGATGTGCATGTTACTGTGAATGACCGAAAAGGGTGGTTGTTGACTTTCACCGGTGAATGTTGACAATCACATAGTCGCTTTGGTGAATGTCCGAAACATTTATTACATCCGATTTGTTATTAATTTATTCGTGTATATAATTACATTTATTCGATATTTTAATACTTACTGACGATAAATTAGGAGAAACACCAGTGTTTGGAGCATCGGGAAAATATATACCGGACAATGGCACTTAACTACACCTAGTATGACTAGGCCCTTGGCCTAGTATGACTAGTGCCACTGCCCGGATATCCTACACTGATGTTTTTTTAAGGTCAAGTGCCATTGTCCGGTATACATTTGCCCGGTATACCCTATACTGATGTTTTTTTAAGGTCTAGTGCCATTGCCCGGTATACATTTGCCCGGTATACCCTACATTGATGTTTTTTTTAAGGTCAAGTGCTATTGCCCGGTATATATTTGCCACTGCCCGGTATACATTTGCCCGGTATACCCAACACTGATGTTTTTTTAAGGTTTAGTGCCACTACCCGGTATACATTTGCCCGGTATACCCTACACTGATATTTTTTTAAGGTCAAGTGCTATTGCCCGGTATATATTTGCCCGATACTGATGTTTCACTGATGTTTCTTGTAATCGATCGTCAGTAAGTATTAAAATATCAAATAAATGTAATCTATCGTCAGTAAATATTAAAATATCGAATAAATGTAATTATATCCACGAATAAATCAATATAAAATCGGATGACGTTTTAAATTTGTCATTTTTGAATGACATTTTGACGAATCAGAGATGTATTTTATACTTTGCCGGTTTCTCATTTGGCATTCTATAGAATGCATAGGCAATGTGTGAAATATAAATCATTTTATACTTTGCCGGCTAATTTTAGGCATTCTATACAATGCCTAGGCATTCTTTACAATGCCGGATTTCATACTTTGTCGGTAACATATACCAAACGACGAAACTACAATTAAGCATGCATAGGTCATTTTTTTCTTCCAAATAACCTGAAATTAAATTCAAAACTTAAAATTTACTATCCAACTTCATTTAAATTTCTAAAATATTCTGTAAAATAACTTAATATTATATCTCTTTTTAGTGGGAAACAAAAATTTTAATTTTTTTTTAATTCATTTACATATTGGCGTCAAGTTTGAAATTTCTTAAAAATAATTTATTTAATCCCCTAACGCTATAAATATTGAATTTTTAATATAAATATTGAAATTTTCAGGCATTGATATTTTCATTTATCTCTTAAAATTTTTATTTTATTTGTGTTTTTTATTTATGTTTTTTATTTGATTAAAGTCCATTTCTGAAGAAAAGGCTGATTACATTTAAATTTAAAGAAAATCAAATATTTGAAGCAGTTGAAAAGTGCTGTCTGAAATATTCTAAAAAAAGTAAGTGATTCAAACACAAAATTGAAACAGTAATTTTTCAGAAAGATATTTTAAGTTTAATTTGAAATGACTTAGAATAAAATATTCAATTTTTCAATATGAAACATAATACAATATTAATCAATGCATTTAATTCAATAACGCTATTTATAAAATCACTGGAATAATAAGAAAAAATCATAAAATCATTTTAAAACAAATTTCTTGATTTATCAAAACGTCTGAAAATTAATTTTTATAGTCGGTTGAAATTTAATTTTTAAAATCATTGGAAAAATGAGTTATTAAATCATTTAAAAAATTGATTTACAAAATCACGTGGAAAAGAAACAGATTTGTAAAATTATTTAAAAACACTTATAAATGGAATAGCTTGAAAAAACTAATTTAATAAAATCGTTTGAAAAATTTATTTACAAACTCATAGAAAAGAACTTTTCTATTAAAATCATTTAAGAAAAATGATTTAAATTGTCGTTTGAAAATGTCATTAAATTTACTATAATAGAAGATCCTTTATCTCCCTTTGTTAAATGCACTTATAAATATAACAGTAAATAAAATACATAAAAAAAAAATAAAAACAGTTAGGCTTATTCTTTTATCTCCAAACAATATATGAGCATTATCTGGATAGATGTGATGTTTGTTGACAGTTATACGTTAGTGTTCAGGAACAACAATGAAAAGGAATGAGGATATTGAGAGGGCAGAGCACGCAATAAATGGTTACAGGAGGATGCGCACACTATGAACAATTAGTAAACGCCTCAAGATCGTTGACCGATATCAATGACAATCATGGATGTCTTTGTGGACAAACAACAGGCGGCAATTCTTCATCTCAAGAAGTGAATTGGATATTCATTGCAATTGATATGTCAAAAGCATTTCACCATTGACAATGATGGATAATATGAGATTGAGTTATTAGGTGCCGGGTCATAAGAAATATTTATATTTGAATGCTCTATTTATTCCTTTTATTTTTTTCCCCTTGTACCTTTTTTTCCCTTGGGATGTAAGTCTTTTTTAAACTCTTAATATAATCTAATAATAAAATAAACAAAACTAAATGATTATGATACTTTTAAATTTAAGCAATAATTGAAAAGGGTTTTTTTCAAAGCTCTTTTCTCAAGGAAAATTTTTAAAAAACCGCAATTTTAGAGTCTAAAATTCGGAGTAGAGTTTTAATTTTAACATAACTTCAAAACTAGTTTTCCTATCAACTCGAATCTTATCTTATTAGATTCAGTATAAAAAAATTTATCGGAAAACGTACATCACATGTTCAGATAGATATTAAAGTAAAAAGCGCACATAATTTATGTCAAAAATAGTACATTTTAAACAAGAAATCACTCTCAACTTTTAACCTATTCGTTCTATAGGTTCATGCATAATTTCATTCAATTTAACGTAAAAAATATGCATGGGAAACAATTTGTATCATTTTTTTAGATAAATATATTAGATGAGTAAATAGGTACAGGTAAAAATTTATGCTTTTTGGGCCTAAAAACTTTGTCTAACTGTTATCTGATTTCTACACTATTGTCTGATTGTTCTGAGACTAGTTTCATTTGATTTAGCATTAAAAAAATACATCAAAAACAATGCGTCTTCAGATATTTTGAAGATTTTACTTTTTCTTTAAAATATCTGAAGATTGTTCGTAAACATTTCATAGTCATTTTGAAGGTTTGAATTCATTTTCAAAATATCTAGCGATTTTTCGTTCCATTTTAAAGTCTATTTGAAGACTTACCTTTCTTTAAAATATCTGCAAATTTTTAAACACATTTCACAAACATTATGAAACAGCAAAAGAAAGTCACATTTGTCTTCAAATATTCTTCAGATTAAACAGGAATTAAATATTTGAAAACAATATTGTTTCTAATCGGCATGGATATTCATTTTCTCTTATTTGATTTCTCAGAACAAAATTACAGATATATAATTAACCAGAGTGAAAAGATATATTAAACTTTTTATATTAGACTATAACAAAAGTGATGGCATTAAAATTATACTATTTTCCGTAACATTGAAAAATTTCATATGTAGTTTTGGTGCATTTAACATAACAAAAAACATAAAAACATAGCATAAAAATCAACATGACAGAAAAAACTAGGCATTTTAATGCAAAATGGTTACAGGAGGATGCACATATATATACACATATATATACACATATATATACACATATATACACATATAATCTTTAATACACATATATATCTTTAAATATATATGTGTATTTTCAACTTTGTCTAGAAAAAAAATAAAAATTTGTATGTGTACTAACTTTTCAAGTCTTCTAAAGAAAATAAATTCTGATGGTATTTATCGTACTTTTCAAGCAAGAAGCTACCTTCTTTTTAACAGAAAATTTTAAAAATTCATTTTGAAGATTTTTTCTAGAAAATAAAATCTGAAGAAGATCTAAAGATATTTGATCTGCTTTTTTAAGACTAATTTTGAGCAAAATTAGAGAATTCATTCTGAACATTTCAAATCTTAGTTCTAAGGAAAATTTTTATCTTAATAATTGCATGGTATCGCCTTATAAAGTCACTAAATTCCATACAGCGGAGTACGTATTTTAGCCAAGATCTATCAATCTTATGACTGGCTGAACGAGGGTTCAAATCTGAGAGTTGACGCTGCAGAATTTTCTATATTCCTTCAGCACATTACAAGAAAGAAAAAAAATAAATAATAATAATCCGTTGAATATTTTAAGTTAGTTGGTCCACATAAAACTTATTTTATAAAATATCTTTGGATTACATTTTAATAATTTTATAACAGCCGTTGAACAACAGACCCAATTCTGAGTTTACGAGTACCAATGTTCAACTCCGTAGCCTTGTAACTTTGAACCCAATCCAGAAGACAAGGGAACTCTTATATCAAGTATTGGGAGAAATTTTCTTTCGTGGAGGACCTTTTGATGGAACTAACCAGAGTGCGTTATGAGGGGAGGAAAACCACGAAAATTCTCCAAGGTTAGACAGGTGGCAAGGAAACTCTAATGCTGGGATTCGAAACTAGGTCACCTCATTGAGAGACGGTTGCTCTATTCCCTGAATTATCAACTTCCCAGACTACATTTTGATTTTCACCAGATTTTCCTCAGACAAGATATTCAATAAAATATTAAGAATGGAGATTTAAGAAATTGGTCAAATAACTTGAGATATTCCGAGATTTTTGAAAGACAAATTTGATATTTTTTTGTGAGGTGGCCCCATAAGTTTGTTCCTAAATTAATGAAAATATATTTTAATGAAAATTCCAATGTTTCCAAACATTATAAGTTTGCATATTATTTCTAAATTGGCAAAGAAATTTAGAACTGTATCGTTTAGCCGGTTTGCAGTCATTCTTACAATCGTAATAAAATGGTGCTTTAAAAAACTTTAGCTAAATAAAATAAAGAATTCAGTTACAATATAATATTTTTTATTTTATATAATGTCCTAGAAGTTACCATGATAAGTACAATTATTATTTTATTTTTCGCTTTATATTTAAATATATGTTGTCCTTCCATCATAATATTTTACAAAATTCAAAAGGAGATTGTGAAATAATGTTATATAATACAAAAATTTATAAAACAAATTCAATAAGGAAAAATGTAAAACAGGCTTTTACATCATTATTAATTTCGTTAAATAAAATTTCAAAAATAAACTAACTAATTAAATTCGTTAAATAAAATTAATTGAAATATGGATTATTTTGTCATCTTGTGTTATTTTGAATACAAGTACTTACTTTCTTTGAATAAAAATACCCTTTTAAGAAGAGTTGTAACTTTTTCATAAATTTGTTATTTTGTACTAAATTTTCATTTTTTTATTTTCTTAAGTAAGAGATAAGCGTATTTTATCAAATAAATTTGAGAAAAAAAAATGCAAAGAAAGTAAATTGTCATTGGAACGATTCCGTGAAAATCCTTTCACCGCAGTACCTACTTTTGTAAAGTATTTTTCGCCAAAATATTAATATCACCTATAACCACAACTAATTAAGCCTCGTTGGAGTTAATAATATAATTTCTCCAAAGCAGAATAGTTCCTTTTTACACTATTAAAGGTTTATGGATTGAAGAAGAGTTTTTTATACAGAACTGCTATCGTAAAAGTGTGTTATGCAAAGTGCTTACTTTTGTTTTCTTTTTTGAGATTAATTTTTCTGCGTTTATACAATTATTAAAAACTATACAAATCCAGTCTCTAAAATGTGAAAATACTCATGAGCAAATTGAGTGTTTTAGAAACGGAAAGGAATGGAAAATTATAGATTAATAGTTTATTAGTAATAAATAAATTTTAACTAAATATACTCTTAAACAAAAATTTAAAAAAAAATCGAAAATTTAAGATTTAAATACTAATTATTGATTTAAATTGAACAAATTTATTTTTTTATAAAGAAAAGCATTTTTCAGTTTCAATTTAACAAACTGGATTCTGGATTCTTTGTTGTAGTATATTTAATAACGAAGTTCTTTCATTTAAGCAAATCTTTTTTCGCACTGAAAAAACCTTTTTAAAGTTTACTGTCCCCTTTTCTTTAACTTTAATGGTGATTATGACATATAAAATATGAATGAAGAATTATGAGTAGGAGTCTGGAACTTAAGAATTATTTCTCTAAGGGACATTTTATTTTTTCAATTTAAGAAAAAAATTCTAAGATGGTCTACATTCATTTTTTTTTTATTTTGACTGTGAAGAATTAAATTTATGAAAACTAAGTAGACTTAGAAATTTTCTTTCTAATGAATTTGAAAAAGCCAAACTAAAAAAAAGGAAAGGACATAGTTAAAACGTAAATCCAACTGAAAGATTATTGCGAATTATCCAGTTTACTCAGAAAAGTTGAAATGTATAAAGTTAAAACGCATACAAGGGGGAAGATACGTGAATGTTGTAATAAGATTTTTAGTGTAGATTTTTAATATAGCTAATTTTTCTTAAGTGGCGGTTTGATGGCAGCTTATGTGATATTTCACCCCGTTATCGATACAATTAATTTTTGAAAAGTAGTCTTTAATCGGTATTTTTAATGGAACAGTTCAGTAATACTTGACTTGGAGAAAAAGTCTGACCTAATTTAAGATTTTTGATTTTGAAAAATCCTTAAGCAAATCTTTAAAGCCATCTTTGAGATTTTTGATCTTGAAAATCTTTTTGAATTCCTTTTGAACTGAATTTAAGATTTTTGATTTTGAAAAATCTTTAGGCGAAAAAAAATTATGTAAGTACGCCTTTGCGTCTGATTTGATGACATAAAATATCGTTGGTACTAACTAATTAGTATAAATGAGGTCAACCTCTAGATTCATTAAGATTAAGTCTCAGTACGAGGAAATACAATCATTAGATGAAAAGTTATTCATAATAGTTCGTCCTTTTTTTTGCGCTGCATTAATTTTTTATTTTATTACATTGTATTAAAATTGAGATTAGACGAAAATTAAGTTTATTACTGTTCCTCTTACTCGGATTAATATGTAAATTACATTTAAAAATGAAAGAAGTTTATTCAGGGAATATTATTTATATTTTCTTCATCGTTAAGAGGGGACAAGTTCACTCCTGTAAAATGCGTCTCCACCTAACATTACGAACTCTCCGCTCACCTGAGACTTTATCTCGACTTTTTTTCTACTTTACTCTATTTTCAATATGCTAACAACGATCTTTGAAAGTGTTGAAGAAATTTTATTGAAGTTAGTTGGAAAAAGTTAATGAATCTTGTTTTTCCCTGGCTATTTTAGATACTGTTTTAACACTAAGATTATACTGTTCTTATAGTTTGATTTGTAGAATAATTTCATCCAAATGAAGAATTAATAAAGTTATTTGATTTTTTTCCCCATGCATAAGGCTTGAAAGTCAATATTAAATTTAATACAAGGCAATTTAAAATGAAAGGCTTAATTGTTATTGAAGAAGAATTCTCAACAGATCTGAACGGAAAATACTTGTAAAATAAATCAAAACTTGTTAATGACTTGTCCATTATAAGACGTAATTGCTTCCTGAACTGCTATGAGTGACATCATTCTTTTCATAAAGTTCATTACAGTTTTCGTCACTTGTCATCAAATCGATTTCCTCGAAAGCTTTCACCAGAAGAATGTTTTAAGTGTTCCCAGATTCGAATGATTTTCAATGGGCTCTGAAATCACAATTACAACAGAAATCATTTCCTGGGCAATAACCAATTATAACAAAGACAGAGAGCAAAGAACTTCTTCGGACTTTAATGTTTTTTACTATATTTTAATTCTGATAAAGATTACGACAATAATCTTTTGTCTTCCTCTTGAGCTTCTATAATTTATTTTGCCTGATTGCTCGAATTTTCATCACCATCAGACATTTTCTCATAGAATTCCGAGTCTGTCTGGAAGACCCTAGACAGGACTACTGCTTTCACCAAGAAAAAATGACATTCCTGTGCCCATACGCAATGATGGATGGATGGATAATTTCGACCATGAGCATACGCATTTCCTAGTAAATACGGAAATAATTATAGTCATTTCGAGAGAAAAAAAACAAATACCTTTTGATGAAAGGTCCTTCACTCCAATTACGGTTCTAAGGTGGTCTTCGCAACAATAAAAAAATGAGTACCTTTGTCAGAATTAGATGTTTTGGTTAATTTATTTATTTCGAATTCATGTTGTTCATATATGAATATGTAATATGCTGATACTACAGTGTTGCCGAAAAGTAAGTAGTTAGATTCAATGCATCTGTATAATCAAAGAAAACAGACTTAACTCGTTTTATATCGCTCTCCTGTAAGGTTATTATTTTTATATGCAGTGAGAAAAAAAAACCCGAATAATCTGGATAGCTTTTGATCGAATGATTGGATTATCTCGTGAAGGAGAAAAAAACAAAATAAAAACGTAATTGATGGAATTGTTCTTGAGAAATTTAACTTTAAATCTACCACTTTTATTAAAAAATTTAATAATTATAAAACTAATTGACAGGTTGCGCTCAAATTTTGTGTTTTTCTATATAAAATTGCATTCTTTAAAATTATGTAAAACATTGTATACCTCACAATACAAAATTCTTTTGACTGTATTTCATAGTGTATAAGTAGATTTTTGAAACCACCAAAATATTAAATATTACAAAAATCACGGGGTCAACTTTTATTCCTATAAACAATTCGGGCATTAATTGATCGGGAAATATCGAGGGAATAGAATATTGATATAGATATGAACAACTGTGTCAATTTACTTCTTTCAAAAATTATTTTTAATGTATTAATTATGCTTTTTCTCTCATCGTACAAGTATTATCTTTACATACAGAGGTATTTTCAGAAACAATACATCAAATTATGTTTAGAAAAAGTTATAAATAAAAAAAGTTAATGTAATTAGTTCAAGAGTATTTTAAAATATATAACTCAGAATAATTTAAAGTATTGAGAATATTTCATAAATATTTTTTATCGGTCGACTTATACGCTGGGATATACGGTATTATATGAAGGAAGAAAAATAATAATTCATTATTAAAAATAATTTTTTGCATAGAATTATTTTTGGATCGATGAATTTCACAACAGTAGGCAAAAATTTTTCGATTTACTTAGAACGTTTTCTAAATCTGGCGAAATACGCGAAGTTGACATTAAGGGGTACAAAATTTCGACGGCTTATATAAACGAACCAGTGAGACCCTTCAAAATTATACATATAGGAAATAACAGTCGACATGTTTCAAGCGCTCAAAGACAAGTGCCCATTTTCAAGACTTGCCAAACGTGAATGAGAAGAAACAAAAGTCATTTGAAATATGAAACATAAAGTTGCCAACGAAAAATAGAAAAATACAAGGGGAAAACAAAAGAAGAAAAACCACGATGACCGGGAGAAGCAAGTTAGGGTAAAATGCGTTTGCACGTGCTTTTGAGAAACTAATATCATTAACAAGGAATTCAGCATTCGTATGAATAAAACAAGATTCCAGGGCATCAAGATGAAGTGATGGAAATAGTGTTGGCATTGTCGAAATTGAATTAATGCACAAGATTCCAACAATATGCAGCAAATTATTATTTCTCGTATTCTTGATAACAGTTATATTTATTGTGTTCCTTAAGTCCGCAAAAAAAAAAAAAAATAAATAAAATAAAAATAATAATAATAATAATTCGAGTCTAAAGTCGCGTACATCTAAGTTTAACGGTCCGTAAAAATCCAGATTGCAAATTAAAATTAAATTCAAGCACCTCAGAGATTATTTGAAATATTGGCCTTTATTTTCAACTGATTAACTTTAGATGTTACAGCTACTGTACCAAATGATGTTCTCTTTTGCGAATACCAAAACGTGTTTGTTTAACCATATTTTGGAATACAAACTTTAAAAAATACATTAAAAATGCTTTTGATTTAAAATGAGGCTATTTTACTAGCACTTTTTGTTGGCGCAGATACTTCAGTTTTACTTCTCCCAGAATTTCATCGTCCAAAATAAAAGGCAGGCAAAGTTTTTTTTTTTTTCCTTTAAAATCACCCAGTGGAATTTTTCTGTCCCTCCAGTTATTCGAAAAGTTTTATAAACGTAAACTTTATTCATAAATTATTTGATCCTTTGTACATTTTTTTTAAAGTTATGTTTTGTAGTATATGTTTTAAAACAAGTTATTAAACTTCGCAATATTGTGAATATACGCCTAAAGTGAGACCCTCCCTACAAAAAATAATCTCAGTTTAGACGCAGATTTCAATAGAAAAAACACGAAAAATATTACAAATTTATCAAAGCATCCAGTTTGACAAGGATTCAAAGGAAAAAAAAAACTCACTTCACTTCAACTTCAATCCTTTTTGAGTGCATCTACTCTATTTTGTTTTTGCTCGTTAAATATCCATTGGGCGATGTTCCCTTTTCTCCAGAAAAGAATTTATATGTGACGGTTCTTCGCGAATCTGGCAAAAAAAAGTTGCAACTGCAGATGGAACTCCGAGTGTTCATTTTTCTCCCTAATAATTCAGCCCATTTGGAGGAATGGAATATAGGAAATGGAATCTCATTAGAGCAACTTTTGCTTAGGGCACCATATGGTGGATAAACGAATAACGATGAATTCACCACAAAAAACTCTTCTATGGGACAAGTCTAGTATAAAAGAAAAAAATCAATATAATGCACGATAAAACTAATTCATATTTATTGTAACTTTTTCTGTTATTCTACTATTGTTTCCTCTTTAGTTTTAGCTTAATTTAGTTGTACTATTAACGGAAAAGGAAAAAATTACATAATATCTTCCAAGATTTCAAATAATTCTAGTTTATCTGAAATCTCATGTGAAATACAAATAATAAGCGTAGAATTCAAAATAACAGTCCTCTAGCAAGTATGCAAGTACAAAAAAATTTAAATATTGTATTTAAAATCCTAAAACAAAAATAAAAATAATGGAAATAAAATAATAAAAATTGGAGAAGAAAACACAGAGCCTTTTTTTTTAAGAGTGCTTTTTTTCTCTTTAACTTATTTTTAATAAAGCAAATATACTTTACATTTTATGGCACACATGTCATTTTCTTTCAGATAAAATACTGAATGAGATATACTAGTAACGAAGATAAATACGTCTTTAAAATTCAGATACTTTTCAGTGTTTCAAAAAGAGTTAATCATAATATTTATTGAATCGGAAATAATTTTAAACTTCTTTTTGGAGACATGACGCATTGGGCTTCAAAATCGTATTATCAAAATCAAATTTCAGAAGAAAAATAGGCAGATCTCGTATGCACTACTAAAATGTTAATCAGTTTTTTTATTCTGTATCTCGGTAACATACGCACTAGTGTAGTTTTTCATTCTTAATCGAATGAAACTAAATTAAAAATTGTAACTTTAATCATTTTGAGACATCATATTTCTTTTTACATTGAATAATGTTGTAAATGGAAACGAGTGCGCTTCCCATTTTTGGACTAAAAGTAGAGCTCGCGTCAGAATTCAAACACATATACTTTGTTATAAAATAATATATAATAAATAACCAAGAAGGTTTTATTATAAGAAATAAATGAATAAATAATTTTCTAGTAACTTTTTTCAACAAGTTTTCGTATTTTCATCATGCGGTGATATTTTTTTTATTTTTTGTTCTATGATCAGGTAATTTATGTCGGAGTAAAAATGTATCATTATATCATAAAAAATAATCGAAATATAACATATAGAAACATTTTTGATGGAAACATTTTTGTGTCAAAATAAATCCAGTATCTATGAGTAAATATTTGTTATAGTTTTGTGTAGTCACGAAATACATACTTCACGTTATAACGTTCAGTTTAGCTTAGAACACTGGGATTGTTATGTCGAGCGTAGACTGTATTTATAATAAAAATATATGTATAGTAAAATTGTATGGATAGTAAAAATATATGTACAAGGCTATGCTTATTAGTAAAGTGATTGATCGCTTTGCCTTGAGCAGCCAAAACTACAAAAAATTTAATAGGTTTTTAACTTTTATCTACAACATTTAGAAGAATTTCACATCCATCACATTACTTCTATGTAATTTAATCGTATAATTCTTAGATTTGAGATGCCATTAAAACTCTAAGAATAAAATTTTATAATGTGTAATCATATCTTTGGACGGTTTTAATGTTTTATGCGTTTGGCTCAATCCGGTCCTTGCAGAGTGCTTCTCCAATTTTTCAGAAGTTATTTGATAATCTTATAGATATATTTTAAAACACACTTTATTTAAATATTTATATTAATTATCGATAAAAAAGAATTTTTAGTTTAAAACGAAATTTATTGCAACCGTTCGTTAAAAATAACAAGAATATTCGCTAAAATAAAACATATTGAGAAAATTGTTTTAAATTTAAAATATGTTAAAAAAAATTTTTACAATTTGAAAACTCTGAAATTAAAAAAAAACATTTAAAATTTTTTTTTTTGGTTGGAAAAAATGGTTAAGAAATTGCAGCATAGGGGAGAGAGTTGTATTTACGGAGACCATTTTTTAGTTTTATTTAATATTTTTTTAAATGCAGAAAGTATTAGTTTAATTTAGGGTGAAACGCATTATAATTAAGTCTTATTGTGCTTTTTTGTACATGATTGTCAAAATGAAAAAGAAAAAAAAAAAAAAAAAAAAAGAGAAAAAAAAATTTTTTTTTTTAACTGGGGAAAATCAATTTAAGGTGCAACATTGAGTTGCGTATTGGTTATCCCCAGTTTAAGTTCTTATTTTCTAAATTTGTTATGTTCTTTGCAAATATTACACGTGACACAACTTTACGTGATTTTCCCATTATTCACAATTTCCCCCTCCCCATGACTATGGTTCGGATAATTCTTGCCTTTTTCTCAAGCCAATATATTTCAGCTTCTTACTGAAACGTACTGGTTTTACCATGGTAAAATGAAGCAAAATTTGCAGAAACCGTGGAAACGGTAAAGTTGAAGTAGAGTTGAAAAATCGTGTAAACTTAAACGCTTATTCTACTGGCTATCCCGACAAGTATCCAAGAGGTCGCGAGTTCGATCCCCGCTGGCCGAAGACTCCCCGTGTACAAAATGGTGACTGGTACATGCTAAATCACTGGAGGTCACAAAACCCTCCAAGTTCCTATAACAAATCAATACCTCTGAGGGTACTGGGTTGGAGATTAATCGTGGTCTGTTTCAGGTCTAATTTACGATGAATGGTGTGTGAATATATCCTCCCTGTAAACAAACATACAACGTATGTGTCAAATTCTTGACCATAGATGGCACCAGTAGAAAACGCACCTCTCTTGCT
Source organism: Parasteatoda lunata (assembly GCA_949128135.1). NCBI lineage: Eukaryota > Metazoa > Arthropoda > Arachnida > Araneae > Theridiidae > Parasteatoda > Parasteatoda lunata. The sequence goes on along the minus strand of OX421974.1, from coordinate 103,659,052 downwards.
TTAAAATAAGCTTGTCAGTTGACAAGTGATGTAAGACAACAAATATAGTTGTTTGAAACTTAACGTTCATGCATTTGATAAAAAGTTTCTTTTAAAATCGGAAGTAAAACGCACTTTTAATCAAACTGAAAGTAATATTTTTTTTAAATTGTAATATATATATATATATATATATATATATATATATATATATATATATATATATATATATATATATATATATATATATATATATATATATATATATAAAGTTTTTGAATATATTCTTCCTATGACCTTATTGAAGTAAAGGGAAATTTGTCTAGTATTTTATCTCGAAATCCCAAAATTTTGTTTAGCAAAATAATATTTTTTTTCCTAACAAGCAAAGTATTGGAAAATCTAAGACCCGCAAGGCAGACAATAGACAAATAAAAAATTTTTTAAAAATGTTGAAAGTCAGAAAGAACTAGAATTGGTCTACTATTTTTGAAAAAAAGTTGTTTGAAGAATTGTTTTCTGCTGTATTTGTACTTCAGTCTTCACAAAATGTTTTTTTATTAATTTATATATGCATAGGTATAAAACATTTTGAATATTTACTGGTTGTTTGCATTAATTTAAAAATCAAAAATTTCTTTAATCTTTAAAAAAAGCACTTCTAAATAACAAATTGTATTCATTGTAACAAAACAATTCATAATTAACTAAAATCAGTATGTCATCAAATATGTATTTCTATTCAATTGTTTCAGCCAATTTCAATAACGCTGACAATATATATATATATATATATATATATATCGCTGGTTCAAAACTAAAACGACACATCTGCAATGTTAACTCAATTGGAGATGTGTCGTTTTAGTTTTGAACCAGCGATATATATATATATGTGTGTGTAATCAATGTCTTGTAACAGACGACAAACAAATAATGAATTGGATTCTTGTTTTACACATTCTATGCGTTGTCAGGGTATTTGAGTGATTAAGTATGAAAACTTTAGTTAATTTCGAGATAAAAACATAATTTTGTTAAACCATTCGAAAATAAAGTTACCATGTAAACAATGCTGTTGTAACCTTGGATTAAAGATAAATCTTGCTTAATGTTTAGCTTTACCAAAAGAATAGTTATGCTAATACTTTCCAAGGAATCGGAATTCTTGGAATTTCACTATTGGGTATCAGAGTGAAAAATCTCTCAAAATTGTGTAAAAAAAGTCCCAAAAATAACGTAACTATCTAAAACCATAATATTTGCTTTATAAAAGATTTGCTAATCCTTACTGTAAGCTTTAAGATATTGAAATGAATGATGTTGAATATTATTCTAATCCACTGATTATAGTTGTGATGTTTTTACATCACACGTGGGTCGATATTCTTAAATCGTAGCTATGCGATAATTGTACATTGTTCAAAGCAATCATTAGCTAACATCTGTTTGCGATCTTTAGTAATATTAATGAATTCCGAAACTTTAATGAAATACAAAACTCCACGCTTCTCTTAATGAAATCTCTTCTATTCACAAAAGAATTTTTTCATTTCTATTAATTCATTTACCGGATTTTGCTAGAGAATAACTGAAAAAAAAATGAATAACTCCCTTTTCAAATCTAACGCCAAACAATAATTGTAAATCTCTTCTCTCCCCTTGTCAAAAGAAGAAGAAAAAAAAAGTTAAGGAATTAATACCGTGACTATTAAACTAAAGATGTTGAAATAGAACCTCGCCTCGCTTCAATGAGAATTTTCCCTGGAGAGAATCGGGGATCTCCGTTTTATTGAAATAAAATTACTCTGAGAAATTCTTCAACTAGACATTCCACCTGGGGGTATCGATTTTAATATCGAACGGTTTGGAAGCAGGTGTTTCGACTTTGCTTTTGATTTAAAAGAAAACCTTTGCTTTGAAATTTTACGCGAGGTTTAGGTAAAATTAAAAGTATTGATTTTTTCACCAAACTTTGTAAAACTTAAAAAGAAATGAGGCTAGTTAGAGACTAAAATTTAAATTGCTCTTAGCGCTGTATTATACAGTTTGAAATTTTACGTTTTAAGAAAAAAGGTAGGACTCAAGAATGCCGCTTAATATGTTTTTAAATTCTTTTTAAGAAAAAGGTTATTTACTAATTGAAAAGCTTGGGGGCAATATAATGATAAACCACATTTTCAAATTAGCCTTGTAATTTCTTTCGATAAATTCTATAAGATGTTTTAGAGTACTGTGTTGCCATATATTTTAATGTCACAGCACTTACCTATCAAGAAATGATATCCAGACACAGTTTGGCGAAAACATTTCTCCTTTTTGAAATGGCAGTTAATATCTATAATGCTTCAACCCCTTTAATTTAAAAATTGTAAAAAAAAAAAAAATGTTCATGAGCCAATTTTATCACGAAATTGTCAAGCAAGTATTTCATTTTAAGGAAATTATACTTCATAAAGTTCTAGCATTCGAAAAAAACGTGCATGTTTGTTTTTTAAACTATTTCTCAGAGATATTCTCTTAAATGTCTCCTATTTCCATCTTGGAGCTTGGGATAAAATTGCTCTTTTTTTTCACTGTGAAACTTAACGAAACGTCTAATGATTGAACCTATAAAATCACTGTTAAGGAAGGCGACAGAAAAACCTTCAAAATCAGTGAAACTTGTAGGTTTCTCTAATAATCCCTTATTTTTTTACCTCTGATAATATAACAGGTTTTGCCTTGCCTTCGATGGCGTTTTTTTCCTCGCTTAGATATTAACATGAAGCCCTTATGTATGTGGGATTTTTTTTTTTAAACTTCAGTTTCCATCAGGAAATAAAATATATATACATTTAAGGGTGTTCATTGTGGAACACCCTGTATTTTTGTGGAACACCCTTTATTTAGTCTTCCTAGTCACAATTTTTGCCTTTTTATTTTTTAGAATTTCGGTCTTCATCTGATTACTAAATCTCCGAACAAGTTAAAAATAAATTTATTCCATACCCTTCTTCGAAAATTAAAAAGGAAATATTAAAATTCTAAGTTTAATTGTGACATTTCCCTAAACAGGACAATTATTTATGACATAGAAATATTTACATCACAAGATACTAGCATAATTAACACATGTTTACTACTGAAAACAAATGTTAAATCAATGAATGGTTACATAAGCCTTCTAAATACCAAATTAAAAAAATATTGTATGCAAACTTGGTGAAAACAAAATATTTTTGAACTTTCAAATATATCTTAAATTCCCTAAGTCTTTTGATCTTAGTTATTTTATTAGTTTTTACTGTTCATAAGAAAATCTTTTCATCTTTAACCTTTATCTCTTTCAAATTTCACTAATAATCAAAAGCTAAACTTGTGTTTTCTTTGAATTATGATAAGCATATTTTTTAGAAACTGATTTTTAAAAATTAACATCTTCTTATATAATGTGTGTTAGATAAAGCTATGTGTGGTAAGATTTGACTAGAAATTTTATGTTTCAAAATTCAATTTATCAAATTTTGTTTCTTTTATATTTTGTATTATAGATTGCATGAAGGTTTTATCGTTTCTTTTTAAACAATTAAAAAGATTTTACATTTACTACATTTATTTCAGTTATTGATATGAATAAGTAGAGTTTTGAATCCTGTTTTCAGTTTTTATAGCAGAAATAACCAATATAAGCTTTTAACCTTTTCACAACAAGATTTCAACAAAGTAATGAAAAGATAAGAGGTGTGAATAAACCCTTCAAATAATTCTAAATCTGAAGATAACAGTTTATATGTAAGCTATTACTTATCATAATGTTGCAGACAGCATAAAAATGCAGACATCATAAAAATTATTAGCAATAAAATTATATGAGCAGTTTGGGCGTTAGGGTCATAAAAATCATCTAAAAAATATTAATGTAAAAAATATTACATTTCTCACAGTTTCTTTTCATCTCATTTGCTTAAAATAAATTTCGCAACATTTTAGAAAAAAGTTTTTCACTATAGCATTGTTCCATGAAATTTTTTGTGTAAATTTTTTTTGTTATTATACTTGAAAAAGTATGCATGAAAAGTTTTATGGTAGACAGTTGTTTAATTAAATATATTCAACGTAGTTTTGTCTTAGCAAGCTTGTCATTTAAATTGATCGGGTAAAAAAAATTAGACGACAGAGAGACGTCGCACATTCAGCGGTTCAATTTATAAAACTCAATTTAACTCAAATGTTCATTACTTAATGAAAAGCTCGACTTAACCTAATTGAAATATCCAGTTAAATTTAATTCTCATGGTTTGAAACAATGCTATTTGTAAATGTTACAAAACCGTATAGTTTTGTATTCATGGCTTTTTATCCATATCAGTTGTAAACGGTTTCACACCCGTAAAAGTAAAGAAATGGTACGAAGCTCAAATTTTACGGTTAATTGGATGGACAGATTAATTTTAACGTAATTTTAGAATTCAAATTCTAGCAGTGAGATTTAAAAATCATCCCCTCGACCGTAAATAAATTCACATTCAAGCGCATCTCCTTTACAAGAAAAAATCAATTTTGTGCTTTACTTCTGACTTTTCAACAAATTATAGATATTAGTGAGACGTTAAAAATGTTCTTAAATTAATACCGATAATAATACTATGTGTAATAAGCCTTATTTTGGACAGATTATTAATGATTTATTTCTATGTAATAACAGAATATATACTGCTATTATTATTATTTTCGTGACAACCATACAATCATTCTTCGGGTTGAGAAATATAGTCCCCATAGTTTGGTCCGGAGAGTGGTCCAAAGTTTAGAACCATTAATATTAATTTGACTTTTTGCGTAGAATTTTAAGTGGATCAAAATATTTTTGCACACAATTATAAAATTTGCTTATCCAAAAATAATCTCATACAAAAAATAACTTTTAGTAAATATTTTTATTATTTTATTTAGTAACGGTCGGAAAAAATTTGAATTGTTAGATATAAAATTTTTAGCATACTTTTAAAGAATATAATTTTACACGATAAAATACAAAATTGAGCAAAATCGGTTGAATAGTTCCTGAGAAATAGAATTTCAAAAAGTCATATTTAAAATTCGATTTTTCAGGAACTATTCGACCGATTTTGGTAAAATTTTGTATTTTATAAAAATATAACCTTTAAAATGATGTAAAAAACTGTATAACCTAAAATTCAAAAATTTTTTGACTTTTATAAAAAATAAAAAAAAGATAATAAATATTAGTATATATAATATTAGTATATATAATATTAGTATATAGTATATTATAAAGTTAGTTTTTGCATGAGGTTTTCTTTGGTTAAGCCAATTTTATAATTATAAGCAATTTTTTTTTCAATTTCTTTAAATGTCTCTCTAGATATAGCGAAATGCGCAAAAAGTAAAATTAACAGTAAGGGATCCAAACTTTCGGCAACTCTTTTGACCAAACTATTGGAAATCCGTATCCGTCGAAAAAAAAGGTATGTTTATTCAGAGAAAGTACTTTTTTGTGCCTGATTTTGTAACTCAAAATATCGTCTTCACTAATTAACTTATCTGAGGTAATCCCCTCAATCTATTAAGATTGAGTCCTAGAAAATGAAAATCCAATCATTAGATCAAAAGTTATTCAGGATGGTCTATTTTTTGTACATAAATCATTTTGTACACTATGTTTCGTTCCAAGCTACAGACACAAGCATTGTATTAAAAATTTTAATTCATTTTCTCATATTACATTCCACAAAAGTACATTTGCTTTCTTAATTAAGTCTATAGCACTTTTAAATACAAATATTCTCTGATATCTCTGGGTTTCCAACCTATGGGTTACGGCTGCTTTACAAATGGTTTGCCAACGTTAGTCCAAAAATTTAAATTTTCCTATTGTAAAATTGAGAATGTAATTTTATAAACATTTTACATCATATTATGCAAAAATGAAAAGAAAATTCTAAACTGAAAAAGAAACAATAGTAAATTTTTAAAGGTAAGAAAGAAGTTTTCTGTCTGATTGTATACATACTCGGGAAGAAATATAACAAGAAAGCCTACTCTATAAAACCTATATGAAATGAAATGTAAAACCCATAATTTATGCGAGTAGCATATGCATATTTAGAAATTTTCTGCAACGTAATTAATAATAACCCACAAATAATCTATAAATGCTTTTAAGTTATTCACATCTTGTGACAAAAAATATTACATAGTCTCCGGAGTAATTATTGAGGAAAACTCTATCTGTAGCGTATCTTTCTGTCTATATTTCTAGCGCGAAAGCCCTTTCTTAGAAGTATGCTTTGCATACAAATGAATTAATCACAGTTCTCGAATAATAATGATAGAAAAAATCGTCGAAAATGCTCCAGGGAAAGAGTTCTAGGCGTAATGAGGCATTGAAAATTCTAAGAATACTACTTGCATTTTAATTAATCTTTCTCTTTACTCTTTTACCCTCTGCATGAACTGATGTTGATTCAATTTTTTTTTTCTAAACAAAGCTCAATGCTTCTGAGTAACGTTTTTCTTCCGATGTCTCGGAGCTTGCAATCCAGACTTGAAAATATCTTTTATTTCTTTACTGCTTCGATTGAAAGCACTTAAATTCCATACGATATTGAGTGCTTGTAATTAAAATTTTCAATTAAAACAACTTGCATAAAATTAATTATAAAATAAATTATGGGTGCTTTTGAAGATTTTTGAAGGATCTTTGGAAGAAAAAAAAATTTGAATACATTTAACCCTTTGACTCAACATTTTTATTAAAGATATTTGTTATACTTTATTCATTATTTGGCATTAATTTAGGTCAAAATATATGAAATTCTTTTTTTGTTTAGTGTTTAAATAATTTGTGGTTAAGAAAAACAACGGTATCTTTTTTCTGCGTTGACGGCAAAAACTTCCTAACACTGTGCTCACTTCTCCAAGCAATTTTTCGAATTTGCACTTAAGAGAAACAGCTATTCCTTATTTAAAACTGTTCAAAGTGACCCCAGTTGACTGCACACTACTAAACCAATCGGTACAAATATTTCTATATTTTTGTTTCTTTAAATGATAGTCTTCTAATTGCAACAAAGTTAAGAAGATTTAATAAATCATTGAATAAATATTACATGCATTTTAAGGCATCGTCACTAACATGAAAACTAAAATGTTAGCAGTTTTTTCTTCAAAAAATATACCACTTTACAGAAATTTCTCAAATTATTCATTTTTTAAACTGTAATGAAGAAATCATTTAAATAATATATTATATATAGAAAAATTTTAATTCCTGAATAAATAAATATTTTATCGAGATTTGTTTTAAAAAAGAATAACGATGAAAAATTTCTGAAAGTTTAATAAATTTTTGAGAGGGAAGCTCGTGCACGCCCCCCCCCCCCTCTGTGCAACGGCAATGCGACAAAACGTTCTTCTCAAATAGAAATATATAAAAAAGTAAAAAGTTTGTTCAATTCTTCCTCAAGCTGCCGCTTGTCTTGAAAATATTTGAGTTCTAAATTATGGGAAACTCCTTAAATACATGATTAGAATTAATTCGTTGAAATGAGACACGCTTCGTTCATTCATTGTGTTTAAGCTGCTATATGTTATGTCGAAGGCAAAAATAGAAAGTAATTTCATATTTATATCTGAAGTTCAAGCTTTAATTTTGTCGAAGAATTTTTATGTTTACAAATATGCAAGAGCCTTTAAATTAGGCATTAGAGGACATGGCATTTTTTATATATATATATATTTTTTTGAAATTATGCAGACAGGCTGTGGACGTTTTAGAAAAAATTAAAAAATACCTTTCTTGTTTCTATTACAATGCTTCAATTATTACAGTAAAAAATTTTACTAATGTTACATTATGTATATATTAACATTACTGAAACTATTAAACATTACTGAAATTATTAAAAGCTTATGGAAGTGAAGCTAAATTATTTCAGTAGCGTAACATCCCTCTTTATGCTAACATTCCATAGAAATTAGCAGGATATTGCTCTTTTAGCAGACAGTAGCAGGATATTGCTCTTTTATAGTCTTCTGAATCAGGCAGTTCAGAGAGCACTCGCCTTGTTTTGGTACATTTCAAAAATCTTCTAAGACTACCTCTTAAACTGATTAATCTGAATCCAGAATTCGATTAAGTCTATGATAGAATTTTCTTTAATATATTCTTTGAGTGCAATAATCCTTGAGTTTTATAGATCGATCGCCTATTCCCATAATATTTATGAATGCATAGTTGCTATCAATTATTCTGCGTAAAAATTTCTGAACTGAATTTGGAGCCTCCTAGCGATAAGTTTCTATACTTGAAAGAAAAAAACCTAAAAACGAAAAAAAAGAGATGCTGCAACTCAGGGGATAGGTTGCAAAAGCATTATTAGAACTGAAAAAGAAAAGGGGGAAAACCCTAAAGACAAAGTTTATCTGATAAATGAATAAATTTTTCTGAAAAGTAACAAATATGTAGATGTTCAGAAATTATACGGATATTTGTAAACTATGCGGCTTTTTGCATATTTGCACAATTTATAGGGCCTAACTAATAAGCTTTATGCTTATACATACGAAAAAATACCATTTATATTATGCTAAATATGAGATTAAAATTTTAAAACAATATGAGGTAAATATAAACGAGACCTTAATATTAAAGGAAAATTAGCCCATTTAAAATTATTATGCAAATGAAAATTAACTATAAAATATTTTCTTAATTTCAATTCTTGTTACTAAGCTTTACTCGAATGCTAAAATGTGCGTATTACATTCTTTTTATTCATAAGAAAGTTTTAAATATTATTGAAATCCATCTTCACAATTTAAGAAAGAAATTATGTTTAATTTAAAAGATAATAATTTCATCTCAAAAATAATCTTTTAAAACAAATCAACATTAGATTGAACAAGAATTTGATTTTGTTTTAAAGAAGAAAATTTTATCTGAAATTTCTGAAATGATGAATAAGAGCTAGTTTCAAGAATGAAAAAGAAATACAAAATCCCCTATCAAAAATAGTTTATTCTTTAAGAAAAATGCTGAAAAAGAATTCTATCATGCGCTTTTAATATTTATATAAACAAGTCTGTACACAGAGAGAGCCAATTTCGAACAGTTCTAATCTCCGTTTTGTCTAGGGGCGTTTTGCAAAACTATCAGAATGTGGAAAATTACATTCATTTTGCGGAACAATTCAAGCAGTTAAATTGTATTTGGCCAAATACTGAAGTTAATTTCACGCACTGTGGATTGTGAAAACTCTCTTATTATCGTTTGACTTTACCCCCAAGATGTTCCACAACGACCTAACTGATTCTTTGTTCCAAATTTTCGATTAGACTAAGCAGGAATTGTAATTTCGAGAAATTCTATTACATTTGCCTACAATCTGGAAATCGAGGAGTTTAGAGGTTTCGAAATAACATTCTTCAAACAAAAGATAGTTATTATAAGTAGATAATATGAATGGTAGCTCTTCCATATCTGGGAGAAAATTGCTTTTTCTCGTCGTAAAAATTTTATAATGATAGATTAGTATTGAGATAATCTATCAGAACACGGCACAGAATGAGCTTATTTCCTATTAATCATTTTCAGCAAAATATGCGATTGAAAGTATAAGACTAAAGAGACTTCCGCATTATTTTCGATTGAATATTTTTGTTTTTAGAATAAGTGTGTAAAAAAATTAGTTACATTAATGGTTTGATTTAAATTAAACTTACCCATTCACTGAGCAATAACAATAGATTTGTTTTAGTACCAGAGTATAAAATGAAAGTTCTACTAAACTCTTGATATTCTGGAAATAGAATCTAGAAAATTTACCTTTAGAAACTAATTTAGAATATCCTTTCTTCCCTTAAATATAGTTTTGTTTTCTATACTCAACGTTTTCTATAATCAATAGGTAAAAGAACGAAAATTCAGATTTTTCAAACACATTTTTCGATAGATCACACTTATCTGTAAAACTTATACAATTCGCGATCGCAACGCTCGAATACGCCATCTAGTGGGAGCCTGAAAATATCAGACATTAATTTATTTAGTTCCATCAAAATCATTGGCAGAATCAGACGCCATTTTCTTAGCAGCAAATACGAAGCAAAATTTCTCTAAAAAAAAGGCCGAAGAACTTAAAAAAACTCTCCAGAATATTGGTAAATCTTTCAGAAACAGAAAACGCCAAACATTTGAAGAAAAATTCCTCAATTTTTAACTTCTATGATCAACAAACTTGCAACTGATAACTTCCAACTTCGGTATTGCATACTGTTCAGATGTGCGCATTACGGTAAAATACATTTCTTCTGTCTTCAATTCATTACAAATTAAAGTGAAGTCAACATTGCTTTCTTCATTCCAATGAATACAGAACTGTACTGTCCAATGAATACAGAACTGTAACTGTAAATGAACGTACAGAACTGTATTAGTTATGGAATATTCTTCTTTTTATAGAATAGTATATATTTCTGTATCTACATAATTCAGAAAACAACAATAAAGTATCATCCGTATTACTTAAAATAGTATCATTTATAGTATAACTTCAAAATTGTGGCTTCTGAACCTAAGGTTCCAAAGGTGGCCCATATATTGAAATCACTTTTTCACTTACTCAAATTGTCTTTAGAAAAGACACTTGGACGGGCAAACGTCTTTTAAAAAGGCACTTTAAGTGTCTCGCTGGTAGGGACAAGTTTTCCGACTTTAAAAAAGATATTTGTTTTTAGAGTGCATAATTTGTTTATATATCATTTACATTGATAGTTCTTGTGTAACGTCTATTCTTTTGAGTTAACTCATTAGAATAAAACAAAAATTACGAAGTTAGTTCTTTCAAAAGGGTTAACTAACCGTAACTTATAAGTAAGAGTTAAAAATAACTATACTAGAGTTAACTAACCTAACCCATAACTAGTATAAAAATACACAAATTTACAAGAAAATACCAGAATTTACCACAAAAACACTCATAACTACCATGAAAATACCAACAAATACCTGAAAAATTGCTTTTAATGCAAACAAAATTAAAAACTTGAAACAAAATATCGCAAACTCTACTAAAGTGCCGAGAACGTCAAAATATTATAAAAATTTAAAAAATACCTATGTTCCACATAAGCTTAAAATTAAATAAATCAATTCAATTAGATTCAAATATTCAATTAAATTAAATTAAATCATTCCTTTTTGAGAAATAATATACTATGTAATGATTTATAATTAATTCTTTTATAGATTTCACGTTTGCTTCCGAAGGTGGGCCACGTGTCTCCAAAGTGGCACAGGTGTCGGGCCACCTTGGAAACATGCATATGGTCACCATTTGCACGATTTAATACTATTAATCTGATAGATTAATTCAAATTAAAGTAATGTGGTTAAAGAAAAAGAAATAAATCTTCAGAAAACACATCATAACTCAAATTTCTAAGAATTTAAACACATATAAATAACAATATCTTCTTACCTGGAAATTAGAATGACAACTGCAAAAAATTAAATCACTTCATACAATAAAGGCCATTGAAGGAAATCTCTTCCAATTCAGCCACGTGCACCTCAGATACACTATATGCAGCAGGGCCATCTTGTGATTCAAAATAAAAATAATTCTACTTTTGGGGGGTGGGCTACTTTAGGAGCACTGGCCACCTTCATCACAAATCAATTCATCACAAATCATTACGGTAGCTCAATTTCATCACAAATAAACAATCACGAAAATTCTCGGCTTCCGGTCTGTTATCTTCTAGGAAAATGGCAATTGCTTCTCTTAATTCATAAACACGATGCAAAAATTTCTCACGTGATAATCATCTTGCCTCGCAATTAAATAGTAAAGCTGAATATACTGAATCCATATATTTACAAAGTGCGGAAAAGGTTCTCGATCTGAGGGGTGCCATTTTTATATAATTTACTACGATTACAACCGTAGTTAACACAATATTTAAATCAGGACTCATTTATTTTGAAGCCAAAGCTTCTCTATGGATCATGCAATATGTTGAGGCCATTTTTGTTTTACAAGTGCTTGTATACTTTGGAATCTTCCGGACATTGAACGAGCACCATCGGTTCATATTCCGACGCAATTTTTGCATTCTATGTTTGCCTCATTCATAAAATCATTTAAAATAGCAAATAATGCGAGCGCTTTTGTTTTGAGTAGTAGTTCTACTACTGACATATTATCACAAAATAGAACATAGGCAATTAAATGAGCGCTTTATTAATATATGTTGCTGTATCTGCTGTCTGTTCATCAAGCTGTATTGAAAACAATTTGTCACGCATTTTCGAGAAAAGCTGACACTATACATCTTCAGCTATATCACCAATTCGACCAGCAACAGTATCATTTGAAAGAGGTATGGACTGCAATTGTTTTGATAAATTATCTACAAACATAGTTTTTATATTCTCAATTGCTGTTGTCTTTTACTTTACTTTTGTTATGGCAGTTAGTTAAAAATAATTCAAAATACCCCATATACATTATTGTTGTATACATTTTATTGTAAGCGGAGGGCGCGATGAAAATTATGATTAAAAACTGGGCCGCGAATTCTGAAAGGTTGAAAAACGCTGTTCTAGATTGAAACTGCAGCTCACCTTGAGAGGAAGGTGTTAATTTCTGATATTTATATTGGGTACCAATCACAGTTTTTAAAACAATTTACAGCATCCCCATAACTATTTCTTTATCCCATTATTTAGGAACTGCTCTCCAACTTCAGGACCAGATTATAATTTTTTTTTAATCAGTAACCATAGATCTTTGAATTGATTTTGTTTTCGCTATATTTAAGGCTTCCTTTTCAGCAAATTTCATGTTTGTCTAGTTTTGGCGAAGGCAGTTAATGACCTAGAAAATTGTGCAAAATTTGAGTTTTCGAAATTTTAAGGTCAAATTTAAAGTCAAGCCAAATATACACCTTACATCTGTTTATTTTTTATTTTTTTATGCTTTAAATAAATATTTACAGAAATACATATCTTTGTGGTTGATCAAAGTCAAAGAAAATAGAATTTTCCATGACTTTTCACCTTACAAATACAAAAGTCCAATGAGAGTATTTATGTCTTGATATTTAGAATATGGAACATAAAATAACAGTCAGTGTCATGTACTGGAATTGAAAAGCCATCATTGAACTTACAAAAAACTTTTAGTTAGCAAGGAATAAAATAAATTAAACATCATATAACTTCCTGGAAAACATAATGAACGAGAATATTCTACTCCGTATAACAAAACACAGCTATAGTCTTTCCTATACAAATCCAGTCTCAATCTGTCTTATAAAAACAAGCATACATCTAATATCCAAACAGAAACGCTTGTATAATAAGATTTAAAAAAATCGTTACAAATATAATAATTAACAAATAAGTGTTCGAAATAAATTTAAGAAAATAAAGCAATAAAAAATCAAGAAAGAAAGAAAAAAAAACCATCTTTTTGCAAAGCTTTAAAAACTTAAACTTTCCCTTCTAAATCATATTCGTCTTTTTCCCCCCTTCCGTTGATCTATCGAACTAGTGATTTCAGACTCTCCATTCTTCTTACTCGAACCTCGTTCCTTCAAATTCGTAGTCTGACATCGTGATTCATTCGTTTTAAAGCAATTCAGAACGAGATCATATTTTCTATAATGAAACGGAAAGCGAAGATATTATTATTTTGAGACACTTAAATGCGCAATTTTGAACATTGTATCAAGAATAACAAAATATAAATAAAGTACAGACTGAGCAATATTATTTAAGAAAGTTCAAAAGTATTCTTTCAACTTTCTTATACCGAAAAAGAAAGAAAGAAAAAGAAAATGGATAAAATTTCAGTTGAAATGTTTAGACCAGATTTTTTTTTAAAAAAAATTTTTAGAAAGAGTTTCTTTATAAAACTTTCCCGGAATCCTTATAGAGTTGACACGTGAAACGTCTCCCGTTTCCGCACAGTCATTTAGGTTTACTTTAATCCAGGAAATTAGATTTTTCCCTCTTTTTATCCGGTAAATGTTTTAAGAAATGACTCTATTACACGAAACGGTTGCGAGAAACGAATATTAGTTTCGTTTTTTCGACATTTTCAATCTATCATTGATGTTTTGTACGTCAAAAACAGGAAAAAAACATTTTAATGCCCAGAAAATGTTTTTAATAAAATGTTATTGGAGGAATATGATACGAATACTGATCTTTTTACTTTATCCTTTTTTTTTTATCTAGATAACTGTCATTAAATTAAATTTTAACCATTATGTCTATGCTTTTACGTGAAAGATACATATTAAAAACCAATTATATTACAGAAAGAGAGTTTTGAAAACTAAATAATTAATTTATTCACTAATTAGCTTTAAATTTATTATAACGAAGCTTTTATTCTAAAAAAATTCCGGCTGCTCTCAAGACAAACCAACCTGAGTTTTCTTGATATTCAGCTATCGATGATCAAATTCGATACCTTATAATTTTGATTTTTAGGCACATTACAATTGAACAAAGGCGTGTCTTCACATGGAAGTGATATTGTTCAAATGCTTGATTAATACTTTGTCTTCTGGGTTGGAAGAACACTGAACATTTATATAACCGCAGTTCCGATTTTGATCGGGTATTCAATGCCAGCGACTAAAAATAATAATAAAAAGTTCAAGAAAACCAAGAAAAATCGTCTTTCAGTCTAGAGGACGAGTTCAAACAAACTCGTGTTCTGGAAATTTTTGAAATAAAGATTATCCAAGTTATGTTACCATGTTAATAAAGAGCACAAACATTTATTACTTAATTACTAAAAAAAAGAAGTATGTTTTTGTTTTGAAGTAAATTTTCGCAGTGGTCTCTAACCAAAACGCTTACAAGGGTTCTAACATCATGCTTTTTTATTTTATTCAAAAAGTGTTGTATTTTAATTTCGATTTTATTTATTTATTTATTTATTTATTTTTACATAAAATGGCACATATAGACAAAATAAAGTTTGTTCGATATAAATAAGTTCTTAAACTGTTAAGTAATAGAATCTTACTATATATAAAAATCTAATGATGGTGTCGCAATTTCGTGAGTTTTTATTGGCCGCGAAATCACGTGATAGAATCCAGTTTTTCCTCATTCATTTAAATATTGTTTTGGTTGTCATCAGCATAAAATTAATAATAGTCGTAAAGGTATTCGCGATCGCAACACTCGATACGCCATCTAGCGGGAGACTGTAAATATCGTGCATTAGTTCCCACATAACCATTGGCAATGATGGACGCCATTTTCTTAGCATAAAAAAAGAAGCAAAATTTCCCTAAAGAAAAGGTAAAACTTCTTGAAAAAACTAATCAGAACATGCCAAACATTGAAGCAGAACACGCCAAGCATTTGAAGAACAACTTCTCAATATTTTTTACCTTTCTATTACCAACAACATAACATGATTTCATGATCACTTGCTGTTACAGATGTGTGTATTGCGGTAAAATAATTTTTCTGTCTTCAATTCATTACAAGTTAAAATGAAATCAACATTGCTTTCGTCATTCCAATTAATAAATGTGCTCCAATGAATTCCATACAGAACTGTAATAGTTATAGAATATTCTTCTTCTTCATAGAATAGTATATATTTCTGTATCTACATAATTCAGAAAACAACAATAAAGAATAATCCGAATTACTTGAAAAAGTATCTTTTGTGCTGATTATAAATAAATTTTTTATCGTTTTCTTGGTAAGTGTTTTTTAGTTTTGAAAGAATTTCAACTAGAATACAGCTATTCTGTTTTTAAGCTACATATTAAAATTCATATCGAGATCTTACAATTATAAAATTTTGATGTGTGGTATGTTACCTAAAAGTAATGAAGGGATAAACTATGTATATATTATTTGAGAATAAAGTTTTCAAACAAAGAACATATCATTTTGGAATTCTCCGGACTTATAAATCAGGTAAGTGTTATGATTTTTATAATAAAAAATTTGCTTGTAAATAATTTTTTTTCTTACTTGATGATCGTTCTCTACAAAATGGTTTTTTTACGTCTGATTAAATACTATAAGAATTTAAAAAAAGAAACAAAACGAAAGTTTTTATTGAAAAATGAGGAAATTTTAAAATCGTTTTTATCCTAAGAATTCTTTATTTTACGTTTTTTAGTTTATAATTTTTTGATAAAATTGTTGTCAAAATACTTTTTTTGAAAAATTAAATGGTATTAAATTATGTGTTTATGTATACTTCTTGCATATTATAATATTTGAAATAATATGATTCTGAAAAGTATGGAAGAAAAATTCGGTACTTACGTATTAACCACAGCTACAGATTTGGCAGATTTTTAAGTGCCGCCAATCTACACTTAAAATTTTTGGAAAAAATCTTAAAATGAAACACTTTGTTTAAAATCAAAGTAGTCAATCGGATTTAGGTGGAAAATGGGCCGATATAGAGTTTAGCATAGATTCAAAACAAACTTTTCTCTCACCTGATTCTATAGCCATTATGAACTCTAATAAATAAGATTCAAAATGAAATAACATTTCCAAAACGGACTTTTACTAAGATAAAGTTTCATGTTATGGACATTGGTACATTTTCGTTATATTTCACTCTATAAAATATTTCGCTATTAAAAAAATAAAATTGCATCTTGTTTTGTTTTTGGCAAGTCCAAAAGACGCATTTTCGTAACACTAAAAATGGCGACAAAAAAAGAATAGTTCTTTTTTTGTTTTGTTTTTGTTTCGTAAGCATTCTTTATTTTACGTTAAAATTTAAATGGGCCTTTCATGTTATACCATTAAATTTAGTAAAACTATTTCTCAGGCATTAGGTTTGAACTTTTATAAGAATATACCTATTTTTTTCTCTTTATTTACAAATATTTTTCCGATGTGTTCTGGATGTTCCTTCTCTAAAAAAAAAGGAGATACCATTTTGTTTTCGTTTGCATAAGAAATAAAACAAGCATTTTTCTTTTTTAAATTTAATCAGCCACAATAAAGATGGAACGTTACAATGCTACATGCTACATTAAAGACGTCTCCAGTGTAACTGAATGACTGTTCATATGGAAATCGCAGGGATTCGGCACATACAACAACGCCCCCTATAGTTCGTTGCGATCGCGAATTGTTTTTCTTTAAATATTTTTGTATCCCTAATTTAAACTTATTTTCCAGTACTGCTATTAGCGAGAATATTAAATTATGGTTGTGAACTCATCAAATTTGTTTGAACAATATAATGTTATAAGAATATAAATGTTATTTTAAAAAATGATTACTTCGAAAAATCACTTCCGTTCATCAAGAGATCCAAATGTTAATAATACCAATAAATAGTAATATTTGGACTTGGGAAGTAGAGGCACAAGAGTAAGCAAACAGAATTCCTTTTAGTACATATATGTTAAGTGAATAATTTTGACTTATGTAGAAAAACTGTTTTCTGCCAAGAAAAGACAATTATTGCGAAGCAATCATCGGGGTTGGTGAGCGGCAGCGAACAGGGGGTTTAGCCCCCTAGTAATGTGATAAAAAATTGAAGGAAGACATTTTATGTTTTAATTTAATGTTCATCTGTAATAGATTTATAACCAACGTTGAACAGCTGAACCAATTCATTTGGGACTGTCATTGCTCAACTTTGTAGTCTTGTAATTTCAAACAAAATCCAGAAGACAAGGGAACTCCTGGATCCAGCATTGAGACAAACTATTTATCGTAGAGGATTTTTTGATATAACTAACCCGTATTTGGAGACGTTACATACTCAAGAAAAACTCCCATGGTTGGCCAAACGGCGAAGAAACTCTAACCCATGATCCATTTACTACTATGGATATCTTATATTAGCACTACGGTCGAAGCGAGCCGGGAACAAAATTTTATCGACAAACGATCGTATCAACAAACCAACACTGGAATTCGAACCTGGGTTACCTCATTAGGAGGTGAGCTCTCTATCCCATGAGCCACCACTGATCTCAGCGATAGATTTAATGATATGGAGCTTATAAATTGCAAATGAGCATATTCTTTTAAAATTCTTGTCGTGTCGTTGGTAGAAGTTCTCAAACTAACTTATTTTATTAGAACATCTACACCTTAAAAACTGTGTTGTAATAATTATCCGAGTTTAGTGTTGAAAAACACCAAACACTTTGTGAGTCAACAATTCCTTTCAAATTAATGTCGAATAAAGCTTTTAAAGTAGGTACAAACATACACTTGAAAGAGTGTACTTAAATCTAAATATCAATAATTGAAAAAGCTTACACCAAGCTCAGATGAATTTGTTCCATTCATAAATTATTTCTGCCAATTTTAACGTATGTTTGGAAATTGTCAAATGACAACTATAGATAGTTAACACTCGAGCACGAGACGAAGAAAGTTTGTTAATTGCTTTAAAGACATGTATGTATAGATGCCATACTTTCCCCATATGCACATCCCGTATCTATACATTTAATCGTGCATACATGGATTGGTGTAATGCATGTTGGGCGATATTCAGACTTCTTCATAGAAACAATTAAGTTACTTTCTATAAAATGTTTAGTTGACTTATGAATTTTTATTGAATTATAGATACATGCCATTCAATTGAGAGAAAAAAGACAAATAAAAAAAATATTCCATTGTTTTCCGCACACTGACTCAAGCAAATAATTAATGTTTTTATCAACAAAAAAGAAACACTTTGCAAATATGATTTGTATCAAAACTGTTTTCGCACCAAATGTAAATGTATAAACATAATTTTAGCCTTTTTATATTAAAAAAAGGGCATGCTTAAGAAATAGTAACAATTAATTAATACTGACATATAATTGTCTTAGTGCACAGAATTTAGGGGAGAAATACGTTTACTTTGGTTAAGATTATTGGTTATTATTAAATTACTTTGAGATGAAGACGCAAAATAGCTTTATCTGACCTACAAGCTCAAACAATCGGTTCAAAAATCGGTACAAAATCAGTTCCATAATTTGGTGGAAATGTGCGTCAACCAAAATAAGGTAAAATTGGGAATCAAATTTTTGTTCGATTAATAAACCAACTGAAAAGATTTAGATTAGTGGAGGTTCTTTATTATAAAGTAAGCTTAAGTACATATCGCAGCGTTTTATGAAAAACAAATATAAGCCGGTATCTTAAGTATAATCATTTCACAATTAGAAAAGAGTAACTAAATTATATTTACTTTTATAATAAGCTTTGTGTAAAACTGTGCCCAGACAAAAAATGCAGTTAGAGTAATTAATAAAATTAATTTATTTTATTTAATTAATTTAATTTAAATTTTAATAAAACGAATGTTTGTCATTAGCAAATGTCTACAACGTGTGATCTTATTTATCAAACGTACATTTGTTTTGTTTCATTTTTCTTTGCATTTTTTTAAATATTTTTTTTAATCATTAAGGATATTTTATTAAATTTTGCTACTGATTAGCTGAATATCCTTTTTTGGAGGGTGTGGATAAATCGGAATTAACCAAGATCTACGAAATCATGCACAAAACTGAAAGACGTACATCGACGCAATTAATTAAGCTAAAACAATTCTTTGTTATTATCTATTGCCCTTTCCGGTGGCTTTATGTTATATGGTTAATCAAAACACGTTTTTAGAGGACCCAATAAAAAATAAGATAAACCTCATCAAAAGTTAATTACACTTTGTTTCATTTGGCATGAACCCAGATAGCACCGTTACCAGATGGCAACAAAAAATGCGACAGGCACAAATACTCATTTGTGAAGTCACGTGTGACTTCTACGACGTCGATGCGCGTCGGTGTTTGTAGGTTACAATGTCCACCCTTGGGGATCTTTGTCACATATTTGCCCATCATTGTCGCATGGTTATCCAGTTAGGACGTAATTCTGTCACATCTTCGTCCCTCGGTAACTCTGTTGAGACGTAAATATGCCCCAGTGTCACATCGTGACCATGTTGAGACGTGAATAGGTAACATCCTCGTCGCATGGTGAGGTCACTGCGACAGCTAAATGTCTCAATGTGATCTCATGTTGACGTCTTGGTGACGCCAAAAACTGACGTCACCAAAAGGCGGAAATAGTAACCTTCAAAAACCGTCACATCGACGTCATAGAGGTCACATGTGACTTCAAAAATGAGTCTCCATGACAGTAGCAATTTGGTAACGGTGTTGTCTGGGGGACAGTATTTTGCTCATTACCGAATATTCGGCTAACAATAAGTGATGCAATTTAAACCTTGATTTTTTTTTTCAAACAAACTTTAAACTTTATTGGGAACAAAAACAAACACATAAATACAAAGAATATATATTCTTCGCCAAGAGGAAAATCCTGTCCAGGCGACAAAGAAAGGTAATACAATAAATTTAAAATAGAAATTAAGAAAAAATATATATAACAAAGGTAATATAAGAAATTCATTTGGATTGGCACAAGACTGGTATAAAAAATCAAATGCTTTCTTTAGTAATAGAGATCTTAAAATAGAGATCTAAATCGTCACCCTATTGGAAAAAATTCCCGGTATAAAAAAATTTATACCGGCTTATGAAACACCGGTTCCGGTATGATACTGGATCTGGTATTATACCGGACCCAGTATCATACCGGAACCGGTGTTTCATAAGCCGGTATCAAATGGATCCCGGTATGATATCGGAACCAGTATCATACCGGAACCGGTGATTCATAAGCCGGTATAAAATTTATTCCAGTATAATACTGGAACCAGTATCATACCGGAACCGGTGTTTCATAAGCCGGTATAAAATTTATTCCGGTATGATACCGGAACCAGTAACATACCGGGACCGGTGTTTCATAAGCCGGTATGATACAGGAACCCAGTATACTGGGATGGTGTAACGGTTTATTTTTAACACAAGTATAGTGAGGTACTACAATTTGATAAAGGAAGGTTAGTAAACTGCTCTGAATTAGAAAATAGAACATTAATACAATTGTGTAAATAAATAAAGTCACCTGATTTATACAGGGAAATAAAACACTGACCTCAATTCACACTTTGTCAAAAGCTATAGCTTGCATTATGTTTATAAAAATCAAATAAACTGTTTTATTTTTTAAACTTCTTCACAGTTAATGAAATTTTTTAACAATTAATTAATATATTAGAAATAATTGTCAATAATATTTGAATCTAAAATACTACACGAAAAATGTTTTGCAGCAACATTAGAAAAGTGTAAATGCATTCTTCATATTTTATGAAAATTGATTGAGGATTAGAAATATTATGTAATGAATAGCCAAAAACCAGACTAAAATAAGTCAAAATCTTAATTTGTAACTTTTTTTAAATATCTTTTGAACTGACAAAATAAATTTTAATAATTAAGCCACGGAAATGTTTGACAAATGCAAATACCCATGCACAAAAAGGAGACCATGTTAAGTGTATATATCTATAGATATTAATTTAAACAATCTAATTATAAAATTATGATTTCATTTAAATCAATTAACTTTGGTTTATATTTAAGTAATTGATAAATAAAATGGAATACAAATAACACATATACCAAATAATGTTTGAAATGCCGCCAAAAACATTTGAAATCAATCTAATTTGACATTGTTCATTTACTTTGAAATCGGACATTGTAAAATATAATTATATAGTTATGTTACATCTTGACCAATGTACTTGCTTGCTACTATAGATTTAAATACAAACCATTTTAATTTTAGATATATTTGATATTTAAATTATAGTTAACTTTAATCATTAAAACATAATAGTGGTTAGAGTAGTAATAATAGCTACAAATAAAAGCTCAAATGTCACAAGTTATTAACTAATATAAATAAAAAATTTGAATTATTTTACTCTGTCATTCTATTGACATTTTTCTTAAGATTCCTTGACTTAAAACACAATTTGTTATACCCATTTTCTATTTGAAGTATTTAAGTTTTATGATAATTTACTTATCACGTAATATCTGAAAATTAAATTAGGAAAAAAAGTTATCGCCTACAAAAATTAAATCTCAAGATCGAATTATTTATATAGCGACACAAGTTCATAAAGCATAAATTTTCAAAGGCTTTTCTTATTTCACAATTGGTGTGAACTCAACAAGATATAATTAATATAATAATAAATATATATACTGAATAAAAACACACAACACAATATTAAAACTTTTAAACATTGAATATGACATAATTTAAACTCTGTCTTCAATAAGATATAAGAATTACACAATTACCCCTGTGGCAGAATTTCTTCTGGCTTTCTGCGACAAACCTAACTAGAACCAATGTCTTTCTGCAAGATATTTTTATCGTTACAAATATATGTGTAATGAATTTATAATAATAGATGCACTTCGTGTTTATAAAAAAAAGCCTACATGCATATAATAAAACTGTGAAGATTTTTTTTTCTTAATTTCATAATATAAGTTTAAATTTCTTAATAAGTTTAAATTATTTAAGTTCAAATTTGCATAATCTTTGATAATAAAGAAAAATTATAAATGTATAGATCTGCAGACAAAAATGCTTACTAGAGCATAACTAAAGATATCCCAGAACCTGTAATAAGATGGAACTTATAAAAATAGCTAAGAATGGACAAAAAGATTAAATTTATAAAACAAGATAAGTGAATTTGAGATATCAGTTTAAAACAGTATGATTTAATGTTTCATTATAGTAGTTATATCAGGTACAGAAATAAATCAGGTGAAAAAATCAATATTGAAGTTGAGTAATCAAAATAATAAAATAGGATTGTCTATATCCGAATTTTAAAAGCAAAAAAATTAACGCAATCTTTGTTTCACTTTTTTCTTTATGAAAACAATTAGATTCGATTAATATTGTACTGACTTATTGAAAGATTTTTTTTAAAAAAAAAGAAAGTAAATAAAACTTTTTTCTTGATCAGATTAAGTTCAGAGCGAAAAAAATACACAGCCCTTGTGATTTGTAACAGAAGTCGCACTGTATTGTGTACATATATAGCATCGATTCCCCACGAAGTACGCAGACTCGGTTTCCGACTCAATACGCTCATGTCTATTCAACATCTCGAAACGAAATAGTCTTCATCAGTACTGAAACATCGGTATTAGAGCCATACTCATTGGATGCGATTTGTTTCGCATGCGTATGGAAACCTGTTTAAAAGTGTTTCGCCAGTAAATATTTTTCACCAATCTGGTTTTCATTCGCATGCCAAAAAATCGTAGATAGTGAGATATCTTCCAGGCTTTATTTCATTTATCGTTAGATTGCGAGTGTTTTTTTTATATCGACGACTTAATTCAAAGGATATAGGCATTTTATCTTTAAAAAACATATATTATTTCCTCTTTTCCGCTCGCTTTCCAGAAGAAAAAAAAATTCTCTGACATTGCTAGATGTTGTCGACTTCCATCTTATTTCTTCTTCGGAATGCCTCCCTGAAAAATGAGTTTTCAATTTTTTTTAAAATTATTGTTGCTTTACAAGAGCAACAAATAACATTTTCGCTAGACATGATTTTTTTTTAAAAAAGAATCTTTTTACGCCTGAAATTTTCCACATAAGTGCAAAAAATATAAAACGCTTTGTTCTTATAAGAAAACACAAAGCAAATTACTGCGCCATCGATAGAGGCCGAAGTTGGCAAATTTCCAAAAAGAGCTTAATAAAGGGGAAAAAATTTCTCCCCTTTTTATCCAGTAACTGTTTGTGTTGGAGATTAACGGAAGATTACGAGCGCTTTCCCCTTCCGCGGTACGCTAGAAAAACAATTATTTAAAAACTATTCTGTAAGAAAAAAATTTTGCAGAACCATTAATGCTTCTGCAGAAATTATTTTTTTTGTAAAACAGCTTCTGTTTCTGTAGAATCTTTTTTGAGAACTTACTATGTTTCTGCCAAACCAAAAATTTTTATTTCCCAAATAAAAAAATCTTTCTGCAAAACTCAATCGCTTTCTGCGACAATGTCGCTGTGTCGCCGTGTTTCTGCCACGGGGACAATTACTAAATTGATATAAACATTACCATAACAGCCTAAAAAATATTAATCTTTTTATAATCAAATGAAATCAAATTTGTCATATTACAGTAGTTCCTATGACGTGAAGCGACTGAAAAGCACTTTTAGTACACTTGTGTGCAAATTCAAAAATATAGCTTTCAAAAAGCTGATTGATTCGCATAGTTTAAATATGATATCTCTCCCTTGTTGTGATTCACTTTTATTTTCCACAAACAGATCCGTCGCTTGCAGGCCTTAGCTGTGTCAAACATGCACTTTCTAACAGTCAATTTTCAAGTCTCTTCGACGTCACCTAACCATCTATTTGGAGGTTGTTTGGTTGTGCAGGATCCCTCAGACTTTTCTTTAATGTCTATCTCTTAGAATTATCTTTCTAACTTCTCCAAATAAGAGCCAGCAACAATGTTTCCATTTAGAGCTCCTAATATAAGCAAAATTTGAATTAACAGAATGTGTAGACTAAACAACAATTTCAAAAAATCTCACTTTTAACATTGTATGCCTTATCTTTTAATATTATGCTTTATCTGTTTATGCTAAATTTTAGATAACAATGTTGATTAAGTCAATATTTCAGATTGCAGTGTTAATTCCATTAGACATTTGTATACTCTCCTAACTATTAAATTGACAAAAAATTATTAAATGAATAAAAATAGTAAAGAATTTTTAAAAGCTTTCAACTGTTTTCACATCATATTAATAAATAAATAGACAATGAAAAATGCTATAAATGACAGTTAATTAAGGTTATATTAACTAAAAGCTTAATTATGTTAATTTTTTCATATGATTATGATAAATTTTACCATGACACAAATAGGATGCATAGATTTTTCAGCTCATATGACTTGATTAAAATTGGTAAAGCATTATGCTTATTATTTCTTTTTAATAATAATATTTATATCAATAGGGTACTACATTTACTCCAATTTTTAATTAACTTTTATGCATTTTAAAAACTCAGAAACTAGCTGTTAGAGAAGTAAATAACTTAGACAAAGACCCAGAATGCCAAAAAAACAGATTTCATATATTCAATTCTTACAAAATTAAAATGAAATATGTATGCATATTAATAAGATTACGAATATTCAGGGAACTGTTCAATCATACATTTTTTTAAAAAATCCATTGTCTACAGTAACATATGCAACACATACAAAAAGTTAGACTCAATATTTAATCTCATTATTAAGATCTTGAAACATAATACCATAGAAATTTGATACTATTTTAATAAGATTAAATTAAACCTTACTTTGGTTCAAAATAAGTATATACAGTTACAGTTAAATATGATCTAAAATTTCAAACAATGTATGATGTTAATTTACAGATCAGCTATTGTAATACACAGACTGTAAATAAATAAAAGATTAAAATAAATTATTTATAATTAAGAATAAACAATTATCCAAATTATATAGTCTAATTTATGCAGTAAAAAAATTTTTCAGAATAACTATTAAGTATGAGAAATACAATTGCAATTACTACTTATTTTTCAACTAGTATACCAATCAATTATAAATATACTCAATATTTCAACTGGCTAATTGAAACTTAGATCAACACAACAATAGTAAGAAAAAATGATGGTCCACCAAAATTTTATTATTTTTGTAATTTGAAAGAGATTTCTAATAAAGGGAAGTTAATGTCTAACATAGGTATCATAGGCTCATACTAACCCACTTCTTGTTGACAACACAAAGGAATTCACAAACGCCCACATCATGAAAGCACATTACCAACCAACTTTTTAGAGTGATTCAATGCAAAAATTTAAGTATGGATGATCTGAAGTAACTTTTGACCATTTTAGCTTCAGTAAAATAATTTTTAAACAGTTCAGCTTATAACCTCGTCAAAAGGTTAACACTTAAATTCATAATCATGCAAAGCATATTTAAGTCTTTAAACAAATAAAATTTGAACGTAAAGCTAAAAATTGAACTATTCAGTGGCTGAACTCAGAAGTAAAAATATTGAAACATTTAAATTTGCATATACTTTTTATATTCATTGAAATCTAAGAAGCATTCAGTTCTACTTTATAATTAATTTGTAACTACAATATGAAAACTTACAAAAAGGTTTCACTAATTCAATTTATTAACAAACTGAATATCTTTATATACACCATATCACTTTTAAGATAAGAATATAATGAATTCGGGACTGCAAACTACTATGTTTTTTGCAAAATGTTTTATTGATATAGATAACTAAAACTTTCAGAATTCTGGGAGTTTTGCAAACATCTTAAAAACATCACCGCCACTTTCGGGTCGGCCCACCTCCTGGAGAAATTAAAACAAAAACATGAAAGAACAGGACCAATTTAAAGAGTATAACTTGTAGCCATCCCAGGCAAATCTCTACTAGCTTTTCTTTTTAAAATAATAAATAAATTTTGTAAGCTTAAAATCTTTTAGGCATCTTGACAGTTGTAGCTGGTGCAATGGATCCTGACACTGAAATATCCCTAAATGTAGATTTATAAAAGATAAAATAACTATCGAATTTTTTTAAAAAAATTCTATAATAGTTTGCATGTTGAATGTGTCAAGAACTAGAAAAACATACCTCTATTGAAATAAAAATGAATTATGCTGTTTTCCAAATCATTTCTGAAAAAAAAAATTGATTTAGAAATTATACAACTACAAAATATATGTACGCTATTAACTAGGTAGATATCAAACTTTTAAGTATCAACTGCTTTGTTTTTAAAATGATATTTTAGTTTTACTGAAACTTCAGGGTACCAACAGTTAATAAAATATCATTAAAACTAAATGCTTTAAAATTTTTAAAATAAAATTAAACATTAAAAATAACAAAAGAATTTGAGATTAACACTTTAATATATAACGCGAAGTTTACAAATATTATATACAACTAAATAAATAATTAATTTGTTAATAACGGTGATATTAGTGAGAATTTATGTAAAAAACATGTGGACAAAGCGATTCAATCAAAGTTTCATTAAGAAACCCAGGAAAAAAACATTAAAAATACTTTCTTCTCATGCAATGAAGTCTATATATCGTTACCCTAACCTGTGCATGCACAAGCAAAGCAGTAATAATTCAAGAACGTAATATATGTCTTGATAACTTAAAATATAAACACTATTCATACTCAAGCGTACGTTTTAACATTTCTGTAACTAACAAAGATGCAAATAAAAGCAGGAAATAAAGAGAAAAATGCACTTACTAAAATATACCGCCATTCTTTCCACGATGCTCGATGTCCGGACCGGATGTAAACAAGTGTGATTGGCTGTGAAGTTCAGACAGAGAAACGGAAAGAACTAGAAAAACTCTGCTATATAGCTCAGGTAGCGTGATATGGATTTAACGAACTAATTCATCGATTCACGGTAGCTTGATATAGAATTTACGAACTACTAAAAGTCGATTCTCGTCTTTTGCGTGGTTCCCATTCGTTTCTGAATTAATCACTCTTTTTCGCTTTTATAGATTCAATTGAATTGAATTAACTATATAGTTATAAAACAAATTTATTTATTTCATTCAAAAATAGTTTATTTTGTTTTATGATTTAAATTTATTAATTTCAAATTTCTAAAACGGACTGAAATTTATAAATTTATGAAGGAGAGGTTTATGTTTGAAGGAAAAAATTTGAGATTTTATATCAATTTTTCATTTATGTAAACATATTTCTTTTGCTACGAAGTTGTTTGAAACCTAAACTAATTAATTTATTTCGCAAATTGATAAATTAGTTTCGGTTGGGAGTAACATTGTTCTAGAATAAATTCAAATATAATAAATAAATAAAAACAATTTATAATAAAATTTAAAGTGATACAATTAAATAATATGTCATCATGACTTTGAATAAAATAAATTTTGTAAATCAAAAAATAAATAAGTAAATAAATAATAAACGTATAAAAACACAATCTATTAGTATTAAATTACTTTTATTTGAAAATTACTTACATTTAAATGATTTTAAGCAGAATTTAAAATAATTAAAATGTGTAAAAATCTTACTCAAAAACTTCCTTTTCTTCAAAATTATAAAATGATTTTAATATTTTTAAATATGTATTTTTTTAATTAATGTACATAGAAAATGTACGCTATAACCGCCTTTGATATATACGTTAAGAATTCTTATACAAATCTAAGAAATTAATTATTTGAAAGAAGTATATAATTTAAATAAATAAATAAAATAAACGAAGTTTGAAAATGTCAAAACCGTTAGATTTTCAGAACAATATGTACTTACTAAAAATGAAGCTATATTTTAAAACTACTTTAAAACTCCCAGTATGTTTGAAAACTGGTATCAAAATTTCCAGTGCGATTTTATATCTAGTAACAAAATTTCCAGTATGATCCATACTGGTTAAATTTCTGATATAGTGCCATACTGGTTTTACACTTTCCAGTATGGCACTATACTGGTTTTAAAATTTTCCGTATGGTGTTATACTGGTTTTAAAATTTCCAGTATGGTGCTATACTGGTTCTGAAATTTCCAGTATGGTGCCATACTGGTTTTAAAATTTCCAGTATGGTATTATACCAGGTTTTAAATTTCCAGTATGGTCATACTGGTTCTGGTATCATTTTTACTGGTTTTTGATACTGGTTTTACGATTTTTTTCCAATAGGGCAATGTTCATCGCAAATTGAAATAAAGCACGCTTAAAAGAAGAATATATTTGGTTATTTTGCAACTGAGATGGTAATTTATTATATAATTTAGGTGCTAAGAAAAAAAACTGTTTTC
Organism: Parasteatoda lunata; assembly: GCA_949128135.1. Lineage (NCBI taxonomy): Eukaryota > Metazoa > Arthropoda > Arachnida > Araneae > Theridiidae > Parasteatoda > Parasteatoda lunata. The sequence continues at coordinate 103,630,224 of OX421974.1, read as the reverse complement.
GTGAAATTTCTTTTGTAGAGTGGGGAACCTCATATATTTCAGTTGGTCTCCTTTCAGACGCATTAGTTTTTAATTTGAATATTAATTTATTGTTGTGTAAATAAAGTAAATACGAAAAAATACATTATGGCAAAATGGTAATAGACTAATCCTTGTATATATATTGGTAGTAGTTATACTTGAATTATTTATTTTTGTTGATGTATTCAAACAGTCTTTATTAAAAAAAACTCAGCTAATAATACATAATAGTAACAAATTTTCTTTTTCAATTTTTTTTTTAAACTTAACAAATATATCCAGGTTTTAAGTGTTAGAATATTTGATCAAAGAAAGCTTTGAATGATTTTATGTAATCCGTTAGTGATATTCACTAACATATGAGTTTTAGTTGGTGGGTGGTTATCTGCAATTTGTTTTTAAAGATGCTTTTAGAAATAAAAATTTGACCAGCTTTATTAATCTATTTGTAAATAAAAACATTTTGTACGTAGTTTTTATAGAATAGTATAATTGGTTTTTAATAAAATGAAAACTTATTAATAAAATGAAAACTTATTAATAAAATGAAAACTTATTAATAAAAGAAAAGAACACATACAACATTACATCTTAATTATCTTTGGCTAATTAAGCAATGTTTTTTTCACTATTTTCAAATTCTAGTAAGAAAAAATACAATTTTTTAAACATATCCCTATTTCTTCTTGCGTCAAAGAGTTTCCCTATTTCTTCTTGCGTCAAAGAGTTTCCCTATTTCTTCTTGCGTCAAAGAATTTCATTTTTAATTGAATCAACTTAATTTAGTTTAATTCAAACCTTAAATAGCACTCAGTTCTTATATTTCTCTTGTATATCGCCACTCTTTAATTAAAATCCGACTTATTAAATTTATATTCATTTATAAAATTAGTAAAATTTAATTAAATCAAAAAATAATTTGTATTTAATATTAAAAACAAAATTATATAATATAGTTAGAAAGATTTAAAACTTCTGATTAGTTAATACACATATCATTTAATTGCTCTGTTATTTAAAATATATTAATTGAATTTATTATATATGTGAATGTTAGTAATCATCGAACTATTCAGTTTTATTTTATTATTTGGCCAAACCAAATGTCCGACTTTTGAGCCGAATACCGAAAATTCGTTGCAAATAAATTAAATTTTAATTTTATATTTTGTGCCTACTTGAACACATTTTAAGAATTATTGTATAGAATTCAATCTCTAAAATTAAGTTTTTAATTTTTAATTATATTAAATGATGTTACATATTTTTATTGCTGAAGCATACAGTTAGCCTATACAACAGCATCAATAATTATTATGATTCAGAATAGAAATTAAAATAAGTAAATAAATAAATTTTAACAGGAAATTAGTAATTATTAAACACTTTCATATTTTACTTTCTCAAAAACATCTTGCAAAAAGATACAAATATTAAATAATAATTTGTGTTTCAAGGGACTGATAGGCTTAATATATTTAAAAATTATGCCTATAAGGTAATAATGCATACTGAGGATAGTTCATTTCTGAAAATCAGTAATGATAAATACTAAAAATGCATTTATTTATAACAATACTCGATATATAATTGTATGTAGTGAGAGTGATTATTTTTCATTTTTTAAACACATGATTTTAGTTTATCTATTAGATTTTAAAAATGCATTTTTCCTACGAAATATTAAAAACAGTTTTCATTTACGTGCATAACATCTTCATCGTTCAGTAATGCTTTTCTAAAAAATGATTGCTAAAAATGCTAAGAAATGAATTAAAAAATAACAACAAAAAGTTCATTATCTCGTCATCAGCTCACAATGATTATATCCGCAAATCTTTTTGTTGCTATTGTTCTAATTTATTAATTTTAAATATTTTTTGATTTCAATTTTTATAATTTTTCTTTTTTTCTTCTTTTTTTAAATTTTTATCTTTATTTTCTTTGTATTCCTATATATTATGGGTTTTATGTACCTGCAGTAAATATAACTTAATAAATCTCAAAATTTTAAATTTTCTTTGAAATTTTCTCCTTTTTTTCATTCTTAATAGCCTATCTCTCCCCCCTCTCTCTAAGTATATATATATATATATTTAAACTTTCTTTAAAAGCGTAAGTATCAATATAAGAATCACGTTTTTCCATATACCTTTTAAAATACAATATTAATTCGGTGGATTCATTACTATATGTCGCAAAATTAACAATGTTGATTTAATTGGTGATAACCTAACATAGAAAATCAAAGATAAATGATTAATGTAAGCACGCGATGAGATTAATTTTTGATTGATTAGTACAACATTGCAAATAACTCAAAACACACTACAATAATGGACGAGACACTTTAAATTTTTGACACTTTTGTTAAATTTCTCAAGAAATACCTAGACGATTATTTTGTAACTTTAGAGGAGTTTAGATCATTCAATTTTTCGTTCTTAGTAATAAGGTTTAAAGCTATCAGATGTTTGAAAGACCGACACTAAATTACGAAAGAAAATAAGTATATTTGAACATCCTATGTTAAAAAATCAAGCAATACGCTTGTCGCTTGTATCTGTTACTTCGGTTGTTATTTGCAATTACTGCATGAAATTTCGTAAGCCTAGCCTAGCTACTTTTCGTAATTGCTCATAGTTCCACGTATTTATGAAAATATGGACAATTTTATAAAAAAAAAAATTGCGCTTTACGTTTTTTTACATCATTTTAAAAATATTCAATAAAACTAATCAAAATGTTTGGAGCAAATTAAAATTAATATTAAAAAAGTTTGAAAGAAAAAAATAGTTTGAAAGAAAAAAAATCGTTCAAAACTGCGCAAGATATGAGTTTCTCAGGTGAATCTAAATTACTGCGTATCTGCGGGAAAAAATTTAAAACTTTTTTTTATAATTTTGTCGTAATTCATATTGGCAACAAATATAGATATCTGATTTAAATACTTTAAAAGTTTAGAAAGTTACAAGCAATTTTCTTGGTAGTTTGTGTAATTTTTAAATGCCAACTCAAAATGATATGGAGTTTTTCACCAATTTCTTTTTGTATCACATGATAAAATTTAATAACAAATAAAAATACCTTACAGTAATTGTCCAGACACCAAAATGTGTTGGTATAAAGAAAGAAAATATGTTTGTTAAAACATACTTTTATGAAAGATATTCCGCCATAATGCCGATGTCATTTTTATTGTCTTGTTTAATAATACAAAAAGAAATTTGTGGGAAACCCCTAATCTGTTTTAAACTTTCATTTTAAAAATTACAAGTAATAGTTAAAAATTGCTTGAACTCTTTTAATTTTTAAGATATTCCAGTCAAACTTTTTCATTAGTTCCCAAATACGATTCACTACAAAATTATGAAAATAAGAATTTAATAGAATTTTTTTCTCTTGTGCGCACTACAAAAGAACTACTTTAAAATTTTACATCTCACACAGCTTTTAACAAATTTCTTCCAATTTTAAAACAATAATTTTGAAAACTTTTGCTTAATTTTATTCAATATTCTTATAGTTAAAACAAAAAAACATAAGCCAAGAAAATTAGTTTTTTTTTTTAAGAAAATGTCCATATCTCTATATATATTTAAGCTAGGTTTCAGAAAACTTACGCAGTTATTTCAAATAATAACTAAAGTTATCTATATAAGTTACATGTTTATTGCTTGATTTTAAGATATAGGATGTTCGAAAATACTTGTTTTCTTTCTTAATTTATTTTCGGTCCCTCAAAATTCTAAAAGCTTAAAACCTCATGGCTAAGTATGAAAACCGCACTTCTAGAGTTACAAACTAATCCTTAAAGTATTTCTTGAGAAATCTAAAAAAATGCCAAAAACTGAAAGTGTCTGCTCCGTTACTGTAGGGTAGTGTATATCTATTTTATTTTTTATTTATTATTTTTTTAATCGCAGTAATATTTGCTTTACTTTTTACTATTTATATTTTTAATCTCTGAGGTATTTGCTTTACTTTTTACTATTTTTTTTAATCTCTGAGGTATTTGCTTTACTTTTTACTATTTTTTTCTAATCATAGTGGTATTTGCTTAACTTTTTACTATTTTTTTTTTTAAATGGTAGTGGTATTTACTTCCCTTTTTACGTTCCTTTTCAATCTCTGTGGTATTTGCTTTACTTTTTACTAATTTTTTTATCGTAGTGGTATTCGCTTTACTTTTTATTATTCATTTTTTTTCAATCGTAGTGGTATTTGTTTCACATTTTACTATTAATTTTTTTAATTGTAGCGGTATTTGCTTTACTTTTTACTGTTTATTTTTTTCTAATCGTAGTGATATTTGCTTTACTTTTTACTATTTATTATTTTTTTTAATCGTAGCGGTTTTTTCCTTTAAAAAAAGACCAAATATACTGTGTTTCTACGGAATCGACTACTTTGATGTCACTTACTCGTGCTCTCTCAATTACAGTAAAAGGGTCATTTCGTGAGGCATGCAATAAATATCTCCACTAAACACAATGACGCTAATTTATCTTAATTTACGGTGCTCTAATCATCTATTATTAACTAAAGAACACATTTTTACTCTTGAATTGTTATTCTAACGAAAATCAATTTGTGCATCCCATTATCATTTAAAGCAGATTTGGAATCTGTTCAATGAAAATGAATGACCTCAATTGGTTTTTAAATATATCATTTAGCAAAGTAAGGACTAGTCACATAAATAAAAGTTAATTTGAAATTCCATTACAGAGTGCTGAAAAAAAACTCGGACAAAGTTGTTGTATCATAGATATAATAAATAATGAAATATACTACGATAAATCTCTTAATTTACATATTTGTTTAGCATTTGTAGAATGTCCAGTAAGAGATCTGCTATTTTAGAGTTGTTTAAGTAAAACGACAGTTTGAAATCGTTCGTTTGCTCTGTACGCAAGTTGGGCAGAAATGGAAAAGAGGTGACTTTGAAACCAATTAAATTTATTTATGAGTAAAAATCAACTATTTTTCAATTTTGTAAAAATTTACACCGTGTACAAATTTGCAAATTTTTTGCGTACATACAAATTTGTTGCATTTATGCAAATACTTGAGCTTGCTTAATTCAGGTGTAGGGTTTAGGTGTTCATTTCAAATGTGAAATTATTTCTTGCACCTAGAATAATTGATTTTTTTAATGCATTCTTTTGTCAAAATGTGCTAGTTTAAAAATGTCATATATATATATATATATATATATAGCAAGAAGTCACGTAAATGTTTCAACAAACTTCTAGGGTAGTTAGGGCACATCGTCAGGATTAAAATTGCATAGAAACCTATGACCAGAAATGTGGTTGTAGGCGGCTGAGGACGTTTTCATATTATGACTTGTTCAGAAGCACACGAAAAAACACATCAGAATTGGGAAGTGCCCCTAGAGACGTATGATGGTATTTCTGGGCATAGGTTTTTATACAGTGTTAATCCTGACGATCTGTCTTAATTCTCCTAAAAGTTTGTCGCGACATTTATGTGAATTTATTGTTGATTCAAAAAAAGAAATTAATCTACGTGTATAAGAAGCAAAGATAAATAATGACTGGGCTGCGCATTCCCGTTGAACAACTAGACCATATAATCCAGTTTCATTACATGAAGGTCCGAATTTCTTTTGTTGTCATGAGCATAAAAATTAATTAAAGTTTTTTAAAGGTATTGTTTATTTACGAGATTTTTGTATAATCCATACACGGAGGGAAAAAATGTAGTAAAATTATCATATTGCATTGTAATGACATTTCTGGTGAAAAGAAGAAAAAAAAACCTTGATTCTGGAAGTAAAAACCATAACATACAGTATTAAAACCATTCATTTAGTAATTTATCGGTTCATATTGCAATGGTTTTCCGGAAATTCTGGTTTTCAAATTTATAGTTCTCAATACTACACATTCAGTAAGAAATGCAAAGCTGAAAAGTAAATTTAACCAATGAAATGGTTTTCGTGCCATTCTCTAATATCATGACCAAATTTAACCACATTTGCCAAATTATCACATATTATATAACCTTATTATTAATTTTAACAAAACTATTACCAAAGCATTTCGGTAAAAATTATGAAATTATAAAAATTATTAAATTAATTTTAGCATAATCTGGTAGTTTTTACCAAACTTTTATTTCTCAATGTAGATATTTGTCTGTAATATTTATTCATAATCCCTTCTTAATATCCTCTGCAATTATTGCTTTTTTTGTTCGATTATTATCCCAAACTAAAAGCTTAAAATTAAAAGTGATTTTTATACAGCAACACTATTACCTTATTACCCTTATAACTTATTACGCAACATTTTATTATTAACATATAATTCACGATAAATTATATTTTGCAATAGAATAACGATAATCTGTAGATTTTATAAAACTATTGGTGAACTAGTATATATTGTTTGGAAGCCCAGTATAAAATACTATTTACAAAATTAAATATTTTCTTTGAGTTTAAAACTCACAAACCAGTTTTTTTTCAGGATCATGAAATTTTTTAGAAAATAAAAGGACAAAATGGGTTGATAGCTTATAAATATAATGAGGATCTATTCCATTCATCAAAGTATGCACCCATCCACACTTTTGACAGTTGGCACTTACTTTTTGAACATTGTTCAGGCGAGTGAAGGCCTGCAGAGGAAGATCTATGAATTCCTGGGAAGCCAGTTTTACAGCATTTTTAGACTTAAATTTGTTTTCATTTAAAAAGTTGTCTAAGTTTAGGAAGCGCGGGATATATCAAATGAATAATGAGGAAGATGTTTAAGTACCATTCCAATTCCTGCAATTTTGCCATATTCATTTATGAAGTATGCGGTTTGGCAATGCGATGCAAATATGATACTAGCTTCCCAAAGACTCACTATCAGCTTTTTTTTCGGTCAGTGATGTTTTGTTGATTCCTTCTTGTTAAACCAATACTAAAACCAACTAACACTACAGCCAAAACACTATTAATAACCCGTGTGGTCTGTAATGTCATTGTTCTAGGCGACATGCAATGTATATTACATAATAGTGTAAATTTCTAACTTCTCCGTTTTCTAAAATAAAATATAAAAAATAATATTTTTAATAGTTTTTGAGCTTGCAAGTATTTCATTAAGGAGATGTAAGACATGTAACTCTTAAAAAAATGGAAAAAAATTGTTAACATGATAAACCTATGTCAAACAATAAGCTATTTCAGTATAGACATATCAAACCTACCAATTTTCTCCTTGACAAATTGATATTTTACCAATCAAAAATGCCTGGAAGAACCTTCCTAAATACAAATTTCCGGTTTGTGAATAAATAAAAAATTAAAGGAAATTTAATCAGATATTTTTGTTTTGTTGCTCTATCCTTCTTTTAAATTCGAATGAGTTGGGGGAAATATACGAGATTTAGTTGAGGCAGCACTTGGGATAAGACGAGAGCACTTTTGCATCAAATACTAGTGACAGCTTTACCGCTTTCGATCAAATAAAAAAAATAATAAAAAATGCAAATACAGCGTTTTTGAAATTTTTTTCTCTGCATACATATAGATGAGTGAGGGATTTAAAATCCATTTCGCACAAACAGTTTCTGCCTAGAAATATATGTGCAACGCTATCGATCAACTCTTTTCTTTTCGGTCAATCTCTACTATATTGGGTCGAACTAAAAAAAGAAAAATAATAGAGATCTATAGTTAAGAAAGACAGATTGAAAAAGAAAACAAAGTTTTTTTAATTTTATTTTATAAATGTAGGGAGTTGTTGACAGGTGTAATTTATCTATACACATAATAAAATAAATAATTTATGTGCGAGTATGATTACGGATTACCGGATTACGGGTAAACAGTAGGCTCAAAAATTATCATTCATTCAACATGAAGCTATTCGACATTCAATATGAAGTTTCTAATTTTTACCTAATATTTAATTGTTGCTAGAACTTTTCACATACTTTTTACCAAAGAGATTGTTTAGCGATAGTACAAAAGGTTAATTCTTAGAAATTATTTGGAATTTTAAATACTTATTTTGTAATAAATATTTTAGTTGCAGATGCTTCTCAATTATACATGACTTACATAAAAGTTAACAGTTGTGAAAATAATTATAACTTATTTCTCTCTATTTTTAAAACTCGTAAGCACCGATTACACCGCTTTCTTGGGTATTTAACTTAACTTATATATTGTTTAACTTAATGTTACATTTAGAATTGGTGTGTAGAAATGAGTACAGAGAATACGATGAAATAAAAAAAAATAGTTCGATAATTATTAAATGTTGAATTGGATCCAATTGTGTCCAATTCCAGCTGGGTCTTAAATTATATTGCATTTTTTAATGCTTTTTCTTGTGAATTTTGTCTCACTTTTCTCATAAGGAAAAGAGGTATTGAAAAAGCAGTTTTTTTTCAACTTCACAGTTTATTTTAATGATGTTCCAAAAAAATGTTCTTATATGTCACCAGTTTATCGACAAAAATAAGTAAAGTTACATCACCATTGATGTTTTAAGTTTCAGTAACAATAAATAAACAAAAAATACCTTAATTAAGTTGTACACGTGAGACAATAGGATCACCAAACATAAAGCTAACTTTTGTGGCTTTAGCCTTGTTATGAGATTTATCACACTGCTTAATTAATACTCTAGACCGACTAAGCAATGTTTTTATAATGTACAAGCAATGTCTTACAATGGGCAAGAGATACTATAGACTTCTTAAGCGATACTTTAGACTAGAAAAGAGAAACTCTAGACCAAGTCATGCTCTAGACCAGGGCTGTCCAACTGCAAAGAGCCCACGGGCCAGAATTCTGGTCACTGATCACTTGGGCAGTTTGAAAAAGTTGAACAATAACCTCTTATAATAATAGTTGAATTATTATTAATAGTTGAATTATTATTTATAAGACAATGGAACAGAAGGATTATAAAACAATTTGTTTACATTTTAATGGGAGAACTGAATCAAAATGCTTAGCCATTCTGCTATCACCAAATGCTTTTGCCATTCCTACAGCCCACTTTTTAACAACGACACCATCAGTGTAAGGTTTTTTCGCTTTGGCAAGCTCAAGTGAAATTGCATACGAAGCATCCAAAGCATTGTACTGATAAGATTTTACTTGAGTAAACATCCCAGTTTGTTTTTACAGTTTTGACTTCAGTTCTGAAACTATCAGAGATCTTGCTTCTCCTTCATATTTACTGTGGCTCCCTTCGTGAAGACTCGCGTAATGCCTTTTGACTTTGCACACAGCCACAACTTGCATACAAATCAAGCACTGGAGTTTGTCCTTTCTATTCGTGATGAAATACTGGGTTTCCCAGTGGTCCTGGAACACTCGATTCTCACTGTCTATCTAACGCGAGGCAATACTATTGTCTAACACCAGCGTGCAGGATAGGACTTGCTCTTGACTTGCAGATGACATGTACCTTTTTCTCCCAATACATACAATGAAAGGAGTGAAAGAGCGATCAAGAGGAAACTTCGGGGATCTCGGCTTGACCAAGAATGGTTGTCTCGGATGCTTCTTGATACCATAAAATTTCGAAAAAAGAAATATGCTGAATAAGAAGTTGGCGGGCCGCACAAAATGTGTTAGCGGGCCGCCAGTTGGACAGCCCTGCTCTAGACTATAGAAGAAATACTATAGACTCGTCAAGAAATGCTCTAGACTGGTCTAGCTTCGCATAATATTGTTGTTCATACTTAGTCATTAGTCTATTACCACAATTTCGTTCATTGAAGTCGGTTCTAGAATACATATTTTTATTAACTAATAGATTTTTTCAAATGAAAAAATTAACTCATAAATGCGATTTCACTAAAATGAAACCAAAAAGACCAATGAAAATTTGTAGAAAAAATATCAATAAAAATAACTTTAATAAAATGATTGTAATCAAAATGTTTAACTTTACTGAAATTACTTTTTTCTCCTCAATTCTTTCCATGAGATATTGAAAAAAAGACATTTTAAAGTAACAGTAAAAGCTTTTAAATAATTTTATAACAAAAAACAATACCAAAAAAATATAGGTGCGATAAGTTATCCATGATTTCGATTGACATGAAGCTCTAAATTGTAAAATAACCTAAACTAAATCGAATCGAATCCCACTTATTTCTTATACCTAAGCCATCTCGTATTCCATAAAACTTTAACCTTTCCCTATTTGATAGAAATCGATTCATTTTAATAGGCTTCAATATTAATAAAAATGTTTCTCCAAAGAAACTCAAAGAAAACCTCTTTTAACTTTTATATCTTTTTTCTCCCTCAAACTCTAGAGAATGATAAAACTTCCTATTCACAGGAAAAGTAGTAAAAAAAAAATATCCAAAGAAGGAATCCAGTGTATGACTATAGTTTCCTCATGCATATTAAACGAGCAAAACTTTTGAAAAGATCTTTCGGGAGGAATTCCGCCGGCCATGCAGGTTGCTTTATTTGTCCAACCAAAGAGAACTTTAAACTTTATTTGGAAGGGGAAATTCTTTCCATAAATACTTTTAGTCTTTAGATATGGTAATTGGAACAAGTGAGATGGTAATGTTTCCATCTCTCAGCTGCCCAACCTACTTTTTGATGCAGCAAATTCAGAATTCTTAATTTGGCTGGAAATATTTCAGCTCCTTCCGCTAAAGTTGCAGTTGAGAAACGTTTGATCTTAAAATAGACACTCTTTATGCATACTAATCAAAACATGTCGTGCAAAACTGAATTAAATCCCAGCTGGAAACTAAAAATTCTAACATCTATCCATTACTTGTGAGACATTTATAAATTTAATTGGCGATAAACTCAAAATTTTCTGTTATGTGAAATAAGTTTTTTCTCGATCTTCAACATTCGAGAAAATATTTCGCTATAATTTTGTATCAAGTTCAAGGTTAGATGTGGTGATAAAAGTAAAAATAGTTTAATTAATTATAAATTAGTCTTTAAAGCATATTAAAAGAATATATTTTTGTCTCATCCTCACATAGAGGGAATAATTTAATGCCAATATAAATAGGTATTTGCGTTCTTCTATTTCTTTAGCAATACTCAAACTGAAGTAGATATTCTGTAAATTACGAATAAAATAAACCGCATGCTTCTAAATGTGCATTTATTTTAAGAATTCCATAGCACACCAAAGGATGCCACATTAAAAGCATAAAAATATTAGATTTCCTAATCCAGAATTCATGCATAGAATTTCCTTAAACAACTCAAATTTCAACTAGAAAGTTCCATTTCTTGCTTTGTTCCGGTCACAGATCTCGCCCGCAGGATATTAAAGCATATTTACATGAATTACATTTTGCTTTATATGAATGAAAACACATTTTTTGAAAATACGAAGGGAACTTTTAATTTACACCCATTTTATACTTAATAATTTGATTTATATACATTTCGTCCAATATATATCCATTGCATTCAGATTTGTTTTATGGACATGTAATACTAATTGGAAATTAAATTTAGAACAAATGATTCTTAGAGTTTACCCGTATACACAATTTCAACTTCATCATTTAGAGACACCACTTAATTTAAGCCTTTTATTTCATATATATATATATATATATATATATATATATATATATATATATATATATATATATATATATATATATATATATATATATATATATATATATATATATATATATATATATATATATATATATATATATACATATATATATATATATATATATATATATATATATACATATATATATATATATATATATATCAGGTCAATAATGAGATCAGATGAATAATGAGTCCAGATTCTGCATAGCTGTTTATTTATTAAAGGATGGTGAAGCAACAGTTTCCTCCCCTCTCCGGCTGGAGGGGGAGAGACGCTTTTCTCCTCAGATCTGACGGAGCTTAGCTAGCACAAGTAAAACACAAAAAGCCACGCAAAAACCATCGGTCCTGCGTTTTATAGGATAATTAAAAGTATGAAAAGGCCAGTCATATTGCATTCCTTGTATTCCTACGCCTCATCGCAAATAATTTAATACTCATAGAAAATCGTTTAATCTTTCCTTATATGGAAGTGAAAGATCTTAAAATAACTCCTCTTTTGAAACATAAATCTAATTATAATTCATTGGCTTGTTTACAGCCTTGAAGTCCCAAAATAGAATATCTGTACTTTAATTTTTAACTAAGACATTTTATGAAAATGAATAAGTTTCAATGCTTTTATTAATACAAAAGTAATTTTATAACTTTTGTATTACATCCCCCTCAAAAAAAAAAAAAAAAAAAAAAGTTTTGGTGAGCCAAAAAAAAATTTTAAATTTAGAAAAATATGACTTTATAAGCTTTATGCTGGTATGACTCTCCTCTTTCCTACTATAAACAACATTTTTTCAATTATGTGAAAAAATATTATTTACAGTAACAACAATAAAAACATAATAATGCAATTTATCTGTTTAGGCAACTAAACAGAAAGAAAAATGAAACATTTATATCTATTTTACTAAAATTTTCAAAAAATTTTTCACACTAAAATATACAAAACGAACTGGACACTATTCATGATTTAATTTTAACATTTATGGGCTGTGATATTTCCTAAGCTTTGATGCATGTACTATTTCAAACTTTTGTTTACTCAAATTATTACTTTTATTCATTTATTTTCTTTTTTAATTAGCTTCTTGGTCATTCTTTCTTTTTCCTATTTTTCCTTTTATTTTTGTTACCCTTTACGTTATTTTTTTCAGTGTTTTCTTTTGCTGAAACATCTTCAACTTTTATTTTTTCGATGTTTACTTTTACTGAAACATCTTCAACTTTTCTTTTTTCGATGTTTTCTTTTACTGAAACATCAAACTTTTATTTTTTCGATGTTCACTTTTTCTGAAACATCAAACTTTTACTTTTTCGATGTTTACTTTTTCTAAAAAAAAAAACTTTTGTTTTTTCACAATTTTTAACCTTAACATTTTGAGAATTTTGCTGTCTAATGTGCAAAGATAAGTTGTCATTGTTAGACTTAGCAGAGGTGATCAATCTCATACCAAATTGAGTAACAACTGGCCCGACACAATCAATAAACAAACAAAAAACTTTACAAGTTTGCAACCCTACTAAAGCATATAGTAAATCAGTATCAAGCATAAGACTTAGCTGAGTTAACAATTTCGCCTATCATAATAAGGGGAAACTCACAAATTCTGTTAAGTGTTAATTGTTCTTTCGTTAGGGTAACATTTAAGTTTTCAAATTTTTTTAATAGGAATTTTTTATTTTGACACAAAGTCTTTTTTTTTTCTGAATTTAATTTGTCACAATTGTGTGTTAGGAAATTCTAATATTTTAATTTCTATTTTTAACGTATTTTTAAGTTTATTTGGTTACCATTACTTTTCAATTTGTGTTAGATCATTTTCCCATCTTTATGTTGGGATTCACTCTCAGCAATAAGAAACTTCCTTTGTTAATGGAAATTACTGAGCTGGAACTGAGCTATGAACTATTCACCAACGTTGGACTCAAGCATTAAAATCTAGTCGCTTTTCAATTTAAATTCTAAAAGCAAGTATTAATTTCATTTTTCAAAACTATTTTAATTAGTTTAAAATTTCTTGGTTTAATTTATAATTTCTACCACACCGCAATTGCATTCAAAATAAAAATAATTTAATGGCATTTTTATTTTAACCCTAAACACCAGTAAAACACAATTATAAATTCTACTAATCAATAAATCATAGAAACTGTAACACATAAAATAATAAATATGAAAATAAATTTTCCAATTTTTTTATGCCAATCAAAACCATCAATTCACTGAAAATAAACATTTCTCAAAAAAAAAAACAATTTTCAACAGTAAATACGATCAATGTATAAAAATACTTGTTTCAATTAAAACATCAAGTATGAAAAAAAAATATTTTAAAATCATAATCTATTATTTCTGTTTATTTACATGAGTGTTTTTTTATTTTTATTTAATCAATAAAAATTAAAGAAATAAATGTTTTACGAGTAAAACATAAAAATATCAAAGGATACGTGAAAAAGTTCGAATTAATCCACAATATTTCTTGAAAGCCACAACATCAGATGACAGTTGATGGAAAATAAAATAATTTTTTTTTTTCTCTTCGTTAAAATGATTCAGAAATTAACATCGAGATGAAGGAGCAATTGAAGCATATATTTCTTTGAGTTCTGAGTAGGAGGGAGGGAATGTCGAACATCTAAGTAGACCATCGTAAACCATTCCGGGGTGGGAAAACACTTCAATCGACGATTCAATCCAAAGCAGCACTGGCATAACTAAACTTTCCGTAGGTCAAGTAGGTTGTAAAGTAAAGGGATGAGATTTTCAAATAACAGAGCACTATGAACCGAATCATTTTCTTTATCAGCTTTAGACACTAATTTTCCGTGGTATTTCTTAACTCCAGCCTCCGTGTAGCAATAAGGATGAAAACTCATCCTTCCTTCTCGACGAGGTAGCAGTCACGTTAGGCCTAGTTCCCAAGAGATTGAAATGCTCAAAATATTTCCTCTAAAGGGTTTCCTCCACGACTAATCCTGCCGTCTTCTAATAACAAAGCAAAACCCCGTTATTAATATGGGAATAATTAGTCCCGATATCAGATGAATAATGAGTTCAGATTCTGCATAGCTGTTTATTTATTAAAGGATGGTGAAGCAACAGTTTCCTCCCCTCTCTGACTGGAGGGGGAGAGACGCTTTTCTCCTCAGATCTGACGGAGTTTAGCTAGCACAAGTAAAACACAAAAAGCCACGCAAAAACCATCGGTCCTGCGTTTTATAGGATAATTAAAAGTGTAAAAAGGCCAGTCCTATTGCATTCCTTGTATTCCTACGCCTCATCGCAAATAATTTAATACTCATAGAAAATCGTTTAATCTTTCCTTATATGGAAGTGAAAGATCTTAAAATAACTCCTCTTTTGAAACATAAATCTAATTATAATTCATTGACTTGTTTACAGCCTTGAAGTCCCAAAATAGAATATCTGTACTTTAATTTTTTAACTAAGACATTTTATGAAAATGAATAAGTTTCAATGCTTTTATTAATACAAAGTAATTTTATAACTTTTGTATTACATATATATATATATACACTCCTCAAAAGTGAAATTGCAACACCAAGAAATAATGCACGTAGCGTCATGCAAATTTCAGGAGCGATAGTAGTGAGATGGATATGCAAATGATTAAAAAAACAGACTAATAAAATTATTATAAAGCAATTTATTCAATATCTAATGTGGCCACCTCGGGCAGCTATACAGGCCTCAATCAGGCGAGGCATTATTTCTTGGTGTTGCAATTTCACTTTTGAGGAGTGTATATATATATATATATTCAAAATGAAAATAAAACAAAGGTAAATTACAGACAAAAGAAAAAAGGGGGTCTTTTGTCTGTAATTTACCTTTGTTTTATTTTCATTTTGAACTTATCTTAAGAGTTCTATTGACTTGCAGCTTATGCGCAATAAATAATACTTATTGTTTTTCTTAATTTTTTTCTGGTTTTTTTGTATTTATTTATTTTGCTGTATATATATATATATATATATATATATATATATATATATATATATATATATATATATATATATATATATATATATATATATATATATATATTTCTTTTCTTCTCTCTCGTATAAATAGCTTACGAATGAATATCTGCCAAGATTTAAATTGTTTGCGATAAATATTTGCGACATCTGGTATCCCAGTAAATGATTGTAAATACTTCCTAAAAAAAGTCTTAGAGTGAACTTATCAATTTCGGAAATGAGAAAGTTCTGTTGGTTTCTGTGAGAAAAAAGTACCAAAATCCAAGTGAGGGAAATGAAGCATCCCAAAAATTGTCACCCTCTTCCAATTGATGACAGTTTTTCGGTTTTCTAGGGATTTTCCCGATCACCATCAATTAAATCCCCTCGGGAATTCCTTTCAAAATGACAATCAATTAATCTTCATAAGTCAGGATTTTTATTGGAAGATACGCTGCCTTTTTTTTTTACTCTCTCTCGGACATAAATAGCGCTCATGGTTAACCCACAAATTATTCAAATTTTAGTAATTTATCGAACATAGCTTTATTTCATTTTACAACCGGCATCAAGCAGCCGACCCATTTTTGAGTTACAACTGTTCCCTTGTAATTTTTAAATCTACCCAGAAAGCAAGGGAACTAATGTATTAAACATTGAGACAAACTAGCCTTCATGGAGACTTTTTTGATGAATCTAACCTGCATTTGCTTTACATGGAGAGGCAAACCGTGGTCTCCCACGGTAAGAACGGAAAAAAGATTGTCATGATACACTAAGAACATTTTACAACAGTTCGGAGGTCGGTGAGAGCCGAGAGCAAATATGCTGTCGATCAGTCATCGCTGAAATTTGAACCTAGGGTTCATTAATTGTGCCGCCAAGAGTCTCATAACATTTATTTGTTTATTTATTTATTTAATTATTTTTTTAAGAATCTAACGGTTCGAATACAAATTATACATTCATTTTTTACTAAGATTTTGGGTTTTACTTTGCTGAATTCGAATACAGATTATACATTCATTTTTTACTAAGAATTTGGGTTTTACTATGCTGAATTAAAAGAAACGATTATTAGAAACACCTTCACGTTTCAAATGATAATAAAACAGGTTTCAATGATTTTTACACTTTTCTTCTTTTATAATGATATGTCAGATTTAAATAAAAATCTGGCATCGCTATGCTTAAATTTTAATTTAAAACCCCCTATATTTGTACGTTTACATTATTTGAAAATTATATCTTTTAATGTTAAAATAAGCGCTATACAATGTGCAAAAAATAACAAATAAATAGATAAATAAATAAAAAAGCTAGAAAAAACTAAACACTTTGAATAATTTTCAGTCGAATGATCAGGTATGGGGGTTTAACCGCATATGTGCTAGTTAGTTAAAGTATAGATGATCTTTTAAATTATGAAATCAGACACAGAAACGTACTTTCTCTGAATGAACACAAATTTTTTTTCGATGGATTATGGTTCTTGACTCCTAAAATATAGGAGGAAGCCGGTTAAAACCATACTTTCTACCGTTTAGCAGGAAGGAAATATTGTCCCTTATAGTTTGAATCAGGAGAGCGATCTAAAGTTCGGACAACTAAATGTTAATTTTACTTTTTGCGTATTTCTCTATTTCTGGAGAATTTTTTAATAGAATTGAAAAATTTCTACATACAATTATAGAATTCATTATCCAAATATAATCCCTTGCTAAAATTAATTTTTAAAAAGTTTTATAATTTTTATTATTTTTAGTAATATTCAACAGTAAAAAATTTAATTACGAAGTATAGAATTTTTTACATCATTTTAAAAAATGTAATTTTATGTGGAAAAATACAACATTTCAACCTAATTGGTCGAATAGTTTCTGAAACATCGTATTAGTTAAAGAAAGATTAGTTTTAAAAATCGCATTCTCAGAAACTATTCGACCGATTACATTCAAATTTTGTAATTTACCATATGAAATTATGTTCTTTAAAATGATGTAAAACTTTTCTTGCCATGCAATTCAATTTTTTGGTCGATTATGAAATAAAATAATAAATAATAATAAATAATTTTTAAAAATAAATTTTTGTATGGGATTATCTAAAGATAAACAAATTTTATATTTCAGTGCACAAATTTTTCAATTCGCTCTAAGACTTGGATCTTTTTCCTTACCAAACTATTGGGACCATATTTCGCAAATTAGAGCTACCACTTATATTTAAAAATATAAAAGCCCCTTACATGTATTAAGGGACATGTAAGGGGCTTTTTTTTAAGAATTTGTAGGTCATCAGAAGGACTGTAGAATTAGTAGATAATTTATCCTGTAGTTATTGAATACCATTAATTGAAGAAGAATAGGTTGTTCACTGGTAAGAGTGCTTGAAGAAACATATTGAAAAAGTTAATCAATCGTTGAAAAAAATTGTTAACCAATAGTCCATTTTTCCTCTCATATTGAGGAAAACAAATATATTCGAGAAGCAAATTATTTAAAGACAAATTGGATTAATACTAAAAGAAATTCTTTTACTTTTGCTAATCATGAGCTTCAGTGATTCTTTAGAAAAACTGAATATTTGGACCAAAAAAATAATTATTTTTTAAAATAGGACGGATGGTGTGGCTAAAGGATATTAAGCCCCACAGAACACCACCAAACATAATGAAATCGATAATGCGAGTGACATTGTATACGTTAGAATAGTTTTCGCCGAGGAAAATTAAGGATTGGCTATTAATTGCTTTAATTCATTGCCAAGGCTCTTTTTCCAAGACTTACGCATTCAAATGTGTAGGCGGAAAAGTAGGTGTGAGAAATAATAACGAATTTTAATAAAATTAAAACATTTAGCAACCCTGTAAGAGGTTTTCGAATTCTATGGAAATCATTTATTAAGAAAAAGTTATTCTTTATTAAAATATTATTTATTAAGGAAAAATCACGCAAACGATCATATTCGAAAAAGTTACGCAGAGAATTTAATGAAATTGGCACAGATTATAGTGCACATAACAATGTATAAAATAACATTAAAAGTATTTACCAGACTATTATGATGTTAAAAAAAAATTATCATATGTATAAAATAAATTAATCAGATGCGTCAATTTCTAATAAAAAAAAAGCACCGTCAGTATGGAGTATGATCGAAGTCTAACCTTGTCCCGCCCCCGTCAGGTGGCATCCGGAGAAAGTATGGAGTATGATCACCTCTAGCAGCAATTCAGAACATACAGCGATGTGTGGTATTTTCAGTTATGTGGTCTACCAGTTCCGCAGGAAGTGAGTGTCGCGTTGTTCTCGCAAAGCAGTTGCAGTTGTGGCAAAGGTTGGAAGAGGATTTAGAGCAGCTAAGGCAAGCCAAACATGCTCGATAAAATTAATTTCCGTTGATGGCGGTGGCTACTCCATGCGCTAAACTGTTGACTGCTGAAGATAATCTTCTATGATGCAAGCCCTGTGGCGTTATCATTCTATAGCAGAAAGTCATAACCTATTACACCAGAATAAGAGAATAAAAATCAAGGAGGATATCTTTATATAAGTGAGGCTCCACATGAAAAAACATGCAGGTCTGTGTGTTCATCCCACCCAAAGTGATACCACCCTACACACAGCCATCTTGGTATGCATCTCCTTCAGGGATGTTTGATGAGTGATATGGGGTTTTCTCTAAATCAAACTACGATAAACATATGAATTGAAGTTAAAGAAAAGGTTTTGATACCCAATTTACAGCGATTTCCCATTGTTTTTCTACTATTAAAAAGTACGCGAAAAGAAGTCATGCTTATTTTTAATCTCATAATATCACTGCTGGTGGAGAGCTGGAAGTCACGAGTTCGATCATGGTAGCCCATTAAGCAACCAACGAAAACACATAGTGTGACTTTGAGAGAAAGGTACCAGCTCAGGTATTATCCATGTCGTCCGATCGGGTCAAAATTTCGCTGCATTTCACCATGTCCGTTCCATGTCCAGATAATACTCGAAAACGCCGGTCTATGTGCTTTGCCATGGTTTTGTGGAGTGGTTTAATGCCTTTTTCCTTATTGATTTGTGATTTTTTAATCTGTCTTATTCCACAATTCAGACATTTAGTAGGCAATATTATTTTTTTTCAAAGGAATATTCTTAAGGAATTTGGAAGAGTCCTTATGCACAATTAATACGAATCTGTGAAAAAAATATCGATGAAAACAATGAAAATTAAAAATTCAATACTTTATCCATTTTTTGTAGATTGTATAGAACTTTTATTCATCATTTTTCTTACGAAAATATTTGAATATTTAGAAAGGCTATAAAGAATAAAAACTTCATTAATTTTGAAAAATAAAGAAAAATTCGCATATAAAATATCAAAACAAAATTTTGTTTTGAAAAGAATATTTTATTTTATCATTAATGGAAACTGAAAAAAATGCCCTAAATCATTATCTAAGAAAAACTTTTAAATTTATTGAAAATTGGGAAACTCTTTATCAAGAGGTTATAGTTTTTGTTCTTTTACCTTACCTAAGTTTTCCGCAAACTTCCTCAGATAAAATTATTCTATTGAATGATAACAACATAGAATCTACACGATTTTGTTCCTTAATGCTACAACACATAAAATAAAAATCTATAAACAACTTTCGCTAGGGAACTTTATTTGGAAACGCAAACTGAGGATATCTGTTTAATACAGGTGATAAGAGAATATCCGGAAAAATTGTGAAATTTTTTACACAAAAGTTAGTATCTCATGCATATGACGCAAGACTTCCTGGTCTGAAGTAGATACTGAAACCACGGAAGTGTTAAAAAACAGCTTTGGCAAAGAGCCATAGGTAATAAATTGTCAAGCATAGAAGCAGAAAAAAAATACTTACACTTTGCTACTTTCTTTTTTCCATCATCGACTTTTGGACGAGACTATCGATTGGTATTGAACGGATGGTATATCTTGGAATTGAAAAATATAATTTCAAAATTTTACTTGATTTTGAGTTTTTTAAGTTCAGTTTAGTCTTATTTTAATTTTTTTGAACAACTTTGTATAATTATTCGCTACAGGCAATAACGTGGGATGAGAGATAAGCATGCCAGACAATTATTGAAGGCAATGGAGAAAATTATATCGGGATAGAGTGGGGAACAATAAAGGCACGTATGCAATAGAGATAACATTTGTTTTAAGCCAAAAGAGATAAAGCGTATCGGAAAATAACTGTTAGAAAACGGTGAAGAATATATCGGATGAGTATTATAAGAGAACAGAGAGAAGCATATAAAACAAATGTTGTGGATCAACATTAAAATACATATTGAGAGTTTATTGTGGAGCAACAAAGAAAAAGTATATAGAGCAATTAATATTGTCGTACAATAGAAGTATGGGTAATTCTCAAGAAAATTTCTTTCTTTTAAACCGTCAGGGATCAATCAGATTTCTTCCTTTAAAATCTTTACAATATTTTTTATAAAAAAAATATTTATTTATAATTAAATAATTCTACTTGATACCTTATAAACAGCAATGTTAGTAACAAACATTATGCAGTTTGCAATTATCTCCTGCCATTCAAGTACGAAGAAAATTACAACAAGGATAATGCAATTAAGCTCAGTCTGAATAATATAGTTAATGGTATTAATTATTTAGAGAAGGCAGGAAAATGGCAATTAAAATATCTTTAAAATGATTTTTTCATTTTTTTAGATTTGCCTTCTCTGTTCTTACAGCAAGATTTATTTTAACGGAATGGCATAACAATAATACATTTAAACAATTAACGCTTGTCCCATTTATATAGGTTACAGATATATGAAAATAAGTGGCCAATAAAGTGGTATACTTTCGAATGACTTTCAAAATATTGACTGAAACATTTGATGTTAGAAAAATATTTTGAAAATAATTCCTTTTGCACATACTACAGAATTACTTTTAACAGTGTATAAGTACAAAATTAGACAGGGAAAATGTATATTTAGTCTTAAAGCAAGCAATTATATTGAAAATATCCAATGTGACACATCAGGAAAATGACATTTAGGAACTCAACATACATTTTTAAATGTATATAACTTTTAAAACCTGTGTAAAATCATTCTGAAGGCTAAAAATAATGACATTAATCAACTTTTTACGGAACGTCATCATTTTGTTGTATGATTTTAGATTCCTGTGGTTGTCACAAGAAATTGTCGTGTTTGGTGAGAATCATCCGTATATCAACAACAGAGTAACAGATGCGATTTCCGATAAATGTTATAAAAAGAACAAACAATTGTTGTGGGATAACAAGGAAAAGCTTAACTCTCAATTAAAGGATTCTCACAGGCCTTAAAACTTTAATAGTGTTAGTAAATTTAAGTTGAATTTAATTGGAATTTCTTTTCTTTTTTAGATATTGCTTTACGATTTAGATTTTCGGTAGGACTGAGTTTCATACAGATATGTTTTATTTGAAGAAAAAAAAACACATTGTGGTGGCTACAATTGTATTAAGTATTAACATTCATCTTCTAACTTTTTAAAGATTTTTAGAACTCGTAGGTGTCATGGATTATTATAATGTAGAGAAAAAAACGAAAAAAAAGATGTTTTAAATCTCTTCTGAAAGAAGATTATCATATACTTGTTTACAGTGTTATATTCTACAATTATCTTTTAGCATAATCTTTTTTTTGCAATAAACTTATTCTAAAGAAAATTGCATATTTTTTTTCTCCAGATTTTTGCTATTTGTATTAGTAATGTAATTACTAAGTTGAGAAGTCAGTTTCGTTCTCTAATTCTCTTACAATATTGGGTTTTTTTTTTTCATGATTTCTATATTTTGCCATTCTGATATACTATTCATTATTTAGATTCTCTTTCGAATTTCTTCCCCTTTTTCACAAACAGTGTGGTTTTGTTAGATATTTTAATGTTGTTTCGCTTCTTGTTATGGTTGCGCATATGCAGTTCACTCTGAGTTGGGAGTTAGATATGCATGGAGTTTTCTATTATTCATTAATGCTTGTTTGTGGTTGTTACTTTTGTAGGAGTGAATAAATTACATTATAAAATATACATTCTTTGTCTGGAATGCTTTAAGATTTTGACTAAAACAAAAAATGTAATCCGCCATGACGAAAAAAGTTACACGCATAAAATTTTCTCCTTAAAACACATTTATTTATATTTTGCATAAAATGCTGCAATATTAATCTAAGTTTTTACTTAAAATGTTTAAAATAGAATTTGCTTTTACAACTATAGACAATCTTGGTGAATAATCTCCATAGCACCATATTTTTTATCGTAAAATACTGGAAAAAAATACTATTTATGTTTCAGACTATAGAAAAAAAATTTCAGTATTTTAACCCTCAGCCACCAATTGCTATTGAGTAACAACGAAATACAATTACAGAGGGTTAATATTGTTCTTAACAGTTCAACACATTCGCAAAGAGGTCTTTGGAAAGCTTTAGTTAATGTTAAATTTTGAAAGGAACAGTTACATGTTTAAAGAATTTGAATAGATAATAATAGATAGATAATAATTGAATAGATAAGAATTAGTTTAACATGAATTTCAAGATGATTTTTACTGAGCATAAATTGTTACCGTTTATTTATTGACAAATTGCATGCAAACATTACTTTTCTCAAAATGTCTTTTTTAATGTTTCATTTTTTTTCAAACCTTTGATTTTACATAAACAACATTTGCACTACAGTTATATCGAAAAATATAACTGTAACTTACGGTCACGTTTAGAAGCGGTAGTGTTGTTTCTGTATTTCGAATATTAATATGCTTAAACTCGCAACTATTTCTCGCTTCTTTTTTTTTTTTTTTGTTGATAAAATGATAATAACAGAAGCGTATTCACATAAGAATGATAGAGTGGCTGCGATTTATCTCATTTGGGATGATTTTTAAATTTTAGTTTAAAAATCATCCGGTTATAGTCAAGATATGCTAACATTCCATAACATTGGCAATACCTACAGAGCATATTGTCCACGCACTTTAAGTTTTTCTTCAGCTTTGTTGAACAATAACATCACCCTCCCCAATCAAATGACGATTAATGTGTAATTATTAGTTTTCCAGCAAATTAGAATTGAAGTATCGAAAATGTAAGAATAAACGTGCCCCGACCTTAACCTTGACTCAGAAATTTTCTTTTTATGTAAATTCTACAAATTTTGACGATCTACTATTAAATAAAATAAATAATTAACTGACAAAATTCAGAATTTCAACACAGATGACCAGTATGCCTTTTAGCATTGTCTTGAAATTATTCTTTTTGTTGTACTCACGGTGTTCTTTTATGGGCGCATCCTTTTTAGCATTAATTTGCATTCACTTTAAATGCTCTTAAGTGAATTAATTAATCAGTCATACGCAGTTTGTGGATCACTTGTTTTACTTTCCTTTATAATCCTGAATGGCGGAACTGCTATAGTTATTGTAATTTTGACGCTTTTTCACTTTTTATTCTTAATCCCTCTCAAAAGAAGGTTAAAATGTTCACGAATGGAGAGTATTAATCTACAGGATAACTGAAATAAAACTAAATTATGAAACCAAAAATGTTTAATATTTGACTGTCAGTACGATTCATCTAATTTTTTTTACTTGTTGTTTCATGTTTTGTGGTATGTCATAATATATAATACCAGGTTCATTTTAAGCCATATAATTTTTATCCTGTTTTTATTCGTATAGAAAAATAAGAATTAAGAAGGTTGAGCACACGGTAACAAATTAAGACGTTTTCCGAATTACCTGAAAGGAGTGCTGCGCATACTCTGGTATATTTCAGGGCTAAAGAGAAAAGAAGGGCTAGTTCACTCCGCTCTCAGAACTGAAGATACGATTTTTCCCCTCATGACGTCACTGTGTCTACAGATCTCGGAGGTCGCTAGCAAAGATATTATGATAACTTAGCATCTTTCTCTCTGTAAAAAAATAAGTTAGACTTTTTCTAGTTCTTAGCTTTCAAACTTTACACAATATTTCCGTTCATAAACATAGTTCAAAAAAATTTTCTTGGCCATAATATGAAAATAAATACCATTTAAACTCTTAAAAATATTTTACTACTTGTAGTAAATAAAGCTATAAATACTTTATTTTAACATTTTAAGTTTTAACTCTTACTGTTACAAAGAAATAAAGCATATATCAATACTTTTTCAGCTGCATATTGTTCGATAACAATAATTCGTAAAGTTTTGTTAAATTTAGAATCCTGATTTTAAAATAAGCTGTCAATGGTAATTTGTTTAAACTTAATCATTAGGAAACTACAACCTTAAACGCTAATTACTGAAATAAAATAATAATTTATTTTCATAATAGCATTAAAAATTTTACAATTGCTTATCGATGTTTAAATTTTAGAGAATATAATTTTTAAAAAAATCATAAATATGTAGAATAACTACATTCAAAACTTATTTATCTGTTATGAAATTAGAAGAAATTTAACTATTAATAATTTTACTTTTCACTTTTCATTTAAATTTTACTTTTCTTTGACCTTATCCATTTTTTAATCTTTTCACTTGCCTTTCTTTTTGAAGTAACGGGTCGGTTTCTGTTTGGATGGCGAATTCTTATAAAAGTTCTTAGACGACAAAATAAGCGTATTGCTGCTTTATTTACGGCAGGATATCGTCCCTCTAATTCATTTATAAGTTCTTTGATGACACCTTTTGATTTTCTGTAAAATGTCCTATGCACACTTTGAAAAATATTTTCAAATTCCTGACACACTTCCATCCATTCTGCTGATGGAACAAATAATCCTCCCAAAAATCATACGCTTTTGAAGAAAGAGAACGTATAATAATACATCGGGAAATGTCCTCTGTTGTCCATTTGACATTTGAAGTACCCTTCATTAAAGATTGTATTTGACCTCTTGTAAATACTTTTTTTACACTGTTTTCTAAATTATGCATTTTCTTTAAAGCTTGTTCCAATTTCAACAATTCCCCTCTTTGCTCATAATTTTTTTTTCAGAATTCTTTTTCTAGATGCGTTCCACCGTTTCATACGCTGAACTGATATTTTTTTAAACTTTATTTCTTCATTATTTTTATTTTTCAAATCCTTTTCTAAAGTTTCCATTCTCTCTTTCAGTACTTTAACTTCTGCTTTTAATTTAAAGCATTTATCACAATTTGTTTTACTTAAAAAATTTTCATTCCTTGTATTTAAATTGCTTTTCTTTGGGCTTAGAGTTTTTAATCTGCCCAATGCACGAACCAACACTTTGCGTTTGTTCAATCTTTCTTGCCGAGAAGAAATAGTTTGTGAAGAAGAAAATGGCAAATTTACTCTTGGTATTGCAGAAGATTTTAAAATCACTCTAATCGGCAATCCAAGCAAACGATTTCTCATCTTCATAATCTTCTTTCAAGAAATGCTTACTACATATTCGTGCATGTTTTATATTAACTGGGTCATTTCGTTTGCAACGTTGAAGCCATTCTCTACATAGTTGCGCATTTACTTTAGGAAAAGCATGGAAAATTATATTTTTTCCTTTTGTATTTCTATCAGAGTTTTTACAAGTTGCAATCGCACAAACTGGCATTTCGTTAATAATTTTACATTTTTATAATTCACTTTAAAAAACTGAGGAAAATCAATATAGAAAACAACGAAAGTCTTGGAATATGTCTCAAAAAAGGAATGCTCCAATTTTAGTTAAGAGTTAGTTAGACCGAACACTCCGTTCTTGAAGTATAAGTTCAAGCTTTGCGCCTAAGTGTCGTCACAGGAGAAAATCTAAGGTTTGGCGCGGCGAGAGTTTCTTCAAAGGAGTGAACCAGCCCTTCTACTCTCTTTAGCCCTGGGTATATTTGTTATACAACTTTGGTTTTGAGCACAGGTACTCTCTTTGGAAGATCGAGAGAAATCCATGTTTTTTCTGAATAAATGAACTAAATCCCTTTTTCAATAGGTTATGAAAAGAAAAATTTTCTGTTTAAAAAAATGTTATTATGTTTTAAAAACAACAGGATTATCCTTTTAATGGTAACATGCTTTAAATTTGTTTAGCTTTCTACAATCCCTGAAAAATGCATTCTGTTTTCAATGTAAAGCTTTTCGTCTCCTGCTTGATTCAAATTTAATTAATGTTCGTGGTTTTTTCTTAGACGCGTTATTTTTAAATGGTATTGTAAGAAATTTATCTTCAAGATATAATGATTTATTTTGAAAATAAATGCTACAAATACATTCAAAATATTTAATAACACTTGTAGAAAGGAATATTTTTTATGACTATTTTTTTGTTTTTACAATAAAAAAAAAAAACCTTGAGTTATTTACTATAAAGTCATTTTCTATTTCAGCAATTTAACTAAAGTGGGAAAATGCAATTAATTCTTATGTTTCGAAGAAACTCGTAAAATATTCTTAAACAATCTATTTTTATGATTAAAAAGAGACACTGTCTGTGCTGAAGTTGATTACGTTTCGTCTCAAATCATCAGCTTTACGTGAGAAATTTAGAGCTCAAACAACTATAACCTTTCTTTTAAGTACTTATTAGGCTTTTTTAACGTTTGAAGTTTATTATTACTATTTTATGGCGCACTTCACATGGTACAGTTTTTAATTTTCTTTGAAACACTATTTTTTATAGAGCATGTAATAAAAGATTTGATATTCTAAGAATTAAAATTATTGAGTCTCAGAAAATTTATTTAACTCTCATTATTGGGTTTATTGCTTTTACACCATAAAATGTTTCTTCTTTTTAATAAAATGCTCACTTTTTCGCTTAATTTTACTCGATATTTCAGTTGAACATAAAAGTTCATTATTTATTTTTTAATATTCCTTTGCAAGTTGAGTTATTAAATCAAACTTTTACGAATTATGACCAAATCTACGAAATTTTTACTTGAAAGCATATTTCCTTTATCAGTTAGTCCTTCAATTTTAAGCTGACTCCCTATTGGTGTGGATACTACCATACTACCATATCTGGTTAGAAAGGTATGTCCGAATTTTTCAAAAAACAAATAAGGCGGACACGAAATATTTTCGATTTTAAAATTTCGATAATGAAAATAAAACTCTTCTTTTCGAATAATATTGCAATTTGTGATTACAACGCCCAAACAAATGCAATCAAAATCCTTTTAGTAAAATAGGGATACTTCTTTCTGGAAAATGAAAAATTTAGTTTCATATTTAAGGTTTTGAAGTTACCTCACCATTGGCAATGAGGTTAAAGTCAAATTTGAAAGTTTTTTTTGGATTGAATGCCTTGAAAACATTTCACAATTATACTTTTATATACTTTGTTTGATGCGCAACTTTTTGAGCATTTGACCTTTTCCATATTAATGGCTTATCCTGTATGTTGTTGAGAGGGTTTTTAATGACTCTAATTTTTTTATTATTTCCTGATTTTCCTTAATCGGCAATAATACTGATCATCTGTGATTCATAAATCATGATCACGTCGTTTGATCGCCGCGCTCACGGAGCGCTTTAGGTTTCTACCAAGATCATGAATGGTCGAGTGCTGAAAAATCGGGCTAGTTGCCGGGTCAAAGTAGTAGTTTTCTAACATCGCCTGAATGCAAATAGCGTTGTTTCATTCTTTAACCTTGTGAATATGAATAGCGATAGGTAATTTTTAATTCACGTGAAAATGTGCAATTTTTAAATCACTGAAATACAAGTTGTGATGTAGTGTTTGAAATCATATATAATATTGAAGGTCTTGTTGCAATATAATGAAAAATCAAACATTGCCTGTAAGTGACATTCTTACGTCTAACTGTCCCTTACTTTTGCATCTAGATACGGACTTAAAAAATTTTCTGGAATTTTATTCTAGATGGCAATATAGTTATTAGAACAGTCTTATAGCCTGAGTCGAAATTGTGGTGTTTTTAACCAAAAAGCTTTCTTTCTAAATTTGAAAAAAAAATGTTGTTTGTCTTAAGAGTTTCTGACATTATAAAATTAGTCTACATAATTACGAAAATGTCAATTTTTTGGGGGTTTTAAA
This sequence comes from Parasteatoda lunata, assembly GCA_949128135.1. NCBI lineage: Eukaryota > Metazoa > Arthropoda > Arachnida > Araneae > Theridiidae > Parasteatoda > Parasteatoda lunata. The sequence goes on along the minus strand of OX421974.1, from coordinate 103,601,565 downwards.
AACTTTTTTGCGAAACTACTGAATTGATTTTATTACCTTTTTTCGAATCCTCGTCTGATTTAACTGTTTTACACGATACTATTTCAGATATAGCTCTAGAGAAAAATTAATTATAAAAAAAAAACGATGCATGAAATAAAATCGGTCAATTATAGTACCCATGTATGCGAATGCGTATAAAAAAAGAAAAAGAAAACATAAATATTTACAAAATGTGCATAAACCTTTTCAAAACTGTAGTTCATAGCATAAAAACCACTAAAGTATGCTTAATACTAATCAATTCATGTTGGTCTTGATTTAATTATGAAAAAATGTTAAAGTTTAGTAAAAAGCGATGTAGTAAACTATGCTTTTCAAGTTTACAACATATAAAATGAAAAGAAAAAAAAGAAAAAATTTCCCAACTTTTGATGGATTTTCCTTTTTTTTTCTAATTTCTGTCCTGTGTGTGAAAATTCGGGCTGTAACGAACTTAGAAGAAATCTTATTAGTTAAGAGGTGTTAATCTTAAAACATGCACAAACAATTTGTACGATGGATAGTTCTTCAAGTTACGAAAATAGATACAGTACTGTGAAAACAAGGTTTTTATCTGATATGTAAAAAAAAAAAATTTTAAAAAAAAAAATTATACTTGGTAGCAAACAGTTGTTAAATACCGTTTGCTTAGCAAATGGTAAAAAGCCGCTTTCGGTGGGTTGGGGTCTTTTGGGGTCAATGAAACAAAGAGGTGATATCTTGACAAATAAAGTACTGTTACTGTTGCAATTTTTTTACACTCTATCAAATGGGGCCAAGTACAAGACTTAGTATATATATATATATATTAATTTTATGTGCAAACAATGCAACGTAGCTGATTCAAATATGAGAAATAGTCTCCAAAACAGTTTCCAGACGTGTAAAATTGACGCCTATTTTAAAAAATATTTTTAAAATATTTATTCTTTAATAATATAAAATAAACCATGAAGGGGAGTGTCGGGTACCCCCGCCCACTGTCAATTTCATATGTATAGAATATTTTTTCAAGTCAATGGGCCATCGGACATTAATTGTTATATTAAAAAAAGGTTATTTTCAAAGTTTCAAGTATTTATGAAGCTGGTAACATGGTAAACAATAGTTTTGAAAACATGTTGAATACAGTAGTCAAATTTTTTAAATTTCTATTTTTTAAAGTTAAACTATTCTTTTTTTGGTTTATTCTTTTTGCATTATTTAATTAGATGATAAAACAACAGAAACATACAAAAATATTGATTATTACTCAATATTATACAGAAATATAAGCAATACTCCTTAAGTGGATGGGGCTACCCGACTCTCCCCTATATACGTATTTTAGATAGATGCTTACACTTTGGAAGAAAAAAAATATATGTGTAACAATAACCTAATTTAAAATATTCAAAAGCATTAAACTCAATTTGTAAAATATGTGCGGACGTGAAAGTTACGCGTATATTCTCAAAAAAAAAAAAAAGATATATTCACGAAGAAAAAATTTAGATGGTGAGTAATGATGCTGTGCAGCATAAATAAATCCGATTATTATTACATAATTATAGTTGTAAAATAGTTAATTGTAAAAGTATAAAAAAAAACAAAATACTGAACCCAATACTTTGAAAAATCACAGACATTTGAGAAATATTTTAAAAATTCTGTTTAATTTTACCAGTGCAAAAATACTAATTAATTGTTGAATTTGAATTTCGTCAAGAATTAAAAACTGCAATGAATGAGTCGAATGAAAGAAAGATGAGTATATTAAAATTAATCAGCATTACATATCTTCATTTTTTTAAATATTTTCTATAATTTTTATTTTTTACTTTTTCACCATCGCACTTATCCTGGAGTCGGACGAATTTTTTGATCAATAATTTACTTTTTAAATGAATTTTTTTATTAAAACTTGTTATTTGTTACTAACCCAAAATAAATTTTTTTTAACATCTGCAACTTGTTTTGGCTCTAGTTTTATTTAAGAATTCTTCATAATCTTAAAACAAATATTTTCATGCTATGCTTAAAACAAATACCTTCCTTTACCAAAGTGTGTTGAATCTGTTCTTATCAGTGCTCAGAATGCAAAAGATATCACTTTAAATAGCTTGCTCTAATAATCGGAATTTCACAAACTAAGTACTACCTGTAATAATATTTCAAAAAGATAACATCAAACATTTTAATTAATTAGTGTTACCAATTAATTAAGTTACAAAAACAGACACAAGAAATTACTATCTCTGAATATATATACCTATTTTCGATAGATTTGGATTCTAGACCATCGAAATATGGAGTAGCAGCGATCCTTATAGTTTTGGCAGAAAAACTGTCGACAGTTTTGACCCCTTTATCTTAGTTTTACTTTATTTTATTTTACTTTATTTTACGTATTTGATCATAACTCGGGGAGTTTTAAAGTTATTTGAAACTAAATTATAAATTCATTTATCGAAAGATAATTTTCCATAATTTTTTAAATTATTTTTTATAATAAAGTTCAACAAAAATTTCCTGTAAGGTATGCAAATTTTTGCATCATTTTAAGCTATGTAATTTTAAGTGACAAAATACAAAATTTAAATGAAATCGATTAAATAGTTTCTGAGTTGGAAAATTTCCAAAAAGCTATATTTTTAAAATTCTGTTACTCCTGAATTATTCCACCAATTTTCTTTATATTTTGTATTTCGTCTTTTAAAATTGAACTAGTTTAAAATTATGTAAAAATTCGTATACCTTTCAATTTAAACTTATTCAAACCCTTTTTCAATAAAATAATAAAATAGTAATAAGAAATATTAAAAATTATATTTTTTCAAAAACTTATTTTTGACTAAACTGAATTTATACTTGTGTGCAAGCATTTTTTGATTCATTTAAAATATTTCAAGGTATCTCAAACATTAAGGGACCCAAACTTTTTACTGATATTCTGCATTAACTATTGAGATCATATTTTTCAGATTTAAACTACAAATTCGTCTAAAAAGTAGGTATGTTTATTCAAAGAAAGTACGTTTTTATGCCCTATTTTGTATCTTAAATAATAGTTAACAACAGTTAAAGAGCGTATTTGAGGCCAGCCCTTTAAATCATTATGATCGGTCATTATGATCATTATGAAATTACTTAATTGTTAAAATTTAATAATTTATTATTTGTATCACAAATGAATCATTAATTATTTTTTGTAGGTGATATCCCGTACTACTTTAAAAACACAAATTTTTATTATTTTATAATTAAATATCTTTATTTTTCACTTATTTTTAATTGTTAAATTATAAAAATTATAATTAATGATGCAAAACAAATAAATAAATAATCGTTATTAGCTAAATTTTTAACTAGCTACTTAAAAAAACTTTAGTTGCTAATTGGTAAAAAAAAAAGCCACTAATTTTTCGTTACTGACAGCAAAATAGTCACTATACCAAAGTTTTATCGAAAATAGTAGCCATGATCTTCTTTTCTTCGAAAATGTAATTTCAGATGCCTTTTTATTTGCCAGTGTCAACCTAGCCTCTTAATTTGAGGGCACTCAATTTTCTTCCACTTAACAATTCGCCACTAAATAGAATTTTTTTTTTTTTTTTTTGATTTTTGGGTTTAAACCATTTTTGAGGTAAATTTGACTGCATTGTAAATCATTAAAATTGACAATTTGAATCAAATCGATTGAAGGATATTTGGGAAATGAAAATGTGAAAATAATGACTTTCTTGAAATTCTATTACTCACAAACTATTCGTCCGATTTCGCACAAATTTGGCTTTATTTTGTTATTTAGCATTGCACTGCTTAAATTATGTAAAATTTTGCACATTTTATAGTTCAAACATTGTTCGAACATTATTAATTTAAATAGTGAAAAATAAATATTTTTTTGCGTGGAATTATATTGAGATAAATGAGTTATGTCCAAAAACAGTTTGATTCGCTTCAGTTTAAAAGTATGCAGAAATACTCAAATACTGCAATTAGCATTACGAAAACTAAACTTTCTACTCTTCTTTGACCTAATTTTCTTTCATTTTGAGGGTGAAGATATGTAGAATAAAATTTTTACAGAACTGTAATCGGAGACTTATGCTTTTGTGTCTGAATATTTTTCGCAAATTAGCTGGCTTATTAAAAAATAAACACTGTACGTGGACACCCGATGACTAGATCAAAAATTATTAAAGATATTTCCGTTTCTTGACTCTTTTATTAGTATTCTCTATAATCTGTTGTAGTTGAATAATGTAGAAACGGAAAGTACTTGTTTAAGAAAATCCAATCTCTAGATCAAAATTTAAAAAGATTTTTCATTTCTGTCTGTGCAATCTGTTACTGATTACTAATTTAAAATTTAAAGAGTGAATGTAGCTATAGTAAGCCTGTTTATTAAATATTCAAAATTAATTTTTTTATGTTCTTCTAAAGATAATTTCTCACATGTTAAAAATAGGTTTTTCATAACAAATTACTGACTAAGTAAAGGCTGGAGTTATTTGGACAAAACAGAACACATTTGTTATCCTATTAAGTATCTGTATTATAACTAGTCAGAGGATAAATTTGTGTGTGTGTGTGAAAATATATATAACTGCGCCCGAATGTTATTTCTTTACTTACTTTTTTTTAATCCTGGGTTAGTTGATTTTTTAATAGCTTAAAAACTAATGAAAGAAAAAAACAGCATAAATGAGACGTTAAAAAAATTGGAGGTAGTGGAAATAGTAATTACTCAGTCGTGAAGTTTCTTATTCCAATTTCGCTAATGGAGAGTAAATTGCTCTGCAGTCATTAAGAGTAATTTTTTTCTTTCAATAATACACTTTTCTTTTTGCCTTTTCTTTATTTTTGAGCTCTTTAAAACACACTTTTTTATTTAAATACATTTTTTCTTCGTTTTTTTTCCAACTTTTATAGAAGAAACTATTTTTTTTATTTATTTATTTATTTTTTTTTCAGGTTAGGTGGATGAAAATAGAAAAAAAAGTTTTGCCGACGTCTTCGAGTTAAGCTTTTGATGTTATTGTTCATTAAAAATAATATTTTAGCGAAATTCAGATCATTTACTTCGTCTATTTCTTTTTTCTTTCGAAAAGACTACTTTTGGATATTTCAAGAACTAGTTGGAATTTATGCCGTTACGATGGCTACGGTATAGTATCTCCTTCCTCTTTCAATAAATATGTTTTTTTTTCCTTTTATGCACGTTAAAATGAGAAAATTCCATTATTTTGACTAAAGAAAATATTCGAGGAATTTTGGAAAAAAACTGATGTTTTCTCCCTAATCTTTGTCGCTGTTTTATAGGTTGAAGGAATGTCACGTATTTGAACAAGTTCTGTTCTCACTTTACACGTTCTTAGAAATATGATTAAAAATAATTAAAGGAAGCGTTAAAATGTTATCCCGAAAAAAAGATAAAAGTACGCTTTTTTTTAAAAAAAAAATCTTAAAACTTTTATGTAAGCAGTTATAGCCATGTTGCTGGACTTAACAACAATTCACAAGATAGACCGGTGAAAATATTTAAAAAAAAATTTTCTATGAAGGGAAGCATTTTTTTTCCTACAAGTTTCTAAGTATCAGGTACCAAGCTTCAAAACTATTTCATTTTTTGGTAAAGCTAAGCATAAAATTTAAATACCTGTTTCATCTGAAAGTAAAAGGCTTATAATAAATTTAACAATTTATAAGCATTTTATGTTTTATATTTTATAAGCATTATTATGTTTTAAAAACATTATTTAAAAATAATTTCATTTTTCACAGCAAAATATTCCATAAATTTGTCATTTATTGCTTTAAAAGATTTAAAATGTTTCACTTATAAAACGTTTTCAAAATATAAAACTTTTAAACGCTTTAAAACAATACAAATTTTTAAAAAATGAGGTAAGATTTGCAACATTTCACCATAAAAATCGAACTTAGTAGTTTTTATCATAAGTGAAATACATCATTTCCGAATTGCTGTGCATCGGTTTCAAGCTTTGTTTTTCATTTATTACTTTTTTTATTACTATTTATTTGATATAATTCGTAGGTTAAAAATCGATGCTTAAATTCTTGACTCATGTAGGGAAAAGTTGAAAAATATTGCTAGTGCTCTGTTATAGCCTTTTTAATAATGACCACTTTATAAAACATGTCACCACTTTTTCCAAATTTCCAAATTTTAAATGATTTTTTTTTTAGCCTGTCGTCAAGGCGAATTTAACCCACGATCCGTCTATCACTAAGGATATATAATGTTAGCACTGTAGTCAATGCGAGCCAGGTTTAGAATCTGAACTAACAGCCATCGATGGGTTTCGAACCCGATTAACCTCATTTGGAGGCGAGTGTTTTAAATCCTGTGGTACCAAGGTTCGCAAAAATTATTTGAGGTTAACAGGTTTCTGATAAATCCTTTCAATTTTTTTTTTTTTTTTAATTTCATTTATTTCCACTCAGTTTTTTTTATCGTCTGCAAATGCGGGGGGGGGGTGCACGGGAAAGAACAACAAAAGGATTTGTTTTCTTAGTGATTACGATAGCTGCGTGTGATATTTATTGTCCAAGTATCTTGCCTTACACTAATTGCGGTTAACACATTTCAACGTCTTTTTTTTTTTTTTTTTTTTTTTCTTTACCAAACGAAAATCTGGCATTATAGATTTGACATAGTCAATGGTTCGAACGCTAATGAGTGACAGAAGTAGGGATTTTGTTTGATGCCAAATGAAATTTTTTCTTCAAAGGAAAAACAAATTTTTTTTATCTTTGAGGTGAGCAGAGTTCACTAAATGACCATGCGTGAAAAGAAAACCTGGCTTAAGCTCTTTAGATCTAATTTTTATTACATCAAGCCAAACGCAAAAATAAATAATCATCTGAAAAATCGTTTCGAGAGTATATTTAATCTCTAATTTACTTTTCGACATAACATTGACAAAATTTGACCATTTATTGTTGTTTATGAGTTATTTTATAGAGAGGCTAATCATGATAACACACCATTTTTGAAAAGGGATAAAAATTAATTTAAAATAATAATATAAATAAACTTAAATGAAAGGAAACAGAGAGGAGTTGAGGTACGATTCTTAGAAAGAACTTCAAGTTTCCACCTGATTCATGCTTAGATTGCATTTAATTTCATTTTCGCAATATATATACCTTTCTGAGGTATAATAAATCATTACTTTTTACTTTATCGAATTCCTATAGTTTGAAAACACTAGCTCCGCGATATGGGATAAATGTGGACAAAAACAACCTTTTAAAAAGTATAATGGAAAAACGAAATAACTTTTCAATCTCAGATCTAAACCAAAATGCAAATCATTGTTAAAAAAGTATTTCATGAGATAAAAATAATATTAAATTTCTAGAGAAATATGATGTTGAGAATACTGATATAGAGAAATAGTAAATTATATTTCTTGAGAAATTTGTAAAAAAGTCTACACTAGTCCCTCTCCACTTAACATTAAAATTCCAGATCTAGAATTTTTAAATCTCAAACCTATACAAAATTTAAAAAATTTTAAATTGTTACATTTTGCTATTGTTGTTGCTTATCTCCCATCTTGTCTGACGCAGTCAGATCAGATTTGAGAATCCGTTGGCATTCAAAAAATCATATACAAGAAGAGAAGATGGATGAATTTCCTCCCATATGATTTCCAAACAGTCCAAAATGTGTTCAGGTAAAGCCTGGTGTAGTTAGCACTTGGGGAACGTTAGGTATGTTTTTATATCATCATAAAAACGTAAACTCTTTAAGTGGCAGCTGCTGAGGCGAAAGAAGGTGGTGCATATTTTCCTATTAAAAGACAGGGTCAAGGCTAGGCCTTGTCTACTACTACTGTTACCAGTGGTGTGTAGAAGGTATCACCCAATTCTTCTTAATTTTTAGATTGCTTCTTAGAGAAAAGTTTAAGATATGTTAGATCTGATAAGAGACCACAACTTGCTCCAAGTCATTTCCACCTAAATTTACGTGGCTAGGAATACATTGGATTTTTTTTATCATGCTGAAGGGAAATGTATTTTAATTCATGCATCTTATCTCCCAAGAGGTTACAGTTGTATTGAGCTATGGCTATCAGTCTGTATTCAGACCAAAGGTTATCGTAATTGAGTTTTCTCAAAATAGTCCCCAGACACTTATAGTTCGTTCACCAGGAATTGGCACTTCGCTCCACCACCTCGGAGTTCATTTCAGCGCGGGAGTAAGAAGAGAACTCCGTGCTTGAAATTGAGACAACCTTAATGTTCGCCAAGCACAAGTAGTGACTTCTTTTTCAGTCACTTACTTAGCTTTATCATCTGCTATTATACTTTTCGTTTCTCTAGCTAATTAAATTTATTTCAAATTTAAAAATTGCTGTTTTCCAAGCTAAATGTCTAAAAAAGGACAAACTATTCACTAAAAAGAGAGAAATATCATAAAAAATCGTGCGAAATATCATCAAATTAATGAAATATTAAATGTTAAAAAAATGCAGATAAAGTTTGAAAAATAAATATTTTTGCCATTCGATAGCAACCTTGTTCAGGATTGCACACAACCTTCTCCCAAAAATAACGAAATAGTATCGTCGCATACCAAGTGATGAAGGCGGAGTCAAGTACCAACTACTGGTGAAAGAGCTATATCTATTGCAAGAGGTTCACTTCTGGAAACGGAATAGAAATCTGGGTTCATGTAGGGAAACTGCATCTTTTGCAGTTTTCAATGAAAATTCTGCTTAAATACCAATTTTGCTGCCTTCAGTATGCATTTTGATGTCCCGTTTGAGGTTTTTTGTTGTATTTACATTTTAATACCTATAAATGTTGATTCAGCTGCTTCTATCACTTTAAAGATTACAAAGTAATAAAATTTAACGTTACACAATAACTGAAATTAACTATAAAGGAGATATTTTATAAGACATTAATAAAATATAATTTAAAAAGCAAGGTGTACTAACAATTCAAAAAAGATTACTTTTCTATATTAACCAAGATTATGAATTTAATAGACGCATAGTTCACTCTTAGCTTGTTATAGAAATGTCTAGGTTGAATTCAAACTTAGTTAGGCAGATTTTCTCCTGGAGAAATATAGGTAAATATACTCACAATTTGAAATCTTTTTTTTTTCTTCTTTAATGTACAAAATTTTCTACAATCCTCTAATGTGAGAGTCAATACGATGTAATGTTAACATGAAGATACAATGTTAATGTGTTGTCGACACGAATTTCTCGTCAGTCTCGCACCGACCTGCTGACGTAAAATATTCTCAGTTGTGGACGGATCATGGGTTAGAGTTCTCCTGCCTTTAGGCTAACCATGGAAGGTTTTCATGGTTTTCCTCACCATGTAACGCAAACTTGGATTAGCTCCATCAAAAAGTTCTCAACGAGGACAAATTTATACCAATACTTAATCCAGGAGTGTCTTGTCTTCGGTATTGGGTTCAAAATTGCAAGACTACGGAATTGAGCATTAGTAGTCGTAAACCCTAATTTGGGTCGGCTATTCAACGACGGTTATATGAAGAAAAAAAAATTAAATTAATTAGTGCTGGCGATATTTTGAGTTCTTAAATCAGCCACAAAAATGTACTTTCTCTGAATGAAATGCCCTTTTTCAAAGGATTTCGCGCGCGATTCGTGATTTTCAAAATAGCTGTAATCTGGAAAATATGGTCGCAATAGAAGGTAGCAGAGTAGTCGAAAGATTTAATCTCTTATTGTTAATTTCACTTTTTGGTTGAACATTAGTAGTCGTAAACCTAAAAAATTTCATCTGCTGTTCCACGACGATTATAAAATAAAATAAAATCCTCTAATATGAACCGCAGTGTCTCGCATTAGAGGATCTTCCAATTAGGTTTCCAGGTTCGATTTGCAGCAGTGCTGATTGATACGGAATCTGCTTTAGGTTAGCATAATTTTTTTTCAGGAGTTTTAGACGCATCATGGGTTAAAACCCCTTAGAAGTCAGGCTAGACGTGGGAGGCTTCATAGCACTCCTTGTAACTTAAATGCGGGAGATTCCATCAAAAAGTCCTTCAAGAAGACTAATTTTTCCCTATGATTGATCCAAGAGTTCCCTTGTTTTCCGAATAGGGTTAAAAATTACAAGGCCATGGAGTTGAATGTTGATAGTCACAAACTTAGAATCGGGTCAGTTGCTTAACGCCGGTAAAAAGTCCTCTAATGTAATTAATAAAAAGGAGTAATTATATATCAGTTTATGTATGTTAACAATTAGATTCATATGTTTCAAAAATCCATAAGCTTAATAAATTTTAATGATTTGGATTTCTCATCCAAATACGACCGCAATGATTTATCGTTGAGTAGCTTGAATAGAGAAAAAATAAAGTTTTTAAACACTAGCAAATTATTCGTTTATTTTTTTTAAAAAAATAACGATTTAAAAAATTACCAAGGTTTAAATGTGTGAAAGTTGAATTTCCCAGATTATATACTTTTTAAAAGCATTTTTCAATATTTTTATTCTAAGAACTCCCTTTCTAGTATTACTTTGTATTGCATCTCATAATTCTCTTTTCAATAGTTGATTAATTTAATCGTGCTTTTCACAATTACTTTCATTTACAAAAATTACATTTACACGGAATTATTTCATGATTTTTAAACATTTTGAACGAAAAGTGTTTTCAGGTATGGGGACAAAATCTCTCGAGTTGGATATCGCAAGGCAAAATCTTGCGTGGACAAAATCTCGAATGGCAAAATCTCGCATTTACAAAATTTAGTTTAAACAAAATCTCACATGAACCAAATATTACGAAAGATATTCCACTAACGACACGAATATATTTTATTGTGAAAACACACTCCCTTCCCAACCAGCAGATTTTTAGAAAATAGATTTTCGAACGTAACATTTGTATGAATTTTTGAATACTTTTTATCTGCAAAATATGTGCACACTCAAATACAGCCCAGCCTCATCCAAATACGACCGCAATGATTTATCGTTGAGTAGCTTGAATTGAGGAATTGCTGTTAACTCGCACTTATCAGTTCATAGCGACTGAGCAAATCATTACATATTTTTCATTTTATTTCACTAAAAATTCTTTATTTGAGTATTAGTAAAAAAAATTTAATAGCAAATAATATTTTTATAATATGTTTAATGTAAGGGAAGGAAATGTACTGAATATGGTTTTTTGTGTTTGGTGCGCGGAATTTATTTACAAAGCAAAAAATTTTTTTTAACCGAGATATAAACGACCCTATTTATGAAATGTTTGTGCCTCAAGTTCTAATACAAAATATTGGGATCAACTATTGTGAAGTAAACGTGGCAGATAATTTCAAATAACATCGTTAGAGATAGTTGGCAACACTTTTCAAAACTTTTTTGTCTTTTGAAAATTTTGTTTTAAGTGAGGGAGAGTAGTTAATTTATCGAACAATAACGGGATTTTCTGAGACAAACAGCATTACAGATCGTACAAGAAATGATTGTTCGATGTAATAAACTAATATGTTAGAAGTAAAAGAACCACCAATGTCTACTTTGAAAATGACAAACGAAATGGACGAGTGACAGTGATCAGGTAAAGGTGTTATCATTGAAAGTGATAGTGTTGTTGATCGCGTGATTGGTAAACTTTCGTTTGTATTCTGCATTCTTATTAGACAGATGATTTAATAGCCTTTTTAAATTTATGAAAAAAATTATGATATTAACAGATAGTAAAACTAAACTCAACTGCGCGACAACCCATCGACGGCCAAAGCCTAATGTGCCCATACTAGTTTTCGTGACTTTGGGCTCTAGGGTTTTCCGGTTAAGTGGACAGCCGAAGGCGGAAGCGTTAGTGTTTAGTTTCCAAGTATAGTTTGACTAAAGTAAGAACTCCCCTAGCCATTCGTCTGGACCCGGGAACGTAACTATGGTAACAAGGTATAACTATTTCAAGTAGAGGTGTGGTCATTATTTAGGACAGGTTTTAGTTCAGGTCGGTGAGAGAAAGGGAATTATTAAGGGTCTATTAAGTTAACCCTAGAGTGAAAAGAAACTACCCTCCCTGAAATGCGCTATTCTTGTTTCCATAAAAATAGACGACCTCAGACTTTGTGGCGGAAGAAGTTCTTCCCGTAGACAAACTATATGGTTGGTGCTGTGATATCCCCCCTCATCACAACTGGAATGAAAACAGATAACGCATGAGCAGTTAACTCAGTCAGTCAGTGATGTTTTAGTTTTGAAGATCGTAAGTTTGGGGAGATGCTCTTCCATAGAGTTGTAGAGGAAAATGAATTATTTTTTCTTTGTTAACATTATTTTTCAGTTATTTTTATTTTAAATGAAATATTTCCTGTTTGTAATGAATTCTAGTCCGTATTTATGATTAGAATACGGTTACTCATTTTAATGACCTTAAAAAATTATCATACGCAAAAAGCATTTTTTTTCGATCAAGTAAAATTATTTTTATTTTAAAATTTGGATTTTTCACTTTTGTAAACTGTATGTTTTTTAATGTAAGTTTATCTCTTCAGAAGTTTTATTTAAAAAAAAACAATTAACAGCGACATTATTAACTGATAACTTTGCCACAATTTTACTCAGAGTTTTTCAATTTATTATTAAATGAATATACAATTTTTTTAGCAATGACATCATAGAAAATTGCACTTAATAGAAATTTTTATAAATTTCAAATTCAATAACTTTTAGCAAAGTTTCAAAATTTTAAGTTATTTAAATTTAAAAAACTTTAATTTAAAAGTCTAGCACAAACAGATCTCTAATTATTGGACTGTGAGGATAATCTATGGCTATGTCAATAATCATAACCTAAAATTCACTTGTAAAATTGAAAGTAGATGGCTCTAAACAAGTATGGGTAAAGATGTACCAGTTCATCGTACACTTGCATTTCTTTATCAGCATTTGTTAATCTACATTCCTTTTTAACGGTAAATATTGTATGATTGATGACTTTAAAAGCATTATATCAAAATGATTCTTAAGCATTCCGTATTTTTCTTTTATTTTGCGTACTGAAAAAGAGAAGCGCGAGTAGCAAAGAAATTTTAAGAGACGTTCGTTGTCTATTTCTTGCTCTATTTAAAAAACAAAATTTAAAAAATAAAACAGGTTAATTATCTATAAAATACAAAGTATATTTCAATTCAGCATTAAAGTAAAATATATCAATTTTCTTTTTAGTTGTAAGTAAAACTTTTGAAGCAGGACGAAATTATTCTAAAGTAAGTAGTAATTGGACAATAAGGAACATCACAGAGGCCGACATTCCGAAAATAGCAGAATTCCGAAAATCGCCGGAACGCCAAGATTGCTTATTTAGCTTTTATTCATTTCATAAGTTGGATCCAGAAGCGATTATTGTAGCTGAAGATGATAATGGTAAAGGTTTATCTTATTCAAAATAAAAATGAAATAGCACAGATAAGTTTATTAGCTATTTTTCTTGAAAAATATAATGTTTCAAGATTTTTTGTTTTCTTTGGGAAACATTTTCCAGTTTCAGGAATGTCGTTGTTATGCAATTTTTTCACAATAATTGTTTTAAATTTTGATTTGAAATTTTCAAAACATTTGTTTTCAAACAGTGCGTGAATTGCTGAATAAAATCTATTCCAATTCTGTTGCGAATTTCAGAAAAATTGGTTAAAGAATCTTTGAGAAAATTTTGGAATAAAATGTAAACAATGATATCTTTTTTTAAAAAAAAAAGAAGTTTTGAAAAGAGTAAGTGAATATTCTCGACAGCGGAGTGCTTCGTTATCACCCTGTTTACATATTTTTCACACCTTGTAGTTTCAAAAACTTTTTCAAACAATGAGGTCAAAATTGCATACTCATTAAGAATGATAAATTAGTATTTTAAAGAGGTAAAATGACCTAAATCACTGTTGGTGAAAGTGGAATTTGAAACATATTAAAACCTGTTTGACTGTCAGAGGAGGTATTTCTGATAATATTTTACTTTCTCCAGGTTTCTACCGACAATTAATGAATTTGGGTGCTTATAATCTAACCTCTCACAACATTCATTTAATTATTTATTTACGACCTTTAATGGTCATAACTTGTGATTTAATGATCGGACTAAAACTTAATGATTCGGGGGACTAACCTTAAATTTGCTTGAGGTGAAACGAGTCCAAACGATGACTGGCAGATACGCATCCTGCTTGCACGGACCACAGTGCTGGTGTAATATATTCTCAATTGTAGACGAATCGTGGGAGGTTTCCGTGATTTTGCCTTACATGTAACGCAAATGCTGGTTAGTTCCATCAAAAAGTTCTCCCAATTGAACATTGAAATTATATTCTGAGCTTAAGAGGACGCCATACCGCGAGCAAAACTTTTCATGGCAAAATCTGCTCTCTAAGTTATTTAAAATGTAAAAAGTGAGTACAGGTAAACCTAGAGTAAGAAATAAAGTTTCAAATGTTTAAAATGTTTCTTCAAAATATCAAAATGCAAACAAATTAAGATAGATTTACTTAGCATAAGTTCTCGCCCATTAACTCGCTTGTAGTTTCATATTATAAAAATATTTTTTTCTACATTTGAAAGTACATTCAGTCTAGATTCTTCTGTGAACTCACTTTTCTCTAAACTTTAAATTTTAGATTACCCATGGAGGGGAAAATAGAATTTGTCATGAAAAGATTCCTCCGCTCTTGAGAATTCAATTAACGCATCACATTTTCGTTAAAATTTCAGTTGATGCTCAAACTTCTTTTCTGAAAACGATTTTCAAAAATATTTCTTGCGTCAACGGTTAACGTAATGTTCTGGTAAATAAAGTCAGTCAAGCACGATTGAATTTCTCTCAAGTTCGATTTAAAATTATTCACTCAAACTTGAGTGATTTCAGTTCACTCCTTGACTTGAGAGAATTTAATTCAAGATGAGAAGGCTCCTTTTTTCTAGACGAATGAGAGAAATATCACTCAAGTTGAGTTATTTTAACTCGTTCATTTTAAGTGAGTAGGTAAAAAATATAATGTCTTTATGGCATGCTTGAAGTTGGAAAGTTGGTGCAACTATTCTTCAGTCGCTGTATATTTTCTAAATGTACGAATTTCAGAAAATTGTTTAACTGTTTAATTGTTAACACCATCAATTTTCAGAAAATAAATTTGAGAATCAGAGAGAATTGAGAATAAGACAGTTTGTTATTCTTAACACTTTTAATATGTTGATGACTTTAAACTGACATTATACTTTTATTCAATACTTTTGCAGGTAATATTATTGGAACACATTCCATGTTAAATTTTGCAAAAGGCTTATATGTATCTGGATTAACGTATGTTCATCCCAACTACAGAGGAAGCAATCTTGCATTAGAGGTAACTTTAATATATAGGATGTTCTGCAATGACTTCCCTTAATCTCTTGAGAACGTCTATTATGTTGGACAAATGCAGCGTCTATTATGGTGGACAAACCATAGTAAAATTTTATCATTTGAAAAATTTTTTTATTTAAGATTTGTTTTTCTCTTTGCGTGCCGGAAAAGGAAGGAGTCTAATAAGAAAAAATATAATTGGATTTAATTTCGTTGTTCAATGTACTTAATTACAATGAAAAATTTATAAGATTTTTCTTTTTTTTTAGTTTTACGGCACATTAATATATAAATACCTTTTTGTTTTTAGTCCAGTGGATTTTGTTTCAAGACCAAAAATTATAAAATTTTTACATATAAAAAATTACATATAAAAAAAAATACATACCTTTCTGGATCAAAGGGGTTCAGAAAAATTCTCCGAATCCCTGTTCATTGAATAGACTGGAATTTCGATCGTCATTCCCTTCGGAATCTTAATTTCAGTATTTCCTAATTCGTAATCAGCAGCAGCGATTCTCTCTATCCTATTTCAATAAGAATATGGTGAATGAAAGTGCTTATTTTATACACCACTATTGAAAGAG
This sequence comes from Parasteatoda lunata, assembly GCA_949128135.1. Taxonomy (NCBI): domain Eukaryota; kingdom Metazoa; phylum Arthropoda; class Arachnida; order Araneae; family Theridiidae; genus Parasteatoda; species Parasteatoda lunata. The sequence continues at coordinate 103,585,599 of OX421974.1, read as the reverse complement.
ATGAAGTTAGAAATTTTTAAAAAAAGAGAAAAAATAATGATATTACGTAGGAAAAGGGGGGTAGAGGCGTTAAATTTCTGAAATGATGTTGTCAATAATTTTTATCTTATGTATACTTTCATACGCAAGTTCTCCCTAAAAACAAATCAAGACATGTTAAATACTTAAAAACTAACGTACAACGCTTTATGTTCAGTGAACAAGAAAAAAATTTATAAATAAACAAAATAAACGGATCCCCTGAATAACTTTTGATCTAATGATCGTATCTTCGCCTTATAAGACTCAATCTTAATATATAAATACCTTTTTCTTCGAGTCCAGTGGATTTTGTTTCAAGACCAAAATTTATGAAATTACATATCCAAAAATATGCAAGATATCATAAAAATTAAAACTTATCATTTCTTGAAGTAATAAATAAAGAAGTTACTTAATTTTAAATGCTTTTTCTCTCTCTAAGCTACATATTTAAGTAAAACTTGCATTTTACGGGTTTCATGAGGGTAATATATGGTTTTTGGAATCCTTGTCAGAGGAATGAAACAATAAAATCTTTGCAAATTATAAGCTGAAAATAAGTATTTTAGTAAGAGTGAAGAAAATGACATTGAAGTCCGTTGAATCACGAAAAAGGAAGGTGGGATGAAAGACATCAAAACTGGATCGAGTCAGGTAGTCAAGTCTGAAATTTGCAGGGAATAAAAGACAAAGCTGTTCGATATAAGGAAGTATTTCATTCATCAAAGTAATCATTCATATTTTCTTAACACTTTTGCCATGTAAGCAGCGGGTTATTTTAGCAAGTTCTGTCGACGAGAGCCAGTGAATTCCTGAATGGTCAGTTTTACAGCATTTTCAAAATAAAACTGTTTCCTTTTAAATAGTTGCAAAACTTAGAAAAAGATATTGTTCGAATTGGCTAGGCTTTATGAGTTTTCGTACTTTTTCATCATCATCCAGATGATGAAAAAGTAAATTTTCTTACTCGTGTAGTTTTGCCACAGTTAATAATGCAGTGTGTGTGATTTGACAATGTCATGCAGTAACACTAGAAATGATTTTGTGAATAATCTTAACTAGTTTTAATTAAGGTTTTGAATCATTTTGTCTAGTTAGTTGCATTCTACATTTATTGTTAACGATGAGGCAGCTTTCATAAAGTCTTAATGAATCGCATCTGCCGTTAGACCTCCAAATACTCATTATCAGCATTTTTGGCACGCTTTGGTTCTAGTAGTTCCTCTTTTTTCAGACAATACTACAACCAAATAACGCTAAATACACTCGCATGATGTCCGCATAAAAACTCATATTTCATATTAATGCGAATTATCAACAGTTCCTTCTCCAATTTAAACAAATTGTTTTTTCAAACTGTTCAGAGCTTTCTTTTTAGAGATTATGATTTTAAGCAGGTCAGAAAGTAGCTCTTTATTAGAAGAGAAAAAAAAGTAAAATATTAAGCCATCATTATATTATAATATATTTATATATATCGCTATTTATAATTATCATTATATATCGTAATACCCTCATCATAAAATCTAATAAATATCAAATCAAATACTGTTAAGCAGACATTCGTAAAGCAGACAACCTAGAAATTTCGTCCTAGAAAATGTAATAATTATCATATTACAATCCCTTTCTTTTTTTACTGTAATCATGGTTTTGATGTTTCTAGTTCCACACTTTATCAAATGTTATTTGTTAAGTTCTTGTATTGGCTTATTTTTTCCCCTTGACATAAAAATTAATTTGCAGCCCCTGGTTTTCATACTTTTTTAAATTCCTTTTGACAAAAAATTCGAAAATGTTCATTAAGGGTTGTCACTCCTGTTGTCTCTTTATAATAGTTCGAGATGAATACTTAGATTAGGCAGTGTCTATTACGTTACGTTGGAAGATAATTGTACAAGATTGAACTAATACTTCTTAAATTTGCAAAAAAATTATAAAAATGCAACTAATCATTTTGAAATCCGCAGGTATAGAAAATTCGTAGAAATGCAGTTTTACTCTGGGAAAGAACATAGCTGTAACCTTTTTGTTACATAAATTTTTCTTCTATCCTCATAACATAAAAGGCCTTATCTCCAAGTGCAAATTGTTGAGGAGCTTTTTATTTTGGACATAGCTCTAAAAGCGTGTTTAAAAAAGTGGAAATAGCTCTTATTAGAGATTAGAGAAAGCAGACGCGGACTTCGCTAATATTTCTGATTTAAGAAAGTAGATGTAGCTCAAAGTGTCTGTTGAAGATTAGGTACATAGCTCAAAACCCTTAAATAAGTATTTTTTATTATACCAGCTTTTTTAAAATACGTATTTTGAATTATGCTCATCGACAATTTTTCCCCCCCAGCAAATAATAAAACAAATATCTTCATCCGTATAAAAGAGGGTAGAAAACAATATATTTTTCAATGTAACTTATCACAGTATCGAATTTAGAGCATTCTGACGTCATAAAAAGATGTATTTTTTTAAAGTGATCTGGGTGCATTATGAGGCATTTATAAAAAAAGTTGGAGATAGAACTATTTAGTGGTCATGATGCACTTTTTCTTAGACTTCATCTTTTATAAAAAAAAAATTAAAAGTGGATGCATTTATAAGCATACAAATATATAAATTATTATACAAATCATTAAAAGAAGTGGGTGCATTTTTAAGAAAAAATTCTCCTTCGCGACGAACTTGTGTAAAGTTAACTTTCATTTGCAATACATGATAACCTCTCATAGTTAGTCCGATGGCACTGGAATTTAACAACGTAAAGAAAGCGTAAGTGAAAAATTTGTTTTTAGTACTGGAATTCCTTGCTACGGCTAAACTATTAGTCCCAACGACTTGGTTTTGATATCATTAGGTTCTGTTAAAACAATATATAAGATTCAGCGCTTTTTTTTTTTTTTTTTTTTTTTTTTTTTTTTTTTAAATATATATAAAGTAATATCAAATAATTTGGATTGGAAGGGAAAAGTACAAAATGGGGTTTTTTACAGCTATAAACTTTAATAAATTTTGATCTATTAGCATTTTTACTTTATTTTAGTTTTACTTGGTTCAGCGTAAAAAAAAAATTTGGAAAAATTAATTCTTTCGCCTAATAGGTATTTCAGACGCGACAATCTGTATCAAAAACCAACGTCGTCAGTGCAATCAAAAACTGCACTTTTTTATACTTCATGTTTACTATATATCTTATATTCCAACTTATTAACTCTATCTACTGGTTTCAATGCAATTCAGTTCATCATAAATAATTCGAAAAAAATAACTTGTCAATATAGTAAAGTTCAAGTTTACTTATTTTTGAACCCCTAAAGTTTACAAAAACTTTGACTTAAAATACTAAAATATTTTTGAAAGTAAATTCAAGACGATGGTTAAATCATTATCTAGGAAATCATTACTTTAAGGACAATTACCAGCTTTCCTTTAAATATTTCTGTACTCAACTGCTTCGGTACCGGCATAAATAGAAATGAAACCGCTATTTCGTATATACATGGATTTTCTTTGTACCGACCCGTTCAATGTTTTGTACAGATCGGTATATAGTATTACCTTTACAAATTTTTAAGGTCAGGGTTAACGTCTTAATGTAGACGAATTTGCTCGACTCACACATGAGCAATATAAATCTGATATTTTTTTCACCTTCAACATTCCCTAACATAACTTGTGTTCTTACTGAATGATTTAGTGTATATGATTAATTGATTTAAAAATTAAAAAATCTGGGTAACAAAGGGCGACAGGGAAATAACTAGCAACAAATATTTATAAAATTAGCAATTATTTATAAATAAAGCAGCAAATATTTATATAGTTATTTTGGAATTTAGTCATAAAAGTTGCCAACAAAGCGTACAGTACTGTGTACAGACTTCTTGAAAAGAATACAGTAACTGTAGAATTGTAATCTAATCTGTGACAATCCTGCACCAGAATTCTCGCTGACAATTGCTTTCCAGCAAATAAAGAAAACAAGTATCATCATCGGCATTGAAATGAAAGTTGAAACAAGTATATATATATATATATATATATATATATATATATATATATATATATATATATATATATATATATATATATATATATATATATATATATATATATATATATATATATATATATATATATATATATATATATTTTTACTGTAACTGATCAGAGTATCAAATTTAAAACTTTCTGTCGTCATAAAAATATGTGTTTTTTGAAAGTGACTGAATGTATTAAAAGGCATTTAGAAAAAAAGTTGGACATAGAGCCATTTAAGTGGTCATGATGCACAATTTATTAGACATTGTCTTTTATTAAAAAAATCAGAAGTACATGCAATTTCAAGAGTATAAATATATAAATTATTATACAAATTATTAAAAGAAGTGGATACATTTTTTAAGAAAAAATTCTCCTTCGCGAAGAATTAGAGTAAAACTATCTTTCATTTGCAGTACATGAAAACCTTTCATGTTTAGTCCGAAGGCATTGGAATTTAGTAACGTAAGAAAGCGTAAGTAAAAAATTTATTTTTAGTACTGGAAACTCTCATAACGACTCAACTATTACTCCCATCGACTTGGTTTTGATATCATTCGGTTATGTTAAAACAATATATCAGATTTCATGCGTTTTTTGCTAACATAGAAATATCAAATATGTTGATTGTAAGAACAAAACGGTACTTTTTACCGCTAAGACTTTAATAACTTTTGAACTAATAGTTTCTATTTTAGTTTATTTTAGTTTCACATGATTTAACCAAAAAAAGTTTGAAAAATGAATTCTTTCGTTTAAATAGGTATTTCAGACTCGACAATATGTATCAAAATCAAAAGTCAACAGCGCAATCAAAATATTTTACTAAATCTTTTGTATTCTTAACTATTAGCCCTATCCACTTGGTTTTGATGTAATTCAGTTCAGCATAAATACTTCGGAAAAAAATAATTTGTCAATATAATAAAAGTTTAAGTTTACCCCTTTTTTGAAACCTTAAAGTTTAAAAAAAACTTTGACTTAAAGTACTAAAGTATTTTTGAAACTAAAGTCAAGATGATGGCCAAAGCATTACCTCTAGGAAAGAGACTACTTTTAAGACCATTACCAGCTTTCCCTTAATTATTTCTGTACTCAACTAATTCGGAACTAGCATAAATATAAACTGAAGCACTATTTAGTATATACATGGGTTTTCGTTAAACCGACCTGTACAATCTTTTGTACAGATCAGTATATAGTATAACTTTTATAAATCTTTTAGTTCAGGGTAAACGTCTTAATGTAGAGGAACCTGGACGACTCACACATGAGCAATATTAGTCTGATTTTTTTACCATTTACATTTCCCCAACGTACCCTGTATTCTTACTGAATGATTTACTGTAAAAGATTAATTAATTTCCAAATTACAAATCTAAGAAATAAAGGGTAACAGGGGAGCGAATTCTATTGTGGAAGTTTCAAAACTTTCCTGTCATAATTTCGCAATTTAGTTAGGAAAGTTGCCGACAGATTGCGCAGTATTATGTACGAACTTCTTGAAAAGAATGAAATTACGGTAGAATTATAATCTGTGATATCCCTGCACCAGAAGCATATGTTGTTGAGTAGAATTCCTGGTTTAAACCTTGTAATTCGGTACGACAACCATCTTTTACATTTTCAAGCTTGAACTAATAGCTATAATCATCGATGGTTTGCAGCGCCACCTGTTAGTATTTGTTACTAAATTCCGAAATTTCTGAATAAACTTTTTACAGCTTTGGTATCAAATATACTGTTCGTTTTATTTCTCTATCTCCTTTTGTTTCCGAGATTTTCAAATTTGAAATCAGTAAGTTATTCTCTGGATATCCTCTACACTTACATTAGATTCTTTCTTTGTATTGCAGTTTTTATTAATACAGATATACAAAGTGCTTTTTTGATAATAAAAACTAAGTATTTTCATATTTATAGCTTATTCGCAAGGGAGCAGAACGACACAGACACAAAAACAGAGCCGTAGCTTTCACCTTCAAAAAATGGGCATATATGACATCATATCTAGGAGGTGTCAAAACGGAAATTGGTTTTAGTGTTCAAGAATACGTTTCCACTGAAAGCATGCACACCAATCTTCTCTCTGACAATCTTCCTGGAGATACTACCATCCATCCATTGGAGAAAAATCACTTGGAACTCATCTATGATTATGATTTGCAAGTAGCTGGATATGAACGGCGGACATTTTTGGATTTAAGTTTCAACGAACCTCATTGCAAAACTTTTATTGCTTTGAAAAATGGACGTTGTGTAGGATTTGGTTCCGTTAAGTTAACTGTTTGGGGAGGCAAACGAGTCGGACCACTTTACGCAGATGATTCAAAGATTGCAGAAGCGTTGCTTAAATCGTTACTGGAAGGATTTCTTCTGGGAAAAGGCGTTGCAGTAGTAATTCCTCCTGCCAATTCCGAAGCTTTGAAGTTAGTGAAAAAGTTTAATATTCCACTCAATGAAGAATTGTGTCAAGTTTATGAAGATGGCGTTCCGCAATCAGATTTGTTCAAAGCATATGCATTATTTGATGTGAGTGGCACATCTTTATAAACATATCACTTCATACATTTTTTAAAAATTCAGGATCAATTTCTACAAGATAACTTATGAACGATTAAAGAACTAGAAAGATTTATAGCGCTCCTTTTCAGAAATAATTACAAAAGAAATGTGTTTATTTTAATTGTAACAAAAGCCTTGATACATTACATTTCAAGCTAAATCTGTGAGATGAACATAATCACCAAGTTCATTATTCAGTGGGTGAAATAATAACAATACACCCTTTATTCGACGTATCATTTTTGAGTTAATAGTTGGAGTTTTATGCACTAAGATGCAATATTCATGACTTTTTGCTTTGAGACAAAATATAAAAGTCATTTTGTGTAGTACTAGAATTTAAGTGACCAAAAAAGAATCATTGTTTTAATAGGAAAAAATATACTGAGATAATCAAAAATCTACCTTAATAATACGAAAAAACATTAATTCCTCAAAGTAAAAAGTAGAAAAAACACAACTTTTAGTTAAAGGAGCAAAAGTGAAATATCCCAGACAATTTTAAAAACATTTACTTTAGTCTTAATTAATTTTTTAAACTTAACTATTTTCTTTATTTTTCATTTCTTCGCTAAGAAAAATTTTTTCGAACTTCAACAGTAAGTGATAGTAGTATCTTTTTAATTGGATTGTTTTTTTATATTATTTTATACCAGCGGGTTACCGAGCTCGGCTCGGAGAAAACGGGTATCGAAGCTAACTCGAAGATTTAAATTTTCAATTATGATTTATCAAAACAATACATGCCATAAGAAAATTTGTGAAACCATTGGTGAAAAGATAATCGGTTAAAGTGCACCATTGTAAACTATCTAAGCAAAGTTTGGAAAGGGAACTATTCTATACAAAGGTAAAGTTTGAAAAGTCATAGGAAATAAAATGTAATTGATAACAAAAAATTATACAATTAAAGAAATGATACAAAGTGAGCAGTGTAAAGATTGAAGTGTGTTGAAGTTCAATATTTTTGACAAATTTATTTAGAAAAATCAAACATATATACGTACATAAGAAACATATTATAAACCTATAACAGCCTAAACATAATAAACATTAATCATCGATTGCGAAGTCTTCCATGTTGTCCAGGTAGTTTCTTGTCGGAGAGGCAGGTGCGGCTGGTGAGTTTCTCTTGTTCAGGACTTCCTTCCATACGACGTTTCGGGTGTGGGTTGGATTCTCAGGAGGCAGCAGGACCTTCAACGCACTTTGACGCTTGACTCTTGAAAACGCGACGTAGAGCATTCCGTGCACGAAGACCGTCGTGAGGAGAAGCACGCCGACGAATTCGAATGTTTGGCCTTGTGACTTGTGTATCGTAATGGCGAATGCTGGAGTAACTGGGAATTGGTGTCGTTGCATAGTTGCGCCAAGCTGTGATTTGCTGGAGTCGAGCGTGATCCTTGGAAGGTGTACTTGTCGGCCTGCGTGTTCACCGGTGATGATCTTAGCCTTGATGATGTTGTTGCAAAGTTCGGTGACAATCAATCGTGTTCCGTTGCACATTCCTTCAGAGACGTCCAAGTTTCGGAGAAGCATGATGATGGCGTTCTTCTTGAGCTTCAGATTGTGTGGAGGCAAGTCGGCGATGTTGATCGAGTTCAGGAATTCAGGCGCGAATTGAATTCCCCCTTCATGTTGATCCTTTACCGAGTCGAAACTTGTGTATGTCTTCTCTTCGCCTGGAAGCATAGCGATAATCTGCTCGTTGATCTTGTCCTTATCGTCGTTCAATGGTGCAAGAATAGCGCGATTCTTCATTGCTTCGTAGTTCCCACTTCTGAGGCATGGTCCGAAGATTTCATCGATGAGGTTACCACCAGAGCGAATTTCTTCTGGGACTTCTATTTCGCCGAGTTCATTCACTTTGAGTTCCCCGTCGCCGAGCTTTAGCAGGTATTTCGCGAATTCTTCTTCTTCGGGATCAACGCGCATGTTCTTTTCGAGCGAATAAGTCTTGAAGTGTTGCCACAGATGGCTTCTCTTGATCAAAAGGTCGAGTATTTCGCTTTTGTTGGCACGTTGTTGAACTGGACAGCACTGTCGGAAGTCACCACCAAGCACCATGACTTTGCCTCCAAACGGAATGTTGTTGCAAATCGCGCGTAGGAGTTCGTCGATGTTGTGCAAGCCGTATTTTGACATCATCGGAGCTTCGTCCATCAGACACATGTGGGCTCCTTTGAGTGCGTTCGCCTTCGGTGATCCTGGTTTGATGGATGATCTTGAGTCGGATGTAAGCGGGACTTTCAAGCCAAAGGTTCGGTGCGTTGTTTGACCACTCGGTAGAAGAATCGCTGCTATCCCGGTGTAAGCCATGCATTTCACTTTCTTAAGCCTTCCGGTAACGATGCGATACAGCGTGCTGTAGACGAATGTCTTCCCGGTTCCTCCTGGTCCATCTATGAAGAAGCATTTCGCAGCAGGAGTCGGGTCTTCAAGTGCTTGGATTATGGTGTCGACGATTTCACGCTGCTTTTGGTTGAGTTGCTGGTACATGCGGTCTCCGATTGCTGTTGATTCGTCGACGTCGATCATATCGTGTTCCAAATCTTGCTCATAGTTGTCGATGTCTTCCATGCCATGTGTCTGCACCCAGTATCGGAAGTTGCGGCCTTCGGTAGCTTCGGTGTTCAGCTTATGCGCGATGATTCGGTAGGCACGCTTTATCGCTTCTTCTATGGAACCACCAGTGCGTCTTGCTTCTCGAATGAAATCTTCCGCGAGGTCCTCTTTGAACAGTTCCCATAATCTCTTCGGGTTTTCTGGCGCACCAAGTATCAGGATTTGAGCGAAGAGTATGCGCATAACACTTGGCATTTTCGATGAAGCAGATTCGCGGAGTCCTTCTACGTACTGTTGGTCGTCGTATGTGAGGCCTCTGGCTAGACAGGCTTGCTTGTAGGTTGCGTGCTGGACACCGTCGACAATGTAGAGGTCTCTGAAGTTCGTTGGTTCTTTGACGTGGAACAAAAGCGTGCGCAGGAAGAAAAGTTCTGGCTGGGAAACGAAGTTGACTGGATGTACGCGACCAATTCTGCTGCAAGCATTCACGTTCTTCTGCCAAGTGCTCGTCTGGCCAATCCATCGGTAGTGCTCCGGCATTTCATAGTAATAGTGGTAGGTGACTGCCTTTCTGTTCGCTTCGTCTTCTTTCAGCGCGGTGTTATGGCGGAAGTAAGCCCTTAAGGTCGATCCCTTCTGTCCAATATCGGCAAGGTCAACTGGCGTTTGGTCCAAGTTAACGCCATCTTGTCCGGGTAGGTGAATGTCAAGTCGAACGATGGTGTGGCTTTTCGCTTGGATCTCGAAATCCTTGAATAGGCGCCAACATGCTTCAACTGGTGAGATATAGCGAGCTTCCACGTACTTCTCCGGCTCGTTGTAGATGATCGTCTGCTGGTTTTCGACGGCCTTTATCGTAGCACAATCATGGCCCTTGTAGATGTAGAGGTATTTCACCGGTCCGATGCTGCCGACGAATTCGACATTGATGTGGCATTGATACTTCTTGAGCAGGTAGGCGTTGTACGGGACGACGTGGCGGTTGTCTGTGGTGACGCGCTGGCCGTTGCAGTCTTTCCTGTAGATGGCTTGCTCATGCGAGAATTCTGGGTTCATTGGATCCAACAACGGATTGTAGCGTCGGCGATACCTCGGCTTTTCATCGTCCACCAGCGATGTCATGTCTTGATGTTCCATTGGAAATCCCCATCTGCACTGGTCTCTTCCATGTTTGCTGACCATGCACGGAGCGCTTGGGTTCATATCACCACACGGGTTATGGATCATCCATTTCGAGATCAGTTCCTTGAGTTCCGGATCATCTTCTGGAATTTCCGCAGAGATAAAATCGTCAAGTTGGTCAGCGCTGTGAATCTTGTCCGCTGGCGACATAATCACTAATAGGTGCATGTGCGGTAAACCTCGCTTTTGGAACTCGATGGTGAAGACGTACGCGGATGCTCTTCCAAAGATTTGATGCGTCATGATGTCTTCGACGATTTGGCGGAACTTGAGACGTGCGATTCTTGCAACGATATCTGGACGGGTTAGAGCCAACAGGCTATCCGGAATTGCGGCGTTGAATTCATTGCGTATCGCTGACAGGAGTTCTGGCCACTGCGGATTGCAGGTAACGGAGATAAAAAATTCGGGCGATCCAAATCTTCGCACTAATGCCATGGAGTCTTCGAAATTCTCGGTGTACCAGCGCGTTGATCCGGGAAAGGATGACGGTAAGATGGTTGTTTCGCCAATTGCAGCATCTTTTTGCGCAGCCAAGCTTCTGAGCATGTTGTGAACTCCGGCGTATTTCTCGGCTTGAATTTCATGCTGATGGCTCTTTATCCACTGTATGCGATCTCTTTCGACGCGAATGTAGGTGTCGACCACGTATTGCTGGAGTAAGCGTCCGCCAAAGTGAAGTGCATTAAACTCGACCAATCGTTGATCAATTCCTGCATTTGTGCAATCGATCGGGAGTGGCTTGGCATAATTCGGACGGTAGGCGAGTCGGTAACAGGCTAATTCTGCGCGTGTAACATGATTTCTTGATGGATAAGGCGTGTGCAGCGGCATTCCAACATAGAATCCAAAAGCTCCTCTCAGGTAGAAAAGCGGGTAGGTAAAAGGCTCGACGCGACCATCGATGTTGCTAAGCTGCGTGATTTTTTTCCCGCGTTCTCGCATGACCATTTCATTCTCTGGGATGCTTTGATCGGCGTTGAGAGTCAAGACTGCGGCTATTTCGTTTACAACTGGTGCGTTGAATCGTCGAGGATCGTCGCCTTCACGGTTTGTAAAGACGAGGTGGACATTGGGTGGTTGTACTCCGGCTGCGATTGCGCGTTGGTTGGTTTCTTCGATCACTTCTCTCATCATCATAAACGATTGGGCGAACGGGTTGTTAAAGCGCATGATCTCCTCGAGTAGTTGCAATAGTTCTTGGCTTAACTCTCGGTTGAGCTCAGATCGCGCAGCTGTAGCCTCGTCCGGGTCCATGAAGTACATTTGGGCAAACTTCGGCTGTTCAAATCCACCTTGCGGGTCTTGAGTCGGGCGCGTTGACAGGTTGATTTTGTGATGGACTTGACCGCCGGCGATAAACGCGTAGATTCCATGTTGATTGACGGTTCTGTCGTCGTCGACTTTGAATGAGGCAAGTGCAAAGCAGGCGTCGATGTTGCGGATCCTTCTGTGGAATTCTTCCGATAGGCGGTGTTGTCGTGCAAATAGAAGCGCTAATTCGTTTGGAAATTCGGGCATTGGTAGTTTGATTCTTCCATGTAAGCAGCAGTCGCCAAATGAATCTACGTGTATTTTGTTCGTCACTCTTTCTTCTGGGAAATGCAAAGCGCCATCGTGGATGCAAGCGACGTTAAATGGACCAAGACTTTGATATTCCACGTCGGAAGTTGCAGCATTTTTGTAGGTTGACGCAGGCCGAGATTTCGCAGCTCTACGGAGTCTTTCATTACGGCGGCGTTGTTCCTCTATGCGAATGTTGCGGCCCCTCATTGTTTCGTTTTTTCGTCTGCGTCTTTCATAATCGCGGTATTTTTCTCGTTGAGATGCATTAAGTTCCATCAATATATCCGAGATTCGTTCCTTGCTACGCTGCTTGACTGCTCTTGTCGGGCGCAACGGCGTTATCATCGGGTCTTGGATATTCAAAGTGTGCATATTGGTCGAAGATGTGAAAGATGCGGTTACAGATGGTCCGGACATGTTCAATTGGTCACTGTTCACAACGATTTCGTAAATTTGCTTCCGTTCATCCGCTTCTTGAAAATTCTTGTCCAGGAAAAGGCGTCGATGAGAGAGGTATTGTCGAGCATAAAAGACGATGTAAACTCCGCAGGAAGACGCGTCATCTTGGTGGTTGTAAGCGTTGCGAGGTTTCACGATGCATCCTTTCAGCTTTTCATTCGTAACAACGGTATTCAAAACGTGTCGCAGTATTTTTCTCAAAACAGCATCGATGGGCAGCGGGTTGTCGACTGGATCGCAGACTAATAGTTGACGTTCTCCATAGCTTGCTTCGTAAATTCCTAGCATCCAGTGCTCGCCTCTATCCATTTGAGCTCTCTTGTGAATGGGAATGAGTAGCACGTCGAATCCTTGTTGAACGCCGTATATATAGTTGGAAGCCTTGTTCTGGTCGCTGATATCGTTGAGAAGAGCCATTCCTTCATAAGCGCCATTCGCTGTTGTAACGTAGAAGCGTGCGACAAATTCAGGGTGAAGTACGGCAACTTTGACGGTCGGGTAAGCTTGTTCGACGTAATGGAGAAGCATTCTGACAATGACGGTATCTTCTAGTTGTCCATTTGCGGGTAGAATTGAGTTGATCGCTTGTTGTTCCAAAATTCCGGCTCCTTGAAGAATTTCATGTAGAGGTGCGTTCTGCATGTTGAAAATGTAGCTTGAAATCTGATGAATGTTGAAATGTCGAACTTTGTTGACGGTGATTTGAAATCGAAATCAGTTCCTTAAATGCTTTTTTGGAAATTGGAATTTTGAACGAATCAAAAAGAACGAATCTTTTTAGTTAACGAACGAGCGCTAAATTCAAAATTTCATTAACAAATTTCCCTTAATAAAAAGCAGTGGAATTAGAATCGTACTTTTTCAAAAGAAAATTTAGTAAAAATATCAAAGTTATCCTTATTTTTTTCTTTTATATTTGTTTTACCTTAATTTTGTGATTTAAAAATAATCGTGTGGTCATCAAACTTTATTAGTTCGCCATATTGGCTATAGATGGCAGCACGTTACCGCTTGAAACTTATTAGGCAATAGACAAAGAAAATTTTAAGAATTTAAATCGTGGAAAGACTTATTATAACAATTATGAACAACGACAGCTAAGCGTTCTATTTACGTATCTAATATGTTGCCACATTTTTAATACAAAAGTCAAACATTTCTCCACTTTGATAAATGTAAACTAATGCGAACCTTACAATTAAATTATTAATTCCTTCGTATATTATTGGTTTAAGTTGTCGAAAATTAATATTTCAATTGTAAGGTTTGCATTAGCATACATTTATAAGAGATATGTATTTTTTTAATAAGTTTTTTGAATATGGCACTTTGAAGACGAAAAAGTATAGATTTTCTTACAAAATTACTGATAACTAAAAAATTAATCCAAATTTTTGAAAAAGAAAAAAAATACTTCTTCATTATGTCAAAACACAATTATGTGCCGAATTTCGTGCCTGGGCGAGGCTTCTGGGGCGATATATTGTGATTACAAACAGACTAATACAGAACTAATAAAGTTTGAAAATATCCTATCTGTAACTCCGAACTGCTCGACCGTAGCGCTTCAAAACCGGCGCCAATCAATTCCTCGTGGCCAAAAACCCCAGACCCCCAAGTTTACCGGAGTTTATTAATTCTGGGGCGATTTTCGACTTGGCAACCATTCCTCGTATTATAGTATAAGATAATGCAAGTTTGAGGCCCTAAAAACTTTTTCCCTATCCTGTAGAAAATTTCAAATTTGAAGTTCATTTCGTTACAAGGGAAATATAAGTATGCTTTAAGGGGTTTATCTGAAGAAAGCAAATACACTCTAAATTTTTGTTTTGTTACATTATTAGTGTATTGCTTCCTAGCTATTGACATGCACTTGTTTCCATGGGGCATTGTTGCTTTTCAGAGTTATGCACCTCAAAGTAAATGAAAAATAAGGTTTCGGCGATTTTCTGCCCTGAAAATCTTGATCAAACAACATCGCTCCAATTTTTTTTTTTACTGAATATTCAAGTTCACTTTTAAGACAAGCTCTGTGATTCAGCACTTTGCTGATTTATCAATACTTTTAGCCGATAAAGTCATTCAAACTTTCAAAAAATACAAAATCTGCGACTTTTTATTTAGCTTTTCTCAAAACGTCATCATCGCTCAAAAAGCTAACTGTACCATCTTGTAGGTAAAAGTATCTACTAACACGTGGGAAAGAAAAATCAGGGGAACTTCACCTCATTTTAAAGAAAAAAATTACCGAAGTAGCATATAAATGCTATGTCAAAAATCTCATCCCTCCTTCTTTTGAAGACTGTAGCGATGGATCTTCCCCTTCAAAATAAGCTAAAATAAAGAAATTTTATAAGAATTCTATCTGCAAATCAAAGATATAATTATGGAAGAAAAAACTCCGAGGCGTTGTGCCATAAAAAAAACTTAAAGAATTATGGTTTTCTAAGTAATGTATTTGTATAAAATACTGTGTTGGAAATGTACAATAAAATATAAACCATACTTTCCATCACTTATTAGTTACTCATTCTTTCTAGTATCTTAGATACAGTCTTAAAATAAAAATTAAGGAAACTAAGAAACCGAGATTTCATAAAACAGGGGCTTTTTTTTTCACTTAAGATTTCTAAACTCTTTATCCAGTAATCCTCTTCCAGTATTAAAATTTTTGCTCCTTTTGCTCAAGTTTAATACAATTTTCCTCCACATCGTTTCTTCAGTTACAAGTCATTTCTTTAGGATATAAACGTTACCAAATAAAATGGCAATCTGATTTAATGAAACTGAAATCACTTATATTACTGAATATGTATATCATAATTTTGGGAACATTTATTTTTCTGTTTCTTCTAAAATCATCAAAATTAGTACTTTCTTGATAAACTTTTGTATTTTACCTAGTTGAAAGATCTTTTTTTTTCCATTTTCATATTCAGCATGCGATGCTGAACTTTATTTGCAAATGTTTAGAACAATATCTTTTCATCTCTTTCTGTAAAGCCGTTTCAATTGCATGCCTACTTTTGGATCTCGCTCTTGCGGGTGGTTTTTTAAAAGTTAAATATGTCCCCCGAAAAATCATTTTGTATTCCTGGTAATTTAAATATCTTCTTGCAAGAACCTTTAAAAATATTCATATAAAATGTGCTTATTTGAATTTTTCAGATGTTACTTATATTATCATTTTGCATATACACACGTCATTATAGATTGCATTATTTAATCAAGTAAGCTTGCAATCCCTCAAGTAATTAATCGAGTAATTTATTCAAGTAAGTAATAGATTTAATCATGCAATTTGTAAATTAATCAAGCAATTTAATCAAGTAAATCTCAGAGCTTGTATTACTGAAATTGACTTGAAAGAAGTTTATAGCCTTTCACACTGTTTATAAAGGTTGTGCATTTCATAGAAGAGTATATTATATAACGTTTTTAAATATTTATGGTAACATGTGACAATTTTTTCATAGGCCCTGGACTATTCCTGTAATAACATATGGTATATTTTAGAAATAATTGACAACAAAAACAAAGACTTGGTTAAATGAATGAGCAAACGAATATTTCCTTACATAATTCTATCTTTTAATTACAGATAGAGTTATATAACATTAAAAATGCGATTTTTAGAATAACATTTATATGCAGATTTGGAAATCTTTTTTCTTTAAAAAGGGGTGAGGTCCCATTGATTTTTCTTTTCCACGTATAAGCAGATAGCTACAAGAAGGTACAGTTAGTTTTTTTGAGGGCAATACCGTTTTGAGAAAAGCTAAGTAAAAAATTGCTGATTTTACATTTTTTGAAAGTTTGAATGGCTATATCTAATAAAAGTATTAATAAATCAGCTAAGTGCTGAGTGACAGAGCCTGTCTAAATAATAACCATCTACCAATTTACCAAAATTTTCAGAGCAGAAAAACGCTAAAAATTGAATTTTTCACTTTTTTTGACAAGCATAATTCTAAAGAGCAACAATTCTCCATCGAAACGAGTGCATGTCCATAACTAAGTAGTTAACTAGTAAAAAGAAACTTGTTTTTTACTTATTTATTTATCCAGATATTTTATATTATTGACTTCCCGATTCTTTAATAGCTGATAAGACGAAATAACGCCCGATGTGCATTTGCTGCTTTATTTTCTCGGTTTTATATCAGTATTACCCGCTTACTTGAAACAAACAGTCTGAAACATAAATACTGTCAATTTCACACCACAACATTTTTTCATGCCAGTTTATATGTAAGAAGTGGTGTTAAAGTTTTCGGAAATGCCCATTTTTGTCAAATAATAATACGACCTCTGCTGATGAACTTTTATGTTTATTTTGAAATTTAATGCACTAAAATTACTCTGCTTGACAGTTTTTTATATAATTTAATTTACAAAAGTGTCATGAGCTATGAACTTACAAATATTTTAAAAAATGAACTAAAATTATTATCAAAAGAATCAACTGCACAGTTTTATATTAACATAACAATGAGATTTTTGACACATGAACCATGAAAATTAAATCATTATTAAAAGGAAGATATGACCTTAAAATTTATATAATTATGACATTTAACTATCAAACCTGGCAGAAACATAGTGATAGATAAAATATAAATTTTGAAACCATTATTAAAATAACAACATCGTTTGTTTCTTATTCAATACAAAGAAAATTAGACTGAATGGCATATTTTAGAATTGAAATTCACTTTCTTTGTTAGAATGCACTAAAAAATTTAAGCTCTGAGCTACCATTTTCACTCCACTGAGCCCGGAGGGGTAGTAGTACGAATACTCTTTGCATCGATATTTCGTAACCCGATTATAATGAGATAATGCACTCGTAAGGTATGCAGCAGTTGCCTAATTAGTCTAATTAGGGCGAGCTATCCACATTATCAAATTTCCGGTATATCTAATAATAATCCTCTAGAGGCAGATGTCTTACGCAATTATACATGTTACGCAATTATACATGTTATATTGTAGAATGTTATAAGTATAACACCCTAATTTAGACATCAGCAAGAATAAGACACTTTACTTTCACCTTGTTTGTTGTTCGTCGTGTGATTTGTCAGTTCATTACTAGTGGTAGATTAATTTTCCTTTTCATGAGTCATGATTTTCCTTCTGAATAAAAACTGTGCTTGAGGTTTCTAACTTGGCGAAATACGAAATTAATTCATTTGATTTACAGTTTGATAAATGAAGAGATGAGCTTGGAATTTCTTTACGAGTTCAGCATCTTTGTTTATGAGTTGACAGAGCATTATTTTTTAGCTGAGAAATGAAAGGAGAAGTTGCTTTAAGATTTTTAAACTGAGAGAATAAATGGAAAGTTGAGTTTCTTACACAAATTCTGTCTCTGGCAGCATATAAACATTAGGAGATGATTCTGGAATTTCATTTTAAAGTAATGGATAAAAGGGAAAGTTGCTTTAAGCTTTTTTGGTGCTTATTTTTAATAGAGAGATGAAAGGGAATTCTCATATACAGATTCTGGCTCTGGCAGCATAAAAACATTAGCAGTAGATTTGAGAATTTATTTATAACTTTAAAAAAATGGAAATTTTTTTGAAGCTCTTTTGATAATAATTTTGAAGTTCAGTGATAAAAGTTGTTTTAGGCTATTTCAAGTCTTAGATTTAATTTGAGAGATGAATAGGAACGTTGAGTTACATGAACGGGCTCTAATTCTAGATCATGAAAGAAATTTTTGAAATAGGTTCTTTCAATTGGCTCTTTCATGAAAAAAACCAGAAAAACCGGCTTTTGTTTGTTCTAAATTACGAAATCATGAAAGATGATCACAAAAAAGAAAGTTTTGCAAAGCTAATGTCAAGCTCAGTTATTATTGAAGAGATGTTTTTTTGGTTTTTTAAAGCTTATTTATTATTTAAAATTATTCAAAACACTTTTTATAGCCTCGCTTGGATAAACTAAATTAGCAGGGTCTAATAGCCGATAAGACAGTTTTGTTTTAAATATAACTTTGGGTAGTGTGAACTTTTAGAGTAAACTAAGTCATTTATGAAACTCACTTAAAGCACGAATACAATTCATAATTGTATTGTAATAATTTTTTATAATAAAGGAATACATTAATCGGGGAGATTAATAAACAGAATCATAATAATTAATGAACCAATATATTAATATCCCAAAATAATTAAATTTTGTTAGTTCCAAGTATTTCTTACGAAAGATCTAGAGTAAAATGATTTGATATTTTATCTCAATTCCCATATTAAAGAAACTTATGATCAGCTTTTTTATTTTTTTTCCTTAAATAACTTGATTTCAAATACACCCTAAGATCCGGAACCTACTCGATTTGCTCACAAGCCCCTGTGGTTGTTTTCTCAATTATTCCAATTAATAAAACTAAGATTGCAATATTTAATAATGTCGAACCATTCTTCAATAAAGTAAGTTTTACGAAAAGGTGAAATTTATTAAATGCATAAATGCTTGCTTCTATGGCCGTCAAGAAAGATTTTACAATACAGCAGTAAAATAATAATTAAAATTAAAAAAAGTTTTGCAAGAATTAAGCTACTTTGCTGACACTTAAAAATCTTACTGTCCTACTAATGAATCTTTTTTTAAGTATCTCTCTCTGTATATAAGTCAACCCCCTATTGCGAACGTAGCAAGTTTTTTGTATGTAGGGTGTATAATTTGACCACTAAAAAAACTTCTAAATTAATCATATTAGAATGAATGTTTGATAGAGGGAGAAATCACTCTTACCTAAACAGGAAATTTCCACCCTGCTCCTTTTGAAGTCATGTGTCGAATGATACTAGACGCAAGGTAAAATGAAATTAAATGTTACGGTAAAATCTTTTGATTGTTGTTGTAGTTCATTTGCGTCGCACTAGAGCTGCACAATGAGCTATTGGCGACGGTCTGGGAAACATACCTGAGGATGATCCGAAGACATGCCATCACAATTTTGATCCTCTGAAGAGGGGATGGAACCCCCGCTTCGGTAGCCCAACGACCTGCACGCGAAGTCGAGCACTTTACGGTAGAACAGTTTAACGAGGACCAATACCGCACACCCTCCGTCCCTACGCAGACTGATCCAAGTGGTCACCCACCCGCACACTGACCGCAGCCAGTGATGCTTGACTTCGGTGATCTGCTGGGAACCGTGTCTTAACGATCAGTCCACTGCGGGACAAAATCTTTTCAAAAGTGTGGAACTTTGAATTTTTAAAAAAAGGTGGTGATGATTTTTTGTGGCAGATAAGGATAACGTTCACTCTGCATAATTCAGAGTGGGAACTGTATGACAATCCTGCTAATGTAATTTTATCCGTCCTAGATGATGTTCTGGAATCTTTAAATTTTTAGCTTCAAAAGTTTTCAGTGTATTATATTTTTTTTAAATATTTTCAATAAATTATAACTTAAATTATTCTTAATTTTTTTCTAAAATTGATTGAAAGTAAAAAGAAAAAACCTTTATATGCAAAAAAAACAGGTTGAGAGAAAAGCAAAATTAATTGCGTAATATTAAAAGCAATTTTTGAGAGGGGAAAATTAATACAAAGTTACTCTTTTCTGTCTAATTGTGTATAATGCATCGATATTTCACGATCAACGAATATCCGACATCCTAGCCGTAGTATAAGTTGACTCCCCGATTTTTGTAAAGTGTTGAGGGTTTGAAAAATCGATATTTATGCAGGGTGGTTAAAATTGCACTGACTATACTCATGGCTTCCTTTCTAAAGAACAGTTATTTCAAATATATGTTTTAAAATTAGATCCTGAGATCAAGGTTTCGTTATAAAAGAAATAGTTTAAAATTTAGCCAATCGATGACTCTGTTTTTCTGAAACATATGAAAATGATGCACACAGTCAACCATATGCAAATTTTTGAACGACAAAGTTTGCATATAGAGCATGAAGTTTCTAAATAAATAAAACATGAATTCTATGAATTTTGGAGCTGCTATTTTTCGAAATAGTGTGTTAAAACGCAATCTGATATCAAATTTTCGAACTATTTCTTGTCTTTGTTCCCAAGAAAGAAGGTGTGCGGGAGACAAATCATGGGAGCTGAGAATTTATAGATGATTGTGTTTAAGTAATTGTAACAATATAAAAGAAGCGGGTTTTCGAAAAGAAAAATGTTTTTTTTTCAACGGTCTACTACTGATTCCGCTCTGTCATGTTGCTGAGATACATGCTCACAGTTACACAACCTCCAACTCATGTCAATAATTTATAATGTACTTCCACAGAAAAAAATGATTTTGTTCACATTTCCGTCTCAATCTAAAATGAATAGTTTTTCGACTACAGACAACCTTGTAAACGATGTAATTTTACTTTTTGATCACTAATATTGTATTTAACTACTTTTACTAAGGAAGTTGTCGATTAAATATTCTTTTTAATATTGAACTCACAATATTCATGAATTGTTTCGAGCAGTTTATATAGATTAAAAGACATTTACTTAATGCATAAGATGTTATATATTTAAATGAATGTTAAAAATACTTTTTCTTACAATTAAAAACTATTTGCACATTTCTCTACAGTGTTTTTTTAAATGATTTTAAACTAAACGTATAATGTTGTAAAGAAACTTTATTCATTATTGTTTATTGGGAAAACAGAATGAGTAAAGTATTTCCCAATAATTATTCTTGCTAAGTTATTATTGTATTCTTCATATTGACGAACGGCAACGTGTTATTTTTACTCCTTCAAAATACCTATTTTATCTAGAGTTTTGCTTTACTCTTCACAACTTCACCCAAATCTTATCCATACATTCTTAGCATTGAAGATACGACATAAAAAGTGTACGAATACCGAAATAAGAAGGGGCTATAACTGTCATACAGGTATAAAAAATGGAAGCCAGATAAAATATGTACTCTTCATCTACTTTTACGGCTGAAAGAAAAATATCATGTAACAAGTCGTGAATAACTGAATCTTATATATCTCAAAACAGACATTACAATTATAATGAAATATTCAGTATACATTGGAAAAATTAAAATAATTGACTTAGCCCAATTCAAAGACACCGGTTGCCTTCATTGTACCAGGTAAGTTTGAACGACCGCATCTTGCCCGCACTGTCCTGACCTTCCATGGCACAGAACATGTTCGCATATTGTCCTGGTCAGCACGTTCTCCTGATCTCTCACCCATTGAAAACGTCTGCTCAATGGTTGCCGAACGACTGTCACGCCCACACTCGTCAGTCATTACGGTCGATGAATTGTGGCATAATGTTGAAGCAGCATGGAATGCTGCACCCGTCTAGGCTATCCAATCTCTAATCGATTCGATGATCAGAAGAATAACTGCTGTTATTGCAGCCAGGGGAGGCTACACTGAGTACTGATTTCTCAGAAAATATACATCTAAATATCCTGAAAATTTGATCCTTTGTTCTTCCAACTATAATGTATGTGCCCAATAAATATCATTCTGTTATTTACATTCCTTCCTGATGTAGCAATTTTTATGTCCTGGAGTAGCTATACATATATATATATATATATATATATATATATATATATATATATATATATATATATATATATATATATATATATATATCGTGTAGGGAACAACATCGGCATTAGTCCCATGCAAGATGCCTTCTGCACTATTTTGGATAACAATGTGCTTACTACGTTGTGGCAGTTTTACGAAGTGGACCCCTGTTACTTCCGGGACGACAATGCCAGCTGTCATGTTACGAAGGTCACCAAGGCTTGGTATGGGACCAATGGGGTTAATCGAATGGACTGCCCAGAGCCCAGACCTCAACCCTATCAAGAACCTGTGGGACGAGTTGGATAGCCGAATTAAAGGGTGTACTACCCGTCCAAAATCGGTGAAGGAACTTACATGTCTTCTCCAAGCCGAGTGGAAGAAAATACCACTAGCCGTCAAACAAAGACTTGTGGAAAGTATGCCTCGGAGGGTTCACGCCGTGCTTTTTTCTAGTGGAGGCTCTACCAACTATTCATTATGAATAAAGTTTGTTTTTCTTTTCAATCACACGTGTCCAAATACTTATTGGTAGATAGTGTATGTATGTATGTATATATATATATATATATATATATATATATATATATATATATATATATATATATATATATATATATATATATATATATATATATATATATATATATATATATATATATATATATATATATATATATACATATATATATATATATATAAGGGCTCGAAAAACTGCCCGTTCTCGGCAGTCAAAAATTCCCCACAGAAAAAGAATTTCTCGAATCCGACGTCCGCGAGGACGGCCATTTTCCCGCCAATGCTCGTGATACATTTTCAATTTTTGTTATCTTACAAGAGATTTATTTAGAAGCTACGGGTTAGTTTCAAAGGAGGACAGGTACATTGTTGGACAAGCCGTGCTCGAGGACGGAAAAAATTTCTGAATTTTTTCGAGCCCTGTAAATATATATATATATATATATATATATAGCATAATAAATAAATACAAAAAACACGAAGAAAATGAAGAAAAACAATAAGTTTCATTTATTGCGCATAAGCTGCAAGTAAATAGAACTCCTAAAATAATTTCAAAATGAATATAAAACAAAGGAAAATTACAGACTAATGAAAAAAGGCGAAAAAAGAAAATTAATAAAAATAAAAATAACAAAAACGGGAAAAAAAAAGATAGAATTCTTTTTTTAAAAAAATCCGGAAAATAAAGATATAATCTTTTCATCAGCCCACACGATTATATCTGCAAAAAAGAGTGCTTTCTAATATTGTATTAATATAGCCAAAGCAAAATATATCAATACAATAGTGTGAGGAGCACTCAAAAAATTTTTATAAAAATTACAATCGAAAAAATGGAACACAATAAGTAAAAATAACACGTAAAAACAGAAAATAAAAAATAAAGAAAAAACAGAATAGAACATAAAACATAATCTCTAAAGCGAGTAGCGAAATCAAATGAACTTACATGAACGGGAAGTTTTTCAAGAATGATTTAAAATATTGCCAGATTGCAAAATATGAAAACAAAAACGCAAATTGAGATAGCGTAACTAGAGGAGTTTTGCTTTAAAGTGCGTTCTTACTGCATTACTGAAGTGCGTCTGATTTGTTAGTTAACATTTTTTGAGTTTTCCTTTCACTATTGTATTGATATATTTTGCTTTGGCTATATTAATATAATATTAGAAAGCACTCTTTTTTGCAGACATAATCGTGTTGGCTGATGAAAAGATTATATCTTTATTTTCCGGATTTTTTTAAAAAGAATTCTATCTTTTTTTTTTCTTTTTTCTTCCAGTTTTCGTTATTTTTATTTTTATTAATTTTCTTTTTTCCCCTTTTTTCATTAGTCTGTAATTTTCCTTTGTTTTATCTTCATTTTGAACTATATATATATATATATTCACACAATTTGATCGGTTACTCTGGAAAGATATTACACCACTGTTCTATAATTGTATAAACTTTCCTGGTAAAAATTTTTTCGTCAACTTACTAAGGGTAAAAAATAGCATTCCATCTGTTAACAAAATAGACATGTCGTCAGATTATATAGGTTACATACTAAAAGAGTTGCACCATTTTAATATGAAATATAAATTTGGTTCTTGATTGCAGCTTAGACAAGTAATCATCTGGACAGGTTTTGTTGCATCTCTATAGGTTTCGCTCTTTTTTTTTTACATTAAAAATTTTTTTTAAATCTTTGCGTTATACTCAAGAAGTCGTTAAATTGGTTTGACTGTACAATCTTTTCTTTCATTTGAATCAGTATAAAACTTTTATTCTTAAAGTGTTCGTGACTTAACAATTATTTGAATTGAAAATTAACAAATTAATAAATTAATTTAAATTACCTCTATATTATTAATTTCAAGAGAAATAGCAATTGGAACTACATCCTACCATTTACTTTTCTTTCCTGTGATGCTACATCGATTTTCTTCTTTTAATAGTTTTTTTTTTTTTTTTTTTTCTTCTTTCATTAAATTTTTTAAGGCTGTAAAAGAAGTCTCAATTCTTCAGGTGAATAACAATAATTTTCGATTAAACTTCCGAAGAAGGAATTAATATGTTAGAGGCGTGATCTGATGTAATAAGTTGGCATCGGGTATAATCGAAATTCAAAATCAAAATGTCTCTGCGAAAAAAGAGTAAGAATTGGTTCTTACCGAAAATAAAACTACAATTTCCAAACTAATTTTCGAAATACTGAAGCTTTAAAAAAGTAATTAGAAGTAAGGTAAGTCTCACTCAAAATTATTTTCCTACAGAGGAATCATTAAGGCATGAATTAGTAAGATTAGGAAAAAGAATTATATATTACTATGGTTGAAAAGATGAATTATTTAGTTGTTTAGATTTAAAAATAGTTTCATAGTGACTTTGTTAATCGGAAAATGATCATTTGACTTCAAGTTTTCGTTTTTCTCAGACACGAACGCGAAGTACGGTCGGTTATAGTTACATTTCTTAGTTTTATTTAGATTCATCTACATAATATTACTACATAATAGATGTATTCTTCTATGTAATAGATGTAATCGACATAACAGATGTAATCTTTTATGCAGATCAAATCTATTAAGTAGTAATAGTTTGATGGTCTTTACTACATAATGGACTCCTAAAAACAAAAAGGCATTTTTCTCTGACTTCGTTTCCACAAAAACTTTAACTCTAACACTTGATGTGTTTTTATGTCAACGAACCTTTATATTTTTCAGACTATGGGTAAAAAATTCTAATTACAGTTTTTTTAGATAATAATGGTGAGTAAAATTAGCCAATTAGACTGTTTATTGCATTATACTTTCAATTGGGCTATTCAGAAGAAAAAAAACATTTACTTCCCTGGGTTTATAGCAAACTGAATAAAATTAGCCAGATTGAATGATTGAATATTTTTAATGAGCATAAAGGTATGCGAGCTCTTTCCATAAGCTTAAAAAGTGTCACTAAACCGATTCACATGCTTATCCATTTAGCTTAGCACATAGCAAAATAACGGAATATATGTAAGGAGTCGATTTATATAGTTAGTCTATTGCTTTGGTGGCTAAATCTGGACTCATATGTGAAGAGAAGAGCCCTCCATTGGTCAGCCGTCCAGTGGACATGCTGCTGAGCCATCGCAAACGTTACCTTCTATGACATGACCAGACCTTCTATGACAGAACCATGATCGTGAAGCTTTCTATGCACAATAGACGCTGACACCAATCTTTTGGTGGCAGCCCTAAGTGAGGATCTGAGCTGACTAGAAGTTGTGATTTTATTTCTTCGGGCACATAACGATAAATATCGGTTATCGGTGCTCGTCGTCGCATTTGGCCGTCCTTGGCTTAACCTTCTGAATGTCGAACCTGTAGTTAGAAATTGTTTCCATAGTCTATGAACCACTGATGGACTTAAATTTAACCTTTTGACCACTTCTATCTGATTTCATCCTGCCTCTATTCTTCCAATCTATCTTCATCACAGTTCATTGGGCAAATTATGCCTGTAGGTCATTGATAAAAATTGGCCTTTTCAAATTTCTGAAACATTTCGAGACTTGCGGTTAAACAAATACTTTTATGCTCATTGCTGATGACGTCATTCCATCATACTAATTCGTATATTTCAGCTCTTACGAGGGTTGGTATTTATATTTCTGGCCTTGGCAACAGTAAGTGTTGCTAGGCGACCGCAGACGATTTTAATTGAAAGTTTGATATTTTTAAACATAAATTCAGCAGACGATTTACCATTATAGCTTCATTTGTGTTATTGACAGTAAATTGAAAAGTTCTTCTCTTTCAAAAAATGGAATTGAATCGTGAACATTTTCGTGCAGTTATTTTTCATAACTTTCGACGTGGATTGTCAAGACAAGAGTGCTTCGATGAACTTAATTCTTTATTCAGCGATGAAGCGCCATACTACAGCACTGTAAAAAATTGGTATAACGAATTTAATCGTGGTCGATGTTCGATCCAGGACGAATCCCGTGCAGGTCGTCCCAAATCCGTTGTTGTGCCAGAAAAGATCGATGCTATGCGTGAACTGATAAAGCAAGATCGTCATGTGACATACCGTGAGATAGAGGCGTCTTTGGACATTAGTATGACTAGCATCAATAAAATATTGCATGAACATTTGAGCGTAAAAAAAATTTGTTCGCGTTGGATCCCGCATAATCTGACAAACACTCAAAAAAAGGCTCGTGTCGATTGGTGCAAGGAAATGTTGGAAAAATACGTCCAAGGTACATCAAAGGCTGTGTATAACATCTACACAGGTGACGAATCATGGATCTATGCATATGAGCCGGAAACAAAACAGCAATCAACTGTATGGGTCTTCCAAGACGAGGCAAAACCAACAAAAGTTGTTCGAGGAAGAAACACATCGAAACAAATGATTGCCTGTTTCTTCGGCATTAACGGTCATGTGGCAACAGTGGCGATAGAGCAACGCAGGACGGTCAATTCTGAATGGTACACGACCATTTGTTTGCCAGAAGTCATCGGAGAAATTAAAAAAAAGCAGAAGAACAGGCGAATCATTCTTCATCGTGACAATGCGAGCTCTCACACATCGACTCAAACAAAGGCATTTCTGACGGAGCGAAAGATCGAACTGATGGGTCATCCGCCGTACAGCCCTGATTTGGCACCAAATGACTTCTTCTTATTCCCACAGATCAAAAATAAATTACGTGGACAACGATTTTCGACCCCCGAAGAAGCGGTTGATGCATTCAAAACGCATGTTTTGGAGTTACCTCAATCGGACTGGAAAAAGTGCTTTGAAAATTGGTTCAAACGCATGCAAAAGTGTATTGATCATCATGGAGAATATTTTGAAAAACAATAAAACCAATTTCGATCCTACATATTTGTTTTTTCATTATTAGGTCAGAAATATAAATAGCAACCCTCGTATTTGACAACAAATAAAATTTTATTAGGATTGGATAGTTTTTGGAAGAGTTGTTGCTATATTTCCCTGATTTATTATAACCAGTTTCTAAGACAAATGAAGAGGGGAGTCTCTAAAAATGAATTTTATTATGCTCTCGTTTCAAGGTTATAGTATAAAAAGACTACCGATTATATTATTGTTTTTTTTTTATTTGTTAAAAAAATGGTTTAAATGAAATAATAATTTAGTTTTTAAATGTGGAGAAATATGTAATGCAAATTTTTGCATGACCATCAACAACCTTGCCCTGCTAATAATTAAGAATGCAAGGTACTTTACGGTTATCCGGGAGCAAGGAAAGTCCGTTCTTTTTTTCCATTTTTTTTATTTTACTTTTTTTCAACGTTCGTTTTATTCAGCGTTTAAAGAAAATAAAAATTTAAAAACATTTTTTAAAAAACGTTGGTGGAGTCAACATTTTTTAAGCTCGGCTAACTAAAACTTAACTAATATAATTACTGTCTTTAAATAAATTGCATTATATCTCCTTCTATTTTTATATGAATTTATTAAGGAATATAATACGGACGTATCTAACAAAAATAATATAATTATCATTAGACTATGCTTCGAAATAAGCATTATATATACAAATGATCGATTTTGTATTAAAAATATTTCAGTGAGCCATTTAATAAACTTCGAGATGCAATGATGACGTCATAGACATGATTATTCCTAATTTTTAAATTCAAGACGAGGAATTAACTGAAAAGAATTGAAGTAGAAAGATATTAATTAACTTTTGACAGTTATTTCTTTCATGCTTTGTATTGAATCAACTCTACAAAGAAATGCATAAATTCTCGGCACATAATCAAAGATCATAAAATAAATAGCTCATTTTTCTTTTCAAATCAAAGACTTCTTTTCACGTGTATGAGTTTTAAGAAATTTAATTAAAGCATTTCTAATAGGAATTTTGTTTTTAATTTGAAACAAAATTTGAAATACCAAAGGTAAAAAATAATTTCCTTCGCAAGAAAATTAAAAAAATATTGCTTCTTACTATTTTTCTAGAAACGATTCCCCTAGTAGTTTAAGAGGAAGTTTTAAATCATGTTTTAAAGATATTCTTTTTAATAAGTAAAAAAAAGTTATTAAACCTAATTAAAGATAAATCTGTATTACTTTTATCGTACGATGCTGAACTCCAGTTTCATTTCTTCATTTTCTTATAAATTCTAAGAAATTATTTTCTTTATTTTGCTTTTAAAATATATTCTAAATTAAATAAATATTTTATTCAAATTTACTCATAACTATTAATTCTACCAACAAAAAAAAACTAAAACGCATAAAAAGTCATTAAAAATTATATAAATTTTTATTTAGTCTTTTCAGAAAATTTATTATTAATATTTTAATACACAATTCAGGCTAATAAAAAAGTTCTTTTAAGATTTTTACCAAATAATAAAAATTAAGAGAATAACTTTTATTTTACTTTACTGAACATGGTTCAAAGCTGCTGTCATGTCAAATTAAGCATAATAAAAAAATTAAATTTGTATTTTATTTAATTCTTTTATGAATAAATATATTGAATAAATTATTTTTTTTTCAATGACTGCATTTTAGCAGAAATTATTAATTATATTAATAGATAATCTTTCTAAATCACTAATGAGATTACGCAATAAATATTTGAGACCGTTACAAGTTTACTCTAATGTTTTCTTTACAAAATATCTGTTATAAATTTCTTACAGCCTGCACACTTTAAACTTCAAATGCTTATAATAAATGAAAATTCTCACCTGGAAAATAATTGATAGAGGAGCTATTTAGCCAAATCATGAATTCCTTGTTTATTTCTGACGAAGTGTTTTGCATATTTTATATAGTTTATAGATAAGAATACTTTTGTTCAAAAATGAGTCATTAGTTTAGATTAAAATGAAACAAGTTATGTATACTGTTATTTATGCCTATAGATATTCATTATGAATAAATATATAGCATTTCAGTTTCAATAATCATGCTTTGAAATAGTTTGATCTGATTTTCAGTAACTAATTATTTTGGAAAAGAAGCATAGATTTATGATACGTTAATGCACAGATTCTCAACCTTTATAACCTTTCCCCCCCCCCTCCCTAGAGCCAAAAACATCTCAGTGCCCCCCTTTGTTGAAAATCCGGTTATTTAGAGCATGTGTGTGCTGAATTATAAAAGGTATCATTTTTAAGCATTTTTTTTAAATAATGGGTAAGTTAATTTGATACTTTTCTCCCGGCAGGTAATGGCAGTCTGATTATCATAATCAAAATAAATGCGATAATGAAAAAAAAAAAAATAAATACAACAAAGAAAACTATGCTTAAAAAGAGTCATTTGTTCTTAATGACATAATTTTAAAAAAAAATGGTAAAAATAACTTCTTAACACTAAAAAATAATAACAACGAAATAATCAAGTAACTATGTCAATGGAATGATTTTACGTGATGGTTCAGAGCCAGTTTTTTAACGTTCAGTTCAATATTTTTAGTAACTTTGTTGCACGATTTCAAGTCGATTTCTCTTTCTGTGACTAGATCCGTAACAGCACTAAATCCATGTTCGACAGGGTAAGAGAAAGGAAAGGCAATTAAACAAATTTTGACGTTAGCCCTCAATCCAGGGTTGATGCGACTAACGTTACATTGAAGCCAAAATTCTGTGAGACGATCACCATTTCAAAGCTTCATTAGTTGAAAGTTTGACCAATTCCTCCTGAATGCGAACCTCTGCTGTTTCAATATTCACAAAAGGGTTCATAACCAATGGAGGTTACTTCCAGGGACAAAACTTCTTTAAAACGGTCTGAAAAGTCCATGTAAAAAGAGTCAAGGTGCTGAAAATATTCTTGTGTATCACCAGAGAGAATTTCGTCATTATTTTTAAGATACAATAAGATTGTAAATTGGCTGAACTCGTTTCTACCAAAATTCTGCTTTCATGAATTTTTTTAGAAACGTAGAAATAACCGATTTCGTAGGGATCAAATTGAGCTTGAAGTTGTAAATTAACGCCATTGAATTTTGCAAATAAAACTGTCAACGTCAATGCTAAATTCCATCAATCTGTCTCCCATAGCTAGATCTCTGTGAAACTCAAGCACAGAGTCGAAAAGATTCGAAACTCTATTGAGACAGGCGCCTTTGGATAGCCAGTGAATTCAGTGTGTATATTAGCAAGCGATATTCCTCATCATTCTTTTACACAGCTGTATGAATCATTGAGAGCATTATTGCGAATTTTGTTGACAGCAGATATTGCAATGACTGATGCAAACAGTCATCCTACTGTATGATGTCTGTGATTCACGCAATGAACAACTAAAATATCTGGTACCTCCCTCTTCAAAACGGCGATAAGGCCACCCTGTCGACCCACTATTGCAGGAGCTCCATCAGTGGCAGCAAACATAATATTCGCAAGAGGACTGCTTTTCTCTTTAAAATAATCTTTGACAGTATTGAAAATAGATTCACCTTTGGTATCTACAATCAAGCAAAAAGCATCTCCTCAATAATTTTTCTTTCCTTCACAAACCGGACGTACGCCTAAAGCCTACATTACTTGGTTCTTACTTGGTAAGGTTGAAGAGAAAGTTCGTAGGATATCAAAAGTTTGCATAAGAAACTTTCAACGTCTTCAGCCATCTCATCAATTCGTCACCGTACTGTATCGCTGTTAAATGGGATATTTTTGCTTAAATTGGATGAGACTGGGTGGTGCAAAACTGTTTTTAAAACTTCCTTGACAGCCGACAGTATCAACTCTTTGCCGTTGGTATAAGCTTTCCCAGATTTAGCAATTAAATTTGATATATTATAAGACGCTATCAAACCATCATCGCATTTTTGTGATGAGGTTACTAGTAAGCCTGAGACCATAGGTGCCTTCAGAAACTTTGATGTTCGTGAAAAATGACAAATCTTTATTTTGTTTGTTATTTTTGACAAATGCTCCTGCTAACGGTTCCATTCCCTCATTAAATAAAACTTTCTTACACATGGATAGTTTAGAATTTGACAGCGGTTGAACAAATCCAAAGTACGCGGCACTGTATAACGACACTTCTTTATGTTTACCGACATTGTTGGTGGCAGCAATATACAAACGATAAGGGAAAATCAACTATTTCTTCAAATTACTATAAAGAACTAATTCTCACCCCTACTTGGCCAAATTAAAAATGAAATCTTATCGAAACTGAGGAAAAAACTGTAAGGAAGCAAACAAAAGCCATCATCAGAAACAAGGGTCGAACATTCATACTAAAAGCGCATGCACTTCAATTTCCACCAAATGGCTTGAATAACTCAGAGTTAAAAACTAATGACTCACGCGCTGCGCTGTGCTGGTTCGAATCGGAGTTTAGGTGTTGCATAAGTTCGTTTTATTGCTGGCACAAATGGTGTATCAGATAATCTTAATTTATTGTATTAATCTAATCTTTTTTTCTTTAATATTACTTATGGATTAATTTTATTTATTAAATAAATATTAATTTAATAATTTTATTTGGGAGTTTTAAAATTAAACTTGAATGACAAAACATTCTCATCGTCCCCTACCACTCAAAACATACCCAATGCTCCCTACAGCCCAAAATAAGTCCACCACCCCTCAGCATACTCTCGCAGCCCCAAGGGGGGCGGTATCGCCCTCGTTGAGAAACAATGCGTTAATGGATCTTCTACAAAATAAAATACGGCTTCAACTTGCTCGATAATTTGCCTTTATTTGTTTTCGCTGCTACGTTATTTAACAAAACAATAAATAACTAAAGAAATGCAGTAAAACGAATGCTAAACATACCTTCTAATATTTCATGCCAATAAGTATTAGGACTCGCGCGGATATAAGTGGAGATGGACTTCAAGCACAAGGCGTTTGTTTTGATCTGAACTGAGACCTTTGTTCAAATTCGTGGAAAACTACGCTGACCCATAGTACGTTAATTTGAATGACATTTAATCAAATTCTTAAACAAAAAGCTGTTTGAAGTCATAAAAACAATAAATCAAAGTCAAACGTGGGAAAGTGCTGGAGCAATATAAGTATAAGATTCGTTTTCAAATAGTATTTGAGAAAAATTAGAGAATTATAATTAAATTGAAATAGAAAAGTAATAAAGAAGCATGAATGCAATACAGAATTTCTGCTTGGAAGCAATCTGCATGCATTCATGTTGGAACTTTTCTGTGAATCAATTTTTAACAAAATATAAGTGTTATACCTCCAACGAAGCCCCACTTGGAAAAAATGCATAAATAATAGAAGATGGGGTTTGGTGCTTTTAAACTCTTAATGGGGTTTCGAGGCCACGAATAACACTTGTATTTTGTTAAAAATTGATTCACAGAAAAGTTCCAACATGAATGCATGCAGATTGCTTCCAAGCAGAAATCCTGTATTGCATTCATGCTTCTTGATTACTTCTCTATTTCAATTTAATTATAATCCTCTAATTCTTTATAAATAAGTTATTTTGAATGACCGCATCAAGCTTTATTAAGAAACAGTTCCTTGATTGATAAAAAAAAACATATTTATTTCACAACAACAAAACAGCAACGAAATTAAAGTACCTGTAACGGGTTAGTAATAATCTTGTAAAAAAAATATAAAAAAATACCCGTAACGGGTTAGTATAAACTTCAAATTCCAAAAACTATCTTCTAAAAAATCGACAACTCTCTGTTGTTCGAAAAATTGTCCCGTGCTTTTATTTTTAATTTATCTCTTTGTGTGTTTATTTTATTTTATTCATGCATTTGCTATCGAGATATTTTCAAATATTTTTAGACTTTATACCTTTTTTGCAGTTTTGCGGGATGGCCCTATGTTACTTCCTGGATGTTGCTGACATGTTCCGAAGTCCCCCATGCATCGGTATGGTCAAAAAGGAGTTAACTGTATGAATTCATACAGTTAACTTGGTCAGTTAACTGATCAACTCAGAGCTATCCTTTAATATAGCAATTCAAATCGTCCCAGAGATTTAACATAAAGTTCAGATTGGGCTAACGTTGAGCATACGATGAGTCAGGACCAAAGTTCAAATCTTAAACAGGAGGAACATTCCTAAACAGGAACTCTTCCTTAGTAAATAAACATGGGAGTCCAAATACTCATTTTTAGACCATATATTTAATATATTTAACTGCTGAAGAATTTTGAATTTAATCATTTCCATTTAAAACTCGAAAAATTTTATTTTAGTGGTTTCATAGTATTCTCAAAAAAGACATATTAATAAGGCAAGCATGAAAAATTGAGAGGATATACAAGTGGCTTAATAATCCCCTATTTCTGAAAGACCTTTCAGCTCGTCCGTACGGATTTACACTTTTTATATAAGAATGAGAATTAAATATTTTTGGAAAATTTTGAGATAAATATTGCTGTAGTCTCTATAAAATTATTCATCTTTTACATCAATTGTGAAGAATTGTGAAAAATAGTTTAGACTAATGTTGTTAGATAGCCAAGGTATTTCCAAGGCTCATCCACTTTGACATCATGCCCAGTTTTCTCAGATATTTTATCTGAGATTGCAACCATTCTCACTGTGTGAAAAAGTTTTTACAGAGCTATTTTTTTAACAAAAATCTATATCAGAGTTAGTTGACTGAACCGTGTGGTTAACTAAACATGGGGTCAAAATAAGAATGACATTGGGGCAGTATAGACGATTCGCGTTCTTGTATTTATACTGAGCACCACGTGCTATCAAAAATTCTATTCTGGTCCTCCTGGTTAGGGGTTAAGCGTGAGGCTAATAACCACACCCAGTAAAAAAAAAAAAGCCAGATATTCTGAAAAGACAAGGAGTGAAAACCAGATTGACTTTACTCTGACCATTTTAAACATAAAAGGAACTAAATATAGGAACACACCTTTATCTATCCACAGATTGTAATTTTGACCAGAACCAGAAAACGATCAATCTCCAATTCAGTGCCTGCAGAGGTATTGATTTGTTATGGTAACTTGGAGGACTTTGCGAACGCGACAGATTTACCGTGCACCAGGCACCATTTAATACACGGGGATTCATCAACCGGCTTAATTCGAACTCCCGTTTTCCCGAACACGAGTCAAACATCCGACCAACCAAGATATCCCAACCCCCTGAAACATTTATTGCATGAAAGACTTGTAACTTTTTTTTTCAAGTTTGTATTTAATTTCAGTAAAATTCGTAATTGATATTTATTGAATTTAAATTAAGCTTTTTTTTTCATTTATCATGACATTTACAGAATTCATTACTGTTACTCAAACAAAGCTACCTTTCATACTTAAATAAATTTTATAATGCAATTTAAATCTATCTAATATAATCAGGTTGAATAAATAATTGAATTCAAGTATTGTTCACCTCACCTTCACAACGGAAAAGAACGTTCGAAAATAAAAGGTGATCACACTCCACTGCACTTTGTTTAAATATGTATATTTAATTAAGAATTTTCCATTTAAAATTGTTTGGCAACAATCCAGAATCTAAAATTCAATTGATTTTTTTAATTTTCTGAAAGTACTGTTCTCAACATCCGTACCAAAAGTAAATTCAATTGTTTTATGATAATACAAATAGAAATCCGAAAAATGCTTATAATTCTATCTTTGTAAGCGAGAAAATAAAGCAAAAAAACTAGATCCATTTGAAATATTATTTCGACGTTTCTACTTATGCTTATTAATTTATGATTCACTTCGTTTATTTTGATTTATTATTAATATTATTATTAATATAATTGCTTTTTATATCTATGGTGGTGTTACAAATGAATATGTGAAAATGAGATTTAAGTATGTTCTTAGCCATATAACTGTTAGATGATGAAAAAGTAAACATTGTCTGACAAATAAATGAAAACAATCGCAAATACAACTTCGTAAACAAACGGTCTATAGTTTCGATTCTATAATGAAAAAGCTACAAATGTAATGAAAAGCAGTGCTACAACGCAGAATAAAAGAGGGAATCATATAAATGCAGAAGTAAATTACGAGCAAGTTACAGCAAGGAGAAAAAAGTTTCACCAAAAGGGCAGTCAGAACAAACTTGACAGGATAATTAAATAAAAAAAATCAGATCAGAAACACATGTGACAGAGGTGGGAGAATCTAAGATGTAGAAATTAAAAGAAAATAGATTTTCATGCATTAGGAAAAATAAGAGATTAGAAGGATAATTAAAACAAATTTATAAGAATATTCAAAAGCATGAAATGATACCCAGAAATTTATAAAGTTCTTATACAAATTCAAATAAAAAAATTTAAGTCTCAGTTCAATGGATTTCACATACAGCAAAAGAAACAACTTTATGTACAAAATCATTATAGGTCGGTATAATTCGAACTTTTTCCAAAAGCTTTAGTTTCTTCTCAAAACTAGCAAATTAAGTCCGCAGATCATCCATTGAAATTTATTCTAAATTTTGCTCTAAATGCTTCGAAATCGTTTCATATTTTTGAATAAAACATCATTAAGTTTCAATTACATAAAACCTTAGGAAAAACAGTCCAATTGACTTAGATACGAAAAGAATTAAGGATCATTCTTCTTGCAGAAAGTCAACCAGATTATTTCTGCACTCATGTTGGAAAATATTTGCAGCATATGCAGAGTCGTTACATACATAATTTTGAGATTAAGCAGAAGATTTTTTTCAGTGAAATATCTTTTTTTATTGTCTTCTTATAGAAAATTTAACTTCTTCACCTATGAAACTAACTGAAATTTCCTTCTTCCATGAAGCTCCAAAAACGATTATAAAAATATTTGCTATGAAATTTAGGTACCGACTCTTCTATCATGTGGTATCTCTTGATTCAATACTAGCCACAATAGATTATTTTGAGGATTATAATGCTGTTCAAGAACAAAAAATTTCTCATGGATGAGACATGCATTTTGCTATAAAAGAATGGTGTTACTTCCATCTTATTTATGGCAAGCAATGTTTGACGTTTGATTGAAAGCAGGAGCCTGAAAAATTTGCTCAACTCTGACTGCTGTTAGTTGAAAGTATGTTCTGTCTGGTTAAAAGAAGGTGAACATTTTGATTTTATCACAGTTTTTCAGACAAACATTTATAATTATGTAAACAGAAACATTACATGGATGAGTATTAAGACAAACTCTCTATATTAAAATTATTTTTGTCCTGCACAAATACCATAAGACATAGAATCTTGAAATTACGATGGTGTGTAGAAAAATGTACAAGGAGTACGGTGGAATAGAAAAATATAACATTCCATAAATAGTTAGAGAACTAATAACTGTTATGCTTGTTTGAAAAATATCTTACGGGCCGCTGTGCAGGCTACAAGAATGCAACTGCAGAGTTGAAATTTAACATACTGAAAGGGCCCCCTTTTTTTATGTACCTAACACGGATTTAATTTTTATCGCTTTTATGCAAGTACAATTCTTTAGAAAATTATTGCAATTTTAAGTAATTTTTCGTGATTTTTTTTTTTTTTTCAATTTGTTGTTTGGTGTTTTTATTGCACATTCCAAGAGCATCCGCAGCAGTTTTTGGAACACTACCTCCGTCTTCACTAATCCTTTTCAATCTTTTATACCAGTGTTTTAGTTCAGACTTAAGGCTTTGTTTACAGGTATCCAAATCGTGAGCGTAAAATTCCACCAGGGTTTCAAAAGCCTTTATGTTTGAAGGTTGGCAAATGAAAGGATCGGCAGGAAGATGGCACTGAAATCCTTTCAAAATATCACGATGAGATACAGATCTTAAGTCTAATTGTGTGTTATAAAGTTTTCTATAAATGGAACAAATACACTAACTCTGAAATATGTTTCGGGTGTCGATGAGGGAAAATTAGCGCGATTTTTCTGTCGTCCCGTTATTCTAGGGATTTATATGGAAGAATAAGCATAAGCTTGTTAGCATAAGAGAAGAAGAGCTGAATATTTCAGAGAATGTTTCAGTGGCATTTTCACGCATTAATTTTAGTTCTTTAATAACATCTTCTGCGAGACTCACTGCCTCTATCAAATCTATGCTTGTTTTTTGTAGGTATCTAAAAAGATGGATTGTTATGGTGAAAAATTTGTAAATGCATATAAGAGATATTACGAACTGGCAATTAGATACTGTGCACAGTAAAGAATTAGCTTGAGTAGCTGATTCCTTATCCTTATATTCTGATATTTTTTGAAGAGTTTCAACGATAGGCTCGAAAAGTTCCACCACAGCGGTTACTGAGTCGTATCTTTCCATCCAACGGGTTGCACATAGCTGTTTAATTTTCTCCCTCTTAGAGCTGGTTTCCATCTCCTCTATTGCTGAAGATAGGACATATTGTCTTTTTGGCGTATTTAAAAAGTCGTATAATGTTTTAATTGTCCCTAAGCAATTTCTAATGCCAGTTATTTTGCATGCATTTCATACGGCCAAATTGAGGCTATGAGCAGAGCAATGTACATAGAGTGCTGATGGGACAATACTTCTTACGTGGGCTTGTACATCATAATTTTTCCACTCATTGATACAGCACCATCGTTACCCCTGTCCACGTAACTTTCTTATATTAACCTTCATAGACTGTAATTGGTCTAATATTGTTGTTGCTATTGCTTTTCCGGTTAAGTCATGCACTGGAATGAATTGCAAAAACTGTTCGGTGATGTTAAAATTTTCTTTATCGACATATCGAACGCATAACGATAATTGCTCTATACCTACAATATCAGTTGTTTCATCTGCAAGTATGGAAAAGCAAAGTTGCATCATTAATCTTACTGACTAGTTTTTGCAGGATTAAAATATTACAAACTTCAATAACTTCGTTCTGAAATCGAGGGCTGGTATACTGAGCATTTTTTCGGTTTAACTCTAAAATGTTCTTAAGAGTCGAATCGTTCTTACTCCGGAAACGAAGCAATGCCCGGAAATTTCTGTCGTTCTCTTCACCTGGTTGTTCAGCAATTATTCCCGAATCCTTATGACCCCTTAGAGCGAGACCTTGATTTCCACAAAATAGGATGGTTTCAATGATTGGAGTAATTTTCTTTTTCTATTTTCTAATTTTCTTCTGCTTGTTGCACAGTCAACTTGTTCATCCACAGGTTTCATCATTCCAAGTAAAATATCGTTTAATGTCCCAGCAGTTTCGATCTATTTTTTGTGATTAAGACATTTCTCGTGTTCAGAAAATCGCTCAACTGCTTTTTTCCAGTTGTCAAATTTTACACTGCACAATTGGCCTAAAGGTTGCTTGCTAGAACCGGCACCACTTGGTGCGAAAAGTACACAAAATTTGCAAAAAGCACCCCTCTTTACCTCTGAATATGCAAGCTATTTCCAGCGATAAAGCCATTTGTACTGAAATTTCACTTTTCTTTTACCTTTTTCAGGAAAAACAAATGCTGGATTGGGTTCCCAAACATTTTTTATTATATCCAGTTTTTTATCCTCGCATGTACTATCTGAAAAAAGTCCAATGTCATATGGATGGGAAGTAACACTTTGAGGGTCACTTTCACATTCATCAGATTTTGTTATGCTAGAAACGTTTTTTTCAACGGAAGTATCACATCGTGAAGTATCATTCGGTTCAGGAGAAAAATTTACATTGTTACTAGACGCTGTCACTTCACTAATTTCAGGTCGTGATTTTTTTTTTTCAAAATAATTAAAAATTGTTAAATTCTTGCGTTTTGACATCCTAAAGATCCAAGAACAGCAAACCGAAAGACAAGCTACCGAGATAACTCTTAGTCTGACTAACTAACTCAACTGTACTCCGTTCCCCCTTTTATATAATTTTTCACCCACCGCATCTCCAAAATTCTCGAATTGTCTCAAAGACAACATAACGTCCAGGATTCCAAAATCATAGCGTAAAGACCTCGCGAATGCCAGCCAGTCTCGAAAACTATCGCGACTGGCAGGACAGAAAGGAACCAGCGATCGGGGCTCGCCTGTTCACTATCACGTGAATTTGGTTTCACAAGTACAATCCTATTATAGTAAATGTTTTTTTCAGAATTCTGAGAAATACCGTGAGAAAAAAAAGTAATCATAAGGCAAATAAAAATATATAGTCTTAAAAAATAAAAGCCTGCATAATTTTTTACTAACATTTTTATTTTTGCCATTTTGTCCGAGCTCAAGGGGGGTGTTTAAACCCCTAACCCTTGCGTACGCCACTGATCGATAGTAATGTGATATTCCGGTTAAATGTTTTAAGAAAAATATATTAGAAATATGAAAGACATTCATGTACAAAAATTATTTGAGGTCAACAGGTTTCTAATAATTCCTTTCAATTTGTTTTTTTTTACTTCATCTATTTCCTTTAAGTTTCTTTTATCGTCTGCAATCGCTGGCGGGCTGCAGGTGAAAGAACTCCAAACGGATTTGTTCCCTTAGTGATTATGATAGCTGCATATGATATTTATTGTCCTCGTCTCTTGCCTTACACTAATTACGATTGACACATTTCAACATAAATTTATTTACATTTTCCAAACTAAAATCTGCCATTATAGATTTGTCAGTGTGTGCGGAAGAAACGCTAATGAGTCACAGATGAAGGGATTATGTTCGATGTTGGATGAGAATTTCTTTTCTTTTTCTAAGTGAGCAAAAAAATGCAAAGGAGCACGCATTAGAAGAGCTGAATTGATATTTTGGCCAGAATTTTGACCCTTTTCTTTTTGCCATGGTATTTGCATGATTTGTGTTTCACGACAATGCGTGGAAAAAAAAAAAAAAAAAGAAAAAAAAAACGGCTTAAGCTCTTTAGAGCTAATTTTTATTACATCACGCACAACACATAAATAAGTCATCAGAAAAATCGTTTCGAGAATATATTTAATCTCTAATTTACTTTCAGACTTAATATTGACAAACTATGACCATTTATTATAATTTATGAGTTATTTTATAGACAGACTAATCATGGTAACACAGACTTTTTGAAAAGGAATAAAAAGAAATTTAAAATTATATCAAAAGAGTATGACATACGAAGAAATGGTAAGAAAAAAAATGGCTTGATTAGAAGTGGTAAGACATAAAAATTTTAAATAGCGTTTGCAATATGGGAAATATGGTTCCCATAGTTTGGTCAGGAGAGCAATCCAACGTTTGAACCCCTTAATGTTAATTTTAATTTTTGTGTATTTCACCATATCTCAAGAACTTTCTTAAGCGAATTGAAATTTCTTGCACACAATCATAATTTTTTTTTTAGCCAAAAGCCATGCAAAAGAAGTTTGCTAATAATTATGAAACTCGTTTATCCAAATAACCAAAAAATAACCTACAGTAAATATTTGTTATTTTTTTCATTATTTTATTTAATAATAATCGAAAAAAATCTGAATTGTAAAGTATAAAATTTTTTACATCATTTCAGAGTATGTAATTTTACGTGGTTAAATACAAATCGGTTGCATAGTCCCTAAGAAATCGAATTTAAAAAAAGTCGTATAATTAAAATTCGATTTCGCTCAAACTTTGTATTTTACCAGGTAATATTACATACTTTAAAATGATGTAAAAAATTTTATACCTTAAAGAGCAATTTTTTTTACTATTATAAATTAAAATAATATTAAAAAATCAATAGTTACTAAAGTTCATTTTTGACATGGAATTCATTATCTTCGGCTAAACGAATTTATAATAAGGTGCAAAAAATTTTTTCAATTTGCTAAAAAGTTCTCGAGATAAGGCGAAATACCCAAAAATTAAAATTAACATCAAAGGGTCAAAACTTTGGATCGTTCTCCTGATTCATCAGGGCTGCCATTTTTTAATTTTTGGCGCACTGTACCTGAATATTTCCAATAAATCTTAAATCAAATAGGGATGTAACGAATATTATTCGGCCCTTTTACCGAATATTCGGTTGGCCGAATGTTGGGCAAAATATTTCTCGCTGTGTTCTACCAAATATTGTTCGGCTAAATGTTGTTCGGCCAAGTATTGTTCTGCCAATGATGTTCGGCCAAATAATCTAAAGTCGTATTTCTTACGTAATCACGTAATTTTGCGTAAATCGTATTATTTCGGGCAAGTCAATCTCGTCGTTTTATCAACACTTTTTGTTTTAAGAATTCAATTCTTTTTTGCTTTTTTTTCTGTTTTTATTAAAACGCGGCATTTTTGTGGAGCGTTTATAATCGAATTTATTCTCTTATCGTCATTTCTGCCCAGTACGGTAAGACAGACAACCGGTAACATAGAAAACTGTGATTTTCAAGGTTAAAATTATATTTTAAGAAATAATAATTTTTTTTTCTGTTTTTCTCTTTTTTAGTTAACTTTTCTTTTTATCAGTGTTTCTTATGAGTATTATTCTTAAAAATTTTCGTTTTCTTTTTAACATTTTTAAAAAAAAAAAACTTTTGTTGTTATCGACGTTTTTATTACGACTCATCTCTTTTTCTTATCTTTTTTATGAAAATACAGTAATTGGAAAACTGAGATGTTCAACTATACACTTTTATTGAGAATAAAGATCAATTTTTATTTTTTTACACTTTTGTATATAATCTTTGATTTTATTGTCGTTTTTATGATAGCGCTAGATTTTTAAAAGCGTTTCTGATAGATTATATATATTCTTTAAACGTTTTTTTGATACTTTTTTTCAAAAATTTTATCTTTAGAATTAAAAGATTTATTTTTTTTTCTATTTTTCTTTTTCCTTTTTTTTTCTTTCTTTTTTCTTTTTTTTCTTTTTTTTTTCTTAAATCTACAACCTAAGCTTTTTTATTAAATAATAGTCAAAATTTTTTATTGAATAATAGTCATTAATTGTCAAAACAGAATGTGTTTTTAATGTCAAAATAATTAAAGAACATAATTGACTCATCACTTGTAATTTTATACGTATGTTTATTTATAATTACTTCTTATTTATAATTACTAATAATTATATTTACAGATAATAACACTTCTTATTTATAAGTACTAATAATTATCCTTACACCAAAATTGTGACACTTGTTCAAAACTAGGTCAGAAAGGGATTTTTGACATGATGAATAAAACCATGGTTAAAACCGGATAAAACCACTATTTGTCAAAAATTTTTCAACCTGGATAATACGATATGAATTACACAGTTTTTTACCTATTTTAATAATAGCTGTCGCTCTGTATAGTATAAATTGACCAGGGTTAGGCAAAAACTAATTGTGTCAACGTGGGGCTAGTGCAGACACAGTGTGAACTTGTTGGTGGGAAAATGTCTACACTGCCTCAATTCATTCCAATGGAGGAAATATGAATTGGTTACAAATTTTATACATTTGATGTCATATATTTTCTAAATTTGAATGATTTTGTAAAATGACATACCTTTACAAATAGTGATTTTGATTTCGAGTAAAAAGTATACCATTTTAATAAAAATAAATTTAAATAAAAATTAACAGCGTTAAAATTATGTTTTATAAATTAAAACAATGATATTGATTTATAAATAAATGAATAATATTGTTTTATAATCCGGACGACGTTTAATCCTAAGAATCATCACAAACAATGGAATTACAGAAGCAGACAAAAATGATATTTTAATCAGTTGTAAAGAACATTTTCTTTCACATTGTCACTTAATTTAAAAACCAGATATGAGCTGTGAACTAATAAATATCTTTAAAAATTATTAAAAATTATTATAAAAAAAAATTGACTGCATAGTTTTATAATAACAGAAGAAGAACATTTTTGACATATGAACCATGAAAATTAAATCATTATTACAAGGAAGACCTTAAAATTGATATAATTATGACAGTTAACTTTCATACCTGAGAAGAACGGTGAAA
Source organism: Parasteatoda lunata (assembly GCA_949128135.1). Taxonomy (NCBI): domain Eukaryota; kingdom Metazoa; phylum Arthropoda; class Arachnida; order Araneae; family Theridiidae; genus Parasteatoda; species Parasteatoda lunata. Next base: position 103,542,356 of record OX421974.1, on the reverse strand, counting down.
GTGATCAAAAAAATATATATAAATTGAGAAACGAGCATTAAAATAACAACGTCGTATGTTTTCAATATAACGCGGAGAACTTTAGACTGAATGGCATATTTTAGAATTGAAATTCACTTGCCTTTGCGATAGTGCACTAAATGAATTAAGTTCTGAGCTACCATTTTCATTCCACTGAGCCCGGAGGGTATGCAGTACGATATCTCTTTTCATCGACATTTCGTGAAACGATTTTAATGAAATAATGCACTCGTGAGGTATACAGCAGTTGCCTAATTAGTCTAATTAGGACAAGCTATCCACATTATCGAGTTTCCGTTTCATCTAATAATAATCCTCTTAGGGCTGATGTCGTACCCAATTATACTTTGTAGAAAGAATGTTATAAATATATAATACCCTAAGAAACTTTAATTTAGACATCAGCCAGAATAAGAACCGAGTTGACACTTTACTTTCACCTTGTTTGTTGTTTGTCAAGTGATTTGTCAGTTCATTACTGGAGGCAGATTAATTTTCCTACTAATGAGTCATGATTTTCCTTCTGAATAAAAACCGTCTTGAGGCTTATAACTTGGTGAAATAAGAATTTAATTCGTTTGATTTACAGTTTGATAAATGAAATAAAAGGCGGAGTGGAATTCGTTTACGAGTTCATCTACTCCGAGTTGACAGTGCATTTCTTTTTTAGTTGAGGGAATAAAGGAAAAGTTGCTTTAGGCTATTTTGTTGTTTATTTTTAAATTGAGGGGATTCTAATTGAAAGGGAAAGTTGCTTTTAACTTTTGTACTGTTTATTTCTAAATCGAGAAATAATAGGAAAAATTAAGTTTCATGTATAGATACTGGCGCTGACAGTATAAAAATATTAACAGAAGATTTGAGAATTTATTTATAAGTTAAAAATAAAAAGGAAAGTTTTTCTTAAGCTCTTTTGACATTCATATTAAAGTTTAGAAAATTTTATTTTAAGCTCTTTTAATGCTTTGATTTAAATTGAGAGATGAATAAAGAACATTGAGTTGCATGAACAGTTTCTGGTTCTAGTTGCATAAAATTATGAAAGGTGACCACAAAACAGGGAGTTCTGCAATCACCAGCCTTAATAAATATACTCAGAGTCATTGAGAAAAATAACGTAATTTTGACCTACACATTTGGGATCACAAAATAAGACTGAATTCACAATCAATAAAAATGCCAAAATCTGATGAATCAAGCTAAGTTATTATTAAAGCGATGTTTTTTAAAGCTAATTTATTAATCAAAGTGATTTAAAAGACGCTTTCGATAACCTCGCTTGGATAAACTAAATAAGCCTGGCTTAATAGCAACTTTACCAGATGAGTTTGGTTTTAAATATAAAACTTTGGGTAGTGGAAAGTCTTCGAGTAAACTGAGTCATTTATGAAACTCACTTAATACAAGAATATATTCATAATTTTTGCGTAATAAAGGAATTTATAAATCGGGGTGATTAATAAACAGAGTCGTGATATTTAATGAACCGATACATTAATGCCCCAAAATTAATAAAGTTTGGGGTACTTCCATGTGTTTTTTACAAACGATACAGAGTGCAAGTATATTTCTAAAAAATTAATTTAATTTACAAAATATAGTTTTTCAGATTAAATAATGTTTATTTTTGGGACAAGAGGGTTAATATATAATTTAAATAAAGTTTTTTAACCAATTTTATTCTCATAGCTACTTATTAAAAACAAAAGAAAGCTTAAGGATCGATTTTCGTCCATTCTTCTTTAGTTCATTTGTACCATTTGATCTAAATAATACATTACACACAAATTTACAATCAGCAGAGGCTTTTAATCTTTTTTTTCTTTCCCTTTTTAATTTCGTGACAGAATTCTCGTCTTATGTTCATAAAAGGGACATCTAACTCCTGGATTCCTCCTATCTTCCTTTTAAGGACCGTCATTATATAGGATTTCATATTTCGATTTAATCCTATGATTAATGAACTCCATGAAAGAAGGTGACTGAGTTTTGGCTTCACGAAATTGGATGTGATTGATGAGGGGTCTTACAAATTTCTTAGCAGCAATCATGTTTTAACGATAATTAAAACATAATTTAAATGAGATGCACAATATATATACAAGTTTTTATCTCATTATTACTGCTTTAAACCAAATCTTTTAAGTAAACTAATTTTTATAGAATCTTATAATGAAGGATCAATTGTTATAAGTAAAAGACTACTTTTGATAATTTACTCGAAAAAAATTTTTAAAATGCAAAGGACTTTAGGAGAGTGTTACCACATATAAATAAAACTTCTATTCATTCCTGGGGTTAGGGATGATAAGAGCAAGGGATGGAAAACGCATATTTAAAATTTCAAAGATTTCTTTTTTGTTTTTAGTTCGAATCTGGTGCAATGTTTGAATAATTACACATCTTTAATTTTTTACTTTAGACGTTACATCAGATATTTCAGAGACTGTAATGTAATGAAAGGGATATCCGTTTTTCTTTCGAATCTGTAAGCAGGAGTCTTGCATCAAATTTTAGTAAAAAGAAGAAAAAAAAGCATTACTCTGCTTTTCTTTTAAAAAAATTGTATTTAAAAAAATTGTATTTAAAATAAATAAATATAAATATGCTTCTTTTTTTATTGGAGAAATTATATTGAACATTTCTTTTGTTTTAGCCATCAACGGTTTAAACAATTAGTAAATGTGATGCCATAACAGACATTACATTGTTCCGAGCTCTTAAAATTTCTTTAATTTCATAAATTAATTTTTTGAAATCATTCTTAATTTAATTAAACTAATTACTTAATCTTTATTACATTTTATAAAAAGCAAACCTAAATATTTTATATCTTCTTAACAAACTATGCAACTGCTGACGTTTTAAATCAACACAATTGTAAAACTTATTAACTGACTGTCTCAACTAAATCGAACATCAAAATCTATTTATAGCACTTTATTCCTTAAGTTACTTTATTCCTATTACTGGAAAAATGTTTCAGTTACAGGGTTATATTGATTATACCGGTCTCTTTGGCGATTAAGCTATAGCCAAATTATTTCAAATTTAATATTAATAGGATGGCTTTGTTTTTGGCTATTTTGCCTTTCGATTAATTGCCAACTATGAATCTTTTCCCATGCTCTTAACTGTCCATTGTGAATAATTCAATAACTTTTAATTTGAAATTCCTGGCGTTTCAACTGTGGGATGTCACCCCTCTCCCCGGCCATTAATTAACTTTACAAGAAATTTTCTTTAGGTCAGAAAAATACATATCTTCATCCCAATAAGGGAGCATCCTTATACTGTGTGATATACAGCCAGCACCTTAAGGTTGCTGGGTTTAAAAAAAACTTATTAACTGTTTTTAAAAAATAAATAATAATAAAAAGAAAACGGTAGCCTACATTTCTAGAAAAAGATAGTTTACATTTTATTGCAATGATGACTGATCCACATCCAGCACATGCATATGTTGGAGGCAAATTGAAAAATCCAGCTCCTTGAAAATGTACAGATATTTTGCAACTCACCAAGCTCATTGGAAAAGTTTTAATTTTTAAATTTGTACGATATTTTTAGGATTGTTACAATCAGCCTACATTCCTCTAGGCTAATTCGGAAATGTGCGAAAAATTAGCCAATTAGACTGTCTATTGCAAAATACTTTTAATCGGGTTATTCACGAAAAGCTTTCACTGCCCTGGACTTAAGGCAAACTGACGACTTAAGCAAAACGAATCAGACTGACTGAGGGATTGACGTATTTTTATACAGCATAAAGGTATATGGACTCTCTAATAAGCTTAAAAAGTGTCTGGCTATTTAAAAAGCTTATCCACTTAGCTTAGAACATAGCAAAAAGACGGAATCTATATAAGGAGTCTACTTTTCCAGTTAATCTACGATATGCATATGAATTTCAGTTCAAAAAAAGTTTTTCTAAACATTTTACAAGGAATTCCATGTTATTTTTTTGTAATTAAAAAATACTGAAAAGGAAATTATATTTATTTTTAATCTTTTTTTTTGTCATAGTTGGTTCAGAGTTGGGAGTCATGAGTTCGACACATACAGGCTTCTACAGTCCCTGGCCATATTATTAGACGCACTATAAAATTCTATGTAAAATCTTAATTATCAGGTGATATTATACAGTATTATTGTGTTCACGCGGCTGAAACCGGTTCACACTTGTTTGTGTTCGTGTATCAATTGGCTAAGATTGCAATGCAATACGTTAAAAATAAATACAAATAGGAAGTATATAAAAAATTCTTGAACAATAACCGACTACATGTATGTTTAAATGTAAAAGTATTGCATATAAGCTCGTGCAAAACATGTAATTATTAAAACACTACAGTGCGTCTAATAATTTGGTCTAATTATTATAATATACTAATATAATACCTGATATAATAAATATTCTATATTTATATAATTTATCTTCTAATTATCCAATCGTCGAATTTGTATTATATATCGTATAATGTAACCAATTATATACACGAACGTAAACAGTCAACAGTCTGCAAACGATTTCAGTCGCGTAAAAACAATAAAGCTGCATAGTATCATCTGATATTGATTTCACATAGAATTTTATAGTGCGTCTAATAATTTGACCAGGGATTGTAAATAACCAGCGAAAATAGATAGTGAGGTTACACGTTAAATCTGTCATATCTGAAAGTCCTCAAGTTGGTTTGAATTTTGAAATTAAAAGAGATCAGACGCTATCCTCGGCATTTGAACAGGGTATACAATTTCATTAATTTAATCTGTTGCTTTCATATTCAAGCATTTAGTTGCAATTTAAATCTTTTTCAATGAAATGTTGTTGCGGAATTTGTAGCAGTTCTTATGTTTCACAATTAATACTAAACAACGAAAAAATATATAAATAAAAACGAGAGGAAATTCGTAAATCAATACATTAACCTTTTTTTTTTTTTTTTTTTTTGTAGTTTGTGTAAAATTTTAATTCATCACTTTTTACGAAAGTATTTGAATATTTAAGTAGCTTTGAATTAAAACTTTAAAAGTTTATTTTATTTAATTTGAAAAATAAACTAAGATTCACATAAATAACAAAAAAAATGTTATAAAAGAATATTTTATTTTATCATTTATAGAAACTGAAAAAAAGGCACCAAATCATTAATTAAAAAAGCTTTTATAATATATTGAAAATTACAAGACTCTTTTTCAAAGGATTATAGTTTTAGTTCTTTTACCTAACCAAAGTTTTTCACAAACTACCCTAGATAAAAAAAAAAATTATTGAATGATAACCGCATAGGATCTATCGGATTTTGTTCCATAACGCTGCAACACATAAATAAAAATCTTTTAACTTACACTAGGAAACTTTATTTTTAAACGCAAACTGGGGATATCTATGTAATACAGATGATAAAATTGCAAAATTGTTTACCCAAAAGTTTATGTCTCATGCATATGACGCAAGACTCCCTGGTTTGAAGTAGATACTGAAAACATGGAAGTGCTAAAAAACGTTTTGGCAAAGAGCCATAGGTAATAAATTGTCTAGTATAGATGCAGAAGAATTTTTGCTACTTCCTTTTTTCCATCTTCGACTTTTGGGCGAGACTATCGATTGGTATTGAACAGATGGTGTATCTTGGAATTGAAAAATATAGGTCGGAAATTTTACTTGATTTTGAATTCTTAATTTTAGATCTTTAGTTTTTCTTTAACAACTTTGTCTAATTATTCATTACAGTCAATTACCGTAGGCAATGGAGAAAAATATATCGGGATAGATTGAGGGACAAAATAAAGTCACGTATGCAACACAGATAGCGTATATAATAACAGCATATAGGTTAAATATTGTAAGCCAGAGATAAAACATATTGGACAATTACTGTGAGAAAACGATGAAAAACTTATCAAATGAATATTATAAAAGAACAGAGAGAAGCATATGCAACAGACAAAAATTGTGAATCAACAATATCCTGCAGTTATTGTCATGAATTATGAGTTTACTGCTACTGATGTTCAGCTCCATCGTTTCATAATTTTGAATTGAATTAGGAAGACAAATGAACTCCTGGATCAAGTATTGGGACAAAGTTTGCCTTTGTAGATCGTTTTGATGGAACTAACTCGTATTTGCGTTAGATGGAGAGGAAAATCACGAAAACCTCCCATGGTTAGTCTGATGGCAAGGGGACCCTAACCCATGATCCGTCTCTCCGTCTATCCACAGCAGACTAACAAATGCGATTTCGGATAAATGTTATAAAGAGATCGAAAAAGCCGAGAAAAATTATCGTGTGATAACAGAGAAAAGTTTATCGCTCAAATGCAAGTTTTTCGTCGGTCTTAAGACTTTGATAGTGTTAGTAAATTTACTTTAAAGATAATTACTTTTTTTTTTAGATATTGCCTTAAGATTTAGATTTTTGGTAGGGCTGAGATTTAATACCAATATATTTACTTAAAAGAACACCACATAATGGTGTCTACAAATGTATTAAATATTAACATTCGTCTTCTAACTGTTGCCACTTTTTAAAACTTTTATGACCCGTGGGAACCACGGATTATTATAAAAGTAGAGATAAGGAACAAAATGATGTTTCAAGTCTCTTCTGAAAGAGAGTTATCATATATGTTCAGATATGAAAGTTAACAGATGTTTCAGATTTTTGAGAAAAATTTTCAGTATTTTAACCCTCAGTCATCATTTCCTGTTGAGTAACAATAAAATACGACACCACAGGGTTAATTTTGCTCATAACAGTTAAACACATTCACAAAGATATTGTCTCGGGAAAACTTTAGTTAATGTTAAATTTTGGGGAGAACAGTTACATGTTTAAAGAATAAAAAAGATAAGCATTTGTTTAAAGTGAATTTTAAGATGATTTTTATGGAGCATAAACTGTTACCGTTTATTTCTTTACAAATTGAAATCATAACATTTGCGAAATTTTTTTTTCAAATGTTTGCTTTTTCTTTAAACTTTTGATTTTACATCAACTACATTTGCACTACAGTTATATTGATAAAATATAGTTGTAACTTACGGTCTCGTTCAGAAATAGTTTTATTTCTGTATTTCTAATATTTATGAGCTTAAAATTGCATCTATTTCTTCTTTATTTTTTGATAAAATGAACGTTGCGGCCCATATTTACCTAAATACAATACTATCATTGCGATTTATCTCTTTAAGGATGATTTTTAAACTTTTATTTACACTTGTCTTGGTTATAGACAAGATAGGTTGTCTTGCCATGACGTTGGCAGCGTCCACACAGCATATTGCTTACGTACTTTAGGTTTTCTTTCATCATTATTAAAAAATAATACTGCCCTACCCAATCAAATGACGTAGCTATTAGTTTTCCTGTAAATTGCTATTAAAGTATAAAAATATGATTCTAACAGATGACTGGCATGCCTTTTCCTGTATGGCATTGTCTTGAAATTATTCTTTTTGCAGAATTCGTGGTGTTCATTTATGGCTGAATTTTTCTTAGCCTTAACTTACATTCACTTTTTCTGCTTTAAATGAATAAACGAATATTGCGCGTGCGCTGCTATATTGGCAACATAACTTTGGTTATAGATCACAGGAATTTTTGTTGAAAGATCGAGAGAAATCAATGTTTTATCGGAGTGAATAAAAGAAATCACTTTTTCAATGGGTAATGGAAAAAAAAGTCCTTTGATAAACGAATCTCATTATGTTTTGAAAACAACAGTGTTATTCTTTTAATGGGAACACACTAATTATTGTTTTGGCTTTCAATGATCTTTGAAGCATGAATTATGTTTTCAATGTAAACTTCCATTTGTTTAAATTTTGATTAATATTTGCGGCTCTTTCTTACACTGTTAGAATTTTCATTCAAAAATTATGAAAAAATAAAAGGGAACAGTGTGCCATTCATTTAACCATAAAAATTGAGGGAAAGCAAATTTTTTTACCTTTACAGTTTTGAAACTGTTTACTGCTAGCATTGTTAAACAATCATAAATATCGAAATTATTGTTTGTTTTTTTTAATCATTTACAACTAGCATAATTTCAAAGCCGTAAAAAAACAATTTCATTAAAGGAATTTAGCAGCTTTATGGTGCTGCCATCTATGTGTGAATGAAAGTATTCTAATAATCCAGGGTCGATTCCCGTCGGTCATAAGATTGAAAGATTAGCCTTCTCGGCAGTAGTATGTACTTATAAAATTGGCTTGGTTAAATATGAGGAGGTATTCAAATGTTTTACATCAAATAGTTTTTTCAATCTAAAGCCCTATTTATGAATTTGTTCTTTAAACTTTCAAACTCTATGCTTTTTTCAACAGTGATTTATGAAATGCTAGGAAATTATCACATATTTCTGATTTAAGTGATCAATACTTTTAACATCCTCCAGAAAATAAAGTATAGCGTGAAAAAACAAAAAACGGAACCACCCTGAATAATTTTAATCTAATGATCGGATCTTCACGTTCTAGAACTCAATCGTAATAGATTGAGGGGGGGACCGCAAATAGGCTAATTGATTATTTCAGAAAATATTTTAAGCAACGAAATCAGACACAAAAACGTACTTCTTAGTTCCTGTGAAGACAGACAAAAAAAAATCAGACATTTAAAATTCGATTTCTCAGGAACAACTCGACCGATGTTTTCTCGACCGATTATGCAATCACCGATTTTTCCGAGCTCGACCACAGAGACATTCTCCTTTTCGTATGCTGACGGGCACGCGAAGGATTTGCACCAATCAGATTCGAAATTTTTTTTTCGTTTTAACTTTGTTTCTTTATTTAACTAGCATTAAAGGTAGTAGCCAGGAATCGCTACAAACTACTGTCTTTTTGTATCGCACTACTCACTTTACTACTTCTTTTAAAAAGTAGTGCACTACACTATAAAATACCAAAAAAAGTAGCGCCTACAGTAGTTTCGCTACTTGTAGCGCGATATTTCCGACCACTACTTAAAGGTTAGGTTAAAGGTTAGGCTGTAAATCCTCCCCTCCCCCCCCAAAAAAAATAATAATACATACCCATCGAGATCAAAGAATAAAAAGGAGTCAGAAAAATTCTCCGGATCCCTATTGATTGAATAGACTAGAATTTGATCGTCTAAGTGGATGCATTTTTTTTAAAAAATGAAAAGGAAATCTCTCATAGTTTGTCCGATGTCATTGGAATTTAATAAGGTAAGAAAACGTGAGTGGAAAAATTAATTTTTATTACTGGAAACTCTCATAACGACTAAACTATTAGTCCCAACGATTCGGTTTTGTTAAAACAATATGTAAGATTCTATGTTTGTTTTTTTGTTAATATAGTAATATCAAATACGTTGATTGGTAGGTATATGTACAAAACGCTACTTTTTACCACTAAGACTGTTTTTTTAACTTTTGAACTAATAGTTTTTTTAAAGTTTATTTTAGTTTCCCTTTATTCAGCGTAAAAAAAATGGAAATATGAATTCTTTCGCTTAAATATTTATTTCAGACGCGACAATGGGTATCAAAAATCATCTATGCAATCAAAACCTATACTTTTTTCTACTTCATGTTTACTAAATCTCATATATTCTAAATTATTAACTCTATCGACTCGATTTTGATGTAATTCAATTCAGTATAAATACTTCGTCAATATAGTAAAAATTTAAGTGAACCCCTTTTTCAACCCTAAAGTTTAAAAAGTTGTTTTTAAAGTACTGAAGTATTTTTGAAACTTAATTCTTGATGATGGCTAAAGCATTAGCTCTTGGAAAGAGGCTACTTTTAAGACAATTACCATCTTTCCTTTAATTATGCCTGAATTCAACTGCTTGGAAACTACCATAAATATAAATGGAAATGTTATTTAGTGTATACATGGATTTTCGTTGGTCCGACCTGTACAATCTTTTGTACAGATCAGTATATAGTATAACTTTTATAAATCTTTTAGGTCAGGGTAAACGTCTTAATGCAGATGAACCTGCTCGACTCACACATGAGCAATATAAATCTGATTTTTTTACCATTTACATTCCCTAACGTGTCCTGTATTCTTACTGAATGACTTGCTGATTTACAAATTAAAAATATAGGAAACAAAGGGCGACAGAGGAATGAATTCTATTATGAAACCAAAAATTTCATGCAGTAATTTTGGAATTTAGTTACAAAAGTTGCCAAGAGATGGTGCAGTATTATATAGACTTCTTGAAAAGAATGCAATTACTGTGGAATTGTAATCTAATCTGTGACATTCTTGCACCAGAATCATATGTTGTTGAGTAGAATACCTGGTTTAAATCTTCTAATTCGGTACGACAACTTTCTTTTACCGTTTTAACGCTTGAACGCAATTATCATCGATGGTTTGCAGGGTCTAATGTTAGTATTTTTTGTTACTAAATTTCAAAACTTCTGAGTAAAACTTTTTACAGCTTTTATAATAAATATACTGTTAGTTTCATTTCTCTATCACCTCTTGTTTCTAATATTTTCAATTTTGAAATCGGCAAGTCATTCTCTAGATTTCCTTTACGCTTACATTAGATTATTTCTTTGTATTGCAGTTTTTTATAAAACAGAAATACGAAGTGCTTTGTAGATTAAAAAAAAAAAGTATTTTTTATCTATAGCTTATTCGCAAGGGACTAAAAAGACACAAAACAGAGGAGTAGCTTTCACCTTCAAAAAATGGGCAAATACGGCATTATAACTAGGAGCCGTCACAACGGAAATTGGTTTTAGTGTTCAAGAATACGTTTCCACTGAAAGCATGCACACCAATCTTCTCTCTGACAATCTTCCTGGAGATACTACTATCCATCCATTGGAGAAAGAAATCACTTGGAACTCATCTATGATTATGATTTGCAAGTAGCTGGATATGAACGGCGGACATTTTTGGAATTAAGTTTCAACGAACCTCATTGCAAAACTTTGCTTTGAAAAATGGATGTTGTGTAGGATTGGGTTCCGTTAAGTTAACTGTTTGGAGCCGCGATGGCTCAGGGGATAGAGCGTTCGCCTTCCAATGAGGCGAACCGGGTTCGAATCCCAGTCGATACGAATTCCGCATCCGGCTTGCACTGACCACAGTGCTGACTTGAAATATCCTCAGTGGTAGACGGATCATGGGTTAGAGTCCCCTTGCCGTCAGGCTAACCGTGGGAGGTTCCTGTGGTCTTCCTCTCCATGTAACGCAAATGCGGGTTAGCTCCATCAAAATGTCCTCCACGAAGGCAAATTTCTCCCAATACTCGATCCAGGAGTTCCCTTGTCTTCTGGATTGGGTTCAAAATTACAAGGCTACGGAGTTGAACATTAGTAGCCGTAAACCCATTAAGTTGGGTCGGCTGTTCAACGACGTTTATAAAATAAAAAAATAAAAAAGTTAACTGTTTGGGGAGCCAAATGAGTCGGATCACTTTACGCAGATGATTCAAAGATTGCAGAAGTGTTGCTGAAATCGTTACTGGAAGGATTTTTTCAGGGAAAAGGCGTTGCTGTAGTAATTCCTCCTGCCAATTTCAAAGCTTTGAAGTTAGTAAAAAAGTTTAATATTCCACTCAGTAAAAAATTGTATCAAGTTCATGAAGATGTCGTTCCACAATCAGACATGTTAAGAGTATATGCATTATTTGATGTGAGTGGCACATCAATATGAACATATTACTTCATGCAACATTATAAAATCCAGGATCAATTTCTGCAGGAAAACTTATGAACTATTAAGGAAATAGGAAGATTTACAGCCCTGTTTTTATAAATAAGAACTAAAGATATATGTGTTTATTTTGGTTGTAACAAATGCCTTTTAATAAATGCCTTCGCAGCATTTCATTTCAAGCTAAATCTGTGAGATGAACATAATAACCTAACTCAATATTCAGTCCGCGAAATAAGAACAATACACTTTCTATTCATCATTTTTGAGTTAATAATTGGATTTTTATGCACTAAAAGGCAATATTCATGGCTTGTTGCTTTGAGACAAATTATAATAGTTATTTTGTGTAGAACTAGAATTTAAGTGACAAAACCAAAAATGAATCATGTTGTTTTAATGGGTAAAAATATGGGCTGAGCTAATCAAAAAGCTACCTTAATAATACAAAATAACATGAATTTTACGAAAAAATAAATACTCTTAGTAATAGGCGCAACACTAAAATATTCCAGACAATTTCAAAAACATTTACTTTAGACTTAATTAATTTCTAAACTTATAATAACTATTTTCTTTATTTTTCACTTTTTATTTAAGATAAATTATTTTGAACTTCAGACAATAAGTGATAGTTGTATTTTTTTATTGATTTGATTTTTTTTTTATATATATAAAGGTAGGTAATGAAAAATGAATTTTGCGCAAGCTTGAGCTTCTAAAATATTTTTCCCTCCCCTGTAGAAAATTTCAAAATTCACCGTCATTTTGTTAAAAAAAAATCAAGCAACATCGCAAAGTTTTGTTTTACTATATCGCTGTATATCGCTCGACAAAGTTAGAGAAAAATTCGGTTTTTGGCGTTTTTCTGCCTTGAAAGTCTTGGTAAAACAACAGCACCTCAATAATTTATTTACTGACTATTAAAGTTAACTATTAAGACAAGCTCTGCGACTCAGCAATTTGATGATTTATCAATACTTTTAGTAGATATAGCCATTCAAACTTTCAAAAAATACAAAATCTGCAATTTTTTATTTAGCTTTTCTGAAAACGGCATCCTGGCTCAAGAAACTAACTATACCATCTACTAACACGTTTAAAAGAAAAAATAAATTGGACCTCACCCCATTTTCAAGAAATTTTTTGGAAAAAGTAGGATCTTCCCCTTCAAAATAAGGTAAAATAAAGAAATTTTATAAGAACCCTATCTGTAATTAAAAGATATAATTATGGAAGAAAAAACACAGAGGCTTTGCGCCATAAAAAAAACTGAAAAAAATTATGGCTTTCTATGTAATGTGTTTGTATAAAGTGCTGTTGGGAATGTACAATAAAATATAAGCTATCGCATATTATTTACTCATTCTTGAGAGTAACTCAGTTACAGTTTTAAAATAAAATTTAGAGAATCTGAGGACCAATGAAACAGGGGCCTTTTTTCACTCAAGATTTCTAAACTCTTTATCCAGTAATCATCTTCTAGTATTAAAATTTTTTCTCCTTTTGCTCAAATTTAATACATTTTTCCTCCACATCACTGTTTCAGTTGCAAGCGATTTCTTTAGGATATAAACGCTACCAAATTAAATGGCAATCTGATTCAGTGAAACTGAAATCACTTATATTATTGAATACGGATATCATAATTTTGGAACATTTATTATTCTGTTTCTTCTCCAATCATCAAAATTACTACTTTCCTGATTTACTTTTACCTAGTTGAAAGATTTTTTCTTTTTCATTTTCATACTTAGCATCCAAAAATTTCATTTGAAGTACAGGTAATCAGGTAATTTAAATATCTTCCTGCAGGAAACCTTAAAAATATTCTCATAAAATCTGCTTATTGAATCTTATTGAAGTTACATGGATTATCCTTTTGCATATATACACTTCATTATATAATTTTTTATTTAATCAAGTAAGTTTGCAATCAATCGAGTAAGAATTCAAGTAAGTTGTTAATTAATCGAGTAATTTAATCAAGTAAGTAATTTATCAAGTAATTTGTAATTTAATAAAGCAATTTAATCAAGTAAATCTCAGAGCTTGCATCTCTGAGATTTACTTGAAAGAAGTTTATATCCTTTAACACTATTTATAATGGTTGAGAGATGATTATATAACATTTATAAATATTTATGATAATATGTGACAAATTTTTCATAGGCCCTGGACTATTCATATTATAACATGCGGTACCTTGGGGAAATGATTGACAACAAGACTTGGAGATTAAAAAAAATGAGCAAACGAACGCCTCAGTGTATTTCTTCCATAATTGTATCTTTTAATTATAGATAGAAATCTTATAAAATCTTTTTATTCTTAGCTTATTAAAGGGAAAGATCCATCGTTACTGTCTCAAAAAGGATGTGATTTTTAGCATAGCATTTATATGCAACTTTGGCTTTTTTTTTTTTTCTTGAATGAGGCCTCCCCTTGATTTTTCTTTTCCACGTCTAAGTAGATACCTACAAGATGGTACAGTTAGTTTTTTTTTTTTTAAAGGTTATGCCGTTTTGAGAAAAGCTAAATAAAAAATTTTGTATTTGCAGATTTTGTATTTTTTGAAAAATTGAATGCCTATATCTACTAAAAGTATTGATAAATCAACTAAGTGCTGAGTTACAGAGCTAGTCTTAATAGTTAACTTTACTATTCAGTAAAGAAATTATTAATTCAATATAAATTATAAATCTAATAAAATATTTAAAGAAATTAAATTAAGTAATTTTAATAACTTTTCCTTAGCTATTTTCCATTATTACATAAAAAATTATAAACTTCATTCTTAGTATTTTTTGTATGTTGTTTCATTATGTACCTTCTCACATTTTGGACATCAGTTGGCTCAAATAATAGGATATTTTTATGTGCCATAAATCTGTTAAAATGCTTCTTGAATAAAATTTTTTACCGTCTTCATAATTTTTCATATCAATTAAGAATACCAACCAACTAAAGTAAATGAAATTATGTTTTTTACATCGACAATCAGTTCATAAAATCAGGGAAAAAATCTGATATTTTCTAAGCTATAAATATATTTGTCAAATATTACGTCCAGTGTCAATACATTGAGTCTCAGAAAGATACAGTTTCTTTTTAAACATTATTGAAAGGTTCTCCGTCACGCGATATTTGCAGGAGCTAAAAAAAATTGTTCAACCTTGAAATAAATTATATTTAAGATAAGGATGTTTTTATTTCATAAACTAATTACCTGAAATAATATTCTTTTGGTGAACTATAGAACATTCAATGTGTTTTTCAGTTAAGGTTGCAATTTGCATTATAAGAAGTATTAAAAAAAATTAAATAAAAAAAAATTAAAATTTTCAGATTTCAAAAAAAAAAAATTTTTTCTTTTAAAATCACAAATAAAAAATTAGGTACGTTTGACTATGTTTCTTAAGATATTTCATCAGTTGTTTTCTAAGTCATTTAATTATACACGTTTCAAAATAGTGATTTATGGTAGTACAGTCCGCAAAAAAAAACAAAACGAATCACCCTGAATAACTTTCGTTCTAATGATCGGATTTTCACGAACTAAGTGTCAATCTTAATGGTTCCTGGGGGTGACCTCAAATATGCTAATTAATTAGTGCTAACTATTAATTAAGTTACGAAATCAGACACAAAAACGTACTTTCTCTGAATGAATATATATATTTTTTTACATATTTGGAATCCTAACCCTAGAAATTTCGAAAAAAATTGGGTGGTAAATTGGGTCGCAATAAAGATTTATATATATGGCGAAAGTTTAAAAAAATGCCAAATTACCTCGCCTTATAAAATGAAACAAATTAAAACAACCATAAAGAAACTGAATGACTGACGAGACGTCATAATATTGCGTGTCTCTGTTGCTATAGGCAACCAAGAAGAGAATTTTAGATCTGCTTTCTGGGTATAGAAAATAGTATTCGTTTTAATACTTTGAAAATAAAATTTTAATTTAAAATGACGAAATGAAAATTAAATTATTTTTGATTTTCCAATATTTCAAAATTTAAACGATTAACTTCTTATCTGACATTTTTTATTTTTTAAAGATGTTATTTGTATGAAAATACTGTACTAAAACCAAATTTACTTAAGTTATTATAAATTTATGATTTATGAAGAGTTACAAGGCTAATTGCTTTTAGACCTCAGTTCAAGTCTTTCAGGCAAGGAAAAGAAAAAAGTGATCCTGCAAAAAATTTTGGGCATGATTCTGATGCGCAATCAAAAGGTTTTATAAAATTCACGGTATTTCTTTATATATATATATATATATCATAGTATATGAGTAAATTTTACTTGCATTTTTATTTCATTGTTAAGGGTCATTTCATTCTGACAAATATTTAGGTTACATGTTTTTCTTAAATAAGTATAGCAATTGAAAATAGCATCCTTATGTATAATTTCCGAAACTGACTTTTGCAAACATGTTTTTTCCCTAAGCTCTTCAATTGCGATCAGCTATTTATTTATCACCAAATATGGTTACTAAAATTTTTTTGTTTTATTTGCTTATTTAAAAACTTATTTTACTATTCTCACCATCACTACCGACATCTGATACGATAACGTCATTTTAAGTAGAGTTCGTAAGGTGCTTAAGAAGTTAAAAGTGTGGAGGCCAAACTGAAAAGATGTATTTTATTATGTTTCACCGTAACATTCAATATTTAATTTCGAAAATTAAATTTTAAATTTAATGATAACTTTATAATTACGATCGATACTGATATCACAGTGTTCTGAATTTGTTATAACTAGATTCTAGACTTTTTAAAAAAAAAAGTCAAATCAAAAAACAAAAAAAACAAAAAAAGAAAAGAAAAAGACAAACAAAAAAAAAAAAAAAAAAGAGATTCATCAATCAGAAGTTGGAGTCAATTTTACTTAGAGCTAATCGTTGTATTTTGCAGTTGTAGATTATTTAGAGATTTGCTAATTTTAATTAGAATTTTACTAGTTTTAATTGTTGAATTAGAGAAAATAATGAGACCCCTTTACCCTTAACTATTTCCAGCATTTATGTAAACAAATCATTTCATTGGTATTTTTTTATTTTCTGAAATTATTAGAAGACGGTCGCAGAAATTATAGATGAAAAAAAGCTTAGCAACAATATTTAAAATTTAATGCTGTTGTTAGGAACTATTCGACCCACCGCTTTATATAAGGTAAAAATGTTTAATAAAAGAAATTATCTGAAACTTAATGCATAGGTGGTAGAAAACTCTTTTAAGTTTTACTGAGTTAAATTAATAATTTAACTTTTTTATCAATAGGTCAGCGACATTCTTTGGTTAAATAATCTGTGGCTTAATTAATAGAAAACAAGAAATAGAATCAAAATATATGAATTCCTTCCTATAGGATTTAAAGGATTTAAGTGGATACCTTTTAAGCATTTTGAACATTGCAAATATTGTAAATCATAAATTAGCTGAATGCCATAAAGTTTCTCATTTTTAAATGTAAAAATTATATAAAATAAATAAATCTTTTGTAAATTTATATTTTGATTATTTAATATAAATAATTTATTTAGTGTAGTATAGCAAACTTTTATGTATTCTTTCCTTTCAATTCTTTTATTTCAGTTGCTTTGTAACAGTCTCTTTTTACAAAAACTAATCAATTTTATCATCGAATTTTAAACTGAAGGAAGGGGAGTATTTAGAGGATAAACTAACTCAGAAATTGAGCTAAATTATTTTTTTATGATTCGCCGAAGTATTTTTAAAGATTCGCTCTTTGAAAAAATGAGTTCAAATTTTTAAAAATGTTAGTTTCTTAAAGTATGTTGATGTATGTAAATTGTAAAAAATATAAAAAATGCCAATATTTTGACTCAAACAAAAACATATTACAGCGGATCATAGAGATTAAATAGAAAGGTTAGAGAATAAAAAAAAAGTTAAAAGAGAATAAAGTTTAGTTTTTGACTGCTTACTAGGGTCTTCGTTTTTGCTTAATCAACTGTAAACTAATGACCAATGTGAAAATTATATAAATAACCATTTAAAAAATACACATGTTTTATAACATTTGTGAAATAACAAGTATTTTTCCGAATTAGAGTTTTTAAAGAAGTTAGCTGTCTTCTAATATAAGAGTTCACTCTTGAAACTACTGATCATGCATGAAATATCCTACTACCCTACACCTGAGGTCAAGAATTTGCACTTCATATGATTTCCGAATGATACTAAGTAAACTGGGTTTCTAGTAAAACGAATGGATATTATATACATACTCATTTCGTTATTTTATTAAAAAAATAATTTAAAAAATTAAAAGAAAAGAAAATTCAGGTTTATAATACCCCAAATTAAACAAGAGTAAAACTTGTTACAGTTTTTAACTCTGACATTCTTTTCATGAGATAACTTCTTTAGCCGACGATTTTGTCAGTTTTTTATTATTAATTAAAGCCAGCTTACGCTATCTTGTAATTTTTGCATTTTATATTTGAAATTTTAAAGTCGAATGACATGCATGAAATGATCCCGATTATAAAGAGTCAAAGTTAAATAGTTGCAAGGCCGATTGTTTCGAAAAGAATTAACTACTTCGATGCAATGAAACAATTATCAATGAATTATTAATATTCATGTTCCCTTATTACTAAATATTAAATCCAAATAAGCATTCATTATTTCTTCAAAACGTGTAGTAAAACTATTATTATAGGTTATTTAAGTAGAAAAATCCTAATGTTAGAAAAAGAACAGTTTTTGAGATGATGATTCTAAAAATAGCACGTTTTTCGAATCTTTTTAAAAAAATTTATTTTAGTAGTTGTTTAACGAAACAAGGCATATCAAACATTTTCCTGATATAGCAATATTTTTTTGAACTGCGCAAAAGTTGAGAACTAATATAAACAACTTTTTAAGCAGATATTTTCAACTTTTTAAAAGAAAAGGGTAACTTTCTTTAAGTTAGTGGGCAAGAATAACTTTGAACGTAAAAATAAAACTTTATGTCCATAGTTTTTTGTTCATTTAAAAAAAAAAAAAAAAACTCTTTTGTATGTTTTTGCTGTGCTCACATACTCATTTACTTTTCATTACTCAAATAAATAATAAACAATAAAAAAAGGAAAATTAATAATTTATCTTCCTTTTTCGAAAGCAATAGTATGATTAGTAAATAGTCAGGGGTTCAGCATCGAATGATATTGATCAGTAGAATATTTTTAATTTCTTAACAAGATTTAATTCTCACCTAGCTGGCAATAATTCTAAGTTTTCTATCAATAAAAACTTAGCAATAACTTAAAAAGTAATTTTATTTTAAAGGAAAGCATAAATTAAAGTACTAAAACTATTGATTAGTATATTAATGGAAAAATAATATATATGGTAGCATAAAAAATAAGATTTTGAGAAACGTTAAAATTTAATTAAAAAGTTAGAAAAATAATTCTGCGAAACACGCGCTGACGGGTAATTTACAAATTTATTTTAAGATTAAGGCGATGTATAAGATGTAAAGAAGTTTTAAAATGCTTAATGTTGACTATGCATTCGTATTAATAATTATAAAATATATATTCAAGAAATCGATAAATATATTATTCCAAATCTATGCATACGTATGTATATTATTGAAATTGTATCAGTTATTGAAAAACGAAATCAAAAAAATAAAAAATAATCACATTAAATAAGCACAATCTGGTGTATAACCATATTCTATCAGAAGCACGCTTTTATAAAACTAGACATTCGTTGAATAAAGTGTTTTTTACTCAAATTTCTTTACTAAATTGCAATAACTGACTAAAAAAGAAACATCGTATTTTATAGTTTGAAAGAAATAAAAATAAAAAGATTAGCAAACGATTATTAGCGAAAAAAATATGAATGAAATTTTACGCTACGCACGCGAAGTCAATTTCCTCGCAAGTTTATCACATTTTAATATTAATCGCCCCATTTAATTATTTCTTTATTGTCGCCAAATTATTTTTTTTAAAATAATTAACTATAATTTTTCTCAGCTTCTAATAAATAAAAACAGTTGAAACTTCAGATTTTTCAATTGAAAAATATGTAGATTAATATGGTATAAAAAAATTCATACCTTGTAATTCAAAAATTTTTCATCCTCAATTTAATTAAATAATAAAAAATAATAAATAATTATTAAAAATTATTTTTTTCATGAAATTATCTTTGCGTAAATGAATTTTATGAGTGGATGTAATTTTCTTTGAATTGCTTTATTAGTTTTAAAAATATGACTGCAAACGTAAAAAGTGAAATTAACATTAAGGGGTACGAACTTTGGATCGCTCTCCTGACCAAACTATGGGGACCATATTTTCCAAATTGCGGCTACCCCCTATATTTTGAAGGTTTAGAATCCAAATATGTAAAAAAAGATATATGTTTGTTCAGAGAAAGTACGTTTTTGTGTCTGATTTCGTAACTTAATTAATAGTTAGCACTAATTAATTAGCATATTTGAGGTCACCCCCAGGAACCATTAAGATTGACACTTAGTTCGTGAAAATCCGATTATTAGAACGAAAATTATTCAGGGTGATATCTTTTTTTTTTTTGCTGACTGTACATACACACGCATATGCACACCATATTACGTACACACAAGTATCTACGTAATATGGAGTGGATAGAATGTTCATATGATAAATTTACTAACATTGGAAATGCGTACATACATGTATTGGACATACATGCATAGGTGAATCGTTTTTTTTTTTTTTTTTTTTTTTTTTGCCGACTGTACTTACGCAACTATCAATGCTTATATGTTTTGTTATTACTTTATTGAATAAAATGATGTTATGTTTGATTGTTTATTCACGTAACTTTATTTTCTTTATTTCAAAATTAAATTTCTTGTGCTCACAATTCTTAATAGACTATTGAGTACACGAAAATAGAACAATACGGATTTTTCATGTATTCCATGTTTTCTCTCGGCAGTTACAATAATAAAATTTTTATTCGAACGACAAATTAGCTTTTTAGTTCCAAAAAATGTAATTTACTATGAAAACAATATTTTGAAGGGTAAACTAATCAACGTACCCACGAATGAAGTCGAGTATTGTTGTCAGGTCGGGTGTCAGATTGGTTGGACAAAATCAGGTATACATATAAATAACGAAAGAGTCATTTTTTATTTACGACAGATGTATTTATTTATAGGCTTAAACGAATACAATATCTGATAAGCGTTCACGAATTTAAAATGAAGGAACATTAGTTATTTTGATTTTAATGTCTTTGTAACTTTTAACCATTTCTTTCTGGAGTAGCCACAATATTATAGTAATACTTAAAAACTAGTAAAAATAAAACTTATTTTTTACTTATTTATCCAGATCTTTTATATTATTGACTTCCCGATTTTGTAATAGTTGAGAGGAAGGCGAAATAGTGCCTGTTGTGAAATTGCTGCTTCATTTTCTCAGTTTCATCAATATTACTCGCTGAACTAAAATCAACAGCCAGAAACAATAAACACAGTCAATAACTTTTTTTTTAACAACTCAATATTTTTTTAATGCTAGTTTATGTGTAAGAAGAGGTGTTAAAGTTTTCGTAAATGCCCATTTCTGTCAAATAATAATAATAATACGTCATCTGCTGACGACTTTCATGATCACTCGGGTTTGCTGGTTTTTGTATCATTTAATTTACAAAACTGACATTACCTATGAACTGACAAGTATCTTTAAAATTGAACTAAAATTATTATCCAGAGAATTAACTGCGCAGTTTTAAAAGAACACAACAATGAGATATTTGACGTAAGAACATGAAAATTTAATCATTTTTTTATTATGTCCTTAAAATTGATATAATAATGACAGTTAACTCTCAAACCTGACATGAACGGTGAAAGTGATCGATAAAATATAAAATGAGAGACCGTCATTAAAATAACAACATCGTATGTTTCTAATGCAACACGAAGAACATTAGACTTAATGGCATATTTTAAAATTGATATTCACTTTCCTTTGCGATAATGCAATAAATGATTTAAGTTCTGAGCTATCATTTTTTTCACTTCACTGAGCCCGGAAGGGTTAGTACGAATACTCTTAGCACCGACATTTCGTAATCCGATTTTAATGAAATAATGCACTCGTAAGGTATACAGCAGTTGCCTAATTAGTCTAATTAGGACGTGCTATCCACATTATTGAATTTCCGTTTAATCTAATAATATTCCTCTTGAGGCTGATGTCGTACCCAATTATACTTTGTAGAAAGAATGTAATAAATATATAATACCCTAAGAAACTTTAATTTAGACATCAGCCATAATAAGAACAGAGCTGACACTTTACTTTCCCCTTGTTTGTTGTTTGTCAAGTGATTTGTCAGTTCATTACTGGAGGCAGATCAATTTTCCTACTAATGAGTCATGATTTTCCTTCTGAATAAAAACCGTTTTGAGGCTTATAACTTGGTGAAATAAGAATTTAATTCGTTTGATTTACAGTTTGATAAATGAAATAAAAGGCGGAGTGGAATTCGTTTACGAGTTCATCTATTCCGAGTTGACAGTGCATTTCTTTTTTAGTTGAGGGAATGAAATAAAAGTTGCTTTAAGCTATTTTGATGATTATTTTTAAATTGAGTGGATTTTAACTAAACGGGAAAGTTGCGTTAATTTGCTCATAGAGCATGCAGTTTCGAAACAAATAAAATATTATGTTATTCTATGAATCTTTGAGCTGCTATTTTTCGTAATACTGTGTTAAAACACCATCTGATGTCAATTTAACGAACTATTTCTTCCCCTTGGTCCCATGAAAGAAGGTGAGTGGGAATCAAATCATGGCTTGTAGAGCTGACAATTTATAGATGATTGTGTTTAATGAATTGTAGCAACATAAAAGAAGTGCAATAGGGGCTTTCGAAAAAAGAAAAAAAAAATTTCCAACGGTCTACTACCGATTCCGCTCTGTCATGTTGCTGAGATATCATGCTTACAGTTACACAACCTCCATCTCATGTCAATAATTTATAATGTACTTTCACAGAAAAAAATGATTTTGGTCACATTTCCGTCTCAATCTAAAATGAATAGTTTTTCTACTACAGGCAACCTTGTAAACGATGTAATTTTACTTTTTGATCTCTAAAAATGTATTTAACTACTTTTACTAAGGAAGTTGTTGGTTAAATATTCTTTATAATATTGAACTCACAATATTCATGAATTGTTTTGAGTAGTGTATATAGATTAAAAGACATTTACATAAGGCATAGGATGTTAGATATTTAAATAAACACAAATAAATGTTAAAAACACTTCATTTTGAAAATTATCGGGTGTCGAAATTCTAAAACAATAAGAAAACAGAGGGATATTTTTCAGAACTGATATTTCTTTTAAGTAAAAAAATAAAAAATCGTTAGAATATTGAGTGTCTCCGTCATCTTTTACACTTTTAGTATTTGCGCAACTTTCCACGATGTTTTTTTTATTTTATTTTTTTTATTTATATTTTTAAACTAAAAATACAGTGTTGTGTAGAATCTTTGTTCATTACTATTGATTATGAAAACTGTATGAATGAAATATTTCTGGATAATTATTCTTGGTAAGTAATTATTGTATTGCTCATTTTGAGGAACGGCAGCGTGCTATTTTTAACTCCTACAAAATATATATTTTATCTTGAGTTTTGCTTTACTCTTCACAACTTCACCCAAAACTTATTCATGTATTTAAATTATAAATTTATGACAACATTTTATAGGCAAAGTTTTTATATTCTAAGCATCGAAGATACGACATAAAAATTGTAGGAATACCGAAGTAAGAAGGAGCTATAACTATCATGCAGGCATAAAAAATTGACGCCGGATAAAATATGTACTCTTCATCTACTTTTACTGCGAAAGAAAAATATCAAGTAACAAGCCGTGATAACTGAATCTTATATAACCGCGACCACCGATATTCATATTTTTTTTTTTTTTTTTTTTTTTTAGAAATGCCTTTGCATAGAAAATGTTTTTCTAGAAAGTTTTCGTTAGATTGGCTTAAAAGAACCAAAGTATCTGTGATTCAAGTATGTGGGGATTCAGTTTTTTTTATAAATAAACATTAATCTTATACACTGAATTGTTTTATTTCTGTGCATTATGTGTATGATTTACAAATAAAAATGCCAAATTAAAAACAACATGAATTACAAACATTGAAACTTATTATGATGTAGAGTTCACCTAAAAGAGATAAATTAAATCATTGAATAAAGCAAATCAATGCGAATGCAAATGAAGTACAGATAAAGGCACAAAGCAGACACACTACAGTACATCCTTCCCCAGTGTCGAAACACTAAATGACAGTAGAAAAGTAGCGAGATAAGCAAGTGCAAAGTGGTTTAAGAATACGAAAAGAGTAATAAGCCTGCACAAGATAATAAAATAAAGGAGATATGAAACAGGTAAGAGAGTTTGGGCTGGAGCTTGAGGGTGCAAGATGCAGAAGAACTAAATTAGAATATATTACCAAACATTAAAAAAATATGTGCTACTTAAAATATCAGTAACTAAATTATTATAATATTTCAAAATATGGATTGATTTTCAGAAATCAAAATCTCTAAATAAAGAGCAGCATTGAATGACCTTAGCAAAAGAAAACCTAAATTCTTGATTAGAATTTCAACTTTGTAGATTGTAGTATATTTAGGATTGTTCCTCAAACTGCATAGGTTTTTGATTCCAACGATGCAGGCTTGTTCCTCTTTCCTTATTGATTAAACTACTTCAAGGGTTGCACGTGTGCATCTCTTACTTTAATACTGTCATTTTGTGTTTAGACACCGAGGTTGGCTTTTGTTTATCGAACCAAAGCCATAGTATCCCTTTTTGGGTCATTTTTGAGCTTTATTAACGTTGTTATGCTTTATTCATATGTAACACAAAGTGTATCCTATCTTCAGTTGGAAATTAAATCATTGACTTATTATAGTTTTAAATACTCTTCCTATATTTTCACTAAATACGATACAATGGCTTTTTATAGTAAAACTCGAGAAATTATAAAATATTGACCTATATAATATATAATGTTTATGGTTGGGCAACCAGCTTAATTTATACATATCATACTGGCTAATGTATTATATTATATAGTCTTTATGTGTTATGCTCCCAAATTTCGTTATAACAAAGTAAACAGCAGTTCATAATATGGTTAAATAATACTGATTCAGTACATTTTTAAATAATATTAGGAAGAACTATAACCCACTGATAGCCATATTTAACTACGTTGAAAAATTAGGGAATAGGTACGAAATCAGATCCTATGAAACTGTTGTAAAACGATAAAAATTAGGGCTCTTTAAACTTCATAAAGTAAGCTAAACCAATCAGTAGGTAATGACTGCTGTCAATAAATAAAGAACCAAAATAATCTCAAAAAGGACTGTTTGCTTAACTATAGGATTTTGATGAATGTGGTAATTGTCGAGCTGCTCACGAAAATCACCTGAGGTATCGAATTCTTGAGGAAATTGTGGAGGCAGTATAATGGAATGGTTTACATTTGATAATGTTCGAGACTAATTAATCATTAAATTTGCATATTTAGTAAAATTTTTGAAATTATAAAATACATAAAAAAGAGGAGTTGAAACAGCAAGGGAACGAAAAGTCAACGGGACAGAAGCATCTGACTTCGCTCTTAAGTAGTTTTCCTATAAGGTCAAATGACAAATGGTCTTAGGTCAATCTTTAGTATTATTTATTAATTTAGTGAAATTGGTAACTTTACTTAATAGCATACACAGTAAAAAATTTTAGTGTATCTTAACACCAAAAATGGTGTCAACTATTTTACATCAAAGTTGAGTAGTAAAACACTACAATTAACTCATAGTTCTTGGGGTTTTACTACACCAAGAACCTTGAATAGTTCCTGGACCAACAATAATAGAAGAGACACTTTCAGTTTTTGTCATTTTTTTAAAAATTTCTAATGAAATACTCAGAGGATTATTTTGTAACTTTAGAGGTGTTTAGTTCATGCAAATTTTCATACCTAGTAAAAAGATATAAATCTTTCAGAGATTTGGAAGACCTGCAATAAATTACGTATTTTCGAACACTCTATGCCAGTAAATCAAGCAAAAAGCTTGTAACTTGTATGCATTACTTTAGTTCTTATTTTTAATAACTGCAAAAAGTTTCGTAAAACTAGAGTAAATATTTATGGCGATATGAACATTTTTATAGAAATTTATTTTTTTTTCGTCTCATGTTTTTTTTTTTTTTTTTTTTTTTTTTTTTTTTTGTTGCTATTATAAATATTCAATGGAGTTAAACCAAATTGATGGAAAAAATTAAGATTAATTACAAAATTCATGATTTAAAATTAAAAAAAAAATTCGTTAAAAACCACAAGATATGAGTATTTAAGCTATTTCTTTTTAACCGCGCATGCGCAGAAAAAATGTAAAGAAAGTTTTTTTTCTTAATTTGTAGGGAGTCGTATTTCGCAACTATTGATAAAAGCTTTATTTACTAATAATTCTTTAAATGAATATAGCTATTAACATACACAGCACAAAGTGAATATTAAGATGAATTTGAACTAAGCATTACTAAGAAGAGGTCAGAAATTATATTATAAAATTATTTGATGCATTTCACAGATATTCAAAAATTAAAATATAATTAGCCTTATAGCATAACAAAAAGAATACAAACATTTTTAACGAACTTTGTTTCAGTAGTCATAGAATAGCAACGTGAAAGAAAACAATTAACTCTCGCCAATTTGTACTCGATTGTAAGCAATCTAATCCCAAGTGCGCCAGCGTAGGTGTTTTCGGAAGCGAAAATAAATCATGTAAGGTGTGAATGCACATGAACTTGGTGTAATCTTTTTTTCCTTCTAGATGTTTAGATAATATAATATAATTATATATATTATAATATTTTATATTATATAATATCATATAATAATATTTTTTCCTTTCATATGGTTCTAAATTATACTGCGCATGCGCAGTATAATTTAACTGCACACTTTAAATTGTATATAAAAGCTGGATTTGGTGTTAGCTTGAAATAGAGTGTCCCTTTACACAGTTTGATCGGTTTCTTCGGAAAGATATTACAGCACAGTTCTTATAGTGTATAAAATTTCCTGATTGAAATTTTTCTGTCAAATAAAAAAGGATTTAAAATAGCTTTCTTAGAATGACTTATTTCATCTGTTAACATGCTAAATAGACAAGTCGTCAGGTTACAAAGGTAACATTCTAAAAGGGTTGCACCTTTTCAGTATGTAATAAAAATTCGGTTCTTGATTGCAACTTAGACAAGTAATCAATTTGACAGATTTTGTTGCATCTTGATGGGTTGTGCTCGTTTTTTTTTAGACATGAAACCAAAACTTTTTTTAAAAAAATTTTGCGTTATACTCAAGACGTCATGAAATTTATTTGACTGTACATCCTTTTTTTCAATTAAATCAGTACAAAAATTTATTTTATTTTTAAAGTGCTTGTGACTTAACAATCAGATTTGTTAAAAAAACTTTGAATAAAATAAAAGCTCAAATTAATCAATTAATTTAAATTACCTATGCACTGCTAATTTCAACAGAAATAGCAATTGGAATTATAGTCCACTTTTTATTTTTCTTTCTTGTAACATCGATTTTCTTTTATTAATAGTTTTTCTTTTTTTTTCTTCCGCTAACTTTAAGGCTGTAAAAATCGCCTCAATTCTTCTGTTGAATAACAATAATTTTCGATTAAACTTCCGAAGAAAGAAATAAAGTGTTAGAGGCGTGATCTGACGTAGTAAGTTGGCTTTGGGTATAATCGAAACTTAAAAGCAAAATGACTCTGTGGAAAAAGAGTAATAATGAGTTCTTACCGAAAATAAAACTATAATTTACAAACTAATTTTCGAAATACTGAAGTTTTCAAAGAGTAATTAGAAGTAAGGTAAGTCTCAATTATTTTCTACTGTGGAATCATTAAAGCACGAATTAGTAAGATTACTAAAAATAATTATTTATTATTATGGTTGAAAAGATGAATAATTTAGTTGTTTAGATGTAAAAATAGTTTAATAGTGCGAATCGAGAAATGATTATTTGAACCCAAGTTTTCGTCTTTCACACAAACAGACACAAGGTCAGCAGTGGGGACATTTCTTAGTTTTATTTAGAATCACATCACCTTTACTACATAATAAACCCCAAAAAACAAAAAGGCTTTTTTTTTTTTAAAGTTCGTTTCCACAAAAATTAAAACTAAGACAGTATGTGCTTTTTTATGTCATCGAAATTTTATATTCATTAAACTAGAATTGAGTAAATTTCAGGCATAGTTTTTCTAGAGAATAAATGTGCAAAAAATTAAAAAATTAGATTGTTTATTGCAATATACTTTTAATTAAATTATTAAAAATAGCTTTTACTGTCCTGGGAGTATAACAAACCGAATAAAATGAAGCAGACTGAATGATTGAATATTTTTAAGGAGAATAAAGGTATGCGAGCTCTCTTCATAAGCTTAAAAAGTGTCACTAGAACGATTAACATGCTTTTCCATTTAGCTTAGCACATAGCAAAATAACGAAATATATGTAAGGAGTCGATTTGTATAGTTAGTCTACGATAAACATATGATTTGAAGTTTTAAAAAAAAAATTTCCCACCCAATTTACAGCTATTTTCCGTTTTTTCCTACAATTTAAAAATACTTGAAAAGAAATCATGTTTATTTTTAATCTAATAATATCGCTGCTGGTGGAGAGTTGGAAGTCATGAGTTCGATCATGGCTGCTCATTAAGCAACCAGTGAAATTGAATAGTGAATTACACGTTTAATCTGTTGTAGCTGAAAGTCTTCTAGACTTGAAGAGAAAGGTACCGGGTGTTATCCATGTCGTCTGATCGGGGTTAAAATTTCGCTGCATTTTACCATGGCCGTTAAAGAGATAATACTCGAAAAAACTGGCTTATGTGCTTTGCCATTGTTTTGTGGCGTGGTTTAATACCTTTTTCGTTAGTGATTCGTAATTTAATCTGTGTGATTCCACACTTCAGACATTTAGTTTGCAATATTTGTTTTTCAAGGGAATTTCTTTAAGGAATTTGTAAGAGTGACACAATTTATTCGAATATCTAAAAAAAAAATATCGATGAAAGAGGGTGAAAATTAATAATTTATCTTTATCCATTTTTTGTAGTTTGTATAGAATTTTTATTCGTCACTTTTCTTACGAAAATATTTTAATATTTAAAAAGGCTATAGAGAAGAAAAACTTTTATTTTTTATAATAATATCTTAATTTTGAAAAATAAAGAATGATTCCCATATAAAATAGCAAAACAAAATTTTGTTACAAAAGAATATTTTATTTTATCATTAAGAGAAACTGAAAAAATGCCCTAGATCATTTTCTAAGAAAAACTGTTTTAATTAATTGAAAATGGCGAAAGTCTTTATCAAGGGATTATAGTTTTTGTTCTTTTAACGAACCAAAGTTTTCCGCAAATTTCCCCATACAAAATTATGCTATTGAATGATAACTATATAGGATCTTCGGAATTTTTTTCCATAATGCTGCAACACATAAAATAAAACTTTTTAAACTTACTCTAGGAAACTTTATTTAGAACGCAAACTGAAGATATCTATTTAATACAGGTGATAAGAGAATATCTGGAAAAATTGTTTACCCAAAGGTTAGTGTCTCGTGCATATGACGCAGGACTCCCTGGTCTGAAGTAGATACTGAAACCATGGAAGTGTTAAAAAACAGCTTTGGCAAAGAGCCATAGGTAATAAATTGTCTAGCATAGATGCAGAAGAAAAATACTTACACTTTGCTTCTTCCTTTTTTCCATCCTCGACTTTTGGGCGAGACTATCGATTGGTAATGAGTGGATAGTATATCTTAAAATTGAAAAAATATAGGCTGGAGATTTATTTGACTTTGAATTTTTGATCTGTACTTTAGATTTTTAGTTTAATTAAAAAAATTTAAACAACTTTGTCTATTTATTCGATACAGCCAATTACCGTGGGGCAATGGAGAAAAATATATTGGGATGGATTGTGGAACAATTAAGGCATGTAAGAAAAAGAGGTAATAAATGTAATAACAGCATATGGATCAAGCATTGTAAGGCAATTGAGATAAAGCATATCGGACGATTATTGTTAGAAAACGGTGAAGAATATAGCAAATGAATATTTTAAGAGAACCGAGAGAAGCATATATAAAAGGCAAATATTGTGGATCAACATAAAAAAACATATTTGAAATTTATCGTAGAACAACAGAGAAAAGGTGTATTGAACAATTATTGCCATACAATAGAAATATGGGTAATTCTTATGAAAATTTCTTTTATTTTTAAATCTTCAAAGATTAATAAGATTTTTTCTTCAAAATCTTCGGAATATTATTTTAAGAAAAAATATTTATTTGTATTTAACTTACTCTAATTAATATCCTATTAAAGAGCAGTGTTGTTAACAGACATAATGCAGTGTTCAATTATTTCCTGCAATTCAAGTGTCCGGAAAATTACAGACTGGGTAATGAAGTTTCAAACTCAGGCTGAATAATACAGTTTATGCCATTGATTTTTCGAGTTGCTATTGATATTTTAGAGAAGGCAAGAAAAAGACTACTAAAATCTCTTAAAACGGATTTTTTTCAGAAATTGCCTTCTCTGTTCTTACAGTAAGTTTTGTATTAACGAAATGGCTTAGCAATCAAGCATTTAAACTAAAATAATTAACGCTTTCCCCATTTATATAGGCTTTAGAGATAGGAAAATAAGTGGCCAATAAAGTGGAATACTTTCGAGTGACTTTCAAAATATTGACTGAAAAATTTGATGTTAGAAAAATGTTTTGAAAAGAATTCCTTTTGCACAAACTACAGATATGCTTTTAACAGTTTATAAGTACAAATTAGACACGGAAAAATGTGTATTTTGTCTTAAAGCAAAGCAATTAATGAAAATATCAAATGTGACACATCAGGAAAATGACATTTAGGAACTCAACAAACATTTTTAAATGTATATAACTTTTAAAACCTGTGTAAAATCATTCTGAAAGGCTAATAATAAAGACATTAATTAAATTTTTACAGAATGTCATCATTTTATTGCATGATTTTAGATTTCTGTGATTGTTACAAGAAATTGTCATGTTTTTTGAGAATCATCTGTATATTAACAACATAGTAACAGATGCGATTTCCGATAAATGTTATAAAACGAACGAGAAAAAGATTTGCTGTGTGTTAACAAAGAGAAGCTTAACTCACAATTACAGGATTCTCGCGAGCCTTAAAACTTTAATCGCGTTAGTAAATTGACGTTGAATTTAATTGGAATTTCTTTTCTTTTTTAGATATTGCTTTACGATTTAGATTTTTGGTAGGACTGAGTTTCATACACATATATATATTTTTTAAAAAAACAACACGTAATAGTAGTTACACATGTATTAAAGATTGACGTTCGTCTTTTAACTGTTGTCACAATTTTTAGGACACGTGGGAGCGATGAATTATTACAAGGTAGAGAGAATTTTTTTTAAAAAATCTCTTCTGAAAGAAGTTTATCATATACTTGTTTGGAGTGCATACATTCTGTGATTAACTATGTGCTTGTTTACATTCAATAATTAACTCATAGTGTAATCTTTTTTTTTACAATAAATTTATTCCAAAGGAAATTGATAATTTTTTTTCTTTCGGATTTTTGCTATTGTATTAGTAATGTAATTACTAAGTTGAGAAGTCAGTTTTGGTCCCTAATTCTCCTACAATATTGGTTTATTTTCATGATCTCTATATTTTGCCATTCTAATCTACTATTCATTATTCCAATTCTCTTTCGATTTTTTTCCTCTCTTTTTTACAAACAGTGTGGTTTTGTTAGATACTTTAATGTTGTTTCGCTTCTTGTTATGGTTGCGTATATACAGTTCAGTCTGAGTTGGGAGTTAGATATGCATGTAGTTTTCTACTATTCATTAATGCTTGTTTGCGGTTGTTACTTTTGAAGGAGTGAATACATTACATTATAAGATATACATTCTTTGCCTGGAAACCGTTTTAAGATTTTGGCTAAAACAAGAAATCAAATTCTTCATGACGAAAAAAGTTACACGCATAAAATTTTCTCCTGAAAACACATTTTTTTTTATTTCGCATAAATTTCTGAAATATTCTATTTTAAACATTTTAAGTTTTTACTTAAAATGTTTAAAATAGAATTTGCTTTTGCAACTATAGACAATCTTGGTGAATAATCTCCATAGCACCATATGTTTTATCGTAAAATACTGAAAAAAAATATTATTTATGTTTCAGACTTTAGAGAAAAAATTTCAGTATTTCAACCCTCGGCCACCAATTGCTATTGAGTAACAACAAGATATGACTACAGAGGGTTAATATTGCTCGTAATAGTTAAACACAT
Source organism: Parasteatoda lunata (assembly GCA_949128135.1). Lineage (NCBI taxonomy): Eukaryota > Metazoa > Arthropoda > Arachnida > Araneae > Theridiidae > Parasteatoda > Parasteatoda lunata. Next base: position 103,510,165 of record OX421974.1, on the reverse strand, counting down.
TCACAAAGAGGTTGTCTCAGGAAAGCTTCAGTTAATGTTAAATTTTTAAGGGAATAGTTACATGTTTAAAGAAAAAATGATAAGCATTTGTTTAACATGAATTTTAAGATGATTTTTATGGAGCATAAATTGTTACCGTTTATTTCTTTACAAATTGTATGTAAACATTACCTTTGTGAAAATGTTTGTTTTTTTTAATGTTTAGCTTTTTTTCAAACCTTTAATTTTACATCAACAACATTTGCATTACTGTTTGTCTAAGATAGGTACTCTAACCGCCACTAAGTCTGCGGCAGTCTGGTACTATGTAAACAAGAAGACAGCATTTTAGGGAGGGTGGTTTCGATGAAGAGGTCTCCTTTTCTTTCGCCGAAACCAGTCCTAAAGAAGGACCCCGCAATCCTACTTGAAATAATCATACCTGGCTACCATAGTCCCCGCCACAGCTCCAGACGAATGTCTGGCAGAGTACCTATCGTAGACAAACAGTACAGTTATATAAAAAAATATAACTGTAACTTACGGTCACGTTTAGAAGCGGTAGTGTTGTTTCTGTATTTCGAATATTAATATGCTTAAACTTGCAACTATTGCTCGCTTCTTTTTTTTTTTTTTCTTTTTCTTTTTTTTTTTTTTTTTTTTTTTTTTTTTGATAAAATGATCGTAACAGAAGCGTATTCCCATAAGTATGATAGAGTGGCTGCGATTTATCTCATTTGGGAGGATTTTTAAATTTTAGTTTACATTTGTCTCGGTTATAGTCAAGATATGCTCACATTCCATGACGTTGATGACAGCACTCAAAGAGCATATTTCCTACGTACTTAAAGTTTTCCTTCAGCATTGTTAAAAAATAATATTACCCTACCCAATCAAATGACGATTAATGTGCAATTATTAGTTTTTCAGGCAAATTAGCATTAAAGATCAAAAATGTGAGAATAAGCGTGCCACGACTCTAAAATTGGCTCAGAAATTTTCTTTTGATGAAAATTCTTCACATTTTGACGATCCAATTTATTAATGAATTAAATTAAATAAATAATTAGCGAACAAAATTCAGAAGTTGAACACAGATGACGGGTATGCCTTTTAGCATTGTCTTGAAATTATTCTCTTTTCAGTACTCACGATTTTCTTTTATGGGTGCATTCTTTTTAGCATTAATTTGCATTCACTTTAAATGCTCTTAAGTGAATTAATTAATCAGTCATACGCAGTTTGTGGATCACTAGTTATACCTTCCTTTATAATCCAGAATGGAGGGGCTGCTGTAGCTATTGTAATTTTTATTAAGAATAAAATATGATTAAGAATAAAAACTGAAATAGCTATTGTGACGATATTTCACTTTTTATTCCTAATCCCTCTCAAAAGATAGTTAAAATGGTCACGATTGAAGAGTATTCATCTATAAGGTACCTGAAATAAAAATAAATTATGATACCAAAATATTTAAAATACATTAACTTTTAATTGTCAGTACGATTGAGCTCCATTTCCTTTTACTTGTTGTTTCCAGTTTTATATTGAGTCATACATAATGCCAGCGCCACTTTAAGCTTTATAATTTGTTATTCTGTTTCCATTCATATATTAGCATAGAATTCTTCATTCAATCAAGTATGAGGAGCTTGTAACACACGTTAACAAATTAAGACGTTTTCCAAATTGCCTGAAATAAATGTTGCGCATGCGCTGGTATATCAGCAACACAACTTTGGTTATGAACACAGGTACTCTTGTTGGAAAATCGAGAGAAATACATGGTATTTTTTTAATGAATGAACTAAATCACTTTTTGAATAGGTTATGAAATGAAAATTCTTTTGTTCAAAAAATATTATTATGTTTTTAAAAAAAAAGGATTATTCTTTTAATGGTGACACTCTTTAAATTTGTTTAGCTTTCGACGATCCCTGAAAAATGAATTATGTTTTCAAAGTAAAGCTTTGCATCTACCTTTTGATTAAATTTCAATTAATGTTTGCGGATATTTCTTACACACATTCCTTTTAAATAATATTGTAGCAAATTTGTCTTCGAGATATAATGATTTCGTTTGAAAACATTGAAAATATATAATAACACTTGTAGAAATAAATAGTTCTTGTATGAATATTTTCTTGTTTTAACAATAAAAAACCCCTGAGTAATTTATCATAAAGTCATTTTCTATTTAGCAATTTAACTAGAGTGGGAAAATGCAATTAATTCTTATGTTTCGAAGAAACTCGTAAAATATTCTTAAACAATCTATTTTTATGATTAAGAAGGGACACTTTCTGTGCTGAAGTTGATTACTTTTCGTCTCAAATCATCAGCTTTACGTGAGGAATTTAGAGCTCAAACAACTATAACCTTTGTTTAAGTACTTATTAGTTTTATTTTTTTAATGTTTGTAGGTTATTATTACTATTTTATGACGCACTTTACACTGTTCAGTTTTTAATTTTCTTTGAAATACTATTTTTTATAGAGCATGCAATAAAAGATTTGATATTCTAAGAATTAAACTTATTGAGTCGGAAAAAATTTATTCAGCTCTCATTATTGGTTTTATTGCTTTTACACCATAAAATTTTTCTTCTTTTTAATAAAATGCTCACTTTTTTGTTTAACTTTAGTTGGTATTTCAGTTGAACATTTTATTCAGATCATGAAATGCTATTATTTATTTTTTAATACTCCGTTACAATTTGAGTTATTAAGTAAAATTTTTTGAAAGATGACGAAATCTACGAAATTTTTACTTGAAAGGCATATTTCCTTTATCAGTTAGTCCTTCAATTCTAAACTAACTCCCGATGGGATAGGAATGGATAATGCCATATCTTTTGCTGGTTAGAAAGGTATGTCTGCATATTTCCTAAAACAGATAAAACGGACATAAAATATTTTCGTTTTTAAAATTTTGATAATGAAAATATAACTCGTCTTTTCTAATAATATTGCCATTTCTGATTATAGCGCGATACACCATAGTGATACACCATAGGGAATGAGGTTTAAAGTCAAGTTTAAAAGGGTTTTTTTGGATTGAATGCCTTGAAAACATTTCACAATTATACTTTTATATACTTGGTTTGATGCGCAATTTTTTGAGCATTTGACCTTTTCCATATTATTGGTTCATACTGTAGGAACTTGAGAGGGTTTTTAATGACCTTTTTTCTAATTCTTTCGTGTTATTTCCTGATTTTTCTTAATCGGAAATAATACTGATCATCTGTGATTCATAAATCATGATCACGTCGTTTGATCGTAGCGCTGACGACGCTCTTTAGGTTTCTACCAAGATCATGAATGGTCGAGTGCTGAAAAATGGGCTGGCTAGTTGCCGGGTCAAAGTAGTAGTTTTCTGACATCGCCTGAATGCAAATAGCGTTGCTTCATTCTTTGTGAATATGAATAGCGATGTGTAATTCACGTCAAAATGTGCAATTTTTAAATCACTAAAATACGAGCTGTGATGTAGTGTTTGAAATCATATATAATATTCAAGGTCTCGTTGCTATATAATGCAGAATCAAGCATTGCCTGTAAGTGACATTCTTACCTGTAACTATCCTTAGTTTAGCATCTAGATATGGACTTAACAAATTTTCTGGAATTTTTACTAGATGGCAACATAGTTCTTAGAACAGTCTTATAACCTAAGTGAAAATTTTGGTGTTCTTAACCCAAAAAGTTTTTTCTAAAATTTTGAAAAAATTTGGTTTATCTTAAAAGGTTCTGGTATTATGAAATTAGTTTTTATAATTACGAAAATGTCAAATGTTTAATGTTTTAAAAGCAATACCAGAGAGGAGTCAGGTCGTTCTTATTCATTATGTGTTAAGAAATCTACAAGGCTGTTTTTTTTTTTTTTTTTTTTTTTTTTTTTTTTTTGGTGAAACTACTGTATTGATTTTACCTTTTTTCCTCTTCTGTTTTAACTGCTTTGCACGATTCTTTTTCTGTTCAGAGAAAAATAATTTTTAAAAAAATGATGCATTAAATGAAATCGTTCAATTATAATACCCATGTATGCAAGTATGTATAAAAACGAAGCAAAAAAAAATATATATATATATATATATATATATTTACAAAATGCATATAAACTTTCTTAAAACTCTTGTTCCGCGCGTGAAATCCATTCGAGTAAGTTTAATACTAATCAACTCATGTTGGTAATGAATTATTTGTTAAAAAATGTGAAATAATAAAGTTTTAAAAAAACTATGTATTAAACTATGTCTTTCAAATTTACGATACGAAAAATGAAAAGAAAAAAAAAAAAATTTTCCTTACTTTTGATGGATTTTTCATTTCTTTTCTAATTCGGGTCCTGAGTGTGAAAATTCGGGTTGTAGCGAACTAAGAAGAAATCTTATTTGTTCGAGGTGTTAACCTTAAACAAGCATATACAATTTGTACGATGGATAGTTGAAGTTACGAAAATAGATACAGTACAGTGAAAACAAAGTTTTTATCTGATATGCAAGAAGAAAAAAAAAATTACACTTCGTAACAAACAGTTGTTAAATACCGTTTTCATAATAAATGGTAAAAAGAAACTTTTGGTGGGTTGGGGTCTTTTGGGGTGAATGAAAGAAAGAGCTGATATCTTGACAAATAAAGTATTGTTTCTGTTGCAATTTTTTACACTCTGATATGATGACTGATACACTCTTTTTTACACTCTGATTTTAATATGAGAAATAGTCTCTAAAACAGTTTCCAGACGTATGAAATTGATGACTTCTTTAAAAAAAAAATTTACAACATTTATTCTTTATTAATATAAAATAAACCAGGTATATACGCATTTTAGATAGATGCTTACACTTTGAAAAAAAAATTTGTAATAATAATCTAATTTAAAATATTCAAAATCATTATAAACTCAATTTGTGAAATATGTGTGGACGTCAAAGCTACGCGAATATTCTCGAGAAACAAAACAAGATATATTCACGAAGAAAAAATTTAGATGGTAAGTAATGATGCTGTGCAGCATAAATAAATCCAACAGTTATAATTGCAAAAGTATAAAAAGACAAAACACTAAACTCAATACTTTGAAAAGGCACAGACATTTGAGAAAGATTTTAAAAATTTTGTTTAATTTTACCAATGCAAAAATAGTAATTAATTTTTGAATTTGAATTTCGTTGAGAATTAAAAACTGCAATGAATGAGTCAAATGAAAGAAAGGAGAATGTGTTTTAAAATTAATCAGCATTACACAGCTTCAAATTTTTAATTATTTTTTAGAATATTTACTTTTTATCTTTTCACCGTCGCACTAATCCTGGAGACGGACTAATTCTTTGTTCAATAATTTTCTGTTTAAATGAATTTTTTATTAAAACTTGTTACTTGCTACTACCTCCCACACCAATTTTTTAACATCTGCAACTTGTTTTGGCTGTATTTCTAATTAAACATTTTTCATAAGCTTAAAACAAATGCTTTCATGTTATACTTAAAGCAAATGCCTTCCTCCAATAAAGTGTGTTGAATCTGTTTAAATGTGCGCAGAATGCAAAAGATATTACTTTAAATAGCTTGCTCTAATAATCGGATTTTCACAAACTAAGTACCTGTAATAATATTTCAAAAAGATAACATAAAATATGCTAATTAATTAGTGTTAGCAAATAATTAAGTTACAAAAACAGACACAAGAACGTACTATCTCTGAATATATATACCTATTTTCGATAGATTTGGATTCTAAACCATCGAAATATGGAGTAGCAGCGATCCTTATAGTTTTGGCAGAAAAGCTGTCGAAAGTTTTGGCCCCTTAATCTTAATTTTCTTTCCCGCCTATTTAACCATAATTTGGGAAGTTTTAAAGTGATTTGAAAGTAAATTATAAATTCATTTATCTAAAGATAATTATCTATAAATTCTTTTAATTATTTAATGTAATAAAGTTCCAAAAATTTTTAACTGTAAGGTATGCAAATTTTTGCATCATTTTAAACTATGTAATTTTAAGTGATAAAATACAAAATTTAAACAAAATCGATTCTGATAAATAGTTTCTGAGTTGGAAAATTTTCAAAAAGCCATATTTTTAAAATTCTATTTCTCCTGAATTATTCCGCCAATTTTCTTTATAGTTTGTATTTCGTCATTTAAAATTGAACTAGTTTAAAATTATGTAAAAATTCGTATACCTTAAAATTTATAATTATTCAAATCCTTTTTCAATAAAATAGTAAAAAATAATAAAAGAAATATTAAAAATTATATTTTTTCAAAAACCTATTTTTGGATAAACTAAATTTAAAATTGCATGCAAGAATTTTTTGATTCATTTAAAAAATTTCAAAGGTATCTCAAATACGAAAAAAAAAAACATGAAGGGACCCAAACTTATGACTGATATTTAAACTACAAATTCGTCCAAAAAGAAGGTATGTTTATTCAAAGAAAGTATGTTTTTATGCCCGATTCTGTAACTTAATTAATAGTTAACAACAATTAAAGAGCGCATTTGAGGCCAGCCCTTTAAATCATTATGAGTATTTAATTATGTAATCATTAGAATTTAAGCTACTCAAGGTGATAACTTTTCTTATAGATGATATCCTGTACACCAATTATTAACACCAATTTTCATTATTTTATAATTAAATAGGCTTATTTTCACTTATTTTTAATTGTTAAATAATAATAAAATAAGTTTAACGTGAATGTTGATAAACATACTGTAGAGGGAAAGGAACGGAATAATGACGCAAAATAAATAAATAAATAATAGTTATTAGCTACATTTTTAACTAGCAACTAAACATTTTTGAAGTTATACTTCTTATGCGACTTGCAACAAGAAAGCATTAAACGTTTAACGCTACATTTTTATTGGCCGAGAAATCACGTGGTGGGATCCAGTTTTCCCTCATTCATTTCCATATTCGCGATCGCAACGAACTATAGGGGGCGTTGTTGTATGTGCCGAATCCCTGCGATTTCCATATGAACAGTCATTCAGTTACACTGGAGACGTCTTTAATGTAGCATGTAGCATTGTAACGTTCCATCTTTATTGTGGCTGATTAAATTTAAAAAAGAAAAATGCTTGTTTTCTTTCTTATGCAAACGAAAACAAAATGGTATCTCCTTTTTTTTTTAGAGAAGGAACATCCAGAACGCATCGGAAAAATATTTGTAAATAAAGAGAAAAAAATAGGTATATTCTTATAAAAGTTCAAACCCAATGCCTGAGAAATAGTTTTACTAAATTTAATGGTATAACATGAAAGGCCCATTTAAATTTTAACGTAAAATAAAGAATGCTTACGAAACAAAAAAAAGAACTATTCTTTTTTTGTCGCCATTTTTACTGATACGAAAATGCGTCTTTGGGATTTGCCAAAAACAAAACAAGATGCAATTTTATTTTTTTAAGAGCGAAATATTTTATAGAGTGAAATATAACGAAAATGTACCAATGTCCATAACATGAAACTTTATCTTAGTAAAAGTCCGTTTTGGAAATGTTATTTCATTTTGAATCTTATTTATTAGAGTTCATAATGGCTATAGAATCAGGTGAGAGAAAAGTTTGTTTTGAATCTATGCTAAACTCTATATCGGCCCATTTTCCACCTAAATCCGATTGAATACTTTGATTTTAAACAAAGTGTTTCATTTTAAGATTTTTTCCAAAAACTTTAAGTGTAGATTGGCGGCACTTAAAAATCTGCCAAATCTGTAGCTGTGGTTAATACGTAAGTACCGAATTTTTCTTCCTTACTTTTCTGAATCATATTACTTCAAATATTAGAATATGCAAGAAGTATACATAAACACATAATTTAATACCATTTAATTTTTCAAAAAAAGTATTTTGACAACAATTTTCTGAATTATGTAGATACAGAAATATATACTATTCTATGAAGAAGAAGAATATTCTATAACTATTACAGTTCTGTATGGAATTCATTGGAACACATTTATTCATTGGAATGACGAAAGCAATGTTGATTTCATTTTAACTTGTAATGAATTGAAGACAGAAAAATTATTTAACCGCAATACACACATCTGTAACAGCAAGTGATCATGAAATCATGTAATGTTGTTGGTAATAGAAAGGTAAAAAATATTGAGAAGTTGTTTTTCAAATGCTTTGCGTGTTCTGCTTCAATGTTTGGCATGTTCTGATTAGTTTTTTCAAGAAGTTTTACCTTTTCTTTAGGGAAATTTTGCTTCTTTTTTTATGCTAAGAAAATGGCGTAAGTCATTGCCAATGGTTATGTGGGAACTAATGCACGATATTTACAGTCTCCCGCTAGATGGCGTATCGAGTGTTGCGATCGCGAATTGTTTTGGTTCTCACTAGCATAAAAATAATAAAAGTCATAAAACCTTTGTTTTTCCATAAATATTTTTTTGTTTTGGTTCTCACTAGCATAAAAAAAATATAAAAAAAATAGTGCGTGGAGTCCCTCCGTGCGGAAGAAGTTAAACTTCGTAACCTGCGACGTTAATTATAAACATTGCTTACAATTCACAATTGATCGCATCATTTAATGATTATTTTGGAGTGGAGAAATATCAAAATCTATAAAATTTACAAAGGGATTATGATAACTAAAGTAAGATATTACATGTTTGAGTACTATTTTTTCAATTTTTTTTGGCAAAAACTGCATCAATGGTAGTTCCGCCTTTGTTTGTTGGATCATTCCTACCATTTATCATTTCCAATCCAAATTTGTCTTTAAGGAAGGTTATTAATGTTTCAGCTTCAGGTAACGCGAAATTCACATTAAAATCTCCTGCAAGGATCACAGGCCGCTCAAATAACCAATTTCTTCACCAGTAACGGCTGCCAGAGCTTGTGAACCTGCAGTGGATAGTGGCAATAAATATTTTGCAATAAATAATTTTATATCCCTCATGGCTGCATTTGGTGAAATATAAATGGCAATTAGAATCAATTTCTTCAGATTATTTTCGCTGTGGTTGACTATGCACTCTACAGCACATATGTCTCCGATTCTTTTTGACGTTGAAATTGTCACATCGGGGTTACCTGAGTAAGGAGCTTTTATATCTAAATATGGAGTCACAATATTACATCTATTTTTCTGATTGTGATAGATAGCAACCCCTGCATTCCGAATTTCGTTACATTGAAATCTTACAATGAAATCAAAATTTGGTATGAGAACAGGAGGTTCATTATCGTCCATAAACGTTTCTGATAACATTAAAATGTTCGATTTTTCAAAAACTCTGTCCGTCAAATCATTGGCGTGTGCACGAACACTTTGACAATTAAATGCTACGATTGATAAGTTTTTTTTCGAGTTGATATATTTACATAGATCCTCATCCGAGGTGGAAAGTGGGTTTTCACGCAATTTCATCATCTCATTCCGTAAAGCGACACACGAGCGGTCGTTACTCCCGTTCCCATGGTAAAATTTCTTATGTTTGTTGACTGGGATAATATACAAGCCTTCAATTGAAACCACTCTCGACATGGCAGCGTAAACCAACTGTAGGGATTGATATTTTTCATAATAATAAACCACCTCATTGAAAGTTCCCCCTTGCGACTTATGAATCGTCAATCCACAGGCTGGTGCTAGTGGAAAATGATTTCTCTTAGCTGAGATACTTCTTTGTCTATTAAAATAGATTGTAGCATTTCGTCGACCGATCGGAACAGCTAAAGGATTGAGATTATTAGCGACCATAAATGAACGTGCCACGGCCCGAGCTTTTACTCCAGTTCTTTCACAATTCGGAAATATCAACCATACCCGAGTAACTTCCCCGTTATCATTTCTTTCGATGTGGTCCAGTTTTCCCATGGTGCCGTTGGCCAATCCATCAGCAACTTCAATGTTGGTCGTTATAATGTAATACTGCCCAAGGGCGAATGTTAAACTTTTCAGCAATCCACCGGTGTCTGCTGGTAATTTTTTCGTTTCAAGTGCTCTACGTGCACTTTTAAGTTGTTCCTCGTTGTCACATCCTGAGATGAAATCTATAGCCTGGGATATTGTCTGATTTGGTTCATTTTCTAGAATTTCTCTGTTATATTTCTCAACATTTTGGTTGGAATAAGCCAGACGTATGCCCTGCGGGCATAACCGATTAGCCTCTTCTTCTGTCACGAATTTCGATTCCACTAGTGAAAGTTCGACATCATCCAATCGATCTCCATTTCCTATCTTCGTTAAAATCGTCGAAAATACAACATTTGATTGACGCATGACTTGGGTGAGTTCGTGAAGTTTGAATGAGCGCCAAGTTTTTGAGCCAATATAATGTTTCGATTGTTTGAAGATAGGTGTGGCTTTGACTGGTGAGAGTTGTCTTAAATCTGCAACCAGTATGACATCCAGTATTCCAAAAGGGATATCTGATTTGCCTGTTATCAATTTCAATCTTCTATCAATTCGTTCCAAAAGCTTTGCTCCAACCATACTGACTTCATCGATTAACATCAAGCGAATGTGTTGAAATAATGATCTGAATTGTTGTAATGCTTCAGAACTCAAGCTATTATCTAAGCTGATGGATAGTGATAGAGCAGAGTGAATGGTCGTACCGCTGAATGCCACTGCAGCTTTTCCTGTCGAAGCACATGTTAGGTACGCACTGCAATGTGCATTTGTGTTTCCATATTTATTATAAATTTCCATGATTAGACGAATCACGAAGGTTTTTCCGCATCCGGCTGGGCCCGTCAGGAACACCAACAATGGTTGAAGTGGTTGAGATGTTAAATGATGGATAGTTTCTAGTAAAATCGATCGTTGTTCAAGATTGGTTGCTCGCATCAGTTGGCAAAATTCTTCATTTGGCATTAAATTCTCTCTCCGCTTTGCAATCGCTCGGAGACGACTCAAAGTTGCTAAACGAAGATCATCGTTGATGTTTGAATAGGGATCCGCATACATGTCAGTGAATGGAGGTGGCTCTGGAACTACTCCCGGACGAACTTGATTGTCTAGTTGCCTCAAATCTTCTTCTTCACGATATAACTGTTCACATAGTCTCATAGTTTCTTCAATATTGATGTTAGATTCGAATTCCTTTCGACGCTCCATGATAATGTTCTCATTATCTGTGTAGATTTCCAGAAATTTTGCCTGTGAAAGTAGATCTATCTCTTCGTTGCGGAAGGGAATATGTAGCATCACCATTTCTCTTTTGTACTCTTCAAACTGAGTTGCCATATTATAATTTGTATATCTTATAATGTGTGAGGTGTTCATTTTTTTGTATTCATTGTTATTACATTTATAATGCGCACAAAATTGAGCAAGAGTGAGATCATTTAAATCCTGAGGCCGTCTTTCGTATTTATCAATGGCTTTATCCTTCCAAATATCGGTGGATTCATCATTAAGGTCTGCCAATTCCGTGCGTGCTTTTTTCATTCCTTGTCGATCGACAGGCCATAATGTTGGAATAAACGTTACTGATCTGGATGCATGTGACATCGGTTTACGCAGCAACCACCAAGCTGCTTCTTGGCTAGAAATTTCCACAGAATTCAATAAATCGACGCTCATTTTTCTCGTGATTTCAACCACTCCAAAATCAGGATATTTTTCACTTATCTCAAGAATCTGTCTTTGCAAATTACTTATCCCTCGATTTGATTTATTGACGTAGTCCACTACGTACATTGCACACGAATATTCGTCCAATATGAACTGCAAATCCATGTTCGATTTCAACACATTGAACAAGAATGGATTGTATGGATTATGCCATTTCTCCGATGGTTCACGTTTTAATAATACTCGTGGTCGATTGATTCCTGCGGAAATAATTTTATAATAATGCTCATCTGAAATTATATTGTTGCTTTGATAAAAGTCATCAATACTATTGTAATTTGCAATTTCGTACTGGGATTTGATTTTCTTGTAATGATCAGCATATCTGACAAAATTATGTTCTTCTTTATCCATAGGAATAAGTATTTGCGTAAACCGAGAAGGCAGGAAAGGTGCTTCGAACCGACATTTCTGTGGCTGATTACCCTGCACTTTCTTATAACACGTAAACGTGTGTTTATGTGTCTGTAGCTTGATGTTACCTGAGGCTTCTGAGGTTGATATTGAGATTAGTGTATCGATCAATGTTATCGCAGCTTCTTTGTCATCGCCTAGTGGACTGTTTGGTGCATCTTCCCACCAGAGTAAAATATAAGCGTGCGGACTCCCACGATGTTGAAATTCGATTCGTTTAAAATAATCTTTAACTTTATATTTTCCAAATGAGCATAGGCCTTTGTTCTGTAGGAGAGTCATTAACGTGTTAACTAATTTGTCAAAATAAATGGCACATGTGACTGCGTCCTCGTTGATAAGTGTACTTTTTTGCAACCAATTGAGTTCACTTGCTTCATTTTCAGAAATTATTCTTCCATCTTCTATTCATCCAGCTACGTTCAAGGCTTGGTTAATAAAAGAACAGTTAAAACTTGGTTGCATTTTCTGAAAGATACTCCACTGTATCATGACATTGAAATTGATCAGTCTTTTTGGAATGGACCTGTAACAGATGGAGAAATACCGAACGATGAATTGAGTGAAGCGATCACAATAGAAGATAGTCTCGTTGCTCAGCAGCAAACCTTATTATGGGATGAAGATAAATATTTGGGACTCGCAGCAGGAGAAAATCAAATTCCAAAAAGTCTGCAGTTTGATATGTACGCCGAGGAACTATCATTTCCAGGAATTTATCTTGGACACATGAGAACATTTCGTGAGGAAATTTCAGTCACACCTTTTCAAATGGCAACGAGTGAAATACGACGAACTGATCGTCGAGGGGTTAATCCTCGCCATTTGCTGTATATGGCTGCGAAAAATATGAGACTGCGTGTTGCTTCATCACTTACTGTTGCCTTCAAGTTTATCGGCAATGAAACAAAAGTGACGAAACAACAAATCGAATCAGAAGAATATGTTAACGATTGCCTAGAAACAAATCTCGCATTCTTGAAGTCGATTCCGAATTCCGTGTACTATTGGTCCCAGCGCAAAAAAAGATCTATTCGCCATGATTCGGCAACTTGGTAGGCCTACGGTTTTCCTCACGATGAGCGCAAACGAAATTGGCTGGATCCCATTGCTGCAGTTGCTACAGAAATTTAAAGATGGAAGAATAATTTCTGAAAATGAAGCAAGTGAACTCAATTGGTTGCAAAAAAGTACACTTATCAACGAGGACGCAGTCACATGTGCCATTTATTTTGACAAATTAGTTAACACGTTAATGACTCTCCTACAGAACAAAGGCCTATGCTCATTTGGAAAATATAAAGTTAAAGATTATTTTAAACGAATCGAATTTCAACATCGTGGGAGTCCGCACGCTCATATTTTACTCTGGTGGGAAGATGCACCAAACAGTCCACTAGGCGATGACAAAGAAGCTGCGATAACATTGATCGATACACTAATCTCAGTATCAACCTCAGAAGCCTCAGGTAACATCAAGCTACAGACACATAAACACACGTTTACGTGTTATAAGAAAGTGCAGGGTAATCAGCCACAGAAATGTCGGTTCGAAGCACCTTTCCTGCCTTCTCGGTCTACGCAAATACTTATTCCTATGGATAAAGAAGAACATAATTTTGTCAGATATGCTGATCATTACAAGAAAATCAAATCCCAGTACGAAATTGCAAATTACAATAGTATTGATGACTTTTATCAAAGCAACAATATAATTTCAGATGAGCATTATTATAAAATTATTTCCGCAGGAATCAATCGACCACGAGTATTATTAAAACGTGAACCATCGGAGAAATGGCATAATCCATACAATCCATTCTTGTTCAATGTGTTGAAATCGAACATGGATTTGCAGTTCATATTGGACGAATATTCGTGTGCAATGTACGTAGTGGACTACGTCAATAAATCAAATCGAGGGATAAGTAATTTGCAAAGACAGATTCTTGAGATAAGTGAAAAATATCCTGATTTTGGAGTGGTTGAAATCACGAGAAAAATGAGCGTCGATTTATTGAATTCTGTGGAAATTTCTAGCCAAGAAGCAGCTTGGTGGTTGCTGCGTAAACCGATGTCACATGCATCCAGATCAGTAACGTTTATTCCAACATTATGGCCTGTCGATCGACAAGGAATGAAAAAAGCACGCACGGAATTGGCAGACCTTAATGATGAATCCACCGATATTTGGAAGGATAAAGCCATTGATAAATACGAAAGACGGCCTCAGGATTTAAATGATCTCACTCTTGCTCAATTTTGTGCGCATTATAAATGTAATAACAATGAATACAAAAAAATGAACACCTCACACATTATAAGATATACAAATTATAATATGGCAACTCAGTTTGAAGAGTACAAAAGAGAAATGGTGATGCTACATATTCCCTTCCGCAACGAAGAGATAGATCTACTTTCACAGGCAAAATTTCTGGAAATCTACACAGATAATGAGAACATTATCATGGAGCGTCGAAAGGAATTCGAATCTAACATCAATATTGAAGAAACTATGAGACTATGTGAACAGTTATATCGTGAAGAAGAAGATTTGAGGCAACTAGACAATCAAGTTCGTCCGGGAGTAGTTCCAGAGCCACCTCCATTCACTGACATGTATGCGGATCCCTATTCAAACATCAACGATGATCTTCGTTTAGCAACTTTGAGTCGTCTCCGAGCGATTGCAAAGCGGAGAGAGAATTTAATGCCAAATGAAGAATTTTGTCAACTGATGCGAGCAACCAATCTTGAACAACGATCGATTTTACTAGAAACTATCCATCATTTAACATCTCAACCACTTCAACCATTGTTGGTGTTCCTGACGGGCCCAGCCGGATGCGGAAAAACCTTCGTGATTCGTCTAATCATGGAAATTTATAATAAATATGGAATCACAAATGCACATTGCAGTGCGTACCTAACATGTGCTTCGACAGGAAATGCTGCAGTGGCATTCAGCGGTACGACCATTCACTCTGCTCTATCACTATCCATCAGCTTAGATAATAGCTTGAGTTCTGTAGCATTACAACAATTCAGATCATTATTTCAACACATTCGCTTGATGTTAATCGATGAAGTCAGTATGGTTGGAGCAGAGCTTTTGGAACGAATTGATAGAAGATTGAAATTGATAACAGGCAAATCAGATACCCCTTTTGGAGGACTGGATGTCATACTGGTTGGAGATTTAAGATAACTCTCACCAGTCAAAGCCACACCTATCTTCAAACAATCGAAACATTATATTGGCTCAAAAACTTGGCGCTCAGTCAAACTTCACGAACTCACCCAAGTCATGCGTCAATCAAATGTTGTATTTTCGACGATTTTAACGAAGATAGGAAATGGAGATCGATTGGATGATGTCGAATTTTCTCTAGTGGAATCGAAATTCGTGACAGAAGAAGAGGCTAATCGGCTATGCCCGCAGGGCATACGTCTGGCTTATTCCAACCAAAATGTTGAGAAATATAACAGAGAAATTCTAGAAAATCAACCAAATCAGACAATATCCCAGGCTATAGATTTCATCTCAGGATGTGACAACGAGGAACAACTTGAAAGTGCACGTAGAGCACTTGAAAAGAAAAAATTACCAGCAGACACCGGTGGATTGCTGAAAAGTCTAACATTCGCCCTTGGGCAGTATTACATCATAACGACCAACATTGAAGTTGCTGATGGATTGGCCAACGGCACCATGGAAAAATTGGACCACATCGAAAGAAATGATAACGGGGAAGTTACTCGGGTATGGTTGATATTTCCGAATTGTGAAAGAACTGGAGTAAAAACTCGGGCCGTGGCACGTTCATTTATGGTCGCTAATAATCTCAATCCTTTAGCTGTTCCGATCGGTTGACGAAATGCTACAATCTATCTTAATAGACAAAGAAGTATCTCAGCTAAGAGAAATCATTTTCCACTGGCACCAGCCGGTGGATTGACGATTCATAAGTCGCAAGGGGAAACTTTCAATGAGGTGGTTTATTATTATGAAAAATATCGATCCCAACAGTTGGTTACGTTGCCATGTCGAGAGTGGTTTCAATTGAAGGCTTGTATATTATCCCAGTCAACAAACATAAGAAATTTTACCATGGGAACGGGAGTAACGACCGCTCGTGAGTCGCTTTACGGAATGAGATGATGAAATTGCGTGAAAACCCACTTTCCACCTTGGATGAGGATCTATGTAAATATATCAACTCGAAAAAAAGACTTATCAATCGTAGCATTTAATTGTCAAAGTGTTCGGGCACACGCCAATGATTTGACGGATAGAGTTTTTGAAAAATCGAACATTTTAATGTTATCAGAAACGTTTATGAATGATAATGAACCTCCTGTTCACATACCAAATTTTGATTTCCTTGTAAGATTTCAATTTAACGAAATTCGGAATGCAGGGGTTACTATCTATCACAATCAGAAAAATAGATGTAATATTGTGACTCCATATTTAGATATAAAAGCTCCTTACTCAGGTAACCCCGATGTGACAATTTCAACGTCAAAAAGAATCGGAGACATATGTGCTGTAGAGTGCATAGTCAACCACAGCGAAAATAATCCGAAGAAATTGATTCTAATTGCCATTTATATTTCACCAAATGCAGCCATGAGGGATATTAAATTATTTATTGCAAAATATTTTTTGCCACTATCCACTGCAGGTTCACAAGCTCTGGCAGCCGTTACTGGTGAAGAAATTGGTTATTTGAGCGGCCTGTGATCCTTGCAGGAGATTTTAATGTGAATTTCGCGTTACCTGAAGCTGAAACATTAATAACCTTCCTTAAAGACAAATTTGGATTGGAAATGATAAATGGTAGGAATGATCCAACAACCAAAGGCGGAACTACCATTGATGCAGTTTCAGCCAAAAAAAATTGAAAAAATAGTACTCAAACATGTAATATCTTACTTTAGTTATCATAATCCCTTTGTAAATTTTATAGATTTTGATATTTTTCCACTCCAAAATAATCATTAAATGATGCGATCAATTGTGAATTGTAAGCAATGTTTATAATTAACGTCGCAGGTTACGAAGTTTAACTTTTTCCGCACGGAGGGGCTCCACGCACAATTTTTTTTATTTTGAGAACCAAAACAAAAAAATATTTATGGAAAAACAAAAGTTTTATGTCTTTTATTATTTTTATGCTAGTGAGAACCAAAACAATATGGAAATGAATGAGGGAAAACTGGATCCCACCACGTGATTTCTCGGCCAATAAAAATGTAGCGTTAAACGTTTAATGCTTTCTTGTTTCAAGTCGCATAAGAAGTATAACTTCAAAAATGTTTAGTTGCTAGTTAAAAATGTAGCTAATAACTATTATTTATTTATTTATTTTGCATCATTATTCCGTTCCTTTCCCTCTACAGCAGTGTTTCCCAAACTTATGACTTTTGTGTACCCTTTCTAAATTTTTCGTAACGTTGTGTACCCCTAATTAAAAAATGAATGCATTTTTTACTATTAAAAATTGCATAAAAGTAAAAAATCACAACTGGCTGTTGACACCACAAATTATTAACTGTTCAAAAAATAGCCAATAGAAAAATACGTAATTGTAAATTTTCATGGCTAGCTTTGTTTTTAAATAAATTTTTTGAAATTTTCGCTTGTAAGATATTTCGCATGAGATCGCGTACCCCCGCTTAACTGTTCCCGTACCCCTGGGGGTACGCGTACCACACTTTTCGAAACACTGCTCTACAGTATGTTTATCAACATTCACGTTAAACTTATTTTATAATTATTTAACATTAGATTTTGATATTTCTCCACTCCAAAATAATAATTAAATGATGCGATCAATTGTGAATTGTAAGCAATATAAATAATTAACGTCGCAGGTTACGAAGTTTAACTTCTTCCGCGCGGAGGGACTCCACGGACTATATTTTTTTTTAGTTGCTAATTGGTAAGAGAGGCAGCTAATTTTTAGTAACTGGCAGCAAAATACTCATTTTTGCCTTTATTTTATCAAAAATAGTAGCCATGGCCTTCTTTTTTAAAACATAGTAATTTCAGTTGCCTTTTTATTTATCAGTGTCAACCATGCCTCTTAATTTTAGGGCACTCAATTAGCTTCCACTTAACAGTTTGGCATTAAATATATATATTTTTTTGATATTTGGGTTTAAATCATTTTTGAGGTAAATTTGACTGCACTGCTAGCGCAATTTTAAATCATTAAAATTGACAATTTGAACGAAATTGATTGAAGGATATTTGGGAAAAAAATATGCAAAAATAATAACTTTCTTGAAATTCTATTACTCACACACTATTCGTCCGATTTCGCACAAATTTTACTTTATTTTGTTATTTAGCATCGCACTGCTTTAATGAAGTAAAATTTTGTGCATTCTATAGTTCAAACATTGTTCAACATTATTAATTTGAATAGTGAAAATTAAATATTTATTTATTTTTTTTTTTTTTTTTTATTTATTTTTTTTTTTTCGTGGAATTATATTGAGATGGATGAGTTATGTCCAAAAAGGGTTTGCTTCACTTCAGCTTAAAAGTTTGCAGAAATACCCAAAAAGTGCAATTAACATTACGAAAACAAAACTTTCGACTGTTCTCTAAATCAAACCATTGACCTATTTTTCTTTTTTTTTGAGGGTGAAGATTTGTAGAATCTAATTTTTCGGAAAAAACTGTATTCGGAGACTTATGCTTTTGTGTCTGAATATTTTTCGCAAATTAATTGGCTTATTAAAAAATTAACTTTGCACGTGGACACCCGATGATTAGATCAAAAATTATTAAATATATTCCCATTTCTTGTCTCTTTTATTTGCATTCTCTATAATGTGTTGTAGTTGAATAATGTAGAAACGGAAAGTACTTGTTTATGAAAATCCAATCTCTAGATCAAAAGTTAAAAAGGTTTTCCATTTCTGTCTGTGCAATCTGTTACTGATTACTAATTTAAAATTTGAAAAGTGAATGTAGCTATAGTGAGCCTGTTTGTTAAATATTCAAAATTAATTTTTTTGTGTTCTTCTAAAGATAATTTCTGACATGTTAAAATAGGTCATTCATAACAAATTACTGACAAGTTAAAGGTTGGAGTTATTTAGACAAAACAGATGACATTTGTTATCCTATTTAGTATCTGAATTATAACTAGTCTGAGGATAATTATTTTATTATTTTTTCATGTGTGAAAATATTTATAGTTAATTTTTTTGAATGCAAATATGTATTACTGCGCCCGAATGTTATTTCTTTACTTACTTTTTTTTTATCCTGGGTTAGTTGATTTTTTAATAGCTTAAAAACTAATGAAAGAAAAAAACAGCATAAATGAGACGTTAAAAAAATTGGAGGTAGTGGAAATAGTAATTACTCAGTCGTGAAGTTTCTTATTCCAATTTCGCTAATGGAGAGTAAATTGCTCTGCAGTCATTAAGAGTAATTTTTTTTCCTTCAATAATACACTTTTCTTTTTGCTTTTTCTTTATTTTTGAGCTCTTTAAAGCACACTTTTTTATTTAAATACATTTTTTCTTCGTTTTTTTTTAAACTTTTATAGAAGAAACTATTTTTTCTTCTTTTTTTGATGTTAGGTGGATGAAAATGGAAAAAGTTTTGCCGTCGTCTTGGAGTTAAGCCTCTGATGTTATTGTTCATTAAAAATAATATTTTAGCGAAATTCAGATCATTTACTTCGTCTATTTTTTTTTTCTTTCGATTTTTTTTTTTCATCGACTACTTTTTGATAGTTCAAGAACTCGTCGGAATTTTTGCCGTTGCCATGGCTACGATATAGTATCTCCTTCCTCTTTCAATAAATATGTTTTTTTTTTCTTGTATGAGCGTTAAAATGAGAAAATTCAATTATTTTGACTAAAGAAAATATTCGAGGAATTTTCGAAAAAAATACATTTTGCTATAATCTTTGCAGCTGTTTTATAGGTTGAAAGAATGTTGCGTATTTAAACAAGTGCTGTTCTCACTTTACGCGTTCTTAGAAATGTAATTAAAAATAATGAAGAAAATGTTGAAAAGTTTTTCGAAGGAAAGATAAATGTACGCTTCTTTAAAAAAAGTTTTAAAACTTTTATTTAATTAAAGCAAGCAGTTATAGCCGTGTTGGTGGACTTTACAACAATTCACAAGACCGGTAAAAATATTATTTTATTTATATATTTTTTTTTATTTATTTATTAATAAAGGGGAGCATTTTTCCACTAGAAGTTTCTAAGTATCTGGTACCAAGCTTCAAAACAATTTCATTTTTTTGATAAAGTTAAGCATTAAATTTAAATACCTGTTTCATGCGAAAATAAAAGGCTTACTTTTTTTTAAAACAATTGAACTTTAGGATTATATATTATCAGAAATACGTTAATATAATACATAAACTTTGTTCAAAAATCAGAATATGTTATTTTTTTAATAAATTTAACAATTTATAAGCATTTTTTTTTATATTTTATAAGCATTATTATGTTTTATAAGCATTATTTTTAAAAAATTTCTTTTTTCATGGAAAATATTCCATAGATTTGTCAATTTTTGATTTAAAAGGCTTAAAATGTTTCATATTATGAAATGTTTTCAAAAAATAAAATTTTTAAATGCTTTAAAACAAGATAAATTTTTAAAAAATGAGGTAAAATTTTCGACATTTCACCTTAAAAATTACATTTTGTAGTTTTTAATCCAAAGTGAAATACATTATTTCTGAGTTGCTGTGAATCAGTTTCAAGCTTTGTTTTTATTCATTACTTTTTTTATTACTATTTATTTGATATAATTCGTAGGTAAAAAATCGATGCTTAAATTCTTGTTTCTTATAGGGCAAAGTCAGAAAATGTCTCTAGTGGCCTGTTATAGCCTTTATATTATGACTTTTAATAATGACCACTTCTTAAAACATGTCACCACTTTTTCCATATTTCGAAATTTTAGGTGATTAAAAAATTCATTGATGTTAATTATGTTATTTCTCTAAAACAGGATTTGTAATGTTTATCATATTTCTCGAAATATGGTAAACATTACAAGGTTCATTTCTAAAATAATGTAAAATTTTAAGAAACAAGCGTGATATAAAATAATTTTAAAGATATTATAAGTTTTCATTATGATTCCACGTTTTTTAAAGAATAATAACAAAGCGCACATAGGGGTGTCTTTTACGAAAAAAATGGCGATCGGTTGGTTATTTTTCAATCGCCATATGTTACGTAGTCATCTTGTGACCAGTGGCGATTGTTAATTTTGTCCTACACGGACTCATCAGCGAAATTTATCCTGTATATTGTCTCGTGTATCATGTACATCCTGTTTGCAATTATAAAAATACACTGTTTGGGCAAAAATATCTGGAAATGCACCTAAGAGAGTGGAACTGGCTGTTTTCATGATTTAACCTGGATATTTTCGTTTCTGCTATTGTAAACATGAATTATGAGATGTAGAATTTCTGTAAAAGGAGGATAAACCAATTTTGTGGCAATATTTTGGGGACAGCCACGGTGGCTCAGGGGATAGAGTGTGCGCCTTCCAATGAGGCGAACAGGGTTCGAATCCCAGCGATGGCTGGTCAATACGAATTCCGCCCCCGGCTCGCACGGACAACAGTGCAGTCATAAAATATCCTCAGTGGTAAACGGATCATGGGTTAGAGTCCCCTTGCCACCAGGCTGACCGTGGGAGGCATTCGTGGTTTCCCTCTCCGTTTAAATCTCCGTGTAGAGTTATTGTGGGTTAGTTCACCCTAAGAGCCTTCCACGAAAGCAAACTACTCCCAATACTTGATCTAGGAGTTCCCTTGTCTTCTGGATTGGATTCAAAATATTAAGGCTATGGAATTGAAGATTAGTAGTAAGCTGTTCAAGGACGGTTGTAAGATATTTCGGCGAAGGTCTATAGTTCTTTTCCAGCTGAATAACTACTCCGTTTAAACACCGAGTCTTGCACAACCATGGTTTGACGAAATGGGTGCTCAAAAACTTTAAATCGATTTAAATCTCAGTGGATACTTTGAGGACAAATTAGAACATTGATCGCAGTTAGCCGAATCGACCACCCTCTCTTCCAGCATTTACTTTCACTATGATGGGTGCATGGAAATCAATTTTTATGGCCATCTATCAAAAACTGGTGGAAAGTTTCTCCACGCGTGTGCAGGCTGTCCTTGATATAAAGGAGGGACTAACATCCTTAATATAATCCTCAAGTCACTCTGAGTTCGATTACTTTTGGCCAGATAGTGAATATTTTTGAACGTTCTAATTACTCTCATCTGCCAATCAACGTTTACATATTATTATTATTTTGAGAAATGCTCGAGTCATTTAATGGTGATTGTTGCATGAACAGGGCCCTCAAGATCCCTGAAAATGGTTAATATTTTTTTTAAAGGAATTTCA
Organism: Parasteatoda lunata; assembly: GCA_949128135.1. Classification (NCBI taxonomy): domain Eukaryota; kingdom Metazoa; phylum Arthropoda; class Arachnida; order Araneae; family Theridiidae; genus Parasteatoda; species Parasteatoda lunata. The sequence goes on along the minus strand of OX421974.1, from coordinate 103,487,729 downwards.
AATATTTTTCCATTGATGTAAAACACCCAACAAAAGAATTCCAAATCAAGAACTTATTTTACCAAACCCAACTCATTCCACATCTCAGATCGATCCAAGTCAAATAAACTTCTTTTTTTTTTTTTTTTTTTTTTTTTTTTTTTGTATATTCTAAATGCTTATTGTGTGTTAAATAATGTTTTTAAGCGTTTTGCATCTTGAAATTCAAAATTTTGAATAATCAAGAACAGTTGAAAGTAATGGTGGAAATATTGTGGTGTCTACGCTGAAACATAAACTCCCGTTGTGTCAGTCATAAGATTGACAGATTAGTCCTTTTGGATGTAATACGCACCCAGCATCAAGGAACTAAGAGGCTTCCTTAGGTGGACTTAGTTGGTACGATGAAATTCTGGTTGTGTATTAGGTGAAAATAGTTAATAGACGTTTTTTCTCAAAATTAACAATTTAAATATTATCTTATTTATGGTTATTAGACTGTTTTGTTTGAATAAGATAAAATAGCAATTAAATAAATTGTTATTTAAACATTTTTCTGAAACATTTCTAGCAGTTTACGAATTCTTAAGCTCGAACCAAACATTGCAATTTTTTTCCGTCCATACCTCATAAATTATTCATATTATTTTTATATTGTTACAAGAGGTTATAGATAATGGTATTCCCTAAAATATACCACTGGTTCTCTTTTCATGATTTATTTGTCTAATTACTTACTAGCTTCAATTTTCTTTTTACCAATTTCGCTAAAAAAATTATTTTTTGAAGCTTGCGACAATTTTTTTTCCTAAAAAAAAAGAACCCTATAGTTCATTTTCGAAAATTACCTGATCTATTACATTTTTAGGTTCTGCTTTTAGATTTTTTAAAAATATCTTTGTTTACGTTATTAGAATTTGTTATCATCTTCCAAATCGGTTTTCCTCATTTTAAACTGCAGTAAAATTTTATTTTGAAAAATGCATAAATTGAAAAATGTGTAGTTTTAAATTGTCTCAAAACCTCAAATCGCGTACTTTTTATTGCTTTAAAGTTTTAAAAATTATGAATCACAATTTCTTCAAATCTAACATTTCTACCTTTTTTGAATTTGTGTAAGGTTGACGAATCATCAAAAGTTATAAAATTTAACCCAAAATCCAAGATGATGAGAGCCTCTTATGAACAATTTATAGTGAAAATATCATGGAACTGGAATATATAGTGAATTTATAGTGATCATATCAGTATTTATTTAGTCAGTTGATTAGATAAATCTATTAGGTAATCAGTTATTTATTTAGGTAAATCCTGTACTTTATCGGTTTTTGGTGAAATAAAAACTATTTACAGCTCTAAGCTAAATTTAAAGGATTACAGTTTAAAACAAATAAAGGCACTATTAAAATTAAGTTGATATTTCAGCTGATTAATTCGAAACAACGCACGAGTTATTGCCTGCTAACTGAAACAAAACTGTAAGGTCAAAAATTATTTTTTGACAGTTTCAGTTTTATAGATTCTCTACTAGAACTATTCGAAAAAATCATTTTGGCTTCAACACAATCAATATTTTTAACACAAGACACAAAAAATTTTTCATAAACGAGGTAAGTAGTCTATGCTAATGACATTTTTTTTTTGTTGAAGTAGCACTTGAGATTTTCTTTTTTTTTCTGTTTTAAACCTTATTTAAAACCACTTGTACCAAGTTAAAGATAATATTTTTTCAGAAAAAAATATAAATGAAATTTTTAATATAACGCTTTCAAAGGTGGTGCACTCAAGATTATTTAAATAAATTTTCTTTTAATTAACTAATATGTAAAATTTCAAAAACATTGCAAAACATAAAATCACCACATTCTATTATTTTCTAATTTGTATACTATTAATAAATATTTTTCCTTTAAAAGAAAAATGAAACAGAGAATAAATTTAAGCTTTTAATACATAAAAAAAAATGGTTTTGGCTTAGCGATAGCGAGGGTATGAAGACACCATAAGAGATTACTGAATATCAAAAGTTTTAAGGAGTAACGTTTGATGAAATAAATTAGTCAAAAATGCAATCTTCATTAGTTCTGGGTTGCAAACAACGAGAGAAGTTTTTTTTTATTTATTTACTTTTTTATTGTGACAAAAAAGTAGTTTAAAAATTTCACAAAATGTGAGTTTCGTTTTAAAAGGGAGAATTACTTGCCAAACTCTTGAGTACTGTCTATTTTAACTTTGAAAGCAAGCGAGCTTTAAGGTTTCTGTATTGTTTATTGTCTTAATGAAATATCACTTAAATAAATTGCAGGTGCATTGGTAACTAATCACCTGTTATTTTATATAGTAATATTCAAAAAAATTTTTAACTATAAGACATTCACATTTTTACAATATTTTAAAGAATGTAGTTTTACATGAAAAAATAAAAATTTTCAGCGAAATCGATTGATTAGTTTTTGAGAAATCGAATTTTAAGTATGTGTTGTTGTTTTTTTTAATTCGATTTCTCAAGAAGTTATCGACTGATTTCGCCCAAAATTCATATTTTGCTATGTAAAATTGCATTCTTTAATATGATGCGAAAAATTTTATATCTTATAATTAAACTTTTTTTCGACTATTATGAAATCAAATAATAAAAAATAATAAATATTTAATAAAAGTTATTTTTTGCGCGGAATTATCTTTGGATAAACGAATTTTATTATAGTGTGCAAAAAAATTTTAAATCGCTGAAAAAGTTCAAGAGACATCACAATATACGGAGAAAGCAAAATTAACATAAAGGGGTCCGAGCTTTGAAACGCTCTTCTGACAAAATTACTGGAACTAGGTACGGTAGGAATATTTTGGGGGGTCGGAAATCCGTCGAAAAAACAGTATGTTTATTCAGAGAACGTGTTTTTTTGCATCGTATTTCGTAATTTAAAATATTGTCAATGCTAATTAATTAGCTTATTTGAGGTTACCCCCTCGAACCATTAAGATTGAATTCTAGACCGTGAAGATCCGATCATTAGATCTGAAGTTGACTACTTTGAGCACTGTACATATGCACTATGCATGTATGTCCAATACATGTATGTACGCATTTCCAATGTTAGTAAATTTATCATATGAACATTCTATCCACTCCATATTACGTAGATACTTGTGTGTACGTAATATGGTGTGCATATGCATGTGTATGTACAGTCCGAAAAAAAAAAAAGAGAATCACCCTGAATAACTTTCGTTCTAATGATCGGATTTTCACGAACTAAGCGTCAATCTTAATGGTTCCTGGGGGTGACCTAAAATATGCTAATCAATTAGGGCTAACTATTAATTAAGTTACGAAATCAGACACAAAAACGTACTTTCCCTGAATAAACATATATATATATTTACAGATTTGGAATCCTGACCCTTAAAAATTTCGAAAAAATTTGGTTGTAAATAGGGTCGCGATAAAGATTTATATATATGGCGAAAGTTTAAAAAAATGCCAAATTACTTCGCCATAGAAAGTGAAAAAATTTGAAAGAACCATAAAGAAACTGAATGAATGACGAGACGTCATAATTCTGTCTCTGTTGCTATAGGCAATTGTGTGTCTATTGTGTGTCTGCAATAGGCAATTGTGTGTATTGTCAATTCTATTTAACCACCAGCATTCATTTACAGACTTTACCTACTAATCATATGAGAATACTACCAAATGGTACAGAAAATATTTGCGGGGTTTAGAGAATAGAAATAGATTCCAAGTATTTTTCAAACAAGATAAATTGCTATTGTTAATGCTTACCTATTAACGTCACTTTTCGGTTTTGCCACAAAAGAACTGGATTTACTATCCTTTCCCCTTTCGGTGATCATTTAAAATCGCCTTCAGCAGTTCTCCTGACTAATGATTTTTTCTATTACAAATCTTCAATTCCTTGCATTTAAACTCGTTTTTAGCAACAAATACAAATGATTTAAAAGGTTAACTATAAAAACTATAAACCTTTTCTCTAATAAATCTATTCATTTTGTCATTTATCCCTACTAGTATATATATATATATATATATATATATATATATATATATATATATATATATATATATATATATATATATATATATATATATATATATATATATATACACACACACACTGGTGTGCAAAACTTAAGCAACAAGTGCGTTTCTTGTCTTAACTCTACAAGAAATCATCCGATTGACATGAAATTTGAATATGATGTACATTATTTTGTACTTAAACGATGGTAAAAGAATAATGGCGCAGAAATGAATATAAAGCTTAAAGTAGGGTATGGAACAAAAAAAGGCTTTATTTGGCATATAGTGGCGTTACACATAGTGGCATATAGTGGCCGGTGGCAGATGTTCCCTAGTATGGGATATGCCCTCCCATTACTGTAATTGTTGCTTGGCATCGTCTCTCCATGCTAAGCACCAGATTATCCAGGAGTTCTTGGGGTAAACGTCTCCATTCCTCCTTTAACGCATCTTTCAGCTGATTGGTGTTACCAGGAGGATACTGTGGTGTCGCAAGACGTCTCCCTAATGCATCCCACAGATGCTCTATGGGATTTAGATCTGGAGAGTAAGCTGGCCAATCCATTCGTGTGATATCTTCACTTTCCAGTAGCTCTTGAACATTAGCAGTACGATGCAGCCGGGCATTGTCATCCATAAAAATGAAGTCTGGTCCAATGGCCCCTCGGAACAGACGCACATGGGGTAGGATTACCTCATTGCCGTAGCGGTCTCCAGTTACAGAACCTCGGTCGAAGATTTGAAGCTCAGTCCGCCCGTTCAACATAATGCCACCCCAGACTACAATCAATTCCAGGACCACCGTAACGATCTCTTTCCGCGATGTTATTGGGATGAAATCGAGCTCCAACCTTTCTCCAGGAGGCCCTATTACCATCTCATCGAAATTTATTCCGCTCGGAAACGATTCCGATCGGAAACTAACTTTCATCGGATTGCCAATTTCGCAAAACCCAGTTTGCCGTAACATGAGCATATCGGAATCCGGAATCGAAATCGCCATTCCGCACGATTCCAGTGAAATTGAAGTTTGAAGGCGGGACTAACTTTGACCAATTAGAAAATTACTATAATTCTAATTTATTAATCTGGCAACGATATGTTTGTTTTCTCTTCTTCTATGCGGCTAAAATCGCATTAACTTAGAACTGAAGCTTAAAAATTCATATGTTTTACTTTAAAAAATGGCTTCCCGTATAAAAATCATAATTCGCCAACAATATCCACCACTGAATGCAATTAGAATAAAATTCCAGAAGGAAAATCTAGGTTGTCTATAATTACTTTCATAGCAAGCAATTTTGGGATTAATTAAAACCTTGGGTGAATTAAAACCGAAAGAAGGATATTTTCTTATTCTACTATAGTTACCAGTTATAATTCTAGTTCTATTATAACTGAATTATAAGATGCTTATATTAGCATTTTTTTATATTTAAATATATTTGATTTAACAGAATGAGTTCAAAACTAAAACCCTTTGAATTTTATTAGTTTACTATTATTGTTTTAAAATCGTTATAATTAAAAATGCTTTATATGACACATTTTCTTAAAAAATATAAGTCATGCAACCATAAATTTTTTAAATTTTCCAATGAGAATTATAAATAAAAATCTTTCTCGTCAAAATAATTATTCATAGCATTTATTATGAAGAAATCTGCCAAATCATTTCTTAACGTCCGTAAAAGACTATCTACCCTGCTAATGAATTGCCCTCAATCAAATGCTCTTCATTTTGTTTTGTCTTAACAAGGAAGAAAGATAAAATAACTCATAATTTATGTAAATATTTAAACATTGCTGCCTTTATGAATGCCTTGTTTTAATTTTTAATTTATTATTTTTTTTAAGAAAACAATCATATTTTGCGTTACACGTAAAGGGAAACCTCGAAAATATCTTTCAGATTGCTTGAAGCTGAAACAGTTCAAGTTTAATGTTCAGGAATCGTAAGGAATTTTTTTTATATATATATTTTTAGCATCTTGGACAGACAGCCAATTATCTTTGTAAATATAACGAGATGCTCTTCATATTTTTTGTAATTTTTAACTCATCCCAAAAACCAAAGTAACTCGCAATTTAAGTATCGGAAAACATTGTTTATAAAAGTTATAAAAATAATTTATTTTAACCATGATTAAGTTGAAATTAAAATTATCAAATTTTGCGTTACACGTAAAGAAAAACGACGAAAATGTTTTTCAGATTGCTTGGCATAAATAGAATTTCAACTAAATGTTCATCATTGCCTCAATGAAATTATTTCTTTATAAGCAATCATTTTTTATTATTAATTAGGCCTTGCCGTTGTGACGCAGAAGATCTAGAGTCTCCTTAACGTCAGGCTAACAGTGGGAGGTTTTCGTGGTCCTCCTCTCCGTGTAACGGAAATGAGGGTTAGTTCCATCAAAAAGTCCTCCGCGGAGAAAAATTTCACTCAATACTTGATACAGGTCTCTCCTTGTCTTGTGGATTCGATTTAAAATTACAGGACTACGGAGTTGAAAATCAGTTGTCGTAAACACAAAATTAGGTCTGCTGTTTGACGACGGTTATAAAATTATGAAATAGATAAGGTATCATCTTTCTGAATGTAACGAAAAGCTCTGCTTTTTAACTCAACCCGTAAAACAAAACAAGCCGCAATTTAAGTATCGGAATACAATTATATTTATGAAAGCTATAAAAATACCCTATTTTAAAATAACTTAAATTAAAATTATCAAATTTTGCGTTACACGCTAAGAAAAACTACAGAAATGCTTTTCAGATTGCTTTTATCGGTAATAGGCTTTAATTGGTAGTAATGACAGAAAACAGCGCCATTTTGATCACTAAAATAAACAAACTCTTATCGGAATCTAGATTTCGCTTACCTTAAACCTGTCGGAATCGGATTCGAAATTATTTTGCATCGGAATTTAGTTCCGAGCGAAATCAAGAGCTCGTAATACGGCCTAACTGACATTCACGGATTTATGACGTCACGAGAGCTTCATTTCGATCGGAATCAGATTCCATGAAGCTGGTAACAAAGCCCCACTGATCAACTGACGCTGAGAATCGCTTGTAGCACTAAAACGACTCTCATCTGTGAAGAGGACGCGACTCCATTGATGAGGTGTCCAGGTTTCGTGTTCTCTGCACCACTCTAAACGGTGCCGCCGATAGCTAACTTTTAAAGGTATGCAGCGTTCAGGACGTCTAGCAAATAGGCCACCTTTGTGGAGGCGTCTGGCGACTGTAAATCTTGATACTTGTCGTCCTGTGGCTGTGCACAGTTGCTGAGATATGGCGCTCGCTGACTGAAAACGGTTTCTTTTCGCCTGGAGGACAATGTGTAACGGTCATCTCTTGGTGTTGTTTTCCTTGGACGGCCACCACCAACCTTCCGAACAGCTGTACCAGTAGTTTTAAAGGCATTCCAAGCACAAGAAACAACACTTTTGTTGATCCCGAACTCTTCGGCGACACTGGTCACACTGCGCCCCTCCTCAAGCTTCCCAATCATTCTTCCTCGAGTAAAGTCGTCTAAATGATTTCTTGAAGATATGTTTCACAAAACAAATCACTTGCACTTGCAGCGAATGTCTTTAACTACGGTGCTGTTCATCCTTTTATCACAGTTTTGACCTGCGCGCGCCGACCCACAAGGTTTACGTACACTTACATCACCTACGACGTTTTATTTCTAAAATTTGCATACAAATAATCTTTCTACTGAATTACGTGCATATTATACTGCAATTTCATGGCTATCTTATACTTTGTTGGGGAGCTGTGGCCGAAAAACCACTTGCTGCTTAAGTTTTGTATATACATATATATATATATATATATATATATATATATATATATATATATATATATATATATATATATATATATATATATAACATTTTTTTCCTTTATGGTTTGGAAACCATTTACAACCAGCATTTTTGAAAAACGTAAAAAAAAAGCAAAAAATATATATTTAGCTGGACATAGGAGCTCGACTTTTCGTAAGGTAATGGGCATTGGAGAGTGCCGGATACTGAAAATTCTTCATGTGTTTAAACGAATGGAGGAAATATTATGGTGTCAACACTAGGACTCGAACTCCAGTACTGTCGGTCATGAGATTGACAGATAAGCCCGCTCGGCTATGATATGTACTCAGTTGCAAAGAACTAAGTAACTTCGCTAGGTGGTTCAAATGGGTGCGATAAAATTCTGGATGTTTAACCGTATTAGGTGAAAGCAGTTAATAAACAGTTTTTCTCAAACTTAACAGTTTGATTACCATCTTATTCATGGTTATTTAACTGTTTTGATTAAATATGGTAAAATAACCATTCAATAAATTGTTATTTAACCATTTTTTCCCAGAAATTTCTAACAGTGTATAAGGAAACGCGTGAACATCCGTGTACAAAGACATTCTTTTTTGCCCTTAAACCTTTGAGTGTATCATTTTAAAGTACTTTTAAATTATTTTTAAATATTTATCATTAATTATTTTTAAATATTTATCATTAATTATTTTTAAATAACTATCATTAATTATCTTTTAAGCAAGCAAAGGTACTATAAAGTCTAAAAATATGAAAAAGATCATTGATTTGCAAAAGCATGAATAAAAGTAGAAATATTTAAAAAAAATAACGGGTTAGCAAAAGCATGAATAAAATAAACTAAACACATAAAGAGATAAACAATAAAATATAAGCAGACGATAAAATTAGAAGTCAATTTTTAGAACGACAGAGTTGTTGGTTTTCTTTAGATTAGTTTTTGTTTTTGGAATTTGAGTTTCCTTATATCCCGTTACGGGTACTTTATATTTGTTACTGTTTGTGTTGTCCGTGAAATAAAGTTTTTTATAAAAAAAACTGAACAGTTATTTATATAGCTTATGATACGTTACAGCTGTATTTAATTGGTGGCAGCGGCGGGATTAACTTACCATTTGCTTTAAAGGAATTGTGTTTCAAGTATTATTCATTATGGCTTTCTTGGGACGAGCAAAGAAGAGTGATTTGGTAGAATTATGTAAAGAATTAGGCGAAACTATTATTGACAATGTTACAGTATGTGAGTTGATAAATCTAATTAAAAACTCTAAAAATTACGAAGTGGATCTAGTTAAAGAAATGTTAGAAGCAATTAAAGAAAATCGTATCGAAAAGGAAGAAAGGAAACGCCAAGAAGAAAAAGAAGAAAGGAAACGCCAAGGAGAAGAGGAAGAAAAACTACGCCAAGAACGGCAAAAACAAGAAAAACGCCAATTTGAACTCGAGAAATTAAAGCTTAGTGCCCAATTAAGTGGCCCTTCAAATCAAAATATTGGCACTGCTCTGCGGAATAAGTTGGATATTCATAAGTTAATGCAGAATTTTGATCCTAAGGAAGATGAAATCAGTCTTTATTTAGTAATTTTTGAGCGCCAAGCAAAACGAGCAGAAATACCAAAAGAAGAGTGGGTTACTCATTTATTATCTTTTCTTTCACCTGACATAAGAAAATTAAGGTACTTTTCCATTATGCCGGCGCATATTTCGCCAAGCAGACTTTACGGCGAGTTTGCGCCAGCACACAGTCGCCGAATCAAATTACACGAAGCAGATTTTATTGGTCACACAATAAATAATAATAATGTTAATATATGGTTCAAAAAATTTTTATTTTGGAGGCATAAACATTTTAATATCGCTTAAAATTTTTTCAAATGGTTCCTCCGTTTGCCTTCTCCACATGAATTCTGCAAGATAACTTTCGAGATGATGGCGTGCCGTTCCTCTTTGTTTCTTATATCGCCATTTAGCGCTGCCCCACAGTCTCTCTATTTTTTGAGTGTGCGATCCAGTTTCCGGATCCACAAAGTTGTACTTATGGTTAACTTTAAAATTTTCGAAACTTTCATCTTCCAGCTTACTAGTGCTGTATGATTTCCATGAATCGGAATATATTATCGTTTCTTTTTCGATATTATCCTTAATTGCCTTCAATAAAGTGTTCGTGGATCGATTTGGCACCTCCACAAGGAAACATTCGTTCGTTTCCCGGCAAACTCCACCGAAGATCCATTGCTGTGGTAGGATCCGTCCCGCATTATTTTTTCTCTTCGTAAACAAACTTTCGTCCACTTCGACGATCATGCCAGGTCCTCCTATTTTCCGTTGTTCACGTTTCAGCAAAGAATTCACACAAACCTCTCGCATGAAGTTATTCCAGTCTACAACTGTTCCATGACTGATTTCCAACTGCTTTTCACACCATTTAACTGAAGTTAATTCTTCGCTCCAACAGTAAATAAATCTCACACATTTCATAAAGCTCAATTTCGATGATTGAAACCATGTGCCTTTACGAACACTTCTTTTACAGCGACAAGATGAAAGGTTGCATCGCCATTGAATTTCATCTCCGATATACAGCTTCATTTCATGATTCTTATCACAAGTTACGATTTCAGGTAAAACCCCTTTCTCTTGAAAGAATCTAACCGCTTTTTCCTCTGTTTTGGGCAAATCCCAAATTTTCATTGTTTTTTTGCTAATTTTTCGTATTCTGAAAAAGACGTGACGGAGGGATAAAAAATGGCCACGATTTGTTTTGAAAATATGGAGGCAAAAGGTTACCAGAAGCGATAGTCCGTTTGGCGTTCGTTACATCATTATTGGCGACTTTATCGCCTGCGCCGGTATAATGGAAAAGTACCATTAAAATTAATAGTAAGAGAATCTGAAGAACAAACCTACAACTATGATTATGTTAAAGAAATTTTAATGAAGAGGTTTAAGCTGAGTCCAGAAAAATTTAGGATCAAATTTATTCAGCACCAAAGTTCGATAATAGTTGGAAGGATTTCGTTTTTGAATTAAGGAACTATTTAAATGAATGGGTTCAAGGATTGGAAATAAAAGATTTTGAAACATTGCTGGATCTAATGGTTACTGATCAAACGAAACGAAGAGTTCCCAATGAAGTACGTGATCATTTTATAGACACTTGGTCAAAGATAACTTCATCTACAAAGCTGGCAGAAATACTTGACGAGTACGAGAACATACGTGGAAGTCGGAAACGAGTTGACCCCCAAGTAAATTCTGAAAATCGGAGACCAAATTGGCGAGAAGAAAATGCCACCCGGAAAAATTCACAGGGAACTACTTCAAAGAATGGCCGAAATGAAGAAAATATAAGAAAATATGAGTACAAGCAAGCAAATTATGATCAATTTGATAGACGCAAGCCTTTAAAATGTTACGAATGTGGATCTACTAATCACTTACGACCTCAGTGCCCGAAGCTTAAGTGCCAAAAGCCACCCGCTCAAGTTAATCGAATCGGAGTAGGACACGAAGAAGACAAATTACTAACTCCGTACACTCTTATGGCGAAAGTAAATGGATTTAGAATTCCAGTACTTCGCGATTCAGGTGCAACTATTGATGTCATATGCCGAAAATATCCGACTCCAGATATGTTTACTGGCGAAACTGTGTGGGTACAACAACCATTAGATGAAGGCCCAACTTGTTTACCATTAGCAAAAGTTTCTATATCTGGGCAGTTTGGCGACATTGTAACCAAAGCGCCTGTGGTTAGAAGTGAGTTGGATAAAGGTCGATATCTCCTTGGGAATAGAACAGCGGCTAGATTGCCAAATCTGCAAATGACGCCAATGTAAATTTCAGAGTTAAACGCAGTTAATACCAGATCGCAAACTCAATTAAAAGCAGAAAATGAAGAATGTGAGCAACAAAATTCGAACGATACCGAAAACTCTTCCGAACAAAATAATAAAAATCAAGAAATTATTTTAGGTGAAAAAGATGATGAGCCAGTTTTAGAAACGGATGCCGTCAGTTCAGAAATGGAAGAGATATTACCAGCTTTAAATGCCAATTCTGATGAACTTTCTTTAATACAGGTAGATCACGATGAATTCGTTAAAGCTCAACAGGAAAGTGCCGAGTTAAAATCAGTTTTTAAAACTGTGGAAGAAGGTATTCAGAATCAGAACAGTAAACATCGCTATCTGGTTGAAAGAAAACTTCTTTTTAAATGCCAAGAAGGACGATTAGGAAAAATAAAAAAACTTTTAGCTATACCTGAGAAATTTAGAAGCCGAATTTTAAAGTTATGTCATGAAAGTACTTCCGGACACCTTGGCGTAACCAAATCCAAAGATAGATTGGCGCGATATTATTTTTGGCCAAAATACTATAAAGAGATGGAAGAATTCGTAAGAACCTGTGATAGTTGTCAAAAAGCGGGGAAACCAAATGATAAAAAAAAGGCTCCTTTAAAGATTGTACCGGTCATACAGGAAATATTCTCAAAACTAAACGTTGATGCAGTTGGTCCTCTTCCCACCACGCCAAGTGGGAAAAAATACTTGATTACAGCCATTTGCATGTCGTCAAAATATCCAGAGGCAATGCCTGTGAATGATATAGGATCTGTGTCGGTGACTGATGCACTACTTAATATTTTTTGTAGAACTGGTTTCCCACGAGAAGTCCAATGTGATCAAGGAACTTCTTTTATGAGCATGCTAACAACTGAGTTTTTTGATCGATTTGGCATAAAGGTTCGGCACAGTTCCGTTCATCACCCACAGTCTAATCCCGTAGAAAGATTTTATAGAACTATCAAGCGGATCTTACGGGTACTTTGTTTGTAGTCTAGTTCTGACTGGGAGAAGTTTTTACCATTTGCCCTTTTGGCTTTGAGAACTATAACACATGAAAGTACAGGATTTTCGCCAGCAGAGTTAGTACACGGAAAAAATTTGCGTACTCCTGAAACTTTGTTGTATGAACAGTGGACCAAAAACGAAATAGACGAATCTCCTGCGACAGAATACGTTTTTCACCTAAAAAGATGCCAAGAAATTGCAGTTAACAAGATGGAAGATGCGGCGTTAAAAAGGAAATCGTATTACGATAAAAATAGTATTAGGAGAGAGTTTAGTGCCGGAGATTTGGTTTTTGTTTTGGCTACATCTAGAGCTAATAAATTGTCTGCTCAATGGATTGACCCGGGGTAGATAGAAAGCAAAATGTCTGAAACTAATTATTTAGTGAATATTCCTGGAAAAAGAGAGAGTTCACAGATTTATCATGTAAATATGCTTAAACCATATTATAAACGGCCCGCAATAATTAATTTTCTATCCTGTGCAGAAAACGATTCTTCATCTTTTGAACAAGATATTGACTTTCCACAAGTGTATATTTCTCCAGATGAATTTGATATATCTGAAATGATTAAAGACAGTCACCTAGAAGATCGCCTTAACGGACATGAAATCAACCAATTAAGGAATATTTTAAGAAGATATTCGACAATTTTTTCAAATAACCCAGGAAAAACTAACTTAATTGAGCATGACATTCAACTTAGTACAAATAAGCCAATTATTTCCAAACCTTACCGAACTTCACCCAGACAAACAGAAATTTTAAAAACTGAAGTGCAGAAAATGTTGGACTTAAAAATTATTGATTTAGGTGAGAGTGATTATACTTCTCCTATGATCCTAGTAGAAGCACCAAATAAAGATCCAAGGCCCTGCATTGATTACCGTCGTCTCAACGAAATAACTGTAACGCAATATTTCCCACTTCCGAACATAGAAGATCGGGTTGAAGAGGTAGCCAAGGCAAAATTTATCAGCCTTTTAGATTTCGCCAAGGGTTATTGGCAAATTAGCTACTTTTGTTACCAGTTTCGGAACTTATAGGCCATTACGACTTCCATTTGGGTTAAAGAATGCCCTCTATTTTTTTAGAAAATTAATGGCACGACTACTAAAGGGTTTAGAAAAATTTGCAGTGCCATACCTTCATGATATAGCAATTTTCTCAGATACCTGGGATCTTCATTTAGAACATCTTGATTGTGTATTACAGCGTATCAAAGAAGCAGAACTTACAATGAAACCTTCAAAATGCCGTTTTGTGCATGATCATGTTCTTTATCTAGGACATATTGTCGGACAAGGATATAGAAAACCCTCTGATATAAAAACACGAGCAGTTGCCGAATTCCCTGTACCTAAAACCAAAACTGAGATTAGAGCATTTTTGGGACTAGCAGGCTATTACAGTCGATATATACCAATGTTCTCTATTCTAGTTGCACCATTAACAGACACTTTAAAAGGCAAAACGAAAAAGGGAGAAATTACCTGGACTATCGAATGCGAAGAAGCCTTTAAGAAACTAAAACAAAAATTAACGAGCCAACCTATACTCTTCTCTCCCAACTATGAAAAAGAATTTATCTTGCAAACAGACGCTTCGGAAATTGGTATGGGTGTGGTATTAACACAACTAGATAATGAAGGCCATGAACACCCCATAGTATATCTGAGTAAAAACTTTAATGAGTCCGAAAAAAAATATTGTACTACGGAAAAAGAATGCGCCAGTATAATTTTTGCCATCAAAAAATTACGACATTATTTAGATGGACAAAAGTTTACTATTCAGACTGATCATCACCCGCTAACCTGGCTTAAAACAAATGCTAGTTCAAATGACAGACTTATGCGTTGGGCTTTAGCACTACAACCGTTTAATTTTAAAATTGTGCATAGAGCTGGCACTAAGAACAAGAATGCAGATGGTCTCAGTAGAGTATCTTTAAGTTCTTGATTTGAATTAGACAAAAGTTCAATGATGGGGAGGAATATGTAAATAATGTTTGTTTTTCTTATTGAAATTGATACAGTTTAGTCTTATTTTCTGATACCTATGTATGATTTAATTTGAAAAAAAAATTAACTCGTAAAGAAATTAGTTTATAATTGAAGTTAAACCAACCAAAATTTCATTTGAAAAATTGTTTAAAATGATTATACCTAATGAAACATAGGTGTTAAACAAATTTGATTGTAGAGAAAAGTGCTAGTGTTCTTAAATTATGTTATTCTTTTATGTATATAAATATTAATAAGATTGAGAATGGATTTAATTATATGATGTTTAAAAATGTTAAGTATATTGTTTGGATTTAAAACTAGTGAGATACCAGGAGAAAAATAAGCAAATCTGGTTAGCTTCAGCCTTTAGATATTGTTGTATATATGTAAATAGTTATATTTATTTGTATTTATTTTATGTGAAGTTAAATTATAATAATTATTTACATTCTAATTTTATTTTGAATATTTTAGTTGATATCTAAATTGAGTTACAAGTGAATTGTCTACTAAATTTTACTGCAAGGGTCGGAAAAAAAATTTAGTAATTTTAAGTTTCAAAGTTAACTATTGTGCATTACTTCTAATGTAAAAATTGTATCTTGCATTTAATTTGACAATTAGAAAATTTAACTTTAAAAGTGAAAAGTTTTGGTTAATGCATCGGTTTCAACCTAAAGTTTAAAAAAAAAAAATTTAAAAAAATAAATAAATAAAATAAAATAAAAAAAAATAAAAAGAATAAGTTTATAAATAACTTTTCCTTTATTTTCTATAGAAAAAGTTCTTCCAAGGGGAGAGGGGTTATAAAGTCTAAAAATATGAAAAAAATCATTGATTTGCAAAAGCATGAATAGAAGTAGAAATATTTAAAAAAAATAACGGGTTAGCAAAAGCATGAATAAAATAAAATAAACACATAAAGAGATAAACAATAAAATATAACAGACGATAAAATTAGAAGTCAATTTTTAGAACGACAGAGTTGTTGGTTTTCTTTAGATTAGTTTTTGTTCTTGGAATTTGAGTTTCCTTATATCCCGTTACGAGTACTTTATATTTGTTACTGTTTGTGTTGTCTGTGAAATAAAGTTTTTTATAAAAAAAACTGAACAGTTATTTATATAGCTTATGATACGTTACAGTACAAACTATTTTTCTAAATTCTTAATAGTAATCTAACTTCTTTAATTTCTAATCTACATAAATGTATTCTATTCATAACCATCAATGAATCAGTCTAAATTATGTTATTAATATAAACCCTTATAGAGGAGATAATAATTCCCATTTTTCCCAGGAGACCTCTAATATCGTGAAAAAAAAAAAAATTTCTTGAGAGAAAAAGGGTAGCATATATTTCACCCTTGTTCGATAAAATGTAATTTTTGTTTCTGGTTCAAGTAAATTTTAATTCTTCAACCTAGAAGTCAGTACTTCAGAAGCTTTCGACATGTTTAGATCTATGAGTAAAATGTATTTTACTTTTTATAGATGCCTGGGAGAGCTTGTGGAAAGTGTTCGCACTGCTGAAGACCTAACTATTTAGTCTGTAACTTTTATAAGGATATGGTGTCAAATGGAAGACCGGGGGTCCTCCATCAGGCATGCATTCATCGCAGATGTTTAGTAAGTACATATAATAGATACTTTTGTTACGAAACTATTCATTTTGCAAATAGCACGTTAATTAACGTTTAGGGATGTAAAAATTTAACACTTAATTTGGGTTTAAGGAGATCATTTACTTTTTAAATTTGTGATATTTCATGCTGAATAATTGGAGCAGATTTTTTATATAATTTTAATTCAGCTCCTGATCTCCGAAATAAAAAATTAATTGAATCAATAATAAAAATTTATAAGTCCATGCTAAATTGTATAACTGTTCTATTTTTTCTGTGAAATCAAGTATTAAAAATAATATATATGGTAAACTATTATTGAAATGTCCCAATATTACTAAACTTCCTGATCCTAGAAAACCAATTAAACTGTACATTTTATTAACACAAAAGGTCCTCCAGCTAAACCGAGACGGCTAGGGCACTACTCTTCGCTTGCCATCTGACATTTTTAATTGTGCAAATGATTTGTCATCACCAACAGAAAATTATATTGCACAACTTAAGCACACAATGAATAGTTTAAGTCCTATTTCAACTCAGTATCATGGCAAACAATGTTTCATCAGTCCTATCTGAATTCCTATCCTGGAAAATCTATTTTTAGATCAAACCCCCAAAATTGTGCCTCTACACCCTACCCTGAGAGGCCGGGATTAAGGAATTTTATTGGTCACACAATAAATAATAATAATGTTAATAAATGGTTCAAAAAATTTCCAGATTAAGGAATTTCCAGAGAGTATTCAGTCAGCGAACAGTCGCATAAACTTGTTAAGTTTCAATAAATTTATGTTAAGTTTTAGAATCCTCATCCTTGCTCTTTTCACACATTGGAGTCCTCATAATATAATTAGTGATAAGAGGAAAATCTCTCGTATGCCCTTAAATAGGGCGGGTCGAGATCGAAATAAACATATTATTTTTATTTTTTCAGAACCTGTATTTTACAGCTGGCCAACACCAACCAGTCACAACTGCACCGTCCAGTCAACACCGTCAAAGAAACATATACATCATGATAGTGCAGATGGGTTTATTAGTAGCTCTGGCTTTTGCCTTCATTCTCTGTAAGTACTTTCACCCTTTCGCGACGAGAAGCGTGCTTACCGCTGAAGCCGACTGTCTCTCCAGAGGGCCGGAGGGTTTTGGAATTTCCTTCCAATAATGTTATACCCTAGACCGAGATAGCCTGGTTGGTAGGGCACTGGGCCCATGTCCAAGATTTCGATCTCCGCCGGCCGAAGACTCCCCGTGTAGTAATTGGTGACTGATGCACTTTAAACCTGTCGAATCACAAAGTCCTCCATGTTCCCATAACAAACCATACTTCTGGGGGTACTGTTCCAGGAGTTTTCTTGTATACATTTGCCAGGTATACCCTACACTGATGTTTTTTTAAGGTTAAGTGCCACTGCCCGGTATACCCTACACTGATGTTTTTTTAAGTCAAGTGCCATTGCCCGGTATATATTTGCCCGATACTCCAAACACTGATGTTTGTTCTAATCTATCGTCAGTAAGTATTAAAATATCGAATAAATGTAATTATATCCACGAATAAATTAATATCAAATCGGATGTAATAAATATTTCGGACATTCACCAAAGCGACTAATTTGATTGTCAACATTCACCGGTGAAAGTCAACTACCACCGATTTCGGTCATTCACCGTAACATGCACATCATTTACATAATAACCTCATTAGGACGATTATTTCATACTTTGCCTAAATAGCATCCGGCATTTCAAAAAATAAAAATAATTGGTTTTGTTGGCGATGATCTCGTAAGGCGATAAAGAATCATGCATAGTACAGGTAAGGAAGATATTAACCTCGAAGGAAAAGTGGATAAATACCACAATGAACCCTTTTAAATGCTTTGTTTTATGAATGCGAAGGTTTTTATTTCGATTTCAAACAGTATGAAATGTAATAGGGGCCCAAAAACATTTCTGTGTCCGGGGGACCTGCTTGCTAATAAGACGGCCCTGATACCATCAACCTTCACCAGTGGGCCATACCATCTACTTTTCGAGGGGTGTCCCGTCACTTGGTACATCCCTTGCAAAAAGAAGACCGTGCATCGTTGGCTAATATGCTTGGTGTGGGGATACCAATAAGTGTTGTGATGAACTAAATTCAAGCCCAGTTCTCGCCAACGAAGCGATTAGGACTTACTATACGTCAGGACATTTACAATGTTGCTCAAGGTTTTAATGTTAGCAATATTGTGCATAACGATGATGCTATAGCAGTTGATATAACTGTGAAGAAAATGATGCAGGAAGAAAGTAATTCTGTACTAGTATACAAGCCGATCGGTGAAAAACTAAATCAATATCCAGTCATTGTTTCTGTTTTTATGGGCTTTGGACAATTTCTGGTATTTGTCATCATGAAATTATGTTTGTTTCCTTTTTTTTTCAATGTTCTTCTTCTTCTTCTTTTTTTTTATGCCTTGTCTTTTATGTTTGAACACTCAAACTCCTATTTCTGAGTAACTACTATTGTAAATTTTAGGATTTCACAAAATTCTTTGAGGCCTTCTGGTGTTGCCATGAATCGCCACCAAGCCTACCTTTTTGAATTCTCCTTCTTTACTGGGAGGTCTCGTGCGTGCACTTATAGTCTACAGTATTCTCCGGATGCCACCTGACGGGGGCGGGACGGGGTTAAGCTTTGATCCAGGAATTGAAGAAGAAGAATTTTTGCTAGGAATAGCCACTGAAACTCAAATTGAGTTATTGGATTTTTATGGAAAAGAGTGCACCATGTTGGATGCCACACATGGCACTAACCAGTATGGGTTTCATTTAACTACACTTTTAGTCCATGATGAAAACCACGAGGGTTTGCCAGTAGCAATTTTCTTCTCTAAGAGTCTGAGAGTTTGGAACCCTTTTTTGATGCTATTAAACAAAGATTGTCTAGTTTTGTTACCCGTGTCATGATGACCGATGATACAACAACATTTTTGAATGCCTTTTAAAGACGAACATTTACTATGTTCCTGACATGTAATGAAAAGTTTAAATAAAAACCTCAACTCCAAAGTAAAAAATGAAGTGGTTCGGGAAAATATGAAAAAAGACATGAAGCTGAAGCTTCTAACGAAAAAGAATATTTTCATTTCAGTATTTATTCAGGTCAGTGAAATTGGCCAATAATTTTTCCTACCTTCTAATAAATATCTGCTAAAATATTATTTTTAAAAAAACTTTTTAGTTTGCTATGAAATATCACAATTTCTATTTAGAGGGAAATAAAACCACACACAACGTGAGTTCCCTTTAATTGACCTTTATAAAATAATAATTTTATCTTATGAAAGAAATTATATTTTTATATTATAATTTTATTTTATGAAAGAAAAATATCAGAAGAGTTCAAATACATTTATTTAATGAGATTACCACAAGAATATGAAAATAACACCACAAATTTTATAAATGGATAATTTTCACCAACAATCTGAAATGTTATAGTAAATATGAAGGATATTATAATTTTTTCTAATGGAAACAATAAGTTATTTGTTTGACATACAGATTAAAGATGGCACTATCACATTAAATTATTAATTTGAAGCGTAAGTTAAAATAAATATTTTTATTTGTAACTAAAATGCATGACATATACCTTTCTTATCTAAGTTTTAAAATTTGAAGTTTTCACTTAATTATTCAAATGTATCAGGTTTTGAAAAAAGATCAGGTAAGATCAGTAAAAAAAATCATCACCATTCATGGAATATATGAATGTGTTTTAAAACCTATTAAAATTATCTCACCAGGAGCAAAAAAGAGCCATTATTGCTTTTATGCATTATCCGCCAACGATTTTCGCCAAATACAAAAATAAATTTGTCTGTTGTTCAAATTTAAATAATTTCTCATTTCTTGTATGAATAAGTCATATTTGTATTTTCTTTATTTCTTTATGATCTTTATTTACTATGATAAATAAATTTGAAGGATATCAAATAGCTTAACGAAATAATGGCGAATAAGTATCTTTTTTGGCAGGATTTTCGCAATAGCACTGGTGCTAAAATGGCTGGCTGTTTCCTATTGACAACAGCTGAACCGTGTCATGTAAGAATTAATCACAAAAATTGGCTAACTTAAAGTCTACAAGGAGTAAACGGCAAATTTTTTTTATTTTTAAATTAATTGCCCGTACAAAAACTGTGCAATTCCCATTGGTAATTGGCCAATTTCACTGACCTGAATAAATACTGAAATGAAAATATTCTTTTTTGTTAGAAAGATAAAAGAAGGAAAAAGTAATTTTATCCGATTCATGTATTATCAGCTTCATGTCTTTTTTCATATTTTCCCGAATCACTTCATTTTTTACTTTGGAGTTGAGGTTTTTATTTAAACTTTTCATTACATGTCAGGAAAATAGTAAATGTTCGTCTTTAAAAGGCATTCAAAAATGTTGTTGTATCATCGGTCATCATGACACGGGTAACAAAACTAGACAATCTTTGTTTAATAGCCTTTAAAAAGGGTTCCAAACTCTCAGACTCTTAGAGAAGAAAATTGCTACTGGCAAACCCTCGTGGTTTTCATCATGGACTAAAAGTGTAGTTAAATGAAACCCATACTGGTTAGTGCCATGTGTGGCATCCAACATGGTGCACTCTTTTCCATAAAAATCCAATAACTCAATTTGAGTTTCAGTGGCTATTCCTAGCAAAAATTCTTCTTCTTCAATTCCTGGATCAAAGCTTAACCCCGTCCCGCCCCCGTCAGGTGGCATCCGGAGAATACTGTAGACTATAAGTGCATGCACGAGACCTCTCAGTAAAGAAGGGGAATTCAAAAAGGTAGGCTTGGTGGCGATTCATGGCAACACCAGAAGGCCTCAAAGAATTTTGTGAAATCCTAAAATTAACAATAGTAGTTACTCAGAAATAGGAGTTTGAGTGTTCAAACATAAAAGACAAGGCATAAAAAAAAGAAGAAGAAGAAGAACATTGAAAAAAAAAGGAAACAAACATAATTTCATGATGAAAAATACCAGAAATTGTCCAAAGCCCATAAAAACAGAAACAATTCCTGGATATTGATTTAGTTTTTCACCGATCGGCTTGTATACTAGAACAGAATTACTTTCTTCCTGCATCATTTTCTTCACAGTTATATCAACTGCTATAGCATCATCGTTATGCACAATATTGCTAACATTAAAATCTTAAGCAACATTGTAAATGTCCTGACGTGTAGTAAGTCCTAATCGCTTCGTTGGCGAGAACTGGGCTTGAATTTTGTTTATCACAACACTTATTGGTATCCCCACACCAAGCATATTAGCCAACGATGCACGGTCTTCTTTTTGCAAGGGAAGTTTTCTTACTTCGCATTTATGACCTGCATGAGTTGATTGATATTGCATAATTATTTGAGTGGCTTCGTGAACAGTTTCTTTAGTAGCAGTGATCATTGCTGGACAAGTGATGCCAGTTTTTGTAGATCCTGTATATTTAGAACGTCTTTTCTTTTCTATTTCCCAAGGTTTGTAAATACCACTTCTGTGGCATCTGTAATACCGAGTTTCTGAATTTTCCTTTAGTAACGAGTTTTTTTAAAAAAAAGAAGAGACAGTTTGCTGCTCGATGTCACTTTTCCACTGGTCAAAATCAGATTGACAATAAAATACGTTATCATGAAAAGTTAATTTAATTTCAGGATGTTCCGTTTTTATATGCTTATGGAGATCTATAATTGTTCGGATTTTTAAACTGCATAGACCACAAACTTGGTTGCAAGTTGCATTATTTATTGAGTGAGCATTTCTTTCATGCCGGCGTAGATTACTGTTGCTGGAAAAAGTTTGAACACAGTGTGCACATGAAAATTTATTCCCTTTTTGCGAGTTCATGTTGTCAATATTTGTTAGTCTTGCTGAAATTATTCTTGAAATTTGATTAGACTTTACGCGGAGCCGCTGCGTTTGTAAGTTCTCGACCCTTTGCCAACGGCGGGAAGTTTAGATCTATGCTATTTGATCTATGACTAAATTTTTTTAACTTTTTATAGATGAGGCGCGCTTGTGAAATATGCGCGAATTGTATCAAGCCAAATTGTATGACATGTATATTCTGCAAGGATATGTTGTCCAATGGAGGACCGGGGGTCCTCCGTAAGGCGTGCATTGAACGCTGGTGCATCGTAAGTACATATAATAGATACAGTGCACTCTCGATTATCCGTGCGTGGATTATCCGGTTTGCGGATTATCCGTGCTCATTCCGGAGTTACACAAAAAATATAAAGAGAAATATTTTCAAGTTTAAAAAAAATTTTATTCATGAAATTACAACACTACAAAATTTTTCGAAGCAATATTCGTTATTGGATTGCAGTATATGAAATATCAGCAGCATGGTCAAAGGTAAAATCGTCTACGTTATCACGATCGTGGAGAAAAATCATACCGCTTGATGAATAATCTTCTTCAAATATTCAAGAAAAATATGATAACAGTATTCTTTAACAAGCAAAAGAAATCTAAGGTTTCGAAATTCTTGATGAAGAAAATTTAAAAGATTGGTTTCAAAGTGATGCATGCGAGCCTGGGTTCCAGTATTTGACAGATGAAGACATCGTTTGGTTGTTAAAAATCAAATAGTGATAATAGGAACTGATGCAGAAGATGTAATAAATGAGGGAAACACAATTTCTCATTCTGCTGCTCTGTGGAAACTTTATTAGATTACATGGGAGAATTTGATTATGGTGTCATTACTGCGGTTCGTAAAATATGTGTATCGATATATGGCGAAGACGCATTACACATTTTTTAAAAAGGAAAGTTACTAATTTGATGTTAAACAGCATGCAAATGTCAGTAATTTTTATATTTTTTGTACTGATATTGATTTTTTCTTTAATAAAAGGGAGTTTTCGGATTATCCGTGTTTTTCGATTGTCCGTGCGACCTGTACCGGTGATTAACCCGGATAATCGAGAGTGCACTGTACTTGTATAATAATATATACTTGTATAATAATATATAATTGTTATATTAGGGGTTTGCTGGGTATAAAAAAATGAATAATAATAATAATAATGGCCGAACAAATCCATATAGCCATGACCAACACAATTGCACGACGGTGATCCATAGTACTTGGTGAAAACAGCATCGGAAATTAAAAAGGACTGGGGCGATTAATGGCGAGCGTTGTCATTGAAGGTGACGAAGTTCAAAAAGAAACTGAAACCTTTGCCTTCGTACATGTTGCATTAAGAGAGCTGTTGCTTATTATTGAAAATCCAGGCAATCCAGGAGTAGTTCAATGAAAAACAACTAAGCCTGTGTCAGCGAACAGTCGCACAAACTTGTTAAGTTTCAATAAATTTATGTTAAGTTTCAGAATCGTCATCCTTGCTCTTTTCACACATTGGTGTCCTCATAAAATAATTAGTGATTAGAGGAAAATCTCTTGTATGCCCTTAAATAGGGCGGGTCGAGATCGAAATAAACATGTTATTTTTATTTTTTCAGCACCTGTATGGAGCTGGCCAGCACCGTCCAAATAACGCTGCACCCACCAATCGAAGCAGTCAAAGAAAAATTTCCACCTTAATAATGAAGATGAGCTTCGTGGTAGCGTTGGCTGTTACCTTCCTTCTCTGTAAGTACTTTCACCCTTTCGCGACAAGAAGCGTGCTTACCTCTGAGGCCGACTGTCTCTTGAGGGCCGGAGGGTTTTGGAATTTCCTTCCAATAATGTTATACCCTAGACCGAGATATCCTGGTTGGTAGGGCACTGGCCCATGTCTAAGATTTCGATCTTCACCGACCAAAGACTCCCCGTGTAGTAATTGGTGACTGATGCACTTTAAACCTGTCGAATCACAAAGTCCTCCATGTTCCCATAACAAATCATACTTCTGGGGGTACTGTTCCAGGAGTTTCCATGTATACATTTGCCAGGTATACCCTACACTGATGTTTTAGGGTCAAGTGCCACTGGCCGGTATACTTTTGCCCGGTATACCATACACTGATGTTTTTTTTAAGGTCAAGTGCCACTGCCCGGTATACATTTGCCCTATAAACCCTACACTGATGTTTTTTTAAGTCAAGTGCCATTGCCATTGTATATTTGCCCGATACTCCAAACACTGATGTTTGTTCTAATCTATCGTCAGTAAGTATTAAAATATCGAATAAATGTAATTATATCCACGAATAAATTAATATCAAATCGGATGTAATAAATATTTCGGACATTCATCAAAGCGACTAATTTGATTGTCAACATTCACCGGTGAAAGTCAACAACCACCGATTTCGGTCATTCACGTCATTTACATAATAACCTCATCAGGACGATTATTTCATACTTTGCCTAAATAGCATCCGGCATTTCAAAAAATAAAAATAATTGGTTTTTCGTTGGCGATAAAGAATCGTGCATAGTACAAGTAAGGAAGATATTAACATTATGAAATGTAATTTGTGCATTATGAAGATTATGAAATGTAATAGGGGCCCAAATCATTTCTGTGTCCGGGGGACCTGCTTGCTATTACCATCAACCTTCACCAGTGGGCCATACTATGGTCCACTGGTGAAGGTTGATGGTAATAACAAGCAGGTTAAAAAAAAAAATATTTTCAGGGACATTTTCCCGCTTTTTTATTACCAAGTAATAGATTATAAGTTTCACTTAAAAATAATTAATACATACTTTTTTAGATGTAGACAATTCTTGTCGAGTAGACAGAGATCAAAGAAGCTTATTTGGATCTATGAAAAAAGATCTTGTTAGAATCTTTCAGTCTTTATATGACGAAGTAAGGAAGAGAGCGTCATGCATTATGCAGATAATAAATACTCTGACGGAAAAAGAGATGAGAAAGACGCACAGAATTTGATTGCCATTCAAAATAAAAACAAAATAGAAAAATGCCCTTTAAGAAAATGATGCAACTTCATATAAAAAGATCTTGTTAGAATCTTTCAGTCTTTATATGACGAAGTAAGGAAGAGAGCGTCATGCATTATGCAGATAATAAATTACTCTGACGGAAAAAGAGATGAGAAAGACGCACAGAATTTGATTGCCATTCAAAATAAAAACAAAATAGAAAAATGCCCTTTAAGAAAATGATGCAACTTCATATAAAAAGATCTTGTTAGAATCTTTCAGTCTTTATATGACGAAGTAAGGAAGAGAGCGTCATGCATTATGCAGATAATAAATTACTCTGACGGAAAAAGAGATGAGAAAGACGCACAGAATTTGATTGCCATTCAAAATAAAAACAAAATAGAAAAATGCCCTTTAAGAAAATGATGCAACTTCATATAAAAAGATCTTGTTAGAATCTTTCAGTCTTTATATGACGAAGTAAGGAAGAGAGCGTCATGCATTATGCAGATAATAAATTACTCTGACGGAAAAAGAGATGAGAAAGACGCACAGAATTTGATTGCCATTCAAAATAAAAACAAAATAGAAAAATGCCCTTTAAGAAAATGATGCAACTTCATATAAAAAGATCTTGTTAGAATCTTTCAGTCTTTATATGACGAAGTAAGGAAGAGAGCGTCATGCATTATGCAGATAATAAATTACTCTGACGGAAAAAGAGATGAGAAAGACGCACAGAATTTGATTGTCATTCAAAATAAAAACAAAATAGAAAAATGCCCTTTAAGAAAATGATGCAACTTCATATATGTTCCATTCAACCAAAATTCTATTAGGAGAACAAATTCTATTAAGAAACAACAAGAGATTATTAATCAGTATATATTTAAATGTAATTTTTAAAATTCATTTGATTGTGAAACGAATATTATATTCATATATATTAAGAGGCGTGTAATTTAGATATATTTAATAAATCTTTATTGTAACTAAATTTAGTAGTTTGGAATGAATTCTTTATATATATATATATATATATATATTCGGTTCCTAGTAGAGAACTGAAGTCAAACAGCGGTGGCTGCGGTCAATAAGAGGGTGGGAGACAATTTTGATCAGCTTGCGTAAGAACCGAGGGTATCGGTCCTCGTTAAACTCTTCTACCGTAAAGTACTCGATTTCACGCGCAAGTCGTCGGGCTACCAAAGCATTGGAGCCTCTACAGAGGATCAAAATTTAAAGCTTTCAGAAGTTTTGGAAACCTATAGTAAGTAATAACAAGTTTTTTAACACCCTATGCCAGAAAATCAAGCAATAAGTACTTGGAACTTGTACCAATTACTTGTGTTGTTGTTTAATAACTGCATAACATTTCGTAAACCTAGCGTAAATATTACTGGAGATGGGAATTTTTATTGAAAAATAGCTAATTTTTTGTTTTATGGCTTTTTGCTATAACTTTAAAAGTATTCAATGGAATTAAAAAAAACTTTTTGTTGCAACTTAAAATTAATTACAAAAGTATTGATTAAAAATTTAAGAAAAAAATTGCAAAGAACTGCGCAAGATATGAGTATTTCAAGTAGTTCTTTTATGCTGCGCATGCGCTAAAAAGGAATTTCAAAAAAAACTTGATCTGATTTTAAAAATTCAAAAAATTTCAAGCAATTCAGACCTCGTAGTCCATCAAAAAAAAAAAAAAAAGATCGCGTCATATTTTTTTTGAAACAGTATACATACACCATACTATTTTTAAAAATGGCAAACGTTCAACTTTATATATATATATATATATATATATATATATATATATATATATATATATATATATATATATATATATATATATATATATATATTTGATTGATTAAGAATTTTCTTTTTAAAAGTGTTTGGCAACAACCCAGAATTTGAAATTCAATTGAATTTTTTTTCTACACAAAAAACTATTTCCATTTCACATATTATTTCGACATTTCCACTTGTGCTCATTAATTTATGATTCACTTCGTTTATTTTAATTTATTATTAATATTATTATTAATTTAATTGCTTTTTATGTCGATGGTGTCAAAAATGAGCATGTGAAAATGAGAATTAAGTATGTTTGCAGCCATATGACTGTTAGTTAGGGGATGAGAAAGTGAACTTTGTCTGATATAAATAAAAACAATCGCAAATACTACTTCATAAACAAACGTTCTATAGTTTCGGTTCTGTAATGAAAAATCTTCCGCAGTGCTACAACGCAGAATGAATGAGGGAAGCATATAAATGCAGAAGTAAGTTACAAGCAAGTTACAGCAAGGAGAGAAAAGTTTCACCAAAAGGGCAGTAAGAACAAATTTGAACAGAATAATTAAATAAAAAAATAAGATCAGAAACACATGTGACAGAGGTGGGAGAATCTAAGATGCAGAAATTAAAATAAAATAGATTTTCAAACATTAGTTAAAATGTGAGATTAGAAGGATAATTAACAAAATGATAAGAATATTTAAAAGCATGAAATCATACCCAAAAACTTACAAAAGTTCTTATAAAAATTCAAATAAAAAATTAGAAGTCTCAGTTCAATGGATTTCACATACAGCATAAGAAACAACATTGTGTACAAAATCATTATAGGTCGATATTATTCGAACTTCTTCCAAAAGCTTTAGTTTCTTCTCAAAACTAGTAAATTAAGTCAGCAGAGCATCCATTGAAATTTATTCTAATTCTTGCTCTAAATACTTCGAAATTGTTTCAGATTTTTGCATAAAACATCATTTAGTTTCAATTACATAAACTCTCAGGAACAGTCCATTTGACTGAGATATGAAAAGAATTAAGGGTCATTCATCTTCTTGCAGAAAATCAACCTGATTGTCTCTGCACTCATGTTGGAAAATATTTGCAGCATACGCAGAGGCTAATATACGTTTATAGAGGCTAATCTTGCTAATATACGTTTCCAAACATAATTTTGAGATTAAGCAGCAAATTTTTCTGTGAAATATCTTAACATCTTCACGCATGAAAACTAACTGAAATGTCTTTCTTCCAAGAAGCTCCGAAAACAATTATAAAAATATTCGTTGTGAAACTTAAGCACCAACTTTTATATCATAGGGATTCAATACAGAACATAATCGATTATTTTGAGGGTTATAGGGCTGTTCAAGAAGAAAAAAGTTTGTCATGGATGAGACATGCATTTGGCTATGAAAGAATGGTGACACTTCCTTCTTTTTTTATGGCAAACTATGTTACACGTTTAGCAGGAGTCGGAAAAATTTGCTCAACTTTGTCTACTGTTAGCTGAAGGAAAGTTTCTTCAGGTTAAAAGAATGTGAAAATAAACATTTTTCAGACAAACATTTATAATTATTTAAGCAGAAAGATTGCATGAATGAGTATCACTATATTAAAATTCGCGAACATCATGAGACATAGAATCTTAAAATTACGATGGTGTGTAGAAAAATTTTAATATTTCTTTCAAGTATAGTTGTTAATTTTAAAGTTGCTAAACTTATTAAAAAGATGGCGCAAAGGAATTCAATGTATTATTGCGTCCACGACGGCTAGTTTGTCATAATGAAATCCTCTTGTCTTCTGGGTTTAAAATTACAGAATTATGGATTTGAGCATTGATAGTCCTAAACCCAAAAATGGTTCGATTGTACAAGGCCGTTTACGTAATAAAATAAAACTACGCAAGACCGTACTGGTGAGAAATCTTTAAATACACTAGCAATACGTCAGCGATAATATCTTTAAGGTAGTTAGTTAAAATGAGTGAACCGATGAAGGTTTTATATTACAGAACAGAATGTGCTTATTTATGTGATAGCATCTGAGCTTCGTTTTTATTGTTAAGCTTTATTCATGTAGTCGATATCATTAGGAAGCACCTTTCTGCAAAAAAAACTACTTCTTTCAAACACCGAAAAAATATAATGATCAGCAAAAATAGAAAAAAGATGCGTTTGTAGTTATCACGTACTAAAAAAAAAAATTTTTAAGTAAGTTATTTTCCTTTCCTGCTTTTTCATTCTAATTCAGTATCCCCTTTTAAGTATTTGATATTTTCTCGCACATATATCAAATAACCATAATGCAAACAATGTCTAATATAATTAAAAATTAGTTCAAAATAAAATTATTTTAATACATACTATTTTCTTATTTATGTAATTTATCTAAATGTATTTATATATTTTTTAAAAATTTTCTGTTCTCCGTATCAATTTGTTGCTAACCATTATATTTCCTCATTGCGTATGTAATCGTGGTAAACAAAAGGTCTAGTTTGAACAAAACAAAGTTCTTCCCTTAAAGGAATTTAAATTTTGCTTATTATAGTTTAAGAATTTAAAGTTTCAATATAAGTAGAAATTTAGCAAAATAATTTACGACCTGAAAATGTTATTTAGCCTGGAAGTAAGATAACTGGATGGAATTTTTAAACATATAATAATAATTGGAGTTATCTTTGGATAAAAGGTAATTAGTTACCAATGCATCTGCCATTTATTTAAGTGATATTTCATCAAGAAATAAACAATACAGAAACATTAAAACCTGCTTGAGAATAGGCAGTACGCAAGAGTTTTTCAAATAATTCTCCCTTTTAAAACGAGACTCACATTTTGTAAAATTGTGAGTCACTTTTTGTGAATTACTTTTTTATCACAATAAAAAAGTTAATAAATAAAGAAACTTCTCTCGTTGTTTGCAATCTAGAACTAATGAAGATTACATTTTTGACTCATTTATTTCATCAAACGTCACTCCTTAAAACCTCTGATATCAGTAATCTCTTATGGTGTTTAAGTCTTCATACCCTCGCTATGGCTAGACCTAAACCATTTTTTTTTATTTATTAAAAGCTTAAATTAATTCTCTAAATTTATTCTTTCTTGTAAATGAAAAATGTTTAGTAATAATATACAAATGAATGCGGTGATTTTATGGGTCGCGATGTTTTGAAATTTTTTATATTAGTTAATTAAATGGAAATTGTTTCAAATAATCTTGACTGCACCACCTTTGAAAGTGTTATATTAAAAATTTCACTTATATTATTTTCTAAAAAAAATAATTTGGTACAAGTGTTTCTAGATAAACTTAAAATTAGAAAAAAGAAAACCTCAAGTACTACCTCAGCAAGAAAAATGTCATTAGCGTAAACTACTTACCTAGTTTCTAAAAAAAAATTTGCGTCTTGTGTGTTATAAATATTGATTTTGTTGAGGCCAAAATCATGTCCGAAGATATTCTTTTCCAGGCGAATTTTGTGTTGTTCGAAACGAAAGCGTTTGAGTGCCTGCATACATCACGCTATTGTAAAACCCGTTTTTTTTTTTTTTTTTTTTTTTTTTTCCTTTCTTCTTTTTTTTTACGTACTTTCTGCGAATAGATCTAGTAAAAAATCTATAAGACTGAAACTGTCAGAAAATAATTTTTGACCTTACAGTTTGATTTCAGTTAAGATACAATACCACGTGCGTTATTGTTTCGAATTAATCAGCTGACATATCCACTTAGTTTTAATAATGCCCTTATTTGTTTTAAACTGTAATCCTTAAAGTTGAGCTAGAAGTTCTAAATGGCTTTTATTTCACAAAAACAGATGAAGTACAGGATTTACCTAAATAAATGACTGAAATGTAAAGGCTTAATTTTCCAAATCTTTCATTCATAAATATATTCTCTTTTATCACGTTCCCTGATATTTTCAGTATAAATTGTTCTTAAGAGACCCACACCATTTTGGATTTTGGGTTAAATTTTCAAACTTTAGTTGATTTGCCAGCATTACACCTTTCAAAAAAGGTAGAAAATTAAAGGATCGCTTCGTTAGATCAGAAGAAATTAAATTAAATTAAATTTTATTGCAATTTAAACTGATGAAAACCCATTTTAATAATGTTAACAAATTCTTATAAAATAAGTAAAAAATTGTCGCAAGCTTTAAAAGGTAATTGTTTAAACAAAATCGAAAATAAAATTTTTTGAAGCAAGTAAAAAAATTGGACTATAAAGTATCCACGACTTTATCATATCTATAATCTCTTGCAACAATATAAGAATAATATGAATAATTTATAGGTAGCCTTATAATTTTGAACCCATTCCAGAAGACAAGGAACTCCTGGATCAAGTATTGGGAAACATTTGTCTTCATGGAGGACTTTTTGATTGAACTAACCCGCAATTGCGTTACATTAAGAGGGAAACCTCGAATACCTCCCACGGTCAGTCTGGTGGCAAGGGTCCGTTTTCCACTGAGAATATTTTACGACTGCACTGTTGTCCGTGCGAGCCGGGGACGGAACTCGTATTGACCAGCCATCGCTGGGATTCGAACCCTGTTCGGCTCATTGGAAGGCGTACACTCTATCCCCTGAGCCACGGTTGTCTCCGAAATATTGTCGCAAAATTAGTTTACCCGCTTTTTCCAGACATTTTACATCTCATAATTCATATTTACAATCACGAAAAGTAAAGGATTCTAGTAAAATCATGAAAACTTCTTGATGAAAACAGTCGGTTCCACTTTCCAGATATTTTTGTCCAAACAGTGTATTTTTCTAATTGCAAAAACAATATACAGAATATACAGAACAGGATGCACAGGACAATATACAGGATAAACTCTCTGATGAGTCTGTATAGGACAAAATCAACGATCGTCACTTGCCAAAAGACGACTACATAACATTTGGCGATTGAAAAATTTTCTGCCGATCGCCACTTTTTTGGTAAAAAACGCAAGTGAGTTTTGTTATTATGTTTTAATAAACGTGGAATCATAATGAATATCTTATAATATCTTTAAAATTATTTTATATCACGCTTGTTTCTAAAAATTTTACATAATTTAATAAATGAAACTTGTAATGTTTACTATATTTCGAGAAATATGATAAACGTTACAGATTCTATTTTAAAAAAATGACATCATTAAAATCAGTGAATTTTTAACCATTTAAAATTTTGAATTTTTTAAAAAGTGGCCGCATGATTAAAAAGACTATAACAGGCGACTGGCCATTGGGGATATTTCCTAATTCTGCCCTATATGAGTCAGTAATTTTAGCATAAATTTTTAACCTACGAATTATATCAAATAAATAGTAATAAAAAAGTAAAAAATAAAAAAAGGCATTGACCAGCAACTCGGAAATAATGTGTTTCACTTAGCATTCAAAACTACAAATTATGCTTTTTATGGTGAAATGCTGTAAATCTTACCTCAATTTTTAGAAACTTGTATTACTTTTTAGCGTTTCAAAAATTTCATATTTTGAAAACATTTTATAATATGAAACATTTTAAATCTTTTAAAGCATAAAATTTTGCATGAAATGACAGACCTATGTATTATTTTGTTACGAAATTTTTTTTTTTTTTAAATAATGCTTATGGAACAGTGAAATTATGAAGTTCATTAAAAAAAATAACTACATATTCTGATTCTTGAACAAACAAAGTTTACATATTTTACAAACGTAATCGTGAAAATGTATAATCCTAAAGTTCAATTATTTAGAAAAAAAGCAGTATAAAAGCAAGCCTTTTACTTTTAGATGAAACAGGTATTTAAATTTATTGCTTAACTCTACCAACAACAAAAAAAAAGATTGCTTTTAAGCTTGGTATTAGATACTTAGGAACTTGCTGGGAAAAAATGCATCCTTTCAGTAAATAATAAATAAATAAAATAATATTTTTAACGGTCTATCTTGTGAAGTGTCGTGAAGTCCTGCAACACGGCTATAACTGCTTACTTTAATTTTAAAAAAGTTTTAAGATTTTTTTAAAAAAAAGTGTACTTTTATCTTTCTTTCGGGATAGTTGACTGCGTAATCTATGTTCTAATTCGTCATCAAGGTATCCACTGGGATTTAGATCGATTTCAAGTCTTTGAACACCCATTTCGTCAAACCATGATTGTGCTAGACTCGATGTTTAAGTGGAGTACTTATTCCACTGGGGAAAAAAACTATAGGCCTTCGCCGAAATATTTTATATCCGTCGTTCAACAGCTGACTCAGTTTTTTGGGTTCATGACTAATCTTCAACTCTGTAGCCATGTACTTTTGAACCCAATCCAGAAGACCAGGGAACTCTTGGATAAAGTATTGGGAGAAAGTTTGCTTTCGTGAAGGGCTTTTAGATGGAACTTTCCCGCAAGTGCGTTACAGGAAGAGGGAAACAACGAATTCCTCACCCGGTAAGTTTGACGGCAAGGGGACTCAAACTCATGATCCGTTTACCTCTGAGGATATTTACGTCAACACCGTTGTCAGTGCGAGCCAAGAGCGGAATTCGTATTGACCAGCCATTGATGGGATTCGAACCCGGTGCGCCTCATTGAAAGCCGAACGCCCAATCCCCTGAGCCACCCCGGCTCTCTCGCGGAAATATTGCCATAAAATTGCATTATCAGCTTTTTTTAGAAGTTCTCCACCTCTGAGTTTATGTTTACAATCACAGAAACTAAAGGAGCCTAGTAAAATCATAACTTCTTGATGAAAACAGTCAGTTCCACTTTCTTAGGTGAGTTTTCAGATATTTTTGTCCAAACAGTGTATTTTCATAATTTCAAAAACAATATACAGGATATACAGAACAGGATACTCAGGACAATACACAGGATAAACTCTCTGGTGAGTCTGTATAGGACAAAATTAACGATCTCCACTTGCCACAAGACGACTAAATAGCATTTGGCGATTGAAAAAATTTTTGCCGATCGCTACTTTTTAGTAAAAAACGTCCGCATGTGAGTTTTGTTATTATGTTTTAATAAACATGGAATCATAATGAGTATCTAATAATATCTTTAAAATTATTTTATACCACACTTGTTTCTTAAAATTTTACATTATTTTATAAATAAACCTAGCAATGTTTACCATATTTTCAAAAATATGGTAAACATTACAAATCATATTTTTAAAAAATGACATTATTAACATCAAGGAATTTTTTAATCAATTAAAATTTTGAAATTTGGAGAAAGTAGTGACATGTTTTAAGAAATGGTCATTATTAAAAAGGCTATAACAGAGCACTAGCGATATTTGTTAACTTTGCCCTACATGAGTCAGGAATTTAAGCATCGATTTTTAACCTACGAATTATATAAAATAAATAGTAATTAAAAAAAGTAATAAATAAAAACAAAGTTTGAAACCGATGCACAGCAACTCGGAAATAATGTATTTCACTTCTCATTTAAAACATCAAATTAAGCTTTTTATGGTGAAATGCTGTAAATCTTACGTCATTTTTTAGAAATTTATATTATTTTAAAGCGTTTTGAAATTTTTATATTTTAAAAACATTTTATTATATGTGACATTTTAAGCCTTTTAAAGCATAAAATTTTGCATGAAATGACAGATCTATGGATTATTTTGCTATGAAAAATGAAATTGTTTTTAAATAATGCTTATAAAACAGTGAAATTATTAAATTCATTAAAAAAATATTTACATATTCTGATTCTTTAACAAATAAAGTTTATATATTTTATAAACGTATCCGTGATAATATGAGATTCTAAAGTTCAATTATTTAAAAAGAAAGCGTTTTAAAGGCAAGCCTTTTACTTTAAGATGAAACAGGTATTTACATTTATTGCTTAACTTTACCAAAAAAGAAAAGAAAAATTGCTTTGAAGCTTGGTACCAGATACTTAGAAACTTGCAGGGGAAAAAATGCTTTCCTTCATTAAAAAATAAATAGATAAAATAATATTTTTACCGGTCTATCTTGTGAATTGTTGTTAAGCCCCGCAACTGCTAACTGCATAACTGCTAACATTAAAAGTTTTAAGACTTTTTTTAAAAAAAGCGTACTTTTATCTTTCTTTCAGGATAACTTTTTAACGCATTCTTAATTATTTTTAATCATATTTTTAAGAACGTGTAAAGTGAAAGCATTCCTTCAACTTATAAAATAGCGGCAAAGATTAGGAAGAAAAAAAAAAATTTCCAAAATTCCTGAAATATTACTTTTTATCAAAATAATTGAATTTTCTCATTTTAACACACATACAAGAAAAAAAGCATATTTATTGAAAGAGGAAGAAGATACTATATCGTAGCCATGGTAACGACAAAAATTCCGACTAGTTTTTGAAATATCCAAAAGTAGTCTTTTCGAAGGAAAAAAAATAGACAAAGTAAATGATCTGAATTCTGCTAAAATATTATTTTTAATGAACAATAATATCAGAAGCTTAACTCGAAGACGACGGCAAAACTTTTTCCATTTTCATCCCCCTAACCTCAAAAAAAAAATAATAATAGTATCTCCAATAAAAGTTTAAAAAAACGAGGAAAAAATTATTTTAAATAAAAAAAGGAATCTTAAGGAGCTCAAAAATAAGAAAAAATGGAGAAAAAAAAGTGTATTATTGAAAGAAAAAAATTACTCTTAATGACAGCACAGCAATTTACTCTCCATTAGCGAAATTGGAATAAGAAACTTCACGACTGAGTAATTACTATTTCCACTACCTCCAATTTTTTTGAACGTCTCATTTATGCTGTTTCTTTTTTTCGTTAGTCTTTAAGCTATTAAAAAATAAACTAACCCAGGATAAAAAAAAAGTAAGTAAAAAAAATAACATTCTGGCTCAGTAATACATATTTGCATTAAAAAAAAATTAACTATCTTCAGACTAGTTATAATTCAAATTCTAAATAGAATAATAAATTTCTTCTGTTTTGTCTAAATAACTCTAACTTACCTAGTCAGTAATTTCTTATGAATAACCTATTCTTAATATGTAAGAAATTATATTTACAAGTACACAAAAAAAAAAATGTGAAATTTTTCCAAACCAGCTCACTATAGCTGAAAGCACTTTTTAAATTATTAATCAGCAACAGATTGCGCGGAAAAATCGGAAAATCTTTATAACTTTTTATCTAGTGATTGGATTTTCATAAACCGATTACACATTATTCTACAGCAACAGATGTAGAGAATGCAAATAAAGGAGACAAGAAACGGAAATATCTTGTTAATTTTTAATCTAGTTCTCGGGTATCCATGTACAGAGTTTAAATTTTAATGGTTTGAGGGTCCAACCTTAATTAAGCCAATTAATTTGCAAAAAAAAAAAAAAAAAACTCAGACCCAAAAGCATACGTTTCCAAAGAAGGTTTTTTCCGATGAAATTGAATTTTGCAAATCTTCATCTTTAAAATAAAAGAAAATTAGTGAATCAAACCCTTTTTTCACAAAACTCATTTATCTCATTATAGGTCCACGCAAAAAAATTTATAAATATTTTTTTTTACTAACTAAATTAATAAAGTTCGAACAATTTTTCGACTCTAGAGTGGGCAAAATTTTATATCATTTAAATTGTGCAATAAAGAGCGAAATAAAGAAAAATTT
This sequence comes from Parasteatoda lunata, assembly GCA_949128135.1. Lineage (NCBI taxonomy): Eukaryota > Metazoa > Arthropoda > Arachnida > Araneae > Theridiidae > Parasteatoda > Parasteatoda lunata. The sequence continues at coordinate 103,451,057 of OX421974.1, read as the reverse complement.
GTGTGAAATCGAACGAATAGTGCGTGAGTAATATAATTTCAAGAAAGTCATTCTTTTCACATTTTCATTTCCCAAATATCCTTCAATCGATTTGATTCAAATTGTCAATTTTAATGATTTAAAATTGCGTTATCAATGCTGTCGAATTTACCTCAAAAATGATTTAAACCCAAAAATCAAAAAAAAAAAATTTATTTAGTGCCAAACTGCTAAGTGGAAGCAAATTAAATGCCCTCAAATTAAAAGGCAAGGTTGCCATTGACGAATAAAAAGACAACTAAAATTAGTATTTTGAAAAAAAAAAAAAAAAGAAAACTTTGGCGATTATTTTTGCTAAAATATAGGCGAAAAGGACTATTTTGCAATCAGTTATGACAAATTAGAGGGTCTTTTTTTACAAATTAGCAACTAAAAAAAATTTTAAGTGCTAATTAAAAATTCAGCTAATAGCTATTTTTTTTTTTTTTTTTTTTTTTTTTGTATCATTATTCCATTCTTTTCCCTCTACAGTATGTCGGTCAACAATCAGGTTAAACTTATTTTATTATAATTTATAATAAAGTAAGCATACTTAATTATTGAAAAATTTGAAAAACGGAAAACGTGGGGAGCATGAAACAGTAATGTTATATTCGTATACTGTTATGTATTTCATGCGCCCCACGTTTTTCGTTTTTCAAATTTTTTTTTTATTATTATTCTCCACTACAAAAACGTGGTTTTTAAAAATATTATTTTTAATTTTTAATTTTTTCATTTTAAATTATAATTTTTATAACTTTTCATTTTTATTTTATATTTTTTTTAAAATTATTATTTTTCAATTATTATTCTTCACTACAAAAAACGTGGTTTTTAAAAATATATATTTTTATTAAGATTATTCATTTTCAACTTTTTAGTTTTGTGTTTTAAATTAATTTTTTTTAAATTATAATTTTATAATTTTTATTTTTCAATTATTATTCTTCACTAAAAAACGTGGTTTTTAAAAATATATTTTTTTATTTAGATTATTTATTTAGAAAGATGGTGTATTGATTTTTGAAGTTCGTTTGGTTGGCTGTCAAACTATGGATCCTTCTTGTGTTTCTTAAAATTCAAACATAAGAGTGAAAGAAAAAAAAAATCAAAATTTTTCTAGGCCTATTCGCAAAGGAAGAGTGCTTGATATAAAATTTCAGGAAACTGAAAGTGCTTTTAAAATAGGTGTAACCGTTATTTTGTTTAGTCCGAAAAAAAAGTACAATCCAATTTATATCAGCTGTGCCATTCTGTTCTGTCTGAATATTTTGTAAACAGCTTTAGTGTATTAGGTCTGTTATTCGTTGGAAAGCACTACGAGCTGGAGAATCACCATTTTGGTTATCAGGTTCGATTGGTCCTGTTGACAGAGCCGGAATAACGCGAATAACAATTAATCGAGCAACAAATAATGTGGCATGTCCTTTAAAACCGTATTGGCCAAATCTGCCTGGAAATTTAATAATTTTGATGTACGGAATGATGCGGTGAAGTAAATGTCGTTCTGGTTCAGTTACTGCTGCAATTTCACCAAGAATATCACCTGGTAGCAAGTTATACGCCTTAGATGGAGCATGACTTTTTAAGCTTTTCAAGTGCGTATTGCATCGATAGAATACAAGCAAATCATTTTTAGCGACAATTTCCGGTGGCACTGGCAAGTATGGCTTTGCTGACGTTAAACGATATTTAGCTATTTGATTAGGGTAGCATTTCTTCTGGAAGATATTATAGCACTTGTCACAATAAGTGTCTATGTTTGAGTAGAAATCTACCCGGGTAGACTATATTTGAGGGTGCCCCTTGATTCTCGCCAAGTTGTGATCACGGTTGATCGCCAAGCTGGGCGATGTTGAAACCCAATCGTGATTCTGATTGGTTTAGATTTTAGCGTTATTTTTAAATGTTCAACGGTATATGTAATGTTAGAGGTCCATTAGTTCGACGTTGGATACCGGTTGGTAAGGTTACTTTTGCTTCTGGTCAATAAGATTGAAGGTATGTGAGCAGTCATAAAAAGGGACTTTAGAAAAAAATATCACCGCCAGTCCGGTAACACAGACGCTATTTTCGATTCGTATTTCGCCAAATTTATGTGGCGATGGAGGTACACAGATTCTATTCATGATAAATTTAGACAGTATCTAACTGCTATTAGAGAATTCTGTGCACCTAAATCTGGGGATATTCAAGCTTAATGAAGCTAAGCTTACTCCTTAATTTTTGTTTCAATTCAAAATGCATTTTATTGTGTTTATTAATTTTGCTTATATTGGGTTCATTGCAATTTTATAAAGTTTTGGCCGATATTTTGTTGAAATTTTACAATGTTTTATTTAAAAATATCATTACGTTTTGGCCTCCATTTCTGTAACCACGGTGTTCCGCGCAAACAGGAATGGCGCCAAACATAAGTTGCCAATTTTGCTAAGGGGCACCCTCAATTGTATTTTTACCCTCTGCCCTATCAGTTACCCGTTGAGCATAAGCCTCACGTCGACGTTTTAGTCTTTCTTCATATTCCTGAATTGACTCTCCAGCTCTTGAGTCAGAGTGTCTCAAGCGATTTGATTCCTTGAGCCATTCGTTGTTTATCTTTATTCCGTCCCACAACACGCTGATTTTTCGGAACTTCTGCCGCTTGTTTACGCCGTTTAACTAATCTTGCAAACGTATCTGCTTCTTATTCTTGTTGAAGCGTCTCTAATCGCTTTTGTTTTTTTTTTCTCCAGTTGTCGCTTGCGTTGAGTGGCTGTCTCTTTCGTCCTCTTGTCAAGACTTCTACAAGACCACTACTAAAATAATAGAACTTTAAATCAGGGATAGAAAAATCTTTATAGAAAAACAATACCTTTACGACTTTTATTAGTTTTAGGCTGATGACGACCAAAACAATCTGAAAATGAATGAGGAAAAACTGGATCCTACCACGTGATTTTTCAGCCAATAAAAATACTCCTCACAAAAAAACTTTTCACCTGACATGTGACACTAATTTGAAATAATGGAATCGACAACAAAAGACAATCGCGAAAATATTAATTTTTTTTAAATTTTAATTTTATTTTACTTTGTATGTCTTCTTTCTCTTCATTTTCATGCATTGTCATCCATTTCTGAACTATGTGCCAAATTTGAAGTTTGTAGTTAGTCAGGAAGTTAGTTTAAAATCGATTACAAAATTCCACCCGGACAGACATACACGAAGGCAAGTTTATATAAACGTGGTAAAAAGTTTATATGCATTTTGTAAATATTTATTTATTTATTCTTTTTATACGCATTTGCGTACATGGGTATTATAATCTAACAATTTCATTTAATGCATCATTTTTTTTAAAACTAATTTTACTCTGAGCAGCTACACTTGAAAAGGAATCGGGTAAAACAGTTAAAAAAGAAGAGGAAAAAAACACTTACATACTGAATAAGAACGACCTGACTCCTCTCTGGTATTGTTTTTAAAACACTAAACATTTGACATTTTCGTAATTATGAAGACTAATTTTATAATGCCAGAACCTCTCAAGATAAACCACATGTTTTTTTGTTTGTTTGTTCTTCAAATTTAGAAAGAAAACATTTTGGTTAAAAATACCACAATTTCTACTAAGGTTATAAGACGGTTCTAAGAACTATGTTGCCATCTATTAAAAATTCCCGAAAATTCGTAAAGTCCATATGTAGATGCAAAACTAAGAGACAGTTACACGTAAGAATGTCACATATCTGCAACGTTTGACTTTCATTATATTGCAACAAGACCTTCAATATTATATATGATTTCAACATAACTTGTATTTTCATGATTTAAAAACTCCATACTTTCAAGCGAATTATAAATTACACATCGCTATTCATATTCACAAGGTTAAAGAATGAAGATATGCTATTCGCATTCAAGCGATTTTAGGAAATATACGCCACCTTACTTTGATCCCGCACATGCCCCATTTTTCAGTATTTGATCATTCATGATCTTGGTAGAAACCTAACGCGCTCTGTCAGCGATCAAATAACGTGAACATGATTTATGAATCGCAGCTAATCAGTATTATTGCCGATTAAGCAATATTGCCAGATCAGTATTATCGCCAGTATTATTGTATCAAGATTTTGAAATCGAAAATATTTTGTGTCCATTTTATCTGTTATGGGAAAAATGCAGGCATACTTTTCTAACCAACAAAAGATGTGGCATTATCTATTCCCATCCCATACGGAGTTAGCTTAGAATTGTAGGACTAGCTGATAAAGGAAATATGCTTTTCAAGTAAAAATTTCGTAGATTTCGTCATATTTCATAAAAGTTTGATTTAATAACTCAACTTGCAAAGAAATATTAAAACATAAATAATGACATTTTATGTTGTGAATAAAATGTTCAACTGAAATATCGAGTAAAATTAATCAAAAAGGTGAGCATTTTATTAAAAAGAAGAAACATTTTATGGTGTAAAAGCAATAAACCCAATAATGAGAGTTAAATAAATTTTCTTAGACTCAATAATTTTAATTCTTAGAATATCAAATTTTTTATTACATACTCTATAAAAAATAGTATTTCAAAGAAAATTAAAAACTGTACCATGTGAAGTGCGCCATAAAATAGTAATAATAACCTTCAAACGTTAAAAAAATCAAATAAGTACTTAAAAGAAAGGTTATAGTTGTTTGAGCTCTAAATTCCTCACGTAAAGCTGATGACTTGAGACGAAACGTAATCAACTTCAGCACAGAAAGTGTCCCTTTTTAATCATAAAAATAGATTGTTTAAAAATATTTAACGACTTTCTTCGAAACATAAGAATTAATTGCATTTTCCCACTTTAGTAAAATTGCTGAAATTGAAAATGACTTTATAATAAATAACTCAAGGTTTTTTTTTATTGTAAATTTCTACAAGTGTTATTAAATATTTTGAATGTATTTATAGTATTTTTTTTCAAAATAAATCATTATATCTTGAAGATAAATTTCCTACAATACCATTTAAAAGTAATGTGCGGAAGAAATAGCAGCAAGCATTAATAAAAATTGAATTAAAAGTTATATGTAAAGCTTTACTTTGAAAACATAATTCATTTTTCAAGCATCATCGAAAGCTAAACAAATTTAATGCATGTTACCATTCACAAGGTTAAAGAAGGTACTCTTGTTGGGTACTCCTGTTAAAAGAAACGTTATAGTTGGTAAGAATAGTTGTAAGAATTGTAAGAATTGTTAGAATTGTTGGTAAGAATAGTATAGTTGGTAAGTTATAGAAAGGTTATATAAGGGTACTCCTGTTGTTTTTAAAACATAATAAGATTTTTTGAACAAAAGAATTTTCATTTCCTAACCTATTGAAAAAATGATTTAGTTCATTAATTGAAATAATAATTTTAGTTTAAATATTTGATTGTTAACCTATTTCGTTAAAGTAAAACTTACTGTAAGAACAGCGAAGGCAATTTCGGAAAAAAAATCCTTTAAAGATATTTCAGTTGTCATTTTCCAGCCTTCTCTAAAATATTAAAAGCATCTCTAAAAATCAATAGCATAAACTATATTATTCAGCCTGAGTTTAAAATTTCATTACCCTGGCTGTAATTTTCCAGACACTTGAATTACAAGAAATAATTGCACACTGCATTATGTTTGCTAACAACACTGCTCTTTATTAAGATATTAATTAGAATTAGTTAAATATAAATAAATATTTTTTCAAGAAAAAATATTCTGAAGATTTTGAAGAAAGAAATTTTATTAATCTCTGAAGATTTTTAAAAAAAAGAAATTTTCATAAGAACTATCCATATTTCTATTGCATGACAATAATTGTCCAATATACTTTTTCTCTGTTGCTCCCCGTTAAATTTCAAATATGCTTTTTTATGTTGATCCACAATATTTTCCTATATGCTTCTCTCTGTTCTCTTAAAATATTCATTTGATATATTCTTCACCGTTTTCTAATAGTAATTTTCTGATATCTCTGTTGCCTTACAATATTTGATCCATATGCTCTGTTAATAAATCTATTTTTCTTACATGTCTTAATTGTTCCACAATCCATATTATTTTCCAATCTCCATTTCCCCACCATAATTGGCTGTAGCGAATAATTAGACAAAGTTGTTTAAAAAATTAAACTAAAAATCTAAAGAACAGAATTCAAAATCACATAAAATTTCCAGCTTATATTTTTCAATTCCAAGATATACCATCCGCTCAATACCAATCGATAGTCTCGCCCAAAAGTCGAGGATGGAAAAAAGAAAGTAGCTAAGTGTAACTATTTTTCTTCTGCATCTATGCTAGACTATTTATTACCTATGGCTCTTTGCCAAAGCCGTTTTTTAACACTTCCGTGGTTTCAGTATCTACTTCAGACCAGAGAGTCTTGCGTCATATGCATGAGACACTAACTTTTGGATACACAATTTAACAATTTTTCCGGATATTCTCTTATCACCTGTATTAAATAGATATCCTCAGTTTGCGTTTCCAAATAAAGTTTCCTAGAGCAAGTTTAGAAAATTTTATTTTGTGTGTGGTAGCATTATGGAAAAAAATCCCGAAGATCTTATATTTATCATTCAATAGAATAATTTTATCTGGAAAAATTTGCGGAAAACTTTGGTTAGGTAAAAGAACAAAAACTATAATCTCTTGATAAAGAGTTTCGCCTTTTTCAATTAATTAAAACAATTTTTCTTAGATAATGATATAGGGCATTTCTTTCAGTTTCTCTTAATAAAATTATATATATTTTTTTTTGTAACAAAGTTTTGTTTTGCTATTTTATATGCGAATCTTTCTTTATTTTTCAAAATTAATGAAATAATTTTTTGAAGTTTTTATTCTTTATAGCCTTTTTAAATATTCAAATATTTTCGTAAGAAAAGTGTTGAATAAAAATTCTATACAAACTGCAAAAATTGGATAAAGATAAATTATTAATTATCACCCGTTTTTATCTCTATTTTTTTAAATATTCGAATAAATTTTGTCACATAAGAACTCTTACAAATGACTTAAAAATATTCTTTTGAAGAAAAAAAATTATATTGCCAACTAAATGTCTGAATTGTGTAATCAGTCAGATTAAATTACGAATCACTAACGAAAAAGGTAATAAAGCACGCAACAAAACAATGGCAAATCACCTAAGCCAGTTTCTTCTAGTATTATCTATTTAACGGCCATGGTAAAATGCAGCGAAATTTTAACCCTGATCAGACGACATGGATAACACCCGGTAGCCATTCTCTTCATATCTAGAAGACTTTCAGCTATTAATGTGTAATTCACTTTTTAATTTCACTGGTTGCTTAATGGGCAACCATGATCGAACTCACGACTTTCAGCTCTCCACCAGCAGCGATATTATAAGATTAAAAATAAACATGATTCCTTTTCAAGTATTTTTAAATTGTAGAAAAACAACGGGAAATGGCTCTAAATTGGGTAGGTCGTAGACTAACTATATAAATCGACTCCTTACATATATTCCGTTATTTTGCTATGTGCTAAACTAAATGGATAAGCATGTGAATCGGTTTAGTGACACTTTTTAAGCTTATGGAGAGAGCTCGCATACCTTTATACTCATTAAAAATATTCAATCATTCAGTCTGGCTAATTTTATTCGGCTTGTTATACTCCCAGGGAAGTAAAACTTATTTTTTATTAGTTTAAAAGTATATTGCAATAAAGAATCTAATATGTTAATTTTTCGCGCATTTATTCTCTAAATAAACTATAATTCAAATTTACTCAATTCTAATTTAAAGAATATAAAATTTCGATGACATAAATAAACACAGAAAGTCTTAGAGTTTTAATTTTTGTGGAAACAAACTTTAGGAAAAAATGCCTTTTTGTTTTTTGGGGTCTACTATGTAGTACCGTAGATGGTTCTAAATAAAACTAAGATATGTTCTGTACTTTGATTACTACTAAGATTGCTGACTGTACTTTGTGTCCGTTTGTGTGAAAGACGAAAACTTGGATTCAAATAATCATTTTTCGATTCGCAGCGTCAGTATTAAAATATTTTTAAAACTAAACAGCTATTTTATTCATCGTTTCAGCCATAATAAAATATAATTGTTTTTACTATTGAAACAAATTAATAATTCGTGCTTTAATGATTCCGCAGTAGAAAATAATTGAGTGTGAGACTTACCTTACTTCTAAGTACTCATTTAAAGCTTCAGTATTTCGAAAATTAGTTCGTAAATTATAGTTTTATTTTCGGTACGAACCCATTATTACTCTTTTTCCACAGAGTCATTTCGCTTTTAAGTTTCGATTACACCCAAAGCCAAAACTTACTACGTCAGATCACGCCTCTAACACTATATTTCTTTCTTCAGAAGTTTAATCGAAAATTATTGTTATTCACCAGAAGAATTGAGGCGATTTTTACAGCCTTAAAGTTAGTGAAAGAAAAAAAAAAACATGAAAAACTATTAATAAAAGAAAATCGATGTAGCATTACATGAAAGAAAAAGAAAAAGTGGAATATAATTCCAATTGCTATTTCTGTTGAAATTAGCAAGATATGGGTAATTAAAATTAGTTGATTAATTTGAGCTGTTATATTATTCAAAGTTGTTTAACAAATCTAATTGTTAAGTCACGAACACTTTCAAAATAAAATAAATTTTTGCACTGATTTAAGTGAAAAAAAGATGTACAGTCATATCAATTTTACGACGTCTTGAGTATAACGCAAAAATTGTTAAAAAAATTTTTGGTTTAATGTTAAAAAAAAACGAGCACAACCCATCAAGATGCAATAAAACCTTTCAAGTTGATCACTTGTTGAAGCTGCAATCAAGAACCAAATTTATATTACATACTAAAATGGTGCAAACCTTTTAGTATGTAACCTGACGACTTCTCTATTTAGTATGTTAACAGATGAAATAAGTCACTTTAAGAATGCTATTTTAAATCCTTTATAAGTTGACTGAAAAATTTCAATCAGGAAATTTTATACACTGTGAAAACCGTTGTGTAATATCTTTCCGAAGAAACCGATAAAATTGTGTGAAGGCACACTCTATTTCAAGCTAACACCAAATACAGCTTTTATATACAGTTTTAAGGGTGCAGTTAAATTATACTGCGCATAATTTATAACCATACAAAAGGAAAAAATATTTTTATATGATATTATATAATGTATAATATTATAATATACATAATTATATTATATTATCTAAACATCTAGAAGGAAAAAAAGATTACACCAAGTTCATGCGCATTCACACCTTACATGATTTATTTTCGCTTCCGAAAACACCTACGCTGGCGCACTTGGGATTAGATTGCTTACAATCGAGTACAAATTGGCGAGAGTTAATTGTTTTTTCTCCACGCTGCTGTTCAATGACTACTGAAACAAAGTTCGTTAAAAATGTTTGTATTCTTTTTGTTATGTTATAAGGATAATTATATTTTAATTTTTGAATATCTGTGAAATGTATTAAATAATTTTATAATATAATTTCTGTCCGCTTCTGATTTATTATGAATTCGAATTCATATCAATATTCACTCTGGGCAGTGTCTGTTAATAACTATATTTATTTTAAGAATAATTAGTAAATAAAGCTTTTATCAATAGTTACCAAATACGATTCCCTACAAAATGAATATAAAACTTTCCTTAAATTTTTTCAGCTCATGCGCAGTTCTGCTCGTGCACTTATTTCTTTTTTTTCTGCTCATGCGCAGTAAAAAAGAAATAGCTTAAATACTCATATCTAGTGGTTTTTCCGATTTTTTTAAACATTTTAAATCAACAATTTTGTAATTAATTTTAAATTTTTCCAACAATTTTGTTTAAAACTCCATTGAATATTTATAAAGTTATAACCCAAAAAACGTAAGACGAAAAAAAAAATTTTATAAAAATGTTCATATCGCCATAAATATTTGCTCTAGTTTTACGAAACTTTATTCAGTTATTAAAAATAAGAACTAAAGTTACGCATACAAGTTAAAAGTTTTTTGCTTGATTTACTGGCATTGAGTGTTCAAAAATACTTTTTTCTTTCGTATTTTATTGTAGGTCTTCCAAATCTCTGAATGCTGAAAATTTGCATGAACTAAACACCTCTAAATTTACAAAATAATCCTTAGAGTATTTCATGAGAAATTTTTAAAAAATGTCAAAAACTGAAAGTGTCTCTTCCATTATTGTTGGGTAGTGTATATACATAAAAAAGTAAATATATATACATAATAGTGTATATATATTTTTTTCCCTTTTTTTTTCACACCATCTCTTTCACACCAAGTAATCCAAAGAAACTTTCCTTGTGATTAAGTATATTTCCTTCACCCGGAACTATTCATGGTTCTTGGTGTAGTAAAACCCCAAAAGAACCATGAGTTAATTGTGGTGTTTTACTAAGCAACTTTGATGTAAAATATACATACAAATATACATTTTTGGTGTTTATGCGAAAGATGTGTATGCTATTAAGTAAAGTTACTAAATGCAATTTCACTAAATTAATAAAATAATACTAAAGATTGACATAAAACCATTTGTGCTTTGACCATATAGGAAAACTACTTATGAGCGAAGTCAGACGTCTCGGTCCAGTTGATGTTTGAGTCTTCTTTTTTATGTATATTAAAATTTAAAAAATTTTGCCAAATATGCAAATTTAATGATTAATTAGTGTCGAGCATTATTAAATGTGAACCATTCCATCATACTGCCTATACAGTTTCCTATGAATCATAAAAAAAAAGTCGATACCACAGATGATTTTCGTGAGCAGCCCGACTAGCATCAAAATCCAATAGTTAAACAAACAGTCCTTTTTGAGATTATTTTGGTTTTTTATTTATTGACAGCAGTCATTACCTGCTGATTGTTTAGCTTACTTTATGAAGTTTAAAGAGTCCTAATTTTTATCGTTTTACAACAGTTTCATAGGAACGTACTGATTTCGTACCTATTCCCTAATTTTTCAACGTAGTTAAATATGGCTATCAGTGGGTTATAGTTCCTCCTAATATTATTTAAAACTGTACTAAATCAGTATTATTTAACCATATTATGAACTGTTGTTTACTTTGTTATAACGAAATTTGGGAGCATAACACATAAAGACTATATAATATAATTGTATTACATAAGCCAGTATGATATGACTGAATTAAGCTGGTTGCATAACCATGAACATTATATGTTATATAAGTCAATATTTTATAATTTATCGAGCTTTACTATAAAATGCCATTGTATTCTATTTAGTGAAAATATATCAAGAGTAATTGAAAATAAATGAAAAGTAATTCAAACTATTATAGTCAATGATTTAATTTCCAACTGAAGATAGGATACACTTTGTGTTACGTATGAATGAAGCATAACAACGTTAATAAAACTCAAAAATGACCCAAAAGGGGATGCTATAGCTTTGATTCGATAAGCAGGACTCCTCCTTATTGTCTAAACACAAAATGACAGTACTAAAGTGAGAGACGCACACGTACAAAGTAGTTTAGCCAATGAGGAAAGAGGAACAAGTAGTCTGCATCGTTGGAATCAAAAATCTATGCAGTTTGAGGAACAATCCTAAATACTACAATCTACAAAGTTGAAATTCTAATCAAAGATTTAAGTTTTCTTTTGCTAAGGCCATTTAACACTGCTCTTTATTTAGCTATCTTGATTTCTGAAAATCAATCCATATTTTGAAACAATATAATAATTTAGTTACTGAAATTTTTCGCAGCACATATTTTTTAAATGTTTAGAAATATATTCTAATTTAGTTTTTCTACATCTTGCATAATCAGGTTTCCGCCCAAACTCTCTCATCTGTTTCTTATCTCCTTTATTTTATTATCTTGTGCAGGCTTACTCCTCTTTTCATATTGATCAAACCACTTTGCACTTATTTATATCGCTACTTTTCTACTGTCATTTAGTGTTTCAACATTGAGGAAGGTGTAGTGTAACACAATGTTTTATATTGTTTGAATATTTCACATTGTTCACATTGTCACATTTATTCAAAGATTTAATTTATCTCTTCTAGGTGGACTCTACATCATAATAAATTTCATGTTTTTTTTATTTGAAATTTTTATTTATAAATCATATACACATAATGCACATAAATAAAACAATTCACTGTATATGTATATGAGATTAATATGATACTTTATTAAAAATGATAGAAAAGTTACTGTTTCATTTATTAAACTTACCTGGAACAATGAAGGCAAACGGTTTCCTTGAATTAGGCTAAGACAATTATTTTAGTTTTTTCAATGTTTACTTGATATTTAATAATAATCGTAATGTTTGTTTTGGGATAAATATAGTATAAAAAGTAAAGATTACTTACATGTAAGTTATATTTACATGTATGAGACTATAGCTTTGCTAAATTTGAGAAAAATGAGGATCTACTTTTAAAAAATAGAGGTTGATAGCATGCTAAGAAAACTGAATCCTCACACTCCTGAATCACAGATATTTTGGTTCTTTTAAGCCAATCTAACGACAGCTTTCTAGAAAAACATTTTCTATGCATAGACATTTCTAAAAATAAAAAATAAAATATGAATATCGGTGGTCGCGTTTATATAAGATTCAGTTATCACGGCTTGTTACATGATATTTTTCTTTCGCCGTAAAAGTAGATGAAGAGTACATATTTTATCCGGCGTCAATTTTTTATGCCTGCATGATAGTTATAGCTCCTTCTTACTTCGTATTCCTACAATTTTTATGTCGTATCTTCGATGCTTAGAATATAAAAACTTTGCCTATAAAATATTGTCATAAATTTATAATTTAAATACATGAACAAGTTTTGGGTGAAGTTGTGAAGAATAAAGCAAAATTCAAGATAAAATAAGTATTTTGTAGGAGTTAAAAATAGCACGCTGCCGTTCCTCAAAATGAGCAATACAATAACTACTTACGAAGAATAATTATCCAGAAATATTTCATTCATACAGTTTTCATAATCAATAGTAATGAACAAAGTTTCTACACAACACTGTATTTTTAGTTTAAAAACATTTTTTAAAAAAAAACATTGTGGAAAGTTGCGCAAATACTAAAAGTGTAAGAGATGACGGAAACACTCAATGTTCTAACATTTTTTTATTTTTTTACTTAAAAGAGATATCAGTTCTGCAAAATATCCCTCTGTTTTCTTTTTGTTTTAGAATTTCGACACAGGATAATTTTCAAAATGAAGTGTGTTTAACATTTATTTGTGTTTATTTAAATATCTAACATCCTATGCCTTATGTAAATGTCTTTTAATCTATATACACTGCTCAAAACAATTCATGAATATTGTGAGTTCAATATTAAAAAGAATATTTAATCGACAACTTCTTTCGTAAAAGTAGTTAAATACAATATTAGTGATCAAAAAGTAAATTTACATCGTTTACAAGGTTGTCTGTAGTAGAAAAACTATTCATTTTAGATTGAGACTGAAATGTGACCAAAATCATTTATTTCTGTGGAAGTACATTATAAATTATTGACATGAGTTGGAGGTTGTGTAACTGTGAGCGTGATATCTCAGCAACATGACAGAGCGGAATCAGTAGTAGACCGTTGGAGAAAGAAAAGAAAAAATCGAAAACCCCTATTGCACTTCTTTTATGTTGCTACAATTCATTAAACACAATCACCTATAAATTGTCAGCTCAACAAGCCATGATTTGATTCCCACTCACCTTCTTTCATGGGACCAAGGGAAAAAAATAGTTCGTTAAATTGACATCAGATGGTGTTATAACACAGTATTACGAAAAATAGCAGCTCAAAAATTCATAGAATAACATAATATTTTATTTGTTTCGAAACTACATGCTCTATGAGCAAATTAACGCAACTTTCCCTTTTAGTTAAAATCCACTCAATTTAAAAATAAACATCAAAATAGCTTAAAGCAACTTTTATTGCATTCCCTCAACTAAAAAAGAAATGAACTGTCAACTCGGAATAGATGAACTCGTAAACGAATTCCACTCCGCCTTTTATTTCATTTATCAAACTGTAAATCAAACGAATTAAATTCTTATTTCACCAAGTTATAAGCCTCAAGACGGTTTTTATTCAGAAGGAAAATCATGACTCATTAGTAGGAAAATTAATCCTCCTCCAGTAATGAACTGACAAATCACATGACAAACAACAAACAAGGTGAAAGTAAAGTGTCAACTCGGTTCTTATTCTGGCTGATGTCTAAATTAAAGTTTCTTAGGGTATTATATATTTATAACATTCTTTCTACAAAGTATAATTGGGTACGACATCAGCCCTAAGAGGATTATTATTAGATGAAACGGAAACTCGATAATGTGGATAGCTTGTCCTAATTAGACTAATTAGGCAACTGCTTTATACCTCACGAGTGCATTATTTCATTAAAATTGTTTCACGAAATGTCGATGAAAAGAGTATTCGTACTGCAATCCCTCCGGGCTCAGTGGAATGAAAATGGTAGCTCAGAACTTAATTCATTTAGTGCACTATCGCAAAGGCAAGTGAATTTCAATTCTAAAATATGCCATTCAGTCTAAAGTTCTCCTCGTTATATTGAAAACATACGACGTTGTTATTTTAATTCTCGTTTCTCAATTTATATATTTTTTTTTTTTGATCACTTTCACCGTTCTTTTCAGGTATGAAAGTTAACTGTCATAATTATATCAATTTTAAGGTCTTCCTTGTAATAATGATTTAATTTTCATGGTTCATATGTCAAAAATGTTCTTCTTCTGTTATTATAAAACTATGCTGTCAATTTTTTTTTATAATAATTTTTAATCATTTTTAAATATATTTATTAGTTCACAGCTTATATCAGGTTTTAAAATTAAGTGACAATGTGAAAGAAAATGTTCTTTACAACTGATTAAAATATCATTTTTGTCTGCTTCTGTAACTCCATTGTTTGTGACAATTCTTAGAATTAAACGTCGTCAGGATTCTAATTATAAATCAATATCATTCATTTATTTATAAATCAATATGATTGTTTTAATTTATAAAACATAATTTTAACGCTGTTTATTTTTATTCAAATTTATTTTTATTAAAATGGTATACTTTTTACTCGAAATCAAAATCACTATTTGTAAAGGTATATCATTCTACAAAATCATTCAAATTTAGAAAATATATGACATCAAAAGTATAAAATTTGTAACCAATTCATATTTCCTCCATTGGAATGAATTGAGGCAGTGTAGACATGTTCACACCAACAAATCCTCAATATGTCTATACTAGACACACCCCACGTTGACACAATTAGTTTTTGCCTAATCCTGGTTAATTTAAACTATACAGAGCGACAGCTATTCTTAAAATAGGTGAAAAACTGTGTATTCATATCGTATTTTCCAGGTTGAAAAATTTTTGACAAATGGTGGTTTCATCCGGTTTTAACAATGGTTCTATTCATCATGTCAAAAATCCCTTTCTGACCTAGTTTTGAACAAGTGTCACAAATTCTAAATTTTGGTGTAAGGATAATTATTAGTAATTATAAATACGAAGTGTTATTATCCGTAAATATAATTATTAGTAATTATAAATAAGAAGTAATTATAAATAAACATACGTGTAAAATTACAAGTGATGAGTCAATTATATTCTTGAATTATTTTGACATTAATAACTCTTTTTGTTTTGACAATTAATGACTATTATTGAATAAAAAATTTTGACTATTATTTAATAAAAAAGCTTAGGTTGTAGACTTAAAAAAAAAAAGTAAAAAAAGAAAAAAGAAAGAAAAAAGGAAAAAGAGAAATAGAAACAAAAAATCTTCTTGATTCTTAAAACATAATTTTAATTCTAAAAATAAACTTTTTGAAAAATAGTATCAAAAAAACGTTTAAAGAATATATATAATCTATCAGAAACGCTTTTAAAAATCCAGCGCTATCATAAAAACGACAATAAAATCAAAAGATTATATAAAAAAGTGAAAAAAAATAAAAATTTATCTTTATTCTCAAAAAAAATAGTGCGTGGAGTCCCTCCGCGCGGAAGAAGTGAAACTTCGTAATGTGGAAATGAAAATAGGAAGGGGTAGAAATCGATTTTTAGTGAAATCATATTGTTTCTTTAAGACAAATTTTATTAACATTGCTTACAACCACCTATCTACATAACTTTATTTTAAAATGTAGCGCAGAATTACATTACAATAATAATAATAAACTTCGTAATGTGGAAATGAAAATAGGAAAGGGTAGAAATTGATTTTTAGTTAAATCATATTGTTTCTTTAAGACAAACTTTATTAACATTGCTTACAACCACCTATCTACATAACTTTATTTTAAAATGTAGCGAAGAATTACATTACAATATAATAAAAAAATAATAAAAAAAACAATTATCTTATTTTTAAACTCTTGAATTAAAAGCGTAATAATAGTGGTACAGGAAAATAACATTAAATTAGGGATGCAAAAATATTTATAGAATTCGCGATCGCAACACTGAGTACGCCATCTCTGTAAATATCGGGCATTAGTTCCCACATAACCATTGGCAATGACGGACGCCATTTTCTTAGAAGCAAAAATTCCCTAAGGAAAAGGTAGAACTTCTTGAAAAAACTAACCAGAATATGCCAAACATTGAAGCAAAACACGCCAAGCATTTGAAGAACAACTTCTCAATAATTTTTACCTTTCTATTACCAACAACATAACATGATTTCATGATTACTTGCTGTTACAGATGTGTGAATTACGGTAAAATAATTTTTTCTGTCTTCAATTCATTACAAGTCAAAATGAAGTCAACATTGCTTTCGTCATTCCAATGAATTAAGTGATTCAGAACTGTAATAGTTATAGAATATTCTTCTTTATAGAATAGTATATATTTCTGTATCTATATAATTCGGAAAACAACAATAAAGAATCATCCGAACTACTTGAAATAGTTTCATTTGTGCTGATTATTAATAATTTTTTTATCGTTTTCTTTGGTAAGTATTTTTTAGTTTTGAAAGAATAATTTCAACTAGAATTCAGCTATTCTGTTTTCAAGCTACATATTCAAGTTCATATTGAGATCTTACAATTATAAAATTTTGATGTGTGGTATGTTATCTAAAAGTAATGAAGGGATAATCTATGCATATATTATTTGAAAATAAAATTTTAAACGAATACCATTTCATTTGGAATTCTGCGGATTTATAAAACAGGTGAGTGTTATGATTTTTATAATAAAAAATTTGCTTTTAAATATTTTTTTTCTTATTTGATGATAGTTCTCTACAGAATGGTTTTTTACGTCTGATTAAGAACTATAAGAATAAAAAAAAAGAAACATAAAAGTTTTTATTTCAATATAAAGAATTTTTAAAATCGTTTTTTATCCTAAGAATTCTTTATTTTACGTTTTTTAGTTTATAAGATTTTGATAAAAATTGTTGTCAAAATACTTTTTTTGAAAAATTAAATGGTATAGCATTATGTGTTTATGTATACTTCTTGCATATTCTAATGTTTGAAGTAATATGATTCAGAAAAGTATGGAATAAAAATTCGGTACTTACGTATTAACGCCACCGCCGCTACAGATTTGGCGGTTTTTAAGTGCCGCCAATCTACACTTAAAATTTTTGCAAAAAATCATAAAATAAAACACTTTATTTAAAATCAAAGAAGTCAATCGGATTTCGGTGGAAAATGGGCCGATATAGAGTTTAGCATAGATTCAAAACAAACTTTTCTCTCACCTGATTCTATAGCCATTATGAACTCTAATAAATAAGATTCAAAATGAAATAACATTTCCAAAACGGACGTTTACTAAGATAAAGTTTCATGTTATGGACATTGGTACATTTTCGTTATATTTCACTCCATAAAATATTTCGCTCCTAAAAAAATAAAATTGCATCTTGTTTTGTTTTTGGCAAGTCCCAAAGACGCATTTTCGTAACACTAAAAAATGGCGACAAAAAAAAGAATGGTTCCTTTTTTTTTGTTTCGTAAGCATTCTTTATTTTATGTTAAAATTTAAATGGGCCTTTCATGTTATACCATTAAATTTAGTAAAACTATTTCTCAGGCATTAGATTTGAACTCTTATAAGAATATACCTATTTTTTTCTCTTTATTTACAAATATTTTTCCGATGTGTTCTGGATGTTCCTTCTCTAAAAAAAAAGTGATACCATTTTGTTTTCGTTTGCATAAGAAAGAAAACAAACATTTTTCTTTTTTAAATTTAATCAGCCACAATAAAGATGGAACGTTACAATGCTACATTGAAGACGTCTCCAGTGTAACTGAATGACTGTTCATATGGAAATCGCAGGGATTCGGCAAATATAACAACGCCACCTATAGTTCGTTGCGATCGCGAATAACAATACTTTTATGACTTTTATGCTAGTGAGAACCAAAACAATATGGAAATGAATGAGGGAAAACTGGATCCTACCACGTGATTTTCCGGCCAATAAAAATGTAGCGTTAAACATTTAACGCAACCTTGTTGGAAGTCGCATAAGAAGTTTCACTTCATTTAAAGTTTATAATTGAACATCTCAGTTTTCCAATTACTGTATTTTCATTAAAAAAGATAAGAAAAAGAGATGAGTCGTAATAAAAACGTCGTTAACAACAAAAGTTTTTTTTTTTTTTTTTAAATGTTAAAGAGAAACGAAAACTTTTAAGAATAATACTCATAATAAACACTGATAAAAAGAAAAGTCAACTAAAAAAGAGAAAAACAGAACAAAAAATTATTTTTTCTTAAAATATAATTTTAACCTTGAAAATCATAGTTTTCTATGTTACCGGTTGTCTGTCTTACCGTACTGGACAGAAAGGACGATAAGAGAATAAATTCGATTATAAACGCTCCACTAAAATGCCGCGTTTTAATAAAAACCGAAAAAAAAGCAAAAAAGAATTTAATTCTTAAAACAAAAAGTGTTGATAAAACGACGAGATTGACTTGCCTGAAATAATACGATTTACGCAAAATTACGTGATTACGTAAGAAATACGACTTTAGATTATTTGGCCGAACATCATTGGCAGAACAATATTTGGTAGAACACAGCGAGAAATATTTTGCCCAACATTCGGCCAACCGAATATTCGGTAAAAGGGCCGAATAATATTCGTTACATCCCTATTAGATTTAAGATTTATTGGAAATATTCAGGTACAGTGCGCCAAAAATTAAAAAATGGCAGCCCTGATGAATCAGGAGAACGATCCAGTTTTGACCCTTTGATGTTAATTTTAATTTTCGCCTTATCTCGAGAACTTTTTAACAAATTGAAAAAAAATTTGCACCTTATTATAAATTCGTTTAGCCGAAGATAATGAATTCCATGTCAAAAATGAACTTTAGTAACTATTGATTTTTATATATTATTTTAATTTATAATAGTAAAAAAAATTGCTCTTTAAGGTATACAATTTTTTACATCATTTTAAAGTATGTAATATTACCTGGTAAAGTACAAAGTTTGAGCGAAATCGAATTTTAAACAAACGACTTTTTTTAAATTCGATTTCTTAGGGACTATGCAACCGATTTGCATTTTATTACGTAAAATTACATACTGTGAAATGATGTAAAAAATTGTATACTTTACAATTCAGAATTTTTTCGATTATTATTAAATAAAATAATAAAAAAATAACAAATATTTACTGTAGGTTATTTTTTGGTTATATTTATCTTTGGATAAACGAGTTTGATAATTATTAGCAAACTTTTATTGCATGGCTTTTGGCTAAAAAAAAATTATGATTGTGTGCAAAATAATTTCAATTCGCTTAAGAAAGTTCTTGAGATATGGTGAAATACACAAAAATTAACATTAAGAGGTTCAAACGTTGGATTGCTCTCCTGACCAAACTATGGGAACCATATTTCCCATATTGCAAATGCTATTTAAAATTTTTATGTCTTACCATTTCTAATCAAGCCATTTTTTTTCTTACGATTTCTTCGTATGTCATACTCTTTTGATATAATTTTAAATTTCTTTTTATTCCTTTTCAAAAAGTCTGTGTTACCATGATTAGTCTGTATATAAAATAACTCATAAATTACAATAAATGGTCATAGTTTGTCAATATTAAGTTTGAAAGTAAATTAAAGATTAAATATATTCTTGAAACGATTTTTCTGATGACTTATTTATGTGTTGTGCGTGATGTAATAAAAATTAGCTCTAAAGAGCTTAGGCCGGTTTTTTTTCTTTTTCTTTTTTTTTTCCACGCATTGTCGTGAAACACAAATCATGCATATACCATGGCAAAAAGAAAAGGGTCAAAATTCTAGCCAAAATATCAATTCAGCTCTTCTAATGCGTGCTCCTTTGCCTTTTTTTTGCTCTCTTCATAGAAGAAAAAAAAATTCTCATCCAACATCGAACATAATCCCTTCATCTGTGACTCATTAGCGTTTCTTCCGCAGACGATGACAAATCTATAATGCCAGATTTTAGTTTGGAAAATGCAAATAAATTTACGTTGAAATGTGTCAATCGTAATTAGTGTAAGGCAAGAGACGAGGACAATAAATATCATATGCAGCTATCATAATCACTAAGGGAACAAATCCGTTTGGAGTTCTTTCACCTGCAGCCCGCCAGCGATTGCAGACGATAAAAGAAACTGAAAGGAAATAGATGAAGTAAAAAAACAAATTGAAAGGAATTATTAGAAACCTGTTGACCTCAAATAATTTTTGTACTTGAATGTCTTTCATATTTCTAATATATTTTTCTTAAAACATTTAACCGGAGTAGCACATTAATATCGCTTATCATCGAAAAATGCTGTAAAAGATATGGAGCAATATAGTTACAAAATATCGATAGATCCTAAAATGCCCAAAAATTGCTACAATGTATGACGTCTAAAAACATTATTAAT
Organism: Parasteatoda lunata; assembly: GCA_949128135.1. Taxonomy (NCBI): domain Eukaryota; kingdom Metazoa; phylum Arthropoda; class Arachnida; order Araneae; family Theridiidae; genus Parasteatoda; species Parasteatoda lunata. Next base: position 103,430,093 of record OX421974.1, on the reverse strand, counting down.
CTATATTTCAATCACGCTGTTGGATTTCGATCCATATATTCTTATGGCGTTTGCGAAAAATATATTCATCGACTTTTACGGATACCGCAGAATACCGTTCGATATTTTTACAACTTTTTTCGGAAAAATTGCGCTTAAAAGTGTTTACGGTCGCTTTGGAATATCCTTCCATATTCTTTCAACGCAAAATAATTTTTCGATGATGTTGTAGAACATTGGTCGATATCCTTTTAATATTGAGCAGCATTTTCAAAAAATTAATTAGCCGCATTTAAAAAAAAGCCCTAAAATTCAGTTGGAGATTTAACACATTGAATTCAAATTCGAACTGAAAAAAGTTAATTGGCAAGCAATTTATGTTTACAAAAAAGCTTTTTTTTTTTTTTTATTTTATTTTTTTAGTAAAACTCCTCTATTGAATAAATTAAAGCTGCAAATTGGTTCAGCATTTTTAAATGCCATCGAATAATATATTAAAAACTGTTATGTCTTTATTATACAATATGTTTTCTCATGGCCTATAGGTTGGAAACCGCTGAACTATAGAGTGTTGCTCCTTATCCCCCCCCCCCATCCCACAAACACAACTGCTTTGCTATCATTTTTGCGCAGTGTTGATAAACTGATTTGCATTATCATAAGATTAATTTATAATATTAGTGAAATAACATCAATTTTAGTTTTAAGCCCTTAATTTTAGATAAAAGTGATGCTTAAATTAAGATTGTAAGGATTATTACTTTCTCCCTGAAATCAAAATCAGAAATACTTTCGCAACTCACTATTTGAATCAATCTAACTAATTTTTTCACTATCTGAAATTTATCTAATAAAAAAAAAAACTAAAACAAAACCCAAAGAGACCCGCAGATATTTTTTTCGGAGGTAAAAACAGAAAATTACGTAATATTTTAAAAATTCTCAAGATTTTTTTGTCTTGTAAGAATGATTTTAAGTGTGCGCATCAGAAATTTTTACCAATTACATAGTTTAATTAAAACTACTATGTACTAAACCAACAATATTTGCCAAAAAATGTGCATTACATTTAAGTTTCAAAACCAAAAACAATAATTATCTAATTAAAGTTTAATCTAAATTAAATGTACACAAACATGCAATCGCATTCGATAATGAAGCAAAAATCACGCACTTTTTTTTCATCAACTTTTAAAAACAGACTTAAGTATTAATGATGGAAGACTGACTACCATCAGTTACATTTTGAGATCGCTATTTTTGTTTAAAACAAACCAAATCCATTGTTTTCATTTCGCTGATAAAAGATTACGCATTCTGAACATCATGGCTTACTAATATTTAACAGCTTTGAATAATCACTACTGCGGATTTTTATATTGTAGGCACCCAAAAAAACTGTTGCGTCCAAAAAACTGTGTCCAAAGTGAAATGATTCCGCCAGGATTCCAATATATGTACGCCAAGTTGAACATAGTAAATTGGTACATCAGAGTGAATTGGTTTTGAAGAGAAATTCTCTATAATATTTGAACATTTTAAACGGAATTTAGAAAGGAAAAAAAAAAGAGAGAAAATGCAAAAGTAGATGAAAGTTTAAACAAAAGAAATCTTTTCTACGTTGATTTGAATATTTTTTAACAGCAATGCATACGTTCTTCAGAGAAATTTTTCATACGAAGTCAATCAAAAATATCGTTTTACTGTTATAATATTTTCACAATTATATTATTTCAAACATGTTAAATTTAAACAAAATCTATACTTCTTGACTGAAATTTCAAACGAATAATTTAAAATTAAGGTAATAAACAAAATACTGATAATATAAACAACTTACAAGCTTGAGATATTGTTTAACAATCAGATATCGTTACATTTTAATGCAATTAAACTAATACAAAAATTTTAGTTTAATTATAATTAAACTAAAACAAATCTAAATATAAAATCAATGAATGATGACCTTTATCAAGTTAAAGAGATGAAAACAAATGCGGGTAACGAAATAAAAGCGAAAAATATGAAGGAAAAAAATTAACCAGGAAACGAATGGTAATGTGTAAACATATAAGACTTGCCCATTGATAAAATTACAATACAAGAATAAATTTGTTTAAAATATTTTTGTATAAAAAGCAATTTTTGTTTCGTATCTTGAAAAAAAGTTTTCAAAAGTTTTTCTAGCTCATAGTTTGTGAATCGAATTAGCTTTCCATGATATTATCTTGAGTTTTCAGGCATAAAATTACATTGGTAAAAATAGATATTTCTTGGAATATTTAATTCATTGTTTTTTTTTTTTTTTTTTTTTTTTCATAAAAATTTTTTTTGTTAATAATATGAAGTGCCCTTTCGCAAAAAAGCTGTGCTAGACCAAAAGTAATGAAATATAAGATAATTTTAAAAGTTCGAATGTTCGATCAAATATTATGCAATCTTATATAACATTAGCTGAATATCCGCTCTTCGAAGGAAGAGAATTAAAAAAATCAATTGATTAGTACCAAATATCACTATGAAATCATGCACAAATCTATAAGACATATAACGACACAACTGAAGAGCCTAAGTGACATTTTATATGGGTATTTAAATAGTTCGGAAACCATTTTTTTTCCTTCTTATCCTGATTATTGCCTCTCTGAAAATGTCACTAAACTAGTTTTTTTCCACTAAGCTCTTCCACTAAGCAAAAATATGCATATTTTATTTTTTTGCCGTCCAGGTGGCTTTACGTTATTATGTTAAGCAAAACACGTTTGTTTGTAGTTCATCCCATCAGAATAGAGACTAACTGTATTTAGCGTGTTGATATTGCTCGCGACCAACTTATGATAGTCAAAATTTACCACTATGAAGTAAATTACTCTGGTACACATCTTTTTCAAGGGGACGTAAGAAACTTATTTCCGCAGTATCGGTATTAACACTGCTTAGTATAGGTGCAGTGTTAATAATCACTAAATATATCAATATAATACTTTATACCTATATTAGTATATTTGGTACTTATTTCATAATCTTCAACATTTGAGTTTTGTGCGAAATATATTTTTAATAGTGGCAGCAATCTAAAGCCGAAATTTTAAGAATAAATGGAATTTTTATAAGACCTTTATAAGGTCTTTAGATCATGACCCTTTCTCGATCTGACCATTAATTTACATTTTAAAATATTTATAAGTTGTGTTGGAAAAAAAGTTCTTTTAATTCTAATTAGTAAAAATAATAATAATACGCTATCATTGCCACCACTAGAGAAAGTATTCTCTGAAACTATAGAAAACCCGTAGTAGAATTCTTATCAAAAGTGCATCAATTAACATAACACCAAATTTAATTAAGCGTCATCTCCGTATGGTGATTTTCAACGGTTCCACTAAATGAATTTCCCATTAACCCTATATTATCAACATTAATTAAACATCATTGTCGTCAATAATCGTATGATAATTTTTTACAATTCCTCTAAACGAATTACCTTTACTTCATTAGTTTTTGCTTTTTCTAGCTTATTTCTTTTATTTCATTATGGATATATTACCTAAATTAATTAAGAATCATTGGCGCCAATAATCGTAGGAAGATTTTTTACTTTTCTCCCTAAGCGAATTCGTATCATTTTCCCATTATTTTGCCTTGAAATTATTATTAATTTTTTTTTTTCATTTCAATTACCGTTGATTTTATATTATTTTCATTTAAGTAAATAAATATTTAAATATACGCAATATTTTTTTTTTTTTTTTTTTTGTATAAAATAGAACTATAAGCTAGCAAATATCACTGATGTTATCTTTAAAATATTTGAATTAATTGAACCGTCTATAGGTATATCTAAAACTTAACCAATCAGAAAATTCCATTCGTTTTTCGCTTATTTCGCTCGAACGTTCGTCGGAGGATGTTCTAATGTTGACCTTTTTCGTGCTATCTGTCTATCAAATTTCATCGCTTTCCGTCGGATGGTTTAAGAGTCTATAAAAGGGCACACAGACAAACATTCACTTTTATCTATGCTAGCTTATTAGCTCAGAAAGGGTTAATGAGTCTAGCGTTTTCTAGCACGGCAGTATTGTATTGCATCTATCTGATGTTAAATACAATACCATTACGCTGCTTGGAGAATTCTAACAAAGGAGAATCATCCATCCGATAATTTTACATTGCCGCTGACTTTTGCTAAACCTAACATGTCGGTGAAAAGTGACTCAGATTGTAATATGATAGCAACCTATTTGGCGAATGTTTCTGAACCACAATCACAAGTTAGTAGCCTTTCTTTATAACTAAATTATGAAACGATAGAAATGATTTTGAATAATTTAAAAGTAGAGAGAGTAATTTATAGAAGTTTAAAACAACAAAGGATTTTAAGTTGGAACATTCTGATTCAGATACTCTAATTCCCTGCACGATTCATAGCCTAGTTTAGTCTGATCAAAATTTTACATGTTAAACTGATCTTAACTCTACCGACCATTTCGTTTTCGGAAATTTCAAAAATTTTTATCTTTGCTTATTTAATCCTAAACAATTATTTTTTTTTTCCGTCTAAAGACATAATCTATATTTTTCTATGGTAATTTTTTTTTCTTCTCTTTTTACTATTCTACAAAACTTAGTTCTCCAAATAGAAAATAAAATCAAATTAAATTTTAACATGAGAAATTGTGCAAAGTATATATACTTCCGACAGTTTCTGACTTTTAAGATTAACGGCGAAACTACCTCTCGTCTCATAATATTACAGCACACAATCGTATTTACTTGTAATTATATATTTTGGTTACTTGTATTAACGATCAGGCTGTAATCCCGATAGCAGGCAATTGATTGCTATAATTGATCATTGCTATCACGATTGGAGTAGTATGTTGTAGTCAAGATTAAAATTATTAAAATAATATGTTGTAGTCAAGATTACGAGTAACTGATTACCGTAATCGAGAAACATAATCAATTACATTATTGCCCAACTCTGTTATGTAGTAAAGATGATTTCAAAACAAGTGTCTTTCCAGTCACGGATAAATAGCATGTTGGTTACGTTATCAAATATATTGACTTAATCTTAAAAACTAATTGAACCATGAAAATTTTTAACTTTTAAGAGGGATTGAATATTATGTTCTGTATTATGTTTCTATAAAAGAACAGATTAAAACTTCAATTTTAGATCCATCTCAAATTTGACCCATAACAATAACGGACGTTCATTTCAACGGACGAAAATTTTTGATGCGCTATTTATTAATGCTTATTGACTATTTTAAAATGATATTTATTAAAGAAATTACTAAATTTTACATCTTATGCATGCAATTTACATATTTTAATCAGTATATATGTCACTTAGAGCAATGTATATCACCTGTTAGCTTCGCTCACTAACCCTCACTATTACTTCTCAATCATCTCGATGGTTTCTTAATGATAAGCAGATTGTTGAATTAAAAATATTAAGTATTATTCTATTTTTAATAATATATTAATTTAAATCGAATTTTATGGATTAGTTAATGATAAAGTAGTTTAGACTTATTTTGTAATTAGTCCTGTAATTATAAAAAAAAAAAAAAGTGTTTCTTCGTAAAAATTAATACGATAAGCATTTTTTGGCAAAAAGCTTTGTTATGTAATTATAAATGATGCCCACCTGAAAACTCCGATATTCTACCCTGTGAGTTTCCTCCTTTTTTGAGGCAAATGGAAGTTATTTGAGGGGAGAACTAAATCTCTTCCTAAAAGACAAATGAGGCATATTTTTCAATGAATCTTTTCATGCTGAATTGAGTGAGACCAATCCCGAGACGATCCAACTAATAGTTTAGAAGTTATATAAGTTTTATGTACACAAAGTAAAAATTGGTACTTGTTACTATATACTTATCCGATATTGCTATCTAAAAGAGTGAGATATTGTTTACAATGCTTTTTTTACACTGAATCGAATGAGATTATACGCAATAAGTCAATTGAACAAATAATTCAAAGTTTGAAAGACATTCTATGTATATAAAGTATTTCTTTAGACCTGTACTTATGTATGTACTTTACATTGTTATCTTGGGACTATCTGAACATATAAGATATATTTTACGATTTAATTTTTTACGTTGAACTGAATGAGATAAAATTTGATCTAATATAAACAATAATTTCGATTTTATAAGGGTTTTCTTCCTAAGTGCTATTCCAAAATAGTACTTTTTATTTAAAATATGTATATATATATATATATATATATATATTAACTTTTAAAATGTTAGTCCTTTTTATTCGTATGTGGTTTTAATCGATTAAGCTAGAATAATATAAGAAACTATATCTCACTATTCTATATAGCAATGTAAGATACGTAAATAAGTACAAAATTTTACTTTTCGTACACAAAACCCTTATAACTTCTTAACTATTTATCTTATCCATTCCTGTTTTGTATCATTCAATTCAGCATTAAAAATTACGTCAGGAAATTTACCATACATGTTTAGATAGTTCCTGGATAGTAATGTAAAGTGCATGCATAAGTACGCGTCGAAAGAAATGCTTTTAATACATAAAAACTCATGCAACTTTTGAACAATTAGTTCTATTAACTTGTGTATAGTCTAATTCGATTCAGCGTGAAAAAATATATAGATAATATTTCTTCACTTGTTTCGATAGCTATGTCAGATGTGTAAACAGGAAGAAGTACAAAATTGTACTTTTTGTACATAAAACCCTTTAACGTTCTATACTATTAATCCGATTGTCTCGGGATTAATCTCATTCAATTAACATCAAGAAATAAATCGGAAACAATGCCTCACTTGCCTGTCTAAAGGAAATTCAATTCATTCCAATCTCCCTAGAGGAGCTTTCAGGTTTAGTAATCTTAGTCAAAGAAGAAGGATCGTGAAGTCAACATTAGAGTTTACCTCTAGCTGACTTATAGTTTGCCTACGGTAAGAACTCCTCCCGCCACAAATTCCGAGGCCGTCTGCTGCTATGAAAACAAGAATGGCGTATTTCAGGGAGGGTAGCTTCTCTTCACTCTAGGGCTAACACAATAAACCGAAGATTCCCTTTTTCTCGCCGACCCGAGCCAAAACCTTATCCTAAACAGTGATCCCACACGCCTTGAAATATTTATACCTCGTTACCATAGTTATATCCACGAGTCCAGACGAATGCGTGACCAGAGGAGTTCTTACTTTAGACAAACTATGCATCTAAGACTACATGCCGATTGGCACATACTCCCCCACCGCCGGTCACTGGCTTGGGATCTAGCTTCGTCTAAACCTTTAAATTTTGCTCTCTAAAAATTCGCATGCAAGTCGAAACATACGTTAATGAAGTCTTGTATTGGCAATACCTTTCACAACGTTTTTATTCCCTTTTTTTTGTGACTGTGGGGATGTTTTTGTGACAGTGAGGATGTTTTATTACCTCTTATTTGTATATTACAACCATTTTCTGACATAATCACAAAACTATAAAGAAGAAAATAATGAAACAAAGCAAAAATTTTCGAAAACTACGACTTTAAAGTATTGAAAGAGAAATGAAATAATTTCATTTCTGTCAGCCCAAAAACGGAAAACGTCGGATAAACCACTTTCAGAATTAATTTCTTATCACCACCGGTTGTGCAATACGTTTTTTGTTTTGGGTCAGGAAGGAAAAAAAAATGTGTCTTGTCCTTGTTCCCTTTCAAAAAAGTATTTTATGAAATGAAATTTATTATTTAAAAAGAATACTCAATATTAAAAGTATATTCAATATATATAGAAAATATTTATCTTTTAAACTTATCTTTTTACTCTCTAAAAAATTTACTTACTACCTCAAACTTCTAGGCACCTCACTTCACGTAAACAATTCGACTCCAAAGTAATTTGTCTCGTGCCTTTTTAAGAAATTCAAGTGTCTTTTTAAGAATACAAAGAAATAAATTCCATTTTCTTTGTGGACAATTTTCCCATGGTTTAATTTCCAATTAAAAATTAAATAAAAATGAAAAACACTATAAAACAAAATATGTAAAGATTTCAAATTTGTTAACACTTAATCATCTTTAGTGTAGGATAAACAATAAAATAAAAAATTATTTCCGGCTATATGTTTCAGGATATAGAAAAGTGGAATCGTGAGTTTAAAAAGGTACTCTAGAAAAATATAGTTCGAGGCTTTGTGATATAAAATTGCAAACACCATCTGTTACCAGACATAACTTAGAAGACCTTGTCTACGCGAAGACTGGATCGATTCAGTTCTTATTCTGCTCCATGAGCGCAACATTCTATCTAAACCGTTTTCGGGTTCCGTAGAATATACAGAATAGAAAAGATAGTAAAATAAAACTACACGTATAAAATTCTTGATCATAACGTTTAGAAACGCCCTTACGTTTCAGCAACAGTACGCAAAAAATAGACCAATTAATCGAATAAAGCAGAATGAATTATTTTAAGTGATAACTATTTTAGCAAGACGTATGATACCAGACTCCAGTAATTAGTAGAATATACAAACTTCGCATTGTTTTTAGTGTACACCTGATATGTAATGCCAGTAAACTTAATCTCGATAATTTTTAAGCAAAACAGAAACTTCTGTACACAATTATAAAATTTCTTATAATTGTGTACAGAATATATATATATATATATGATTCTAAAAATAACTCCTCCATTGAAATATAAATCTAATTATAATTCCTTGGTATGTTTTAAGCCTTGAATTCCCAAAATAGAATATCTCTACGCTTATTCTTTAACAAAGACATTTTATGAAAACGAAAGAGTTTTAATTCTTTTATTAATACAAGAGTATTTATAATTTTTGTATTACATATATATATATATATATATATGAGTGCGTGTGTATATACGTGTATATTATTTTTATAAATATTATTTTTATAAATATTATTTTTATTATCTTATTTAATTAATATTAGACGAAAAACTTTGAATTGTAAGGTATACAGATCTTTTTCATCATTTGAATGCAATTTTAAATGGCGAAGAATACAAATTAAATGGCAAAATACTTAATTTGAAAGCAATCGGTCAAATAATCTCTGAGTTATCAAATCTTGTATTTTGTCATTTAATATTAAATTCTTTAAAATGTAAAAATTTCTACAATTCTAACATTTCTAAATATTAATATTTTTTTGCATGAACTTATCTTTGGGAAAACGAAGTTAATGGGCTAAAGTTTTAGTTTGGCTAGGCTCCAAAAATTCCAGATTAGTCACACCCCTCTCCTAATATTTTATGATCAAGAATCCAATAAATAATTAGCATATTTGAAGTATCTCCACGATCCATTAAGTTTGAGTCTATGTAAAAATCCGTTTATTAGATTAAAAGTTTTTCAGGCTGTTCACTTTTTACTTCGCTCACTTTTTATTATGAATAAATAATGTAAGTTAAGAGAAATAAAATAAAAACAATAATCCAATTTTATTCGACGATACTTGTCGCTAAAAAGAAAAAAAAATACAAAGAATGTGATTTTTAAAATAAAACATAAAACGCTGCCAAATTTTTTAGGATCTCATCCCTCTTCAACTTATTCCTGACAGTGATTATCTCTACTATCAACAGATGACAGCACAATAAGAGGCGTTTATAACTTCCTTTACAAGATACGAATGTATTGATTTGCACTCCACTCAGCACAAGGGCTTCTCGTAAACGAAAGTCTGTTACAAACAATCCTAGTCGAAACTCAGGTACCTTTACAATGAAGTGGCTTTCATTGCGAAGTTTCTGCTTTCTTAAAATACCGATCCTTATCGTTGTTGACGTACGACTTTGCCTGGTCGTCAGAGACTATTTTGGCTATATCGTCTTTAACCGAGCAATACCGTATCGCTGAGACATAACAGTCATTATTACAGACCATTCAAGAAATGTCGATTGTTTTTAATCAGCTGCTACTGAAAAGATTTCACAAATTAATTTCTCCTCACTTTCAATAAAAAACGATACATACAAAATCAGCATGATCAGAAAATTTATAAACGATATAAATTTTCTTTTTAACATCTTCCATTCTATCTTTTATTTAAAAAAAAAAAGTTCTTGATTACATTTCTGTGCCACTTTGAACTCATTATACCCTTGTATTATTTTGAGCAGAGTATTCAATCCGTTTTAATTAAACTAGCTTTAAGCTCATAATTAAATTTTGATTGAAACCAGACCTTTTAGATTTTTTTCCTTCTCTTTTTCTATTTGAAAAGAAGTTCAAGACATATGAGACATTCGATGATCTTGCCAAAAATTGTAGGAAATGATTTTAGAATACTTCTCTTATAAAATAGGCCTCATAATGCTGACTTTCTATTATAAGAATTATGGCAGTAAAAAAAATTACTTTACTATCAAAGTGTCAATATTCAAAATCAAGTACTTATTTAAATTTAAATTCAAAAATAATTGCAATACAGTGGTACCTCGAGATACGAGTGCTTTAACATACGAGTTATTTGAGATACGAGCTGTCGAGCGAGCGAAGTTTTGTTTTGAGATACGAGCGACATTTGAGATACGAGGAACTGGCATGCAAGCCCTTCTTGCCCTCGACCTGCTCACCCACCGAACCTCGAACATGACATCCTCGAAGAGTTCAAGTTTATAAAGGTTCTTTATCTACCACCTAACACCACTCCTATCCTGCAGCCCATGGATCAGCAGGTGATTTCTAATTTTAAAAAGCTGCTCCGGCGCTGCTTTGAGGTGACAGAAAGCACAAACCTAACTCTTCGAGAGTACTGGAAGGATCACTTTAATATGATATGCCTCAGAATTATTGATCAGGCCTGGCTGAGTGCTACAACGAGACCCTGAGTGCTACAACGAGACTCTGCATGGAAAAAGTTGTGGCCTGAGTGAGTCTGTAGCCGAAAATTGTGCTGTCGCCTGAGTCTGTAGCTTCGAAGGATTCGAACCCGAAGTGCCAGTGGAGGAGGAGATAGTGTCTCTGGGAAAATCCATGGGCCTGGTGATGTGTGAGACGTGAACGAGCTCGCCGAGGAGCACTCTCAGGAACTGACGACCGAGGAATTATAAGAGTTACCAGCATTCGGGGGTTCTACAATTCGAGGAAGAGCCAGAAGTGGAGGAGGTTATCTCTACAAGTAAGATAAAAGAACTCTTGGGAATGTGGGAGACAATTTCACAGTTTGTGGGGGGAAAACACCCCGAAAAAGTTGCAACTGGTCGTACATCGGAGCTATTTTAATGACACTTGCCTAACTCATTTCTGCAGCATTCTGAAAAGGAAGAAGAAACAAACCTCCTTGGACAGTTTTTTTTTAATCCGGCTAAAAAAGCAAAGACCAGTGAAGAGAAAAGCAGTTACTAAAATTAAGCATACAGTAGCATTTAAGTGACCAAAAAACAAATATGTATGTACCCTTTATAAAACCAGTTTTTTTTTTTTTTTTTTTTTTGCTTTACATTCCCTTTCATTATATTTTTATACAAGTCATTTATAAATACATTTATCTTATTCAAAAACACTTAACAAAAACAATTGATGGTAGCATTTTTGGGGCTGGAACGGATTAATGGCATTTCAACGAGCAAATTGACATATGAGCAAGGTTACGGAACGAATTAAACTCGTATCTTGAGATATCACTCTATTAATTTATTATGCTTTTAGAGATAGGAGGTAAAATATTTTTTTGAACACAACTAATACTAATTTGTAAGAAGATACAGAAGAGGCATAAATATAGAGAATAAAATTAGTACTTTTAGTATAATGAGGCAATTATATAAGTTTACACTAAATTATGTTTTCTAACATAATCTGATTAATTTATTTAAAATGTTTGACCAATGAAAGGATTTCAATATTCAAATTTTAAAAAAGGTGGATCTGATTTTTAAAAATTTATTTTTTATACCATAACTTAAGTGCTAGTAAAAATTTTGGACAAAAAAATTTTATTGGCAGTCATTACATATTTAGAGCTTAAAATTTAAAAGCTTGCTTAAAGAGATGAAGAAATCCTACAAAATATTATTCATGTTATAGCTTTTATAACCATTTAATAATTTCACAATCAAATTTCAACATTTTTGTATTTTATTCATCATTAGTATGATTTGCAAGGTTAGACAAAATCACTATTTAAAAAAAAAATCGAATTTATTTTATTTAAATAAAAAAAAATTTAATTCTGGATTCAAATCTGATAAAACGTATAATAATGCCCAATATTATTAATAAACAGTATAGCTTAAATGGTTAATATTCCTAACTGAAATGTTTAATATCATTCAATTATTACAGACTAATCACTAAACAAATTAGCTAGTGGTTATTTTCATTCAACCTAAACATTCAAAATTTTAAAGAATGTAAATTAGACCAGAATAAATTAGTGAAAAAAAAGTTTCTCTGAGCAGAACAAGTCTTTCTTCATTATTGATATAAACTAACTAAATACTAAATACGTTGTAAAAAACGTGTATTTGAATAAACATAAAACTAAGTGGGTATAATTGAAATATGTTTATTACTAGCAAATTATTTTACATACAATTAATTCAAAATTATTTAAAAAATTCACACTATTTTTTTAAACTTTTAGTCCTTTTTTTTTATTTATTAGTCTATTTCAAAATACAGGGGTGATTGTGAGCCCAATTAAAAAATCTTGAAAATTTCCTGGGTAAAATCATTAATGATGCTTTTCAAAAAATTAATATCTTTAAAAATTTAAATCATTGATATTTTCACAACGTGAAATTCTATATAAATTATATGCAGCATAATTTAAATTAATAATTATTTAAATTAATAATTATTTAAATTAATAATTTACTTAATTAATTTCATTTAATAATTTACTTAGTTAATTTAATTTAATAATTTACTTTTATCTCTAATCACATTTATCACTACCAGATCTCTAATCACAATTACACATCTAATCACTACCAAAAAAATTTTTACTAATGAAAGAGATGTCAAGTATAAATTCTAGTTCTAATATTTTTAAATAAAATATACAAGAATTTTTATGCATAAATGTGATCAATGATTTCTGTAAGCTTCTGGGCTTTGGATTTCCGGATCGTAATTAGCGAAAAATCTGGAAATCCGGATTTTTTCTGGAGCACAATCATCTCTGAAAATATAATTTACACAATATCCCTTTCATTATTTCTTTGAATAAACCTTCGTTACCAATGAAATTAGACATTTAAAAAATCTCAACCTAAAGAAAATATAAGTAATATTATTAAAAAAATTCTCAAAGTTAATGATTTATGTAAAAAAAAAAAATTTCTTGGTTTAAATAGATGATTTCTTTTTTTAAAAAAAAATCATATTTCATTTAAATCAGTGATTCTTATTAAAAAAAAATCAAGGGACATAAAGGGAGATTTTAATTATGATTTAAATTTAATCCTGATTTTTTGCAGGTATAACTTCAAAGTGTAGGCAAGTATGATTGATAGGCATATTTTTTGGCAAAAAGTTTCAAATGATTGAGAAAATCAAGACATTAAAAAAAAAAAAAGAATTTTTTTCACATTTATTGAAAAAGATTACATGAAAAAGAATGCAAAGTCTTTCTACAATTCCATTTAACATGAGTTTAGCAGCATCTTAATATCCAACTATCATGAAGATTGAAAAACAAGCTGAAATTAGATAAAAAAAAATATTTTAAATGTACAGGTAGTTTGCAAGTTAAGTACTAAAATTATGGGGAAAAGATTTCATTATAAAAAGTTAATTATTACTACATCTATAGACTGCAAAAAATTATATACTCCCTGCTCTAAGAATCAAATCTCTAAAAGTGGCCCTTGTTTCTTTTCACTCCAAGAAATAAAAAAATAAAAAAGGAAATTTTTTTTTAATATAGTAACTAGTATTTATTTAACTTACAACTCACATTCTTAGGAAAGTTTTAGAACCCTTTTGAAATTTAGTAACAATAACATATCTATCCACTTTTCCTGGGGGGGGGGAGGACTTACACAAGGTCAGGAATACTTTTCCTTGAACTACTGTTTTTCAACAAAATTTACATTCCTTTTGCTTTTTTAAAAAGCACTGCATTATATCAGCAAAATTTAAGAAATATGTAGTTGTCACCTGTTCCTCTCACACCCTAATTTTATTCTTTAATGAATTTATTACAATACTGCATTAATTTTCTCTTTCATAACAAAATTTAAAAATCAAGATATAAAATCATGCAAAAAGTCTCATTCACTTCTGTAATAGACCTCTCAATGCATGGGAAAACTATGATATAAAAAGCTAAATATTACCACAAACATCTATTTTTATTACTAACACAGTTCTTATTTTGACAAAACATATACCACTAAAAACATTGCCAACTTTAGTTTTGCTATTTAATTATCAAAACATAATGGTCAATTGTCTATTATCAATGATTATATAAAATATTAGTAATTTATTGATATTTTTATTGGAAAAGTGTAAACTCAAACTCTTTGTAAAAGGCAGTAGGGCATTTACATCTAAATTAGGACAGCATATCTCTGGAATTATTTCAATCATTCTTCATATAGTTCAACAAATCTTCCAGTGTTTCACTTTTAAAACTATTAAGAATACATAGAAACTAATGAATAGCACATACAGGATTAGTAATCATAGTTGGTTGGAAACGGTGGAATAATTATGAAGTAATTTTATTATTTTATTTCAGATATTGTTGGTGGGTTTTAAAGACTAAAAAATACTCTTATTAGAAGAAATAAGGATTTTATTTTATACAATAAGAATTTTTTTTTTATTTTTTTTTTTTTTTTTTTTTTGAATGAATAAAAGGAACAAGGAATTCAGCATTTAAACAATAAATGATTTTAAATTAAGGAATCAATACTAAAGCCTATGTAATTGATATTTGTTTGAATATATACTGAACAAATTTGTTTTATTTTTCATTTTTCAGTTTTAGATAACACAAAATATGGTGTCCTTAAAAGAGATCAAACTGGTCATCTAAGGTAAGTACTATAATACGTAGACATAATTTTGAGCACTAAGCTCATCTCATATCTTTCCCACTTTCTACCACTATTCCAGAAAAAGTATAAATTCTGTTTCAAATTTAACTAAACAAGAATGCACAAATTTCAGTAAAACCATGAACAAATTTGATGTTCCTAAATATTATATAAATATTAAATTCAGATAAAAACTAATTGCATAAAGGAAATAACATGGGTTTTAAGAACAAAGTTTGACGTACGATTTCATTTGTAAATGTATTCAATAACATTATAAAGATAAGATTAATTCCAATTTAAAAAGCAGGATATTCTTTTCCTTTATTGACTTAGATATTTAATTTCAATAATCACACAGGTGCTATATTAATACAATTTTAAGTATGAACAGTGTGCGGCCTGAAAAATGCTAATTAGTTAGGAAAGACAATAATTTAAGCTACAAAATCAGACACAAAAACATATTTTCTTTGAAAAAACATAGCTTTTTTTCAAGAGATTATGATTTCTAACCCCCAAAATATAAAAGGTAGCCTCAATCTGGAAAATATGGTCAGTAGAGCTTTCAAAATTCGGACCTCTTAATGTTAATATTACTTTAAGCATGTTTCGACATGTCTTGAAAACTTTGTAAGCGAATCAAAAAAATTTTACACACAGTTATAAAATTCATTTATCCACAATAATTATTTATTATTTTACAAAATAGTAGTCTAAAACATTTTGAATTGTAAGGTATACAAATTTTTACATTAATTTAAAGAATGTAATTTTATAAGGGAAAATTAAAGAAATTGGGTTACCAGTTCTTGAGAAATGAAATCTCAAATATATGACTTTTTATAATTCAAATTCTAGGGAACAATTTGCCCCATTTTGTTGAAATTTTGTATTTTGCTATTTAAAATTGCATTCCTTAAAATGATGTAAAAAATTTTATACCTTACAATTCAAAGTTTTGTTTTTACTTCTATTAAGTATAAAAAAAATAATAAATTATTTTTTAAAAAATTTGCACAAAATTATCTTTAAATAAACAAATTTTATAATTGTATGCAAAAATACTTCGATTCACTTAAAAAGTTAAGGCACAACAAAATATTCAAAAAATAAAATAAAAATTAAGGAAATTAAAATAAAATTAAAACTTTTGGAAGCTCTCCTGGCCAAACTATGGGGACAATATTTCTCGAACTGCAATATATTGGGGTTCAGAAACCATAATCCATTGGGGAAAAAAATTTATGGTTCCGCATTAGTAACATTGTCTGCCCCAATTAATAAATCTGATTATTAGATCATGATTTTCTTTTCTTTTTTTTTTCTTTTGTGCACTAGACAGAAGAACGCATATAAACATACATAAAATGCTTGAGGTTTTAGCAAAAAGTAATGTCATTTGATTTACTATAAAATAACAACACCTTGCAAAATTTTGGGACAGTGAAATTAAGCATGAGTTTGCCTTGTCATCGTGAAATTAGCTTTTGTCGAGCATGCAAGTTGCTAAACAGAACTCAATTCAGCAAGCTTTAACTATTTAACTTGGCTTTAACTATTAAAACAAATTTTCAATTAGCAAACCATAATTTTAATTTAAAATTTGGATTTTTTTTTTCTTGATTCTGAAAATGACAAAATAAATGTAACAGATTGTGTTTATAAATGTATTCATTCATCAAACAAAAAAATAAATATTTAATCTATATATTTTTATATTAAAATATTCATTTTTTATCTTACATCAAAATAGATAAGTCAAAAAAAATTTTACAAAATATATGTACTCATTGGAATTTTTTTTCACAAAATTTCTTCATAGAAAATCTAATAATGTCAAAGATACGGTAAACAAATATTGAGAAAAAAATACCAGTTATCAGTTAATTATCCCACTGCTTCAAATAGACTTTGAAAGAGTTTTTAAGGTATATGGAGTATATTTTTTGGCATATTAGAGTAATTTCCTTTCAATATAACCTCAAGTTTTAGAAATATAAATTTTCCACCAATAAAATATAATGTAGATTTTAATTCCATGCTTTTTCAATCAAAACGTTGAGTTTTAATTAATATTATTTGCCTTTTTTTTAAAAAAATTCATGTTTATTAATTACTTTTTACAGCTATGAAAGTCTATATTAAGACTGCATTAAATGTTTACTTTAATCTGTACTTTCAATCTCAAGAATCTTAAGATTTTTAAAAATGTAATTTCAAATGTGTTGGAATTTAACACACATCAAAGAAAGAAAGTAATTTTGTAAACTAAAATTAATTAATGCAGCAATTTATTTAAAATAAATTTTAAAACTAAGAAAAGAAAATAATTAAAGTATCAATAATTTAAAACACTGTTTCTTAACTTTTTAAGTCAATATATATAAAAAAATCATTTGATTTAAATCAATGATTTTTTTTAAAAAATCATTTGATTTAAATCATGATTTAAATCAACAAACCCTGATTATATATATATATATATATATATATATATATATATATATATATATATATATATATATTATATACATGCATATATATATTTAAAAAAATATTTATGTCCAATAAAAATAATAAGTTTTACCTTATTCAAATAACTTTTAGGCAGCCAAAATATCTTTCAATTCACCACTTTCAGAAAGTTCTTTTAAAATATCAAGACCACCTATAAGATCCCCTTTCACATACAACTGAGGATAAGTAGGCCAATTTGAAAATGTCTTTAGTCCTACAAAATATATGTTAAGGCACACCAAATTAAAAATGCTATCTTATAATACACATGGACATTTTCGTTTAAAAATTGGGGCAAAAAATAATTTAAAACTTTTACTTTTGAAAGATTTATTTTAAATAAAATGTTCACTCTCTCATTAAATATCAAAATAAACATTCAAATTAAGCTTCCCAACAGGTTGCAAAAAAAAAAAAAAAAAAAAAAAAAAAAAACGACCTTTTCTAATTAAAAAAAAAAAAGACCTTTTCTAATTAAAAAAAAAAAGACAAGGGATTAGCAAGCAATATCAAGACAACTTGTAATTGCATTAGTTTAAAAAAAAAAAATTTATAAACACGAAAAACTACCAGTAACGAATATAGATTTGATATAAGAAGATTACTAGATATGATTTTGGCATATAAAAGAGTTGTGAATTATTAATACAAAAAGACAAATATCTTTAATCAACAGAGTAAATAATCAGTTACATTTATTTTACTTCATTTCAGAGTTCATTATAAATTAAGTGAAGAAAATGAATATTTAAAAAAGAAAATAAAGCAATCAAAAACAAGTTTTAAATTAAATTCCAAACACCAAACATATCACTCATGATTACAAATATTTAAAAAAAAAAAAAAGAATAAAAATAAATTGATTTAAAAATGAAAACAAAAGAATTTTTTCAGCACATTAACCAAACTTACAACGAATACTAATACTGAAGATGTAGAATTCTTAAAGAAGATAGGAAATATCCAAAAGCACGACATTTAAAATTGAGTCATAAAGAATAGCAGACATAATTTTTCTATATCATAATTAGAATCATATGATTTAATTGCATAATGATATTGGTCATGTTTATTTACCAAAATTGAAATCATAGTAAATAAGAGTAAAGAATACTGAAAAATAGAACAAAAATGAATAAATAAATTAAAAATTGAATTTCGATGATTTCAGGCATTTATCAGACAAGATTTTTTAATATCACATTCTTAATGGTGCAAACAAATCATATACTGCTCAGTGCTTTCACTACAGTGCGAGAACGCGAGAATCTCGCATATTTGTTTCTTTTATCACATTAAAAAATGATAACCGCGCGAAATTCGCGCACTCTATTAATAAATTTCAAAATGCGCAAATTTCGCGCATTTTGGAAAACCTTTCGTCTCTTACCATTTTAAATAAAATACGTTTCACTTTTCTACCTTGATCTTTCATTATTTTCAACATGCGTTTACTGGCAGATGTAGAGGTTGGGAAAGTGTGTGCACAATGCTGCAAATTTAATTAGTGATTACGATTAATTCAGCATCTGTTGAAGTTCTTTTAGCACCCAAAACTGAATTAGGACAAAATATCGTAACAGATTGACTGATAAGCATTAGAGCAACTTAGTAAGAATAGCTCATGGAAAAGTTGATATAGAATATTTTCCATATGATGATGCAGCAAAAATATTAAATGCTTAAAAAAATAGAAGACGTTAAATACAGTACGACCTCGAAAATCCGGCTCTTACGTCCAGTTCGCCAGAAAAACATTTCAAAAAAAGGGAAAAAAAGATTGAAATAAAAATTAAATGTAAGAGTGCAAAACTGCAACTCTACTCCAACACTGAAGTGGTAGATGAAGAGGTAGGTGTGGGGAGTGAATGAAAGCTCATAGCTGATAAGGAAATTCCAGTCATTCTTATCAGCTCTGTATAAATAACAAAGAATACAGAGGGGATTCCCCTCTTTGTTCTTCAATATAAAGGGGATTCCCCTCTATATCTTTCCATAGGTAAGACCTGCAGGAGGAGGAATTCTTCTACCACCTTGTTTTACCCCCTTGTGAAGAAAGAAAATTGGTTCTTTCTTAACCTTGAAGCATAGGAGGTGGGGACAAGTTCTTTCATCCACCAACAAAAAAAGGATTAGTATCAGCTGGTAGTCTAGTCTAGAAGCATCTGTTTCAGTTATAAGTAGAAATTCAGCTCGCAAATTAAGCCTATATTTTTAGTTTTAATTGCTAATATTATGTCATCTAAATGATCGATTACGGGGGGAAATGAGGATAGTTTGATTTTTAATGTCTCTTATTTATTATTTAAAGTGTGTATTTATGTTAAAGTGTTAAAATTGACGTCGGAGGTCTACACACGCGCGTTTAATCGCGAAATCGGCCTGGCGAATTCGATAATTCTATCAATTTAAGTAAGGTATCTAAAATTCGGAAATCCGGACCTTCCAAACCCCCACAAGTCCGGATTTTCGAGGTTGCACTGTATTATAATTAAAGAAATAATTTTTTCAGAGTCTATTTGTGTATTTTTAATTTTTAGAAATCTCACAGCAACTAGTTAGCAGCTAACTTTTTGAAATCTCACCCTGTTTTTGAGGAAGGGTGAGAAATTCTCTCCCATTTTTTTTCTGTAATGAAAACACTGCTGCTAAAATCTATAAATAGTTAGAAAAAAATACAGAATAATACAAATTTAAAATCTAAATCTGGAGAATATTATCTATAACTTTAAACCAATGTGGGTTATGCATGTAAAAATTTATATTTTAAGTTGCAGTCTTCTCTGCATAACAAAACTGGTTTTTCCATGTTAATATATAGGAAAATAGTCTATAGGGGAGAAACATTCTCCCAATTTTGCCTATTTTCTAAAATACCAAATAGATTTATTAACAGCAAAGACAAGATATTAAAATACTTTTTTATTACTATTAAATGTATGAGCATATGGGCCTTTTTTCTCAGCATAATATAAAGTTTTTTCTGTGTAATATAGATATAAAGTTTATAACCATAACCAAAGATAAAGCAATTTTAGAGGAAGACGGGAAATATTAAAAACAGAAAAATAACCAAATTAAAATTGGATCCTGAAGAATAGCAGACATAATTTTCCAACAAAATATTTAAATCAAAGAAAATAATCATATCCTATTAATTTAATGTTTAACAAAATTGGGTACATGCAAACTAATTAAAGGTAATATTGTGATGAATAAGTAAGGCATACTGAAAATAAAAAAATAAAAACAATAATGAGTAAGATTAACAATGAATTTTGATGAATATCATGAATGAATCAATGATTTTGCATATTTCGATATATTCATTGAATCATCACACGTTGCCAAAATAAGTAATTAAATTTAAAAACTAAATTTAAAAACTTGCTGAAGTAAATAAAGTTAAAATTGAATTCTGAAAAAATATCACATATAATTTTAATGTAGATTCATTAATAACAAAGAAAGAAGATATTAGACATCGTAAGTATCTTCTTTTTTTTTCTCCTTTCTTTTTTACTATCAGTTACAAACTGATACTGGCACAACTAAGATAAGCTACAAAAACCTGAAACTTGAAGTATCAGAACTATCAGATGCATATTAATCTTTAGTAAGATGTTAAATAAAAGTGGGGTGAAGGGAAATTATTTACCTCAAATTTCTATTGCTTGTATCAAGGCAAATATTTATGTTGAATTTATAAACTTATTTTGAACTTTAATTCACTTAAATTGTAGACTTAATAGTAATGGTTATAAAATACGACGTAAAGTGATTTAAATTTAAAGCAAATTAACAAGTATATTGTTAAAAATAAATAAATTATATGTGCTTTTTTTTCGTCTCTTTCAATGTAGTTATAAAAATATAATAAATCCAAAGATGTAACAATGACTGTTTCATACATTAGTAATGGCAAAATTATTTAAATGCATTACCCAAAACAAAACTTTTAAGTAATATTAACATTTAATAAATAATAGATTTCCAACCCTGGAATACTTCTTTGCCACACACTACAACATAAGGCAGACTAACCAACTGGAATGAAAAAGTAATTAAAATATCTGCACGTAAACAAATTTTTGTTCACAAAATCTGCTTTTAAGAGAAAAAAGAAAGAAACATTCTGTTTAAGAAGCATCAATAATTACAACATATTTAAATTAATAAAAAAAACATACCTTCTCTAACTTCAAAATCTTCTAAAATATCAAATGTTTCATATTTAGCATTATAACTATTCAAAAGAGCAATCACTTGTTTACTAAAGCCTAGAAATTAAAATTTATATTATTGTACGTCATTATGCAAAGATTAAAATTTAGAAGAGAAAAATATATACATCACTGCTAATACAAATGTTAGAAGTGTTAAATTGTATATAGCTATTAAATCACTATACTGATTAGAAAATTTAGTATCAATCTCTGAATCAGATTGAAAAAGATCTTAAAATACTAAATTCAATGAAGTTGCATTATTTTTTAAGTGCAACAGAGGGAAATTTTAAACATTGCACCAAATACAAATAACATTACATACTCAATTTAATGAAATTAAACAGTTTTACTAACAGAGTCAGATACTAAAACAAAAAGAGAAAAAATAATCTTTTCATGAAGAGATCTGATCATCTGATCTTTTCATGAAGAGAAATGAGAATTCAAGAAGTATCAGAAAATTTTTAAAAAGCTTTAAGCAACTGAAGTGTTACATCAAACATGATTAATACCAAGACACACACTAATTACTTCAAATTATTAGCCAAATATCAAAATTATCAGCCGAACTTCAAATGTCTTAGCTAAAGGCAATATTCAACAATATTTAATATTTTATTTTTTCCCATAAAAAACTTCAAATCAAAAAGCAAATTAACTATAAAGAGAATTATTTTATAAAATACAAACACTTTTTGAATAAAATTTAGAATTGAAATTAAGTGTGCCAATTCGAAGGTCGTAATAGTACAGTATTAAAACATCAGCAATTCAAAAACAATGTGAAAATTTCAAAAAAATTATGGGTCAATGCAGAAAAACACTGTTCTCAATCTAGAGACAAAAATAAGTACTCACTAATGGCATACACAAGCAGAAATAAAATTGTGTGGAGTCATCGGCAAGATAGGATAAAAATAGGTATTGGGTTTATACTCAGGGGTGGATAAAACTGATGGTTTTGCAGAGCAACCCGAGTACACATGAATTGAACTTGAAATATACAAATAAACACAGTCAGAGTGTGCCTTGTGAAAGCCAAAAAATGCCATTCTCCACCAAGAGACAAAATCAAGCACTCACGAATGACGTGTGAAAGCAGAGTTTTAGGGAAATTACCAACAGTGAAATTGTCCACTAAAAGACAATTTGCTTTGCCGAATTCACAATTTTATCGTATTTGGCGAAGTGGCGAAAGTTTAGTTCAGGCCCAGAATTGTATAACCAAATTTCATTGTAACGTCTCCTTAAGTGAGTAAAAAGTTCATAATCATATCTTTAAAATCAAACAAAAAAGAATTGGCAGTAAAAGTAGCAAGCATGGAAAAAACAAAATGGATCTTTTATGGAATAAAGCATCATTTCTACAAATTGTGTATTAAAATAATTTTAATAGTCATTTAATACACAAACCTGCCACCCTTTATGATCAATATTTAATATGAGTACCAATTTTTATGCTTACATATTTCATTCTGGGTTTAAAAAATATGGTTTAAAATTTATATTAACCACCACAACATTAAGATTGTAAAAACATTTAAGAATCCTGAAAATTACAATATATGTGTAAAAGTCTGGCAAAACTTTAAAAAATGCTAATAATTTTAAGGCTTTTACTAAACTTTTCACTAATCATTATGATAAATCTTTGGCAACTTTAAATACCTGATTCCAGACAAAAATAAACTTATCAACTGAAACTTCACCAAACCATTTTAATGGGACATTTATAACCAAAGCAGTTAATTCTTTTTTAATAATGAAGAAAATACAAGCTTAAAACTTATTGTTTTTCTCATTAAATGCTGACAGAATGTTATTTTCAATAGAAATAATCAACCATTCTAAAATGTAAAAAAAAGCAGATTTCTGTCGCAAATTTAAAAAAAAAGAAAGGAATCTGCAGGCAACTAATAAAAAACAATTAAGAAATCAAGTCAAAATAAAAATTATAAGAACTATGTGATTCACAATAAATTGGAATATTTAAAAAGAAATAAATTAAACGTAGTTAACTTTGATTTTTCAAGATTTATTCATCTTAAGGGAAAGAGGAAATAATAAGAATGTTATTTTTAGGAGCTTAATTTATATAAATAAATCTTTAAAATTAAAAGCAAAAACTGACTAACATACCACATCTTGGAGCACTTGGGTTTCCTTTCATGAAAAGCATAACAGGAGCTTTATTAATTAATTTTTTTAATCTTGTATCCAAATCCTAAAAACATTGAATATTAACATAAAATTATATTATAAAATATTCTAGTACAATTTCATAACAGAATAATTACATAACTGTAAAATTTTATGCTTTTAATATTTATTATAGTATATAAATTGCCTAATAAAATAAATTTTTTCAATACTATCAATTAGAATTCAATCCAAAAAGGAAATTTTCAGTGTAAGGTTGAATCACAGGAATCCTCAATGGCAATGTGAAATTTTCTGATTTTTAAGACATCTTAGGCATAGTATTTTTTTGACGCATGGAGAACCTTAATTTATCTAAATGAACAAGTTGGTTATAATTTTCCAAACCTTGCCAAAACAATGTATTTTATTACTGTTTTTTATTATTTTTACCAAAATTACTTATTTTATTCTTATAAAATAACCAGGCATTAGCTATTTAAAGCAAGTGGTGAGAATTATAGCAGCACAGATAGTAATTTGTCAATTTTTCAGTCATGTATGTAATAAAAAATCTCATTAAAAAAAAGTAAAAATGTTTATTACTGATAAGACTTTACTTTTGAATAAAAATTGTCTCTAATAAGAATATAAAAGTTAATTGAAAAGTAAAATAGTAATAATTTGCTTTTAATATAATAAATTGCAAAACATAATACAGCTCTAGGGCAGTTGAAATTTTTCTAAAAAAAATTAACTCAATACTTTTAACAACTTTTCTACTTATTCTGTTTTCAAATTTATACAAAATTGAACAATAGATAGTAAAATGTTTTCATTGGCTATATAGAAATTGGAAAATATACATGTAATTTAATAATAATAATAAATAAATAAATCTTTGGGAAACTTTTATTTTTTTAAATTTTGATTTTAGAAAAATAAATTTTTCTCTTATTTCATTTTTAATGCAGAACTAAAGCGAAATTTACCCCAAAACAAATTAGTAAAACACCAATAAATTAATACAGTTTACACCAACAAAAAAATAATAAATAAATAACAATCAAACAGTAGACTGTCATGCAACATATTTATATATATACCTATATAACCAGTAGTAAATTTAGTCTTTATCACATTAGTTCAATGTATGAATCAATGCAGTTTCCTGCAAAAATATATTTTTGAAACAAATAATTAATATTTGGTAATAATTATTTTATTAAAACTTTTAGTAATTATTTTATTTAAACTTTTCATATCTTAGCTATGTTAATAAGCTACTGTTCACAAAATATTAAGTAAAATTTTCAAAATACTTGAAAAACTCATTGTTTGAAAACTTCAAGCCCAAAGATTAGTAAAATTAAGGTTAATGAGTAAAAAAATTGAATAATCATAAACAGCAAACCTTAAAAAAATAATAATAAATAAATTACAATTATGACATTACAAAAACAAAACAAGGTTTGAACTTTATTCTAAATTTTGAATTACTCAGCAACATTCAAAATTTAGAAAATTCTGATTTCAGTTTATTCAAATATTCAACTTCTATCATATTTAAAAAATATGTTGTTTATAAAGAGCATAATAAAAGCACATTTAATATTTTACTGAAATCAAATGTCTTTCTTTAAATTTGATCACATAAAAAAAATATGATATAACATACAATTTTTTATAGAAAAACATAAAATCAATGAGGAAATCACACAAATAAAAATATATGAAATCAATTACCATTCAGAAAATATTTGATATTTTTAAATACTATTCAATTTACACTTATATAAAAAATTATAAATAGTCAGTATGCATTATCAAAGATACTTACTTCTTCACTATCATTGGCTTGAATATTTTCTAAATTTTCTTTTAGTTTTTTTGAGAATGCTGGAACATTAGCCCCAATTAATTTATCAGCAACTGATTTTTTCTAACAAAACAAAACAATAATTTAAAGTAGTAATAAAATAAAAGTAATTTTAGATTGAACAAAGAACTAGGAGTAAATAAATAATAAATTTACTAACTGAAATAAAAATAAAAGTTGGTGCACTAGTAACATCATATCTTTTAGCAATTCCTTCACATTTGATAGCTTCAATCTGCAATGGAAAATAAAAATGCAATTTTTAAAACTTTGTTGCAAACAATCAATTTAAAAAATAACTATGTTAGTTCCTTTTTTTCTCTTCTTACAGCCATATTCTTAACTTTTTCAAGATCTAGAGTTCCGATCAACATTCGAGAGAACCTGTTTCTTTTTTAATGAAAAAAAAAAAAAGTGTTTTGTAAAGTTCCAATTTGGAGCACGAACAGCCTTCTGATTGGTTCTCCCTTATATTGTTTCATTCTTATGATGAAAACAGGAAGCTTTTCTACCTGTTTAAAGCCTTATACAAGAAATGTTGGTAGTTAGGCTACACCATTACTAATGAGTACACGTTTTGTCATTAAAAGAGTGAATATGTTTCTGATTAAACTATTGTTTTAATAATCTGTCAAACATTTCAGTCTATAAGCAATGGCTGTTTATCAAGCTTCGCATAATTCGGTTGTTTGCATTAGGATGTTCCTTTTTTTTTTTTTAATAGAAACAGTAATTTTTCCTAATTGCTTTAATGCTTTGTATTATTAATATTTCAACTGTTTTTGAGAATTCATACATAAATTAAACACTAGATTCATTTATTCTCAATCATTTTATATTTGCACTTCTTACATTGTTTTAATTTTTAATTAAGATTGACTTTAAATTTTTCCATTTACCTTAGAATGAATTTTCAGTAGCCCTTTTTATTGTTTTACTATTTATATCTTTATAGTATTTTCTTTTGTCCTTATTATCCTAAGTTTTAATATAATATGCAATGTATTTGCAATACAAAAGATAATTATATTTAAAAAAAATTTGACTAATATTGCATTTAATCTAAGAAAATTTTTTCATAGACTGTGATAAGCGGTATTTAGCGGTATTTTTAAAATAGTTTTGGATGACATACCTTATTTCAAAATCTAGAAAAACTTTTGCTTATAGAGAACAAAATTTTTTTATGTCTTAAGTAGGTAATCAAACTTTTTTGTTCTATAACAAAACAAAGATGAAATAGGCAGCAAAATGAAGACTGTTTACATTTGTCTAAATGACATTCCAAAAAACTTGAAATACAACATCATAATAAATAAAAGTTTAAACAAAAAAATAATAAAAAATAAACATTAGAATAACAATGCAAAAAATATAATTTAATAAGACTTAGAACTGTTTATAATAGCTTTTAATAATATGAGAAAATGCTTCCTCATTAACTATGCAACACATTTACTATTAAAAATACATTAACCTGTACATTAAAATGGTGGTAACACTAAAAATTTTTAAAAGAAATTTTTAAACAAATAAAGGATGAGAAAAAACATTTTTTTCATAAAATATATAGCTATACAATACATATGAGGAGTAAGCAAAGAAAGTAATTTTATTATTTTGAAAATAAAAATTTCATTATACTTATTTACACAATTTTATATTTATTTGTCGATGAAAAGTCATACAAATACATCCCAAATTAGAATGTTGTTTTAGCTCCATTTTTCCAAACTTAATAGAATTTCTTTTAGAAAAAAGCAATAGTGTCACAATCTTATTTTGTATGTGGTGAAAAACAATTATCATATAATGTACTGAATATAAAATTACATAGAAAATATTTTACTTGAAATATCACAAAACTTTCATTTCAACAGAAAGAAGATATACTGTAGTGATTTTTAAAATGTGCTAAAAAATTTATTTATTTAAGGAATTTTCAAATAATAGCAATTTAAAAATTCTCTACTCTCAAATTTTGTTCAATATAAGGGTTTGCAAAATAAAGAAAATTGCATAAATTAATATTATACTGCAATTTATTACGAAAAAATAAAATTGTAAAAAGACATTTTCCTTAAGCTCTATTAAAAAATTGGATTCTTAAGTTTAAATAGAGATACATAATTGTATTTCCTTATTTTAGAGCATATAGAACACAATTTTACTTAACTAATAAAATAAAGAAAAAAAAGTAGACACAGTTGAAAAATACTTTCTAAGGGAAGGAAAAAATCAACATTTTATACAAAGAAAAATTTGTATGCCTATCATAAATATTATTGAGATAAAGTTAAAATAATCTGCTTATGAGTGTTTAGATAGCTATGAATATATATTCTGTTTTGTGGTTGAACCACAGTTTGATTTTGACAATCAAAATATTAACTTTGTAAAATGAAACTGAATCACTGAAAAAAAATTTTCTCCAATTTTAACAGTGTTTTGATTTATTTATTTTTTAAATATTTATTTGGAAGTTTTGAGTTTTCTTTTTATTCTTATTACGAATTGAATAATTTAGAAAAAATCTGCACAATTGCTTTAACCAACATTAATATTTGAATTTTGCAATTTTTTTTTTCTTTCTGAGTTTTTATTTAAAAAAATGTGAGCATGAATAAAAATTTGAATCCTGAAAAAAAGAAATTTACATATGAGAAATTTGGAGAAATTTAAAAATATGAATGCACAACAACATGAGTTAAAGAAATTAAAAATAGCAAAACTATCGATTAAAATAGAGTTCATATATTATTTCTTTCACATTCTGATACGTCTACATAGAAAAAAATAGTCTTTATGCATTAATTTTAAACAAATTCTCAGCAAGATTTTTCTATTTTAATATAAAAGCATTCTAAAGAATATAGGTGTTTTTCTGAGAGAATTTGTTTCCTCAACACTAGGTTAAATTAATCAAATACAAATGAACATGTTTATCTCAATCCTCTTTATCTCGAAATTTCTAAAATTTCCTACATTTACTATCTAAAATCAATGTATTTTCTATGTTTATGCTGAACATTTTATTTCTTCAATACCTCCGTTTCTCGAATTTCTAATGATAGAGCACAAATGTCCAAACAACATAACTTTCTTTATCAGTAGAACTTGCAGTGAATTCTGTGAACCCACAGGAAGTAGACATGAAGGTGTTCATTGGAATTTCGATCTCAGTCCCTGCACTTTCTAAACTTGAAAATAATATAATGAACCAGGGGATAGATTTTCAACATAGACAAAAAAGCTAGGTATAGAAATTCATTTTCACCTCAAAATTGCAACCAATGGATAATTAGAAGTTTTAGAGTGAACTATAGAAAAAAGTTGATACGCAAACTGCCATCATTGAAAAAAGTTCTCTCCCAAAAATAAATGTGTTTGATGCTATCAGAATAACTGTTCTGCTTGGCAAAATATGTCTCGAAAAATTATCCAAAATGGCTAGTTTTAAGAATAGCTATGAAGATGATGAACAAGAGGTTGAAGGCATCAGTAAAAAAGAAACTGTTGACGCTAAAAATACAGTGTCAGATTTGCAAGAATGGAATGCAATAAAATCGGGATTTAATGTTGAAATTAATTTTTTAGATTTTTACAACTGCCTGACAACATGCAGAACATTGAAAGATGTGGAATTTATAGATAATGTCAAATGAACATTAGATAAAGAAGTTGAAAATCATATTGATGAACTAAAAGTGAGAGCAAAAGAATCAGAAAAAGCTGTAGAACTCTTATAAACTTTTTTGAATCCTAAGAAAACATTGGCTAAAGGATATTTGCTGCTCTTTCTAACCTTAAAAGAATTATTGAAACAAAGATGGTTAGAGGTAAAAAATCTTTAAAAAATTATTTTCAGTTTTAAATGCATGTTAAAAAAATTTTTTATGTAAATAGATGTGGTATAATTAATTTACAGAAATGCCTGTCTTTTTCTACCAAAAACAATTAAAGCACTTTTAATAGAATTTCTTAATTAAATTTAAGTTTTTTAAGTACCTGTATAACTCGAAACCTCTTTATCTAAAATTTTTCGCCTTTCCCGTGGGATTCGAGATAAACATGTCCGACTTGTACATAGATTATAATTTTAACAATGATCTCTTACGTAATCTTAGCAAATTAAAATACAGCAAAGGCAAATATTTCATGTCAGAACTTAAAACCTACTTTCCCTAAAGTAATATCTTTAAAACTAGAGTCTTTACTTAGTTCAGTAACAACGTCACTCATCTGATGACATTCTGCAGAATCTTCAACATAAAAGTACAGAACTGTTAATCTCCTATAAAAATAATTTACAGTATATAAGGAACTACATAGAAAATAAATTAATCAAGTTATTTTTAAGTGCCAATACATTAATAAAACAAAGTTATTTCATTTAAGTCATTCAGACTAAATGGATATTGAGAAAAAATTTAATGCCGGTAGGTAAGTTAACAAATATATTTAAAAAAAATAACCTTACTCAGCATTTTGATTTAATACATCTGTGAGTTTCGATTCAGAGTGAATTGATATTACTTCCATCTTATAAAATTTTAATCAAAAGGTGTAAAGGGTTGATTTATTATAATAAATGCGAATAGTAAACAATTTTAGTTCTTTTAGAAAACAGCAGTGATTTTGTTACGGTTACAGGTAATTGAACTTTCCAGACCAAAACAGCCGACTCTTTTGAAGAAGCTCTCCATGCGCGCGCCAAACCTCCGATTTTCGCCTATGACGTCACGGTGGCGATAAGCTTGAACTTTTACTTCAAGAACGGAGAGTTCAGTCTAACTAGCTCTAACTAATATTGGAGCATTCCTTTTTTGTCACATATTCAAAGACATTCGTTGTTTTCTATAAAGATATTCCTTCGTTTTTTGGAGTGAATTACAAAAATTTTAAATTATTAACGAAATGCCAGTTTGTGCGATTGCAACTTGCAAAGATTCTGATAGAAGCACAAAAGGAAAAAATATTATTTTCTACTAGTAAATGAACAACTATGTAAAGAATGGTTGCACGAATATGTAGTAAGCATTTCGCGATCGCAACGAACTATAGGGGCGTTGTTGTATGTGCCGAATCCCTGCGATTTCCACATGAACAGTCATTCAGTTACACTGGAGACGTCTTTAATGCAGCATTGTAACGTTCCATCTTTATTGTGGCTGATTAAATTTAAAAAAGAAAAATGCTTGTTTTCTTTCTTATGCAAACGAAAACAAAATGGTATCTCCTTTTTTTTTTAGAGAAGGAACATTCAGAACACATCGGAAAAATATTTGTAAATAAAGAGAAAAAAATTGGTATATTCTTATAAAAGTTCAAACCTAATGCCTGAGAAATAGTTTTACTAAATTTAATGGTATAACATGAAAGGCCCATTTAAATTTTAACGTAAAATAAAGAATGCTTACGAAACAAAAAAAGAACTATTCTTTTTTTGTCGCCATTTTTAGTGTTACGAAAATGCGTCTTTGGGACTTGCCAAAAACAAAACAAAATGCAATTTTATTTTTTTAGGAGCGAAATATTTTATGGAGTGAAATATAACGAAAATGTACCAATACCCATAACATGAAGCTGTATCTTAGTAAAAGTCCGTTTTGGAAATGTTATTTCATTTTGAATCTTATTTATTAGAGTTCATAATGGCTATAGAATCAGGTGAGAGAAAAGTTAGTTTTGAATCTATGCTAAACTCTTTATCGGCCCATTTTCCACCGAAATCCGATTGACTACTTTGATTTTAAACAAAGTGTTTCATTTTAAGATTTTTTCCAAAAATTTTAAGTGTAGATTGGCGGCACTTAAAAATCTGCCAAATCTGTAGCTGTGGTTAATACGTAAGTACCGAATTTTTCTTCCATACTTTTCTGAATCATATTACTTCAAATATTAGAATATGCAAGAAGTATACATAAACACATAATTTAATACCATTTAATTTTTCAAAAAAAGTATTTTGACAACAATTTTATCAAAAAATGATAAACTAAAAAACGTAAAATAAAGAATTCTTAGGATAAAAACGATTTTAAAAATTCCTCATTTTTCAATAAAAACTTTCGTTTTGTTTCTTTTTTTTAATTCTTATAGTATTTAATCAGTCGTAAAAAAACCATTTTGTAGAGAACGATCATCAAGTAAGAAAAAAAATTATTTACAAGCAAATTTTTTATTATAAAAATCATAACACTTAAGTGATCACAAAAAAAAAGTAATTTTGTAGAAGGAAGGGAAAAAAAACGGTTACATTAAGGAATTGAATGCATTTGGAAGTGCAGTGTATTTATAATAAGTTTGAGCTTTTGTTTAATTATACTTCTAAGTATATGCAATCATAAGTAATCAATATCAGATCTAAATTCTAAAAATAAATCTTATTTTCAACTTCAATACTTTTTGTGTATTCACATTAGTTTAAGAGAATTTTCTTTAATACATAGAAGTAAAATTGAATATTAAGAAATACAATTAAAGCTGAACTGACTAGCTTTTTATTATAGTATTTTTTGTTGTTAAAGATTTATTATTTAATCAAAGATACAGCATTGCCGCTTGAATATTCAGTCAGTTTACAAGACAGTGTCTAATGCAGCATGCCTTTTTTTGATCCGTGTGTCGATTCTCTAAGCCAGTGATTCTCAACCGCTGTGCCGCGGTACTTTTTTGTGCTGCCAAATTCTTGAAATGTTCATAAAAAGTGTATATATATATACTTTTTATAATTTTTCTAAGCTTTAACCGCGTTAGCATCTTTGTTGGCG
The DNA here is from genome assembly GCA_949128135.1 of Parasteatoda lunata. NCBI lineage: Eukaryota > Metazoa > Arthropoda > Arachnida > Araneae > Theridiidae > Parasteatoda > Parasteatoda lunata. The sequence goes on along the minus strand of OX421974.1, from coordinate 103,397,551 downwards.
ATTGCCTTGTCTCTGACAATCTTAAAATAGATGAGAGAATTAAAATTGTCTTTGACACATAGTTTTAAAAATTTTTTGAAGTAAGTAGGAAATTTAATGATTTTAATTTAAAATGATTAATTAACTAAGGAAAGCAAGCTAAATATTAACTTACAGATGGAAATAAAACTTAATCATTAAAGTAAGCTATGCAATTAATAAACAAATTAACAAAGGATAACTAAAAAAACAAAATAGGGGAGAGTCGGGTAGCCCCGCCCACTTAAGGACTATTGCTTATATTTCTGTATAATATGGAGTAATAATCAAGATTTTTGTATGTTTCTATTGTTTTATCATTTAATTAAATAATACAAAAAGAATAAACCAAAAAAAGAATAGTTTAACTTAAAATAGAAATTTTAAAAAACATGTTTTCAGCTCTTTTCAAAATGTGTCGGTAGCCCCGCCCAGTTACAAAAATTATGTTTTTGATTGTTTTTTCAGGTGTAAATGAAAATGACCAATGTATTGACAATAGATAAACCTTATTTATCATTTTTATCACAAAATTATTTTTTTTATTACATATTTATATACTTTTAGTGAATTCTATCATTTATTAACAACAAATGTTATATTTTTTATTATTATTAATGTATATTAATATATTATAATATTAATATATATTTATATTAAATATTTAAAGAAAATAATTTAATTTAAGTAAATCTTTGGAACCGTACATTTATCGACGAAATAAAAGTGGGCTGTGATACCTAACATTCATGTGAGCGGGGCTGCCCAAAATCCAATTTTTTTGTAAATTTGTAATTACTCGAACAATTTTTCACAAATAAACTTCGTTCTTTGTGCAAACTAAGCTTAAGACTACATACTTTAATGCTGTATGTATAGAAAAAATTATTTTTTTAATATTAAAATGAAGTTTAATCGAAACATTCAACCAATTTTTCTTAATATCATGACAACTGTATTCAACATATTTTAAAAACTATTGTTTACCATGTTACCAGCTGCATAAATACTTGAAACTTTGAAAATAATCTTTTTTTAATATAACAATTATTGTCCGATGGCCCATTGACTTGAAAAAAATATTATTCTCTACATATGAAATTGACATTGGTCGGGGGTACCCGACTCTCCCCTATATAAAAAAACAAATTAGTAAAGGATAACTAACAAAAAAAAATAAGCTAACAATTAATAATTAGCAAAAAACTAGCAAACAAGAAATCACAAAAAATAACAGTTAATAACTATAGAAAACAAGCTAACAATTAATAACTAGCAAAAAGAAGAAGAAAAAATAACTGTTACTAACTAATAAAAAATCACTCAAAAGAAATAATAATCCCTTAATAAACGTGCTTTTGTAGTACTTATTATTATCACAAACTATTTAACACAGTGTGTTGTAGGTAAGTAAACAACTTTTAATCTAATTTTTTTCATTGTGTGCCGTCAAATTTCGAAATGGTTAAAAGTGTGCCGTAACAACAAAACAAAAAAATGTTGAGAATCATTGCTCAAAGCCCTTATTCAATTTAGTTCTCTAAGTTTCGTTATATACTCATTAATAAATTGTGTTTTGTTAGTCTTTCAGTTTTTATTTTTTAAATGTTATAATATTACTCAATGTTTTGCTTCCAGCTACAGTTCTCGAACGCTTTGAGACCAAGAGCTTGCGGAAAAATTTGGGAAGGTCTGCTTCAGCCACTGATTGGGAAGGACGGAAGATAATAGACATGACCAATTCTTTGGACTTGGAGACCTAAGAATGTGCCAATTTGTTTTAATAAATTTTTAAATGTTTATTCAAATAAAATATTCATAGCTACTTTTTGTTTTATTCCTCTGCATTCACACCTTCTATATTACAAAGCACGTTCATATCAGAAGTGTAAATTTTATTGAACCCATAAAATTATAATATTTTTTGAGTTTTTAGTGCTATTGTGCAATATATTAAATTATTAATTTTCAGTGACTGAATCCTGTCTGAAGATCAAATGTACCTTGCAAATGCTAAAAAATAAGAAAACTAATTTACATACATGTTAAATGTGGTAATTTTTAAACAAGCAAATTGTCTTTGATTTATAAATCATAGTTGAGCTGAAAATAATTATCATGCCTTAAATTAATATTCACTTCTTACATTCCATCTACAGTGCTCACACTTATTCCTTTTCACCTATTTTACACTTAATTAATTTTTAAGCTTATTACTGCTCAAATCCTAATTATATATATATTTTTATTGTTTGGAAACTGATTAAAAATATTTTTGGGTGCTTATTATTTTATTTTTTTGAAAAATCTGGCTACACACCTTGAACTTTAAAAGTATGACTTAAATACTTGCAGATATTTTATTCTAAGGCAATATTAAATCTTTGCTCACTAGTTTGCCGAATGCTTATTGTCTAGCATGCAAGGAAATGATTAATTTTCTGCTAAATAGGCATAGACTGAGCAGAGCATGTAGCTCTTTTCAAGTTATCCTTGACAAAAAATGAAGGATTTTTTTTTACTCATTATAAATCAAATTAATTAAATCTGCAACTGTACAGCCTGGAGTATAATTAGCGAAATGAAATCTGAAGTGCAAAACCATATAAAATAATTAACAGACGTGTACCTATATCCTACAATATCCAGTGAAAAAAATTTCTTGAATAACGTATTAAAATTATCGATCGGCGTTCTGCCGCATCTTTAAATGCTTATTAATATTTGTTTTACGAATAACGTGATAAAAATATTCATCGACATTCTACTGTATCTGTAAACGCCGTGGAATATGGTTTTTTCAAACTCGACATTCTACGGCGTTGTTGAGATATCGATCTATATAAATTTTACAATGCCGTACAATATAAAAAAAATCTGACGTTTTTACATAGATCGATGTTTCGGAAGAACATCGATCGACGTCGTAAGCGAAGTTTTTTCGAGATCAATCGATATTGAGTGCTACTTGGGTTACCTGATTTATAAGTCCGGAGAATTCCAAAATGATATGTTCTTTGTTTGAAAACTTTATTCTCAAATAATATATACATAGTTTATCCCTTCATTACTTTTAGGTAACATACCCCACATCAAAATTTTATAATTGTAAGATCTCGATATGAATTTTAATATGTCGCTTAAAAACAGAATAGCTGAAATCTAGTTGAAATTCTTTCAAAACTAAAAAACACTTACCAAGAAAACGATAAAAAATTTATTTATAATCAGCACAAAAGATACTTTTTCAAGTAATTCGGATTATTCTTTATTGTTGTTTTCTGAATTATGTAGATACAGAAATATATACTATTCTATGAAGAAGAAGAATATTCTATAACTATTACAGTTTTGTATGGAATTCATTGGAACACATTTATTCATTGGAATGACGAAAGCAATGTTGATTTCATTTTAATTTGTAATGAATTGAAGACAGAAAAATTATTTTACCGCAATACACACATCTGTAACAGCAAGTGATCATGAAATCATGTTATGTTGTTGGTAATAGAAAGGTAAAAAATATTGAGAAGTTGTTCTTCAAATGCTTGGCGTGTTCTGCTTCAATGTTTGGCATGTTCTGATTAGTTTTTTCAAGAAGTTTTACCTTTTCCTTAGAGAAATTTTGCTTCTTTTTTTATGCTAAGAAAATGGCGTCCGTCATTGCCAATGGTTATGTGGTAACTAATGCACGATATTTACAGTCTCCCGCTAGATGGCGTATCGAGTGTTGCGATCGCGATTTCTTGAAAGAAGACTATAAAGATGATATAAGAAATCGTTTGCTTGGATTGCTGATTAGAATGATTTTAAAATTACCCCACCTCTACCAAGTGCTCCCTTATCTAAGAGAGGATTAATTGCTCTGTCAGAAGCATGAATGGAAGTGTGTCAGGAATTTGAGAACATTTTTCAAAGTGTGCATGGTACATCTTACAGAAAATCAAAAAGTGCCATCACAAGGAACTTATAAATGAATTAGAGGGACGATATCCCGCAGTGAATAAAACAGCAATACGCTTATTTTATCTCTTCAGAGCTTTTATAAGAATTCGCCATCTAAATTGAAACCACCCAATTACTTTAAAAAGAAAGGGAGTCGAAAAAATTAAGAAATGGATAAAGTCAAAGAAAATAAAAACTTAAATGAAAAGTGTAGATAATTAATAGTTAGAATCCTCATAATTTCATTACGTAGTATTTAATGTAGTTATTTTAAATATTTATGATTTTTTTAATTATATTCTTTTTAATTTAAATATCTACAAACAATTGTAAAATTATCTTCTGATTAAGTATAAACAAATTGACATTAACAGCAAATTTAAAAATCAGGATTCTAAATTTTACCTAACTTTCAAATTATTGTTATCGAACAATAAGTAGCTAAAAAGTGTCGGTGTATGTGTTACCGGCAAAGTATGAAATCCGGCATTAAAATAAACATCCTGATGAGGTTACTATGTAAATGATGTGCATATTACTGTGAATGACCAAAATCGGTGGTTGTTGACTTTCACCGGTGAATGTTGACAATCAAATAGTCGCTTTGGTGAATGTCCGAAATATTTATTACATCCGATTTGATATTAATTTATTCGTGGATATAATTACATTTATTCGATATTTTAATACTTACTGACGATAAATTAGAAGAAAAATCAGTGTTTGGAGTATCGGGCAAATATATACCGGGCAATTATAATTGACCTTAAAAAATATCAGTGTAAGGTATACCGGGCAGTGGCACTGAACCTTAAAAAAACATCAGTGTAAGGTATACCGTCAAGTGTATACCAAGCAATGATACTTGACCTTAAAAAAACATCAATGTAGGGTATACCGGACAAATGTGTACCGGGCAATGGCACTTGACCTTAAAAAACCATTGCCCGGTATATATTTGCCCGATATTCCAAACACTGATGTTTCTTCTAATCTATCGTCAGTAAATATTAAAATATCGAATAAATGTAATTATATCCACACAACTAGTAAAATATTTTTATTAGTTTAAAATGGTATTTAATATAATATTTTTACCAAGAAAATTTTTTCATTGTAAGGATTGTTAATTGTATAAAGTTTGAAAGCTAATATCAGGAAAAAGTCGAATTCATTTTTACAGAGAGAATGATACAAAGTTTTCATAATATCTTTGCTTGCGATCTCCGAGATCTGTGTACGGCGTGGCGTGATGAGGAGGGAAATCGTATCTTCAGTTCTAAGAGAGGAATGAACTAGTCCTTCTTTCTTTTCTTTAGCCATGGATCAAAATGGGCTACAGGTGGCATAAAACAGAACTCTGCACCTAATGGTTATCAAAATGGACTATAGATGGCGTAGAGCAAAGCACTCTGCCTATACCAACACTTCTCATGATGGTTTAAACGTGTGGAGAGTCATAGAAGAAAAAAGTACGTTAGTTTATGTCTTGATTTTCAAATAGATTGAAATCTTTTAAGTTAGGAAACTATAAGGAGCTGAAAGCTACATAAGCATCGTTCTAAAAGAAACCATTTTGGAAAATTTTAAAAATATTTTTAACAATTAAACTCGAAAAATATTTAGTTGTTGTTGTTGTTGTAGTTCATTTACGTCGCACTAGAGCTGCACAATGGGCTATTGGCGACGGTCTGGGAAACATCCCTGAGGATGATCCGAAGACATGCCATCACAATTTTGATCCTCTGCAGAAGGGGTGGCACCCCCGCTTCAGTAGCCCGACGACCTGCACGCGAAGTCGAGCACTTTACGGTAGAACAGTTTAGCGAGGACCAATACCGCACACCCTCGGTCCCTACGCAGACTGATCCAAGTGGTCACCCACCCGCACACTGACCGCAGCCAGTGATGCTTGACTTCGGTGATCTGCTGGGAACCGTGTCTTAACGATCAGTCCACTGCGGGACGAAAAAGAAAATATTAGGAAAAGGAAAAATGTCGTAGTACATTTCTATACAACTGAAAAAAGGAAGAGAGGGAAGGGCCAAAGACATGGAACCGGTCTTTTCCCCAGGTGGCGTATTCGAGCGTGGGTGATCACGAATGAAGTGATTTTTTTAAAAAAAAAAGTAAGACAGATTTTAGGGCTGCCATCTATCATCTATATGGCCCATGTCAATGGGAATAAAGAAAAAATAAGAATGGGCCTAGATAGTTTGTTTGTTAAGGCGTTGGGTTCATGTCCAAGGGCTCGAGAGTTCGATCCCCGCTGGCCGAAGATTAATCGCAATTAGTAAATGGTGGCAGGTGCGCATTAACTCTGTTGGGTCTAAAAGTCCTCTAAGTTCCCATAACAAATCAATATCTTTAGAGGAGCTGAATTGGAGATTGATCACTCGCTCGCTCAGATCAAAATTACGATCTGTGGATGACTGGACGTAGTAATGGGTCTGCCCTGTAAAACGGGCTGGGACTTGTGCATGTGGCTGAAGTATTTTTTGGCCACAGAAGGCACCACTGAAAAACAAGAAACGTAACTTATGCCATAATTTCGCTGGGTTTCACTAGCAAGCCTGCTGGTTTTGGCAAGTGGCATTAGAAACAACAACAGCAAGAAATAAGAATGGAACAAACATGACAAAAAATAAGGAGATAAAAAATTAAAAAGAGCTCATATTAAAGCATAAATAAAAATTTTGAAATTTTTTGTTTTTAACTTTTAACTACATATAATGTAATTTGTAAACATATCAAATAATATTAAACCTATTAACGTATTAATAACGTATATAAAATATAAGCATATTAATATAATTTATAAACATATAAAATTAGCGTTAAAAAGTTATTCATGATTCCTTTATTCAAAATTTAGCCTCGAAAAGTATGAAGTGAAATGTTATACTGGCAATACATTAAATGCGTTTCAAAAATTAAATAAAAACAAATTAGAAATTTTAAAACACATTTAGCTTTTAATAATTATTTACTTTAATAAAGAAAACATAATATTGAATCAATGTATCGACTTATATTATTCTGTTATCGTTTCTTATTAAAATCAGATAGAGTCAAATTTATTAAAGTTGGGTTATCATTTTTTAAACATATCTGTTAAAAGGTCTGACCGGCACAAAGTAAAAGTTGAATTAAAAAAAAATTTTAAAAAAATAAATAAGTTAAGGCTCGATTCACCAAACAATATTATCGCTATCCAAAAAAAAAAAAAAAAGCTATCTTTAAACTACAGAACACTAATTTTAAAGGGCATACATTTTTTTAGGGGCATGCATTTGCCCCAAAAAGTTCTGTTGAAATCTAATTTATCAAATTTTAGATGACAGGCTTGGTATAATTTGATTCCTTAATTTAATAAATGTAGACCATTTATCTATCAAATAATTAAAATTAAAGACTAAAATTTGTACAGATAGTTGCTGAAATATGATTAAGAAGTATGAGTTAACATTTTTCTGAACTTAATCTATCTCACTAATGTAATGAAAAATTCATTTAAGGAAGTATGTTTTTGTTCTGAATATTAGACCTCAATGTGGGCAAAAGGACAAAAAGAACATAGGTCAGACTCATTTGGTAAACTCAGGCAAATGATAAATAAAAACCGTAACCTACTTGAACAAAATAAAGACAAATTTTATTGCAAAAGATTCATATAATATACTATGTGTTTCTATTATCTCTATTTCTAAAGATTTATATAATATACTATACGTCCGACTTATTCATCTACACTGGGACACAGCTGGATAAAAAACATTGCTACTAACTCTGACTTGCTTGACAAGTATACAATCCATGAGCCCATTAGTTCATCAAACCACGAATTGATTAAGGCTGAAATAATTACCCAACATAACAAACAAAATTTAACTTAAAAATAGATCACACAAATACAGGAACCTCAGGTCAGGTGGATTGATCTCAAGCAAAGCTTATAATCTCAAGCAAAGCTTTATAAAATTCCAGCAAAATGGAACGCAGAAGAGATAGAGAATATTGATCAACAGGAAGATTTTATTGAGGGAATAACTAATGATATTAATAAGGCTTGCGATGAATGTAGGAGAAGATCTGGTTAGAGAAAAAAGGACCAACTTGTCCCTGGTGGATCCCCAGACTGAGTGAGATTAGAAATAAAACCAAAGCACATAGAAGATTGTACCTGAGACCCCCGGAAGAGGAAGACAAGAGTGACACTGAGGATCAGGTATAAACAGACTCTGGCCATCTATAGATGTGAAATCAAAAAAGCAAAAAGGGACCACTTTAAGCAATTTATCAACAGTATTAACCTCGAACAGACATTTGGATCGCCATACAAGATTGCTGACTGGGGTCAAGACCTTAGAAGGCAGAATCTCTATAAGACATTCAGATCTGATGGGACCACCTCTATGGAACTTAAAGAATTGATTGATTATATCCTTGCTTACCATTTTCAAGAGGTAGAAGAAGACATGATCACATGCTCTGGACAGGAGGCTGAGGATGATCCTTTTAACATTTATGAAATTAAGTGTGTAATTAGAGACTTAAAAAGTGGCAAGGCTCCAGGACCAGATGAAATCCCGGGAGAGGTCATCAGAGACCTATTTTACACAAATAAGATCTGATTCACTAGTATTATGAATAAATGTCTCTCCTTGGGTCACTTTCCAAAATGCTGGAAAATTGCCAGTGCCCTAATTGGTAAACTAAACAAAGATCTTGTTAATTCAGATTCCTACAGGCTCATTTCCCTTTAGCGCGCGTGTTAAGTTATGTTGGAGAATGATAATCCATGCAGACGCTGATATTATACATATTAATAGATTTAATGAATATAAGTAAAACTAACTACATTGATGTAAAGCATAATCGTGATACAGCTCTAGAGGTGACGCGAAGGATATGGGAAGAATCTCTAGCGTCAGAGCTTATCGTTGAGGTCTCACCTCGCCAAGTGTTCGAGCAGGAATGAACGTGGCGTTCCCCCTGGTCGGGGAAAGGAATGACATCAGCAATCCTCGTTGGTTTTCGCCATCTGTTGGTGGTGGTTGGTACTACAGTCTATGAGGTAAGGGAAAGGGATGACATCAGCGATGTTTGATAGTATCGCCATCTGTGCATGTCGGTTGATACTAGTCACTACATCCCTACTGCCAGTCTGGGGCAAAATTCTAGATAAACTTCTATGCAAAAGACTCACATATTACTTGGAAAGTAAACATAGCTTGAATGATAATCAATATGGCTTCATATCTGGCAGGGGTACGGACGACGCAATGAAGGCTGTAGTGGATTTTATTGGTGAGGCTAAACAATCCAGCAAACTTACGATTGGGATGGCCCTGGACATCAAGGATGCTTTTAACAACGCAAGATGGGGCATACTCAGAGAGAGACTTAACAACTTGGATCTTCCAATCAACATACTCAAGATTCTTATCAGTTTTTTAAACGACAGAAGTGTTTTATATGAAAACAGTGCTGGTCACATTTTAACTCAGAGGACTTTTAACGTTGGTGTTCTGCAGGGTTCTTCCCTCGGGCCTATTTTATGGCTGATCCTTATTGATCAAGTTTTTAATATCTTTAACGGAGAATAATTTAACCGTTTTAATAATTTCAATTCTACTGATTTTAAACTTATCATTTTCGATAACGACATGTTTTTACTTCTGAGACGTACCATCTTGTATCATTTTGACTCTCTGGCAACACAAGTTCTGGGCACGATCTTGACCTAGGCTGACACCCAGCATCTCAACTTTAGCAAGGAAAAAACCAAATTAATCACTTTTCCAAAATCTAACAAAAGAATTGCTAGACTTCCTTGTGTCAAGATGGATCTCCCAGAACGCTTATATAAAGAATGTGAAAACACTAAAGTAGCTAGGTGTTATCTTGGATTCTCCATCTTGACGAAGTTAAGGATCGTGTCCAATTGTTCAATCATAAATTAAAAAGGATTGCCAGAGTCACCTGGGGTCACAACCATCGTGTTCTAAAAAAGATCTACCTCCAGGCAACCGAGAGAATCATCACCTATGCGGCCTGTTTCCGGTTTAGAAACACAGTCAAATAAGAGAAAAACTAAAATAAATTCAAAGAATTCCGCTTATTACCATTACAAAATCTACTATAAAATATAAATTTATAATACTATAAAATCAATGACAAGATCTACATTAAAAGAAATAACTGGAAATGGAGGATAGAAGATATCAATTGGCTTGACAATCATATGTACTTTCCATCACCTCTTACTACTTCCCAAACTGGTTCACCCCTCAAACTCTCTCGCTTTGCCCTGGGGGAAATTTCTTCCAGCTAATCATGGAATTGAAATCTTCGCAGACGGGTCAAGAATTCGAACTGAGGACAATGGCAGATTTATAAATCGAACTGCATATGGTGTTGTAACGAAGATAAATTGCAAAACCATCAGTACCATCTCGGTGTGTCTAAATAACAATAGCAGTATATATCTGGCTGAGCTCCTTGCGATCCAGTCAGCGCTCCAATGGCTTAAAAACCATGGTTTTCCAATAGCAGGCATTTACACAGATTCCCTTTCTTCACTCATGAGCCTGGAGGACCCACGTATACACCTCAAACTTATAGAAGACATCAAAGTCACGTGGAGTAGTAACTATACTATAAATGGATTAAGGCACACTCAGGCATTGAAGGGAATGAAGAGGCCGACTGGGTTGCTAAGGAAGCCACTAAGCTTGGCCAGATTGATTTTGAGACTCCGGGTGAAAAATGTCAATGTTAAATGTCATGTATCAAAATGTGTTATGTCGCCATGATCGTTCGCCAACTTGGCGAACTCATCTTAATGTTTGTGTTTTTAATTACTTGCTTCGTTCGTTGTTCGTAGAGGATGCGCTATGGTGAGCATCCTCCTCTAGTAAATAAATTTTGGATATTAAAAATATATCGTTATTTCATTTGGTAAGGACATTCTATGGTGTATTGTCCTGTATTAAAAAACCAATTGTTAAATTTACAGTCCGCTCATATCGTCATTAACATTATGGTCCGCATCACCGGAGATTTTGAATAAATTTCGATTTCGTAACCATGGAAAAACTTAACAATAAAAAGGGGAGCATCAAAGCTCAGCTAACTCGTTTAGAAACTTTGTTGAATAAACCAGATGATGAATATAGTGAAATTGACTTGGACACAAAACTAAGTAATATTGAAAAAATTAAATCATCCGTTGGCATATTACGTGACAACTACTGTGACACTGTAGAAAATGAAGCTGCAATGGATAAAGTCGAAGAAGATTTGTTGGATATCGATTCGAGAATAGAAACATTAGAGGTAAGAATTAAAAACCTCATTAAAAATTTTAAAGCAACTATTCCTATAAATAATACAAAAGATGATAAACAATCTTCTATGTCAAATTGCATTAACTATCGTATTCCTGAAGTCCCTATTCCAACATTTTCAGGAAATTATTTAGAATTCGCAACATTCAGAAATCAATTTAATAGTGTTATTGGAATCAACAATAATTTGTCAGATAATGAAAAATTACATTATCTTCGTGCTTCGCTAAAAGGAGAAGCAAAACTTTTGGAAACAGAAGATGATACATTTATATCTTTATTCCAAGCATTGGAAGAGAGATATGAAAATAAACGAATTATTGTTGATAACCATATTCAATCTATTCTTGAAATCGAAAAACTGTTTAATGAATCACCTAAAGATTTAAGAAAAATTGTTGATAACGTAAATAGAAATGTGAGAGCTTTAAAAAATTTAAAGTTTGAAAGAAACAATTTGTCTGATATTATTATTTTAAATATTATTTTGAAAAAATTAGATCGTGAAAGTCAGAAACAGTTTGAGCTTTCCTTAGAAAATACCGAAGTACCAGAATTAGACAATTTATTAACTTTTATCGAAAAAAGAAGCCAGGTCTTGGAAAACATTCACAGAAATAGTTTAATGAAAACAAAACAATCCCCTATTCAAGTTCGAAACAAAAGCTTTGTGTTAAATACGAAAAATAAAAAGTGTATTTTGTGTAATTTATCGCATCCAATATATTTTTGTGATATGTTTAAGAAACTCTCTTCTAAAGAAAGATATGATGTAGCAAAAAAACATAATTTGTGTATTAATTGCTTAATGCCAGGTCATCATATAAGCAAATGCTTGTCGAAATATTTATGCAATCAGTGTGGGAAAAAGCATAATAGTTTATTGCATATTTCAAAGGAAATGGCGCCTTGGCTAAACAGAATATTATGTCTAGTCAATCATTGCAGGAGCCCCTCCCTAGTAAGACTTTCGATTCAACTGCTTATGGCACATTGCCAAACGAATGTGAAACTGAAAACCACATTAAAGAAAAAGAATTATTGGTTTCGAATTCAAACTGTTTTTTAATGAAAGGCAAAACAGTTTTATTAGCAACTGCAAATGTTTATATTGAATCTATAAGTGGAAAAAGATTATATTTGAGAGCGATTCTTGACCTTGGAAGTCAGTCTAGCTATTGCTCTACTTTTTGTGCTAATTTATTAGGCATAAAGAAAGAAAAAATAAATATTGCTGTTTCTGGAATTAATGGTTTAGAAATGACCGTTAAGTCTAAAATAAAGACTACTATTTCAAATTATAATTTTAGTTTTTTGAGATCTTTAGAACTTCTTATTGTTCCAAAAATTACTGATGTCACCCCGTCCAATTATATCGATGTTACCCATATTAATTGGCCTCACAATATTAATTTAGCAGATCAATCATTTAATAGACCTGGAAAAATTGACCTATTATTAGGTGCGGAAGTATTTTTCGAGATTTTGAAACCTAATAGAATACATCTTTCGGAACAAAAAATAATATTGCAGGACTCGGAATTTGGATACGTAATTAGTGGGGCAATTGAAATGCCAAAAATTGAAAATCGAATTTATTGTGGGCTTTTAAAAGAAACCGAAAATCTTAATGAAACATTAGAAAAATTTTGGAAAATTGAAACAGTTGATGAGGGAATTGCTATTCAAGGAAACGAAGAAAAAATATGTGAGGAATATTTTGTCAAAAATCATACGAGAACGGATACTGGCCGTTATAAGGTTAAAATGCCAATGAGAGAAAAAAGTAATTCTCAATTAGGCGAATCGAAGAACAACGCTCTTCGGAGATTAAACTGGTTGTATAAGCGTTTAGTGAAAGAACCAATTATGTTGGAACTGTATAAAAATTTTATGGACGAATATCAACGCTTAGGTCACATGGAAGAGGTGATCGAATCTGAAGAGCCAAAAATGACCTACTACATTCCCCATCAAGGTGTGTACCGACCAGAGAAGAGTTCAACCCCTCTCCGAGTTGTGTTTGATGCCTCGTCAGCTACTTCAACTGGATATTCTTTGAACTCTCAGCTTTTGAACGGTGGAATTGTCCAAGAAGAACTATTTTCAATTTTATGTCGTTTTCGAACTTATCGATTCGCATTTATAGCGGATATTAAGAAGATGTATCGACAAATTTTAGTGGATGAATCACAGCAAGAACTTTTGAGAATTTTATGGAAAAATAGTGCTGATGATCCTGTTAAAGTTTATAAACTGAAAACTGTCACATACGGTACAAGTTGTGCTCCGTTCCTGGCAACACGAACTTTAAAGCAACTGGTCATTGACGAAGGTGAAAAATTTCCAATATCAGCACCTGTCGTCATGTCCAACTTCTATATGGACGATTGTTTGTCTGGATCAGAGACAGTGGATACTGCGAAAGAATTGCAAGCTCAACTTTCTCAAATGCTTGCTCGTTGTGGTATGGAATTGCACAAATGGTGCTCCAATAATCCCCAACTTCTGGGTTATAACTCTGTTAATAGTGACTATTTGTTCGATCCTTCAAAAGAAGTAAAAACACTGGGACTTGTATGGAAACCCGAAGTTGATTGCTTTGCCTTCAAAATGACTGTCAACAATCCTGTTAAATATACGAAGAGAACTGTTTTATCAGTCATTGCAAAAATTTTCGATCCCCTCGGCCTCCTTGGGCCGCTAATTACAAGGGCAAAGATTTTCATGCAAGCTCTTTGGCTTCTAAAGATAGATTGGAATGATTCACTTCCAATAAAAGAAGCTCGAGAATGGAACCATTTTTTAGACTCACTTCGTAAAGTGAATTACTTAGACATCAACAGATTTGTGCTAATGGAAAAAGTGAAAGTTGTAGAGCTTCATGGATTTGCAGATGCTAGTGAAAAAGCATACGGAGCAGCTATCTATGTAAGGAGCTTCGCATCGAATGGAGAAATCGCAACTAACCTCCTCTGTAGTAAATCCAGAGTTTCCCCCTTGAAGACAATTACAATTCCTAAATTGGAACTAAATGCTGCTGTGTTGTTGTCCAAACTCGTAACAAAGGTTGTCAAATGTTTAAAACTTGACATATCAGCTATTCACTTGTGGTCAGATTCTAGCATCGTATTGGCTTGGATACAACAGTCACCACACCTACTCAAGATATTTGTTGCAAATCGAGTGAGTAAAATTCAAGAACTGACTAGTGACTTTCAATGGCACCATGTGTCTTCCGAAGATAATCCTGCTGATTTGGTGTCACGTGGTCTGGAACCTCAAAAACTTCAATCGGAAGTCCTCTGGTGGAATGGTCCACCCTTTTTGCAACAAGATTTAAATTTGACTATAGACAAAGAGACAATTTCTAATAACTCCACTGAATATTTATCTGAACTAAAACCACAGTCGGACACTTCTTCATTAGTGATAATTAATACAAATAATTGTATTGCTAACCTAATTGAAAATTGCTCTAAGTACCTTAAATTAATTAGAATTTTTAGTTTCGTTCGCAGGTTCTTATTTAATTGCAGAAATCCAAGGGAAAAAATGGTCGGGTCATTGTCGTCAGCAGAAATAAAACAAGCAGAAAATCAAATCATAGGTTTTGTGCAAAAAGGTGAGTTTCGAGAAGAAATTAAATCGCTAGGTAAAGGACTTTCCGTATCTCCAAAAAGTAAGTTAAAGTTTTTAAATCCCTTTCTTGACAAAGATATTATTCGCGTAGGTGGTCGATTGGAACAATCGAATTTGAATTATGATTCAAAATTTCCTATAGTATTACCATCAAAACATAAATTGACTAGTTTGATTATGCAACATTATCATGTAAAAAATTTGCATGCAGGGCCACAAGCCTTATTGAATTTTGTTAGAGAAAAGTTTTGGCCTTTGCAAGGAAGAAATTTTGCTAGGAAGATTTTTCATGGTTGTGTTGTTTGTTTTAAACAAAAACCTATTGTTGCTAATCAAATAATGGGAAATCTGCCACCAGAGCGGGTTAACCCTGGTGCAGTATTTAATAAAACAGGGATCGATTTCACGGGACCATTTTTTATTAAATATAAAAATCAACGTAAGGGAATCTATCACAAAATTTACATCGCGATATTTATTTGCTTGGCCACTAAAGCTGTCCACTTAGAAATGGTGGATGATTTAACTTCAGATGCACTAATAGCTTGTTTAAAAAGATTTTTTTCGCGTCGTGGAAAGAGTAGTATTTTGATTAGTGACAACGCTACAAATATGGTGGGTGCTAATTTAGAACTAAAAAGATTGTATAACTTGGTGGAAAAATCAAAAGATAAGTTAAATGACTATTGTTCATCGGAGGAAATAATTTGGAAGTTTATTCCGCCTAGAGCACCTAATTTTGGAGGTATCTGGGAAGCAGGTGTTAAATCGTTTAAATTTTATTTTAAAAGAGTAGTAGGAACTACCAAATTAACGTATGAGGAATTTTTAACTGTTAGTAATCAAATTGAATCAATCTTGAATTCGCGACCACTCACTCCTTTATCAGCTGACCCTAGTGATCTTAATGTTCTAACTCCGGCACATTTTTTAATCGGTCGATCGATAACTGCCATAGCTGAGCCTGAAATAAATGTACCTTCAAATCGATTAACTCGATGGAAAGTATTAACTAAGTTTGTTCAAGCAATTTGGAAGAACTGGAAGCGTGATTATTTAAATCACCTCCAACAGAGATACAAATGGAACTTTAAGAAAATTAATATTGTCCCGGGTAGCATGGCAATTTTAAAAGAAGATAATACACCTGTGTGTAATTGGCCTTTATGTCGGATAATAAAAGTTATCAGAGGTAAAGATAATAATGTACGCGTAGCTATAATTCGCACTTCAACAGGTACATATAAACGTGCTATATCTAAATTGTGTTTGCTGCCAATTGAATAATTTTTATTTTGTTAATTGTTTGATTTATATACTTTAAAAAAAAAAAAACTTTTAATTATTTGTTATATTGTTACTTATACTTGAATACTGTGAACTCGCATTGAATAATAATAACAATGTTTTGTTCTTAAAACTATCAAATTGATTGAAATTCTAATTTTTTTATACTTGATGATCAATTGAATAATATAATTATTCAATGCGGGGGAAAATGTTAAATGTCATGTATCAAAATGTGTTATGTCGCCATGATCGTTCGCCAACTTGGCGAACTCATCTTAATGTTTGTGTTTTTAATTACTTGCTTCGTTCGTTGTTCGTAGAGGATGCGCTATGGTGAGCATCCTCCTCTAGTAAATAAATTTTGGATATTAAAAATATATCGTTATTTCATTTGGTAAGGACATTCTATGGTGTATTGTCCTGTATTAAAAAACCAATTGTTAAATTTACAGTCCGCTCATATCGTCATTAACAGTCAAATTAAAACTTATATCAAGAACATCACTTTTAACCGCTGGAGAGACGACCGGAGGTCTAGTGACAAGGGAAGACAAACCTATAAATTCTTTAAAGATTCGAGCATAAAGCGCATGCAGGCCAATTTTTACTTAAAACAGCTCCTTACTAGCCACGGAGTGTTCGGGACCTATCAACAAAAATATTTTAAGAAATCAGCTTCATGCAATTACTGTGGAGTGAGACAGGAGATTAAACATCTAATTAAGCACTGTCCAAGATTCCGGGCACTTCGTGGAACCCACATGAATAACTACGAAGAGGAACACCAATTCTTTGCTATATTGGCCTACAGGAAAATTGTGATTCAAATTATAAAACAAACCCTCGGAAACATTTTAGCCCCAGATCAACTGACCCCAGTCATGAACAAACAATAGAAAATGTCATCGTTATTTTATACTGTTAAACTTTTAGCCTTACATTTTAAAATTTTATCTACTTGTGATTTTAGACTTCATCGACTTCTATTCAGATTTTTAATTTTAGACATTTACACTTAGGACTTTTAGCTCTCATTGATTTTAGTTTTGAGATTTTATTTTCTCCTTATTATTATAATTTAGTCCTCGACATTTACATCGGTGATTTTAACCATCATTGTTATGAAAACATGTTTTTAATTGTCAAAATTTTTAGTTAATTCACTTTTAACTGATCACCACCACTTTCATTTGACAAAATTTTACTGTGTTTTTAGCTTAATTTTTTAAAGTAATAATTTAACTTTTCTACCTCCGTATACCCCCTGGGGTGGGTCGGAGTTCAACCTATATACTATGTGTTTCTAACAGGTTGTAGATTTTTATAAATTAATAAAACAACTTATAACCTAGTTGAGAACAGTTAGTTTTTAACCTAGTTTAAACAGTTTCCAGAATAATTTTATTAACAGAGCAGTGAACAGCTCCTTACAGTTTGAGATTAATAAATAGAAAATTTTTATAGCACTGTTGCATTAAAAAAATTGGTTAATGTACCCTCATAAAAATATTTAATTGCATTTTGTATTGAGCTCAAGACTTCAAAATGAATTCAAGGACTGACCAAATAAGTTTAAAATAGAGGTTCAACAATCTGGAAACAAAAACGCATCGAATATGCTTTTAAATATTTTTGTACAAAAGCAATTTTGGGGATGATCATTCCCTCAAAATTCCCCATTTAAAATTTCTATAAATAGTGTATTATTGATTGGGATTAGTCATTTTTAAAATCGGAAGAAAGAAATGAAACAATAAATGTGAAACTGCAAAACTCCATTAACACAAGATTTGTTACTACTTTGTAGAAAAATATAAAGAGGGTTTGATCCATGAATTCATAACCATGAAAATTTGATAAATTAAATCTGTCATTTGAGCTTCTTTTTCTTAAAATGACTCCCCAAACGCTTGATACCATGAATCATGTTGGTTAGGACATTTGTCTGAACTATGTGATTATTCAATAATCACATAGTATATTACTTATGTATATTAGTGGACTGTCCTTAAATATGAACTATGAACTTTTGAGATATTTACTATCATTGTTAAATAAAATAAATAGATATAGGATTGAAAATCCGAATATTTTGACTAAAAAATATTTTAAAATTAGACTTCATATTTGTGTTTAACACAAAAATCAAGCGTATCTGGACAATTACAACCCCTGGCATACATAATTAAAGTAATTATTAGCACCAACCATATCAGCATAGTTTCAACAAACTTCTCAAATCATGAGATTGTAGGAAATCGAATTATTAGCATGAAAACTACTAAGTGTGAGTTTTTTACTGCTCTCTAGTTATTGAGATCAAGAGAAGATATTAATTGACAGTTTTCATCAAATTCAGAGTCAACTTACTACAATCAGTGACAACCATCCATAAAATATTGTAATATTTTCTTTTTTTTTACCTTAGAAAAAAAAAAGAACTGAAAATAAAATAAGAAAAAATTTGAATTTTAAAATATTATTACTGGCTGTATTTTAAAGAAATAATAAAATTCATATAAAGAAAACAGGTGGAATGTAAATTATTACTTTACTCACTAAACTAAACTCAGTGGCGCGACAGCCATAGA
This sequence comes from Parasteatoda lunata, assembly GCA_949128135.1. Taxonomy (NCBI): domain Eukaryota; kingdom Metazoa; phylum Arthropoda; class Arachnida; order Araneae; family Theridiidae; genus Parasteatoda; species Parasteatoda lunata. The sequence goes on along the minus strand of OX421974.1, from coordinate 103,378,710 downwards.
GGGCCAAGGCCTACTGTGCCCATCTCAGTTTTCTTGACCTTGGGCTCTGGGGTGCAGGAGCAGATGTTCCGGTTAGGTGGTCAGTTGCACGCAAAACCACCAGTGTTTAGTTCTCAAGCATGCTTGGTACTCATTTATCGACCCACTGAAGGGATGAAAGGCTGAGTCAACCTTGCCCGGCCCGAGGATCGAACCTAAGACCTGTGGCACGGGAGCGCGAAGCGCTACCAATCAGCCACCGGGCATCACTATTACTTTACATAGAGTGCAATTATTGCAAATCAGTTGCAAAAATAAATAAATAAAAAAAAAAAATTTATAAATAAAATAAAATAAAAACACAAATTTATAAAAAAACATTTATTTGTAAAATAAAATACAAAAATCTATTTTATATTAAAATTTTTTAATAAAACCATATACTTTAACAATTAAAACGACTTCAAACATTAAAGTGAATAAAAATATAATAATTCTGACTCTTACAAATATCTCTCTATTTGGCATCAACATTAAAGCTAAAATAAATAAAGCAAAATAGGTTCAAGAAATACTTAAAATGACTAAAAACAAATTATAAGACAACCTAATATTGTAAACACAGCTTCATTTAGTAAAGGATGAAAACTAGCCGTCCTCAAATGATGCAAAATTGGATGTTTATATTACACAACTTAGTTTAAATTATTGAATAATCACATCATAATTTCTTCTCATCAGGAGAATATGAGATTTTTTAGATTAGTTAAACATAATTTATATCTTCAAAATGAAATGTATATTTTAACTTAAACTATCAAAAGTTAATATTTTATATTATATTCAATCAATAGCAAGAACGACTAATCCAAAAAATAAGAAAATTGGGAGGAATACAAATGAGAAGGTTGATTTGACCCCTAAACAATTTAAAATTTAATTTCTAGGACACCAAAACCAATATCTGATTAAAATAAGATAAATAGTGTAAAAAAAATATTAAATTTAATGTTATTATTTACCGTGATTTATTAAACTTCTCTTTCATTTTAGAATAGCTATCAGTTCAGTTTCTCATTTATATATATATATACACACATACTATTAACCAATAAGTATTTGGACACCCATTCAAATAAGGATATATGTGGTTCTAAGTAGTCACACCTTTTGTACTTATATCATGTAGGAAACATCAATAGCATTAGTCTCATATAAGATACTATGAAATTTAGAGATGTCCCACTTTCAGAAAGGCGCAATTGTTAGATATGATAAAAATTTCTGATCCTTAAGGCATATATTTAGTAAGCTAAATATATCAAAATCGGCAGTGGTTTAATTAAGCTGTGGAAGTGTGGAAGTTGATTAGGTATTTTTGAAATGTGCTTCGACACGAGAGACGCATGAAAATAATAGAGACCAACGTCTGTTGTTCAAAGATATTTGGAAAAACCGCACAAAACTGTTAGGCCACATACTCCAAGAGTTTGGACAAGCATCCAGAACTGTTATTTTGACGAATACCATCCACAAAAATGCACATATGCTTTGTTTCCATGGTCGGGTTAATGCTCATATACATTCGATTACAAAATCCACCCACACTGCTCAGTTGAGGTAGTGGTATGAACTGACCCTTAACCCTAATTCATGGTAAGCTTAACACTTCTTATGTTGTGAGGTCCACCATGGATTGGTATCGTGACAACGGGGTGAACCCTATGAACTGGCTGGCATAGAATCCAGACCTAAATTCTATAGAAAACATCTGAGATGAGTTGAATCTCTAAATTAAGGGATGAAGAAAGCATCCAAATTCGGTGAAAGAACTTCTATGTCTTCTCCAAGCTCAGTGGAAGGAAATACCACTGTCTATGTCTATGATACCACTTGTGAAAAGCTGACCCCGGAGGGTTAAGGTGGTTAGTCACCTCATGTGGAGGCTCTAGCAACCATTCAATATAAATAAATTGTTTTTAATCTCTTTTATTACTGGAGTCCAATTACTTATTGGTAAATAGTGTATATATATATATATATATATAAATCATATATATTATCAAGGTAATTTCATTAATACATAACCATAATGAGAATTCAATTATAAACATAAAAATCTTGTTTTGAAATATTTTCTAATTTCTTAATAGTTTGGGCTATAATGTAATTATCCGATAATAAAACCAAATTTTCTTCATAAATTATAAAACTTCAATGATTAATAGAATGATTTTCTTTCTATTATACCTAGTCTGGATTATTTTTTATTGCTTGTTTAATTTATCAGATAGAGGGTGCAGATTATTGTTATATAACATTCATACTATAATTGTGATAAATGAATAATAGACATTAGAATTACAAGGTATTCATTTAAGGGGAGCAAAGATTAGTTTTAAAAAACTTCATCATAAGTGGTCTTCATTAGGTCAGTAGAATGCAAATAATTTCTGATAAATCATATAAACTTCATAATGCACAATTTTTTTAAATTAACATTTAATAACTTCATTTAACGCTTAATAACTTAATTCAACATTAAGTAACTTAATTTAACGCTTAATAACTTAAATTTAACACTTAATAAGAATAGTGCAAAATTTGAAATTCATAAATTTTAAATGGCTATAGAAGTTTACACAATATTTTAATTTCAATGAGCAATAATTGTAATTTTTGAACATTGAAAATTGAAGTAACTTTGATTTTTGTTTACATATATATTTGGTATGACAAAAAAAGATTTTTATCATACCAAAATTATTCATAAAAATTAAAATTACCTTATTTGACAGTTAACATAAAAGTAAACATACAAGAATATTATTATAAGAACAATATATGAATCTTTTCATACATATTTTAATCATAGTCAAGAGAAATGAACTTTCGTAGAAATTCAAATACCAACAAAGATAAAGCATTAGTTTTTTACCAATAATGCTGCAAATTGTTATAAACACATGATATTGGCAAAATATTTAGAATTGCTTCTTTTTTATAAAATGAAAACGAAGATAAAAAACAACAATATGAATTGCCACTTTAAATTAATATATTTTCTTTTTTTTTTCAAAAGAATTGATTACTTAAAACAGCAGGAAAATGGTTTTAAAACAATTAAATCTATTAAATTTTTTTTTTTTTGAAAAACGCATGAAAAGCTTTACAGTGGTGGAATACATTTTTTACACAAGTAGTTTATTGGTTGTATAAAATGGACACAGCTTAATTTAAATTTTATGCTGACTATACATTAACATAAGAAAATACACTAGGCAAAGATACATAAATGCACAGCAGTAAACAAATGTAAAATATATACATATATAAATTTCTTATTTCAGTTATCAAAAGAAAAAATTTCATAAAAATTTCTTTAAGCTATAAATATGAATAAAAAGTATGACAGACTTGATAAAATTCCATAGGTCTTTTATGTCACAAAACAAAAAGAATGATCTTTTTACGATAAAATTGCAAAACCTTCTTTGTCAAAGCAGACTGCAAATGAAGGATTAAGTTGGGAAAAAAATCCAAGTTATAATTTATTAATAGTATTTTAAAAACAGAAAAATTCATTAATTAAAATTCCTTGCCTAATACAGTCATAATAAAAAAATTAACGTAAAATAGACATAAAACAGATTTGCTGCAAAAGCAAATGTAATGTAAAAAATGTAAACATAAAATAAACACAACACGTTGTAAAAGTAAAATAATTTTCATTAGCAATGCACATTAGAGGTTTGAAGAAACAAATATAAAATTTTAAAGCTGTCAAGAACTAAGTTTTAAAATTGTCTTGAAAAAATATTGCCAAACTTCTTTATGTTTAAGACATAGACTCTATAAAATATATTTCAGGCTGTTCTTTAAAATTTTGACTTTTGTTGTTCTTAGTTATGAAACCAATAGAGAATTACCTAACTTTTTAATAATAACTGACATGGGTATATAGCTGCCAACATGAGAAGAAAAAAAATCTAGTAAATTTTACAAAATAACATAAGTTTCGTATATGTGTAGCATTTAAAATATTTTAGGCACAAGATTTTTATAGTTGACTAAATTTGTTTACTTAAGAATTGCACTGTTTATTTGTTTACTTAAGTATTACACTGAGCATTTTACAGGCACTTTTTAACATAACTTTCCCAATTTTAGGAATTTTCTTAAAATATTCACACACAAAATATTTAATTAAATTAGGTAAAAAATTTTAAAATTCAGTTGAGTTGGCAGTTATGCATTTGTTGTTTTTTCATAAAGTGGCTATATTTATTTTTAAAAACTCTTTTAATACAATTGTATGATATAAAAAAAAGTCATTTACACAATCAAAATATCCATTATGAGATTGCCTAAATTCCAAATTAAAAATTAATTTCATTAAATGATTTTAATTCATTGACCTATTGACTAGAAAAAGGACAATAAAAATTAAATTTGGCTCTTAAGGTTTAAAATAATTAAACATGTACATATGGCACATAACTAACATAAATGAGCAATAAAAAGCAAGAAAGAATTCAAAGTTCATCTTTGACAATAACGGATGATACAGCTATATCAGAATCTTCTGTGTCACTAATATAGTCAATGTCACCAGTATAATGAGTTGGGTAAACTAGCAAAGGATGAGCAGAAAATGCTCGTAAATTTCGTTTGGGATAATAACCTTTCCAAGACTCTCTGAGAAAAAGACAAAAAAAAAAAAAAAAAAAAAAAAAAAAAAAAAAGAAAAAGTTTAGCAATAATTGCATAGTTTGTATAACATTCCAATGAAATTATATACATTTCAAAGCTCAAAAAATCTCAAACTTTTACATGTCTTACCATGCATTACATGGAACACATTGACATACTATAAAACAAATGCCAGAAAATCTTTTTAAAATCTTCATTAAAATGAAAGCATATCAATATACCTAAATGAATGAAACCTGTATACCTGTATGAATATATATATATATATATATATATATATATATATATATATATATATATGAATAAATCACAAGTCCTAACATTGATGAATTTCTTTAGAAATGTTTAATTGAGCCAAAAATAGATTTAAGGACAGGATGTGAATTTAAAAGTGTGAGAAAGCATTTCGATTAGATTAATAAAATAAAATAAAAGGATTTACAGAAAAGAACTAACATAAAAAGATTAATTGAAGCTTTTTATGTTACACACACATATATATATATATATATAGAATTTGCAAATAGATTGTTTCGGTTGTCATATTCGAGAAAGCAAAAGATGATTCCATAGTACTCATCAATAAATATAGAAAAATGTAGTTTTCATTTTGAACTTTAATTTTTCATTTTTTCCCCAGTGTTTTATAAACTGCCAGACATTGTCTGACATTCTTTGCTGTTTCTCCCCACCCCCAATTTTTTTTCATTGTTTTGAAAAAATTTAGCTTGAAAGATTCCTGATAGATACCTTTGACACAAACTTTGATTATACTAACATTGTCTAACATATATAGATAAGGCTTAAATTTATTTTCATTACTCAACCAATAAAATTTAGCCAAACTGTAATGTGAAAAAATGCCACTATGAAACTTTTTCCTTTCAATCGCAATTAAAAAAAAATCCATAAATAAAACAAAGTATAGCATATAAGAAATATTAGTACAGCAAACACTATTTTTTTACAGATACCATCCATAAAATTGAAAAGCTAAGTCCCCAATTACAGAGCCAATAACACAAAACCAATAACTGTATAATTTACTTTTATAAAGGAAGAAGAGTTTTGTTAATGTATTACTATCCGAAGTATAATATGTTTGAATTTTATCTTTTCTTATGAATAGAGATTTCTTACAGTGGCATTTGCAGAGCAATGCTATGACAGTAGTACAATTCAGATTTTTTTTTAAAATCAATATTCTTATCAGTTCAAAAAATATTTTAGTGCTGCTTTGATTAAAAAAAATTTTTTTTTAGTCAGACTATATAAAACTGACTACTTTTTTTCCAAACACAATGTGATGTATGTGAAACAATGCTTGTGTTTCTCTTCTAAACATTGAATAATGTAAATAAAAAGTTCTACAAAATTTTATTGAACACTTACTCTGGATGACGATCAAACATAATAGGAAGAAATTCATCAACAGGAACTAATTTTGGCAAAGGATTTGCAGCTATTAACTTTTTGGCCCCTTCCAGAGTGATTAGATAGCAAAGAGTCCAGTAAGAGTAATCAACATGAACTAAATTTGAAGTGCCCTGAACATAAGGCTCACCATCTTCAGACAGTCGCTTGCGACCTAAATATCTAAAAGAACGAACAAGATGGTATTAAATACGAAATCAACAGATATAAGTTTTTAGAAACTTACTATGTCAATTATTAATAACATAAAATATTAATAACATATATTAAAAATAAATAATAATTATCTAAGACATTAACAATGAACATTTAAAACATTATTTGTAAACAGTTTTTCTTATATTGAATTATTAAGAAATTATTTAGTTTAAAAATTTATTTTTTAAAGTCATTTTAAAATTATGCACAGTTTTAAAAAGATCAAGATATAGCATAATAAGGGTAAATCTCTAAAACAAAGAGGGGAAGTTGAGGCTTTTGATCAATCATTTCAAAGCAGTTACTTAAATCTTCTTTTTATGGGATTTTTATATGGCAAAACAAACATCTTTTTGGGAGGTACTATCTATTTTGCATCATTTGAAGAATTTTCTTAGTTGTAGAGCAAATAAAGTAAGCACAGCATGATTATTTAAAGAAAAAAAAAATGCTTATTTAAAATAAATAACTTTAATTAAGTAAAAAGACAGTACGTGGTATTAACTACCCAGTAAAAAGAAATCACATGTTTTCTATTTAGTGAAATATTAAGAAGCTTTTATAGGGTCATATAAAATGTTCTTTCATATAGTAGTTTGTTGACAGACACATTAAAACAAAAACAATAAGCAAATAACATGAAAATAAAATAACTCTTATTAGAAAAATCTATTTATATTATTTGTTTAAACTTGTATACAAAATATTTTGCATTCACAAACATTATTATAACTTTTTAAAATCTTGTCACTAATGAAGTAAAAAATGCATACATTTTTAGGGTCTTAAATTAGAAGCAAATAAGAAACAAAAATGCTATATAACTCTATCAAATCAAAAGTGCGGAATGAAAAACACAAAAAACAATTTGATAGCCTGATGAAACTTAGAGGTGTTTTAAATAAATACTCGTTCTTTAGCAATCCTAAAGATTTGGATGTTTTCAGTTTTGCCTTCCTCAGTAGTAATTCATTATATTTTGATTGCATTTTGAGATTTGATTGCAAAGAAAAAAATAAAAATGCAATAAAAAAATGATTGCATTTTTCTTTGAAGAAATATTAATATTTACTAATGTGCATACCTTTTTTTTTATTTTACTTTTAAAAAGAATGACTTTCTTTTTGCATGAATGGTGATTATTAGAAAACATGCTTTATATTATTTCTAATGATTCTATATTGGCTCATCTGTTAATACAAAAACTACACAATTATATGAAAAATATGCAGTTTATAAAACTTTGACTATATATCCAATAACTGAAATCATGCCAATAAATGAATAAACAATGGAATACACATTTTGCTTCAAAAACAATGTTTTTAGATTGTTGATTATTTCATAAATTTTACAACACAAGTAAAAAGGATTTTTATGGAAAAAATTGCTTCAACTAATCTGGCAAAAACTTGCTTTTTTAAAAAAGCAAATCATATACAAATAGAGGCTTTTCGGTGTTCCTTTATTTAAAAAATAAATTAAAATGCATTAAAAAATCTTTAGAACGCATACCTTGAACATCGAGGCTTTGCGTCTTATAAAATTTTGTGTATTATATATCATTTCACAAACTATTAAAATTTCCTACTAAACTATAAATTTGGGAAAAACAAATAATCTAAGTGATTCGAATTAATAGAATCAGTTCACTTTGGTAATATGCACTTAAGTACTTATTATTTATATAAAGAAAAATTGAAATTTTCTAGAGCATTAAAATTAAACAAATCTATCGATTTTGGATTACTTAGATATTAAAATTATAACCTCTTAACAAATGATAAAACAAATATTGTAAAAAGTTACTGAAACTTTAAGCTGAAATTAACATTGTTTATATTTGCAAAAGTTAATATCGTTTATAGAGAATTGCGTTTATAGAATTGCATTATATAGATTTCCTACAGCACAGTGCGCCAAAAAGAAAACGGACCACACTGAATAACTTTTGATCTAATGATTGGATCATTTTTGTTCTAGGACTCAATCTTAACGGTTTGATAAGGTGACCTCAAATATGCTAATTAGATAGTGCAGACGATGTTTTAAATCACAAAAATCTACTTTCTCAGAATAAACATACCTTTTTTTTTAACGGATTCAGATTTCTAACCACCAAACTATAGGGGGTAGCTGCAATCTGGTAAAAATGGTTCCAATAGTTTTGTCACAATCCAAAGTTTGAACCCCTTAACGGTAATTTTACTTATTGCGTATTTCGTCATATCTCTAGAACTTTTTATTAAATTCAAAAATTTTTGCACACAATTATAAAATTCGTTTATTTAAAGATAATTCCATACAAAAATAAATTGTAATAAATATTTATTATTTTAGATTATTTTATTTAATAACAGTCGAAAAAATTTTGAATTGTAAGGTATATAATTTTTTATATCACTTTAAGTATGCAATTTAATATGGTAAAATAATAAATTTGAGCAAAATTGATCAAATAGTTCCTGAGAAATTGAATTTCATATAAGTCAAATACTTAAAATTTGTTTTTGTGTCTGATTTTGTAACTTAAAATATTGTCTGCACTTCTTTATTAGCATATTTGAAATCACTCTCTGGCACCATTAAGATTTAGTCCTAGAATGTGAAAATCTGATCATAGTTATTCAGCGTGGTCCTTTTTTTGTGCACAATACACTGAAATTTGGATAATGTGAAATTTCATTGGAAGTCGAAAATATATTAAATTATCGAAAACTTAAGTGTTAAACAAGTGATTAAAAACCTAAAAGTGTACTTTTTATAATGAGAACAGGCAAAATACGAATAAAAACAAAGAACACATAAAATTTTTTAAGAGAAATGCTTGTTTAAAATATTTACATGGAAGTAAAATATTTGCAACAAAAGCAGATATATCTGACTAAGTAATCATACAATTGCGATTAGTCAGAAGTTATTTATAGGAGTTAAGCATAAATAAGTTAATAATGCTTCCAAAACAAAAGAGCTTCTCGAATAAACATAAACTGTTTTTAATTTACACCCTTTAAATAAAAATTACGACGTATCATTCCAACCCCATGGTACCATCCATGGAAGTAATGGTAGGAAAAGAGAAGAAAAAAAAAAGAATTAAACAATTTAAGGTATTACAAAGGTACGGAAAGGAAGATTACTCGTTACTCATTAGATTATCAGTAAGACAGAAGTTCGTATAAAAAAAAGGGTGGATAAAATGAAAAAAAAAAGGTAGTTATAATGATTGAGAAAAGAGATAAGTTTTTTTAAAAGCAAATATAATAAGTAAGAATAAAGTACAGAAATGGACACTTTATCAAAACAAAAAACACTATGTACAAACTGCAAATAAAGTACAGAATTAGACAATTTATTTAAGTAAAAGGCAACATAAATTAAGCGCAAATAAAGTACAGAAATTAACAAGATTTTACTTAATTCACATTGTTTTTTTCTTGTTTCTTTTTTTAACTATCTAAAACGCACAAAGTATACCTCATCCTCTTTTTGGAGATAAATTTCCTTCACTCTTAAAGATAAGTTTCTACATGGAACTCCTACATTTTGTTTAAAGTTAAATTTTCTCAAAAAATAAATTGACTTATGAGATTCAATGTTCAGAGATGAAAATTCCTTCAGATTACATACAGTCGACACTCAATATAATGAGCCCTGTTGTCTAAACCAAACTGACTTTATTATGTGAGATCTTTACCATGAGAGACAAATTATAACATGGAAATTTGCGCATATTCTAGACTAATTTTGTGAAAACAATGTTATATTTTAATAAGAGTTGGGAAACTAACAGAATAATTGTTTAAGTTAAATTTTTTTTGGTGCTAATCAAGGATCACAGCCCCTGCTCATTAACTAAATTTTTGTCACTGAATTGAAAAGAACCTTATAGAGTGGACTTTCTGTATCAGTAATCAAAATAGAAGGGTACCTGCAATGGTATCCTTTTATTTTGATAGTGCAAAAGAGTGTAGATTGTATGTAAACTTTGTATGTAGCGTGTAACTGAACTATGATTAATAGAAAAATAATTAACATTAAATTTGATACTCTAACCAAGGTTATGAAATTGCCACTATTTATCAAAAAATTAACCATAGAAATTTGATTGTATATCAAAATCATTATATAGATTGTATTGAGAAATTCATATTGAATCAAGTATAAATTAATAAATACTTCTTAAAAATAAAACTAACAAATGTTTAAAATTTCATAACTACAGTTATATTCAGTTAATCATAAATCAAAATATAGATCATAAAAATACAGAAAAATCAGTAATAATACTTACATTAAATCCCAAAGTAAACCAATTTTTTGAGCTTCTTTCAACAACCCTTGAATTTTTTTTCTGAAATAGGGTTCAAATCTCAAATCATCTTCTAAAACTAAAGCAGTGCGGTGCTGTTTTTCAATCATCTGTGGAAAAAATTCATAAAAATAAACAATAGTCTAAACTTACATTACATGAATACAAATCAAAATTTAAATACAACTTATATGTAGGGTTATCAGGAATTTAAACACTGTACTGATTAAATAAACCATTAAAAGTCGACATAATCTGCCGAGAAAGAACAATTAAAGAGAAATTTATAAAATATAGCTTTCATCTTTGAAGATCAAGGGAGAAGAACGGTTTAGTTCCCTGAAAGCGTATTCTGAGAAAAAAAAAGATGACAGAAGTATGCAAACATGAATAAGATATTTGAAAAACGCGTAAAAATCAAAATGTTTGAACAAAAACATTTAATGAACAAAAATAATTTTAAAAATAGAGAACAGAAATTTGCAAATTATTTTACTTTATCCTATTGGAGAACCAAACGAAAAGAAGAACTTTCAACGCGTAGTTTTGACATTTTAATTTATAATTTGATTGCAGCAGTTAATAAATTTTACTATCTTCAAAAATAACATGAACCAGCATTGTTAAGAATGTTTTAATTACAATATTTACAATGTAACTAAACATTCTTAATATTTGCATTGAGAATGTTTATGTTTAATGTTTACATTATAATTAAACATTTACAATGTTTATGATATAATATTTTTAAGTTCCATTTTAAATTCAATTAATGATCTGACACACAAACTAAATGATTGGTTAATCACGATAAGCAGTTTTTATGTAAAACTAAAGACAATTTTTCAAGTTGAATGTTTTTGAATATTTTTAAGTTACAGTTTTATATCCAATTATTGTAAATTAACTGTCTTACAATAGATGACTTGTGATAAAGAGCAAAATTAGGAAATTTTACTACTGGCTAATCATAGAATTTTTATGGTGGTCACTTTTTACAAAATTGAAAATTTTAAAAATTAAAGAAAACTGTTATTATTACAAATATAAGGTATTTCTTTTGAAGAATTTCTCTAACTATGGTAAACGCTGCAAGCTTTACTTCTAAAATGATTTTTAAGAGACAAGCGTGAAAGAATTAAACTTTAAAAATATTATAAAGTATTCATAATATTATTATATTTATTTAAAAAATATAATAATTTGCACATGGGGTGCATTTTTAAGTAAAAAATGATGGGTGACTACCAAACAATTTTTTAACTACTCTTTGTTGCTTAGAATTATTCAAATTACTAATATACCTTCATACGTAACTCTTACATGTATTAAAAAACATAAACTGATATGACACTAAAAAACTCTAGGAGTGTATCTAATACCTAAAAAAAAAAAAAAAAAAAATTCATACTATTGCACACTTTTATAGATTTTTTTTTTTTTTTTTTTTGATGAGTTATAAAATTAAATAAACTAAACAGATAGATTTTAATAGCTGGGTCATCTTTCTGAACTCCTGAATTTAAAAAAAAAAATTACAAAAGCATATATTCATTTGGGGAGGGGGGGGGGGAATAAGATACTTACATCTTTCCACAGATAATAATGACTAAGGAAGCAGCCAATTTCTCCTCTTGTTAAAGGTCTGAAAGAAAATGACAGATTTTCAAAACAAAATAATGTTTTTAAAAAATAAATTTAAATAAAAAATGATAATAACATTAGATTATAGTTTTCTATAGCAATTTATTTTTATTTCTATTGTTAATAAAATTCTTTTCAAATCAAAACAAAAATAATGAGCTAGTTATAATGCATTAAACTTCCTAAATTTAAAATAAGTAAATAAGATAAGTAGATAAATTATCGATCATTTTATTTTAGTATTCGACAATTCGCTTTTGAACACCTTCTCCAGACATTGATTACACTTAGAAACGAAAGGATGAATAGTCTGGTTTTCCTTTAAAATATTTCTTACAAGTATTGGTAGGTGAAATTTAAAAAAAAAAAAAAAAATTATAATAACGGAAAAAATGTTTTCTATTTGATTTTCTTTAAATAATGGAATCAAATTGAATAGAAACAATTTAGTCCTTGTGGCAAGCAACATTTTTCATTGAGACAACATAGTACCTTTTATGATAGGGATCAGCATACTCTGGAAGCATCCTGATTCCCATTTTCTGTATGAAAGTATCATTTAGTGCTCTGAAATAAAAAATATATATAATTCATAAAGTGAACTAAATACATGAATAGAATTAGAATAATGAAATAAAGCAAAACTAAACAATAACAATAATCCTCTGCCACTTAACAATTTATTTGAATAAAAAACTCTCTCTTTCATTGGACAAATCTCTAGTGACACTATTTACCTAAATTTAGAACCTAATTTAAAGTTAGACCAATGGTCTTCCCTTAATATAACTTTTAATTTTACTAAATAGATTGCTGGCAAACTGGATTTTGCAAAATTTTGGAAAGAGGAGCAACAACAAAAAAAATATTTTTTAATAAACTTAAAAGTTTGTTAGAATAAGAGTGTTTATCATAGACCTTTTAACGAGATATAAATTCAATCTGTTAAAAAAGTTTGGATCAACTTTTTTTCATTGTAAATTGTACGTGTAAAATGTCTTTCTCACAAACCTAATTACAACTGGGTTTTTTTTTCTTTCGAGTTCTTCAACTCTTACAGAGCTAAATTTTGGCAGATCTAGATTAAGAGTAGAGAATTCTGTAGTGCACTGAAAATTGATAAATATGCTATTAGTCTTTTATTTAAAATCCTATTTATTATATTTTTAAAAGTAAAAAGGTGAATAATACTATCATATTAATCAAATTATCATATTAATCATCATATACTATCATATTAATCATCAAATACAAATGATATGTTTACTTCAACTTCTTAACTTCATTTAAAATTGTCATGATATCAAATCATGCTAAAAATGTTATTTATAATCTAACAAAACTAATTATATAATCAAAAAAATAATTCAACCAAGACATTTTAAGAAAATGATTTAAAAAGTTTTATTTGATAATATATATATAGGAAAAATAAAAGATATAAATGAGAGACTAACTTTCCATCGACTGCTTTGAAAAGATGAGCTTGAATGCCCATTTCAGAGAGGGAATTTAACATCCTTTGTTTTCTGAGAGGGCGACGTTCTAAATTTATCAAATAAATCTGAAAAATAGATCTTGAATCTTACTTTTTAATGCAAAACTCAAAATATATATAAGTTTTTTTTAAAAAGCTTTTACCAACAGTTTGAGTGCTTTAAACTCAAACCAGAACTTTAATTTCAAGCAATATGTTTTGTATAATTTTGTGGGGAAGAAATGACTGAAGAAATTTTAAATATTAATATTTTTAGAAAATGATTCGCCATTTATTATTTTTTAAACTAGATGAATTATTAAAATTAGAATATAAATATCCAATTTTTGGATATTTTTATAAACCAAACCAATAATGGAGTAAATTTTCCAATAGTATTGAAAAATCAGCTCACAAATGCTTTTCAGTTTTTTAAAACAGCTGTAGCTTTTCTTCATACTGGCATTTTATGCCATTCTCACAGATAGCATAGACACAATGTGGAGATGAAGATAATATAATATAATATGTATAACAGTTGCAAACTTACAGCAGTCATTAAAATAGCATAATACTACACATAATACTTGTCTAACGAAATAGCCTGAAAAAAACTTAATTATGTTTAATCTTAAACTTCTCACTTAACTTTATACATTTAAGTTTTTTAATCAATTTTCTTAATTTTAATTTATTAGAGTTGCTTCAAGTTCTAACTTTTGCATTAGTAACCTTAACAAATAACTAAACAGAATTTTAGAAATGAGCATTTCTAACAGGAATAACAAATAATTTCCAGTGTTTGTTCCTAATGCTCCTTTTTTTCTTAATTTTGTTACATATTATGATTTCATAAATTGCTGTATCAATGTCAGATAATCAATAACAGGAAAAAAAAAAAAAAAAAAAAAACATTTTACAGGGATATACATATATGCACCATCTAGTTCAAATATAAATGAACACTAAAATATCCTAGTTAAAACAAAACATTTTAATATATAACAAATAGTTTAATGACTCATGAATGAAAAATCCATACATGAAGTAATTCATTCAATGCCATTAGGAATTCTTTTCATCTTTTTGAAAATTAAGATAATTTTTAAATGCTAAAAAGTTTAACCTTTTTTTAAAAAAAATATAAAAATTTTTCTGTTAAAAAGAAAAAGATACAGTATGATACTTATCTATACATGTATTATTTACAGTGTTTTATTTATCCAAATATCAATGACTAAAAATGATGTTTCTAAATCAAATATAGTCCTGTGTTTAAAAAACTATATTTTGTAAATTCAAATTTTTTTTCATTTTTTAAAAAGATGTTTTTAACTGTTTATATCAACCTTTTTCTTATTTATAACAATTATGTAACTAAGGGGATAGAGCGCTTGCCTCCCAAGGAGGTGAACCGGGTTCGAATCTCTAGCAATTGTAAGCCCTAAATTGGGTTGGCTGCTCAACGACAGTAATAAAATGTGTAACATAGTTAATTTTATCCAATCCTCATGTTTTGCTTTCATTCATAAATAAAAGCAACTATAACTAACTTTCTTTCCACCGAACACTTTTCCATAAAAAACTTTATGCTCAAAATTGCACCCATATCATTTTTAAGTAAAATAATAAATATTTGTTTTAGAAAGAAAAATAATTTGTAAAATCAAAATAATTTTCCTCTATAA
Source organism: Parasteatoda lunata (assembly GCA_949128135.1). Classification (NCBI taxonomy): domain Eukaryota; kingdom Metazoa; phylum Arthropoda; class Arachnida; order Araneae; family Theridiidae; genus Parasteatoda; species Parasteatoda lunata. Next base: position 103,363,265 of record OX421974.1, on the reverse strand, counting down.
ATTTTCTTGTATTTTGATACCGAAGTTCCTACTTCTATTGTTATATTAAGAAATAAAAATATTCTACGTTATTCAAATTTAGAGATGCTCCAAATTGTTACTTAAAAAAGGAACTGAATATTCAGACAAACGACCACTTGAGTCATTTAATTAAGAATTATTATTTTAATATAAAAAATGAATGATAGTTTTTAAGGATAATCAAATCAATAAAATTAAATCAATCATGATCCTTCTGATGAAATATTTCTACCAAGTGAATTATTTAAAATTCCACAAATAAATCATGTTTATGACAATTTAACATTATATATTATGGTATTTTAATATTAGACATTTCATACCAAATATAATAAAACATGTAAGAGAAACATTTTTACAATTAATTTATTTCTATCCTTTATTTTCTATCATTTATTATACATAAAAATTTTATGTAAAAATAAAAAATAGAATATTGAACATTTGTCAAATATTTTTAAATCTATTTTACTATATTTTAACAGTTTTTTATATTAGTTTTTATTAATTTTTCTAATTAGCTTAAGATCTGCCAGATATTTTAAGGAAAAAAGTTATGGAAGAGTTTAAAATATATATACAAATAAAAACATAGTAGCTTTTTAAATTTGTAAGAAAAATACTTTAATATAATTAACTAGAAGGTTAACAGTGATAGAAACAAAACTGTTTCATAGTTTAAAAGAAATTAAGTAAGCAACAAATAGTTTTCACATTAATATATTTTTTATTAATACAAATAATACTGAATAAACTTGGTTTTAAAATAGTGATTAAACATAGGGGAGAGTGGGGTAAGACCAGGCAGTGAGGTGTAACTGGGTACTTCGATTGTGTTAAAGTTGGTTCTGTTTTCTCATGGTTCTCTAGTCTCCTACTCCCCACTCCTTTAAGTATGACCTTGATTACACATGTAAATTAAAGAATAATTTTCTGAAATTGACATAAAAATTTGATAATTTCCCACAGGGTAAACAAGTGCCTCTCTAGTGGAGTAAGGTCGAGTAATTCGACTTTTTCTTGAAAAAAAAATTTTTATAAAAAAAAGTAGTACATCTATGAATTTTAAGGAAGGATAGCTTTTGAGCAGCTAAACAATGGATATCTGGATTAAATCTGACAGTTTCTAGGTCAGACAGTTTAGATCCAACAGGACTTCGAATCTTAGCTACCTGGTTTTACTCACTTTCTCCTAATTTATAACATACATTTATGAAAAACATTGTAGAGCTGCTGCTCAAAATATTTGCATTTTTACTCATAATTTTCAATAAATAAATTATTTTATAAATAAGAAAAAGAAAATTATGAGGTAAGTAAAATATTCAGCATAACAGAATATTCAACATGAATGGTCAAAAAGAAGAACATATATTTACTGTAATTTTATTCAATACATTGAAACTTTAATGTCCATTTCAACTTTAGAGTGAATTCAACAATTTTTTCCTAACAAGTTAGAATAAAATAATTCATAACATTTGTCAAAAGAAACTGCTTTATGCTATGTAAAATTGAAATACGTAAAATAATACAAAAGCTCTAAAATAAAATACTGTATCCAATGAGCAATAAAAACTGAACATACCTGATCAAAACCTAAATTACTCCACTCTTCTTTACGAACAAAATGTTCCAAATTTTTTGAGATCGCAACTTCAGAAAGTTCAACTACATGAAATAAGATTCAAAATAAAATCCAACAACAATAAAATAGCTGTATAATTGAGCAAAATATAGATTGTAATTAAAAATCCATCATACCTAGCATCTCTACTTTGAGATTCAAAAGCTGTTCCCGATCATCCTGTAAGGTGTTTTCTTTTTCTAGAGGAGTCATCATATAACCAAAAGGTTCTTTATTTGTCACAAACATCTTAACACCTACAATATGCAAAACAAAACAGTAATAAAATAAAAAATAATAATTGATAAAAATTATAATTGTACAATAAATAATTTATTACTAATTCATGCTTATCATTTAATAGACTTTTAAAAAACAATACCTATCTTCCAACAAAAAATACGTTTGCAAAATAATTATATTAAAATTTTTTCTTTCTTTCTATTTTTCCTCTAGTGATGCACACACAATTCGTTTATCAAAGAATGTAAAGGAAAACAAAAAACTATCTAATTAGGTTAAGTAATTTACTTCCATATTGTTTGGCTTTAACAGTGTGCTTACAATAATACTGAATGTTTAAAAACCCTAGATATACAAATGAACAAATTTTTTTATATTTTTTATCTGTGCCACAAGCTTTAAGATCAGTACTCTGTTAATGGTTAGGCGACATATTTTTCCTTAAAAAAAAAAAAAAACTGAGATTAGACAATTAGTAAATAGTAAAGATAGAAATTAAATGAGGAACGGGTCACACGAGAACACAAGAGAAGTACAGTAGAGCGCCGATTATCCGAACCCTTATTATCCGAACGTCCAATTATCTGAACCATGTCCAAATTCGTTTTTTTTTTTTAAAGTTTAGAATACTTTTTAACTTATCAACAAATTTTCTAAATTTAGAACAATAAATAATATCCACTACATCTGAAGACCATATTTATTTACAACCTTTTTTTTTTTAGCTTTTTTCTTATAGTAGCCAATACATACATGCATTGTTATACAGTTAAACCTACATACCCCTTTAGCCCACTGCAACTGAAAATTATCTTCCAAGAATGCAAATTTTAATTTGACAGTCTACAATGGTTGAAATGAGGAAGGAACTTATGAATAGATGTGTGCTGCAGTTCTTCAATTGGGGGATGGGTACTTGTCACTTATGGTTAATGATTAATGATTACAGTGCTTGGAATCTTAAATCTTGAAATAAAATTACTAACAAAAAAAATAAACGAAACTGAAGTTTCTGAACCAGTGAAACCTTCTGAACCTTCCCGATGAAAAGATGCCAGGTAATACAGCAGAAGAAATTCAAGACTGGTGTCAAGACAATGAAAGCGACTCAGGATTTCAAATTTTAAATGATGATGAAATTGTTGCTGAAATTTTAAATGAAAATCGGAACTCCACAGACGAAGAGAAAGAAGTAGGTGCTCAAATTCAAGATAGTGGACCTTCTCACACAGAAGCATGCAATTCATTAGATATTGCAAGCAATGAATTGGCTAAAACGTCAAAATGATGTTGATCCAGTTCAGTTGATTTATTTAAAAAGAATAAAGGATATGGCTGCTCAAAGATCATCTTCTTTGAAACAAAAGTCTTTGCTTTATTTCTTTTTCAATGGAAAATAATTCAAAATGTGGTAAAATCAGTAATTGATAAAAAAAATTATAAAAAGATGAAATATAATAAAAATAATTCAAAATGAAAAAAAAAAGTTTAAAAATAAAAAATAAATAAAATATTAAAAAAAATTTTTTTTAAACACACCAGAACTATTTTAGATAGTACTGCCAGTCTTAAGCCTAGAAAAAGTGTGAAGGGAAGTTTGTGCATACAGGGTTCCCACTCTTTTATGAAAGAAAAAATTAAGCACTTTTAAGGACTTTTATCAAAAAATTAAGGACTTTTTTTCCTAGAAATTAAGGACCTTAAAAATGGCATAATGATGATTTATCATCAAAGAAAACATCATAGATTAATAATAATAGATTAAAAAAATGGAATAGTTTTTCTTCAAATCAGTCATCCTTTAAAAAATTGAAAAAAAAAAAAAATAACTAAATAAAGAAATGCTTAATACAAATAATCTGTTTTTAATTAAAATTAAATTGCATTTAATCACCTCACATAAGCTTTTAAGAATATAAAGAAAAAAAGAAAAACTCAAAGAATGCAGATTAAACATTAAGATTTTCTATTTTAAAAATAGAAAAAAACTGAGTAAACAGATAGAAGTATATAAATTAAGAAGGTAAATTCATTAAATTAATAAAAATATTATTTTGAGTGACTAACACTAAACCAAGAGAAAAAGAAACTAACAAATATAAGTTTATTGAAGTTAAGACAATTATTTTAGACTAAGTAAAACCTAATTACAATAAACTAAAGATTTATTAAAATCACAAAATATAAAAAAATTAATGACTAAAATCAGAATATACTTAGTACCTAACAATCAGGAAAAAAGAAATTAATAAACTACAAAGGAAACTTATTAATTAAAATTAAGAACTAAGAAACAGAATTGATAGTTAAAATAAGTGCTAACATAAATATTGAAACACAGGACAAGGCAGGATGAAATGATCAATTGAAATAAAAATGAAAAAATTCCATATCTAAAAATTGAAAACGAAATGAAATAATTAATTAAGTACAAAATTTATTGTGAATGAAGGGAAAAAACAACAAAACGTAGTGAAATCAGAAACATATCATTTATAAAAAGAGAAAAAAATCTTTATAAAATAGTCTGCTTTTAGTTATAAAAAATTGTATGCTTACATTGATGGGTAATACTGCACCTCTGAGGAATTAGAATTTATTCTATTATAAAGTATTGTGTCTCGTATAGATACTAAAGGAACTAAAATAATAGACCATAAAAAATTTTGTTCTTAATAATTTAAGTATTGTCTGAAATTATAAAACAATAATTTGTCATATAAATCAAAGGTAATGAAAATTGGATGCAAATATAGATTTATATATATATTACTATTATTATAAAATAGGGAATAATGAATAGTGATTTTGTCGAATAGTCAAATATCCGGGAAAATAAAACAAAATCGACCGCCTATTCAGTGATCAAACAACATTTTTTAAAAAAAATCCTCGAGAATTATTACTGTTTATGTAAAAATAGGCCTGGGCGTTGTAAGAAATTTTATATTGTAATAAATCATCAGTCAGACATCGCGATTTAACATATGCTTGAAATTTATCAATCATAAATCTTAAAATCAACCAAAAATAAATAAAAGAAATAAATCTAAGACAAAAGAAAATGTTAATTCAAAAAATTTTTTTTTTTCTATAACATCAATAGCATTGCTTAATTTTTTGAATTAAAATAAAGATGGATTGACTTAAGACTGTCTTAAAGATTGACTTGTCTTAAAGTAAAAACAAACACAAGCTTTATTTTAACTTTTTTTTTAAATTAAAAATGACCTCGATTTTTTAAAAATAATAATAAAACTGTTACAAAATATTTTACATACATTAAAAATAAAAATAAAAAAAAGAAATGTCCACTTAAATAAAACATTTTTTAAATTATTTGTTGAAAAAAAAATGTGCTTTTGAAACACCGTTAGGCTTTTGTTAATTACTTATTTAAAATAATAAAGTTTTATTGACTAATGGTCAAATGGTTTTAATGTAAAAATAAATTTAAATTTATTTATTATTATTTTCCTTCTGGAAAATGAAATACACTAAAGATTTAAATGTTTAAAAATAATACTGACTATCTAACAAATTATTAAACGAACACATATTGAAGGAATTTTTAAAAAAATATTCTATATTTAAGAGTACTAGTGTTAAATTATTGAAAAGCGTTAAAATATTGCTTAACTTTTTATTTAACTTAAAAAAATTTAGTCATTTTAACTAACAGCCAAATTTTTTTTAAAAAAAAAGAAAGACAGAAAGAACGCAAACTTTGTTTTAATTTCCTCAAAAATAAAAGCAAATCATTTAAATGTAGGCTTTGTTTTAATTTTTTTAAAACTAAAAGCCAGTGAATATCTATTGGTTTAAAAACTAATCAAATTCTATCAAATTATTATATTTATGTGAATTAAACAAATTAAAAAAAAAAAAAAAACTAACTTTTTATGACAAAGTATAAATTACTTAAATACAAAATATATAAAATATTAAATTGTATCCCTTTTTAAAAAAATCAATAAAGAATCTTTTTTTTTAATTCATGATTTCTTTTCATTAATATATTAATGAAAATTTAAGATAACAGCGATTGCACAGCGATCGCCAAGTAACGGTAGGTCTGCTGAAAATAATTCACAACGTTAAATCTTGACAACAAAAAAATTGTGACGAAATAATGTGCAACGATCACTAAGTAGCAAAAGTCTCACTGAAAATAATTTACTTGAAATGTTATATCCCGTCCAAATAAAACGCACAGCATTCACAAAATAAGTCCTGTTGAAAATAATCTTCAAAAATCGTAAAAATCTCAAGGTCAAAAATGGCACATAAAGAAACTATGCATCGCATTGTAAATTTCATAGCTAAAAATGTAATCAACATCTTCGCAGCTAGACGAAATCATAATAGTCTTCGTCAGTGCGGTGTTAGCATAGGCAACAATCCTCGCACGTTAAACTGCGAGCGTCGTCTTAGATCAGATTCCTGATACAAAGTAGCCTAAAATAAAAGTAATTATATCAGCCTGCCGATAGTTTGATAAAGAGTCGATAATATGCGATATATCCATTTAAAAATGTCTAAAAATAGTGCTCGTTAAAATTGCTGCATCATAACAAAAAGAAAAGTTCTTGATTTTTTTTTTTTTTTTTTTTAAATGGGAAAGCCAAACAGAGCTAAAAACAAAAAACCGTTTTCAATTAAGAAAAACTTAACGTTTAAAATGTCGAAAAAGAAGGCTCTTTAAAATATGCTATCAAAATAATAATAATAAAAAAAAAAAATTCATCAAAAAAGCAAAAGAGAAACAGAAAATTTTCCTAAATTCTAAAACAAAACTTGCAACGTAGAAAATAAATTTTCAATTTTACCGGTTATCTAATTATCTGTGTAACTTTAAAAGAAAAAGTGGAGATAAAATATATCAGGAACACTATTAAAATGCCACACTATAAAAAAAAAAAAAACTGCAAACATTTCACTCTTTTTAAAACAAAAAGTGTCAATGATAAAACGACGAAAGTGACTTTCCAGATTAAAATTATACTTCGCCGAATATTCGTAATATCCCTAATATTAAAAAATAGAGTAATTTATAAAATTCAATTTCAGAAGAAAATATAATACAATGAAAAAATCCACTTTGCCTTGTGACAATCACTAGATGCTGTTAGCCATTCCTTATATTAAGTGTCCATAAATTATTAAAAACACACTTTCCTGGCATTTCTAACAATTGAAGTATCAAAGCTACCATGTGTGCTATCAGAAGAATTGAATTTCTTGAATCCTATGGATGCAAAAGGTAATAGAGTACCTTAGTACTGTCTAAAAATAATTAAGACCTCTACCCACCTGTAGTATCACGCTCCCCTCTCCCCACACAAATTTTTTTTCTTTAAGAATGATCCAGAAAGAAAGAATATTTTAATGAAAAAAAATTATAATAAAAAAAAATAAAAAATCAATAATGGCGCGTTTTCTTCGACTTGCTTGTAACCCCTACTCTGACACGCATTCAAAATGTTCTACCCTCAATGCAGGGTCTCATTCTAGGCGACAGACGTACTTTTCAACAGTGGATATTTTCCTAAGATAAAAAAATTGTTCCAACCAACTAGCGATACTAGAAATTAAGGACTTTTAAGAACCTTGAATCAAAATTAAGTACTTTTAAGGGCCCTTAATTTTCAAAATAAAAACTAAGCAGTTTTTAAGGACTTTTAAGGACCGTGGGAACCCTGGCATAAATAATAATCATTTAGACTAGATTTTAAACAACTTTCCAATTATCCGAACCACGTTCGGTCCCGAGCAGTTCAGATAATCGGCGCTCTACTGTATTTGAAACAAAAATATGGAAGATCATAATATAAAATTATAAAAGAATTTGCATTGATATCATATATATATATATATATATATATCAGTGGCGTGGCGTGAAAAATTTCGGTGGTCATCGCAATTATTTAAGCTTGTGGTGAAAAATTATTAACTCTAAAATGCAATGGTTGAATGTTAAAAAAAGAAACTTTAAATCTTACCTTCACTTATACATGAGCTCCAGTCTTCTTGTTTTTGAAGCGAATTTGTTAGTTATTTTGATGTAAAAGTCTTCCTTCTCCTTTAAAGACATCAACAGTTCCTTTTCAATGGACAACAAAGCCAAATTACTGAGCCTGTCTTCTGTTTGTGTGGACCTCTTGTATGTATGAATCCTTTTAAGAGCGGAAAAACTCCTTTCTACTGGTGCTATTGTTGCAGGAATGGTCTAAATTAATTTGGAGAGTTTAAAAATTTCCTTGAAAGAACAGTGTAAATTTTCTTCTTTCAGAAATTTTATTAGTTTTTGTGGGCATTTGTCGTTAAATGTAGAAGTCCGGTGAAATACAGTCAGTTCATTTTTCAACCCTGTCATATCAAAGGTTTGTGGATATAATTCTCCTAGGTTAGTTAAAAGTTGTTCAGGGAAGCCAATTTTTTCTAAAAAATTCTTGAACTGTTTAGGATTTAGTAAATCAAAGAATGCCAGTTTTTTCAGTGAAGAAAACCGGCCGCTTAAATGGCTAAGTAAATTATCTGTTACTTCATAAAACAGCTTTCTATATCGTTGTTCTAAAGTCAGTGAACTTTCGTTGTTCGCATGAACTTTTCTTTCTCTTAAATTTTTCTGTAATCCTGCCATTGAAACAGTTTTTTCCCAAATTACGGGAAATCCAATAATGTCACTTTCATCGCACTTTCTTGCATTCTCCAAGACTTCTTGAAAGTCTCTGATAACATTTAAGCAGGACAATATATTGATACTGTCTGCCTGCAACATTTGAAATAATAAATCTGTTCGGGAAAACAAAGGTGAAAACAGATTTAATAAAAAGACAGTCTCGAACTTCTTCAAAAACAAGGTGTACACATTGGCAACACAGCGATCAGGACCATCCCAGGTATCATCAGAACTTTCATAAATGCTTGTAAAAAAATCAATAATTTGTTCACGGTACTGTTCTACCGTATTCACCAGTCTTGAGGTAAAGCACCATCTTGTTGGAGCAAAAGAAGGAATACTTTTTTTTAAGTATTCTTGCATTGCAAATGATCGCTTACTAGAATGCGATGAAAATTTTGAAATTGCGCTTAGTGTTGAAAAGAATGTGTTACATTCTAAAATATCATTCATGCCCTGAGATAAAACCAAGTTTAATACATGAGCATAACAGTGCGTGAATAGAGCTTTTGGATATATATCTGTAACCTTTTTGTGCAAACCTGACAAATGGCCTGACATTACCGCAGCACCATCGTACGTCTGAGCAACGAATTTATCAGCCAGTTTATATTCACTTACGGTTTTCTGTACGTGCTCGAGTAAACCATTAGATGTGCGGTCTGCACTTACGTCGGTAAATCCTACGAACCTCTCTGTAACACTGCTGTCTCCCCTCACAACATATCTCAAAACTGTAGAGAGCTGTGACCTTCTTCTAATATCCGACACTTCATCTAACATTAAAGCTACAAAATCTGCTTCTTCTATTTCTCGTTTAATAGTTTCTATCAGTTCTTCACTAATAATACTAATTAGTTCATTTTGTATACAATTTGAAGTGCCTTTAAAAACTGTGGAATTTTCAAAATGTTCTGCTAAAACTGGATCGTAGAGTTTTAAAAGATTTAAAGTTTCAACATAATTTCCTTGATTCAAAGAGGAAGTTTTTTCATTGTGCCCTCGGAAGGGTAATTCTTGTTTGGCAAGAAAACATGTCACATCTATGAGTCGTTTTAAAACTTCACGATTTTTCTTAACTTTTTGGTTATGCAAATTGTTATTAACTTTGAGGGTTTTGTCTATTCCTTCATCTATTCGTTGCTTTCCAAAATTATACAGGTCTACTACACACTGAAGATGTGATTCAGAATTTTCGTGTGCCTTGGTTGATTTGGTTAATCCATTCAAATTACTGAAACCACTAAAATTCCAAACGTTTTTGGATTTGGAAAATAATAGACAGGGCCAGCAAAAAAGTTTGGACAAACTTTCACTGCCACAGAGCCAAGTATGAGAATCATAATTAGAAACTGTAAAGTGTCTGGTATATTCTCTGCCTCTTTCTTTTACTTTGGACGATAAATTTTTGAGTGATGGACAAGGTCTACCATTTAGGACAATATGCAGTTTATCGTCAAATCTTAAAGAACCGAAAGGTTTTTTCTGGAGTTCTTGTATAATATCCGATTCAGCCATGCTCGAATCAGTAAAATGGGCATCAACGAGGAAAAAATTTCACTTCATTTAATGAAAACACTGAATTATCACATACGAATATTCAAAGACGATGCAAAAACTTACCAAAAAATAATCAAAACACCATCTCAATTAATAAAAATATCTATGACATAGCAAGACACAAAAATCACTGAACAACAAACCCGCCAAACAAATGCACATCGGAAGTTGGCTGTACTAACTTACGATCTAACTCCCCCCCCCCCCCGAAAAAAAAAAAAAAAACTTTCAATATATTAACTAAACCATCTCAGTTAAAAAGCAGAATATACAATATAATGAAAGAGAAAAATTAATCAAAAAGTCCTGCAAAATAAAAAAAACACCCTTTAAAAAAAAGAGAAATTTTAACTGAATAACATTTCATAACAACAGGGAAGTACAGCGGATAACGGCACAGCAACGCTGTTCTAATTTAATATCTAACCCCTTCACTTGAAGAGTGCGAGAGCTTCTTGGCTTCTGTCCAACAGAAGCGCAAAAATCTGCGGTGAGTAGCGGTGTACTTTTATTTGGATAAAAAGATGCGCGGGGTGGGTGGGGACCAGTCATTCATTCCCATGAGGCAGGAAAAAAACGTTATTTGGATGCGCTAAAGTTTGCGGATTGCGCGAGGTTTCTCTTTGGTTTTTGCACATTTTTGATCAAGATTTTTTTTGTTGTTTGGAAAAATCATATTTTTTAAATTATATTTTAACTCAAAATACTCTATCTAATATTCTGAAATATTGCTTGGTCATCGCCGCATCGTGCGATGACCGGACGCCACGCCACGGATATATATATATATATATATATATATATATGTATATATGTATATATGTATGTATGTATGTATATATATATATATGTATATATGTATGTATGTATATATATATATATATATATATATATATATATATATATATATATATATATATATATATATATATATATATATATATATATATATATATATAATTTCATAAAAAACTGTCAAATAACTTATTCAGAACCAATTCTACTTAAAATTAATATTTTTATGCTAATTTTATAATGAATATTTTTTTAATAATACATTACCAACAATGAAATTTTACTATTTTTTAAATGAAGAGTGAAAATTATGGAAACTGAAATTACCAGTTGATCTGGCAGAATAGGCAAATAAAATAATGTCATCTACTGGTCCTGAAAAGCCTTTAACTCTTTTAGGATCCCATGTAAGATGTAGAGATTCTTTCTTTCTAAGATCAATCAAAACAGCTGAGTGAATCATTGGCACATCAAAGCATCCTATTTTTTCTCTTTCTAATATTGGCAAATAATCATCAGTCCTTTTGTAGTAACCCTGTAGTAATTATTGTAAAATTTTTATACAACACCATGGGATAAAATTAAATTTGTACATCAGAAATTTTTTTTTGTATAGTGAGCTATTGTTAGTTTAAATGCTTAATGGTGAGATGACTGGAACAAGGCAAAACTGCACCAAAGGTACATGATTTAAAGTTATGTAAATTCTTTTTTCTTTTTTTAAAACTTTTTATTGAAATTTCTTTTACCTAAAGTAAATACGCACCTACTGCACACTACTTGGCATTGTAAAATTAAATCTAACAGTAATGTAATTGGAAAAGCAAACATTTCTAGCTTGACCATTCATCACAGCTATTTTTTTCAAAACTGAATCAGTTTATTAAGAACTTACATACTCATGCAAGCAAATAAAATGGAGTTATAAACTAAGATTGATGCAAATATTAAATAAAGGAGGAAATTTTTCAGCATAACCTTAAAGTCTTGTACCCCAGAAGATCTAAAATTTCAAAAAAACAAAACAAAAAGGTGTTAGTTTTTTTATTTACATAGCACTCTGCAGAAAGGACTGCTTTGGTAGTTTGATGACCTATAGGGTGAAATCGAGCACTTTATGGTAGAGCCGTTAAACAAGGACCAATACTTCGCACCCTCGGTCCTTATGCAGGCTGATTGCAACCACCCCTCACCGGTCGGCTTGACTTAAATGTTTTGCTGAGAACCGTTTATTTACAATCAGTCCACTGAGGGACTTAAGGAAATAAAACCATAATATAAAACTAAAAGAAACCACAAAAAATCGAATAAAACTGTAAAAGGTAATGTAAGCTAACAGTGACCATTTAAATAAGCGTCTGTGAATAGCAGCCTTCCTGTCCAGAATTAAGAGTAAATAGTAATAATAATAATTTTAAAAAAATCTGACAATTTTAACTAAAAAAACTCATTGTAAATTGTTTAACTATGTATGTATTTCATTTTAAGAAAGATTAAGTCTTTTTTTATGAACAGAATCAAAAATTTTTCAAGAGTTGAATGAGAAATATTAGAAACTATTGTTTCCAAAACAATTTAGTTACAATTAAAACAAAATAAAAAAGTTGGAATAAATGTCAAAAGTTATAACAGATAAATTTTGCCATAAAATGATGCATTCCAAATGTTTACGATGACTCATCTTTTTATCCGGCTATTTAAAATATGCAAAATTTGGATAATCTTTTTTCCTAATTCATCATGCTTTTTCTATATCTTTTTTTCCAGTTTCAATTATTGTCTAGTATCTTAGTAACAACTTAGCCTGATAGCAGCTGAATAGCATGAAGGCCAAGTAAGAGAATCTTATGTTTCGTCTGCAGCAAAGAGAATGATTTAGATAACCTGTCCTTAGAATAAGCAATTTAATAATTGCATTTGACATGTTTGCTCATTTCTTCCAGTTTTGCATGCTACATTTTGAAGTTGATATAGAAACTCAGAAGTTTTCAGAGATATAGATGTGTAAATATCTATACAGATAAAAAAAGAAATGGTTTACACAGGGTTAGCCATTCAATTTTAAATTAGGTATTTTATTAGTTTCCCCATAAAAAGGGCACTCACTTAACTCAGTAAAAATTTAGCAAAATGTGTAATATTATGTAATAATTTAATGTGATCCTCAAAAATGTTTAAATTATGCTTTAAAACTATTTTAATGAGTTGTTTTTTAAAAAGTAATTTTCACTCATTATCAAAATAAGAAAAAAATTTGTAGTTTATAAGAAATAACTAAAGGCACGAGAAAAAACAATCTCTGTGCAAAAATATTTTCAATAAAATATATAATAATAATAAATACATAATAATTATAATAATATGGTAAATAAGTGAATTAATAAACTAAAAAAGAAATGTTTATTGATAAACAATTTAAAAGTTTTTTTCTGTAATTTAAACTAGAAATTACGAGAAAAAAAATTGTTTAAAAAATAATTTTAAAATTACTGAGAAAATTTATTAATATACTCCTGAAAAAAGAGAAACTTAAAATTTAACCATTTGAGAATAATGCTGACAAAATAAACATTTGCAATAGTAATCAGAAATAAACCTATAAACACAGATAATTTCACCAGTGTGTAATTATTATTTAAACATTGAATTAATTTTTTTTAAATGAAATATGAAAAAAAGGCAGTGTTTTAAAGGGACGGCTTATTTCAGCTTATTTTTACAAAAAAAGCAAAGAGAGTCCACCACAAGGCAAGCAAGGCCGACTGCCTTTCTTAAAACGCCTAGGAAGAACACTGGTTTTATTGTCAATCATTAAATATTCATTCTCAGTGAGAAACTGTGATTTGTCAGGACAATCTAAAAAAATTTTTATATTTGAAAACAATCATTTTTAACAATAACAATAAAACAAAATAACAAACCTGCTCAGTCATACCACACCAATAGTTAGAATAAGCTCCTAATGTTTCAAGAACAGGCGCAATTACAGTCCTAAAACAAAATGAAATATTTAATTATTGTAAAAGAGATGATACTAAAACATTTTAAATAAAATTATTTAACTTAATTATTCATTAATCAATAAAATTTATTAACACACTTATTTAATATTCAGATTAATCACTATTAAAATGCTTGCTTACTTAACACGAATTAGAAAAAATATTTCCGTTTCATAACTTCAAAACAACATTAAAAATTTACATCATATAAATAGATTATGCTTAAAACATAATACAAAAACTCAATGTCATATGCAACGACAATCAGAAATTATAATTTGTTATACAGCTTAAAGTTATTTATAAACATAAACGAAACTAAATTTATAGATTCACGTTTGGTACAAAGATATCATATGTAATAATGCATTTTTAAAAATTGAATTTTTTTTTCATTAAATTATCATTAACTTATGGGTATCATGAGAGAAAGAACTTACTGTGATATTACCTTATACAAAAACATCAATTGTAACAAAATTAAGTCAATTTCATTTCTAATATTGACATGTATAACAAATTTGTTTCTTTAGTATTTCTATTAAAAAGATATAAAAGCAGATAAAGTAAAATAAAGCAAAAAGATAGTGTAAGTTATGCTTTTTTTTATGATACTTACTTTTCTTCTTCAATCAATAGTTTCAAAGTAGCATTGTTCACTAAAAATACATCAGCATCTATGAACTAATAAAATTAAAGATATTAGACAATGGTAAAAATAGAAACGAAAATGCATACAAGATAACAAGAAAAAATATTGAACACATACACATGATAATTTCAATGCTTATAAAAATTTGTTAAATAAAAATTTTCAAATAAACATGAAAACATTATTTATATGTAACATATTTACTAAGTGACCAATTTTGGTCTTAATATAGGGATATAAAAATGCTACAAAATTTTCTGATACAGACTGCAATTCACATGCTATACATTGTTTCTTTACCTAGCATAAAAAATTTTAAGGCACGTTAAAATCTTATGAGATTTAGCACAAAACCTTGTCTCCAGCCTATTACATTTTATCTATTACTGTTAACTAATAAATGCATATGGCAAATAATGAAGATTTCCACAAATAGTGCAATATGTTATTTTAATCTAAGGTGGCCATTTTCTCACCTCTTTGAGATTAGATTACCAAGAATAGGAATTGTGGGAGGTTTTGTCTCACTCTCTACACGCTAAAAAATTCAAGATATTTTAAGTCCATTATTTGATAACATCAAATAAAACTATTATTTTTTTACTTTATATAAAATGCCTTCTTTTAAGTAAGAATCCTTTTTTAATGCACAAAAATAAGTTAAACACTTTCAAGTGATTTTACAGACAATAAAATTTCTTTTTTAATTTTTGTACACTACAAATGCATGATCAGTAAATTCAGATGCTATAATAATTGATAAAGTAATATTCCATCCATGTAAAAGTGTATGGAACTGTATACATTGGTCATTATAACGATGGTCATACTAAACAGCATAGACCATATGAATCAGATTATTATTTATATTATAGCCAATATTACTTTAAAATTTTAAAGTATTATCAAATTTTCAATAAAAATAAATTTTATGAAATAAAACACATTAAAGGTTAAAGCAGTGTTCTCCCTAAGCGTTTTTTGAAAGGTGGCCCGCCCGGCTTACCCTTTGATACTAATAAATGTTCCCTCTTTGCCCTATTAAAAAATAAGCCACCATCCCTTATAAACACTGCCTTTTTATTCATATTCCATTTTGAAAAAAGTTAATTCAAAATTAAAAAATTAATAATTACACACTGGTAAAATATCTGTGTTTACAGGTTTAATTCTGATTACTATTACAGATATTTTACGATACAGATAGATACTTTGTTACAATTATTCTCAACTGGTTAAATTTTTATTTGTACCTTTTTTCAAGGGAGGCATTGTTAATAAACTTTTTGAGTGATTTTAAATTTTTAAACTATTTTTTAAATAAGTGCCCTATCTTTTATTTTTAAAAATCACATTTAAATGTTTATTTTCTTATAATTTTTAGTTTAAATTATCAAAAAAAGTTTCCCATGGTTGTTTATCAATTAATCCGTTTTTGTTAGTTTACTGTTTTTGAAAGGAAAAAAAAAAAATTGCAGTATCAGAGGGTAATTTAAAAATTGCTGTGGATAAAATTCATTTATTACAGAATATTACACATATTAATAAATTTTTACAGTGTTAAAGGAGTTCCCTTTCAAAACTCAAAGTGCCCTTTTCGGAGAGGAAGCAACCTGCCTTTTCTTTATTCATAGGGAGAGCTCTGGTTAAAAAATACAGTGGAAAAAAAGAAAAAAACCTACGATAGAAAGATATAAACAGAATAAAAAAAGATTTTAGTCAAGTATTTTATAACTTTATATATGTATAGAGATATCAGGGACCACTTCCCAACCACAATGATTGCAATGCAATTTCTAAGAAGTTCAATCATAGAAGCCAAACAAAGAAGATAAACAAGTCAAGGATATAATAATAAATATAAATGTATATTCTCTTTAGAATATAAATTTTAAGGCAAGTGTTTGATGTTCAAGTAAGATTTATTAAATGTTGGTGATTTTTTCAAATGAATACATAATAAAATGAAAGAAGGGAAACTTAATGTATACAATATAATAATGAAAAAAAAAATTAAATGATAATGGTTTTACAACAGTAACTATTATTAACCAGGAAGATATGTTCAATGTAATAATTTACTGAAATATACATTAATACATCAGATTCTGCTATGTTATTTCAAAATTCTAATATGATCAATAAATCAAACTGAAATGCAATAGCATAAATTTAAAAGATAAAAAAGCTTACAAATATATAATCAGCCCATAATTTTCTAGCTGCTTTCAGGGCACTCTCTTTTAAGTTGATAATATGATCAAAGTGAAGGGGAGACCACTCAAATACACCACTTCCATCTGGAAAAGTTTCAGGGGAATCATCGAGAATAGAATCTACAGAATGATAACTGCTCTCATGTTTATCAAGCCAGGTTTTAACTATGTTGACAGAATCATCAACATTATGATCACTCCTTATCCTAAAACACAAAAGCTCAATAAATAATAGATCTTTGGAAAAATATTTATTTGCATAAATATTAAAAAAAACAATTGAAATAATTACAGTTTTTTTTTCCAATTTTAACGTAATCAAGAATATTGTTTTCCTTCTTTATAATCACAGAGCATTTTTATAATTATAGCATTATGTTTGTCCCCAACACGGTATAATTGCTGTTCTTGTGGCCCACTGCCAAAACGTGGTTGTACATACCTCGTCTGGACAATAATGTTTTTGAAGTGAATGAGAAGAATCAGAAATATTAAAAGAAGGCTAAGGCATCTAGAAATATTTCAATAAAAAGAAAGATAATGAAACAGAAAAATTCCAGCAAAATGTGAAATGAAATGAAAAAGCAACATTATTGATATTGTTGAAAAGTAATGCTTTTTTAAGTAAATGCGTGTTATAAAATTTTTAAAAAGGAAAATAATCCTTTTGACCGAATAACTAAGAGATATTTTGATATTAGATTAATATATTTTAGTCTCTCTTTGTGCTTATAAAATCAATCTCTGAAGGTACATTTGAATAGTCAGCTAATATAAATGCATAACAGAAAGTAATGAATAAAGTTAAAATAAATTTCCTCAATGCCATATTTTTTGCATGTTGTAGTGTACCTGCGCACCCATGAGACTAAACCTATTTCTTCATTATCAGTACAAAAAAAAAAAAAAAAAAAGGAAATCACATAAATTTCTGGGGTATTCCTGATACTGTGGTAAATGCATCACCAAACTTATAAAATTTTAATTAACAGGGGTCTGTCCAGTTTACTACCATTTAGCAGTACCTTCACAAATTCAACTTCAGGAAAAACGGTAGTTTCACAAAATACTTTTTCTTAAAATTTTATTTTTGTATCTCGTAAGAAGTGATAAATCCATATTTTTGTATTGATTTTTTAATATAATTTTTAATTTTCAAAAATTATGTCTAAATTTTCACAAAATAGATACCTCTCAGAAAAACCTTGACAGACCCCTGGTTATGATAATACACAACTGAAATAGGGAAAAGCTCCTTAAATGTTTCCTTTATGACTGTTTATATTTGATTCTTATTCAGAACATCTCCAAAGCCAGGAAAGAGGTTCAACTTCTTCGATTACATAACAATCTCTGCTTTGTGTATGTTTGAAAAATGAAAAACCTTTTTGTATGATTCAGAACTGGCTTCTGCTTACATTCAGAGCAAAGATAAGACCTTTATGAGGAAAAAATTTATGTTACAGTTAACTTAGCTACGTCAAAAAAGTAAACATTGACAGTCTTCTCTCTAAGTATTTTAAGAAGGGCGGCTCACCCTGCTTTCCTTTTGATCCCAATAAATGCTCACCCTCTTTGCTTTTTGTGTATAAATAAGCTAAATCCCTTAAAAATACTGCATTTTTATTCATATTCTACTTTGAAAAAATTAATTCACGGTTTAAATAATAATTACACACTGGTAGAGTAATCTATGCTTAGAGGTTTAATTCTGTTTACTTTTTCAAATATTTACTTTGAGGGATTATTCTCAACTTGTTAAATATTTGTAAGAATCTCTTTTTCAGGAGGGATTGACATTATTAAATTTTTTAAGAGATCATAAATTTTAAAATTATTTTTTTAAAAAACACCTCTCTCTTTTTTTTTTTTAAATAAAATGCATCTCTTTAAATGTTCATTTTCTCATAATGTCCAGTTTAAATTATAGAAAAAAGCTTTCAAGAGCTGTTTATCAATTAATCATTTTCTTTAGTTCACTTTTTTTGAAAAAAGTTTATACACAGAGACTGTCTTCTAGCATACTTTTAAAAAATTTTATTATATTTTAATAATGAGATAAAATTACTTTTTTAAATCTACACATAAAATAGTATACGAGGATAATTTAAAAAATATT
The DNA here is from genome assembly GCA_949128135.1 of Parasteatoda lunata. Taxonomy (NCBI): domain Eukaryota; kingdom Metazoa; phylum Arthropoda; class Arachnida; order Araneae; family Theridiidae; genus Parasteatoda; species Parasteatoda lunata. The sequence continues at coordinate 103,344,348 of OX421974.1, read as the reverse complement.
GAGGATATAATTCAGTTATTACAAAACGTTACACATTTTGTTAAATTTTTACGATGCTAAGTGAAACCTTTTTATGGGAGCCCTTATGATGTTCCCTTTCAAAACTCAAAGTGCCTTTTTCTGAGAGGAAGTCCCCTGCCTTTCTTTTTATTCCTAAGTAAAACTCTGGTTGGCTAGTTGTTCCTTGAACATTAGTGCTTTAAATAAATCAAAAAATATCATTTGTCAAATATTGGCAACAGTTTTGGTACAGGAACTGACATTTAAAGCTTTCGCACTTGTAAGAAGGGTACCAAAAATTAATTATAACATTAGAAAATATTTGTCACTATTCTGAAGCAGAGATAAAATATTCACTATTAAAATAATATTAATGATAGGCAAAACCGCCAACTTTTTATATGCTTTCTTTAAAAATTTTGTATGAAACTCTTGCACCACATCTTAAGATTAAAATTTTACAATAAAAATTAACATAATATCTGGAAAATTAACTTTAACGATATCAACACAATTTTCATAAGTTACACCCAATATTTAATCCCTTACTTTTTCGTGCAGAATCATAGAAAAATGTTTTATATAAAAAAAAAAACTAATATAAAGTAATCTTTATACGTAATCGATTTATAATGACACGACAATCAAAATACTTTTTTACCATAAGGATATCCTATCGCGTGGGTAGTCGAGTTGTTCTAAATATGCAAAAAAATAAGGCAGAGTGTGTGCCTTATTCCGTATTAGTATTGTTATTAAAACGGTGGGCAATAAAGTGTCATTCTGTATTCCGGCATGACAAAAAATAATATAGGATAAAGAGATTGTGATAAAAATTAACAAACGCAACATGTGTAAATAGGTGGATTGTTTTGGCACAGTAGAAAAAGATACTTTTTTTTATTGGTCAGATGTTATTCATTACGGCCATCCGCCATAGAAAAAGTAAACAGAAAATAAACACTTAGCTTTCATAATTAAAATTCCTTTGCCTTAGTTGAAACGTTGCTTATAGCTTACAAAACAAAAAAGTTATTTTTGTCACGTTCAAGTCAAATTTTTTTAGAAACCTTCTAATCCCGATAAAAATTTTAATTCGGTAATTTGTAGCTTACACAGTATTGATTATTCATTTATTTTTTTTTTTTTTAAAGATTGGCAATATGTGTTTTTTGTGTCTACCGTCGTCTGCGTGATTGTTGTTTTATTTTCAGTGTAATATATATAACTTTTTAGAATGGATGAAAATCTGAATTCTTTGGTCTCTGAAGAGGTATATAATTTCTTTTGTAATATCATATTTGTTTATTTGAGTGTACTTTTGTTCGTAGCATCGTATAAATTTGATAATGTTCGTATAATGTTGCTCATCTGTCAATTTTTTTTTTTGCTATTTGCAATTAGTGGCAAGAACTTTAATCTTCTAAAAAACTTTTATTCATTTTATTTCTTAAATTTTTTTTCAATCACATCTCCTTAGTAAGAATCGTTGTGACGATTATACTACAGTTACATCTAACTTATTTGATGAATTGCCTTTTTACAATTGATCTCTGAAAACAATTCATTTCGAATTATTTTGTTTTTACACTTATGTACTTACAAAAATTATTTTTCGTTCTTTTAAACAATATGTGAAACTGAAAATTGTAAAAAAGTAATCCAATCAGTGGAAGTAGTCTATTAACCATTCACTTTAAAGACTACTGTTGATACACTTGCTTAATATAACACTGGTAAAAATTTATTGTTACCTTAAATATTAATGGATTTTAGTTTTGCAAAAAATCACGAATATAGAAACCAGGGATATTTCCGTATCTTGATCTGTCGCACCAACTACAATCGCCAAGGGGCGGAATAAATTTTAAACTTGCAAATTTAAAAAAACAAACATGTAGATGTTTGCCCAGGAGTGGCTACGAGTTATGCCCTTCGAGTATGTCCCTTTCTGTGATTTTTTTTTAAAGTTTCTTGTGGGCCACTGCACGGAAGTTTCCAAGACTTGATTATTCTGCCACAGATCAGGATACAAAAATCTTAACCCTAAAAACCAAACGTTCTGCTTCAAAGATCAGGTATCATGATTTATAAATCTAATGTCGCTAAAATTTCATAAGGATGTATATTGATTATTTTGCTAAGATTAAATAAATGTTATGATACATATTACAATATACATATATATAAATGTATATAGGTGATGTTTTGTATTTACGTCTTACTTCAAAATGTTTTTCGGGCTTCGTGTTATTATTTTCGATTTGAACAAGTTAGCTGCTATGTAATTTTTATAATTACAAGTTAGCAGTTATGTAGCTTAGCTACGGACCCATAGAATATGCATGAAAGTTCATACGCCATTCGTGTAAAATTTCCCAAAATTGCAGAAATTTTTTTGCCGTAATTGGAAAAAAAAATCCTCTCTTCAAAAAAAAAAGTTTGTCTTGTTTGAATTCTTGAGAAAAAAATTCACTCTTCTTGCTTTTTTCTACTGACGTATATGCAATTTAAAATTACATTAACATGATTTAAAATCATATATTGCAATTCCTATTTAAGCAATTTAAGATCCTGCATCACGTTTTGTATTTTCACAATTTTATATCAAATATTGTATTTTTTATTCACAGGATTTTAAACTCGCTATTATGATTCTTATTCAAGTGACTTAAATATTATGCATTAGAATTCATATTTACGCAATTTTGAAATGAAACATCTAGTCATGGTTTTTTAACAAACTCATCCCTGTAGTGTGAATCATTACGGTGTTCTATAAAAATTAAACATTTTTAAAAAACATCTGTGATTTTAAATTTTGCCAAAATGAAATGGCAATAGAGAGGTTGAAACTTGTTACAAGAGTTAATAGATTCACGCAGAAAGTTTTTTAACTAAGATGTGTTTACAGAAAGTTTTTCAATTTATCTAGATCTACTTAACTATAGCATAAATTTAATTTAGTTTTAGATATAAAGTTTTTTGGCAAAGTTAAGATTATTAAAGAAAGTATTATTGTGTATTCATTACTTATTGTAATAGTTAATGTATTTGTGTTTTGATGCAGAATACTTTTCCAGTTGATGATGTCAGCAAAGTTATTAAGTCTGTAAGTATTTTATATTTATTTTCTTCTCATATTATAATATTTTTATTTTGTATAATTATTTTTCCTTATAATATTAGCTACTTATCTATTTTTATGATGTTCTTTAACATCCTTTTTCATGTCAATTGTTCAACTAATCTTTATAGAATTTTCTGACTAGTAACTAACTAAGTACATTGACTAGTAACTAAGTATGTTTATCATAATTCATTACAACAGAAGTGATAGTGAAGCTTAAGTGTTTTGAAAGTAACTTCAATTTTCTTTTTTATTCTTGTATATATAGTTGAAAATCCTCATCTGTTTTATTTATTTATTTAAGATAATAGGATTTCTAAGTTAACAAAATTCAAAAGATACATTGCTCAATATAAAATTTAAGTTGAACTTTCTTTTTCATAAATAAAAATATGTTTTTCCCTTTTATCTTTCTTCATTTGATATTAAGAATTAGCAAATAAAGTTGTTAAAAAAAATAACATTACTAAACTTTAAATTTGAATGACAGGGAAAATGAATGCTATTAAATAAAAAAATATTATTAAACTAGGCAAGTAATTTGTTAGATTTTTAAAGAAAACATTTATAGTTTAAACCAAAACAAAGCTTGTTAGCAGGTATTGAAAAATACAAAACACTGTCTACTCTTGAAGGTATCTGTGTAAATTAAGTGCAGCTATGAAGAGCCTACTGTTTCAATCACGGAATTCAGCTACTCTTATTTTTGTCCTCTGATATTAGTTTTCAAACAATTTCTAACTGTGTAAAATGTAGCTTTGTAAATGTAACAGTGTAAATGTAACTGATGCAGTGTAAATGTAACTGAAAAATGTAGCTTTAATATGAAGTTGCAAATTAAATAGAAACTTTCTTCACTTGCGTGCATAAAATGGTAGGTGCAATTTTTTAAAAATAGTATCCAAATCTATAGATCATGGATGCATGCCTGCCATCTCTCACCTCCCTATTGGCGATCGCAACACTCGAATACGCCATCTGGGGAGAGACCGGTTTCATGCCTTTAGCCCTTCTCCCTTCCCTCGCCTCCTCTTTTCAGTTGTATAGGAATGTTCTACGATATTTTCTCTTTTCTTAATATTTTACCTTTTTACTAAATAAAAATATTTCTTAAAATTCCTGTGATACTTTTCCTTGGAAATATGTTTAATGTAGTTTTCAGTTCCATACAGCTTTCCAACTTAAAATATTTTAATCTGTATGAAAATCAAGAGAGAAACTAACGTACTTCCTTCCTCTATGACTTTCCATACGCTAATGGGGAAAGCATGTGATGTGTTGCCATAGGTAGAGCGTTCTGCTCTACGCCACCTGCAGCCCATTTCGATCGCCAATATGGAACTCTAGAATGCTATTCGCACTTAAGAAATTCTTGGATTAATGATTTTGTCATAAAATAATTGCTAGTCTATGTGTTTTTGTCAGTCAGTCCGCACTTTTGGCATGTGAATTTGTCAATACACATCTTTCTTCTACTTACTGGATCATTATAAGAATATATTGTTACATGAAATAAATATAAACACTTCATATTCCTGTCAATTGTAATTATCAATATTCAAGTGATAAAGTATGTGGTAGCATCTTCCATTTCTTTTTTGCTATTTTTAGGCAGTTGAGGAAGTAATTGAAAGAAACACTTACCAACATAGTAAAGTGAAACAGTGGTCTGACAAGATAGTGGAACAAATTTTGACAAACCTCAAAGAACTGAATAAGCCCTTTAAATATATTGGTATGTTTTTATTATAATTTTAGATACTTTTCATGTATCTTTTTTTTTTTTTTTTTTTTTTTGGAAATGACAATAGTTTCAAAATGATCAATACAGTGAAACCTGCCAAGTTGGCCACCCTTGTAAGTTGGGCACCTGTATAAGTTGACCTCAATTATCAAGAACGGAATTTTTCCTATATAATATAAAGAAGCAAAACCTTTGTAACTTGACCACCTGTCTATCTTGTATGTTGACCACTGAAATAAGTCAATTTTGTCTAGGAGTATTATGAAATTCTATTCTAAAACCCTCATAAGTTGACCAGAAAAAAAAATTCAGAAAATTTTCTGTCATTTTGCAATGTATGTTAAAATTTCACTTGTTTGGTGAAATAGTGTAAAAAGCTAATCTAATTCCTTTTGTGAGTTGACCATCTGCGGAAACTGTAGGGGGGCTGCTTTTGACCTTTTCTTTCATTCATTCATTCATTCATTGAAAACAGGTGTGTTAGTTGAAAAGTTGCTCTTCCAGTTGCCATAGTGAGCAGATAGTAAGTGTAGTAATAACAGAATAAATTTTAAAGTGTTCAAATAATTTTGTTTTGTTAAAGTTTTGAAATTACATATAGTCGTGTTCTGATATTTTAAGAAATTATTTTTATTAAGCACTTCACATGCATAACTAACGAAATAATTTTTTTAAAAAGTTAGTTAAATATTAGAATTATGTATATGTAACAAATTGAAGTTTATTCAGGTTTAAACACATTTCTTAAGATATTCATTTGGTTATTTGCTAAATAAAATTTTTAAGTCAAGTAAAAAAAAAAAAATTAATATATAGCAACATGATATAGGAAATGAAAAAGTAAACAATGACCCGCCCCCTCTATAAGTTGACCACTTGTCTAAGTTGACCACTAAAACAATGCACCACAAGTGGTCAACTTACACAAGTTTTACTGTATTTGAAATTATAATTTTTTAGATTTATTTACAAGTTTGCATTTTTTTTTTTAAATGTCAGCTATTAATTGTAAAAGTATAAAGCACCTATTATTTCAGGTTTGTGTCACTTATGCCCATTCTTCCTGATTTGCAGGAAAACTTCCTTGTTTTACAGTTTTCTTCTATCTTTTTGTTGCCAGAAAATAAAAACTTCTTGATTTTAAATTTTATCTTTGAATTGTGTCCCATCCTCTTATTAAAACAAAATTTAAAAAGGGTAGCAAAATTTTTATATTCTTAGAGACTATTGATGAACATCTTATTATTTTGCACTCGCCATAATAAATTGTTTTTGTAACAAAATATTTGTATTAGAATTACAAATTAAATTTTAAATTCAGTCCTGATGTTTTAAACAAAGGAGGCAACTAATAAATACTAATTTAATTAATTTAAGATAATTAATAAATTATAATTCAATAAATTTCTCCCCTTTTTTTTATTATTTGAAGTTTAAATAAATGAAATAGACTAAATGGGCATTTTAGTGACATAAAATTTTTAAATTATTATTGTCCACAAGCAGCATGTAAAGTTTTGTATTTAAATAATGATGAAAGACTAATTCTTCTAAAAGTAATTTTAAATAATTTTTTTATGTTTACTGCTCTAAATCATTTATTTTTCATTTGATATATAGCTGTTGAATTTAATCTTTGTCTTTACATTGCAAATTAGTTCTTTCTTTATTGGTATGGAGCAGTATGGCTGTGACTACTAGATTTTCAACCATTTCGAAACTGTGTTGGTTTAAACAGGGTTACTTTAATTGTAACCACCCTATATACTACCTGTTCATCTATTTATGTTTTTTTTTAAATTGTTTTAAGAAAAATTTGATAAAATATTTAAAAATTTAAGTTGGGCAATAATTTTATTTATGAGTATTATGAAATAAATGTAATTGCAGCAATAAATATTCTCATACTAAATAATATTAATTTCATTCCCTTTTATTTATTTAAGCTACTTGTGTTATAATGCAAAAGAATGGAGCTGGATTTCATACTGCAAGCTCCTGTTTCTGGGATAATGCTACTGATGGTTTGTATAACTTGTTATCCATTTGTTTCATAAGCTGCTTATTTTCCCATTCATTAAATAATTAATATTTTATTAAAAACATTGTGAAACATTGTAATAATTTATTAAAAACATTGTGAAACATTGTAATATTTTATTAAAAACATCGAAGTTCATACCAAATACAATTATATACATATATGGGTAAATCTCAGGAATCATTAACTTATATGTCTTCAAACTTTTCTTATAAACGTGAAACCATAACCGTCGAAAATTGAGAAAAAAAGGTCCGATTCTGCGAGTTACAAGTTAAACTAATGATACAAGTTTGTTCTACTTTAAATAAGCTTTTGGAATATCACCAACATAAAACTCGCAGAATTAGATTGTATATCTTTGTTTTCAATTTTCAATGGTTACGGATCGACGTTTATAAGAAAAGTTTGAAGACATATAAGTTAATGATTCCTGAGATTCTCCAATATGCCTCATAACAAATTAAATTTCTTGATTATCCTGCACATGGTAAAAAATCGCTCTTAAGATCATTTTCTACTATACCAATGGTTTTACTAATGAAATTAATAATAAGTGTTTTGAATAAAAAATATAAAAAAAAAATTTCATTTATGTTATAATAAGGAAAAAATTTTTATAAACTTTAAATCTTGTTGGAATGCACAACCATTTTTGGGCAGTGAGCCATAAAAACTACAAAATACAGTGTTGGGAGCCAATATTACCATAATACTGTAAATTAAAAAATGCAAAAATTATTTAGTTTCTGTTTGAAAGTAATATGAGTGAGTTACAAATGTGTAATTAATCTTTTGCTATTGTGCAGATAATAAAAATGAATTGAAATAAATTTAAACAAATATACTTATTAGATAACACAGAAAATTATGGTAATTTTATATGCAATAAGAAAGGAATTTTATATAGAACAAGAAAGGTAAACTTAAACTTATACTATTCCAAAAATTAACTTTCACTGTTTTCAGAAAACAAAATTTGCTACTAATACTGTATTAGATTAATGTGATGACTGTAGTTAGAATTTTAAAATTTTATGTAGATATATATCTTATTTACTTGAATTTTCCCCTCGTTTATTTGTGCAAATTCTGAATTAATTACATTTCACTACAAGCTCTGAACATAAATACAACTTTCACAATAAAATAATCATCACAGATGGCTGTGTGGGGTACTTTGAAGAAGGCTGTAAACTAGATCAGTAATTTTCTTTTACAGAGCATGGCCCGGGGTCTGTCTAGGTTTTTCTGAGAGGTTCTTATTTTGTGAAAATTTAGTCATAATTTGTAAAAATTATATTAAAAAATTTGCACAAAAATAGGTAAAAATATGAATTTATCGTTTTTTTACTGGATACAGCAATAAAATTTTAAGAAAAAGTATTTTGTGAAACTACCGTTTTCTAAATACTTTTAAATAATTTGTGAAGGTACCGCTAAACGGTAGTAAATTTGGCCTGGACACCCCTCTGATGGCTGGAAAAAATTTCTATGACTTTTCCTTTTTTTAATATTTTTATTAATATTTTAGACAGTTCAGGGACCAAAAAAAAAAAAATTCTTTGGGGGCCACAGGTTGTGCATCTCTGCTCAAAATCATTTGCTTGCTTTTATATGTGTTGTTTGAAGCAAAGTATTATTTTTACAGCTTGTGTGATTTTTATTTGATATGATTCTAAGTATGAGTTTGCTATCTTTACACAATAGGTCTATAGTCTAAAAATAAATTAAAAAAATTTTTAAGTGTGAAAGAGCGTGCCTTTTCAAGCTTGCTGATGATAATTCCGTTTGGATGCATAGCGTAACATGTGCATATTAATGTAATATGTATAGATAAAATTCCCAAAAGATAATGCATTCATTAAATCTTTTAAAATTGTTTCTCAAGATACTATTACCCAAACAATTAGGGGTTTTATCACTGCTAAACTGTGGTATAAAGAAATTGTATTTTTAATTTTAAGTGCAATAGGTATCTCTAATTTGTGGGCAAACATTAGCACTTACAGCTAGCTATGTGATTAAATATAGAATTTAATTTATAAAGATTACCTGTTACATATTTTTCGAAACAAGTACCCTGTAAGAGAATTTTCATGTGAGTAGAAGACATTCAGAACGTTGCGAAAGATATTTTTGAAAGGCTGTAAAGTTGTCCGTGAGAAAATAAAGTCTTTATCAGGGCCTACGCTAAGCATTCGCTAAATGGTGTTTTGGCGTACAATTTTTTCTATTGGCAAGAAAAATGTATATTCCCTCCGATTCTGAAAATCCCGTCAATAAGAATTTTTATTAGAATCTAATTAGAATTAGGGTGACCTGGGATAATTCCTGATCAAAAAATGCAAACATCTATTTTGTAAAAAAACTATTCAAGATAGAATTTTAATATTTACTAGAAGTTTGAGGCTATGTGAGATGAGCCCTATGCTACCTGCTTTTGTTTGAAAATCTAATTAGAATTTTGAAATATTTTAAATTTTTAGTGATCAGGAATTACCCCTTCTCTTGATCATTTCTGGGGTAATTCCTGATCACTTCTGGGGTAATTACTGATCACCAGTTTTTATAATAAAGGGGCTGCTTAAAAATAATTATACAATTGTAATTAACAAATAAGACAGCAAGATCAAACAAATAAACCAAAAAGATATGTTTAAGCAGCTAATAAAACGATTTATTTAAAAAGCAAGAATAAAATTTTAATTAAATTTTTCAAAAATCTTTGCATCTTGCCACACATTTTAGGCAAGAAGTCGACTCATTCTCATGTTTTGCTGGAATATAAGAAAGACTTTCCACATGGGTTACTTTTGCTGGATTTTTTAACTTCATTAAGTGAGAGTGTAAACTTAAGTAAGGTATGTCAACAGCTCTGGCAGCAGCTCTCGCACTGAAATTTTTTTTAAAAATCTTTAAAGGAATGTCCTAATTTTGCTTTCTAGAAGCTTAATATCCTTTTTAGGCTTATAATTTCTCACCATATTTATATTAGGCTAATTTATAAACTTAAAAAATTTTCTAACAATGTACACACATAAAATTAAGATGGAAGCAAGGTAAGACAAGCTAGAAATGGTACATATCAGAACACATTTGTCTTGTATACAGTTTTAAAAAAAATTTGTGATTACATTTAAAATATATTTTATATTTGTTCCACTTACAATTAGCTATTTATGAGCAATTTTTAATATTATTTATAAAAAGAAATGACAATGATCAGGAATTACCCCAGTGATCAATAATTACTCCATCTGTTGGGGGCAACATTTGATATAGTTTCCTTGAATTAATTATAATGCTTACAGTAGATGTGAAACAATTAAACAAAAAGCTTACGCTATTTTCATATCAAAGAAAAAGAAAGCAACTCAAAATATTTATAGCGACTCAAATTATCTTTGCAGAAATGTGCACATTTTGAAATCTATCTTTGAAATGGGAAATACAGAAAGCAGTTTAAAAGATAATTATTTTGTTAGATTAAACAAAAAACTATTATTAAGTAAATGTAGTTATACTTTAGTAAAGTGTACAAGCATTCTTGTCCATGTCTCAAATTTTTAAAAAAAAAAAAATTTAAAAAATAAAACTTAGGTGATCATTATTTACCCCAGAAACAGAGTGATCGTGAATTACCCCAGGTCACCCTGTATTGAATTCAAATAATGTAAGCAATAAGAGAGATTCTGTAGGCCTAAAAAAATCACATAATACAGATGAACAGGTTTGTTGTCGGATCACATGACAAACTCTAACAGCTTGTGTCAATAAAGTAGATTAAGTTTTAGCTAGATGCATATTATCTTTCAACTATTTTTCTGGAAAATATGTGTTTTCATAACAATAACATAAGCATAAAAATTACTTTTCAATGATAGATATAGTATAAACACCTGCACTCAGCTGGCAATGAAAGTGTTAAATCCCCATCGAAATTTCAATAAAAAATCTGTGAGCAGTATATAAAAAAAAACAATAAAATAGAATTAAATGATTCAAATAACTTGTCTTCTACTGTGATCCTTTTTCTCTGAATGATTACAAGCGTGACAGTAAAAAACTAGGGAAACTGTAAAAAAATACTTTATAAAAAAAATGGACAGTTTTTTTAAAAATGAAATATATTTATTTATAAGATAGTCAAAATCTAAAATAACATTAATTAGGGTGGCCACCCACCTGGAATTATCAGGGAAATTTTTTTATACTGGAAAAAACCTAGAAAAATCAGGTAAATTTGGATAAAAACCTGGAAAAATCAGGGAATTTTGAAGAAAAGCTGGAAATTTTTTCTTCAATTTTTTTAATTTCCCTAATTTAAATTATTTATTAATTTTCTTAATTTAAATTATTTTACTATCCCACTTTTTTAGACGGAAACGTATCGCCAAACAGTCAAAATATCAACTTTGCGATACTTTGCTTGCATCAAATTTTGCTCCATTATAACCCTGCGAAACTAAAATGCCACGTAAAACTCTCCTATGGTTGCTAAACGAATCGAGAAATCTTTGACTTCTAGAAGACTATGGGATTGTGCTGTTTAGGAAAGGTGAAGATGCACAAAAAAAAAAAAAAAAAAAAATGCACATAAAGATTGCGAAACAAATATTTTTGTCATACGATCGCCAAATAACAACCTTGTTTGCATCCTTTTAAAAAAAATAGCGAAATAGTATTGTCGGATACTACGTGATGGAGGCGGAGCCAAGTGGCCAACTCCTGGTGATCGAACTGTACTTTCTAATGTTGTCTATTGTTTTATTACGACAACTAGCCAGTTTTAAATAATAAAAGAAAATATTATAGAGTTAGCAAGTACAAATTAAAATTTGTTATTTTAAGTTTGTTACAAAATATATATTTTATTATGATAAGTTTGATACGAAATTGCAAATAAATGAAAAATTAATGAAAAATAATTAAGTAAAAAAAATTAAAGCAATAGATAATAATTTTAATTCTGAAATCCAAAAACTATATTTTATAAGTTAAATATATTATTTTCTCTGTATGTTTAAATTTTTTAAAATTTAATGTTTTACCAAAACATTAAAAAGAAAAAACAAAATCTTGCCAAATTGTTAAAATAAATTTATTTTTCAAAATGATATATTAAAAAAATAAAATTTTAAATAAAATACTTTAAAATATTGACACTTTTCTTGTACTCATCTTACACATTATGAGAAGAAAAAAAAAGCACGCTAACCTGGAAATTTCAAGATTTTTACCTGGAAAAATCGGGGAAATTTGAAACCTGATTAGAGTGGCCACCCTGTAAATGCTGCTTATCCTTATATTACTGCTCTAACTTAAGAAGTTATCGAAGATTAACTCTAACTTATTCTTGTTTCATTTCCTCAAAGATGATAAAACATCTACAATTTTCCTCCTCTCACCCATTCACTGCTCATTTACTCAACTGTAAAATGACTCTTAATTTGAATTTTATAAAATAGTTCGTAAATTTGTATTTTGATCAGAAATTTTCTGTGGGTAAAACATTAGCCATAAAAATTTGCTAAGATTTGCATTGAGTTAAGTTAAAATTTGGCTAATACTTTTGATATTTGGCTAATTTACTAGCTAGTAATTTATAATCCTTAGAATGGGGCCTGTATATATCGATAAATTCTTTCCTGCCATATCTATTTTCAAGGAACAATATTGTTAAAAAATGAATGAAATTTGTCAGTTTGTTAAAACTATTGTAACTATTTAACCTTTTTTCTTTCAGGCAGTTGCACTGTGAGGTGGGAAAATAAATCAATGTATTGTATTGTCTCAGTATTTGGTTTGGCTATATAAATTACATTTCATACCTGATTGTACATATTATGATTAACTTATATTGAATAAAATTGTCTTTAGAATTATTTGTTACCTCAGAGTTATTTTTTTAGTCGAAAACTATGCTCAACCTTTTAGGATTATCAGACCGCAAAAAATTAGAAAATCTCATTAGCAAAAACAACAAAATAATAATAAAAATACCGGTTGCATGTAATTATTTTACATGTGTTTTTAATTTCTTTACTCGAGCACAGGCAATGAGAATAAAAATATCATACAAAATGAATTCCAAAAATTTTTGGTGCAGGATAAAGTAATTTCTTGTGCTACATGTAGATGCAGGTACAAAAATTTTACTTATTAATTTAATTCAATTCACTTTTTCTTAGATTTTGCCAATAAAATTATTGATATAGCATTAGATTGGGGACTAAATATTTGGAATTACTATTAATGTGAACTATAGCTGATAAATTAAATAGTTTATATATATATATATTCTGATTTTTTTTCAAGAATCGCAAAAACATTATATAAATGATCTTTGTATCTCCTAATTGAAAATAAAAATACTAACTGAATTTTATGTCAATATCAAAAACCTTGATCAATCAACAATCATTTAGTAACAAAATCGTAAATAAATTTTTAAAAAAAATTTCTGGTAGTGTTTGTTGGGTACTGTTTTCAACATTATGCTTTTGGATGTGATTAATCTAAAACTAAAACTTTTTCTGTGCTTCTTCTCTTTCAAATTTTTTCATTTAAATTCAGAAAGTCATAGTCATTTATCATTATTTTATAAACTTTATTACCTTATATAATTTACTTTAATAGAAATCTTGATTGTAAGCAATTGAACTGAAAAACTGTGAGAATCGAGATTAAACTTTACTAATTTTTATACATTTTAAAAAGTGCAGTGCATACTACAAATTAATTAGTAGTGGTAGAATTTTACAATTATCTGCATTTTCTTTCTAATATAATGCTTTAAGTTGAAGTTATATTAATTGCATACTTTAAGTTCAAAAAATTTCATATTTAAACTGTAACCAACTAAACAAAGAATCTTAGTAAAATTTTAAAAACTGGTAACTTAATGATCATAAAGCATGTTGACTTGAAATATCTGAACTGCCATCGTTTGACCTCAATTAATGGATTTAAAGTTTTAGCTCATATAGCTTTTCTTTGGCTATTTTCATGAACAAACATAAAAATTGCAAAAAAAAGAAATGATATTAAATATGGAGAAGACAAAAATCAAAAAGAAGAAATGTAATCATAGGGGTGATTGTTTGCCCAACTCAAAAATCCTGAACATTTCTTGAGTAAAATCATCAAAGACGCATTTCGAAAAAGATTAATGTCCTTATCATTTTAAATCATTGATATTTTCACAACATGAAATTCTAAATAAGTTATATGCAGCATAATTTAAATTAATATTTATGTACAAGTTAGACGCATTTCGAAAAAAATTAATGTCCTTATAATTTTAAATCATTGATATTTTCACAACATGAAATTCTAAATAAGTTATATGCAGCATAATTTAAATTAATATTTATGTACAAGTTGACTTTTATCTCTAATCACACTTATAATTCTACCAGAAAAAAAAATATTTACAAATGAAGGAGATGCAAGTATAAATTCTAGTTCTAACATTTTTGAATAAAATATACAAGAATTTTAACACATAAATGTGATCGATGATTCTTGAAACTTTTGTATCGCAATAAGCAAAAAAATCCGGATTTTTTCCGGAGCACAATCATCTCTGATCTCATGCCAATTTATTGCCAAAATATTGCTTTGGTATCCGCTTTCCGAAATATTTAGGACGATGTAGATGTAGTTAGAGTTGTTTTATTTTAACCTAGCCAAAAAGGGCAATTTTTAAAAAAATTTATATAATAATTAATAATGATAATTTAAAGAACAGTTGAAATAAAAAAAAAGTTATTTGCTTTAATTTTTTTTTCAAAGATTGCAATGATAGTATGTATGGAGCAATAAGTAGAAATTTTGCACCTTTGAAACAATTGGGAGCCACAGCTTTAAAATTGTTATAAATAATAATTTTAAACTACTTAGAATTATAATTTGTAAGTTAACTTTTTTATGCTACATAGCTCTATGAATAAAACTAATTCAACTAAAATTACCAATTTTCTCTACTTCTGCATCAAAATATATAATTATTATTTTGAAAAATCTAATTTTGTATTATAGGATTTGGCTTGATTTTTGAGAAAAGTTTATTCAGAATTTATAGTACAGCTAGGATGAATTGGAGCTAAATTGAAATAGGTTTGTAGTACTTTTAGCCAAAAATTTCTGGTTTTAAAGTAAATAAAAAGAATTGAAAGATCAATTTCATCACTATGATTAATAATATTTTAGCTCTTTAAATAATACAATTTTCAAGAAACAAAAATATAAATGCCTAGTAAATAAACTTTGTCTTTGAAAAAAAAAAATGCAAATGTTGTTAATTAAGTAGTTGATACTGTAGAATAGTTATATGTAGAAAAATTTCCATTATTATAAATTTATTCAGTACAGTAAAACTTAAAATTAATACGAATATATTTTTGTTTTTAACGTAATAAATTTTTAAAAAGAAACAATGGTAAAACTATTTTGCTGATTTTTCTTCTTAATTTGTTTTATATTTTATTCCAAACTGAAACTAAACAATACATAAAAAAATGATTTTAATTGGAAAACAGAAGTTAAGGGTTACATATCTAAAAACTAATGATAAAAATAAAATATTATAAACATGACGATAAAACTTTATATTTTGACCTCTTAACTTCGCTTTAGATCTTTGTTATATTTTTTTTATGAATATTGGAAGGAATTAATTTTGAATAGTTCAATACTTCCTGGTAAAAAGCTTTTTTTTTTTATTTTTTTAAACATTTTATCTTGCAGTGCATAATATATGTTAAATAGCAGTTCTGCATACCAAGGTTTCATTTTAGAAAATTATAAGTCAAAATTCTGCAGAAATAACTTTCAAATCATATGACATGATTTGAAACATGAAAATATTTTTCAAATCATAGTGCTGTGATATCCTTCCTAACTGTAATAGAAAAAGAGATGCAAATTTGCAGTATGAACTTAGATAGAAGGCTGGACTCTCGTTTTACACTGAAATTGTTTGCTGACTCCTTTCTCAAAGTGTAAAAAGTCTTAATTTTTATATTTTGTAGAATTTTTAAAAACCATTCATTCAAAATTGTATTTTTTATGTTGTTATCAAGGAATTCTTGTTAATTTTCTTTTTAAAAGGAAATTAATTAAAAACATTTTTTGCAAAGAATTTTGACAACAATCAGTTGATCTGAGTCTTGAGACCAGTCTTCCCTCCTTTGAGTAGGGTCTTGTTTTGATAAATTTTTGGTGAGATAGTTTTTTTTTTTTAAATTATATAAGTTGTGAGATGGTCCTCTCCTAAAAATTTTGAGAATGATTGTCTGTAATTTTTAATTTAGTTTTTGTAATTAATTGCTTTTGTTGTCATTATGACTTCAGTGTATGATTCTAATTTGAATATGCCACAGTGCTATTAGATATAAAACTTGTAAAGATGATTGTTTTCATTGGAATAGCTATCTATTTTATACAGCATTCAAGTTTAAGTATTACACCTAGATGTTAGATAACTAATGCATAATTTTTAATTAATCTAAACATAAATTTTCGTTGCATTCTTTACTAAACAGTCATATGTGAAAAAAACTTAAATACATGTACATTAAATGGGAATAGTAAATTATGAAACATGAAAATATCTTTCAAATCATAGTGCTGTGATATCCTTCCTAACTGTAATAGAAAAAGAGATGCAAATTTGCAGTATGAACTTAGATAGAAGGCTGGACTCTCGTTTTACACTGAAATTGTTTGCTGACTCCTTTCTCAAAGTGTAAAAAGTCTTAATTTTTATATTTTGTAGAATTTTTAAAAACCATTCATTCAAAATTGTATTTTTTATGTTGTTATCAAGGAATTCTTGTTAATTTTCTTTTTAAAAGAAAATTAATTAAAAACATTTTTTGCAAAGAATTTTGACAACAATCAGTTGATCTGAGTCTTGAGACCAGTCTTCCCTCCTTTGAGTAGGGTCTTGTTTTGATAAATTTTTGGTGAGATAGTTTTTTTTTTTTTAAATTATATAAGTTGTGAGATGGTCCTCTCCTAAAAATTTTGAGAATGATTGTCTGTAATTTTTAATTTAGTTTTTGTAATTAATTGCTTTTGTTGTCATTATGACTTCAGTGTATGATTCTAATTTGAATATGCCACAGTGCTATTAGATATAAAACTTGTAAAGATGATTGTTTTCATTGGAATAGCTATCTATTTTATACAGCATTCAAGTTTAAGTATTACACCTAGATGTTAGATAACTAATGCATAATTTTTAATTAATCTAAACATAAATTTTCGTTGCATTCTTTACTAAACAGTCATATGTGAAAAAAACTTAAATACATGTACATTAAATGGGAATAGTAAATTATAAAATAAAAGCCAAAAAAAAAAAAAAAAAAAAAACTGGCTTTTTTGAAAGCCTGGCTAGTGCTACAATCCAAACACCTTAACATGATTTAAGTATACTGATACTTTGTTTTAAAGCGATTAATTTTAGTAAATTAGATTAAATGGAACTTTATCAAAACATGTCTTTGTTTTTAAATTTAAATAAATATGTATGAACAACTCATATAAAATATCTATTTCTTATAAAAATTTATTCATAAATTACAATAAAATAGAAAACTATAACATAGAATAATTTTAGAGACACAATAGCTTAATGATAATGGGCGATATAAACAGTCACTATTTTATAAATCATTCACTAAGATTCAGGTTTTAACCAATCTTTTGGAACTAGGCCTCCTTCATAAGCCTGTGCAACAGCAGAATAGAAATCAGAGAAGTCAACATAAGATTTGATTCTACCCTCCTCGTCCAAGGACATATCGGTTGCAGACTGGAACAAAACTTGTGGCCCGGCTGATTCGGACGTGCTCGTCAGAGAAGTGGCGTCATTCATAAAAAATGGTGTCTTTCCGTCGTAAGAAGAACTGTCAATGGAGTTAATACCAGACAGTGTATTATTGTGCTCTGAAGTGTCACCTTCTACTACTTTGCTGACAGATCCTATTGAAGTACTGTGAGCGTTGGGAAGGGGACAATTGAAATTTCTTATCTATGAATGAAAAATAGTAGTAATAAGCAATATATATATATATATATATATATATATATATATATATAAAAATGCTTTACATATTAAAATTGTAGTTTTGGATTAAGGTTGCTAAATAAAATACAATTATAAAAAAAAAAATATATAAATTTATTAAAAGCAGGACTGGAGTCCTGGGAAGAATGATACATTACATCTTTCCATACCAATATATAATTAAAATTTGTAACCAAGATCAAGATTACCTACCTTAATCAAACAATTTTAAAGTTGGGTTTCAATAATTTTGTAACAAAAACATAATGAAAATGCAGGTTAACATTTTTTTACTTGAGAAATTTAAGTTGATAATCTGTAAATTTATCATTTAAAAATTCTACGATATTACAGTATTGTTGATTGGAATCGATAATTTTTTAAAATCAGATGAAAGAAATGCATTTTGAAACTTCTTAACTCCATATTTCAAGATTTTTCACTGCATTTTCTGAAAATAATAAGAAAGCATGTAACCATTGAAATCATCATCATAAAAATTTGCTAATGTTATATTGTTAATTGAGTCTCCCTTTCATTGAATAATTTAATTTATAGAGGTTGAAACAATGAATCCTATGAGTAAGGTTATATGTCTGAACCATGTCTACATCGAATCAGTAGACACTCCTTACTATTCTTAAATTGGTACTATCGAATTTAGCAATTTTCTACTGGTGTCATTAATTAAAATAAAAAGATAGATTAAAATTACAAATCTTTTTATTCTTCAAATAAATTTATCTTAAAAAATTGCATTTGGTATTCTTAAAAAATGGGATTTTCTGAATACACAGAAAAATCAGGAATATTAGGACAAAAAGCTAAAAATGAAGACAAATTATTTTGTATCAGGATAACTGCAACTATCAAAACTAATATTTTATTAAAGGATTCAATTGTTGGAGATGAATTCATATTTTGAATCAAAGAATAAGTTGAAAGATTTATAAATGTTAGTTTTTCTCTTCTACCATTAACACAATTTCGAGTATACCTAATAAGTATATATAAGATTTGTTATCTTTTGTTTGCAAGTATATGTAAACTTGCTATTTGCAATTAATTTTCTTTAAATATGAGGTCTTAAAAAGAAAAATGAAATTTATTTTAGTTATAAGTAGTTATAAATAAACTTAACATACTTTTAAAATATATATAGAATTTAAAATAAAAATAAAAAAACAGATTCTGATTGCATAAAAAATTTTTTTCCCTTCAAAAATATTGATCTTATTAACGTGTTTTATCCGAAATTTTATATGAATACAGAAATTGGCTTTATGAAATAAGTGATATAATATATGATATTAAAAAAAGAGACTATTTTCTGATGCTAGCGATAATTTTGTTTCAAAAAGTGACTGATTTTTATAGTTTTATATCTAGTCACATAAACCTAAATCATTAATAAATTATGGTGGAAGAAAGTCTTTTAACTCTCAAAGACAAATGACAAAACTGAAACAATTTTCCTATTTTGGAAAATAGAAGCTTTCCTATAAATATGATGCAGGTATAAAATCGGTTAACAACCCTAAATGGTATTCTAACCATTACAATTTGAATATTAAAGAAACTTTTCGATGTTCATTTTTAAAATTATAAAATAAAGTTGAGAACCTTTAAATCATACTTTTTTGCCCACATGCAAAACTTTTGGTAGAAACTAAAATTTGGAATATAAAACTTTCTTTGCAATCAATTAAAGAAATACAAACTCTCAAAAATTTTAAATTAGAAAAAAAATGGTTTTTAATTTTTAAACTGCTGCACCAGGGCAAATGGTCTTCAGTTGCACTAACCAAGACTAAACAGATTCAATTTCTGTTACTGTAGTAGTAGTACTCTATTTACATAATACTAGTGCTGCACTATTGGCTATATTGACAAACACCCCTGAAGATCATCCGATGAAATATCATCCCAATCTTGATCCTCTAATAGAAGGGATGGTACCCTGCTTTGATAGCCTAACAACTTGCTTGCAAAGTCAAGCACTTTAGGGTAGAACAATTAAAAAATGCCACTGGTCTTAGTTTCCTTTGCATACTGATCAAAGTAATCACCCACCCGATCACTGTCTGCTGCCACTCATGCTTGATTAACTGATCTACTAGAAATTGTATCTTATGATCAGTTGACTGTAACTAAAAAACTTTATGTACACTTGAGTTTAAATAATTAAAGGTTACTTCAAATCTAAAAACTCATTACATACCAAACCTAACAGTTTTGTCATTTCTATCATAAAATCAATGCTTGATTAAAACTTAAGAATAATAAGAAAAGGCTATAAATTCCTAAAATTTGGTTCGCAACTTTTTTTTTTTTTTTTTCAGTTGCTACTTGAGAAATGCATCTATGTTAAGAATTTGTCAACTTTCAATACTACAAACATACAAAAATAAAAATGTGTGCTTCATTAGAAGATTATTTTAACATTAGTAACTAACTGAGTATAATCTAATTTTTTGTTCAGATTAAAAATCAGAATTATAAAATACTCACCAATAGTGTGATATCATCTCTTTTTTGACAGCGTCTTGGATTGTGAGTATCCCGGAGAAAAGCATCATGATGGATGCGAACAACTTTATCCACAACAGCCTGTGCCACCCCATTTAGAGTAGACTGCTCAGAGAATTGCTCTAACACCATATTAACAAGCATTGCATTAACCTGAGCAGAAGAAACAGTAGTTCAACACAATCATTATTCAAAAAATATTTTTTTTTCAGGTTTATAAGGTAACCTAATATAAAAAGTTTTAAAATTAATTCATAATTAATAAATCTTCTCCCTTCAGTTCTTTTTACTTTAGCAGTTCAGGCCCGAAATTGAACAATTTTTTTCAGGCTTATCTTCTTATCACTAATGTTTTCCAGTTCTTGGTTTTACAAGACCAAAATATTTTTCAGTCCTTTCTTTCACTGTGTGCCAGCTGGTCTTACATTAAAGAATGTTTTTCTGATTTGGTCTTTCTCTAGTCTGATAATGTGGCCAGGCCATTTTATTCACTTTCATGTGATGATATTGACAAAGTTATATTTTATGAGCTATAAAAAACTAAGTTTAGTCTTCTTAGCCAGACAGAAGTCAGTCAAAATTTTAATTGCAGAAATATTATCAAATGATTATAAATGGACCATATGGAAATTTTTAATAATTTCTAGAAATTTTATAAGATAGTAACAATTATTAAACATCATAATTTATCTACATGTACAGTACAAAAATATTTTTAACTAAAAGGAATCAGTGACATATTAAAATGTCGTAAGAGCATAAAACTAATTGTGTAGTTACCCAATTCGTTGACTTACATTTAAAGATCCTGTTGCCTCTTCTAATGATCGATACAGACCATCAGACATTAAGAGAAGAAATTTGGATTTCTCATCCATTTTGATTCCACCAACAATATCAGGTTCTGCAATAATAGGTTCATCCTGAGCATCACTAAAAGTAGTGAAATGAATAAATAAATTCAAATACAATCAGTAAAATATAAGAAAGTTATTTAAAGAGGTGATGAGATTCACGATATTAAGTAGTACTTTCTTTGCTATCTTCATTAAAATGCTTAAGATATTTTCCTATATA
This sequence comes from Parasteatoda lunata, assembly GCA_949128135.1. Classification (NCBI taxonomy): domain Eukaryota; kingdom Metazoa; phylum Arthropoda; class Arachnida; order Araneae; family Theridiidae; genus Parasteatoda; species Parasteatoda lunata. The sequence continues at coordinate 103,322,744 of OX421974.1, read as the reverse complement.
ATGCTTTTCCAAGAATAGTAAACCTTTCAACAATATCCAGATATTCTCTAAAGCCCAAAACTGTACAAATCTCTCTAACTGTCACAATTACAACTTTTTTAATTGGATTACTTAAACATGAGGAATTATTAAGATACATATTAATTTATGTCACCATCAGTTATTCTAAACAATTTTTTTAAAAATTCTTTTTAACCTCTTACTTTTTATGCTTTTCTCAACAGCGATATTTAGTTTAAGAAATGCTTCTAAATTATCAAATATTAACGATTTTGTTAAGTGTTCTATGTTCTTTTATTTCCTGTGAGAAATAAAGTAAATAAAAAATTACAGATAGAAACTACATTCCCTTCCATTGGAACAACATGTACATATCCTTTTAGTGTTTCACAAGTGTAAATTTGCATTTAAAGGTATGTTAATTCAAATTAGAGGCAGGCGGCTTTGAAACTGACAGCCTTTGTTTAACAGGAGAAACACACAAAATTCCGGATACACATACACACACAAAATTTCTGCTTTCATATTTATTGATCACTATAAGTAGTATACACTAGCCAGAGCAGCTCATAATTATCATTAGGAATCTAAAGTAGCTGCCATCTTCCGTATTGATAAAAACAGAAACAATTACTATGGAGAAAATTAAATACGACATTTGATTTCATTTAAAAGATTTCAAGAAAACAATGAAACAAATTGCTATCCTGGAGCATCAGACTTAATCTTTATTAATGCTCAGCCACAAATACAGTCTCATCGCATCCATTGACGAACTCGTGTTAGACTTGCACTTATCAGATTAGAAAAATTAGTTCAGTTTGAACCTTGTTTCTTACTTAATTAATATTAAAAGTAGTTGCTAATAATCACTACAAACTGTTTTTTTCTTCTTATCATATAGCTTACTGTTACTTTTTTAAAAAAAAGTAGTGCACCAAACTATATTGGGCCGGGATAGCCTGGTCGGTAGGGCACTGGGCCCATGTCCAAGAGTTCGTTGGTTCGAACCCCGTCGGCCTAAGTCTCCCCGTGTAGTAAAGTGACTGATCCACGTTACATCTGTTGAGTCGCAAAAGTCTTCCATGTTCCCATAATAAATCAATACCTCTGGGGGTACTGGATTGGAGATTCATCATTCTCTGATTCAGGTCAAAATTACGATCTGTGGATGAATGAATGGATGGATGTATGAATGGGTCCACCCTATAAACGGGTGTGACGTATGGTGTGGCAGAAGTAAAATTCTTGGCCATAGATTGCGCCACTGGAAAAACATGAACAATCACACCCCTCCCCTGCCGAAACAGGCATAGGTCAACAACAACCAAACTATAAACTTCGTAAAACAGTAGCGACTATAGTAGTTTCACTACTTTCGACCACTGACTGACTTTCAGGCTACAAAGAACACTCTTCTTTATACAACAGTAAAGTTTAATAATTTCAGCAGTATCATTTCTTTTAAGACTCAATAAGCTTAATTTAACTTTAAAAATTCTGCGTATGACTTTATTTAATGTAATTATTGTCTCCTAATTTTCTTCTAAGAAACCGCAAGCAAGTAAGAAATTTTAGATTAGTACAAAATGTAATAATTTACTATTATAAAATATGGATAATTTAATTAAAAAAATGAAATAATTTTCCGTCTATTGGGCAAAACCCATTGCTTTGTAATCACTATGTAATCACTTTGTATTACTATTCTTATCTGAAATGCACTTAAAGGGGACAGTAATTACTCAAGGATTGTAATTACTTCAATATTTAAAAAACTTTTATGTGGTTATTCATTTAGTCATGTTTTTTACATATTTAGTTTCTTTCTTTGTCAGAGTTCATACAATAATAAAAGAACAATATTATTTAACAATAAGAATTATTTAAAAATAAGAATATTGTAAACATAAGAAAACTAAATTCTAAGCAAATTTATGACTGTTTTTAATATTATTGCGATAAAGTTAAAATAATTTACTTAGAAGTGTTTTGATAACATTCTTTTTTGTATTCAAACTGTAACTTTATTTAAAAAAATCAAAATATAAACTTAGTAAAATAAAATTGAACAGCTGAAAAAAATTCATGATAAAATTTATTTAAATATTTAGTTTTTAAAATTTTAATTGAATTTTAGCAGCCATTCATATGTTCCCGTTTTACTCTTAATAAGAATTAAATAATTTTCAATGCTTGCACAATTGCTTCAAGTTATAATTTTGCATTTTTGATATTTTTTTACAGTTTCCTGTTAAAGAATTATGAATATATATAAGAATTTGGTCACTTAAAACTGAGAAAAAAACTTTTATATATGATTTAAATTTGCATTTTTAGTTTTAATTATTTGTTGTCATTTTTTAATTTCATATGAATTGTATGAACACAGGTGATAAAAATATTACAAATAAAATTTATACCCAAGTAAAATGTTAACAGAAAGTTTTACTGAGTTGTTTAGTAGAAAAATTTTATTGGTTAAAGGTGCAAGCTATACAAAAAAGGAAATTATGCATTATTTAAAAAATGCCACCAAGGCCAATTTCTATCCATTTCTAAACCACAAAAATTTTTAATGAAATATCAAAATTATATTTCAAAATTTAATGCAAACAATATCTTTAATGTTTTTAAATGATTTTAGAGCAACTGGTATAATTAAGAGAAAAATATATCGTGCAATTTTTTAAAAAATATTGTGTTTTACCAATTTATTGTCATTACTGTCCCTGTACACAAAAGCATATTTTAAAATAAGAAACAAGAATTTTGGTTTAAAATTATTATGTGTTTGCTTACAAAATGTTGTCTTGCTTAATGTGATATAAAAATATAAGTCATTCAAAGATGTTTCTGCAATGAAAAAGTAAAAATTCTTAATATTTCCTTAATTCTTAATATTCTTAAAAATCCTTAATTAAATTTTCAATTAAATATTATTTAAAATTTTTTCCTATGTTTACTCATTAATTATAGATTCATAGAAAAAATGAGATATTTTCTTCATGTGTTATAAAAATGTTTTAAGTGAGGAGACAGTAATTACCTTTTTCTCTGCAATTACAATTTAAAATTGTTCCTAAATTTTTAATTTTTAATGTTTTTTTATTCCTAGTTATTTATTTGCACACTTCAATGTATGGTCTTAATGTAAAAATTACCAAAATTAAGTTAATTTTTCGCAGTTGTCTAAGGCAAAAGTTAACATTTTAAGAAAATCACCCCAGAACAGACTCTATATAGTAGATCTAAGCAGAGTTACTTTGATTATAGCAACCATATAGTATACTGTTAAAATTCCCTTCCCACAAATTATTTTTTAAAAAAAACGGGGGTAAATTTATGATTCTCTACTTTCCTATTAGCCATAATTTAAAATCATGCATAGAAAATTCAATACTTAATTTTTTTTTAACTCTAATATTTTTATAGTAATCCTTATTGTCTCTTGTTGCCTTTAATATTTAATAAAAACTGTTTAAAAGCAAAGAAATGTGCAATGATATTACTTAAGCTTTTCATACATTTTCTAGTTAACCTGAACCCTTCCCCAACAGATGCCATGCTGCACACTTTGGAAAACCTTTTAATGAATAATGAAGATGAACTCAAAGTTTTTTTCCGCAATTATCTCTTTTATTATACAACAGAATGCATCTAATTCCCCCTAAAAATGTAACACAACTAATTAATATAAATAACTTTTACCTTAGATTATCAAATTCTTTATATCCTCCTTTCACAGTGTAGTTCCCAATGCAACGAGTACAGTTTTGTAAACCAGATTTTTGTTGGTTTCTGATTTTCTCAACATCTAATCCCAGCTGAGATAACCTTAGCAGTTCATCTTCATTACTAAATATATGATCTGGACTCAACTGCACAATAGACGTTTTCATATTGTCATCCTCTTTACAGAGAAGTGCTCTGCTATCTCCTAAAAACAATAATTTATTTGTATTTATTTAAAACAAACAACATTGCTGAGAGCAATGATTAAATAGCAACTGTGAAACAATCTTATTTTTATTGAAAACATGCTTTTTATTCAGCTTTTTAAAAGTGTCAAGAAGAATTGTTTTTTTTTTTGTGAAAAATACAGATGATGAAACATTTAGTGCTCCATTTGTTTTACAAGGAGAAAATTAAATTTTGTAATGCTATAGAAACGTGAGTTAAATAATTTTTCACTTTTCAATAAAGAATCACAAAAGTATTTTTAAAATTAAAAAACAAAAAAAAAATAATTTTTTAAATATTTAAAAAAATTTTTTTTTCTATTTGTAACCTTTCAGAGAAAAAAATTTCTACGGTTATCCTTGGTACATCATGAATGTTGCGAATTTAATCATTAATTTGGCTTAAAAACTATATCCCATCAAGCAATTATCTTTATGAAAAATCATTTTTAAATTTGGGAACTGATAAACCAAAAATAAATATTATAATTAAATATTTTCATGCATTTTAAAGCTTTATACATTTTAATTAAAATTTATTACATTTTAATTTTTTTAAACATTATTTTAAGAAATTTAAGGTTATTTTGAACATTTCATTTCCTTGAAATGTATTTAAAAATCATAACTTCTTTGTTTTGTACTTGTACTTTTTTCTCGTAACTTTTTTAAAATCAAAACTTTTTATTATTTACTCAAGTACTAAGTAACATTCCCATGTATGTATGTAAAGGTTTCAGACCTAATTACTAGAAAACTAACACAATAAGTAACATTAAATTTATTTTGTTGAATTTTTAGTTAAAAGTTTTTTCACAAAATTACAAAATACAACTTTATAACTATTTTTTCTTTGAATCTTCTTTTCCGAGTTTTAAAATGAATATTTATGATGTTAAAAACAAATAAAAGAACCAATTTGTTTTTAACAATTCTTATAAAAGAATTTTATGTTATGCATAACATATTATTGTTATTTTAATAACTTTTTAGTTAAATGACACAAAACCCATTCACAACTGAGCAATTATTCTTTCACCAAACCAGGGTGGTAACACAATCAAACTTATTTTGATTTCAGCTGGAAGATTCAGTAAATATCTGTACCATCATCCAAATACCCTAATCAAAAGATTTTTAATAATTCAAATATCTTGTTGCATATAAAAGATGGATCTTTTGTTTTAAACTCGCAAATCTTAGCTTTTAAAAGCACTTAAAGCTCTAAATATTAAAATTTATAATCAGATTGTCTAACCCTCTGAGCATTAATATCAACTTTAAGTTGCAGGCTTTAATAAATGAAAAATAAATACAATTCTCCCACGTTTTTTTAAATGAGAAAGTAATATGCAGAAGAAAAAATTTTCTATGATGGGATTGAATTCTGGGGGGGGGGGGCTTAAGCAAAAGTTATAAATTTTAACATGTTACCAAGTTTTGTTATCAAATATAGTTATAGTGAAAGTTAAGAGGACGATTTTTGTTTCTAGTTCACATTGCAAATAAAATGTTCTTTTATTCAGGGTTACCACTCAAATCAGGTTTCAAATTTCCCTGATTTTTCCAGGTTTTTCAGTAAAAATCTTAAAATTTCCAGGTCAGAGTGTTTTTCTTCTTCTCCTAAAGTGTAATATAGGTACAAGAGAAAAGTGTCAATATTAGTGTATTAGTCAATATAATAGTGTAGTATTTAATTTAAAATGTTATTTTTTTAATATATCATTTTGAATAGATGTGGAGTTAACAATATGTTTCGCATGCAGAAAATAACGCTTTTAATGAATTAAAAAAATTTGTAAGTGTTAAATAGTTTTTGCACAAAATGTACCAAATAGCAATGAACCAAAACAACCTTGGATAAGTACTGTTTAATATATTTTTATTAAGCGAAAGAAAATAATTCCAGGTGATTGGAAAAATAATAAATTTTTATATTTATTTACATTTCAATATAGAGCCATTTTATACTGTATTTTATCCAAACAGTGTTCTTTATAAAATTCATTGAAATAATTTTATTTAAACCAATATCATAAGTCAAATGTTTAAGTAATGTTGTTTGTTTCGAATTAGCATTATTATTTTAAGACATATTCAGTATTTGTAAAAGAAAAATTGTCAAATTTCTGTTTGCATATTCTATAGAAAAAAAAAATAGAAAAAAAAGAAAAAAAACTAAATAAAATTCTTGCAATTTTATTCTTTTTTTTTTTGTTTTTTGTTTTTCTTATTAGAAATTAGAATATATTAAGAGTTTCAATCTAACATGGTTTCCAAGTTTAGATGAGTTAATTGTTTTTGTTTTTACATCTGGGCAATTCCATGGTATCAGAAAAAAATGAACATTAATTTCTTAGAAAAACTATCTTATAAAACATAAGTTTATAATCATCAAATTTTTACATTAAACATTTAGTTAATCATAACCTATCGAAAAACAATTTTTTTTATAAAAACTGATTATTATAAGTTCAAATTAAATGGATTAAATTGTTGCTGTCGGATGTAAATCGCACGAAAGTAAAAAAATTATAACCAATTTGTGAATTGTTTAAACTCTGTGAATTTGTTTGTAATTTAAATGTAAACTTGACTGAGTTTTGAAGCTGACATTTGAATGAAAAATTCTATGCAGTTGATTGGGAAATATGATACATAATTAATTTGAAATTTTTTACTTCAGTGCCAGACGTAAATTTCTCAAAATGGATAGAAATTTAAGTTAATGATAACCATTATAATGACTGAAAATTACTTTAATTTTAATCTTAATGCTATAAATATTAATTTTCAATTAAATGGCTTCTTTAAATTGAAATTGTCTTCTATTTCCTATTGGAATGATCGGAGTAACTTGTTTTATAACATTTTCCATCTTATAAAAGTTAGTTGACAAATCACTCATTTTAACTATGCAACGTATATTAACAACAATGTAATATATTAACAACAATGTAATGTATTAACATCAATGTAATATATTAACAATATAAATAAAACTCATTTACAAGCAATATTTTCTTGATTTTAATCGTTTTAAAAATCATGGAATAAAAAACTTTTTTTTTTTTTTTTTTTTTTTTTTTTTTTTTTAAATATGAAAAAAAAATTCACTATTTTTATATCTAATAAAAAAAAATTTTATTGAAAAAAGAATAATCAGTGTTCATTAAAAGGGAAAAAAACAATTTTTTACTGTATTATTAGCTTAACTTGAAACCTATACCTGGACAGTGCAGAACAAAAAAACAAAGTTTTGTTATCCTTCTTTCTAATAAACAAATATAGATAAAATTTTCTTTCGATTCTAAATTTACATATCATTTAACATGTTTTCCATACATTCCTTGGTTTTTGCCAGCATTTTAGGGTAAAAGGAGTAACAATTTCGGAAATATCAAAATAAAAGTTATCATGAAATCCAGAAAATCAGCATCAATGCAACAATTTTGCTATTAGCGATTTGTTGGCTTTGCTGAGAAAAAATAATTCATTGGACAAAAGCTTTCAGAAAAAAAGGGTGTTAAATTATAACCAATTATTTTTTGGAGAATTTTATAAAGTTAAAATAACTAAAACATTTTGAATAACTCTGTTAAAAGAAAAAAATACCCCCAAAGCATCGGAACAAACTTGAATGATTAATGAATTAAGCCCACAGGCTAAAAGAAGATTTAAAAAAAAAAAAACTTTTAGAAACAGAACTTTTACTTTTATAAACAGAAGCAAATATCCTAATTCTTTCTTCCACATCCACCACATTTTTGCCTTTCCTGAACTGCATAGTCCCATAATCTCCAAAGAGGTCAAAGATTTCTCCCTTCATTTCCCAACATAAAAGAGTTTGAAATGGCATTCTAGTTTAGCAGGGTAATAATGAAGAGAATTTTAATGAAAGAAAAGTACAAGTTGTACAAATAGCTAAGTAAATGATATTTCAACTTTTTGACGATAAATTTACATCTAAATAAAAGTGGATATAACAGATGGTAAAATAATTTAAATTAAGAGAAAAATTCCAGCTTTTTTTTGAAATTCCCTGATTTTTCCAGGTTTTTATCCAAAGTTCCCTGACTTTTCCACATTTTTTCCAGTACAAAAAAATTCCCTGATAATTCCTGGTTTTCAAGGTGGGTGGCTATCCTGTTATTATATTTTGAAGTAAAATTTTTTCCCCCCTTCGGTTGATAATAACTTAATTATGCGATAATTTTTATGGACACTTTTATGTCAGCATGTAACTGCATTTAAATTTATTTTTTAATTTTTTATTTACAGATAAATTTTAATTTTGTACAGAATAAGTACAACTCTACAAAATGCTTCAGGGAAATTTGAAAACAATCTTACTTACCCACATTAGCAAGATACAACTTATTTTTCAATATCAAAGCAACAACAGCTGTAGTACCACTTTGTATTTCTTCTGTGACAGACTTTAATCTTTCAACCACTTCAGGAAATTGCTTCAAAGCTTCTATAGTACGTAGTCCCTAAAACATTACACTTTGATTAATTATCAAAGTAAGTTATTTAGGTTTTAAATATTAATAATGTATAATTGAAGGGGCAAGCGGATGAAAGAAGAACATAGAATACTTAAAAAGATTTGAATTATTGTTATACATAAAAGAGTTAAAGCCATTTGAACAATCTGAGGGCATGGCTGTAGAAGCTAATTAAAAAACACACCAACATAACAAAAGTAATACCTCACTTAAAGTGCTTTAAACCATTTAAAAATGCTTCCTTCCCTTAATGTGCTCTCCTGATTCCATAAATTAAAAACAAATCTACTAAATTCATCAAACAAAAGTGAAATGAGCACATGCACCAGCACCAGTCTTACTACTCAAGAACTTTTTTTTTTCATTATGACTTGATCATTTACTGTGTTTTCAATTCTTAGAAAATGTTTCTTATTTCTAAAGTATCGCTCTTTTGAAAATTTTCTAAAAAAACCACAAAAGGTTAACTTTAGTTACATATATAGACAGTTTATTGGAAGACATATGATGCTTTTTAGATCTTATGACAATTGAATTAGAAAGAATTAGAATTATTCATACACACGTACAGTAATTGACAATTGTTGTCATTATACAGGGGTGATTTAATTAAACTCATATTACTCAGAGCCCCCTAGCTCATATTCTATTAAAAAGTTCTGAATGAATATATATTATTCAGCATATGTTATAGGGTGAAGATATTTATTGGAAACAGAGACCGCAACGAACTTGTAGAACAGAGATTGGAACAGAAACCGCAACGAAAAATTTGGTATGGAAATTTTTGTATTTTTTGAATAATTAAATATGGCAAAACTAGGCTAAATTGCTGTTTAAAAAATCAAGAAGTTGCATTGCAATATATGTACATTTAAAAAAAGAGAATATAACAGGGTTGCTAAGCAAATAGATGAACAAAAATCCCTGACTTTTCCAGACATATTTTTTAAAAATTTCAATCTAATATTGCAGAATGTACTGAGAGTGCTGTGGTCAAAATATACAGTGAACCACAAAAAATTAATATTAATAATTTATGCATTATATTACATATTTTATTTCAGTTAAAATATATAACACCACAATGCAGTGATAAAATGGCAGTAAAGACAAAAGAAATATATCATATAACAGAGAAAAAAAAATTCTGAGTAAATCTAATATAGTTCTATCATTCATAATTGGTAAATTTGTTTTTACAGATAATTAGGGGTCATTTTTATTGATGCTAAATTTTATTCATCGATCCCCTTTTCAAGAAGCCAACACAAGTGGTACTTTCGCACCAAGAAAAGGACACTGAGTAAAATAAAATCGCTTATGATAAACCTTTGATAACATTTTGAAGTCAATGGGGGTAACCTCAAAGAGCGACCAACCTCCATTATCTGTGGAACAGAGAGGTTGGGTGCTCCCAAAAGGTTTTTTCTGTATTAGAATTTGCTTCGACACAAGAAAGCAATATTTTCCTATCGAACTTTCATTATTAGAAGTAAGCCAGGCCATGAAACTAACCAAAATGTACAAAATAAACTAATTAGTTATAGCAAAATACTTTTAATATTTCTTTAAAAGTATACATTCTAAGTTAATGAAGAATGATTTACTATTCATAACTATTTGCACAATTGAATGATGGATGTAATGTTAAAAATATCATAAAAAGTATTTGTTATAATTTTTCTTCTAGTGTAAAAATATTAAGCAAACACATAATGGCTTACTTGAAGCTGTAACCTCAGATTTTCTTTTTCAGCCAGCAAGTCGTCGATCGATTCAAAAAATCCTTTCTCCACGGCTAAAAATGCTTGTTGCAAGACTTCACGGATCTCTTCATCTTTTTCTTTACCTTTCAGTTGACCCAAAAGAATTTCAGCAGGCATGCGTTGCATAGCAAAATCGGCTGCCTTTGTTCCAACATGGCCATCAAATACTCCATAGAAATATGTATTCTCATCATATCTGAAAAAACGCTAACAATTTTATTGGTTCTCAGACAATTTTTCAAAAATTTTTTTTCTCTCAGAAATAAAATTTAAGTCTTTCATAAGTTCTATTTGACCCCTTCAGGATTGTGATCATATATACATGATGATAGGATTCACCCTTCATGCCCAGGGTTTCCCAAACTTATGACTTTTGTGTACCTTTTCTAAATTTTTCGTAACGCTGTGTACCGCTAATAAAAAAAGGAATGTATTTTTTACCATAAAAAAATTTAACAAAAGTTAATAAACCACAACTGGCTGTTGACACCACTATTTATCAACTGTTAACTCTGCAAAAAATAGCCAATAGAAAAATACGGCATCGTAAATTTTCATGGCTAGCTTTGTCTTTAAATAAAGTTTGGTGCAAGATATTTCGCATAAGAACGCGTAGCCCCGCTAAAACTGTTCCCAAACCCCTGGGGGCACGTGTACCACACTTTGGGAAACACTGGCCCATGGTATCATATATGAAATGAGCCTTTCTGACTTCGGCAGATCATGATCACCCAGACATGGTTTAAATTTGAACGTTTTATTTCAACTTTTAAATAACACTAAATGGTGGTTGAAGTCCAGAGCCGTTTTTATGTTTATAGGGTTCCTGGGCCTGTCATTATCTGGGGGCCCTTTATGAGTAAATTTAGAGAAAAAAAATTTAATTTTGAATAATTTTTTAAAATTATTTTATTTTAAGAGTAAAAAACATTAATTAATTATAAAAGCTTATATACATTATTTTTATCGAAAATTTAAGGTAACAATACTTTTCGCGCTTTTTGAGAGGCGTAACTTCTATCACATCATCAAAATCAATTTCCTGTAAGACATACATTTTGCTTTACAGCTCAAAATCTGTAAGACTTAGAAACATCAAATTATGAAGGTGTGTAGAAAATATGCAAGGAGTTAGAAAAAATACAAGAAAATACAGTTTGATTACAAGTTTTTTTTTATTTTTATAATCGCCGTTGAAAAACTGACTCAATTTTGAGCCAATGTTTAACTATGTAGACTTGAAATTTTAAAACCAATCCAGAAGACAAGGAAACTCCTGGATCATTATCCAGAGGTATTGAATTGTTATGAGAACCTGGAGGAGCTTATGACCCCGACAGATTTAACATGCACCAGTCACCATTTTATACATGGGTATTATTCGACCGGCTGAATTCGAACTCCCATTCTCATGAACCATAAAATTTTCACAAACCCACGTCCATAGCCCTACCAACCAAGCCAGTGTGGCCAAATTATTAGTTTATTTTATAACGGTCATTGAACAGCCCACCCAATTTCGAGTTTACGACTACTAATGTTCAACTTCGTAGCCTTGTAATTTTCAACCCAATCCATCATACAAGTAAACTCCAGGATCAAGTATTGGAAGAAATTTTTGCCTTCATGGAGGACGTTTTGATGGAACTAACCTGCATTTGCATTACATAGAGAGGATAAACACAAGTACCTCTCCCACGGTTGGCCGCATGGCAAAGGGACTCTAACCCATGATCCGCCTACCACTGAGGATATTTCACGTCAACACTGTGGTCGGTAAAAGCGGGGTGTAGAATTTATATCGACCAGCCATCACTGGAATTCGAACTCGGTGCACCTCATTCGGAGGAAAATGCTCTATCTCTTGAGCCCATCTTCATTGAGTAATAACTCTGTGGCAGGTACCAATTTTATTGATTTGCCTAAATTTAGTCATCTTCAAAATGTAAATGGTAATTCAATCTTAATTTTTGTAGAAAAAAAATGGAAATAAACCGTTTTTCTTCTTAATCTGCAATGAATGCAGAAGCAATCACGAGGGTTAGTAAGCTAAATGAACAGGGAGCGGAGCCTTCTAGTTTTTTAAATAATTGTTAAATTATTAGTTTTTAACATGCATACTTAAAAAAAATAAGAAAAACATTTTTCAGTATTAAGAAATAATTAAAAACTGTCATCAGCTGGAATAGAACCCTCGATCTCACAGTTTTGTGTTAGATTTCATAATCATCAGCCCCAAATATACACACCTGCCTTGCGGATATTTTTTAAATTTATTTTAAAAATTTAATAAATTAAGTCATTTGGATACTTGACATTTTTGAAACATGCTTTCCAAATTACTATTTTTAACGTTTATAACAAGTATCTTCAGTTCATTTAGAAGTAAACCATAATTCGGCTTATCTTATTCATTTTCAGCTTATGTATATACACCAAAAATAAATTCAAAACTAGACTAGATATAACACAAGGACTGCCAATTTAACTGTCGGGTATAAAACCTTATTTAAGATTAATAATGATAAAACGATGAAAAATCTACTTTCCTCTAATTAAATATTTAAAAAATAATCTGTTTTTAGGTTATAATATTCGTAATTACCTTAATAAACTCAGGGTTTCGCCGATAGAAGACATTTAATATATCAATTGAACACACCAAAGCTTTATATCAATTAGCAATTAGTTTTAGAATTACAATTATAGAATAATTATTTTTATTATAGAATGAAAGGTTTTAAAAGACAAATATTTGTTAATTTGTTGATATTTAATCAAAGAAAAAACATAACCCATATTGAAATCTAGCTTATAGCCCCTGATAAATTTTGTGACAAAAAAAAAACTGAAGCCCGATTGATTTCCGGATTTTAGAAACACCTTCTAGTTTTACTATTCAATCAAATTGATTTCGATGTCTTTCATCCCACCTGTCTCACTAGTGATTCAGCATATTTTGATATCATTTTTGTTTCGGTCTTACTTAATATTAATTTGTTTGTGACAATATATTTTTTTACTGCATTTTTGCGAGAAGTTTAAAAATATAATATTGAGGGCATTAACTGAATTTTTGTTTTTTTGTATGCTTTTGTTTACTTATATCATCCTCACCCACAAGCAACTGTCTGCTCTAAATACTGTGATAATATAAAATGAGATAGCAAAACAAAACGTATGGAGTTATTTAAATTCATGTTCAAAAGTATTAATTGTTTTTTGAATTGACAATTTCAGTCATCTTTTAGGTATTTAAAACTGCAGGATATCACATGAAAGTATTAAATACATCATTTTTACAATAAAGTAAAATAAAAAAGAATTCTGAAACTTAGGAACAGATATTAAATAGTCTCATGATTGAATGATGGAGCATAATTACCTTTTAAACAAATACATTTTTTTTCTTCCTTTTAAACTGAAAATTTGCTTATTTTTAAGTAATTTATTAATACTCAAATTTTTTAAGAGATGATATGACAGCGAATTTTTTTATTTTATTCAGTCATTTATGAATTCTTTTTTCATTTTTTTTATTTATTTTTATTTTATTAAATTAAATGCACACGCTTAAAATAAAACAAAGCTGTCAAAATTTCATATATAGTTTCGATTTACAATTTTAAGAAATTGTTTCGACTTTGATTTGGAAATTTAAAAGCTTTATTAATTAAAAAATTGAGAAGCCTTATTAACTTTAAACACATAATAACAACAAAAATCAAGGAGTTAAAAATAGAAACAAATATGATCAATAAACAATAAAACCATAAGCTAACTAAATAAATTAATTTTGTGTACGAAATATAATATTACAAATTAAACATATTTCCTATTTAGGGGAAACATGGAAAATTTGGTCATACAGGAGTTTTAAAATTTTTTTTTTATCATGTTTAAACATTTGTTTAGCTGATGATCATTTGATTTCAATGTTCTTTTAAACAAAATCATATGTTGCTTCTGTCTATTAGCAATAAGTAAAATTAAAATAAAATTACATTTGTTATCTCAATTTCATCCAGAACAGACCAAAGCAAGAGTTTCGGCAGACAGGCCTGTCAAAGAGGGAATTGAATAGTGGCCCGTCATTTAAATAAATAAACAAAAAAAATCACAATGTACCTATATATAAAAAACTGCGCAAACTTTTCACGTTTTCCCTAACCACAACCAAAATCAATATAATAAAAACATTTGCTTACCTCCAACATGGAAGATTTATGTCTTCTTAATATCCTACAAAAATTTGATATAGAAATTCCTAGTTCACGGATTCTCTTACGATTAATTTGAAAAATTACAAAATTAAATCAACTACAATAATTAAGTAAATTAAACAATTTGGCTAGTTGAAACATTTAGGATGATTAAAGGAAAAAAAAGCTTTTATAATAAATTAGAAAAAATGTCTACATTTTGTAAAAAAGAAAATTTAGAATTCACGGAGGCCCAATTTAAAGGCACTATGGAAATCTCAAGACAGCGTGATCCAAAGAAATTCTAACAAGACCCTCCCCCTATTTACAGCCCTAGAAATTTTCTCTTTCTAGAAATTTATGACCAGAAATCATACAAAAGGGTGTTTCTGTGGATATCTGATATTTCTGAAGTTAGGAAAAAGAGCCCCTAGGCAATATAAAGAAGTTAAAAACATTTTACCACAGTTTAAAGTGAGGAGGCTATTTGAAAACTCTGTGGGTGGTAGCTACGAAAGTGGGGATATTTTCATCCGTGGAAAGAGCGTTTTATTGATCTTTTGGTTAGAAAAGTGAACAGTAACAATTATTTTATATTTGTAAACACTTCGATTAGATTTTGAAAACCATCCGACAATGTAAGAAAAAATATATATTATGGGCTTCAGATATATATTATGGAAAAAAATATATATTATGGGAATTAAAAGACAATTAATGCAATGAAATTTTAGACTTTTTGGGGGCCCCATCAGAACTCGGGGCCCTGGACCAGGGCCCATCCTTAAAAACAGCTCTGTTGAAGTCTATTATAATTTTGAATAATGTCTTACAGGCATTGATCTTCAATGTGCACTTTCAATTCCAAGTTTGTTTGTTTTTATTTGATCCTGGGTATTTAAATATGTAAACTGCATTTGTTTGGTTCTTTTGAGAGGATTGGGCAGAAGATTCACAGCATTTTTGGGATTTTGTTTACATTTTGATGGATAAGGGAAGGGGGAGGATAGAATGCTTATTGATTTATGTGGGTGTAGATTCATCTTTTGCAGTTTGGCTTTTAATAGACGTTATTTTGTATATTTTAAGTCAGTTTTTTATTTTTTATTATTGAGTACATTTTATTTCAGCATATTTAGATACTATTGATGATAATAAACTATAAATATCTCCAGATAAACTATAAATATATATAAAATTAATTGCAGTAAGCCCAGAAGCAGAAAGTGCCGAAAACTGTGACGTACGTCGCAGAACAAACGAAGTCCTGCAGAACAGATTGTATCTTGAATAAGTAACAGCGTTTACCAGCGAACCACCCTCCCCCGCCCACCTGCCTCCAGTAGTCTTGCAGAACAATCCTCAACCTTAATCTCATACATTCTTCTGTAGACGATAATCACCTGAAGGTGAGCCGCGATGGCTCAGGGGATAGAGCGTTCGCCTTCCAATGAGGCGAACCGGGTTCGAATCCCAGTCGATACGAATTCCGCATCCGGCTTGCACTGACCACAGTGCTGACGTGAAATATCCTCAGTGGTAGACGGATCATGGGTTAGAGTCCCCTTGCCGTCAGGTTAACCGTGGGAGGTTCTCGTGGTCTTCCTCTCCATGTAACGCAAATGCGGGTTAGCTCCATCAAAAAGTCCTCCACGAAGGCAAATTTCTCCCAATACTCGATCCAGGAGTTCCCTTGTCTTCTGGATTGGGTTCAAAATTACAAGGCTACGGAGTTGAACATTAGTAGCCGTAAACCCATTAAGTTGGGTCGGCTGTTCAACGACAGTTATAAATTAAAATAAAATAAAATCACCTGAAGGTATAAAAGCTTCCCCTCATAATCTTGCAGAACATTTCCTCCCACCTCATTCATCACACCTGCTAATACAAATGTCTGCAGTAAATGTTTTCTAGTATATACATCGAACATCACTTCTGTTCAGATGTAACTGGGAAAGTATTTAATAATCTCTTGAAAAGTTCGGCATAACATTGCCATATTTAAGGAAACATCTTGTTGGCCTTGCAGTAGATGGCCAGTATATCCAGTTAAATGTCGGAGAGCATCTGAAGAAGAAACTTGTTCAGATCTTTTACCATTGGAATATGCTGACCACATCAGTAACCTGAAGACTTCATTGCATATTATAAAAGAGCATCTTATCCTCATTTCAAATGTAGAAAGCATAGAGGAATTCCAAGATATGGGGAAGTCATTGCCTTATTCATTGTTTAAAAACACAAAGAGTGTATCATAAATGTTGGGCCAAGAAGGAGTTCCTCTGCCAGATTTGCCTGCTAGCTCCAAAAGCCTACGCCCCGTCTTAAATAATTTTGAGCTTTCTATATTTTCCTCAGATGCAATGCAAATGATAATCTACATTGATTCTATGTTGGAGCAGTATAAAATATAATTTGAAAAAGAGAAAAACGTTGATATTGTCATTAAACGAATGAAAATTCTCTTTAGCTTTGACCACTTACTATTTCCCAGGAATGATGTTGCTTTAGAAGAGGAACATTTGACACTCTGCGCAAATTTTAGCACATTTATCAGAAATCTCTCTCTCTCTCTCTCATATCTTTGTCAGTCTGAGGAGGAAATTGGTGAACTAGCTTTTGGCTATAACATTTTTATAAAATGGGTGTATCAGTTTTTAGCAGACAGCAGGAGAAATCAATCACCATTTTTATCAAGAGAGCTTCCGTAAAAGAATTAAATTCAGAGATTTCCAATTTCATAAAATTTATGACTTTTATATTTTACATTCCCATTTCAGAAGCAATTAGTGAATCATGGAGATCCACTATAGACAGATTTGTTTCTAAAAAACCAAATGCTTTCGATGGAGATGAAGAAGTTGTTGGAACAACAGACCAGCGAATGTTTGTGTTTGCAAATGGTGCACCATCCGGGCACTTGTCCCTTCGAAAGATTTTTAAGGCAGCCCTTATTTTAATCCTCGGACCTTCATATCATAAGCATTTTATTAATAATTCATCACCATCATCGTCATTAACAAAATTTTGTACTTCAAAAGTGATTGAAAAAGTAACAAATCAAGAATGTTTGCCTTGATTTAAAAAATAATGTAGTGTATATGTGTATGATCCTGTATTTTAATAAATGAAAATATAGTATTTTAACGTAAAGTTGACTTTTTTTCGTTGTGAAATGCTTGCAGAACATTTGTATAAATTAATAAGTCCTGTTGCAGAACATTTAAAAATACTCTGCTTCTGGGGCCGTAAGGATCTTATATGAAATTTAAAATAAAGTAAGTTTGACAGAAAAAATAGGTTAATATTTCTATCATTTACACACAGGAATAAATTTATATTCATTTGAATAAAAATTCTGTTATGACCATAAAATTTTTAACAATGAAAAACATTCCTATAACCAAAATTGTGAGGTCAAAATTCTACCATCAATTTTTTAGTTTTAGTAACATATAGTTAAAGGTAGAAATATTTATAGATATATAATTATATGCAAATCCATCATTTTTTTTATACTTAATCTTGCATATAAACAAATAAATATTAAAGCAACAATATTTAATTGTAAGAACATGCATGAGGGTTTCTCTACAGATAATTTACACTTGGACAAAAACAATTTTTTTTCTTAAAATAAAAATAGAAGACTACCATAAATTACTGGTTGTAATAACATAATAAATGTTTTTTAACATCACTATACCACACTTTTCAGTGTATAAATTGTCTTTAGTGAGTCTTTAAAAAAATAATACAATCAAAACTTTTATATAATAAAATAAAACTTATCAAAAACATAGACAGATCTCTTAAGTGAACATTATTGATTTGAGGGATCCAAAATATCTCAATTATGTTAGATTCAGACACTCAGTTTGTAGTATCATTGTAATTGATTAAAAATTTGCTTCAAGACGAGTATTCATCATGTTCAGGGATTCACTTATACAATGAATCCATAAAAAAATTCCCCCATCTTGAAGTTCAAAGTAGAGGATTAATTAACACAACACATTGAGCAACAAAATATGGTGTGTAAATAAGAAATTTATTTGTTATGAAAGATGTATAGCTTAGATGATAGCTTAGAGTTTGAAGTTAACTTTTAAGAAAAAGTTTGCCTGAAATTTAAAACAGTAAATTTAGTCAACTTAATTTTAACAAAAGCTAAAAGTACAGTAAACTAAATAAATCAGAGATAAAAGTTTACAAAACTACACAATCTACAATCCTCACCTAAAATGAAAACTCCTGTCTTCAAATGCATGTTCTTCCCATCTTAAGCCATCAGCTCTATATTTCTGGTTGGTAGAAAAGCCAACACCAGATAATGGGCATACGGGAAGATCATCTGTCCAGCTATGGCATGGCTATAGCAAATAAAAGCATCAATTCAAGTGTTCTATCTGTATAGAGTTTTAAAAAATTTTTGAATGATAACTGCAATATTTAGTTCAGTTATTAGAAAGGAAAAGTAAGTATGACTCTACAAAAAGACATAATTACTTCAGTAATGTAGCATCATGATTGTCCTACATTTATCAAGTTTAGAGAAGTTTTGAAAAGCCAAGAAACCATTCTGAATAATGCAGGGTAAAAACTTTTGTGGAGCTATTATGCAGGGAGTACAAATGGATATTTAAATTATTTTGTATATCTGCTTAGAAATAAGTTTTTTTTTATCTACCTTCAACAGTAAAAACTGCCTACAAATTAAAATATATCCATCTAACACTTTTAATGCCATAAATTAGAAATGGCAATATATAAAGTATGGCACATTAAGTCTTATTTACATGAAGAAAAAAGCTGTTATCCAGACACTTGATAGCAAGATTATACAAATAAAGCAAGGATATAAAACAACTTGTACCAATATCCAAAAATCTAGCATAACATGCTCGACAATTTGTAAAAATTGTAATTGTACAATTTGAGAAAACTTGTGCATGAATGGTGATATTAATGAAGATGATGATAGTATTTTACAAACAGTCTCTTGATAAGAGAAAAAACAATAATAAATAAATAAAATTAATAATTTTTATTTCATTCATTTATTTATTTTTTTGAGAGAGAATAGTTATTTTATTTTTAGTAAGTTAAAAAATTAGAGCTAGTTTTACAATAGCTGGTGTAGGAAAATTTAAAAAAACAATTCATTATATTAGCACTCACTTTATATAAACATTTATAGATCTGGAGCTTTTTACATCTTTTTTAAATAAGCGAAATTGCATTGTTTTTCAGAAACTAAACACCTTATTTCAGTTACGACTTCATTTTTTTTATCTAAAAGCTGTAGTTTACCTTAAGTATAGAGAGACGTATGACACAACTGAAATTATTTATAAAAACTAAATTCATAAAACTGGTGAAAGCGAATAATTTTATTTTCTCTGGCTGATAAGGTACACAAATCAGACAATAAATTTGATGCTTAGTTATTCCATCATTGCTTTCTTATAGAATTAAAGAAAATAATAATAATAATTTAAAGTGAAAGACAATAACAATTTTAAAGCAGTAAAGTTAAAGAGGAAAAAATTAGGAATAAATGATAAAAGTTTTAGTTAGTATGGAAAAAAAGAAATTAATTAAAATTTAAACAATACCAAAAAATTCATTAATAATCTTACTTCTTGGAAATTGAGATGAACAGCTTTTCCACTCCTGGATAAATTTATTAGCTCAGCTTTAGTTGGCATAATTTTTTGTATTGGGGTATTCATCTAAATATTGAAAATAAACTATGTTTCATACATAAAATAGTAAGATCTTAAGTTTAAAACTCTGCAATTTAAGAGTTTTATCTAAAATCGAGATACATTAATAAATTGATTTTAAAAAGAGTTCAAATCAAATATTTTACCTATTAGTAGGTGCTAAATTTTATGATTGCTAGTTCAAATACTTGATTTACATTAATTATAAACAAATTTGTGATTAATGAAATTTAATTTTCATGATAGTGAAATTTCATTCATGATAAATGAAATTTAACAAAACTCAATAAGTTTAACAAAAACTTAAGTTAATACATGTAAACATAAAATTTTCTGGAAAAATATAAAGAACATTTCAAAATTTGGTTACAGGCAACCTTAATAGGCTTATGCAAAGTTGCCCATAAGGAGGTAGTATTAAGAAGGAAAGATATTAAAGTTATTTTTTTGGGATAATTTTTTTAGAAATATTTCAAATTTTTTTTTTTTTTTTAATATTTATAATTATTAAAAAATTATGAAGTTCTTTTTTTTTCTCTAAATATTTAGAAAAAGTACAGTTTCAAAAATTACCCTTTATTTGGTAGAGGCATTTTTTAAAACTCTTTCTTTAGTAAGAAATATTTTTATAGGCATTTTTTTATTATATATTTATTACAAGCAGAGGAAGGAAAAACATATTTTAACTATTGGTTAAGGTTGAATAATAATACTAGATACATTTTTTGTTTAATGATTAAGGAATTATGAAAGAAAAGTCAAAAATGCAAAAAAAAAAAAAAATAATAATAATAATAATAATAATAAGTCTCACTAATCATCATGCTAGATTATTATTATTTTTATTAAATAAAAAGAACTGTTCTCTAGATAACAAATTGGGTGAGGAAAAAACATGAACTTTTATAAATAAGCATTAAAAACCTATTTTCACATAAAATCATCAGTAGGAAATTACACATATTAAATAAATTACATACATAAATCTGAAGAAAATGTGTTAAAAACAATATCACTATAGTATTAAAAAAATATTAAGTTCTTGTGAAAACAGCTATAATAACATTAGATTCATCGAAAAAATTCTTTTTCAATTTTCGTTCATATTGCAGCTTACTAAAAACTATTCTGAACTTAGTTTCAATATTACAGTTACATTATTAAGGATGGAGAACTATATAAAGCTAAGCATGGGTGTCATATTTAAAATTAGTGATAAAACTTCCAGGTTGCTACTTCCAATTTAATTTTCCAAAACAACACACTGTCCAATATTTTTATTTTACTTTTACAGTTTAAAATATGACTTATGTTTACCATTTAGTAGTTCCAACCAATTTTAGCACAAGACTGAAAAATGAAATTTAAAAACATGAAAACCCATACATTTTATTTGAAGTGATATTTTTTTTTAATCAATTTTGTTGCTCACTACCTTTTAGATTTTATAAAATACAGAAAAATCCTATTAATACTAAAACTATATGCAAATCTCAATAATATATCTTTCTAGAATATCAAGCTGGTTCACACATCGTCCTGAGGATGTCTACCTCTAAAAATTCATACCGAGTTTCTAGTACTTCTCCCCGATTTTAGAAGCTTGTTTTTGTTTACACTCAATTCCTCATTCCTAAGATAAGTTTCTAGTAAAAAATATTAAAAAAGCCTTCAAAATGACACAAACAACTCTACTAGTAAGTTGACTAAAGAGTACCTAGTACTAATCATTTCTCACGAGAAGATTTCAGCATTTTAATCTGGGGCAGAATAATTGTGAAGTCTTATAAACTTCTGAATTGCAGCCTGCTAGAAGCTTTGAAAAAAAAAAAAAAAAAAAAAAAAAAATAGGATCAACGTGAATGACATAACTTGTAACCATTGTGTGTATTTTAAATTTTTTTTTTATATCAATTTGATTTGGTGCCATTGTGATTAAAGATGGGGCAACATATTACAATACTAAAATATTCCTCTTCCGATTAAATTTTCAATTAAAAACTTAAATTTTCTGGGCTATTATTGAGTAAAATCTTTCAGTGAAAATATGTACATATTTTATGCTGGAAATATTATAGAAACAACTCCAGATTTGACAAGTACCCTGTATAGTTGGTATGATTTAATATACTGATTTTTTTATTAAAAAAAATTGATTTAAATAACTAGATTTCTATTAAATGGAAAACTAAGTGTTCCCTTCAAAAAAATGGGCTATGCCTATGATAATATGACTATATATTTGAAATTAACTAGTATCTAAGTTAATTAGTAGGTAGGTATATTAACTAACAAGATCAAATATAGTTACTACATTTCAGCAATAATTTAAAAGTTACAATACAAATTAAACACTATTTAAGGCCTTTTAAATATTATATTCCTTTTAACATTTCAATAGATCTTAAATCAAAGCAAATAAAAATTATATTCCTTGGAAGATTTCAATGTATCTCAAACCAAAGCAAATAAAAATTTAATAACTCTCACACGTATTTATTACTTATAAAACCAAGAAAGTATAAGAATAATAATAAAACAGTCGACTTATTTCCCACTAAATCTGAAAATCAACAACACTGTTTACAAATTCGGTGAAATTAATGAACCATACTTAAGAAATTTATAGGAAACTCAAAACAAACATTATAAAAACGTATAAATATAAATCGACAAAGAGTTTATAAGTAACATACTAACTCATATCAACTTAAACGAGATAAAAGTTTATTAGCATTTTACGCAATTGTTTTGAAATGAAACTTTAGTATTCTCAGTATTACTATATTGTATTTTCTAAAAATTCTAATGGATAGAAGATTCAATCTTCGGGGAATTCCACTTAGTTTTCGAATTTTCGATATAGATTTATTTAAATATAATTCAAGTATTAACAAATACTAAAACATACGGAGAAAAAAGTTTTCACATGAAAGTTCTGTTTTGTTTGGCAATTTATTTGTATCAAGAGTTCATAATCGAATTCTTTTATTCTATATTTTCAGTTTCTCAACGTAAATAGAGCTTAGAACTGAAAAAGAGGGATCTCTCAATGAAACTTTTTCAACTATTACAGTTTGTACTGAATATTCAGATGAGTCCCGATCGATATTTTCAAACTGAAAAATCTTCATTTGGCGACATGGCGACATAAAAGAGGAAAGTATTTTGACCAATCAACGAATATGTCTGACTGTAACCTTCATGCATACAATTCCATCTTGGGACATTATTTTCAGTAGATGGCAACAGCGTGAGCGCAAGCTGGAAACAAAGCGATGAAATTTATTTATTTATAAATCATGCAATGCAATGTCTAAAAGAACTTCAGTTTAGGTAGTGGTATTGCAATTTTTTAAAATTTGATCTTAAAAGAAAGATTAATTTTAAATCAAAATTTTTTCTTTAATAGAATTTTTTTAAGATTTACAAGGTCGTTTAGCTCCATTATATAAGTTTTTTTTTTTATTTCCACGAAGAATTAAGTCCGTTTCTCGTCGTCTGTTCAAAGAATTTATGCATATTCGAATGTTTAAATGGATCTCAATAATTCATGAAGAACAATGAATTCATGATTTTTCCCATTAGAATAATTTAAAATTTTGTGTATCTACATTTTTATAAACTGATCAATGGCGCAACAGCCTTCAAGCAGTGCATTAAGAGCCTTGGCGTTGGAGTTCAAAAGCTTACAGGAAGAACCCGTTGAAGGCTTTAGAGTGAAATTAGTGAATGAAGATAATCTTATTGAATGGGAAGTAGCTCTCTTTGGCCCCCCTGAAACACTTTATGAAGGAGGATATTTTAAAGTGAGTTTCTTTTGTTTATTTTCTGATAAGACCAGCGCTCAGCTTTATAAAGAATATTTATCTCCCCAATATGGAAAAAGATTTATAACTATCTAATAATAATAAGTTAAGATTGTCAAGATAAATTGAAGACAATATTATGTATGTTTTGGAACGTTTCACTAAAATTCAAGCATTATAAAAGAACTTTTTAGAAGAATTTCAAAATTCTAAACTTTGTTCATTTGTTTATAATTTTCATTTAAAAGTTTACCTTTAAAAATGAAACTTTTATAAAAAAAAAATTCAAGACAAAATTTTTAACTATTTTTCACAGATTCTCTTGAATTTTAAAATTAGAATTTATGTGGTGATAAAAATTTCCAGTATTGGTTTGCCTGGGGACATTTCCGTATCGTGATCTGTGGCAGAAGAATCGCCAAGTCTTGGGAAACTTCTGGAAAGCGGTCTGTGAGAAACTAAGAAAAGCATCACAGAAAGGGACCAACTCGAAAGGTATAACTTGTAGCCACCCCTGGGCAAACATCTACATGTATTTTTAAAAAATAAAAAAAACAATTTGCAAGTTTAAAATCTATTTGGCACCTTGGTGATTGTAGCGGTCTGTGAGAATCTAAGAAAAGCATCACAGAAAGGGACCAATCCGAAAGGTATAACTTGTAGCCACCCCTGGGCAAACATCGACATGTTTTTTTTTAAAAAAAATAAAAATAATTGCAAGTTAAAAATCTATTTGGCACCTTGGTGATTGTAGTTGGTGTGACAGATCACGATACAGAAATATCCCCTTTTTCTTTTGTAAATAATAGGTATAAGGTATAACTCTATAAGCTTTGAGCCCTATAAATTTTGTGACACATAATTTACATTTGTCTTCATATCTGCTAAATGCCTGCATCATTTTTATGTTTCCTCAAAATATCTACTTTTACCAATGCTTAAGTGTTTGATATTGGCGATCATAACGCTCAAATACACCATTGGGGGAGAAGGCCTGTTTCATGTGTTGACCTTACCACCTTTCCTCCTCTTCTCAATTATATAAGAATTTATTACAGAGCAGCAAAATGTTGCTCTTGGCAGGCTTTCTGCGATGTCATTACGACACTTCTGCCACCGCAAAGGTTGCAAAAAGCCTTACACGAGATTACACTTGCAACTCAAATGCTATCTGTCTTACAAACGGAAAATACAGTGAACCTGGGGTAGAGGCTCTTGGAGAATTACCCAAGGCTCACTTCCCTGGATTTCATCCTATCTCATCTTTACGATAATCCTACAACTACTTGTAGTAGGAATGACTGGGAGGCTGCCAAGATGGTGGTCTCCTATTAAAAAGTTGTATGGGTTATAAAATCTTTTAAGCCCTACAAGTTACCAGGTATGAATGACATCATGCCAATAATGCTTATTCATGGGGTGGACATACTAGCCCCTATTCTATGTAGGATATTTCGATCCTGTATAGCTTTTGGGTATATACCTCATTCTTGGAGAAATACCAGGGTGATTTTCATTCTATCAACCAGGTAAGGAAAATTACTTTGAGGCTAAATCATTCAGACCAATTAGCCTTACTTCCTTTCTGTTGAAAGCTATTGAAAAGTTTACTGACAGATATTTTAGAGACACTGTACTCATAGATAAACCACTGTTCTCCACACATCATGCTTATTAACCTGGCAAGTCAACAAACTCGGCTCTATATGAGCTCTCCTACAATAGTCCGCGGGCCGAACTCATTTATCGTTCAAGTTCGTTCCGATACTTTGGGGGCAATTTTTTCTTTTGACAAAACGATTCAGAATGTTTTAGTATTTGTAATTTTATAAAGTTCTCCAAATATTATTTGGTCATAATTTCATAACAATCGATTTTATGACGCACTCTTTTTCTGTATGCTTTCGTACTCTCATCCAGTGAAATCGTCAAATTATTTTTTCCTCCGCCAAGCTAACCAATCACGCATTGTCTCCTTACAATCGCTTGCAGCAAAGTTTGTAAGCAAATCGTTGGTTGCATTGATGCTAATTTTCTCGATTTCATTTTAATCCTTCAAATTTTTTTTAAAATTTAAATAAAGGTCTCTTTTTAGAGCCAACTATATATTGATAACGCTTCATTTTCCCGCTTTACTGTTAAATATTTGATTTTCATTCCGAAATTCGACTTGTGCAGGCGGTCACATTGCAATGCCTCTCTGACCTAATCTAGAATTTGTCTCCGATTTTAAGATACAAAAATATATACTTAGCTTAAAAATAAGAAGGAATTGTTTGCCCTATTTCAATTTTAATAATATTTGCTGAGTTACAAATTTAAAGGGGATATTTATATATAGATCCCACCAAAGAAATGAAAGTATTGTGGTTATGTTGATGAAATGTTAAAAAAAAAAAAATTTAAACAATTTTCATTACTTTATGAAGATAAAATATTAGTTCCAAAATGATTAAAAAAAGCTACATATTAAAGTTAATGATCCATTATTCTTAAAAAAAATATTATTTTTGTTTCACTAACAAAGGTGCTATGGTAAGTATTGTTTCAAAAGATAGTTGTTTTGTTGGCTTATTTATCTAATATCTGTGATATTAAACATTTTTGTAGAGTCAAGCGCACATCTTGTATTGCTTGCATTTTAATTTTATTTAATTATTACTTCTTTTTAAACTCTGAATGGCGTATGAATTTAAAATTTTTTATTAAGATGTGCTTACTCGGAAAAAAGAAAACAAAAACTTTTTTTTCTCTCTCTTACGAAAAAGCTATAAAAAATACTCCTCTTAAATAAATACTACTCTTAAGCTATAAAAAAACTGTTAACTAATCTAAACTAAAAATAAATCATGAAATTTAAGGGAATTTATGTAGGTTTTCTCTGTAGGGTCAACAACAAAAAGTTCGACAATTTTGTATTTAATCATTGAATATTTTTTTTAAATTCAATTTGAAAACAATAGTGTAGATTCAAAACATGATTTAAACATTTAACTTCAGATATTGGTTTAAAAAATGTGTTTAATAAATTATCCAACTGGCACTAATTCGACAAATAGTTAAAGAATGTTTCCACACTTAAATGTAAATAAATTATTGAATATCAAACCATAATGAAATTTCCAAATGTATTAATGTCTGGAATTAAACTGCCTCTTGCTAAATAAAAATATAATCAACAATACCTGTCTAAGGTTTTTTGGAACACTCTGTATTTGTCTTTTGCTATACTTGCAAAAACTATTTGAAATAACACTTGAAAACATTTTTTTTTCAATTAAAACAAAGTATTCTACATACTAAATATATTTTCTCTAAATCAATATTATTATTTTCAAAATTAATGCTGTACCAAAACATAAAAATTTTAAATAACGAAAAACCAAACTTTGTTAAATTGTTCAAATAAATTATGTAACAAGATAGTTCAGTGTGTAAAATATCCGGTTTTTATATAGCAAAGAAAGTTTTAAAGCTTCAGTAAAAGACAGTGTACCAAACAACAAATTTAATGTAAATTTTACACAAATGAAATTTTTTATTTTTATGTCAAATTGAATTTCAAAATATTCATTTGTATGAAATGGTTTTTTAGCTTACTAAAATAAGTATCGTCATAAAAAATAAGGGAGAAATATCTCCAGATTTTTGAAGAAAATCAGATTATTTTCTGTAGGGTAGCAGTTCTTAAAAAGTTGAGGCAAATTTAAATTTTCACAGAGTGGAAGAAAGATTTATATATTCTATAGTATTTTTACAATAATAATAAAAAAAACTAAAAAATAATCGCAGATGCAGATCATAACCCTTCATTACAACTATAACTGTCATAGTCTATGTTTTACCTTTTCATATTGAATTATCAAATCATCATGATTTAAAATGAAAAAAAAAAAAGATTTTAAGATCTTGAAGTAACTATAATTGTATAAAAATTTTGAAGTACATACTTATAAAAAACTGTTAAGCGTTTTAGCGCAAAAGAAACGTGAACGAACGGGAAGCTATCGTAGTATGCAGACAACTGCTTTTGTTCTGATTGGTCCATTCATTTCCAAGTGACGTCAAATTACGCTTCTCTTCGGATATTCTTGGGCAAAATACTGAATTCGTGAAAACAAAATAGTTCCTCATTGTTTTGATAACTATCAATTAATGGCCAGTCAGATTTTGGAGAACTTTATGAATTTATGTTTCTCAGCCAATATTGTGTTCTATTTTGGTAGAATAAAATTGCCCCTCAAATGTCGGAACGAAAATTAGTTTAGAGCTACTTTTGAGACTTCGGCCCACGGACTACAAGCTTGAGTATACTATCTCAGATAAGGAAATTGCTCTGGCGATATTTATTGACATTAAAGGTGCATTTGATAAAGTCCCTGTTAGGACTATCATCAAAGTGCTTAAAGACAGAGAGGCATAAATTCGGTAATTACCAGGTGGATAGTCAATTTGCTATCCTCCAGGTATGTTTGTTCCTCTTATCTAGGTACGAGCATGAGGGTGCATACTGCCTCAGGATGCCCCCAGGGAGGGGTTTTGTTCCCTATCCTATGGTGTATGGTTATGGACTCTTTGTTAGTTCGTTTAACTGAGCTTGGCAGTGTCGGGTATGCTGATGACGTTATTGTTGTCAGGGGCAATCATGGCAAAACAGTGCCTGATATCATGAATAGTGCACTTCTAGAAGTAGCTAGATGGCGCTCTGATTCCGGCTTATCTGTAAACCCTTCCAAGATAAGTCTTGAGGCCTTCCCTAGAAAAAGGCGTCTTGATCTAAGTAATGTGTATTACCTGGACTATAGATTGGAACTCACTGAGAATGTCGAATTTCTCTGGGTTTATTATGACTCCAATTTTAACTGTGGTTATCATCTAGAATACTGTATCAGCAGGGGATAGGAAGATTTTCTGATCTTGCAGAAATGCTATTGAAAGAACCTGAAGATTGTCTCCCAAAATAGTTTACTGGATATACTCAATGATTATTAGTCCTATCATCACATATGGCACAATTGTCTGGTGGTCTAGCACTAGGTTGAGCTCCGCCAGGTCTAGTCTTAACAGACTACAAAGAATGGTCTGCATAGCCCTGTCAGGCTGTCTTAGGACCACTCCCACAGCTGCTCTTGAGACCTTACTTGGGCTTCTCCCATTGAATCTACTTATTGAAGTTGAAGCTCAAACAGGTATTAAGTGTCTTATGTACCTTGGCCTATGGAAAGAATATTCCAGACACTTGTCACAGGGTTACCTTGTTTCAAAAATGATGGATATTCCCTCTTTTATTATGCCTAGTGATTATATGTCACTTAGATATATGCTTTTCACAAGCCTATTAAGATCCATTTTCCTACTAGTGATGAATGGCTTAGTTCTCCTCGGTGACTTAAAGGCAATTGTCTAGTATGATACACTGATGGTTCAAGGCTTAGTCTCAAATCAGGATCAGGAATTTATTGCTCCAATGATGGTACCAAACTTCACTTTCCCTTAGGAAGTTATGCCACTGTTTTTCAGGCTGAGGTCTATGCCATTATCTTGTGCTGCAAGATAAGTTTAGACAAAGGATATCAAAATATGCATCTGTTCCGACAGTGAGGTTGCTCTCCTGTCCCTGTCAAGGTGTTAATTCACCTCTTTGCTTGTTTGGGAATGCTTCTCGGTCCTTTGTGTCCTATCTACTCATAACAGGATATACCTACATTGGGTACCTGGACATATGGGTATTCTTGGAAATGAGTTAGCTGATGAAGCAGCACGAACTGGCTATAGTGCAATTTTCTGGGGCCCTGAACCAGCCTTGAGAATTTTCCCCACCACTTTCAGGGCATCTATATTCAAGCTCTATGGCAAAATTACCCATGAGCAATGGCGCGACACAGACGGTTAGAGACCAAGCTAAAGAGCCGAATTGTGATTGTCCCAGTGTACGTCAAAAAGAGCTTCTAAAGCTAAACAGGAACAGCTTGAGAAAGATCATTAGTCTTCTCACTGGACATTGCATCCTCAGAAGACACCTATATGTAATGGGTATTGAAACTAATCCTCTTTGCAGAGGTTGTCACCTTCAGGAAGAGACATCACAACATATACTTTGTGATTGTGAGGTCTATTCTGCTCAAAGATTTGAGCATTTAGGGCAACATTGTATTAAGGCCTGGGAACTGCAAGATGTTCCTGTAAGGTGTTTGCAGAATTTTATTTCAGCTATAGGGCTATATTCAGTTTGCTAATCATGATTTAGTGTTTGGGTACAATAGACCTCTGGGCGATGTGCCCTGGTTTTGGACCTGCCCAACCTCTAAATCTATAGGAATTTACTATGATATTTTCCACTTTCTTTATATTTTTCGTATTTAACTGTCAAAAGTAATTTTTAAAATTTCTGTGACACTTTTTTTACAGCTATGTTAAATGCAGTTTTCAGTTCCATATCATTTCCTGACTTAAAAGTTTTTAATCTATTTGAATATCTAGAAAGAAACTAATGTACTTCCTATTTCTATGACTCTTCACATGCATGTGAAAGCATGAAGCAGCATATGAAGTGGTATCATAGGTAGATAGTTCTGCTCTATGATACCTGTAACCCATTTTGATCTCCAATAGTACAAATGACCAACTTAAATATTAATGACAGTTGCGTATTCAATAATGTTCCAGGAATATTTTTTCTACCTGTAAAACTCAGCAATTGCATAGAAGGAATATATGTAAAAGTATGTTCTCACCTGAACTAAATCAGATTCTGTATTTCAGAGGTAGTCTCAGGGAAAAAAGCAAGACAGATACTCTTTGTTATGCCTGACTGTGAAAGCTGTTTCCAGTTATAGCCATATTTTTAATTACATAGTTTTAAGAAATGTTCAGCTTCAGGACTAATTTTAATTTATTAATCAATGTGATGATGAATATAGATACTTGGTCACTCATGTAATAATTAAAAATTTGTCAACAAGTAAAATTAAGAGTTTTTTTATTTTTAAATTGAGTAATTTCCTTTCAGTTGTTGCATAAGGTCATCCCAGTAGCGTAGTTTTAATGTATGTTCGAGGGGGTTATCGGTTATCTCTCTCCTACTGATACAGTGTAACGTCCCTTTTACGGAAGAGTCAATTTCCCGGACACTTTTTAACAATCAAAATAAACAAACATTACGTTACAACAAACGTTAAAGTGGAAGGGAAATCCCCTTTAGACACACAAGAAAAAATAAAGAGAACCCAATCAGCATGCCACGCCTTTATGCTTGATTGATAGCCACTGATGGGAGGGAAAATAAGAATTTTTTCACTGTCCCGCCCTCAACTTGAATGAAAGGAGGAAATGAATTTTCTTCTCCACCTACCCACCTTAGTGAATGACGGGAATTTCCCCTTCTTGCTTGAATCGTTCTAGTTCAAAATGGCGGAGAAAGCAATTAATATTTTTCGTTTTCTATATTTATTTTTATAATAGCAATAATTATTTATTTCCTTATATTTTGTTTTTGATTGATTAGTTATCATTCTAATACTAAAACATTATTGCCTGAAAAATAATGTTTAATTTTTTGCTTCTTAGATTCATTTTAAGTTTTGTTTACCTTGAGGGTCTATTATACGGAAAAATCGAATATACGGACTTGGGGAAGTCCCGCCGATTCCGGATACGCGACTTTCCACTGTATATATATATATATATATATATATATATATATATATATATAAATATATATATATATATATATTATATACATATATATAAATATATATATATATATATATTATATATATATATATATACATATATAGCATAATAAGTAAATACAAAAAGGACAAAAAAAAAAGCAAAGAAAATGGAGAAAAACAATAAGTTTCATTTACTGCGCATAGCTGCAAGTAAATAGAACTCATAAAATAAATTCAACATGTAGAGAAAATTACAGAACAATGAAAAAATGGACGGAAAAGAAAAATAATAAGAAACCGGAAGAAAAAAATCCAAGGGGGGAAAGAATTAATAAAAATCCGGAAAATGAAAGATTATAATCAGCTTACACGATTATGTCCGTAAAAAAAAAGAGTGCTTTTTAATATTGTATCAATATAGCCAAAGCAAAATATATCAATACAATAGTGTGAGGAGCACTCAAAATTTTTTTTTACAACAAATAAAATAGAGCACGTTAAGTAAAAATAACATGTAAAAACAGAAAATAACATGTAAAAACAGAAAATAATATATAAAGAAGAAAAAAAGAATAAAACATGAAACAAAATCTATAAAGCGAGTAGCGAATTCAAATGAACTTACATGAACAGGAAATTTTTCAAGAATGATTTAAAATATTTTCCTAACAAGATTGCAAAATATGAAACCAAAAGTGTAAATAGAGGGGTTTTGTATTTTGTATCACATCCATTTTCGGGCCCATCCTTGGTAACTAACAAATCAAACGCACTTCAGTACTGCAGTAAGAATGCACTTTAATACAAGCAATGTTTTATTTCAGAGGGCGTTGTGTCCCCGAAAACTACGCCACTGGGTCATCCCCAAGTTTTCCATGCAGTTTTTAAGGCCCTACTGTTTGTCTAAGATAGGTACTATGCCAGACATTCGTCTGGAGCTGTGGCGGTGACTATCGTAACGAGGTATGATTATTTCAAGTAGGGGTGCAGGGTCCCTTTTTAGGACTGGTTTCGGCGAGAGAAAAGGAGACTTCTTCGAAGCTACCCTCCCTAAAATGCCCTCTTCTTGTTTCCATAACTCCAGACTGCCACAGACTTAGTGGCGGTCAGAGTACCTATCTTAGACAAACATTATATTTGTAATAGTTTTGTTAATGTTTTTTGTAACACTGTAAACAACTTAAATGCATATGTTGCTCTAAAATTGTATCTATTTATTGTGTTAGTGTTTTTATTTTTCCCTGTATTCATTTTTTTGATATGCAGATATATTATATTTTCAACTAAACCTTTAAAATTCTAAAATAGTTTGTTTATTCTAGGCTCATGTAAAATTTCCACATGATTATCCATATTCTCCTCCTTCTGTTCGTTTTCTTTCTAAAGTTTGGCATCCCAATGTGTACGAGGTATGTTTTATTATTTTCATTTTTGCTGTTAATTATACCAAAAGTTGAATAGGAATACATTTTAAGCTATAGTTTGAGTTTAATATATCTACTATACTATGAATTCCAAATTCACTTGCGTTCCATTTGCATTTTATAAATGCTATGATAGGTTTGTATTTAGTGATTCCACAAGACTTCTGAAGCGACGTGTCCTTAGGACCCAAAACTTTTAAATTTCCAGGTCCTTTTTATTTAAGCGGATTCTTTTTTAAATTTAAATCTTTTAAAACATTCTAAATTTCTAAAAATTATCAAATTCTACTTCTAAAGCACTTTAAGAAATATTTAGTTTTTTTTTTTTTTTTTTTTTCTTTTTTTAAAGGAAGAAAAGAGGGAAAGGTACTCTCAAAGTTGGAAAATAAATTATCTTTTTCGGGCAAACGATGGATTCTGTACCTCTTTATCCTTCTATTAATAAATGTGTTTATAAGGGTTTTACAGACATAACAAAAAGTTAGATTTGATTTGAAAGTTTTTAATTATCAAACACTTATATCAAGGAGAAATAGCACTGTAACTTTCTACTTAGAATTTTTTTTTTCTTTTTCTCCTACCTTAAATATAGAAAAGAAAAATTTAGTTTTAAGTTTGGAGAGTTACACATTCCAAAGGACACTTAAAAACTTTTTTATTAGCATCCTCACTATGAATTCTGGCAAGCACATAAGCGGAATCTTTAAGTGTTATGTCGTTTATTAATTTATCTTCAAATGTATTTTTTCATTGCTCTGATGGCCAAGTTTACCTTTTTTGGGAATTATTTGTAGTAAAAATATTTTGGATTATTTGAAATAAATTCCTTGATGATGGTAAATATTTAGGCCAATGGACATATGCAGTGTGCAAAAAATTAAATGAACTATGAAAATTAAATAGTGTTCTACAAAAATTAATTCTTGTCAGTATCTTAAAAATTAGATGTGAATAGTCAGCATATATAAAACTAAATCAGAAAAGGTAAACACAATGCTAGATATTTATATCATGCTTATCAGTGTTATGTTTCATATAAAATTATCTTGGGACAAACAAATTAAATATTATTAGGTTCAAAAAATAAAAGTAATGTTTGGGAAACCAAACTTGGTCATACTTAATTAAATGCATTCCTACTTTCAACTACATTCCTAATTATTCCAAATTAATTAGCATTATTTAAGGTTAACCAACTGAATCGTCAAAGTTGAGTTTTAGTACATGGAAATCTAATTATTAGATTACAGCTTATTAATATGTTCTTTTGAACACTGTACTCAGAATATGTTTAATTGGAAAAATTAATTAAAGATATACTTTTGATCATGGAGTTTTTATTTTTCACTTTTTACAATGCAGTTTTTTGTAAATGTCCTATTTAAAAAAATCTATTTGAAGCGAGGCAATTTTGAATTGCATTGCAAAAGTAGATACAATCTATGAATGTGTTTACTTTTAGAATGGAGATTTATGCATATCCATCCTACATCCTCCTGTTGATGACCCACAGAGTGGTGAGTTGCCTTGTGAACGTTGGAATCCTACACAGAATGTCAGGTACAATTTTTTCAAATAATAATTATAAAAATAAGTTAATGTGCATGTCATTAAATCTTTCTTCTTCCTTCAGGACGGTTCTACTCAGTGTGATCTCTTTGTTAAATGAACCGAACACTTTCTCTCCCGCTAATGTAGACGCTTCAGTAATGTATCGTCGCTGGAAGGAATCCAAGGGTAAACATAAAGAATATGAGAATATTATAAGGTATTTTATGTTCAATGTATTTCTGAAATTTTTGGAGATTTTGAACTTTTCTTTTGAAAAACAGCTAAGACTCCTTGAAAAATGTAGTTTTATTTTTTTCTTCAATGAAACAAGATCTTATTTTAATATATATTAGTCAAATTACAAGTAAATTTTTCGCAAAAATAGGCCTTTCATAAGAAGTCTTAAACAGATTACAGATTTTTCACAAGATCGGGTCTTTATTTTTACACTCTTGTGAGTAAATTTTTCGCAATAACTTGTAAAGAGGCCGGGATAGCCTGGTCGGTAGGGCGCTGGGCCCATATCCTAGAGGTCGTGGGTTCGATCCTCGCCGGCCGAAAACTCCCCGTGTAGTAAATGGTGACTGATGCACGTTAAATCTGTCGAGTCTCAAAGTCCTCCATGTTCCCATAACAAATCAATACCTCTGGGGGTACTGATCCAGGAGTTTCCTTGTCTTCAGGATTGGTTCAAAATTACAAGGCTACGGAGTTGAACATTAGTAGTCGTAAACCCATGAAATTGGGTCGGCTGTTCAACGACGGTTATAAAATAAAATAACTTGTAAAAGTGGCTATGGGGATATAGCGTTCTCCTTTCAATTAGGTGAACCGGGTTCAAATCCCCGCATTAGCTGGTCGATACGAATTCCACACCAACCACAGTGCTGATGATAAATATCCTCAGAGGTAGGTGGATCATGGGTTAGAGTCCCCTCGCCATGTGATATTTTTGTGGTTTTCCTCTCCATGCAGGTTAGTTCCACCACAAAGGTAAATTTCTCCGAATACTTGATTCTAGGGTTTCTCTGTTTTCTGAATTGGGTTAAAAATTTCAAGGCTACGGAGTAGAACTTAAATTAGTTGTGAACCCAAAATTGGGCTTAGTCGTGTACCAAAATTTGGTTTGACTGTTCAACTACGGTTATAAAATAGAATAATTTTTGTGGTTTTCCTCTCCATGCAGGTTAGTTCCACCACAAAGGTAAATTTCTCTGAATACTTGATTCTAGGGTTTCTTTGTTTTCTGAATTGGGTTAAAAATTTCAAGGCTACGGAGTAGAACTTAAATTAGTTGTGAACCCGAAATTGGGCTTAGTCGTGTACCAAAATTTGGTTTGACTGTTCAACTACGGTTATAAAATAGAATTCTCCTGAAAGGTTGCATAAATATCATAGTTGATATTAATCTTGGAATAAGCCTATTTCTGCCTGGAAGAAGGTGATTAAAATGTAGGCTTGGAAAAAACCCTTTTTTCTCCTATATATATATATATATAAAAGGGCCTGGGTTTTCATTAAAATTTTGACGTAAACTTTTCCTTGATTTTTTTAGAAATATTTTTATTCTTAAGTCCAATGAGATTATTTGATTTGCCTCTAGCGTGAAAGTTAAATTATTTAGTTAATATTTATAACTTTTTTTTATTAGTGTGTAACTATTTTTTAGTGGTTTTAGACTAGTCAGAACTGATTATACTCTGGAAAAAATCCAGATTTCCGGATTTTTCGCTAACAGTGATCCGGAAGTTTCCGGAGATCGAAGATCCAGACTTTTCAAAAAATCATTGATCACAGATTCAAAGGTTGAACTTAAAAACACATTATTTTATTTGTTTGTAAGGGAGAGTCAGATACTTTATAAGCTTATATTCAGGATTATTTATGAGCTGGTTTGTTATCAGTAAATAGTTATTATAATCATAAACTCAGGAAAGAAGGACATGTTTGTAAATTTTAATTACTTCTCTACGTCATCATAGGTATGTGTAAATGGTATAGGTATGTGTAACATTTTAAATATATTTTAAGCAAACTAAGAAATATTAAGAAAAAGGAAAAACCTTGTTTAAATTTTTCAATTAAAACTTTTATTATATTTTTTTTTTAACATAAGAAATTTTCTCAAATTTTGACTTGAGCTCACAATCACCCCTGACTAGTACTCTATTGTTTTTATTTCTTAACAAACAGATTGTTACATAAAAAACTAAATTTTCACAATTAAAAGATTCCAAATTTTTTTACTGCATTAACACAGGACTAGTTCCAGGGTCTATTGGAATAAAATTTTAACTTAATCATTTTGCTCGATAACTATTGCAACTTATTATACCAATTTGGTTTTTTGTCTTTTCAACTTTGATTTTTTTTTTTATCAGGGTTGGCTAGTTGGTAGGGTTAAACCAACGTGGCTTAAAGTCTGGTTTAAACTAAAGAGGGTTGTTGTTTTTTTTAATATTTTATATACTTTAATTTTCTATTATTTTTATAAATCTTTTCAGTTTGACTGTAACAAATTTGAAAAAGATTTACAATTTTAAGTTTAATTGCTACTCGTAATCTGTAGTATTTTGATCTGCAAATTTTAAATGTTTAGTTAGAAATGATTTTCTGCAAAAATATCTAAGTTAAACGGGGTATGCATTTTGTCCAAAAGAAACCTGTTTTTTCCAGGACAATGGAAGAAACTAAAAATGACCAATACTATCATTTAACAAAAAGTATTATAAGAATAGCTCAAATTTAAACAAATTAAATTTAATATAGTAATTTAATATAGTAAAGTTTAAATTTTTTATTTATTTATTTTTTTAAAAGTATTTATTCGTTTTTGGATGATTTAGAAATCTTATTTCAGAGTAGGTTTGAGTATTCATACTTAACTTCATTAGATTATAATAATCAGTATGCTATTTATAATTGATGTTTTTAGTAGTATCCATGTTCATATGTGATTTGTTAATTTAGTGATGTTAATAAAATTTTATGTTATTTTTATAGTTCCTTACAAAATTATAGAATTAAGTTTAACTCTTTAACATAAAATATATAAAAACTAATTGTTTTAATTTTCTAAGAAATTCATCAAAATTTTTTAGATTTTATTTATTTAAGGATGTTACATTAAATAACTCAATTATTCCAACTAGATTACAATTATGAAGCGTTTAAAAAAATTTTTAGATATCTGATATTTCTTTTTTAAAAGAGTTTTTTCCATTTGGTTTGGTAGAAGCTTATTTCTTCTGAGCCAGTTTTTTCCACTGTGGAAGAAACTTGCCATTTCTAATTGTTAAATAATATGAGCAAATTTAAAATTAAGTCATAATGCTTCTTCAAAATGTTCATAATAAAACAAATGTCCCCTGCTCTGACCCTAAAATGAATGACAATATAAAATGTTTTAAGGAGTAAATTTAGATCAGAAATAATTAAAAAAAATTCTGTACTTATTCTTAGTTAACAAATCATTATTTATATATATATATATATATATATATATATATATATATATATATATATATATATATATATATATATATATATATATATATATATATATATTTTTTCAATATTTAAGGTGACACTAATTATGTTTTTAATAAGCTTTAAAAGAACTGGTATTTAAATATGCATTGCATAAACTTAAATGGGTATAATTGAGATATATTTATTGATTATAAAACAGTAAATTGTTTTCTATGCAACTAACGCTGAATTATAATTTAAAAATTAGGTTCAATCCTTATTTACATTTTTTTTCCGTCTTTTCCATATTATTTGGACCTTCATAATCAATGAAATAAGACAGAAATAATTTATAATCTGCAGAATGTATTTTAGTATCTTCAATACCATGTAAATATATTTCAACCTTTTTAAAAAAAATTAATTAAATGTTTTAAATTATAAATTTTTTTAAAACTTTCTCCATCTTTTTGAACTTTAGCAAGTCATTCATTTAATTTACTTAAAAGCACTGTTTACACATTTAGCATGGTTTCTAGCTGTGCATATTTTGCTTTTGAAAATTTTGATTAAATAATTACATTACAATAATATAGTGTATATATTTGAAAGTATTCTTGCTCTTCTTAAACTTCAGCAAGTCAAGTATTTAATTTAAATAAAAGCATTGCTTACACATTTAGCATAGTTTTAAACTGTGCATACTTGGCTTCCGTAAGCTTTGATTAAATAATTACAACAATATATGTTTTATATTTTTAGGGTTTATGCATGCATGGTAATATAGCAATAAATGTTGTCCTGTTATTGTCAAATGTTAAAAAAAATATGATTGATGGCAAATCATCAATCATCACTTATAGCAGTCATGTGTTAAGCCAATTGTATTATGGAATAAAAATATAAATGGAGATTATAAATCATTTAGAAATCCATTGTAATATTGTCTGAAAACTGATTGACGAATCTTTTTATCTTTGAAATAATTGTGAATGTAGTGCGTTAAAAAATGACTTCATACGTATGTTTAATTGGTATTGCAAGAACTATGTGGAAATCTGTAGTCAATAATTGCCTGAAAAGTTGTTGACAAAACGGATTCATCACAAATTAAGTGAATGAAATTGTCAAAAATTAATTTGGTTAAGAAAGTAATTACTCTATGTAAAAAAGGGGTTTGTGTCTAGTGATATGTTTAAAAAAAATCGGGGATGCATCAAAAGATTTTAAAAGCTACGTTGCCTTAGCCATATATTTTAAAATTGAAAACTTTATGGTGCCTAGAATATTTTAAAGTGAAATATTCAGTGTTTTCTGTCAGTGTTGTTAGAAGGAAGGCATGCCCAACCCGCTTTTTCACAGAGGTAACTGCACCTTCCTTGTCCTTGTAAAAATGTTGTCCCTTTTTGTTCCGAAAAAATACTTTTAGTTTGCTTTATGAAAAGAGATTGCAATAGAGGAAACCAAGTGCTTCAATAAACCATAACTACTGCAAATTATTTTTAGGTTAAATAATATAGAATATTATTTCTCATATTTATTTGGGTATTTTTAATTCCGTTTTAAAGGGCACTAATTTAACTAGATGTAACTAACAAGATTTTAATTTTTAGGGAAATCTTTGATATTGTATGATTCTTTGCACAAATAATTGATATGCTGCATAAAATATATGTATTACTACTATAGCTTAAGCATCTTAAAATTTATTCCTACCTCATTATATTTTTAGATTTCTAAATAAAAATGTAGGGGTGAACACTATATATTTTAGATTTTGAGTTAAGCTTTGATTTTATTTATTGATTTATCAATATTTCCTCTAAGAAAACAAGTGTTGGCCACGAGAAGTGAGGCTGAAAAGGATAATGTGACTGTTCCCACCACCAGAGAGGAGTATTGCATTAAATATAGTGCTAAGCCAAAAGAACAAGAAGCTGATATGACTGACTTTTATGATGACGACTATGGTGATGATATGGATGATGATGAAGAAGAAGATGATGATGATGATAATAACCTGCCTGAAGATAATGAGGACTCTGGAAATGACAACTCATGATTGATGATGCTCCTATGAAATCTTTTTTGGTGAAACATTTTTACAAAGCTCTATCATGCTTAATTGAGTTTTGTTGATGGAAGTATAAATAAAAATTCACTTATATTTCGACTAATATGTGCTGAAATAGAATTTATTTTCTTTAATATAAATGCCTATTTTTTAAAGTCTTCATCATAGCTTTTTATAAACTAATGTGAACAAATTTTACGGAGAATATTTCTCTGAGATACCTTTTTAAATTATTTT
The DNA here is from genome assembly GCA_949128135.1 of Parasteatoda lunata. Lineage (NCBI taxonomy): Eukaryota > Metazoa > Arthropoda > Arachnida > Araneae > Theridiidae > Parasteatoda > Parasteatoda lunata. The sequence continues at coordinate 103,282,332 of OX421974.1, read as the reverse complement.
TTTCCCTCCTCCTTTTTTTGTACAAAGTACTTTCATTGAAATCACGACATATCTTACTCGTTTCATAGTAAGCGTTATTTTGTTCCTATTTATGTATTAATGCCTTCTGCTTTTTTGGAGGTATTTTTCTGAATATTGTAAATCTAGAGTTTTTGTTTTATTTATCAGCTGCTGCTCTTGTATGTTATGTGAATTTTTTTTCTAGAAGTAGTAGTTTGATATTTAAAATTAGTTTACCACATGTTCACCATTGAGAGTTTTATTTTCCCCTAACATTTTTTATATTTCTGATTTGGGTTTTTGTTAAGGCTTAAGAAATTTCTAAGAAATTTTAGTTAACGATAATTATTTGTATTTATAAATGTTGGAATTTTTTGGCAGATAATTTTGTTCTTTGTTTTGATTCAATAAATTTTGGGTTATTTGGTTTGATCTCTAAAATTATATAGCACTTTAGCATTTTTTACTGTGAACCAGAGTTAAATTTTATTGAGAAGCTTTGTTTTTCTCTATTAAAATAATCATTAAGGTTTTAAGGTAAGGTTAATAATTAATAAGGTTTTTAAAAATATGTTCTATTGTTTTACTGTTCTTTTCATACAGTATCACACTTCAAAAGTAGGTGGGTAGCTTATTAGCAATTTTTAGATTAGATGTTTTAAAACTAAATATTGTTTTTTATAATAAGAAATTATCATTTAATACAAATTAATATGTTATACTTCAAGCAGAACTGTAGTAAAAGAAAAAGTTACTTTTATCATTTTTACAGTAGTTTTTAAATATACATTAGAATGATCTGTTTCAATTTATTGATATGACTGTGTGCAAACTTTGAAAAGGTTTATTATTATAAAAAAAAGGTGTTTAATTTTATGTTTCAAATAATATTATTTGTCCTAAATTTAATCTATTTTATTGTAAAATGTAACACATTAGGTTAATTTATTTAGACCATGCTTTGTTACAATTACCTTCATTTTTCAAGTTGCACTTTATTTTGAGTTGATTAACACTCAACTCTTGAAAATTTATTAATACTTCATAGGTCCCCATTTACAGAATGAAACAACCTCGCGCTTCAAAATGAAATTGCCTCTCTCGCTATTTATGTTAAAATGGTGTCTTAAGTGTTAGCAAATATTAATATGTTGGAATGCCAGTTTTGTATTCTTCATCACTGTCTGCAGTTTTTAAAAGGTTTTGTATATAAGTGTTAAAATATTGATTTTTTTCCCTTTTAAAACTAAAATGAAGTGCTTAATTTATTTATTTATTCTACTTGCTTTGTAAGCTGCAGTGTCAATAAGCTTACATACTGTTTATATTATAAATTATTTTTAATGTGTATTTTTCGACAGTAAATTCTTCCACTCTCTGAAAGTGCCAATTTTCAGACTTAAAAGGTTATTGTTTTAGGGATTTCATTTCAACTCTAGTGGAGTTAAATTGATTGTCCTTATAAAGTTGTAAGTGCTGAAGAAAATTAAGTTTTCTGCTCAAGTGCGATGACTATTTCATGTCTTAAATGAATTTATTTGAAAAAAGTATTTAATATTTGTATGTATCTACTTAGTTTACATGCACGTTTTTTGTAGTTTTACTTTCATCACTTTAATTTGAATTTTGATGTGCTCAATTACAGTGTTTGAATATAAGATGTGTATTAAGTTAACAATATTGCTCTTTCATGAAACTTTGTTTTTTCATTATTACTATTTAAATTTTTTATATGAACATTAACTTGGTTATCATTGCAAAAATTTACTATGCTTTTAAATAATAAGTCAGAAAAGTAAAACATAATTCATGAGTTCTTCAATTGAGATTTGCATTGTAGCTATTATATAGTCTGGTTACATAGTCATCGGTAATAGATAATTTGAAATTATTTCAATCCCTAGATGTTAGGAGCTTAAATTTTTCTTCTAATACTGCCTACTTGACTTGAACAGTTTAATGCACTCAAGTGCCGTTAATTTCTACAAGCATTAATTTTTAAATCTGTATATATACAGCTCTTTTAACCAATAATACACCAATGACCTCTTTATTTTGTCCTCTTGGCAAATTACATCTGTCTGGTACATCTTGTAAGGCTGATTCCTAATTGGGGGAATAGTGACAGGATAATGATGTAAGCCAAACTGCTGGTATAGTAAAGGTTTCGTTTTCGTAACGTAAGAGAAAAAACTTCTCTTTGTTAAGTTGGCTCCCACAATCTCCAGATATCAATCCTATTAAGTATTTATGGGAAGAATTTAAAAGAATTATCTTCTGTCAACTACAACTTCAATATCACATTATTCAAAATGGCTCCAAACATGCTTCAAACCCCCAATCAAAATATTGTTCATTCACTTCCGAGTTGAATCAAAACTGTTTGAAGGAAAAAATTCGTTATTCGTATTTAAGTGAATTTATTTTTTCATTTGCAGCTCAGTTACGCATATGCTGAATGGGAGAATCCATGTCATTTTTATAAAAGTCCATTCGTTTTTATGTATGCAACAATATGTTGGTGTAAATGCCCTGCTCATTCTTGGTGGGGGAAAAATGTGACTTCTTGCCTCACGCCGTGACAACGTATCACGCTTTTAAGTCATTCTGTGTGTTTATAAAATAAAACTTTTAATGGCATCAACGAAAATTTGCCATTTTTTACCTTATAATCTGTTATATTTTTTTTTTCTTTGCATAAAATAAGTTCTACAGAACTATAATTTAGCTTATTATGTCACTTTTAGAATTTTTTTTAAAAAATAATTTATGATTGAATAATATATTGGTGTATTTTGTTTAAATGCTACAGGTCTCCCAAATGGTCCCCTTTTCGCTTCAAAGTCCGTTTTAGTCCTCTTTTGAATCATTTGAAAATCAGTTTAAGAAAGTGTTTAGATTGCTATGCATGCTGACTTATAACATCAAACTCTCCTCAATGTTCACATTCAGGAATGCCAACAATGACTATACTTCATCACTTAAAAATTTTTTTGTGTCCTTTCATTTATTTAATTTAATAAAGATAAGAACAAATATGTCAATTTTCTGTAAATTCACAGAATTCTGCTTTCCATCAAAAGATTCAATTAACAATTCTAAAATTGCAGAAATTTGATAAATTGAACTGAGGGACCATCCACAAAGTGTTCCTGGGGAACCTTCCACAAAGTGTTCCAAAATAAAAAAAAATGATTGTAATATCTTATCTATTCTGCCAGATTTCTTTCTATAGTTTGAAAATTCTTGAATAGTATTATAAAAGAATAATTGTTTAATTAAATTTTCCTACTATAAAATTTATAAGGGAGTATCAGGAATTATATACGTATTTACTTTATTTTTAGAAGATTGTTGTGTGATAGGCAAATCTTTCATGATACAAATCTTATATGATAAAAACATAAACTGATCTCTTGAATTCAAGAATTTGAATTGATCTCTCTTTTAAAATGATTTTAATAAAATTAAGAATTTAACAATCCTACAATTTTAAAATGTTAAATTGACGGGTTATTCTGAAATAGATTTTTTTTTTTTAATTGTTCAGTTTTGATTGTGAAAAAAGTCTTCAATTAAAAATATTAAATTTTGATTTTAAATTTATTACAATTTTAATAGAATAGGAAACCATATTCTATTATATGATTTTTTCTTGAAGATAGTCTGTCTTTTCAGTAAGAAATAATTCTAATAGAAATTTCTGTAACAAATAATTTTTTTAAATCAATTAATAGAAGTAACCTATAACTTTAAACTATAAATAAACTTTAAACCATAACTATAAATTGAAATTACCTGCTGTGACATGCCTATTAGATTTATTTGTAATTTTAAAACTTATTTATCTGACTAGATTTCTGGTTTTAAAGATTTTCAGTCTTTTATAGAGAAAAACAAACAGTAAAGTACTTCTGTATAACAAATAGTTTCAAAATTTCATTTATCTAATACAAATTACTAACAAATACAGTGATAAATCTTATATGATTTAGATGGTCATTTGAAAAAACAATTGAAATTAACGATTCAGTTATCTCACATTTGTCAAAGTGGTGAATTGAAGGACTTTTTACTAATTTACTTTTGATAATTATTTTGACAGTATATAAAAAAATTTCTACCAAAAAAAAAACACAAAATTTGATTCTCCCTACTCTGAGCTGACTATTTTCTGTTTTAATTTATTTTTTTTAATATTTATTATTACTTTTACAAGTCTTAAATGTGTGCAATATTAAATGAGTTTAACTTACACATGGGTTGGATTCATTTAATTTTTTTTTCAGTGAATTTTTTTAATTTAGTAAAATTTCAGATTTTACTAAGCTAAAAAACTTAATCTAAATATCTATCTTTTTAATATGATGTATCTAAATGAATTTTGTTTAACTGATTTTTTATTATTTTTCTAAAGAAGAATAAGTCATTTATTGCTGTACTTAAATATCAATGGTTGTAACTATGAATAGTTCTTCTAAATTCTTTTTTTAAATCTAAATGGTCCTTCCAAATCCTTTATTTAAACCTAAAAGATCTTCCTAAGTTCACGTATAAACTACAAATGGTTCTCTTTCCCCCCTTTCTTTGGCTCAATTATGTTGGGAGCCCTGATGTGTGCTATTCATCTTTCTCACTTAAATCCCTGATATAAAAATATTTTAATTTTAGTTATAAAATGTATTTTAAGATGAATAAAAATAATAAATTATTACGACAGTTCAATATTCTTTAAATGTATTGTAATTTAACATATTAAACCGAGCTTTAATTTTGAAGGTTGAAAATATACTATTTTACTGGAATTTTATAGAATGTATAACCATCCCTGAAAAAATGAAAAATAACATACCCTGGGAGGGTATTTTTACACATCTGAGGATATATTAGGTGTTAAGTTGTATTTTTTCATGTAAAATGTTTGTTTTTTTCCATGTATTTTTTTCTGGTAAAGTATATGTGACTATTGTTCCATTATGTAATTGTAGATTATGTATCAAGTAATATAAGCTTAAAATAGAATCTCTCAATAAGTTACTTTTTGTGATTCTCAATAATTTGCTTTCCCTCCAAACTGTGAGCTGTAATTGGTGCTAATGATTGGTCACAAATGCATCTTTTTATCCTTATTACTTATATTGATCCCTTTTTTTTTTTTTTTTTTGCGATTTAAAAATCCCACAAGGCCTTGTTCTGACAGGATTCCTATTGTCTTTTTTTCACGCTTAAAAAAATTAATAAATAAACAGTATTTCTTTCAAGAACATGCAATGTAAATAAATTTTACTGGAAATAAATGTCATGTTTTTTTCACTATTTAAGAATTTTTTTTGTGTTTAGCATAATTTAAATAAAAACATCACATTACATTTACACACACAATTAAATATTTTTAGTCTTTTCCGAAGATTTTGTGTTATTGTAGCATTTACTAATCACATACAATAAAGGTCTGTTATAAAGGCACTTCACAATACACAGACTTGTTGTCAAGCGAACATCTCACTACTGGCAACTACATATATGTTTAAAATTAAAATAGCAATGAAAATAATTGGAGTTTAATAGTTTTTTGACGTCATTGATAACACTGAACATTGAGTTAAATAATTAGTTGTCAAAAAGGAAAATTAGGGAACATCGTAAATAAATAACTAACAAAAGGCTCATCCATGTGAAATGTGGATTCCTGAAAAGAGCGAAAAATCTATTTTCTTTATTAATATAATGATTAAGATTCGGGAAAAAAAAGTATGAAATGCTTATCGCTTTTCTATATTGATATCAGATAAAAATAAAAGCGTTTTCCATTCTGCCCTCTTTTACACACTGTTGCTCATTTAAATAGCAGAAAAGGTATTTTTCTTAATAAAAGAAAAAATAAATGCTGCTATAGTCATTATGTTCGTATCTTTAATATTAGTCTTTCTTCGTGACCTAGAAACTTATACGTGTTATATCAAGTTTGTAGAAGGAGTTGTAATTTTATTACTAGTGCAAAATAAGTTAATTTTGCACTTGTAATGTTTTGATTTCAGTTTGTTAAATAATAAAAATTTAGTCAGTATATATTGCTTAAAAGTCAGTGTATATATTATAATTTTGTTAAAATTGTTCATAGACATTTGGTTTTACATACTGGTATATCTAAACTTAGAAAATAAGGTTTCAAGGCTAATCTTTAAAAGTCTAAATTATTATTTTCATTTCATTTGGTGTAATTTGCGTTTAATATTTTGATTAAACATCAGCTACCTTTTTTAATATACAGAATATTCTTAAAATATTGGTGTATTGTGGTTTGATTAGCAGACTTTGAAATTAAAGATCACTCATTGTTTGAAAGTTTTTGTTGCGAGTGTCAAGGATAGATTTGAATACATTTCAAATGTATCCTTAATACTCAAATCTTGCCTTTTAGGCATGTTGCTAGCTTAAAAAAAATTTAGTTTAAAAATGTGCTGATAACCTTTATTTACAGCTGAATCATAATAAAGCATGAATAGGAATAAGTTTAACATTATTCATGGACCTTCTGGTAAAATAACTGATAGATTTTAAAAAAAGAAAAAAAAAAAAAAAAAAAGAATATATATTCTTAGAAAAGGCATTTTTTCTATTCTTTGGTTCAGAAATGCGCTAACTTTTTTTTTTTTTTTTGGCAGGGGGAGGGGCAGCAGGCCATAAAAATTACAAAATACTGTGTTGGAGACTCAACATTAACATAATGCTGTAACGAGTTGCAAATGTATAATTAATCTTTGGCTTCTGTACAAATAATAAAATAAATTTAAACAAATATACTTATTAAATTACAAAGCAAATAATGGCAAATTTATTGGTTATTTAAAATTCCTTTTATCCTAAAAGTTAACTTTCATTTCGAAAACAAAATTTGCTACTAAATTATTAGATAATTGGGATGATTGTCATGGGAATTTTGAAATTATAATTATTATTATTTTTTTTTTTTTTTGTTATTGTTTGCCGAAACTTTCTTTTTTAATTTATTTGCACAAATTTCCCAAGTAATTACATTTAATTGCCAACGCTAAACATTGCATAAAAAGAGTTTTCTTCACGAAATGTTCATATTTTGAACTAGGCTAGTAACTGAGTATTTCAGAACGTGGTTAAACAACCTAGCAACAATTTTCGTTTTTTAACCCTTCAATTTTCCCATAAAGTGCAATCTAGACTTATAGCTTAGTTCTTTTTTTTTTTTTTTTTTTTTTTTGAGGATTACAAAACATAACAGAATTAAATTTGTGATTGTTGTACACCTCTTTCAAAACAATGCGAATTGCTATACACATCTTTTAACCAAAAGTGGCAGTGGACCATGTGTTAAAGATGCCAGAAGATAAATTAGCACTCTACACATTTTGCTCTCGTCTCCTGATGACAGAAGGAAAAGAGGATGACTAAGATTAACAAAGATGAAACTTATACAAATGGATTTCAAGAGGGAGGTGAAAAAGTAAGCTAAATGCATTGAACGCTTGAAGAGTCCAAGGAAACTAATACGATGCAGAGAAATAATAAAACAATGAAGCGAATTTTGAATAAGTGGACAGGTATGAATAAAAAATCTCATAACCTTGTCTAACATTTACTTGAAATAGATGTAAAGAAGTTGATAAAGAGTTAATAATAATAAAGGTGTAATAGTAATAAATGTATAATATTAATGTAAAAGTGCCTTTCCTAACAATAAACTATAAAAATATACTTGTCTTTAGTTTAAAACTGATGTAAATAATGTCTTAAATTTTTCACCGATTGACAGTTAGTTTACATTTTAAAATCATGGCGGATTTTTAAGAGTTTACTATACCACGTTTAACATAAATAAATAGGCTTTAGGCATGCTTAAGAAAATACTATATACATAATTTATTTGATAACATTAACAAGCACACTCATTTGACTGTTTGTCATAGTTCAGTGCTAGTTTTCTGTCTGTTCGTTGTGTTTAGAGAGTTTATTTTCTTCATTTTGTGGCAACTATCTTCGTACTTCATCTGAAAAAAATATATATAAAAAAAGTTAGAATCATTATGTAATGGAGAAGTAATCATCCGAGTGATGCGAAAAAACGTAATACAAAAAAAAAAAAAAAAAAAAAAATCTTTTTTTCTAAATTTATTTATTAGACATTATACATATTTATATCTCATTCATTAGACATATTTATTATCTCATTCATTCTAAAGTTGCTTTATTATTGAATAGAATGTTCAAAAACATTTGTACCTTTTTAAAATAGAAATGTTCAAAATGACTTACAATTTCACTTTAGCATTTTCCATCTATTTATTTTTTTAAATTTTTATTCTAGGGTATTCTTGATTTAATTACATGTTTTAAATTTATATTTCAAGTTATTAATTTATATTTTAACTTTAATTCGTTGTTTCTTTTTTAGAAAAAAAAATATTGATATTATTTTATTAGAATGCTTATATAACATAAAAGTATTTATTATTGATTTCATTTGTGAAAATTGGAACTTTTGGCTTTAAGTTGTAAAGGTCAAATATTTAAAAAAAAGATTTATGAAACCGATTTTATTCTTACCTGTGAATGAATTATTTCTTTCTGAGGTTTATTTTGATTTATTTCTTTTGAATGCCTTTTTGATATATTGCTCAATCTAAATAGACACAAAACAGGATTAGTGACAGTTTATTCCATTATGTAGGGTATCCCATATTGAATTGATATGTACTCAATAGACATTAAAGATGCGATGGCTCCGTTGTTAAAAAGACTCTGGACATCAAAGGCTGGGTTTCGATCTTCAATCGCGATTTGAAGTCGACCCAGCTTTAGATCAATGGGTGCCAGTTAAATTAAATTTTATAATTCAACCTTATTAATTAAAAACTTTGGATTATCCAGTATAATATTATTACTTTGTGCACATCCATATTCGGGCAATCCAAGGTAAGTAACAAATAAAACGAGCTTCTGTACTTCAATAAGAACGCGCCATTAGTTTATTCCCTTCATCCTCTATTTACGCTTCTATTACCACATTTTGTAATGTGGCAAACTTGTTAAGAAAGCATTTTAAATCATTTTTGAAAAATGCCTGTAAGTGTAGGTACATTTGAAATTCGTTACTCTTGTTATATATTACATTTTAAGTTTTATTCTGTATTTTCTTGAATTTTTATTTTCTATTTTTGCTTGATTGTTTTATTTTTGCTTAATAAGTTCTGTTTTCGTTTCAATTTTTGTTTTTTGGGTGCTCCTCGCACTAATGTATTGATATGTTTTGCTTTGGCTATAGTAATACAATAATTAAAGGCTCTATTTTTTTTTTCGGATATAAAGGTGTGAGCTGATAACGAAATTATATATTTTCTTTATTTTATTTTCTAATTTTTTTCTTTTAAATTTGAAAAAAAAAAAAATTTATAATTTTTTTCATTTTTCTTAAAAAAAATTAATGCATGTATGGTAATACTCCAAGATCATGATGCCATGTATGTCAGTGCTTCAACTTTAATTTCATTATAATATTTTTTTCTTTTTGCCTTAATATTTTCCTTTAGAGCTTTTTCCTAAAATTCTCTCAAGTCAGATTGAGAGCAGAGAGTGATTTCGATAGTGATAAAGTACTGACTAGAAAATATGCACAATTTAAACCTGGTTGTTTTCCATTAAAACAAACCAATTTCTTTGATACTTAACATAAACGAAATGGTGAAATGAATGTTACTTTTCTGTGATCACTGATGAAGTAATGAAATAAAATTCATTGCGTAGCTTTTTTTTTCCGGCTATTACTTACGGTACTATATTTAAATGGCTCACGCCATTGTTGACTTCAGGAAGTTTGCCATTGGGAGATAAATTGACACTGTAAGGCGGAGGAGGGTCTTCATCACAGGTAGATCTTCGGCTTAGTGTGTCCAAAGAAGTCCTATAAACAAAGAATCGGGCATGAAAGCTTTCCAGGTGCAATTATAAGCGTTCACGATTCAAGTGGTTTTATTATTATTATTTTTTTTTTTAAAAAAACTTACCTGGATGATACTTTCGAGACTTTGTAACGAGGTTTCCCTGACGTCGGTGAGTAGCGAATTTTGAATCCATTGGTTTCTGTCCTGAAAGAGTCATTCAATGTGATTCAACGTTCAGAAATTTAAAGCAGGTCAATCTAGTTTTTCACTTATTACTAGATAATAGAATATTATTAATATTTTGCTTAGTTACAGGCATTATAAAAATGCTCAGTTATTTTAAAATAAAACCGGCTTTCATATTTTACCAACAATACAAATAATAATAATTTAGTAAGACTTAAAACTTACACCCATATATACTTACTCGACTTTGGTATATTTAATATCTCTCCTCTCTTCTTCTGTTAAATTAGCTGGATCCACCAAACGATACCTTAAAAAATAAAACTATTATTATTTTACCTAGTGAAAGTGGAGTTAAAATACCAAAACTAATTTTTAAGATATGTTTTTTAGAGTCTTGCACATATTTAAAGCAAACTATTGCTTGATCTAAAGAGGAGTAGGGAAGAGGCCTCGAGTTTGAAAACGTATGTTAGCTTGAAATGAAAAAGCCAGCTCTTGATTATGCTGTCATCTAGCGACAATTATAAAACTTAAAAGATTATCTATACATAATAATAAACGCGGCTCTGTGTGTGTCTGTCTGTAATCACAATATATCGCCCCAGAAGCCTCGCCCAGGCACGAAACTCGGCAAATATTTATGTTTTGACATAATGAAGAAGTATTTTTTTTTCTTTTTCAAAAATTTGGATTAGTTTTTTAGTTATCAGTCATTTTGTAAGAAAATCTATGCTTTTTCGTCTTCAAAGAGCCATATTCAAAAAACTATTAAAAAATGCATTTACTTTTCTCCACTCTTATAAATGTATGCTAATGCGAACCTTACAATTGAAATATTAATTTTCAACAACTTAAACCAATAATATACGAAGGAATTAATAATTTAATTGTAAGGTTCGCATTAGTTTACATTTATCAAAGTGGAGAAAAGTTTAACTTTTGTGTTAAAAATGTGGCAACATATTCGATACGTAAATAGAACGCTTCGCTTTGATATATTTGTCGCTGTTCATAATTGTTATTATAAGTTTTTCTTCTTCTTTCCACGCTCTATTTTTTTTTCTTAAGCGAAGACGATCATTTTTGTAGCGAAATAGAAATTGATACCATAAAAAATTTATTCGTTTTCGTGTTCTTTTCATGGTCATTCTTTGGTTTTTCTATTCTTTATTTTAACAGTTTTTATTAAATGTAATTAGTTATTTTCCGAAAGTTTCAGTTTGCAGGTAAGCACTTAGATTTTAATATTGAAGTTTTATGATTTGCTTTCATAGTAATTGTTGTTCTAAAGTATTCGTTGACTTCTTAAAAACCCGATTACTGACATGGCAGAACCGCCTTCCAAAAAACTTTGTATTTTGTCAAAGAAAAAGATATTAAGAGATTCTCAAAGAAGAAGAAGGGCCCAAGAAACGTCTGTGGAACGTCAAAGAAGGATGGAACATGACCGAATTTCGACAAGCAATTCTAGAGCCCAAGAAGTATCAGAGAAACGTCAAAGAAGGCTAGAAGAAAATCGTGCTTCAACATCCCAAGCTCGCTTGCATTTGTGGCAAGACAAGGAAATTGTCCATTTTTTACAAAAAGGAAAAAGTAGAATAAATTCATTATCATAAAAAGAAGTTACTCTCTGTTAAATTTCCAAACGAACGATAAAGTAAACTACCGTAATTGCCTAAAATCTTCGTCGAAATAATCGTAACTATACTTTTTTTTCCTGAAGTTATTATAAATGCATGCTAAGGAAAAGACTTTTTTATGTTTATATGATTTTATTCTTGTAAAAAAATTAATTATTTGCGATTAGTAAAACAAGTTTATAACTTACGCTTCTTTTTGTAAGCATCAACCTGTATTTTTAACATAACAAAAAGTACAATAAATGCAATAAAATTTCATAGTTTAATTAAAAAAATATTTAAAAATTAATCATTTTTGAATCATTGTTTTAAATAGTTTAATCTTAATTTTTTTGTGCAGAGATGTGGGGATTCCCACGTAGCAAACTCTTCGATAAAATGACGCTTATAAAAAAAAAAAAGCAGGAAGAAAAAAAAAACCGTTTAATTTTTTAAAAAATACTTATACATCCAATTATGATTGGAAATAAATGTAATATCTATATATGTAAGCGGAAATTACTCCATGTAAATAAAAAAATTTATTCACATTGAATAATTTTTTTTCTTCTTGAATTTAAAAAAAAAAATGTTTGAAAATTTTATTTTATTCTTAATAGAATATTTTGCATAAACTAAATTATCGCATTTAAAAAAAGATAATTTCAGAATAATAAAAAATTGCTCCTTTTACTGCTGTACCTCTGCTCGCGACTGAGTTGGGCTTCCACCGAAAGAAGCTCGATCACTTAGGGTTCCATAGTCGAAAAAAATGGGAACCACTTAGGTATACCGGTTAAAAGTATATCACGTATTGGCTCTTAACCTTAGGGGAAAAACATCAGTGTAAGTATACCGGGCTGTGGCACTAAACATTATAAATAAAAGAAACATCAACGTAAGGTATACCGGACAAATGAACACTAAACAGGGGCACTTGACCTAAAAATAATCAGTATATGATATACATCAGTGTAGGGCAGGAATGGGCAAACTTTTTTGGTCGAGGGCAAAAAATCGAGAAAAAGAAGTTCGGCGGGCCGAGTAAAAACTTCTAAAATAAAATTTAAAAAAAAAAACGATATACAAGTTTAATTTAAATATTTAATGCGATGAATGAAATTGCGATTTCATTTTTTTTAAAAGTTCCTTATATTGAGATTCAAAGTGAGATGTGCTTATTTTAAGAAACGAGGCTAAATGCTTGTCTGTTAGTCTTCTTCTGAAATAATTTTTTCTAAGGTTCATAGTTGAAAACACTTGTTCACATATACAAGATGAAGCAGACATAGCACTGATTTTCTGGGCATGAGATATTAAATTTTGGAAACTAGCTTTTAGTAATGATTTGTAAAACTCACACTTTGGTACTTTAGAAACAACTGCTTCAGAAGATTGTTAGATTGCAACTCAATTAGTTCAAGCTGCAAATCCGACCTCACTGTTTCACAATTTACGTTTAAAGGCATGGCAAAAATATTTAATTCTGTTGATGCCATTCAACAGAATTAGATATTCTGTTCAGTGCCATTCTGCTGTGAATGGCACTGAAATCTTAAAATCTGCGTTCAAATTAAAAATGGAGTTTTTTCAAGCCATCGTCATGATTCTTAAGCTATTCCTTACTTACTGAGGGTATTGAATTTAACCTTGAGAAATAGGATAAGTCGGTCTTAACTAGCTACCCAGCAAGCAGATTAAGCTTCAGTTTAAAAGCTTTGAGATGGGCACAGATATCATCGATCAATTGATTTTTCCCTTGCATCTTAACATTCAAGTTGTTCACATGACAAAGAAGATATGTAAAAAATGATAAGTCTGAAAGCCATTCTGTATCTAATATTTCGCTCTCTGCTAAAGACTGTTTATCATGGGTCGCCTTTCTGCTGCCAAACTCGCTTCAAAACACATCCTGCACGCACTAAGCCACCTTACCTTCATGTAATACAGTACATCAGAATATTCAGAATGCACGGTCTGAAGGAAATCTCGGAATTGCCTGTGAGTAAGCCCACGAAATTGAATAGTATTAACAAGCTTTACTACTGCATCTAGCACAGGTTTCATATTCAATGCAGATTTACACAGAGTATCTTGGTGTAAACACAATGTAGAAAACTATCGTTATTCCCGGGATAGTTCTGAGTCCAAGAAATCCAGATTTTTTTCCTGTCATATTTTGTGCCCCATCAGTTGAAGTATTACATATTTTTGTTCTGGCCACTTTCAAAGTTAAAAACCCTTCCTGAAACTCGCAAAAAATATCACATCCCGCGGTAGTTCCCTTTAAAGAACGCACGCGCGCCGCCAGTTCCTCCGTAATTTCAAAGTTCTCATCAACACCTCTTATAAATAACACTAACTGAGCAGTATCAATTATATCACGACTTTTATCTATAACTATTGAGCAAAATTTAAATTGTGCAATTTTTTACTCTAATTGTGATGTCAAATTTTTATCAATGACTTCGATTCTAAAAGTCATCAATTTTTGCGGTAAGCTTTTTTTTTCTACAACTGAAAAAAAAAATGTTTCCAAGTCCATTCATTAGTGAACGCATGGCACTCTGAATCTACTTCGCGTATTTAGTAGCTATTTTGGGGTTAAAATTTTTTACAAATAACTCAAAAAAAAAAAAAAAAAAAAACACTAGCTATTTTATACATTTAATAATTTCGTCATTATTTACAATGACGTTATATGTATGCAATCTTTCCATACGCAATAAATAATGTTAGATTTCGCACTGGCAAAGAAATCCGCTTGTAAAGAAATCCGCTTGTTGGAACTTAAAATGCGCAGTCTGTCACATGTAAAGTACAATTGGGTATACTATCGCCTACGTCACTGGTTGTGTTATTCCTACTAAATGTAACCAGTGAACGGCATTTTCTACGAGCCTGACTTCAAGCCACAAATAAACAAACGAAATGTTCGATCTTTTAAATAGCTGCTCGCCAGATTATATTGTATTATAAAAAAAAAGTTCGTTTTGTAATAATTGATTTTATTGTTTCATCTAAGTAAGTTAATGTTTTTAGTAAACATATTTAAAACTCAGTTTATTAACTAAATTAAAAGTTTTTTTTTTTTTTCTCTTCTGACAACGTGAGACATCAAACCAATTAAACTTAACGGACATCATTCTATAGAATCCATATTTTTAAAAAAATCAATGTTTTCAAATCAAATTAAATTAGCGCATGTAAAATATTAAACAACAATCACTATCTTCCATTTATTTAGCATTGCACGATAGTATATGTTATTCCTACTAAAATTTTCGAAGTGGAAGTAGTTGTGATTTTTTATATTATACCCAATTCACCCATATTAGATTCCGTATGTCTGCTCCTCGAAAAAGACAAACGTTCGTTGGAGCCAGTCTACGGCTATTCTATAAAGAACTTCTGTTTTCAACATTTTGCCAATTGTTGCTGTCTGTGCTAACTATTTCCAACAATTTATATTCTGTAGAACAAAAATAAAGAAAGTAAAAAGGTCATCAGTACTTTGTTAAAAAAAAAAGAACAAAAATATCTTTAAACAAAGTAGACAAGAAAATGTATGTATATTTTATATTCTCCACGGAATGGCAAGATAAAAATTTCCAGCGGGTCACAGTTGGCCCGCGTGCCTTTGCCCATCCCTGCTGAAATAGAATAAGCAGCAGTGGCATTTAACCATAAAATTTTTTAGTGTTGAATAGAATAAACCGTCAAAGACACTCGCATCTCTTGCTTAAACTAATCACTAAAAATAGTAAACAGCAATTCTAATAATAGTTGTATTCTACACACTAATATTTTCCTTAATCATTGGTAAAGAAAGGAAACAAAATTTAAAAAATAATTTAAATAGTAAAATAAAACAGAATTGAGCAAAAACGTTATAAAATTTAGTAAATATGATGAATCGAAATACTTTTAAACTATTTCGGTAATAGAAAACCAAATTCTGAAACCGAAAATTAATTCCGTCTGATGAGTTTGAGGTGTAAATAATGACGTAATTATGTATGAGTAGATAAACTAACTGCAGAAAAATTAAATTATCCAATTTAGACGACTATAAATAATTTGAACAACTCTACAAGCTACTCCGGAAATAACGAACGGCGAAATTTTTCTCAAAATCAACCAAATACGGAATATTACTCAAAGCATGGCAAACTTCTAGCTTTATTTATGCCGTGGTAATAAATTTATTTAAGGCTCACGACCTTCAAGAATTTTTAAAATACAGAAAACTCTTATAAATGGTAAAATTACGCGCAAATTTAAATACAAATCACAATAACAAAACTTCCTAGATTATTAAGCCGAAACATTCGTTCAAACGTTGCCGCTAACACAAGAGACAGGATATATGGGAAAAAGGTCTTAAAAGTTTTTCGGTCTTGTTATTATTTACACTCAATTCCCCATCCATAAGACATTAAAGGGTGATTCTCACCTTACTCTATGCGATCACCATCCAGAAAATATCAGAACCTGGTTGGTGAAATATATTTTCCCCGCGAAAAACTCACCAATCAAGTTCTCTTTTTCTCTCCAAGGTTATCCAGAGTACGGCAACCACATGCAGTGAGAATGCTCCCTGATCCTCACTTATAAAATAGTTGATATAGTCAACGCTAGATGTCGTTGTCCTGTGCCATTTGTTGAAGAAATTTTCAGGTTTAAAAAAATTAGTTAAAAATACAGTTATAAAAGCACACCTCTAAACCATTCCAAAGACAAATTTAAATGTGAAAAAATAAAAATAAACATTTCAAGTCTAATTGAAGCAATAGTGATATTCATTTTACATAACATTAATGATTGAAGCAGTTCCTACTTCATTCTTACTTTCATGGATGCCTTGCAGTTTTGTCTGATTGGTCTTGATAAAAATTTGATACTATTTTTTAGTTTAAATGTTATCATGAGTCCCTTAATGTGTTGAATTTTATTGTTTAATATTGACAATAAATATATAAAAGGCAGTTATTAGAAAATACTTGTTATAAATACTGCACATTGAAGGATAATAAATTTTTTATTCAAAAGACATAAACGATCCCATTTACTTTAAGCCTGAATGAAAAAATTTATTGAATATTTAAGGGTTGTACTTACTGTAAATGCTTTTTTACTTCTTGAGAAATGATTGGATTAGATTCGGGTGATCTGGACCTTGATCTACTGTGCCTGCACAAAAATAAATATTTTTAAAATTTGTTTCAACTTGTAAGCGCTACTGCATAAGCGTTGTTACTTTATTTGGTTAACATTGAGTTTTAGAAAACAAAAAAAGTTTTTCCTTGGTTTTTTTATTTTTTTATCTCTCAAAAAATTGTGAGAAAATGAGTTCAACTTACACCACAATGCTTGTAAAGTTGCTGATTTATGAAATTTTTTTTTAAATCGCTGTGCAAGCAAACAAACAGCATATTGTTTACTTCACACAGTTATAAATATATTTTGTAAACTGGGCTAGCATGTTGATGGTTTAAAAAAATCTTTAAAAAGGCGAAAATAGTCTTTAAAAACTGCCCTAACATGAAAAATAATGCACTTAAAAGTTTTCAAAATCATATTTTATATTGGCTTTCTTTTTTTATTTTTTTATAAAAAGATAAGATCAGAATTGCATTGTATTCTCAAAACCTTTTTAATATTCTTAAATTTGTAAGATTGCCTATTTCAACAACATATATTGTATTCTTATATATTGAATTCTTATGTATTGAAAATTCTTATATATTGAAAAACTGCTCAACAATAACACTTATTATCTTAGGAGATTTAAAATAAAAAAGATTTAATGCAAAAATTAAACTAATTTATAAAGAAAAAAAAAAAAAACAAGCAGAATGCATATAAAATGAAAAATTATTAAAATGGGGGGAAAAAGTCTTAAAATTGCAAAAAAATAATTAAAAAAAAAAAAAAAAAAAAAAAAAAAAAAAAAACCGCGAAAGTTTTGTAAAGGAAAAAACAACCAAAAACGGGTTTATCAACAACCTAGCCTTGTTTATAAATATTCGTTTATTTTAAAGAACTTCGAATGCAAAAAGTTAAAAAAAGTAAAGTCAATCATGGCTATGAAAAAAATGAAGTCAACAATTTTCTATATTACAAGTGCTGACTATTAGAACTGCCGCCGGTAGTTTCTGTCCCAAAGTGCCGATTTCACATTTTCCAGAAGACGAATGAGTCTTTATCTTCTATATCAGGGCTGTCCAACTGGCGGCCCGCAAACTTCTTATTCAAAATAATTTTTTTTTCGAAATTTTATGGTATCAAGAAGCATCCGAGACTACCATTCTTGGTCAAACCGAGATCCCCGAAGTTTCCTCCTGATCGCTCTTTCAGTCCTTTCATTGTATTGGGAGATAAAGGTAAAGGACATCTATCTACAGGTCAAGAGCAGTCCTACCCTGCACGCTGGATTTATACAATAGTATTGCCTCGCGTTAGATAGTGAGAATCGAGTGTTCCAAGACCGCTGGGAAACCCAGTATTTCATCATGAATAGAAAAGGACAAGCTCCAGTGCTTGATTTGTATGCAAATTGTGGCTGTGTGCAAAGAATATAATGTCAAAAGGCATTACTCGAGTCTTCACGAAGGGAGCACAGTAAATATCAAGGAGAAGCAAGATCTCTGATAGTTTCAGAACTGAAATCAAAACTGAAAAAACAAGCTGGGATGTTTACTCAAGTAAAATTTTATCAGTACAATGCTTAGCATGCTTCGTAAGCAATTTCACTTGAGCTTGCTAAAGGGAAAAAACCTTACACTGATGGCGTCGTTGTTAAAAAAGTGTGCTGTAGAAATGGCAAAAGCATTTGGTGATAGCAAAATAGCTAAGCATTTTGATTCAGTTTTCCCATTAAAATGTAAGCAAATTGTTTTATAATCCTTCTGTTCATTTGTTTTATAAATAATAATTCAACTATTAATTGTTATTGTATAAGAGGCTATTGTTTAACTTTCTCAAACTGCGGCCCGCCAGGTGATCAGTGTCCGGAATTCTGGCCCGTGGGCTCTTTGTAGTTGGACTGTCCTGTTCTATATGAATTTAATGTAAAAAATAGATAAATAAATAAGTAAAAAAAAAAAAAAAAAAAAAACCAGATGTTTGAAATTGGATTTCTTAGGAACTATTGAACAGATTTTGCTCAAATTTTGTATTTTGCTTTACATAATTTCATTCGTTAAAATTTTGTCAAAATTCGTATGCTTTGCAGTTCAAATTTGTTTTTTTTTTCCTTCTGATTAAAAAAAATATCAATAAAAAAATTGTGATTGTATTATTGCAATCACTGGTTACCCATTTTCACATGTTTCTTTTTCTTTCTTAATAGACTTTCATAAACAAAAATTGTCAATGGTTGCAAATACTGCATCAATTGATTTGTCCTCTTATCGTAGTTCTTTGGTTTTTAATTCCAGTCAATATACATTTCTTAAGAAGTTATAAAATTCTTTTCCTTCTTCAGTATTCATATTTATATTATATAAAATCACTGCTTAGATAGTAATTATAAATAAGTAAATCACAAAATGAATATTAAAATAATTTAAATTAACATTATATAAAAACATTAAAATATTGGCTGGAGAAATTAAAAGAAAAAAATCAGAGGTGAAAACAATCAAATCCAAGAAATGCCGAAATTATCATCTGCCTTTTTTTTATTTGATATTGTTGTGTCGATTTTTTATTAATGCTTATGTTAGTCTGATTTTTTATGACTTGTGCAATCCTATTTTTGAGATGATGGTTTTGAAGTTGATCTGAAATGTTAAGTATTTCTGAGATTATGGTTTTGAAGTTTATCTGAAATGTTCAGTATTTTTGAGATTATGGTTTTTAAGTTGATCGAAATTCATTTTAAAGTTTTAACTTAAGACAATATTTAAAAAAGAATTGTAAAAAAAATTATCAAACAGCAGCGGTCGCCATAGCAACGCATGCAATGACGTCGCCAGCGCACTGTTTACTATTAATCTTGAACACAGTTGAAAAGTGTGATGATGTCCAAATAAGGTGCGCACGCCATTAAACCCAAAACAACACCGATTTAGCAACGCATGCAATGACGACGCATGCGCACTGTTTACTATTACTCCTGGACACAGTTGAAAAGTGTGATAATGTCCAAATAAGATGCGTACGTTATCAAACCCAAAACAACACTTCATTTTGCCAATGGGTAAAAAAAGTAAGCACGGTGGTTTGCGTGCATAGATATAATTTCTTTACCCACTTACTTTATAGTAATGACTTAAAATGAATAAATGGTTAATTTTGTTAGTTTTGATTTTAAAAAAAAAGCTATTAAAGAACATTAAAACTTTTAAAATGCTTTCCTTAAAAAATTCAATTTTATACAAAAAAGGTTATAAAACAATATATATATATATATATATATATATATATATATATATATATATATATATATATATATATATATATATATATATATATATATATATATATATAAACATGAATTTTTTTACTAAAAACTACATTTTGAAAAATTGCTTTAGGTATTTGTTTCTACTATATTATTTTATATGATCATGTAAAAAGTTTTTCGTATTTAACTTTAGAATCCGCTACTTGGCATTTTAATATGCTGCCAAGTGAGTTTGTAAGGATTCGTGGAATGTTTGTTAACAAGTGATCTTGCAACCCTCTACTACTCAGGGCTCAATGGATAACTAGTCAATTTTTCATTTTATTACATAGTTTAGTTAACTGCTAGCCGAGCTTAAAGCCGAATCTTAAATATTTGTCGTATCTCACGAGCGATTAAATTTCAAAGTAGCCGGATCACGCAATTGGTCGAAAATGGCATCACTCTATGTGGGAAGGAAAATGACAAGTTTGAAATGATTACTTGAATTGGGCAACAGATTTCGTTTTCACATTTAATAAGTTATATTTTAATTTTCTTTTGGTAGTTATTTAATAAATTCAGTTCTGAACATTTTTATACTCTCAAGATATGTAACTGCATAAATTTTCAAATGTGTTTATTACCCTATTATTTTAAACACTTAAAGAAAAGAAATGGTTGTGCAATAGAAAACAGTAATTCAGTTTAATGAAATTTTTAAAAAAATCACTGATCGCTAGAAAATACATAGTAATAGTACTACTGGGGTTAAGTTTTTAATAAGCCATGATTGGCAATTAATATAAATACTGTGACTGCAGACAGTATTTTCTTTTGTTTATGTTAGAAGGGTTTATAATTTATAAAGCATACGACAAAAACAAATATGTGTTTAAATAATTGAAATTTGAATTGAGCCGAAATTTCTATTAAAATCAAAGTCATGGGCATTAAACTTAATACTGATATTACGTAAACATTTACAAAAAGGAAATAAGTCCAGAGCACACCTGAAAACGCAATATGTCGTCAATGCATACAATCTCTCTTTCTATATGTATTAATGTCATTTTTAACCAATAGCATGAGCCGCACACTTTGAAATTTTATCGCTCGTCGCATCTCAGCTTTGAATTTAAATAAAAATCAGTTCTGAAGTGTGTAGAGAGGATTCTCCTGTTTTCAAACATACACAAAGTAGAGTTCATCACATAATACAACCAGTTGAACCTCCTCCTGGCTTCGGAGATGTCCTCATATGAGGTAAATATTAGCATTGGAAACGAAACAGTTAAAAGGCTTCATCGTAGTAGTCGGTTTAAAAATTCAGGGGGTTTCACTAGCCGAATAGTGAATTAAATATGTATTTAGGGGTTCCTGAAAACATGGGAGTGTGGGATCTTAGACCTTATTATAAATCAGGTACTACTTCCACTCACGGATTGAAACTTAGTATCTCCATTAATTTCGGAATTTAAAAACTCTCTCTTCCAATGAAGCTTTACAATTGGTTCAGTTTTCAAGGAGGTTATGTGCCAGACTTCCTTGATTTGATGAATTGGTTGAAATTTACTAACACCTTTTCATTATTGTCAAGTTTAGACAGTATTTTATAAATAAAATAGTAAAACCCCATTTGGCTTCATTGTTTTTTGTTTTTTTTTTCGTTTCAAATTTTAATTATATTTAAATGTCAATAATAATAAAGGCATACTTTCGATGTTTTTTTCTTCGTTGTGCTGGAGCTTCAGATTCCGTATCTATCCCTGAGTTTAAGTACCTGAAATACAATAAATAAGCTTTTAACTCGGAGCAAACCCATAATTTTAAACAAAATTTACCAGTTATCGCAAGGAGTTAACTGTGCTATAGAACAGAGGAAAAGCTTAAATGTTTTAAAAATTATTCTAAATCTTTTTATAAAAATCACCAATTTTGGAGAGATTTTACAAACTATATAAAATCAAAGAATAATTCTGATATTTAGAACATTTTTATGAGCTCATACAATGGGTTAACTATTCCAATATCAAAAAAGAAGAGCCGTGGTGGCTCAGGTGTGGGAGCGCTCGCTTTCCAATGAGGAGACCGGATTCAAATCCCAGCGATGACTAGTCGATACGAATTCTGCCTCCGGCTCGCACCGACTACAATGCTGACATAAAATATCGTCAGTGATAGATGGATCATGGGTTACAGTCCCTTTGCTATCAGGCTAACCATGGGAGGGTTTCGAGATTTTTTTCTACGTGTAACGTGAATGCGGATTGGTTCCATGACGAAGACAAATTTCTCCCAATACTTGATCCAGGAATTTCCTTTTCTTTTGGATTAGGTTCGAAATTACAAGGCTACGGAGTTGAACATTGGTAATCGTAAATATAAAATTTGGTCGGCTGTTCAATGACAGTTATAAAAGAATAGTACAAAAAAATATAAGCGCTTTCCTTTTTCGCAAAATTGTAGCTTTTCTTCCACTGACATTTCGTGCCCTTTACCTAATTGTCGTTGAAGAAGTTAGCCAAAAAAAGGAAAAAAAGTCCTAAGATATAGTAAATGGTGACTGGTGCACATTAAATCTGACGGATAACAAAGTTCTCCAAGTTCCCATAAGAAATCAATATCTCTGCGGGTACTGAATTGGATCTGAGGATGAAGGAATGAATGAGTTCGCCCTTTAAATCGCGCTTGGTTTCAGTAAGCAGACCTGCTGGTATTGGCAGTCGCATTAGAAACAACAACAGGGCAAAGCGTAATCTAACAGTCACAAATAACTGTTACAAACTCACGACAATTATAAAAATAGCATATTATTAGCTAAAAAACAATATTTCATGTGACAACATAGTCTTCAAAAAATAACCTTAAATCGTACCGTATAATTGTATTCAGCTAGCACAGTTGTACAAAGCCTTCCTGTTTTAAAAACACACAATAATGATAATATTTATCAAATAACTATTTAATAGGTTTTTTCTTTCTTTCTTTTTTTTAAAAAAAATCTTTTTTGCAGTACTTGGAAACATAGCATGGTAATGAAATCATTTCTTGAAATGGAATTATTTGTAGTACATCATGATGGTCGAAATCATTTTAAAAGGACGCGATACCGAAGAAAGAAACTTTTCATTTTGTTTTGCTTCTATTGATAATTTAAAATTTGAAGTACAGAAAAAAGCAAGTTCAAGTAAACACTCAGTAAAACATAAAGTGTCAAATACTTAAAAAAATATATGTATCAAAATACAAACAAGTTATTACAGGGCAATTTCGCCACTGCGTAATCTTGCCATAATATGGTTGCATTGATATTTTGAAGAAACATTTTTTTCCCCATTTGAAACTTCGGGGTTTACTCATGTTAACCTAAACTCATTTTCTCTTTAATTTTTAATTTATTTATGGAAATGAAAAAGAATTTGCCATGAAGTGTTTCTCCCGTGGTATAGTTTCCACTTAAGTAGTAAAAGATTCTAAATAATTTTAGTTTGAATAAATTGACTTTTAAAGTTTATACGTCGACAATAGGAAATCAAGGTTAAACCTTGCCTTAATATCTGACCTACAAGCTTCCAATGAGCGGTATTTAAAAATAACATTAATATAAATTGTTTACGTCACAACGCTCTCACTTCAGTTTGAAAACCAAAAGATAGTTTTAATTAAAATTACTTGTCCAGAGCCGTGGTTGCTCAGGGGATAGAGCGTTCGCCTTTCAATGAGGTGAACCGGGTTAGAATCCCATCGATGGTTGGTCGATACGAATTCCGCACCCGGATCGCACCGACAATAATGCTGACGTAAAAATATTTTTAGTTGAAAACGGATCATAGGTTAGAGTCCCCTTGCCGTGAGGATAACCATGTGAGGTTTTCGTGGTTTTCCTTTCCATGTAACGCAAATGCGGGTTAGTTCCATCAAAAAATCCTCCATAAAGGCAAATTTCTTCCAATACTTGATCCTAGACTTCTCTAGTCTTCGGGATTGGGTTCAAAATTACAAATTGAACAGTAGTAGTCGTAAACCCAAAACTGAGTCTGCTGTTCAACGACCGTTATAAAATATAAAATAAAGTAAAATTACTTGTTCAGTGTTTGCTTTCTAATGTACTTGGAACTTTGTTCACTCCAATATCGCTCTAAGACTGCCATTGAATGAAATTGTGAAGTTAATTTAAAGTTATTGCCATTGTTAGGTCCATTGGCTTCGCAGTCAGGCACGCTATAACCGCTCGACATTTAAAAAAGTTGCTAACTAATTCGATGTGATATAGTTAAATAAAATATTTATCCAAAAAATCTCAAGTTTTACAAAATTGTGTTACTTAGAACCTTCTTACTCTTACCTCTTCTATCGTTTCGTTTCGATCTGTGGTAAGGACGTTATAAAATAAAATAATAAGCTCATCGGCATCATTCTTTGAACGAATATGGAAGGGTGTTTTCTAAAATCAGATCTGGAATTTCTTATGACCCGATATGAAAGGAGATATCCGTGGTAACCACATGAAGAATTCTGTGGAGAATTTTGATTTAAGGAATGAAGTTGGAACTTTATTCTATGGGTATTATGACGTATCAGGATATCTATGGTTAATGACTCAGTAGCTTTGTGGTTAAAGGCATAACAGGTTTCAAACATATCATTTTTCTGACTAGCTAGAATGCTCAAATTTCAACTGAAAGTATGTTTACTTATACAAATTAAAATTTTCTTTCTATATAGTGAAAACAAAGTTTTCACCAATTAAAATTTCCGACTTGAACAAATTAACAGACACTAAAATAAATAAATAAATAACGTACGATTGGTGGTAAAAATTTTTTATTTTTCTCAGACCTAAAGTAAAATAAGTAGAGAACATGTCCTTCGTAATAAGTTTATATCATCTCTGAAAACTTCTCCACGTCTTTTGAAAATTATAAGCTCTACGCTTTTTTGTTTAAAGCCTGTACAAAAATACTTTTAGTATATTTGAATAAGTAGGTTTAATTATTTTTCATTGTTTAAATCCAAGATATGCAAATGTTCTTTTAATAATAATAATTTAAATAAAACAATCAAGTAAGAATACTTAATTTATTATTACCCGCTTTTCCTATTTGAAAGATCTCTAACAACAGCATTTTGTAACCTAGATAAAGAAAAACTGTCATCAGTATATATTGTTATCAATATATATTCTTATCATTATAAAACCATAACATTTAAATGAGGATTACTTTACCTTTCTTTCTCACGCTGTTGTTTTTGAACTTGTTTCCATTGGGATTCAGAATTAACTAAATGATAACTATTCTCTCTTCTCCTACTGCTGCTGCAAAAGATCACATCATATAAAATCGCAGAACATCATCTCGATACAAAAATTTCGTCAGGATTTCCCAAATTTTTTTAGACAGAGGACCCCATTCTCGGGACAATATTCAGGAAGGACCACTGTGTATTATCCCAATATGCAATCTACCTTACATAACTGTGTAGTTACTTTGCGGATCGATAGGCGGCATCCCTAAAATGTACAGTCTGTATCTTTTTTCAATACTGTCTCAAAAAACTACTCTATCAAAATTTATACTTTTTAATTGTATATTGATAAGGGAGCTAATGAGACTAATTGCTTTAATATTATTTATTAATGTAACTAAAAGAAGCGTAGTTATAAATCTTTAAGTAATAAACGACAACTAACAGCTCAATTTTATGTTTATTAACATGTTGAAGCTATTTTTAATATATTGTATGCTTCTTTACTGTTTAAAAGTAAACAATTTTAAAAATTATTAAAATTTTTTTTTACATTTTATAAGTTCATTCTAAGTAAATATTTTTATTTTTCGCTTTTAAAGAAAGTAAATTAGAGAAAGTTTTTAATTTTCTTTTAAGTAATAATTTATTTGCTTATCCATTTGATACATATACTTGCCATAAGCTTAGAATTTATATTGAATTTTAAAGCAATATAATAGTATTCTAATAAGCAGAATTTGAAATTGGTAGTTACGAATGTGGGTTTATAGCAAGAAAATCCATTATTGACCAAATCTTCTGTTTACGTCAGATTTTTGAAAAATCAATTTACATTGACTCACATTTCTTATTTATTGTTTTTAAATCAGCTTTTAATAGTAGGAATAGAAAGTATTTAATAGATGCAATATATGAATTAAAAATTCCAGGCAAACTTATTAGACTTGTTGAATTTTTAAATCAAATTCATGGGAGTCCTCTCGGAGTGTTTAAGTATTAATAACTGTGATTGACAAAGTGTTTCTCTTTCATGTTCTCTTAACGAAGGTCATTTGAGATTCAAATGTTGGCAATCACGAAAGCATCCTTTACAAATCAACTCAGTTCTTGGCTTATGCTGATGACATTGAAATTGTTACTAGGAGTGTATCAGCTCTGAAAAAAGCCTTCAACTCTTCAGAGGTGGCTTCAAAATGTATGAGATTGACAGTAAATGACACCGAAACCAAGCCTATGTCAGTACAAGAAAACACATTATGAATATATACTCAATCATTGAAAAATTGGCCACCATGAGTTTTAAACTGTACCTGGTTTTAAATACCTTGGATCTTTGGTTAACACCAAAACAACATCACCTCTGAAACCCCAAATCTTATCATATTGGGCAACAAAACGTTTCTTGGACTTAGCACCTTATTGAGTTCACACTTTTTCATTAAAAAAAAGTAGTTTTCTTTTACTCTCATTAAAAAAGTTAAGAGAGTTCAGTTTCTAAACTCTCATTAGGCCAGTCCTAATGTTTCGTTCAAAAACCTAGCCTCTAACTAAGAATTGAGAGCAAAAAATTGCAATTTTTGAAAGGAAGGTTCTTAAAAGCATTCAGGATGGTGCTAAAGAAAATGGTCTCTAGCGAAGACGATTTAACGCAGAAGTCTATAGAATTTTTAAGAAGCCCTAAATAATCAAGGCTATTAAAACTGAAAGAATAAACTATGCTGCTCACACAGCCAGAATGAATGAGGGACCCAACAATGATGCAGTACAGAAATTTTTTACGCCAAAGCCTTTCAATAATTCCAAAAGAAAAAACGCAAAACAACGATGGCTCGATTTTATGGAATCAGATTTTAAAGTCATTTGTATAAAAGACTGGTAGTTCACAGGGCTAGGCAGTTCAGGTAAAAAAATAAGTTGTTCTGGAGAAATCTTCAGCTAAATAGCTTGGCACACCACGGCTGCCATGCCAAATATGATGAAGAATAATCCAAATGAACTGTTGCTAATTTTTAAATTGTGGCAAAATTTAAAAAAAAAAAGACTATCGTGTATCAGTTGATAGGGATTGTGATTTATTTTATAATCAATTCGTAAAGTACACGGGTGAGTAAGGTAAATAGTACATTGGGACGATACTCCTATCATTCAAATTTGTAGATACTTGTTGCCTGCTATTATTTCAAGTTCAATAAATTAACCAGCACATTCAGTGGGGTTCACTTTGAAATTAGATATTCGGTAGGTAGCTCAACTTTTATTCATAAAACTGAAAATACATAAATCTAATTGAGAAACCGGAACCAATACCTTACAAAGCAAACAAAATTCATAAATAATACTATGAACATCGAGTCAGCAGAATTAATAGAAGAGAATTTGTTTTATCAGGCCTAATTGTGAAATATGAGGTTTAATAATTAATTCCAGGAAACGGATGGCAGGTTCAGCGCCTGGACTCTTCTTCAAGTTTAGCATCTAGATAGCTTCATCAGATCCAGCATATATATTTAGTTTTGGTGGCAGCATAGATTAAAAAAGTTTACTTGTGATAATCTTCCCTTTCAATATCCATGCTATAGCCCATCTGCTATTTTTGCTTACTTTAGCTCTTTAGTCTTATGTACTTTTTAGTGATATTATTATTTTTCAATTTTATGTATTCATTTTATTATTATTTTTGGAAATATTAATTATTTCTTAAAGTGTGTTACGGGTCTCTAGTTAGAGCCAATGGACCCCCGCTGACCGCAGCTCGGAAATCCTTGATTTAGATTACTAAATATAATAAAATTCTAGATTATATGCATGTTGGATAGTGAGACAACTGCATACGATCCGTAAAATGCCCCAAAAATGCTACCTTTAAATGTCTTTTTGTGTTAAAAGTAATTAAATAATTAAAAATTATTGTGTTTTTTATAATAACATTTCCTTAAATAATAAAAACAGAGTTTATCATCGAAAAAATTATAAAAGAACGAACAATTGACGAATACTCCGAGATATCCGATTAAAATATTGTAGAATAAAGTGTAATGTGAAGTAAATACAAATTTTTGTATAAAAGAAGCAGATAAATTATCGTTGTACAGAATCTTCTATGAATAAAATACAACAGTAATTAAAAATTGTTATTTGCCATTGTTATTTAAAATTTTATTTATTTATTTAAAAAAAAAAAAAAAAAAAAAATTAGAGGATCTATCAGAGGAAAATTGACTGTTAAATGTATCTCAACTAACGAATGACCATCTCGTTATCATAATTATTAGCTCAACAGCTCGAAGTGGTGCTTGGTCTTTTCTAAAAAATTTCTTCTTGAAGTTCTTTTTGTCACTAGACCTTGCCAGCTCTATATACTAATGGTTTTGATATACGTTTAGATAGATGGGTACAAACTTGTTCTTGAAGTAAATGCTTGTGACAATTATGACCAAATTACTCCTATCGTTATGTTGAATACGTCATTATAGAGTCATAACTTCCATGATCCAAAGTCCCTCAACGGACTGTTGGCAGGAATCTTTTTTTATTTTTTATTTTACGATTACTATAAAATTGTTTCTGATCTTATTTTAAAATTGAATGAATGGCTTAGACAAAACAATTTAATCTGCTCAGGATCATATTAAACCAGTTCAGAAATTACCATAGCTCAAAATAATAATTTATTTTTATTTCCAATGCTCACCCTTGTTAACATTCGTCAATTCAGGCATTTACAAGGCAGATTTGTAGGACACTTTTTCAGGGGCACTGTATTAGGTAAGTCAACGGTGTTTCCACAGTAAGGACAAATAGTGCAGAGAAGGAGAGAACACCCATGCCTTGCCCGGGATTTGAACCCAGAACCTTTCTGATGCAAGGCCAGTTCCCTGACCCGCCTGCACAGTCCGCTCAGCCTCAAAATAATAATAATAAATCGTACATAACTGATCTAGATTCGAGTCCCAGCTCTCTGGTAGCGTTTGTATAATATACAATTCTGTTGGAAACAAAGATAATTTGAAACGTTGTACATTTAAATGTAGTTAGGCTAAATCCAATAGCAAGACCATGTTTCAAAACAAAGTGAGAAAGTTCATTTATTTATTGATTTTATATATATATATATATATATATATATATATATATATATATATATATATATATATATATATATATATATTTTGACAGTATGGGATAAAATTGTTTGATTATATAAAGGAGACGATATTACCTGTGCTTTCTCCTCCTGCTCCTGTGATGAGAATCAGAATCGCTCCCACTCTCTCGACTATGATGTCTGAAAAAAAATTAATTCAGATGATATTTTTTGAACTTCTTTAAATTACTTAAATATCCGTTCCTCCGTACCTAATACCAAACAATGAAAAAATAATACTTGGGAACAAAGTTTTTCGTCGTCTGTTTCATGAGATTTTTTAACAGATCTTAAATACTCTCGTAACGCTGATTTAAGTTTGAAATCGGTTTCTCCCCCCCCCCTAACTGCAATTTTTTTAATGACGTTTTTAGTCTACTTTTGTACACATGTACAAGTTTAAAAACGTTATATATTGAAAGGGGTTGCATCAATGTTACTGAAAACGTCTAGGACACAATATCAGGATTAAAATTGCATAGAAACCCACGCCCAAAAATGTCGTCATACGCCGCTAAAGACACTTCCCCATTATGAACTATTTCTTCATGTGCTTCTGAATAGGTCATAATAGGGAAGCGCTAACATTTCCGATCATGGGTTCTTATGCAATTTTAATTCTAATGTTGTGACATAACTTTCCCAGACGTTTGTTTCAACATTTATGCAACCCCTTTCAATATATACCGTTTTAAATTTGTACATTTAAACAAAATGTAGACGAAAAACGTCATTTAAAAAATGCAGCTTTAGGAGCAAAAATATTTTTAGATTTGAAATCCCCGCACCAGAAATGCAAGATCATTTATTAATGCAATAAAAAAATTTTCCTCAATGTAATCAATGATTCGGTTGTAATTAAGCAACGCAAGTATGTACAAAACTGGAAAAAAAACATATACCGGCATAATTTAAATATTTTTATTGTTATTTTTGATATTTCACAATGATTTCTAATTATTGGATTAAGCATACAACATGTTTAACTCCTCGAAAAAAAAAGAGAAAATATACTCCAGTATCATTCGATACTGACAACAGCGCTTTTGATATGGGCCAACACATTCAACATGTATCAACATCAGGTAATTTTCCCGTAGCTTTTTATTACTTAAGTAATTAATTTTAATTTTAATATTTTTGCGAATTTTAATAATATTTTTTGTACAGTTTATTCTATTTAGATTTGTAGAAACACGTTTCATAAGCGCATCTAAAAAAAAAAGAAGAAAAAATACAGATGGTTTCAGATACCAAAAAATATAAATTCTGTGACGTCACAGGGACATAGGTTGGACAAAATAATGGAAACTCTTCGATACTAACATATTTTTTTTGATATTTTTCAAAAAACACTTAGAGAATCAATTTATAAATTTAGCTGTGATATCGTGGGATTTATCATACATATCAATGAAGTTTTAAGCTTAAAGGGACCGACAATAAATAACAAACAGAAAAAAATGTTTTTGAACAACCTATGCATAAAATGTAGCAATAAACTTGTAATTTATTACAATTATTTTGGTTATTATATTAACTAATTGCACAAAACTTCATAAGCCTAGCTTAAATATTTAGGAGATATGGACATTTTTATAAAAAACTGATATTTTTGTCTTACGTGTTTTTGCTATAACTTTAAAAATATTCAGTAAAATTATACGAAACTTTTGAATCAATTTAAAATTGATTACAAAATTATTGCTTTAAAATTTGAGAAAAATTCGTTAAAAACTGCGCAAGATATGAGCAACGCAAGGTATGAGTTTTTTATAACGGCGCATGTGCGAAAAAAAAATTCTTAATATTGTAATAAATCGTATTTGGCAATTATTAAAAACAAGTCCGATTTGAATATCTTAAAAAAAATTTAATTTGATTTTTTACTCTTTAAAAGAAAGCTCAAAATTATAAGTTTTTTTTTCACAAATTTCATTTTGAGAAAACAAAATTTATTAAAAAAAAAGATAATATCTTTCTAATAATGGTCCGGATAACAAAATTTGATGGTATTAGGAAATAAAACACGCGAAAGAAAAGATACTTTCATGGGCGATGATCCCCAACAATGCTGCTGGTGTAATTTTTAATAGTACAAGATGAAATCTGTGGAATTTAGTGTAAAACAACAGAAATAAGTGTTCTCTATTAAGATTTTCTGTGAAAGGTCCTGCTTTTAAGAATTATTATAAAATCAACATAATAATCTAAATTTTAAATTACCGGATAATCGAGATCATTTCACCAGGGTTCTGTTTTTGCAAATGTGTGAAAATAAGGTTCTGGTTTGTTGGAAAGGGGGGAAAAAACAACACAAAAACCATAACTGTCAAGGAGTTGTAGTTTAAAAATTATAAATCCATATCGTTATCGACTTCCTTTTTCAAAAGAAGAATTTTGTATGTGGGGGTGCATTTTTAAATTTAAAAAAAAAAAAAAAATATTAGTAATTTTTTCCCTTAGGAATATATTTTTTTTAACGAGAAAACACACGTTCTTTAACGGATCCAAATTTCTCCCAAAATGATCCCTTTAATGTCATTATATTATAACTTAATATTGTAAAATGCTTCCTACCTTGCTTTTCTGTGCAAAGTTCCGTTCTTTGAAGATCTGGAACCTCTTGATGATTTTGATAACTCACTGTCATTGTCTGAACTTCTTTTACTCCGGTGGTGACTGAAAAAAAATAGACATGTTGACAATTAATAATAACATGTTTTAAATAATATAACCTTGAGAACTCTTCCCGAATTTCAGAATTTTCTGATTCTGCATGCGAATCTCTAACAGTTCCTTTTTCACACATTTTCATATATTCTTGCTGAGAAAACCTACGCTGAAAGTTATAGTTCGAAAACAATAATATACCCCATTATCTCAACACCAGATGTATAAGATGTCCTGCGAAACAAACGGTATGTCTAGCTGTAAAATTTTATACAACAATATAGTTACAAAAGTGAATATAGTTACAAAAGTTGCTAACAGATGGAACTGCAGGCCAACGATGCCCAGATCTATTAGTTCTAGCGTTAAAGGAAATTGTGTCACACTGAATTAGGAGATTAAACCATGTACTCTACTGAGCAACGTATGTTTCTGCTACAGTACAGTAATATATTGTCTATCACAGATCAGATTACAGTCCTACGACATTGTGATCTTTTCAAAAACTCAGTCAATTGCGCTATCCGCAATCTGTTAGCAACTTTAGTAACTAAATTGTAAAATTTCTGAATTAATGATTAACAACTTTCGCAATTTATCCTTTTGTATCATTTCTCTGTCTTCCTTTTGTTTCCGAGATTTTGAAATCAGTCAGTCCCACACTGAACACCCTGTATGATGATGTGCTTTAATCATACAAAGTTTTACCACAAGTAACACAACTCATTTCAGTTTCTGTAGATAGTGTATTTGATATTACGATCAGTAGTTTCCGCTGAAAATTTTTACAAGTCACTTACTCCCAGATATATCCACTTAACTTTAACAGGAGTGATACCAAAATTATACGGGATGTTCCGTATCACCACCATTGGTACTTGAATAGTGTACTTGTCAAAAATGGAGCAAAAACAAAATATACACATTAAGAATCGCACTAAGCCAGGATAAAAAAAAAAAAAAAAATGCAATTGTAATCAAATGAATTGCTACTGAGGAATCTAGCCTCAAAGCATCAAAACCGGTTTGATTGAAGAAGAGAGCAGAAGTTGAAAAATGATTATTTGAATCATTGGGCTATCAAATTGGCTTTAATAATTTGGATTTCTTTTTTTTTCACCAGTGATTCAATTTGTTTTTTTATTCTTTTTGTTTTTTATTCCTCATTTAAAATTAAAATCAAATATTAATCTGTGACTTCTAACATGCATACCTTTTTAACTTCATTTTTTTAAATAGAATTCTAACAATCGGTATTAAGAAAATACCCTTCAAGAATCGCTGCTTTTTCATCTCCTTTAAATTTATATTAAAATTACCTTGGGATTATCTTGTGATAGTACGAAAGTAAACAATAAGTTTTTTTGCACTCTAATCAACTTTACCTCCATTATGAATTTGCCACTCAATTTTACGTTACAAAAAAAAAAAAAATTTTAAACTTTGGAAAATTTACATAAATACTTGTATTAAAAAACCGTTACGCAAAATATGTTTTTCCTTCCAGTAGCTTTTATCAGATTAAGTAAAATATGTTTTTATAAGCTCATCCCATCAAAATAAAAGTCAATTATATTCATCAGTATCATTTGGCATAATGCTATTGCTCGAGGGCAAGTTCTGAGAATGAAAAATTACCATAATCATTAATTTTCTGTGGTAGTTATCCCTTTCGGTGAGCCGTAAAAACCTATTCCCATAGTATTCTTAGTATAAATACTAGTATATTTAGTAACTATTAAAACACCAATTAACATAATATATCCATTACTAAAATTAATTTAGAATCTTTGATAACAATAATAATGAAGTGATTTTTTACAGTTTCTCTAGATAAATAAAGAAATTTTCCATTAATACAGCAGTTTAGCGTAAACCTAACACGGGAAATCTAAGATAAATAATTCATAAGAACGTGCGATAAAACTAATATTTGATTGTTCAGAGCTGGAAGCTTTGCTTTGTTTGATATTTATCAAATCATATAGAAAATTATATCTTTGGGCTTTAACACGCAAAACAGGGGTCGGAGATGTTTTAAAGTAGGCAGTTAGGTCCACCATGTCTTCGAACGTATTTACACCAAATTATTTAATATTATGCAGTTTGACATGTTTGGAGAATTTTTCAGCGATACGTAAATAAATTAATTTTTGTTTATAACGAAAATTCTAAAATTGTTTTTGGCCATAACTAACTTTGACAAGTGAGTTTTACGTACAAAAGAAGTTTGATGCCCCATATTGTTTACGAAGATATGGCGAAATATTTACAATATCGCCAAGCAGGGCCGGGATAGCCTGATCGGTAGGGCGCTGGGCCCATATCCAAGAGGTCGTGGGTTCGATCCTCGCCGGCCGAAGACTCCCCGTGTAGTAAATGGTGACTGATGCACGTTAAATCTGTCGAGTCTCAAAGTCCTCCATGTTCCCATAACAAATCAATACCTCTGGGGGTACTGATCCAGGAGTTTCCTTGTCTTCTGGATTGGTTCAAAATTACAAGGCTACGGAGTTGAACACTAATAGTCGTAAACCCATGAAATTGGGTCGACTGTTCAACGACGGTTATAAAATAAAATAAAAAATATCGCCAAGCGTATTTTCTGAAAAATAAAAGCATCAATGTGTACATCAATAGTGAAAAACACAATATCTTTTCGAATTTCTCTTAATACTTGACCCAGCAGTTTTCTTGTCTTCCGGATTGGGTTCAAAATTACAAGGCTGCGAAATAGAACATCGGTAGTCGTAAAACTAAAATAGGGTCAGCTGTTCAACGACGGTTATAATATAAAATTAAATAAAATATCTTTTTCGGTATTGTGAGAAAAAGTAAGAATCTTAAAAATTTAAGATACACACAAATGTGGAAAAAGTAAAGGATTCACTTGGTACTTACACGTACATTAGGGGGACAGGAAAGTAATGTCGTTTCGGCGCATTAAATATTCGTTAGTCTTAAAAACCAATTCATTTTTTTCCCGATCCATTTTGATTCATTTTTGATCCGGCATTGAAAGGTTGTTGATAACGAGGGTGAATACATTATAGATTAAAAATTAAACCTTCATAACAAATATCAAAAAGAAACGACATTACTTTCCGGTCCAACTAATAAATTAGTGTTTAGATCATGTCTAAACTTTGAATTTCCTAATTTTATACTTAAAAAAAAACCTAAAATAAAAAACGACCTGGAAGAGTGGTAAGTGTTTTGCTATAGATCAATGTTCACCAATTTTTAGGTCCTCATGGACCACCAAACAGAAAACATTTAAGCTTGCGCGAACTACTGCTTCCTTTTTTTGGACGAAGATGAAAGTTCCGCAACTGAAGGGTTTTTAAGTCTTTTCCTCAAAAACAAAATTTATGTGTTTTAAGCGATTTTTAAAAACTATTCTAATTAAATGTTTTTCTTGATGACACGTTTTCAGTTAAGCACAATGTATGCTTTCAATGAAATTTTATTTAATATGTCAACCAAAAATGGGATAGAAAAGTCAAGTGATGATATTTATTAATTAAAGTTTACTTAATAATTAATGTTAAGTTCATTAACAATTCTTTCGTGGTCCTAAACAGTTTTCTCACGGATCACATAATTATTCATGTACCGGCCGTTGTTGAAGATGGCTTGAGATTAAAAAGACAATAGAAATAAATTGTGATGTTTGTAATTATTCTTTTCTGATAAAATGTAACTTGTAGAAATTTATTTGGCGAACACATTTTTAGTTTTATACTTTAAAGAAAAAAAATAAAGCCTAGATTTGTTAATCTATGAAGACTTTTTCAGTTTTATTCTTTGTGTGAAAAAGTAGAGCGTAGAGTTAATAACGAAAGAAGACGGTTTGAGTTTTATTCCTTACTGAAAAAAAGCAAAGCAAAGATTCGTCATTTGATGAAGATCTTCTGAGTTTTATTCTAGGAAGAAAATGTAAAGCCTAGAATCCATGAAGGCTCTTGAAGTTTTCTTCTTTGACGAATAAAAAGCAAAGTACAAAATTGTTAATTCTGAAATTAATTAAAAAGACATTTCGAAGAAAAAAACGTAGATAATTATAAATTGTTGAAGACACTTTGAGTTTTATTCTTGGGAGTCATCATTTTTAACCTCATGACAGTAAAACAAAATTTTGATTCTTACCGCCGCCTGTGCCGAGAGTCAGTGCTCGTTTGACTGTCTACGGAACTAGATCGCCTGTGATGAGATTTGTGAACTGATCTTCTGCTACTGCCACGTGACGATGCAAGAGATTGCCGACTGGAAAACAATCCTCTGCAAGGATCAAGAGTTAGAGAAATGAAAGAAAGGATTTATAATAATTTAAAATACCAAATTCTTTCACACAGTACGACAAAATGCAATGTACTATGAATAAATATATTTAAAAAAATCTTTAATCTTGAAAATTTTGGTATAAATATAAAAAAAATCAGCTATTTTCCGCAATTATAAACACAGTTTAAGATAAATACCTCTTTAACTTTTTTTAAAAACAAATTAGAATTTACTTATGAATGACCTACCGTTACCGTTTAAACCTAAGCACAGATGATGGCCCTGAGATTGATATTTGTGGTAAGAATTCCGGGTTACTACTCCCGACTGACGTCTAATAAGCTAGGAAAAACTCACCATCCAATATTATTATACTTGTAGTGT
Source organism: Parasteatoda lunata (assembly GCA_949128135.1). Lineage (NCBI taxonomy): Eukaryota > Metazoa > Arthropoda > Arachnida > Araneae > Theridiidae > Parasteatoda > Parasteatoda lunata. The sequence goes on along the minus strand of OX421974.1, from coordinate 103,245,480 downwards.
TTTTAATATAATATGTTCCTTCAATACAACTTTCAACGAAACAAGCAGCAAATGAATTCGGAAGAATCTGCAAGCTTGCTATGGTTTTATTCAATTTGTTTTAGGCTCACGACCTGTTAGAATTTATAAGTTCCAAAAAACTCTTATGAATGGTAAAACTCTACACCGAAATTTAAATACAAATCACAATAATAAAATTTCATAGAATATAAAGCCAATTCACAAATCACCTCGTAAGCATAACATAAACGGAGGGATACACTGGAAGTTTTCTACATTTTTTTCAGTTTTAGAAAGCTTATTACTGTTTACATTCAGCCAACTATCCATAGTAGAGATGTCTAATATATATATATATTTAAGTCGTTTCGGATACGTTATGGAATCGTGCCTGTTGCATCATTACAGGCTGCTCAACGGAGGACCAACTGCTTTAAATATTTGAAATCTCTCGGTGATAAAGGAAGGAAACAAACTGCATGCTTATTGTGAAAGCTGTAAAAATTTCATGCAGAATTTTTTAAAATTTAGTTACAAAAGTTGCCTACAGATGACGGTCTATGTTGTACTGAGTTCTTGAATAGAATGCAAATGCTGTAAGACTAATTTATAATATTTCAATAGTAACAGAAATCCAGGGTGTTTAATTACATGGTAGGGGAGTAGGGGGCACATGTGAACATGGTATGTTTTACCTATATGATTTGAAATGAAAAATCTTGAAAAATTTTCAATTGATGGCAGTACTAGTCCTACCTCTCTGCAAAAGTTTCAGAACAATGAGCTTTTTTGTTGTTCTATTCTGACAATTTCTTTGTATCAGCTGGTGTTGTATATATTATAATCACCCGCTTCTTCAAGTGAAAGCATAGTATAAATCAACTAATAAGTTAAATTAACTATTGCAGACCATTATATGAACATTCAGGTAAGTTTATGACTATTATTTTTTTTTTTTACTCAATTAAAAATTCTTTATTTTTTAAGTTAGGTTTAAGAAAGATGATGGGGCAGTTGTGAACAAAACATCTGGGGCAGATGTGAACAGTTCACATGTGCCCCTACATAGCATTAAGAATATTATTCTCCTGATATTGTAAGTTTAAAAAAATATGTATGCATTTAAAATTATTATTATTTAATTTTCCATAATTAATTTATTAATTGTTAATTTTTTTATTATTGAATGGTTGATCACGCATCACGCATATTAACTGATGCACCTGAGAAAGATATAATTGCTAAAGCTACAAATGAAAAGATAGAAAAAATGAAAAAAAGCATGAAAGAGTATCAGAGAAGAAAAAAAGGCCCATTACAACTCCTGAGGAACATGAAGTTGCGAAAAACCCAACAGCGGAAAAATTATTTTCTTATTGACAGTTCTGTTGTACAATTTAAATTCACATAGTAAGCTACAACCCCTTCAGTATAATGTGTATCTATATTTGTTATATTAAAGATTTTTTCTTTCAAATATGATGATTGCTTTGTGTTTTTAATCTTGTTCATATGTGCACTCCATAGGGGCACATGTGAACAATTGAAGTTATTTTTCTAAAATATCATAAAGTAAAGAAATATTTTATTGAAAAATCTCAAAAAATTCCATAAGGTAAAGAAAAGATTATTTAAACATATGGACTTCTTTACTGTGAGAAATTGATGATATTTTTTGAGAAATGAAGAAATTAAAAAAAATGTTCACATGTGACCCCCTCTCCCCACCTAATAATCCGGTACAACAACCTCCTTTCACATTTTAATGCTAAAACTGATGGAACTGGTTTGTGGGCAACTTTTGTAATTAATTTCAAAAATACTGTATAAAATTTTTACGGCTTTCAAGACAAACATATTCACTTCTCTATTACCTTTTGTTTTTGAAATTTTTAAATTTGAATTCAGTTAGTCCCTTCGCTGGACATCCTTATTAAAAATCTGCTACTTTCACAGGCTTGTAACTAGGCGAATGTACAATACTTATCAAAAGCTTATTTTTTTTAAAACTATTTTGTTTAAATAGTCTTTTAATGATGTTTGAATCCTTAATACTCCAGTAGAAAAACCTATTTTTCAGTCTATAACAGGGGTGGCCAAGCTGCTTCATAGTCGAGCCATTTTTCAAAAATTTGAAATTTTTCGGGAGCCGCAATTAAATACATATTTAAAAGGTAGAAAAAAGAGGTATTAAAAAAAAATTTTTTTTTTTGCATAAATTATATTTATTGAGAACATATAAGTAAAAGTACAAAATATGTGGATTGAATTAAAATATTAAAAATTAAACACATTTATTTTACTTCTCTCGACAATTCTTTCAAATTTGGTGAATAATTAGTGACAGCACTTCTCATTAATTCTTTGAGATGCTGGTTAGTTAATACTGATCGGTGTTTGAATTTACCGAATTTTAAAGTGAAATAAAATGATTCTCATAAGTATGTTGTTCCGAATCAACTCATAACGAATAAGTATGTTGTTCCGAATAATTCAACAAGCAGCCTTTTTTAATTCAGGATACTTCGATTCTGGTACAAATTTCCGAAATTCAGCAGTCGACATCGACTTATATTTTAATTGTAGAGTTTAATCTTCTTGCATCTCTATTAATTCTCCAGATGCTTTTTGCGTCATAATTATATTGGAAATGAAAACTCCCCTTGAATTGAACAACGTTGCACTTAGTCTTTCATATTTGTTCTCATTAATTTAAATGATATTTTGAAACACATACGGAACGATAATAATTTTTTAAAATATAATAACACAAAAATGAAAAGGGAAATCGGGTATATTTATCGAGAGCCACAAATAATCCTTAAAAGAGCCGCAGGTTGGCCACCCCTGGTCTATAATGACGGTTGAAAAATTTTGGAAATAGTGATTTCTTTGCTTATGATATAAATTTTTAAGATCTTAATTTAACCTTCATAACTCGGTTAAATATAGTAAAAGTTGATGCTTTGACAACTAAAAAATTTAGTTAAATAGCGATATTAAATGACATTTAGGAACAATACTTCATTCCCGCAAGCCTTTAAACAAAGATTTATATTCAATGTAAGAAAGTTGTTTTAATAAATTAAATTCTCAAAAAATCATGTCAATAAGTTCTTACAAAAAAGTCTAATGAATTATTAATGACTGTTAATTAAAGTTGCATGTTACAAGGAATATTATATTTAAAGGTAAAGTAGGCAATTTTCGGAATCGAATATCTCAAGATAAAATAGCGATAGAAGAATTTAAATTTCTTTAGTAAGTTAGAGGGATAATATTTTATTCTTAGTTAGAGATATTTTAATGTTGTGAGTGAAAACTATATCATATAATTTTGTTACCTGTGGTTAGGATCTTCCCATGGATTTACATCATTTGCTTGCTGCTGATGTGCAGCTGAAAGGCCAGCTGGAGTAGATACTGATCTGTACAGAGAAACACTAAAAAAAAAAAAAAGAAAGAAACATTCATATACATTAGGGGTTCTCTTGTCTTTTGGATTGGGTTCAAACTTACAAAGTTACTGAGCTAAACATTAGTAGTCGTAAATCCAAAATTGGGTCGTCTGTTCAACGACGGTTATTAAATTAAATTATTTCATGTAGAGCCGTGGTGGTTCAGGGGATAGAAGGGGCGCTGTTGGCCCTGAGTTCACTTTTATGGACGACAATGCGCGACCACATAGGGCTCTCATGGTTGATGAGTATCTGGAAAGTGAGGATATTCAACGAATGGATTGACCAGCCAAATCCCCTGACCTGAATCCTATTGAACATGCTTGGGATGCTATTGAGAGAGCTATTAAGATGCGCCAACGTCCCCCCAGAACCATTCTGGAGTAAAAAATTGCTCTGGTGGAAGAATGGGAGGGTCTTCCACGAGTCCTCCTTAACTCCCTTATTAACAGCATGCATACTCGTTGTGCATGCCGTTTGTCTGTCAGGGGTGACCATACACCATACTAGAGGCAACACACACTGTACAAGCCTCACTTTTATTGTCATCTTTTATCCTTAAGTTCAGACTACATTGGATTTATTGGCAATAGGTCTTGCCAGTGAATGGCACTTTCATTTTTGTTTTGCATACTTTATTATCATGGAATAAGCTATATCCATACCAAATTTCATTTATTTATATTCAGTATTTTTTGAGATATTTGGGAAAATTTCTTCCATCTCTTAATTTTGTCCACCAGTGTATATAGTATACAAATTGTTCCATAATGACCACCTTTAATTTATACAGCCAAACCTTGATGTTACGAACTCAAAGTGAGACAACTCAAAGTGAGACAACAAAAAAAGTTCTTTTTCTTAAATTTATTATTTGTATAGCAAATACATAGGAAATTCAGATTTTTTCACGATATTGAAAAGATCGTGCTATTAACGTTCGTGATATTGAGGTTCGATTGTACATTTTTAATACTTGTTAAAAATCAAGTAAAAAAGAGTATAGGCATTAGGGATGGTAAATTAATATTCAGCTATAACAAAAATGCTATCAAAGTCTAAGGAATCAATAGTAAGATAGACGGAACTGGAAATAAAAAGACTTGTTTGATTGTTAGAGGAGATAGAGAGGATTTAAACGGAGGTAAAAAGAAACCCCCCTAAGTTTAATCAAGCAGCCAAACTTGTTTTGCTGTTTTCAGTCCCACCTTCTTAACTTGTATTTAAACTGTGATTTCGATAGCGTTTTTCTCTCTTCCTTAAGTGTTAATTTGGAATCATTAATGTATATACTTTTTAAATGCATTTTTGGTTAAGATTTTTAGAAAATATATATTAAGGGTTGACATAACAGAACACCCTTCAGACCAACACAGAAAAAAATAAAACTGAATTCATGGTTTGATCAAGCTACTTACGATGTGATTACTTGAACGAGCGCCATGTCGTCTTTAACATCATTCATTATATTCCGTTTGAAGATTTCTTTCTCCATCACATCAGCTGTATTAAAATGAAATCATTTCGAACTAAGTATTAAAGAATAAAAAGAAAATAAGAAAATAAAAAACTTTTGTCTTTATTACCATCAGCTCCATCCGGTTCACCTAGTCTTTTTTGAAATCTCCTGCTTGGAACTCTTACTATAGGAGGAGGAGGTCTTCTGATTTGCTTTGTTTCATTTCTAACTTGTTGCTCTGTTCGACCACTGTATAAAGAAATGATAATAACTTGTATATTATTTTCAGCCATTGGAAAGTAAACAAACGAATCGGTTTGTCACATGATGGGTAACGGTGGCAACCATAAGCTCTAAATATCAAAATAACTTACGAAGTGTTAGCCCATTATAAGAAATTATTACCAAACCAATGAAGTTTGTTATCTATCACCATAAAAAAAATATATAGTCAGAACAACACTTTTATTTTTTGTGGAGGGGCTTACAAAACTTTTCAGGGGAGTCGACATTTCCCAAACTAAGCTTATACTTCATGGATTTATTCGAACTTATAGTTTCGACGTAAAAAGTTAGCTAAAACTCGTTTTGACTATATTTTAAATCCACATTATGTTTCTGGAGCTACTATTTCTGCAAGAAACAGGTTGTTTTCAGAAATCTGAAGTTTATCTAAGTCAAGGACTTGATATTTTTTTGAGATTAGAGAACATTTTCTTTTTTAAAAAAGTTGTTGAAAAAGCCTATTTAGTATCAACTACACTGAATTAATTAACACTGTGAACTTAACTTTTTAGGTTATTTGCAGGGTGGGACTTCCTTGTTATACCTTATCCCCCGAAACTCTTATATTAATTTTACTACAGTCAAACCTCAATATCACAAATTCAGATAATAATAACGCATTGGTCATAATGATAAATGCGTTGGCATTTTAAAAGTTACCCAGCCCAAATTTACTTTAAATAAAGTTACTTTAAACAATATCATTGCTCTCATTTGAATTTATATTTTACTGACATTTTTTTTTGTCACGTCAGCTTCTGATATATCTCTAGATGCTATAACTTTTTTTTCTTCTTTTGTTTATTCTGATTCCCTCCAATCGCTACATACTGCAAGATTATCGTCACTAGTAATTAACTTTTCTTTCATAAGTTACAGTTTCTATTAAATTCATAATGTAAGCACATTTTTCTTTCGATGAACTGACTGTCTTATTTTTGCACATATATCATATTTCTTTTTAATCTTATAAATTTGGAAAATTAAGGGCCACTGAGAAATAGTTTTGTCAAAAAAAGATGCGTTTTCCATTATCAGAATCGCAATTGCTGAAGAGTTCCGATTTTTTCATGATATCGAAGTTCGCTTCATCCTGATTCGACTGTTAGTTTATTGGATGAAAATGTTTATAGTTTTTTTTAAAAAAATGGTTTGATATTCAAAGATGATTAGTGCAATTTTTTAACTATTACGGTCTACGGTAGGAAAATCTTATAAAACGTCATAAAAAAATTTCTCTATTTTTATTCAGTAAAAATGAAAAAAAAACAAAACAATTGGGATTTCGAAAGTATTTTCCCCCCAATTGCTTAAGATCATTAAGAAATTTAAGTAAGAATTTCTCAATTGTGTTGCAAAAAATAGCAGTACTAATGCATTGTATCTCTTATTTTAATGATCATCAAATGCTAACATTTTTATTACTGATATTTTTATATCCGAATATTATTATCCGAATATTATTATCCGATTTTTAAAAAAAAGTTATTTAGTAAATATTTGAAAAGACTTTTTTTTCTAAAAATAAATAAACACACAACAACCATTATCAAGAAGGGAAACAAAACTACTGCCATTTATTTAAAAGAAAAAAAAATAAAGCAAATGAAAAATATACCTGTATCTGTATTTAGAACCCAGTCGAAATATTTGCATCGGATTTCCTGAAATGTCTTTCACTTGAGTAAGTCTGAAAAATAAAATAAAAAAACAGTTACAGATTTTTAGAACGAGATTAAATTAGTTTTAATTTTCACAAAGATTATGATTATGCAGGAAGTTTGGAAAGTACTGTAATGGTCTAATATCTCTAGATATACACACGGATAAAAAATAAAGAAATACACGTGCCAAATATTTCAGAAAGAAGTATTGCGAATGATACCAAACTCGAATCCTAACCATACCCTTTTAGTGAGTGAGTTACAAATTCAAAATCGTTAAGAACCTTCCTTTTTTATGGCACAGCAAAAAGTACCCTATTTTGATTTTCAGGTTTTGCATCTGTTCACAAATGGGGCTGTAGTTGACGAGAAATGAAAGCTGCGTGAAAGAAAACTGATTTGCAAAATGGGAAAAATGAAAATGGAACCATTTTGAAAAATCAACCCGTCAGTATGGAAATTATAAATTGTTTCAATCATGTTTTATATCCCCCTATTCTATATAGTGGAGATCAGGCAGAATATTGAATCTCAAATTGAGTCTCAAATGAGTTCTGGGGGGGGGGGGGGTTGAGTTTGGTAATATTTCAAATACATTCAATATGTTTATTTGGTGCTCATAAAAAAATAGCACCAGAAAAAACAGCACCGTAAAGAAAGCGCTTGCTTAGTAATTATTTGAATTTAACAACTTCGTGCATTGAGCCAGAATTTAATATCATTAAATACTTATTCGAATGACATTATATATTTTTAAAAAGAAATTAACTGATATATAAGCATCAATTTAAATTGTATGGAAAGGAACTTTCCCTACTTAATACGATTTAGTAAAAAAAATTAGGTCTCTAAAGCGATTCTAAAATTGCTCTAAATTTCAAAAATTACATTTGTAGTATGATTTAACAATAATATAAAAATTATTCTTTTCCTACAAGTTTTAATATTGCAATAAATTTAAATACTTTTCAAGTTGCGTTAGCATTTTTAACTTATCAAATGATTTTGCCCCTGGGAGACTATTTTTAACCTATTAAACGATTTTGCCACTATTGCTAATTGATTTAATTGATAAATTATTTATCGTATTATAATATTATTGCATATTATATAATTTTATTAAAAATATAAAGTTTTAAAAGTTTTTTTCTTTCAATTCCAAATTAAACTTTGTATATTAATTATTGTTTTAAAAACAATTAATACAATTTAACAATAACAATTTACAATTAACAATAATTTTTTTTTAAAAACAAAACATCAATTTACGCTCAAAAAATTATTAAATTTCAATAAACACGTATTCAACGGTCCGAATTGAACAGGATGCTCAATTTATTTAATAGTTAGTTGCCTTTTTCTAGGCTTTTTCTTCAGGTGCTTTTTTCCCAGGTGATTCGGCTCCGTTATGTTTTAAGAACCCCATAAGATGATCCCACAAAGATATTATCACTATTCAAGAAACCTGTGGGATCCTGAAATCGTAGAGGACAATTAACTAGACCAACATATAACAAAGACTTGAAATCTTAAAATTAAAAGTTGGAGACGTACAGATAGAGACGGGGAAAGAGCGCGTGGCTGAGGCAGTCAAGGGCGGTTGTACTTGAGAAGAAGTTATAGTTGATTCAATACAAATTTAATTTAAAATAATATATTAGTATTGAAATTGAGAAAGAGAATTTATCGATTTGAAGAATCCCGTCATAATTCCGTAATAAAAAAAAAAATGCATAATAGAAGCAATTGTTAGTCGAATGCGTAAAGAAGTATTACCTGAAGAAAGCGTGATGTTCAACACAACATCTCCAAATATATTCACAAGATTCTCTGGATGGAAGAAGAAAACCGTAAGTCATCTCATCATTCTGAAAGAAATTCAATTATAATTTTTGTAAATGAAAGTAATTTGTAAATAACGAAAAAGGAAGTTTCGTGACGTTATTTTATTATTATTTATGGTCACTTCTCAAAAGGTAGGAACGCAGCGAATTTTGTATTTTCATTTAGATACTTGTGGTGATATATGCACTACTAATGCAGAATGCTTTTCGATTTGAAAAGTTAAAACTATAATAACTTTTTTAGTGTAATTTCAGGACATTAAGCTATCTTAAACTTTTAACTATTGCCAGTGTGATCATTAGGCGATTTGGACTACTCACTATATTGTGTTTAAGAAAACGATATTTGTTCGTAAAAATATTTAATAAAAACCTAAAAAATGCTTTAAAATGATTGGAAAAGTGTTTTGGAGGTGGATAAATAAATTTAAACCAATAGCTTAATATATTTTCTATTAAAGTAATTGCACTGTTTCGATCGTTATATTTGGATATATTCTGACACTCTAGATAACATTTTAAAAAATATATCACACAGCATAATACAACTTACTTCGTGCTACCATTTGTTAAGAATATTACCACGTAATCATCCAAATGGAACTTTATTTTTCATTTTTAGACATCTAGCAACTACCATTTTTTTTAACAGCATCAAAATCAAAATAAATTGGGTATTATTTTAAATCTTTTTTTTAGGCATTTATTGAAATTTCAGCAAAAACTAAGTTCAATTATTGTCATTAAACTTAATTACAAATTAAAATTTTTTATTGGGAATTGGGTACTTGAATTGATTATGCCAAACCATGTGATTTAAATCAGATTTATTTGGATCCTGTAAGCGACGTCACGCTTGCAAATTCAAGCTTAATTGTTCTCAGAACTTACAAATTAAAATTTAAATCTGACCTAAATTCATCTTTGGAGAGCTGTCATACTAAACGCTTTTATATACTCACTTTGGTGCATGAAATGGTGCAATCTTGCAGTTGAAATTGCCCCCACTTTCTGATAAGCAAGAGCTCTCAAAACTTTAACTAGAGCCCCGTACCTTTGTGACCTTTTGTTTTCTGACTGTTACAAGCAGAATTTATTGCCATAGAGAAACAAAAAATTCTTCGCCAGTCAAAATTTTATTCGCTATACGTCAATTAATTTTATTTATTTCTTAAATTTTAATTTAGAACTCTGTGTTGAATTTGAATACAAGTTTGAACCGTTACCCAACCTTTACAAGTAAGATTTATATTACCAAATATAATTTATTGTCCAATGGATAAAATTCCGACTGGTTGGAGTGCTAAAATTTCAATTGAAAATCTGTACCCGATGCCAATACAAGTTATAAATGTTTCCGAAGTAGTGCAAGCAAGATTTATCACAATTCAAAATTTTGACCACTCTCTGACATACAAGCAAACTCACAAAAACCTAACTAAAAAGGGGAAAATAATAAAATAAAATCGAAATTTTAAAAATTATATTTTCTAAATTAACTAAAAAAAAGTTTTTTTTTTTTTTTTTTTTTTTTTTTTTTTTTTTTCCTTTTCAAAACGTGACGATCGAAAATTCCTCTAGGTATTTTGAAACTGATGCATTCTACTTTATTCTAGATTTAGTAAAAAGAATCTTTTTTTGCCTATTTCAGCAACAAAGGGCTTTAAAATTTTAATTTTATGTATCTTCAACATAAAGTGTAATTATAATTTTTATAATAATAATTAAATAAATATTCATGTAAATATGACAAAATAAATCTGTCAACGGAAAAAAGTAGAGTTTACTTACTGCCTTATCTCTCACTCTGATCATGAAATATTTGCCTTTAAAAAACACTTTACTGATACGTGGCCTGAAAAAGAAGAACATCTTCTATTAATACAATTAAATGAATTGAAATTAATAAAAACTAATTGCTGGTGTACATTTAATTGTAACTTAAATAACAAAACATTTAATTAAAATTTTTTTAAAAAAAGCAATTTTAACTCTAACTTTAAAATTGCTAATTATTTTTGTCTACGTAATTCTTTTAAAATACATATACTTTAATATTTGTTTATAATATTCTGTATGAAATTTCAAAGTGATCGATTTCTAATTGCACTTTTCGGTTTTAAATTTTTATTGCTCCTTATTGTCTCATACAAATAACGAAGAAAATGAATACATAATATAATCAATATCTAAAAATAATAATCACATAATATTATGATAATGAATGAAGGAATTTCGCTAATGAGTTTTGTAACAAATGAATAAAAGCTTAAAATTACTCAAATAAAAATGAAGACTCACCAAAAGTAATTACTCATCCTCTTTTTACTTTTCATGACTATTACCCCACTAGGTGTAAGGCCTAAGAAATATTCCACATGGTCATCACCCTGAAAAATATTGATGCCACGCAACCTTCAGTTCTTAACTTCAAAAGTAATTATAATACCATTAACATAAAATAATTAATAAAAAGTGTATTAGTCTTCCATACTTGATACCGGAAAGATAAACTTTCAAGCATTATTTTAAAATACAAGTTAAGGGCAATATCGCGTGCTAATGATTGAACTCGATTTTTTGAACAATTTTTATACACACTTAAAAGTATGCCACGCTGGTTATGACTTTAGCTCGAAATTATCCTTTTAAGGGGATGCCATACCACGAGAGAAACTTTTTGTTGCAAATTCTCTTTCACTTTCAACACTAATTTAAAGTATAGAAAAAGTGATTTCAGACAAACCTAGAATAAGTCATGAAGTTTCAAATACTGAAAAGAAAATTTTAAAACATCAAAATGAAAATAAATTACGAAAAGATAACTTAGGATTACGCAATGGAGAAGTTCCATTGCGTATCCTCTTCCAATAATTTTTTTGCATTTTAATATTTTGAGTTTTTTTTTTTTCTTCAGCAATTGAAACTTTGTGGCTCACTCTAGGTTTGCTTGGACTCACATTTTCCATCTTTTGAATTTTAAATTAGTAATGGAGGTGAAAGAGATGCATCAACGAAAGGTTTCTCCCGTTGTATGGCTTTTTCTTAAAGATCAAAAATGTATGCCCCCTTTTTTTTCTCATGCCTTCAAATAGCTAAAAGTTGTACTTGCGAAGCATGTTTCATTCTTATTGCAGCAACCTTACGCGGGGCTGTCAACTACTACGTTTTCTGGAAAATATTTTACAGACTAGTAGACAGCTAAAAACTAAAGCTTTCAAACTTTTTTGTAATTTTTCCAATATTTAAAAAGCCTCATCAAGAGGGAGCTAGAACAGAGTGGCATTTCATATAATCTTTCGAATAATTTGCATGTAGTCGTGTTGAAAATAACTTTAAATCAAATTTAGAAAACGAAGCATAATACATTAAAACATGAATTTAGTTACCACTAGAAGAAATTTTTCCGAAAAGCGTAGAAAGTTGTCAACCCTGCTTCCGCAAAAGTATTTAAACTTTTGTAATTAAGCAATTTTTAATTAAGACAGTTGTTAACAAGACTGAAAACACAAGTTTCATGGCCAGGGACAAAATTTATTGAAGGCCCCTTCATTAGGAAAAACATATAATTTTCACATTCTAACTTTCATACCCATTTCTATATGATAGATTTCTATATTACAATATTTTGTTATTTTTTATTTCTTAGAAGCACTTAATATACATCATTCAATAGAGTGAAACACTTCGCACAAGCGAACATATAAAAACTAATAACAAGTAACAATAAATACAACATTCAAGAAAAATACGAAATTAACTAAAATCAATGAGTCTGCAAAGACTTCAATTATTTTCTAGCTTTCCAATATCTCTCATAAATGTCACGAGAGACTGCCAGAGATGCTCAGCATCCATCACACAGTCACTATATTACATAAATACAATTTGAGTAATCTAAATCTATGTAGATAACCAGCAGGGTTGTCTTCTAACCTAAAGACAGCGGCTGTCTGTCGTCTAGGAGACCCTCAAATCTTTTCAAAAGTCTCTCTCTCTAAGTTTCATCGCTGATTTGTTCAATTTGTTTAGATTGTTGGTTCTCATTTAAAATATTTTTAATAATTCCCTTCATTGAAAAGTAAAGGATCTCTCATGGTTTACACCAGGGTGCCACGTTTTTCAACTTTTTTATGAACTGAAATATAATAACCGGACAATCTCCATGGATATCAAAGATAAAACTTTTTTAAATCAAATAATATCTTCCGAGTGAAGTATCGCCTCAAAATTTCAAATTTTGGGTGGAAAAAAAAACTTAAAAATGGTCACTAATTTTAATTAGGTTTATAGCGGTTATAATGTTGGGTTAGAAAGTACCCCTTGCGTTAAATCTCAATCCTCAAAGCGCAAGTAAGATACTCTTAAGTCGACAAAGCTGTCTCATTTGGAAGTTAAAATGGAGCCAAAATTTGGTATAAATGTGGCTTTTTGCAACTTTGTCAGAGATGCTAGTCAAGTTTTTCTGAGCCCACCACTTGGTTGCCCTAAGGTTTCTCCACTATCCCTACCCAATAAACCAAACACATGTAGAACCGATTTAACTAATCTAAGTGGCAACTTAAATTTCACAAATTGGGATTTTGATTGAAATTTTTTCAAAGCTTGCAGAGAAAGAAAAGTAGATGGCTATGATGCCACATCTAGCTTCACAGGCGTATACTCGAAGGCTGAGTTTTTACATTTTTCATTCTGATAGAGAAAAACCAAAAAATAGTTTTCTTTTTAGCTTTTTCGAAAAGGAGTTAACAAGATTAACTCCTTTTCTGCGTGCAGCGATCCGATTCTGGGAAATCTTCGCAAGAGATTCAATTCTGCGTAACACCTATTCAATAACATCAGGAAATGAATGTTTGTCATCGACATCTTCATTTAATACATTCCTTCATTTGGTGTTTTAACTAGCAGTACAGTTATAAACACCTGAATGTTTTCTCGTAGAATCATCTGCGAAATCTGTATCTTAAAGGTTCAACTGTAAAGTGATAATACGTATATCAAATGAAATAATGAATACTCTAAATCTTGCCTTGTCGAAGGCTACAAATTTTATTCAGTGCACCTTGAAGGACATAATATCGAAAATCTGTCACCATACCGAAAAGAAAAGTTACTGGGTATGCTAAGTATGTATTTTTCTAAATGTATTATGACGTGACAATTCCTTGCTAAATTCTCTAGACGTGAAGAGACCACCAGCATCATCGTCACAAATGCTGACAGAAATAGGCCATTTTTACATACCTGAATGCAAAACTATCTGCCATTGAAAATGTTTCTGTAGTGCTAATTAAACCAATTAAATGTGGCATATTTCATGGGTGATGATTTTAGAAAACTTAGTAGTAACCAGAAGTGTAAGTTCCAGATATCCAAGGCCTTTTAATCTGGAAAACGGCAAAAGCTGTTGATTCCATTAACCCAGACAGACTGAACAAAGCTCGCTAGTTGACCTGGGCGAACAGAACTCCAAGATTATGCATAGCAACAAAAAATCTAATTAAAAAAAGACAAAGCAAATTCGTTGAGAAACTAACGTACGATGCGGCTTTCAGGAGAACTCCTCCAGACACCCGTCTCGCGTCGTGGCAGGTACTATGGTTACGAAGAAAATGCATTTAGAATAGGTGTGTATGGTGAATTGTTTTGTCTTAATCTTGGCATAGGTCGTCGTGAGTAGACCATTCGACACCTTCTTTACTCTATTTCACCCCCATTAGAAATGTGCTCTCGCTTGTTACCATAGTAGCAGACAGTCCCAGACGTTTAGTCTCGAGGAGTTCACCTCAAAGCCGCACTATACATTACAGTTTATGTGGTGATGCTATACATAGTCAGAGCACTGTTCAAGCTAGCTTATGGTTCTGGTCACGTGTCTGAGACCAATTATAAGTCTTAACAATTTTCCAAGGGACTATCAGGGAGTAGTTCATTATTATATTCAAACAAATGCGCAATTCCTACTTTGAGAAAATGTTCTTCTCGTCTTGATTACTGATTTTTGACTTATTCCTATACACCGCAATTGCCTTTAAATTATATTGCTAATAAGTCAGTTATCTCGTTTCGATAGATGTCACAATGTGAACTTATTATAATATTCACGTGACAATATTACAGTAAGTTACATTGCAATTTGCCGAAATAATAGTTTTCATAACTTTTGAAACATTCACAATCACAAAATGATTTACATGAATATATACATGAAATTGAGATCAGTACAAATAAAAAATTACACACCTGAACTCGGTGTAAATCAACACCATACATATCCAGCCACTTGACTTTCTCCAAGAACGTCATTTCAACAGCCGATGGCACCTTTCCCCTAAAGTTTGACAGTCAAACGACATATGAGAATAATCATCGTGGTTAAATTATAATTTTTCAATGCTTGTTTTTTTTCCCATTGATTTTGTCAGTTACTATTTTAAGAATTTGAATTCTTTATCCTCAAATGAATGAGAATCAGGATTCAATGTGGCATAGAGATTTGAAAATGACCACGGATTAGCTACGAAACCGTAACCACTAAAAATTCGATCATCATAATTACACTCATGTCCATAAATTAAGGATAATGAAGTTCAGGCACAGAAAGAGACAGAAGCCAAACAAATTTGACTTATTTGTAAAGTCTATGTATTAAACAAAAGGTAAAGAGCAAAAAAGATGCTATATGTTTGACATAATTAATAAAAATTGCATTTTTACTCCCTGGAGCAAATTTCAAAAAAGAACCTATTTACAAAAAACAGTATAACGTGGTTAGTATGATGGTTAATACGGAGTATGTCTCCCGGACGATGCAATACAGGCCGTACAACGCCTAGGCATGCTGAGTATCAAATTATCAATCTGATCTTGGGGAATATTACACCACTCATCAAGCAATGCCCTCCGAAAGTCCGGTAGACAGGTGGGAGGGGGTTGACGGGCTGCAATTCATCGGCCAAGCATATCCCACACATGCTCTATTGGATTCAAGTCCGGTGAGTATGCTGGCCAATCCATACGGGTGATATCCTCCGATTGAAGGCATTCGTCTACAATGTTTGCATGGTGAGGACGGGCGTTGTCGTCTATAAACAGAAATTCAGCACCCATGGCGCCCCGAAACAAACGTACATGTTGTTCCAGAATGACATCCCTATATATGTGGCCTGTCATCGTTACACTCTGAACATGCAGGTCAGTTCTGGAACCAAGAATAATTCCTCCCCAAACGAGCCATCCTGCACCACCGTCACGGTGTCGTTCAATGGTGTTGTCTTGGTGATAACGGGTACCTGGCGCTCTCCATATGAAAGTCCGGCGAGAATCAGACAGCGAACTAAACCTGGACTCGTCGGAAAACATCACACAAGACCACTGTTGCGGTGTCCACAATGCATGCTCTCTACTCCAGGCTAATCGCAAGCGACAGTGAGTTGCGGTAAGTGGAACACATCTGACAGGCCTACGAGCATATAGACCAATGTGCCCCAAACGTCTGTACACGGTCTGCCTTGAAACTGTCGTACCGGTAGCTGAAGAGAGCTGACGAGACAGGTCTGATGCTGTGCTCCGTCTGTTTCTTTTGGCAGTAACTGCCACATACCGGTCTTCATTCGGCGTTGTAACTCGGGGGCGACCTGTGCTGTAATGTCTACTCACATTACCATCATCTTGGAATCGTTGCCAAAGCCTGGAGATGACACTCTGGGCGATTCCAAGTTCCTTGGATACTTCCAGCTGGGTACGTCCACATTCCAGTCGTCCGATGATTCTGCCACGTAAAAAAATCATCCAAATGCTTCCTTTGTGCCATAACTATGCGGTTATTGCACTGAAAGGCTTTTAAAGCGCTTGTGAACAATTTTACTTCTTTGCCACCATTCCTTATATACCCTTCTATTACACTCTCGTCATTGTGACATACTACCAGCGTCATCTAGTGGTTTCCTGTAATTTGCATATTCTTCTTCAGAATGTGTGTGATAATTCTACAGGTGAAATTTTAATTTTAGAGTTTGATTTCAGTGTAATTCTGAATTATCCTTAATTTATGGACATGAGTGTATTTAAAAATTTTTTTTTTTAGAAGAATATGAATTCACCTCAACCTGTTTGATTAAATTATTCGGTTATGCTTGTTTTGTTATCATATCTATCTCATCCAGTAGAACACGTTCTTTTTCTTTTGAGATTTTCACTTTTCTCTTGATTTTCTCCCCCCCCCCTTTTTTTTTTCTTCTTCCCCCTTCTTTCTTTTGAGATTCTAACTTTTACGATTAAAACATAGTACTGAAATTAATTGAACTACTTAATACGAGAGTTGAATCGTTTTGTAAGCACTTTTTGAAAATGTTAATCTTAAAGAAATAAATGATTACCTTGTTTTGAAAATTGATCAACTGAACTTTTTATTTTATTTTATAACCGTCGTTGAACAGTCGACCCAACTTAATGGGTTTACGGCTACTAATGTTCAACTCCGTAGCCTTGTAATTTTGAACCCAATCCAGAAGACAAGGGAACTCCTGGATCGAGTATTGGGAGAAATTTGCCTTCGTGGAGGACTTTTTGATGGAGCTAACCCGCATTTGCGTTACATGGAGAGGAAGACCACGAGAACCTCCCACGGTTAGCCTGACGGCAAGGGGACTCTAACCCATGATCCGTCTACCACTGAGGATATTTCACGTCAGCACTGTGGTCAGTGCAAGCCGGATGCGGAATTCGTATCGACTGGGATTCGAACCCGGTTCGCCTCATTGGAAGGCGAACGCTCTATCCCCTGAGCCATCGCGGCTCGATCAACTGAACTTGAAAAAAATATGTGTTAGAAAAACAGATGTGACTTAATAAGAAGAAGTAAAAGGTAAGTAAATTTACCTGTTAACAATACATAACGCTAACCTTATGTTAGCATTTCAAATAAGAAAAAGTTTTTAGCTCTCTTGCATACTTGAATTATGTTTATATTTTATAGAAATTTCAATATAAATGTTTTATCTCGCAACATCTCTCCCTTTTTTTTTACCACTTAGTGCTACTACGGCGGCCACTATATTAAACTTCCTAACTCTCTCTGAACTGGGGTGTACTGCTATGGTTAGAGCATCCAAATACAACTCCGGAGATGCTAAGTTTAAGTCCTTCCGACAGCCAAGGAACATCTCTCCCACACATTTCTCCCACTTCTGCACAAAATTGGTAATCTCTGTGCACTCTGCACAAAAATGCGTATATGCTTCAAAGTTATGATTTTGCTTTTTCAATTTTAAGTACACGGGGTTTTCAAATTCGACTATTACTTATTTCGGAACTATTGTGACACATTTTGCTCAATTTTGA
The DNA here is from genome assembly GCA_949128135.1 of Parasteatoda lunata. Lineage (NCBI taxonomy): Eukaryota > Metazoa > Arthropoda > Arachnida > Araneae > Theridiidae > Parasteatoda > Parasteatoda lunata. The sequence goes on along the minus strand of OX421974.1, from coordinate 103,227,428 downwards.
GAAACCTTTTTTTGCAGTACATTTATGAAAAATGGCTATTGAAAAAGAGAGTGCCTGTTCTGGTCAAATTTTAGAGATAATTTACTCGATATATCATTCAACACATAATATTATACTGTATACTTCATAAAGCAATAAGAAGAATCAATAAGAAGGAAGAAAAGAATCATAACAAAGAATGAAAGAATCATATAACATCTTTTCATGATGATATTTCTGTTAAATGTCATCAGAAGTCGTATAAAAGTTGCTGAGAGATGACTTTTCAAAACCATTTTTTAAAATTGCTTACATTGAAAGAAAGTTTTATTCATTGATATAATATATGGGCACTAGAGTGTAGTTCAGGATAAAGTTTACCTATGTTATTGAATACTTATTGAAGAGAGACAGAATTTATTTATTTATAAAATGACTTGATTCAACTGAATCAATGAAAATTATTAAAAAAACTTCTTATATGCAGAACTAATAGTAAACATAGCATTTAAAGTGATTACGAAAAAAGAAAAAAAAATCCTAAGTAAACTGAATGAATGAGTTTTCCTTTATCTGGTTTTTCAAGTTAAAGAAAACTTTGACTTACACGAGTGTTTTGTGTATCTGTTCCACGCGATCCTCCAGTTCTGCATCTTGATCGGGAAAAAACCGGAATTCAGAAACATAGAGCTTGTGATGCTTCCGGGGATCGTAATCTCCCAACTCAGCTGAAATGAAATGAAATTTTCAACTCTAATATAATAATAACATTACGTCAAACAACATAGATTTTGTAGTCTGACGTAAAGGTTTTAAAACAGCTTATTGCAATAGTGCATGTTTAAAGGCAACGTGCAAGATTGAAATGAAACATGCTCAACGATATCGGTTACTACAAGTTATTATATCGAGTCTCGAAAATTTGAATATGACTTGTTCTTTATATATGAGTCCATTTTCGGGAAATAAAAGCGTTAACAGTAATTGTAATTAGATATCATCTTTTTATATATTTATTGTAATTATACATTCAATGGAGCACGATTTGTTGTTAAATTAATTTTAAAAAAATTAGTTATGTTATGCAAAAAAAAAAAAAAAATTAATTATGTTTAGTTATGTTAACGCAAAAACAATAGTTCATTTCTAATAATTAAAGTTAAAAAGACATTCTATTTACTTATTACTGTATGCCTCGGAAATAATTGCATGTTAGGCAACACTGTCTTACAAAAAGCGCCGATGTGAGCATGCACGATGTGACCATCTTTAGCACTTATATTTCATATTCGAAGATATTTACCGTATTTTGTTTCATATTGTTTTGCACTGCACTTTGTATCGTGCTTCCAATACTAATTAAGCAAGCGTATTATTCAGAATAATATACTTGTTATCAAAAAAAAAAAAAATAATAATCAAAGAAGAATAAATTTAATATTTTTGCAAGATTACTAAGCTGCCACACAGTTGTCGTATGGAGGTACAGCAATGTGAGTTCTGCTTTACATACAACCTATTTATCATGAATACTTAATTTTTAGTATTAATAAATTTAATTATTCGTTTCATTATATGTCTACATTTAATTATTGTTTTTTACATTGAAAAGTCCATTTTAATACAGCCAATGTGTTTAAAAATATGGACTTCTTTCCTCTTATTTTTATTTCTTATAAATGTCATAGTTGCAAATGGAGCTAAGAACTCATTTGGAGTTAAAAAAAAATCATTCATTGTTATTTTAACGATTTATATAATCTTTTTTACATTTTAAAAACATTACCCAGAATAATTTACCTGTGTCAATATTTTTAAATTCATTGAACGCTAAATCTTAAATATCTCATTATACGGAAAATAGATTTATTCCACTTTTTAAAAAAAATAACGGTTCAAAAAATGGTTTTAAAAAATAACGGTTACCGCTTTCATTTACGTACGAGAGGAGAAAGATATAAGATTGGAAGCTCTTTGCATGATCAAAAATGCTTCGCTATAGAATTATCGTTCAAGTTTACGTTTTCAACATTTCTTTCTAACACCTTTTTTTTTGTTGCTTAACACTCTGCAATACTTTCAGGCTTTAGAAATAATTAATTTTGAAATAATTAATACTTTTCAGGCTTTAGAATAATTTAAATACAAGGTGAGGTGTGTCATTATTCACTCGGGTTTTTTTAAGGTTTTTGACAAACAAAATATTACTAATACATCAACAAACTTTATGTTACCTGATGAAGAAACAAACACAAGATTTTTTTTTCACAAGGGTTCAATTTGTGCGGCAAACTGCAAGCCTAAAGTCAAATTCTTTTCACACTCGCTGCAACAGGCAACGATCAATGGTAGCGAAGACCGTTGTATTCCTTTGTCGATATGCTTCAAAATACCACAAATACTGGAAGATTATGTTAGATGGGGCACCCCCTCCCATTATGGAACAGACGTTCATGATTTCCTAAATAACTATCGACCTATTCGTTGGATTGGTCCAGTGTCTTATATACCGTCGGACAGCAACAATCGACTTCTTCCAAGGACACCGCGCTCTCCACGCTTAACTCTCTGGGACTTTTTTTATAGGGTTACTTCAAATATTATGTGTTTTTGCCCCCTATGCCTCGAGATATAACAGAATAACAACGGAGAATTACTAACGCTTTCGCTACCGTTTACTTGAAATCTTCCTCATCACCAAAGGTTCAGATATTCATGATTTGAGGGAAAAAACAGGTAATGTTCCTTTATTAAGTAAAATAAAATTTGTTGATGTATTGGTATTTTTTCAAGTTTTCTAAAACCCGTAAGAAATCGTGACACACCCTATATTTTAAAAGTTAACTGTTTAAAAAGTCGCCAATTTGGCAAGATTTTTTCACCTAGATGATAAAAATCATTTAAATCAGTAAATATTTCTGATTTTTTGCCCAGAAAATGCAGCGGTGGTGTAATTTTTTATATATGAAAAAAATTAAATCACAGATTCGCTTTTCAAAGTCTTAAAACTGTAGTTTCTCTTCAGTATATTGGCACTTTGCGCCATTGCGGTATTAGCATAGAGGGCGTTGGCTGAAGAGAAGCTAAACTTTACCAAACAATCTCGAATAACAGATACAAACTCACAGCAGTTGTGAAAATAGAATATTATTCGATAAAAAAGTGTCATTTTATGTGACGACCGAGTCTTCAAAAAAACATTTTCGTCAGAGCCATCCCCTTTAACAGGTGTTACTTAAAATAAGGCTGGACCGGAAATCCTTCAAATCTTAAAAACTTCTATCTCAATTAAAGTTTAATTAATGCATCGTAAGAAAACTAGTATACATTTAGTAAGTTACTATACATAATAGATGATATCGGACAGCAAATAAACCTGCCTTAAGTGTTAAGCTCTTTCTTGAATCTAAACTGCAAGACAAATCTTTATACAAAACATTTTCGGCAACCGATTAAAGTTATGACGATTTAGTTTTCTTTGTTGCTCTATGTTTTGAAAATGATAATAATTGCTAATTTTTTTCTAAAAAATTATTTTTTCCTTAGATCGATTAAGAATTCGCTTAAATGCAAAAAAAAAAAGAATTCTCCTAAAATTAATACACCATCCTGTACTTAGAAAAAAAATCTAATTATTATTATACTTCTGTCCACACAACCATTTTAATTTCTTTGAAGTGTTTTTTCTAACTTTCGATTTCTGGACACTCTAGTAATTCAAATAATTCTCTCTGGTGATGATCTGTTACCTTACCTTGTAAAGAGAGCGCAAATAGTTCGGCAGCTAGGTCACGAGTTAAAGGTAGTCGCCCTTGCAGAATGTCTTGCTTAAGTTGTAATACAAATTGGTATCTGAAAAAGGAATAGAAATTCTTTAACACATATCATGATTTTAAATTTAGTCTCTCGTGAATATAACACAAAATATGTGTCACTCTCACTAAAACAATCATTTTCATGCTTCAAGTGAACTTTATGCTTCTTATGCACATTTATTTGGGATAGTCTTTCATAATGTATTTTAACAAAATAATTTAAATAGTGTCATTATTTTTTCAAATTTATTTAGTTTATGCACCTGAAAAATTGTCTCATCTGTTAGACCTTTATTTTTTATATGAAATGAAATTTTGTGCTATGTAGATGACAAACCATTTCTATTTTAAGAGGGTTTTATATCAAAAGACAACTCCAACTAAAAAAAATAAAATAATAAAAATAGCAAAGTTTGAAAAATAGTCTCCTTAGTAACATTTTTATTCATTAAAAAATAAATTTTTATGCTAAGTAATGGGAAAAAAAGAAAGATTTCTAACTTATCTAGCAAGTCAACTTTTATGTTGAGAAGAATTTTACGACAATCACGGGGTAAACAACATCGTGATGTATAACAAAACCCAAGAAAAAGCAGACGGCTAAGTCTTAGTCTAAGTCACCTTTGTTACGCTTTTACTTAAGTTACAAAATAGTTTTTCCATTTTGCAAATGGAAAAATATATATATATATATATATATATATATATATATATATATATATATATATATATATATATATATATATATATATATATATATATATATATATGTATATTTATATATATATATATATAAGAATTTTGCTAGGTATGATGAAACTCAACGAAAAGCAATCATCAAATTCTGAAAAATATATTTTTCTGCTTTATGATTGATAAAACACCTTTCTAGTGTACCTAACGAGTCTTTTATATCGAGAAGAATTTAACCTCAATCACGGAATCACTAATGTTTTAAGGATTTAAGGTATGACGAAACTCGACGAATAGCAATAAGCGAATTCTGAAAAATTGTCACCTTAGCTAAGAGAAAGCCGTAACGCCATTGTTCCATTCCTCCTTTTTTAAACGTTTTCTAAAAATCAACAATGTGTTACTCAGCACCATGAAAATGAAATGGAAACACCTGGAATAGCATATCTTGTGTGAGTCGTTGTCCTTGGGGGGAGGGGCGGCGATTCCGACATCAACTGATTTTGGAAAAGATAAACGGCAGATCACGAAACATGGTTCTCACCAGCAGCAGTCTCTCTCTCGGAATATTAGAGACGGATTAACGGTTTCTTCTATAGTCAATGCACGTTTTGGTTACTTTTTCGCAGTTGACATCTCATGTTTCCGTTAAATATTCCTCAGTGTGTCAATAAAGAGTGTGTCAATGCTGCTTTTTTTTAAATCTGTGTGGGAACAATTTGTAGAACTATTCAGCATTAATACCATTTTGAATAATCTTTCGCTGCGGATCATTAAATCTATTTTAATACACTAAACAACTTATTTTTCTATATTTTTTTCATTCGCTATTTTGCCATAATTCGCATTTAAATGAATGCCTCTTTTTGAATTCAAATTCTGCATACTGATGGTATTAATTTTTCTTTCCTTTTCTTTCCACAACATCAAAAACATTGAGCAGTTAAGTCTTTAATTTTCCTTAGTTGAACCGACTATGTTTTGACAATTTCAGATTAGCCATAAGAACGCTCGTCTTTGACGCAGTTTTTCGGAGGCAATAAATTATTTGCTGAAAGCGAATCTGTTATTTCGGGACTTCACTGGGAATTATGTATTATTTAATTAATTTTTTTACTTCATAAAAAGTTTTTAATTCATTTGCAATGCATTCGCCACTTAAGATAGCTACCTAATGTGTGACAAAATTCCCCGAATTTCTCAAAAAGGAAATTTTTTGTAAGGTCTCAGTGACCATCCCCTTCCAGCACCCTTCTTCTATCCAAATATAAGAAGGCCTATATTAGTCCCTGCTTCTACCCAAGAAATATTTTGTTTTCTACTTAAAAGCAAAACATAATTATATTCAACCATTCTCACAGAATGAAGGTCTAAAGTAACTTTGAAAACCACACTAGGATACTTTAGTGCTAAATTTTATTATATTAGGAGGGTAAATCTAATATTTTAAAGCCGCACAGGAATATACATCAAATAATACAAAAATAAAAGTACTCAAAGTGCCATGAATGTGTAGGATGGCTATATTAGGGTACTTATCCGTTTCGGAGAACGGTAAAAATACTATTACCACCGTACCTATTTTATACACCTTTGTATAATAGGTTCTCCTTACTACAGTGCTTAATAACGGAAATACCAGAAGTATTAAATACCATATTACTGACGTCAATAATAGTTTGGTGATTTTTTACAGCATTTGTACCAATACAATAAGTACCGATATTATTTCGTCCGCCAAGAATTTTTATAAAAATATTAGTGTCGTTACTAAATATTTTCGGGAATTACAATTGATTAATTCGGTACAAATTGAAGCAAAAAAAAGTTTTGTACTTTAAATTAACGGAGAAAAAGTATTTATTCAGCTAGGAAAATCATAAAAAATCACCTTATTATTAATTAGTGTTTTAAATAAGTACTAAATATACTACGATTGGTACAAATATATCTTACAGTCCACTGAAACGGATATATACAGAAGAAAATTGTTGATTATAGTAATTTTCGACTATCAAGAGTTAATATCGAGCAATAGCATTAGGACAAATGATATCTTTATTTTTCTTAAGGGATGAACTTCTGAACACATAATTTGCTTAATTTAATAACATAAAGCCACCATGGAAGTAAGGGATAGGTACCTGAAAAAATTGATGATTATGGTACTTTTTGACATCGAGCAATAGCATTATGCCAAATGAAACTGAATATAATTAATCTTTATTTTGAAGAGATGAACTTCTGAAAACATATTTTGCTTAATTTGATAACACAAAGCTACCAAAAAAGGCAATAAATTATAAAAACAAGAAAAAAATTGGAATTTTTTAGCTTAACACTTTCATGTCCGGTGACACCAACGTGTTGTCACGTGAAAACCAAACGTTAGCTGCCGGTGACAACACGTTGGTGCCATACGCAAGCCATACACTAACAGCCGGAGACAACACGTTGGTGTCATGTCCAAGCCAAACATTAGTGACTGGTGACAACACATAGATGTCGCACGTTGCAACCTGATATTCATGTGACATTTTATCAAGGGACAATCGAGGACAGGAATGCCAACTGCTCCGCTTTCTGGAATAGTTTTAATAAAGTGGTTATTTCTGAGTCATACTTATAATTTTAATAAAGTGGTCATTTTATAGCATACTTATAATTTTTGATATTCAGTGGTGAAAAAATTACTTATAATGAAAAATACTAAACTAAAAGTAACTTAAATTTTGCTACCACTAGGTACCACACGCTGAGGTGGTTTTAACAAAAATAAACACCGGTTACATGGTAAACTTATCACTAAATATATGCGGACCGCATAGTGTTAATTACTTGTCTTGGTATATGTCTTTCAGTTTTGGACATGATTTCGTACTGTTGATTAATACTGATTTTTTGATTATTTACTTCTTTATCACCCCGTACGAAGAACGGGTATTCAGCTAGTAATAATTTAAATAAAATTTTATTTCAACACGAGCGAAACAAGTTAAAAAATAAATAAGTATAAATAAATAAATAGTAATAAATGAGAGAAAAAATATATCCATAAAAGTAATAAGTTTTATAAAATTGAATTTAATCATCTGAGTGTCTACCTCAGAATTTTTCGCACTTTATGTGGATGCTTTCCTGCCTAACAAACATGTTTTACTCACACATTAACCAAAGGAAGCATTGATGTGAACGTTCCTCAGGGGAAAATATCATATACCAATTATAATATATATACTAATTGATGTATAGCAAATAAATCAATAAGTATTTTACCTCGTAATTTCTTCCAGAAGTTTACAAGGGTCAGATGCATAGAACTTAACTCCAAAATATAAAGTCAACGATGAAATGCCTGAAAAATAAAACTAAATAATTAAAATGTAAGAAAAAATTTTAAATAACAAATACTAAAATATAAAATTTTTTTTAAATTTTTATAGATGGTATTGTATATGTAAATGATAATAAGTTCATGTTGTCATCGCATTTTACTCTTTTTTATAATGGATATAAGGTTAGCTATTTAAAAAAAATTTTCTTCTTAGTAAAAACAGCAAGTCAGATTGGTCTAAAAATTCTTGAATGGTTACAAAATTTAAGGTACATAGTTTCAATTTTTCGATACGTTGTCTGGGAAGGTAATGTAGTGATCCAAGTTTTCTATTTCAAATCCAAGTTTTCTATTTCACCCGAACACTGCTGACTCCACAATTTTGAAAAACCGATAAATATTTGGGTTTTTCCCTCTTTTTATCTACATATCTCCAAAATACTATTCATTCAAAAAAAAAAAAAAAAAAAAAATTAAACAAATATTTTTGTAAATAATAAATATTTTTTTTTTCAAAAAAATATATATATTTTGATAAATTAAATAAACTTACACTGTCTTACAAATACGACGCTTGTAGCTGTAATACTTTCTGAGATAACTAACTGAAAATTTAGTTATCTCATTTTTAGAAAAAAGTCTTAAAATTCAAATAGCTCTAACTAAAAAAGTGTAACAGCTACAAGCTTCGTATTAATCACAAATTGTAAATAATATACAGTATTTTAACAAAAAAAAAAAAAAAAAAAAAAAAAAAACATTTCAATTTTTATTTACTAAAATAAATCTCTCACTTGTTTTTAGTGTTAAAATAAGAAAAATTATTTCAAAGCAAACAAGAAATAAGCTTATTTTCTTATCTTGAAATTTTATCTGAAATTTGAAATACAAAATTCAGAAAACTTATTTTGTATTCAATTTTTGTAAAAAATAATGCCGAAATATAATTTTATAATTTGTCTTTAGTGTGTTACATTATTTCGTCACAACAATTTATTTACCTTCATAAATCACCGTAAAATATTTATTTTTTAAAATTTTGATAAAAACCTTAATGATAAACAACCAGCAAACATTGAACAAACTTGCAGCAGGTTTTCATCATCAACTCACTTAAACTTTGCCTGCAACTTTTTTTTTAACCATTTGTTTTATTGCGCATCATTTTATGATAAAAATATAGATCGTTTTGCAAGCTTTAAACATAAGTTGCGATTTGTGTTTAATAAGTTATCTGAGTTTGTAAGTTAACTTTTAAAATTAACTAACTGTGGTGTAAAAAAAGTAAATCATCAACCATATGGTTTTAATCGATATTAATAAATAAATCAATTTTAATCACTCATGCCAAAAGTATGTACCGATGTAATTATTTAAACTAAAACAATTCCAATTAAACTGCAACAATAATACGCTATAAGACGTTATTCGACTGAAACTGATTTTATTAGACTTAATAATTTCAATTACTATTACCTTATTAGACTAAGCAAAACATGTTTCTAGAAGTTTAACTTATTGAAATAAAGTTTAACTATATACAGCAGTATTCAGTACCAAAATCGATGACACTAACAGCGACAAACACATGATAGTAGTGTTTTTCACCCCAAACACTCTTCTGAGCAAAATGAAAATGTGGCTTATCATTATATTGTTCCAAGTAATTAATACAGAAAAAATTGTTTTGTTAAAACTGTCTTAAAATTTCATTAAAGAGGGTTACAGATTTGGAAATTGCTGTTCAACTCTATCGATCCTATAAAAAATGGTTTGGGCAAGTTTTTTTTAATATTTATTTTATTTTATATATTTTATTTTATTTAAATAGATTTAGAATAATAAATAAAGCCTTGTGTTCAGTGCATTATGTTTCGCCAGGATCTAGAAGCCCATCAACCCATTAAAAATAGACATTTATCAATCAGCATTTATAAGAGTTATTAAATTGAATCCCCCTCAAGCGTTACCAACAGTTTATTTTGAATAAATGCGTTTTCTCCTGTGATATTATTAGAGAATTATGCATGGTCAACAAACTTATAAAGTGTGAAGTTAATCATTTCAATTAATAAACGAACGGCAAGTTATTTTGTCTTCTTACGAGGTTAATAACCCAAACAATTATTCCATGCGAATAGTTGCTTTACTTTCCCCCATAACAAATTAAATAAATACTTATTCAAATTTTTAACTTACTATATGCTTACTAAATGATGCTTAAATATAAGAAACATTAATATTTTATTACATGAAATTTTTATTACAAGAAATTTTAATGTTACAACCAAATGATTTTAAAGTACAAAACAAATTTAAGAAAAAAATTGCAAGATTCAGCCATTTAAGTTTTTTTTTTTTTATTACTAAGATTGTTTAAGATATATACAATTCAAATTTATTTATCCACTTACCTTTAAATTGCTTTGAGACTTTCATCAATGGATCAATCCATCGCTAAAAATAGTGGAAGATAAAACAAACAATTTTATTATCATTTATTGTTGGACAAAAGCAATAAATTTTAGTATGTTCATCAAAAAGTATCTATTTTACACATTATATCTTAATTCGCACATTTCGTAAGATATCTGAATCTTGTGATTCCATTAAAAACTCCTTGTAAATATGAATCATTTTGTCTTGCTCCTTCTTTTATAGTAAAATTTAAATTTAAAACAGTTTTTTACTGTCATAACAAATTTGTTTATTTCAAAACCTGAATTTGGTAATTTTTCTAATCAAATTGACTTACTAATATAAATTTAGCTTACATAACTTTACATTAAAGCTGTCCGGTAATCATTTATCTATTACTCCTTAAAGCCGTTTTCCTTAAATCTCCTTAGCCGTTATCAGAAAGTTTCGAGACATAAGAGCCAAAAATGATTTTTATAGACTTCCAAATATTATTTTGCTGAAACTTTTAAATGAAATTTGTAAACCGAAGCCAATTTAAACATATATTAAACTAAAACTTTTAATAATTTATTTATTTATGGAGAGTATCATATTACTATTTGGACGTTTATTTAGAGTAAAACAGTTGGTTACTAACAAGATTTAGTATGAATTATCATGCTTTAAGTATTACACGTATTGAATAAACATAGATGGGAAAAGTGGGAGTCATTTCTTAGCTGCAAGTAAGAGACCAGTCGTTGACAACAGCTTCTACATCGCACAAAATAGTTGACATCTCCATATACATGAGACATGCTTGGAAGTCTCGCTAGTTTTTTAACCATTATTTCATGACACCAATTCCATTTATTAGAGTGTCAATACTTGACATAAAGTTTGGTGTTCTTCCTTATATCATGACTACAAACGTTGCGAGACTCTACTCTAAAGTTTAATATTCTATTCTATCTAAAATAAATATTCTGAGTCCAATTTCAATATTAAAAAAAAAGCAATATTTTTATTTACACAAGTTGTTCGATCACATCATCAAAGTTCTTTTTCTGTCGTCACAGCAACATTAACGCCAAAGCTTTAAAATAAATAAAATGGGACGAATTCTAGCCTATAGCTCAGACACAATTAAATAATATATAAATGAAATGTATACTACTTTTAACAGATGGGGATGCATTTTTTTAAAAAAATATAAACTAAATATAAGCAAACACCGTGGGCAATTTTTTAAAGGCAACAAAATCAATATTTTTGCGATTTAATTGTTAACTGCACTATTTCTTTCAAAAAAAAATTTTAAAAAATCTCTTTTATACTTCCCACAGGTATTTTTATATAATTTCTGCCCACTAACGTAAACTACACCTGTTCTGCGTGGGGAGTCCCATCCTTTACATTTTATTTTGGTTTAAATATCACTACGGACACGCCTTCATCATTGAAACTGCAGCTGATAAAAATGACTTGGAATAAATTATTCTAACATATGCTACATTTTGTGGAAGAGAATTCAAATAAAATATTCATAAGAAATTTTCACTAAGATAGGCACACGGTCAAAAGATGGTTTATACACATGCACACAATTACAAGCACTCCCTATTATTTTTGTATATTTTTCTCCTTATTTATTGCATATTTATATAGATTTTTTTAATTTAAGTAGGCTACGAATTTCATAAATAGAAAATATTTGGAAAATTGTCAAAACAATGAATAATGGAAAATGGCCCTTAAGCATTAAAAAAAAAAAAAAAATTGAAAGGAATACCGGGTAAATGTATACCGGACAATGTCTTTGCGACGACCCAAAAATAATTTAGTAGTGATTGTGAATAATCATCAGAAATTATAAATAATTTATTTCATTTACCGTAACCTATATGTTAAGTATAAAGTAATAGATTTTGTTATTATTATTAATGATATCCAATAATAATATGATTACAAATAATACCACGTTTTTGGTAAATGTGATGAAATATGTGTATTAATGACATTAATTATTTGCCAATGAACTCTGGCCAGTGTGATTAATCTAATATATATATTTCTCTTACGTGGCTCCCAAATTTTGGATGTATTTCTTTTCCACCGGTGGCAACGTTTGCTTTGTTTTGTTTACGTTTTGAATACATCAAAACATTCTGCCTTTTAATGATGTGTTTCTGATCTAACATATATTATTCTCTTACGTGGCTCCCAAATTTTGGCTGAAGTACTTTGTACAACGAATTAAGATTCTTTTCACAACTCTTAAATATTTACTTTATTTTCTTCATTTATAGAGAAAACAGTCGGCAAAGAATTCTGTTAGGTTGAAAAACATTTCGCTAAAAAAAAGAACGAATTCTAAAAGAAATAAAAATAAACAACTTAAAAAATAAAAATGCTGTTGCCATAGAATTTTTTGAAAGTTAACTTAGCAACATAAATCAAAATGACATAGAAGCGCAACTAGATCAAAATTATGATACCTGAGCGCTTGACGTAACAAATCCTTCAATTCTATAAGTGTTGTATCGCCAAATGCCCAAATTAACAATTGCAATTTCAAATTAATATTGAAATGTAGAGGTTTAGAATTTTCTACAGTGAAAAGTTTTCGGAACTTCAGTATTCAAAAAAGTATACAAAAGCTAGACGTTAAGAACGTATCCAATGAGCGAGCAAAGCTAGCATTGGATTGCGAAGCAATCCGAAATGAACTGCGAAAGCAGTTCCTGGGTTTGGCGAGCGCTAGAGAGCAGGGGGCGAAGCCTCCTAGTTAAGTATAATTTAATGAAACTTCAACTCAAACGAAATTTATTATGTCTATGTGCTGTCATTGTAGAGATTAGTAGAATTAAAAATTAATAAATAATTAAATGAAATACGACTTTTTCTTATGTTTTAATGTAAAAAATAGCTTAATTTTTTTTCTTTTTTTAAATATATCATCAAATCTAATCTCTTACTTGGTCATTTTAAAAAATAACTGGCAATTAATAATATCAACCGATTAATTACATTGATCGTAACATATATATATATATATATATATAGCTAAAATAATTGTCATGTAAATAGATTTACCATGTCAAGTTTACTTCCTGGATTTTGTCTGTTTCTTTAAAGAAATTAATGTGTTTTATGTTTAGATTAAAATCGACTTAGCTGAACACGGTGTAGCCAAAAGTCAGTGTTAAGAAAGATAAATGCGACGTAAAGATAAAAATTGAAAATAAATTAAAAAGCGTATAAATATTTCATGAAAGGATATCGGGATGAACCGATCGAGATGAAGATAAGTGAATCAGGATGAACGAATAAGTGAATCAGGATGAAGATAAGTGAATCAAGAATTTAAAAAGAGAAGAAGAAAAAAGAAAGAAATTCTTCTTAGTGTTTGATAATTGTGTTTGATAATTGTTTTAGAAAAAAGGGTTTAAATTTGAGTCTTGTATTATTCTATTAGATCAGAAACACAAACAGAATAGGCAAATAATATTTTATTTTATATTATAACCGCCGTTGAACATCCGACTCTATTTTGAGTGTATGGCTACCTATTTTCAACTCCATAGTCACGTAGTTTTGAACCCTATCGAGAAGACAATGGAACTCTTGGATTAAGTATTTGGGTAAATTTGCCTTCGTAGAGATTTTTCTGATGGAAATAACCCATATTTGCGTTACATGGAGAGAAAAACAGGAAAACCTTCAATGGTTACCTGACAGTAAGAGTATTCTAACTTATAATCCATCTATCACTGAGAATATTTTAATTATGGTCGGTGCGAGCCGGGCGCAGAATTCCTATCGATCAGCCATTGCTGGAATTCGAACCTAAATCATCTAACTGGGAGGCGAGTCTCTATCCCCTGAACTACCACGGCTCAGAAAAAAAAAGATGGCTTATCAGGTGCTATTTATTTACTTTTTAATATTCAAGGTCTTCTAAATCACCGAATTCGAAATATTGATACAATTTATGTTTATTTTTTTCTTCAAATATTTAAAAAAAAGAAATGCTGTTAAATTTGAAAATATAAAAAAAATGAAAGTAAAAAACTCCCTTACCGATTCTCCACCTTTGTTGAGGTATCGAAGTCCAAAATAAGCAGTTTCTATTAAATTTAGACGCTTGTACACTTTATCCAACAGTTCTTCTCCTTTAGTGGCACTCTATAACACAATAAATAAATAAATATTTATAAATAAATAAATAAATAAAAATAATAATTTTTCCACGATAATTTTTAATTTAACAGAAAACTGTATTTTAAATGGGTTTCATTTTCAATACAAAGCAATAAAAGAATATACGCCCAAGGGAACTAAATGTTATTTATTTATTCCCTTTGTGTTCCAGTTGAGCAACAACATTTATGAGAAAAATAGCACGAAAAAAAAATTTCCCCAAAGTTTTTGCAACCAAATAAATAAAAAATTATCATTTACTTGTGTAAAAATTAACGATAATCTTCGTTCCCTTTTTTGAGCATAAAAATTAGAGTTAAAATGGTTGACTTCAATGCTTCTCGTACATAAATTACAACTAACACAACACAGTTGAATCACGATGGAGCGTCATTGTGAAGGGCCAGGGTTTCATTCCCAGTGGCGACATGAAGCTCGCGCAGTTTCATATGGATGGGTAAAATTTTTATTAATTGACTGTACATCCTATTTGTCAGATCAGCGGAGGACCACTGAAAACGTCTTCGCCAGCTACGAATAGTTCTCGATTGGCGGTTTGGCGATTACAACATTAGCACATGCGCTAGGTAATAGCAAATTTTACCGGCATTTGGCACTGTCAAGGACCAAATATCGGCATTTTTATACAATTCATTATTTACTGCAATATAGAAATGAAGAATTTTCGTCGATTTTGGCTATTGGTGATTGACAGAAAAAATGAGGAATTTTTGTCAAGAGAATAGATTTATGCTGAAGTCCTTTTTTCGCGGATATAATACTAGTTTAAAAAAAGAATTCCCAACGTACTTTCAATTAAATGAAGACACATGCGCTGCTAAACTTTAAACGTTGGATTAGCCGACCGTCAAATGTGGAAAGTAGCATTTGGACTCGAAGTTGGGCCAAGTAACTAACTAGCAACAAATTTTGCGTTAGTCATTAATTCTACAAAGAATTAAAAAAGTATGCATACGACCAAATGTCTCGCGAAACAGAAAAAAGTTGCAAATCAGAAAAGATGCATTCAATGATCACGAAATTGACATAAATTCAATGATAACACCTTAGCAGCAGTGTTTGGGCAACTTCCATGTGGGAGTGATTTGATTTGTGATTGAGTGATTGGGTTTAATTGCATCATTAGGTAATTTATTTTTATATCTTTGAAATATCAAAATTTTTCCTAATGACAAGCGCTTCTCGAAATATCTCTGCTTTTAACGATTAGTATTCCATTATCATTTTGCAGTTAATAATTATCATTTTCCAATACTAGACCAAAACGCAGAATTTTCTAGGTCAAATCGTCATGCAATTTTTCAAGAGAATTTAAATATGCTATAAAAAATAGTGGTACTTATTTGGATTTTCATATCTCCCAAAGGAGCTGTGGCGTGCCAATTTGGAATAACTATATTATCTGAAGATAATTCACGCGTTGTTTTCAGATTTTTTTTTTTTTTTTTTTTTTTTTTTTTGTCCAACACTTGCTTCTAAATGTATTTGAGCGTCTATTAACTTTCGAAGTACCTCATGCACTAAAATTAAAAAAACAAAATTCTAATTTTTTATAAAAAAAAAAACCCTCTGTCTTAGCTGTTTATTTATTTATTTATTTTTAAATTTATTGCTTACTTTGTGAAATACTCAATAAAAAAGAAGGCAGAAAAAACTATTTTTAAGAAGAAAAAAATTATTCCTCCGGGCCCTCGTAGGATTCATATTTTTAATTTATTTTAAGAAGTACAATCATATCAAAAATTTGAAGGAAAAAAAAAATTTTTTTTGGAAATGATGGCAGGGGATGAGCGGAATAAAAAAAAAAGAGAACACGGTCTAGCAGGCAGCGTGAGATACAGACAAACACATTGTCTTCTTCTATTTTACATTCGGCAGACACATTAATAGAAGACCACCATCAAAAGCGTGTTGTGGGTGCCTATAAAATGACGGGGTGTTAGCCAAGCGTTACGACGCTCTTCTGATCTTATCATCGGGAGATTCTTTTCATTTTATCCCTCTCCACCCCAGAAATGGTCAAAGAAAGGACAATAGGTTTTAGCGCGGGTCATTATCATTGTAAATCAAGATAGAAAAAATGGTATCTTCATATTTTGATGTTATAAAATATTTTTTCTTCCATTTTTATTCATTTAAAAAAGTCTCCGTAGCTTTGTTCATTTTGACTACAAATTGAGAATCGTACGATTGGGTACCAGCACTTCAAGAAGGAGAAGATCATTGATACCCAGATATGTGAGTTATGACCTCAGCACTAGCTGATCGTTTATAAACAAGATGGAGTGTTGAAGTCGAGCTAAGTATCTCCACACAAGTTAGAATGTTAACTAAGGTGAAGGTAATTTAAATACAAAGCCGCATCGCACATAAAATTTATTAAAACTTTCTCTTCTACGTCTTCTACTTAACTTGGATTTATTATTTGTTTATGTATCTTATTGTAACTGCTATATATATATTTTGTGTACCTGGCAACGTCGATGCATAATTAGTTTTTTTATGTTCTATATGTCTTCGTACCTATCTTTGTGTTAAATAAGAAATATTCAATAAAAGAATTGAAATCTTTGTGAAAGAAATTGGAATGTGTCACTTATGAGAATTAATACTTGACGGGCTTGGCTTACTTTAAATAGAATGGAAAAAACAGTTAATAAAGTAAACAAATGTAAGTTTCAACAACCAATCAGTATCGAGATACCTACACTACGTCACTTGCAGGTATCCCATTTGTCGTCCTATTACAGCAAATTAGAATTTATAAAACATATTTCCGCTTTCCACTTATAGACTTGACAAAGGGCTCAAATTTTAACTGACGATATGGTAAGTTTGAATATACCGCTATCAGAGCAGATTTTATAATCATATTATCAGCAAGTCGAAATTATTGTCAATGGAAATTTCGACCACTTTTCGACAAACTTCGACTTTTCCACTCTCGATAAAAGTGATCATATTTCAACTAGAGTTCTATATCCTAATGGTAATAAAAGTTTTAATCATTGTCTGATTATCACAAACATAATTTATTGCCAAACTATCGCCAATGAATTCTGACCCTTTTCGGAATAATCAGACGAATATCATGTATTGCTCTGTACCTGATGACAATACATATAAGCTGTAATCGTTTCTTGGACGCTACATACAAAATAAATCGTCAATTAACAAAATAAATCGTCAAAACAATCGTTAGACAATTTAAACATAATTTAAATTCTAATCTCCTTCTGATTAATTAGCTTTCAAATCTCCTCCATAGCTTCATGGATGACAATGAAACTACCTGAAGACAATACAAGTTTTAATTGTTTCATCACAGTAACAAAAAGGATTTATCGGCACAAGGAAAGTCAATCGTAGTAAGTTTCTATAGTAATCAAAGTAATAAAAAATTTTTTTGCCCATTTCAACTATTGTTTGTAATTTTTTTCTAAATTTATGTAACATGTTGAATTTGAGTAAATCACTGTAACGAAAAATATGTCTTAGATGATGTGAGACACAATTGAAATATTTACAAAAGGAAGACTATTAACGAACCTATAAAAGGCCATTTAAATTTTTTGTAAATTCGTAAGATTTATATAACATGTTGGGTTCAATAAATCATTATAAAGTAAAATATCCATTAGATGATGTGAGACAGAATTGAAATGTTTAAGGCAGCTACTTACAAACCTATGTACATTCATAAGTGTTAAAGATTTGTGTAACATATTGAATTAGAGTAAATCTATTAAAAAAAATGTATTTCAGATGATGTGAGACACAATTAAAATATTTACAAAAGAAAGCTATTAACGACCCTATAAAAGGCTATTTAAATTTTTTGTAAATTCATAAAGTTTGAAATTTGTATTACATATTTGGTTCTAGTAAATCATTATAAAGTAAACTATCTCTTAGATGATAAAAGATAATTAAAATGTTTACAAAAGAGAGCTATAACGATCTTAGGAGAAGCAATTTAAATTTTACTTTAATTCATAAGAATAAGAGCAATAATATAAGAGTTGGCAATAATAATTGCCAACAACATTAAAAAAAAGAAGAAAAAAAAACAGCAATTATTTGCTACCGTTATCTTTGAAAGTATAAGCACTATTCCTGAATTTATTTAATAATATATTGAAACACTTTGTGATACTGGGTTAAATGAAGTAAAAGTTATTTAAACTCACCAAACAAGATCAAAAATATTTACTCGTACCAAACAAGTTTTTATTATCGTTTGACATTTGATACTTATCTCCGAGTTAGTTTTCTCATTTTCTTTCTTCTTTTACTAACAAACAAATTTGGAGGGAATGCGTTATATTAGCTCCTAACCCCTTTATATTTTAAATCCGTGGATGGATCAAAATGAATCTCGAAGTTTTCTCAAAACCACGCTGGGGGGTGGGGGCATTTGAGTGAGAAGAAGAAATCAAAATTCTTCCTCGTGAGTTCGGAATTCATATTCTTATTACGAAATGGAGTCTAATTATTTTCTCTGCATTCGCATCAATGCAGAACCCTGTTATTAAATAGGAATGGAGCCTTCTTTTTCACACGTGATTTCTCGCTCATTGGGCATCTAAAATAGAGTTGTCAAAAAGGCAACACTCTCGTAACATTACGTTTCGAAAGAGGCGAAGAAATGATTGCAATTAGGCCCTATTTTCTTTCTCCCTTTGTGGAATGTGAGCGTCACCTTTCGGGCGATTCAGGTGAGCTGCTAACTTAAATAAGAATATTTAATCAATAAATGATAAACACTAAATCATTGATACGAAAAAACTGATTTATGATTTTTTTTAAAAATGAGCTTTAAAAATACTGTTTATTTAAAATTTTTAATGCAAAAATAAAAGGCAGAAAAAAACATACAAAGAAAGTTTAATAAATCTAACGGGCTAAAAAGACCAAAACCCGTTTGATTGCCGTAGAGAACAAAGAGAATTAGAAAGGTTATTATTAAAAACATTTCCAAGTTTCATCAAGCATTCAGGCTCTCATTAGTATTGTCAGCTCAGGCTTCTTCAGTAGTGATTCTTCAGATTTTGACAGTGTGTCTATTTTTTCATAGCTTAAATACTAACTTTATGTAATATAAAAATAGTCAGCTCGTAATATGAATATGTTTTTGTTTAATTTTGACATGAATTCAATGAGTAATTCCAGGTGGTGAACGCAAGTTTTTTGAAAATGATAATCGAAAAATTTATGAATTAACATTTTAAAAACATTTCCTCGGATTTTTTGGTGTAATGTGCATTAAAATATATGTGATTTCGGTGACCGAGAAATTTTTGAAAAATATTATCGAAAACAGTGTGAGTGAACATTTTGAAAACGATAATTGTTTTTAAAGCATTCCCAGAAATCTTTTTGTCATAACGTGCGCTAAAATACAGGTATTTTCGGTGAGCGTGAGGCTCTGGGGTGAAAATTTTAAAAACGATCATTTTTTTAAAAGCAATTTCACGGATTTTTAATCGTAGTGTGAGCTGAAATAACACGTAATTTCATTGAGCATGAGGTTTCGGAAAACGATTATCGAAAACGTTGTGAGTGAAGATTTTGAAAAGGACATAGTTTAACATAGTTTACCTCTCTTGAGGGCAGCAAATTTTGATTGAAAATTTTAGACATGCTGCATACTAGTAACTGCGACAGTAGATCGTGAATTATAAGTAAAGAGATATGTATGTATTTGTTTGAGTTCTATGTTGTTTGAAGAATAATCGTTGCTAAGAGACGGTTAACGTTTAAAAGCAAATAGTTTCACATTTTTAGCGGTTTGCAATAATTTAGGAATAAATCTTGCCAGGCTGGGCACACTACGCCGGAAAGGGTAAAAAAGCATTCTCAGGAATTTTATTCCGCAATGTAAGCTAAAATGCACGTAATTTCGGTGAACGTGAATTCTTTGCAAATGATCATCGAAAACGTGGTGAGTGAACATTTAGAAAACATATGTCGTTAAAAATGTTCCATGACTTTTTTTTCGTAATGGACTCTAAAATAAATCTATAAATGCTTAATTTTAAAAGTATCAAAGCTATCCATTTCAGAGATTCTTTTCAGCCTGACATACTTACGTGACGATATCTTTAAAGACACGTCAATGGGAATCGAAGTTGCCGATGCTATAAAAGTCAATATGAATTCAAGTGCATCATTGTGATCATTACGCGACGGTCGATCTTTGTTTCAAGTGTCATTGTTTGTTTATCATTCAGGAAGTCCGCGACACAAACAAATGATAGGAAAGATATTAAATTGTTCCATTGTTTCAAATTACGACCGCTTTCAGTTCGAGCTTGAACCTATTAAGATTCTCAAGTCCATTTGTATATACGATGAACACTAAAAACAATGGTTTATGGCTTCTTAAAATCAAAATGCTTAAACACTAGTTTCAAAATAAACAGCATGTGTTGAAAGTTGCTGATTTTTTTTAAGAAGTCAAAAGAAAAAAAAGTAATAATAATAATAACAATATTTTTTTTCTCAACAAGATTTAAGGTTAAAAAAACTATTTAAACTTCGTAGAGCAGCCACTACATTTTTTTCGTGTTTCGAAACTTGGTAGTTTTTGACCGACGCTTTAGTTTTTAAAATGATTATCTGGCACTTATTAACGCCCGTTGTGTTATTTATTTGTGTCCATCTTATGTTATATATGAGGTAGGCTTTATTTGATGGGCAAATTACGGAGAAATAAAAAATGGAGCATTTAAATAACTTTTAATCGCATGATTCTATTTTCATTTATAACACAACACTTAACATACACTAAATATAAATGTTACGAAGTCTAATTTGTAATACACTAATTAATTTGTGCAACTCTTGTTTTAAGTTACGAAATTAGACACAAAAAAAAAACATATTTTCGCTAAATAAGTATAACTTTTTTTTGGATGATACCGATTCTTGACATTCAAAATAATAGGGGGGGGGGGAAATATGGTTCCGACATTTTAGTTAGGAGAATGGCCGGAAATAAAGTCTTAATTCCATTCTTTTGTATTTTTGGGTATACAAATTCTTTTACTATTTTTAACTATGTAATTTTGAACGGAATGAGTCAAATGCTCTAAAGGAATGAAATTTTAAAAATGGAACTTTTATTATTTAGAAGCTGTTCATAAATTTTGTTTTCTTTTTCCATTTGAAATAACATACTTTACATTGGGAGAAAATTGTACACTTCAAAAGTCAAAAGAATGTTCTCGAAATTTAAAACATTTCCTATCATTATTAAAATAAATAATAAAAAATAGTAAATAATTATAAAAACATTTTTTACTTATAATTATATTTTGTTAACAAGATTTTTTTTTTAAGTGTGTGCACACATTTTCGGTCCTTTAAAATAGTTTCAGAATTTCGTAATATTTGATTAAAAAAAAAGCTTTCTGAGAAGATGATATAAACAAGCTCTACGTTGTTCTGTATTAAGTATTGTTCCTCTCTTTTCTTGAGAGATAAATATATTTTTCCAAAAACTATTTATTGCCAATATGATTTAAAAAAAACAAACAATAAAACAGTTACTTTAGTTTACTCAGTTACTGTAACATCATTTCTGTAGTGATAAAAATACTTATAAATGAATAAAAATTATGATTCCTCAACAAAGCTACTTGTTATATTCTTACTGGCAGCTGAGATGAAAAAGAACCACGTCAGATTTGGTAGTAGGTTTAATGAAGTAAATTTGGAAAAAAATCTTTTGCCTAAGCACTTTTTAAGGACTAATAAAGCTTCTTGAAATGCATTCCACTCAAGCCACCATCTTTGTTATTATTGGTAAAGTAAAATGACCAGTATAACTTTGATAGCTCAAACCCTCTAGCACGACTGCAGGATCTGCTGATTAATTTTGCTCTTCGATATGAAAACATTTTATTTCAATAGCATCTGCAAGCTTATCATTTTTATTACCACGTTTATATTAACTTGCCTTCGTGTATGTCTGTTCGGGTGGAATTTTGTAATCGATTTTAAACTAACTTCCCGACTAGCAACAAACTTCAAATTTGGCACATAGTTCAGAATTGGATGACAATGTATGAAAATGAAGAGAAAGAAGACATACAAAGTAAAATAAAATTAAAATTTTAAAAAAATTATTATTTCCGCAATGTCTTTTGTTGTCGATTCGATTATTTCAAATTAGTGTCACATGGCAGCTGAAAAGTTTTTTATTGTTGTCGTAGTATTTTTATTGGCTGAAAAATCACGTGGTAAGGATCTAGTTTTTCCTCATTCATTTCAAGATTGTTTTGGTTGTCATCAGCATGAAACTAATAAAAGTCGTAAAGGTATTGCTTTTCTATAAAGATTTTTGTATCCCTAATTTAAAGTTCTATTTTAGTAGTGGTCTTGACAAAGAAATAAATTTTCTACGATGGCGAAAGAGACAGCCACTCAACGCAAGCGACGACTGGAGTAAATAAAGCAAAAGCGGCTAGAGACGCTTCAAGAAGAATCAGAAGCAGATAAGTTTGCAAGATTAGCCAAACGGCGTAAACAAGCGGCAGAAGTTCCGAAAAATCAGCGTGTTGTCAGACGGAATAAAGATAAACAACGAATGGCTCAAGCGAAATTAAACGAGAATGCAGATACACGTTCTTCTCGACTTAACAATGACACACGAAGATATTGTGAAACAAGAGCAAATGAAACGGATGATCAACATTTCTCTCGATTGGAATCAAATCGCTTGAGAAACTGTGACTCAAAAGCTGGAGAATCAATTCAGAAACATGAAGAAAGACTAAAACGTCGACGTGACGCTTAATGTCAACGGGTAACTGATAGGGCAGATTTCTACTCAACCATAGACACTTATTGCAACAAGTGCTGTGATATCTGCCAGAAGAAATGCTAACCTAATCAAATAGCTAAATATCATTTAACGTCATCAAAGCCATACTTGCCACCGGAACTTGTCGCTAAAAATGATTTGCTTGTATGCTATCGATGCAATACGCACTTGAAAAGCTCAAAAAGTCATGCTCCATCTAAGGCGTATTGGAATAACTTGCTACCAGGTGATATTCCTGGCGAAATTGCAGCACTAACTGAACCAGAACGACATTTACTTCACCGCATCATTCCGTACATCAAAGTTATTAAATTTCCAGGCAGATTTGGCCAATACGGTTTTAAAACATGCCACATTATTTGCTTTCGATATCTTTGAAGTTAGAGAAAAACTGTCTGAAATGCTTCCTCGATCGAGCTCAGATATAGGAACTATTGTAGTGACTGAAACTCTGCAGAACTTAAATGTAACAAGAGATTTTAAGATAACACCGGATCGAGTCTACAAGGCACTTGATTGGCTTATTGCTAATAACCCACTCTACAAAGATTTAATAGTAAATAGATTTGCTCGATTAATTACACAAGATGTTATTTGCGTTAATCCCGCTCAGTCAAAAGGACCAAACGAACCTGATGACCAAAATGGTGATTCTCCAGCTCATAGTGCTTTCCAACGAATAAATGACCACTCACGAATCGTACGTGCTTCCTGGAATCAAAATTATGAAGATATCTTTCAATCCGGACATGCTGGACACCAATGTTTCGCCATGGTTGCGGCAAATTTAATTTGTGCTGCCATTAAACCACCGAGAGAATGGGATACAAATGTTTTAAATCAAAACATGATTGAAGGCGATGAATTTTACGCGCGAATCGATTTGGAAACTAGAAACCAACCAGATTCTTATCCCATTGATAATCGTGGCTACTTTGAGATCAAAAATCTGGATGTTGTGAAACATAACATTTTAATGTTTGACAATGTCTTTTGCATTGAATATGACGATTTAAATGGCAGTTTATGTGATAGGGAAAACGATGAAATTAATTTCTAAAATCCTCGAGCTGCGATAAACTTATTGTTCGTCGAACATCAGGCTGGAATTTTGATTATCAATGGCAGTTCATTTGGTCTCATGTAATACGACAACAAATATTATTTTACCGATTCCCATGCATGTGGACCAAAAGGAAAAATTGGAGCACATAACGAAAAAGATTGTGTCTTCCAATGCGATACGATTGATGAATTTCTTCTCGTATTGCCCGTCGAACTACACGTACCGTTGCCGGTACACAGTTTTCAATTAATGCCATCAATGTTGTCGTTAAAGATAGTTTTACCAATGCAGCAAGATTTAAATGCGCATTCATCGGTACAGATAGACGAAGTTCCTGAGAAAAATGAATTAGAACCAGAGCATCACAATTTGTTCCCATACAGACATCTGTAATGGCACCAATTGATCACGAACAGCCAGATGTTAATGATGAATTTGAGGAAAACAGAGATATTAACAAAATTTCACGCAAGGTTAAAGACAATATTGTGAATGTAAATCGAGAATTGAAAGCAGAGGAATTCTCATGGTTTTATCTCCTTCCATATGGCAATTGATTGAAGAGCGTCCTGTTAGAATAACTCCACTGGATTATTTCTAACAGCGAATTCTAGGATATGATATTATTGTTAGGTACGTATAAAAACTTTGAATTTCAGATATAAGGTGAAATGAAATTGAAATAAATCTGCAATTATCTTATCATGATATTTAAAACCAATTACATAATTTTAAACACAAAACTAAAAAGCAGAAAATAAATAATCTAAATAAAAAATATATATTTTTTAAAACCACGTTTTTTGTGGTGGAGAATAATAATTGAAAAATAAAAATTTTCGTTGTAAATCTTACAAGCACGATTTGAAGAGCTTTGCAGCGATGTTAGTTTCCTCGCGACTAATTTACCAAATTGCTTTGTCTACACCTTCGTTTACATTTACTGATCCCGACTTTGAGGTATACCTCGTGACATAATGTACAATAGCTTCATTTCATTAGCATGGTTATATGTCTATAATGTCTATATTGGAATTCCAGAACTCAAGAAGTTTCTGATTATAACTTATAGACCTATTTTTCAAAGCTATTAAAAGTTCAGACTCACCAATTTAAATGACAATCTCTAAGATCATAGGAATCTGTATGAAGTTGAAAAACATTATTTCATATTTTTTAGTCCTTTTTTTTTAAATTATAGTTTTTTTTAATTTTTAACTTATTATTTTATATTTTTTAGTCCTTTTTTCTAAATTATAGTTTATTTAATTTTTCACTTATTATTTTATATTTTTTTTTAATTATAATTTTTAAATTTTTATTTTTCAATTATTATTCTCCACTACAAAAAAAGTGGTTTTCAAAAATATATTTTTTTATTTAGATTATTTATTGTAACATATTTTTTGTTGTTGCTGATTTTTTTACTGGGTTTAAGGTGTATAATGTTTCTTTTTCCTCTTGAGCAGAGTTATTCATTATTTATTCATAAATACTAACCCTTCTTTTAAACATCACCAAAAAAAATTTTTTTATGAAAATTTTTATGCTTAAATGAAATGGCAAGACATAGCATAAGACAGCAAGATTAAAAAGAAAAAAAGTTAATAAATAAAAAGGATACTTGATTACTTGCTTTTTCTGTATAGGGTATTTATTATATTTGTATTATACATCGTTTTATAAAATTTAAACTGTTTTATAAATTTCAACTGATTTACAAATTTAAGTAATTTACTATCGAACGCTGTAAATGGTATACATTAAAACTATAAAACATATTATGTATGGATATAAAAAATTAACAAATAAATAGAAATCGATGCTTTCATTGTTTCTATGGAGACAAGCTTTTACTTTATAAGCCATTAAATTAAAAAGATGGCGCTAACTTGTAAAATATACTACATAAGTACGACCTCGTAAACTAAACCTCATTTTTCCCCCCCCTGCAAAATTGAAAATCAAGTCAATAGCAGGTTTTTTGTGGCCAATGAAAAATTAAATCCTTCGCATTTTCGCCATCCCTTCAAATGACCTAAATGAAAGAGGGGGGGGGGGGGTCAGTTGAAGAAGCACCCAACGATCAGCATGCTCAATAAGTCACATTCAAAAAAGTTGCCCGAAGTCGAAGTAAAAACCTGGCACTTTTATCTCTCTCTGATAACGATGGCATTTCATGCAAACGAAGAAGAAAAAATTGCATTTCGTGTTTGAGTATCATAATTATCTTTTATTTTGTCAGCAGTATAAAGCGACAGTAAAGATTGCAAGCATTTCATAAATATTTTACGCACATGTTCTTTTATAATTTCTATCACATTTTTTTTTACCCTTTATTATTATTATTAATAATAATAAAAACCAGGTCACTGGAGAGAGAGTGAAAAATTCTTGCTGGTCCGATTTTAAGTTAAATAGGACCATGGAAAATATTATGAAGACAAAGCACATCACCTAACAAATGGAGAAGTACCTAGCACCGTTTGTTAGAGCTTTATCATTTAAGACTGTTTTTTGAAGACTCTACATGAAATGCTTTTTTTTTTCTCTCTATGTTTTTTTTTTCTAAAAATGGGGCGAAATGTCAAAATGAAAAGAAAAAAAAGTCACAGTTTTGAAAAAATGAAAAGTGTTTGTGGTCTAGTTTTTTAATGATTAGAAATTTACTCCAATGATGATCTTGGCTCATAAAAATTTTCAAAAAAAATGGGAATAACGCATTCATTTTGATACTTTTCATCTCGATCGAAATTTTTTTTCCAATTTGGCGATTTTTAAAAAAGTTTAATAACTTTTAAAATATTTTAGTTATTTGCCCGTTTTAAAGCCCAGATAATTCCTTAAAGCTAGATGGCACATACAGTTTAAAATGATAGCTTTGTTTCAAGTGTAAGACAGTAAAACTGTGGTTTTTTACATTTTATTTTCCTTGGCGAAAGAACTTTGATAAGCCTTGTTAACGACCATGTAAGTTTGACCCCAGTCAGATGACGTAAACAGCACCTACGCTGGTTCACCTCTCTTAAAACACAATCAAAGAGAAGGCTTTCACCACTGACTTAACGTGAACCTTGTTGCATATGCATAACTCAGTGTTTCCCAAACTTATGAATTTAGTGTACCCTTTCTAAAATTTTTGTAACGCTGTGTACCCCTAGTAAAAAAATGAATGTATTTTTTTAAAAATATTTTTAATTTTATTAACATATTTTAGTTATTAACTGTTAACTCTGCAAAAAATAGCCAATAGAAAAATACGTAAATTATCATGGCTAGCTTTGTTTTTAAATAAAATGTTTTGAAATTTTCGTTTGTTGCAAGATATTTCGCATAAGAACGCGTACCCCCGCTAAACTGTCCCTGTGCCCCTGGGGGTACGCGTACCACACTTTGGGAAACACTGGCATACCTCATAGAGACAAAATTAAATTATAACCTTTTTGCCTATGTTAGTTTCGTAAAAAAACAAGGAAATCATATTTAATTTTTCTATAATAGGGAAATGTGTTACAATTACTTTTATTGTAATTAATTTCAAATTTTACAATGGTTCTGGCTGATGAACCGGCGTATCCAATTGCGGATTAAGTGCGGATGCGTAAAAAATAAATAAAAAATATTTTTAAAAAATTCTGTTCACTGCTTAAAACTAAAAGATAATTCTAAAATAATTCTATTATAATATAAATAAACGAGAGAAGTGTTCAAAAAAAATTATTTTTTTCAGAATTTGACAGTTTTGCATAATTTAAATGGTAATTCTCGTTTAAATAAATAAAGGTTTTCAATACTTTTTTAAGTGTCGTATATTTTTTGCAGAACTATGGTTGAAAATGTTCGTCGTCTTCTTCAATCCGATTATTAGTTAGAAAATTTTGTTAATTAGATTTCATCGTCATTATTATTATTTTAAGCAATTCAGTGCTTGATAAACTTTCTGTTTAATAATAGTTACGTAATAAATAACTAATATTTCCGATAAATTTAAAATCTGCGTGTTTATCTTCTATTTTGATCTTATGTAAGTAACCTCTGTGATTTTTTTTTTTTTTTTTTTTATAAATAGTCTTGAAATGAAAAAAAAATTATAAGTCAAGCACTGAGTTTTCCATATGAAAAGAGAGTCAAATGAAAGCCGTGTGAAAAGAAAGAAGGGCTATTTGTCTTTAAAGGATGCAGAATTTCGAAATGGCAATTTTAATTTGTAAGCATTCATATGACAATATAACATTGACAAGTTGTAAGCAAATAAAACAGAGAAATCAATAAATGCGGTAAGATACGGTCATTCTCCAGATATATTCTGTATTTTCTTCCTAAATAATTATCATTAGTTTGCCCACTGCGAAGTAAAAAAGAAGTTAGGAAGGAGAAAACTTGTTATTTTAACCGAAAAGACGGCGATTTAGTTCACTCAGCGTGTCCTTGGAGCGACTTCTTAGCGTCCACTCCCCGAACCGGTCCAGCAGAATCACTCATAAAAAGCTCCACTCGACCACAGCGCAACTCTAATGAATGAAAGAACGAAGGAAAACTTTCTTTTTTCTCTCATTCCGGAATGAACCAGTCATTGAACTCATCAAGAAGAAACAAACGAAATCATATAAACAGACTTATTCCTCGAGAGATTGCTCTCATCCAAGAATTCTCTATTATAAACAGTTAACACTCCATAATCCTAACACAACAACAGTGGATAAATCTGCAAAATGTGACTTGTTGATGTTGAAAGATATCTTCTTTTTTAGAACTAGTTGTATATCCGAAATCCTGCACAGAACTGAGCCACATATACCGACACAAAAACTTAAGATGAAACATAGCTATTATTTATTGCCCTTTCCTGTGTCTTTACGTTATTAGATTAAGCAAAACATGTTTTCAGAAGTTCATCCCATCAAAATATAGACTAACTATATTCAATTTTATTTGGTATGATGCTATTATTCGAGTTGAAAGAAGGTAGGAAAAAGAAACCGCGATGTGTCTGATCAAAAAAAAAAAAAAAAAAAAATTTTTTTTTGTCACAGAATTCCGCTCAGACAAAATACACACTTAACAAAATGTCACTCATTTGCTGAAAAATAATAATAACAATAAAAAAATAAGAAAATCACCGGGTAGAATTTCACCCGGACAAAATCATGTCAAAATTAAAAGGGGTATCGATTTATCCGCAAGGAAACTTTGTAGGACCCGTAATCAAATGCAATATTAAAATATAGATGTAGTACAGTGCACAAAGAAAAAGTGAACATGAATAACTTTTGATCTAATGATCGGATTTTCACGCACTAAGATTCAATCTTGATGGTTCAAGAACTTAAGTTTAATTTGCGAATAATTTAGTGTGGACCGCGTTTTAAGTTACGAAATCAGACACAAAAACGTATCTTTTCTGAATAAACTTACCTTTTTATCAGTGGATTTGAATTTCTGATGCCCAAAATATAGGGGTAACCACAATTTGGAAATTATAGTCCCAATAGTTCGGGCTAGAGAAATTATTCAAATTTTTATCACTTAACGTTGATTTCATATTTTGGGTATTTCGCCATATCAGGGGCGAAAAAATTTTATGCGAATCTCAAAACTTTTACCCACTTTTAAAAAATTCGTTTATTCGAAAATAATTCCATGCAAAAATAATTTTTATTAATTATTTATTATTTAATTTATTTAATAATGGATGAAATAGTTCTGAATTATTAGATAAGGATCTAGAATACAAATCCATCAAAAATATACATTTTTCATACAAATCTATCGATTCAGAGGTAGTAAGTTTAAGCATAACTTACTACCTCTGAAGTTGCGCTTAATAACTTCAGAGCGTAACTTCAGAGTTAATCTCGTAGTTAAAAAAACCTCGTAGTTAAAAAGAATTAGGCCCTCGATCGATTGAGTCATAGTAAGTTAATATCCGATGATTAGATCAAAATTTATTCTGTAAGGGGGATGGATTTTTTTAATAATTATTAAATTTTTCTGACATTTCATGCCTATGGTGAAATTATTATTTAATTGCTAATGAAATAACGAGAGTATAAACAAAACCTTTTTTATTTTATTGATTTTATTTTTAATTTCGACCCATAGGTGTAACCGACGGTGTTTAATTTGTCCCTCGCTAGGTTGCATGATTTACATTTTTTCTCAGTCTTTGTGAGTCCTCTGAGTTTCTTCCAAAGAATCAAGATTTGAGAAATGTGACTGCCGCTATTCGAATCAGGTGCATGGAGAAACTAGCTCTTTGCGAGGAGAAAACTAGCCATATTTAGAATTAAATAAATAACTCAAAATAAATGGTTTTTAAAAAATAATGGGAAAATTTGGATATTTGGCAAGAATTAATTTCTAAGAAAATAATTTATTCGACAGCATTTTAAATCGCGTAGGATTTGTGGCTTACCTCAAATGGTTGTGGTTTGTAAAAATGCAGTTATTACGAAATCCATTGCAATTTATTAAGATTCAGTTAAAGAAAAGGGTTCAGAGAAATAATTTTAAACACAAAGATTTTAATTCTCTGAAATGTTTTGGTTTTCAGAAGAAGAAAAAATTTTAATTCCGTGTTCTTATGTAGAAAAAAAAGTTTTTTTTTTTTTTCTGTTTGAAAATACTTTTAAATAAATAAATAAAATATACAATCTATAATAATAAAAGGGAGAGTTTGTGGGTGTCTTAAAATTTCAAAACCATTTGCGAATTCCGAAACCATTGGGTAATGAGGTTGTTGGAGCAATTTTAGCCTCTAATCCTAAAAAACGCTCAAACATTTTAATCAGTCCGTTCGAGTGGTGTGAAAAGCAATTTTTCTCATAGGATTAGCATTACGCATTGCTGAAAACAAATTGCAGGTGATTCCATTCTTTAATTATTTAAAAGATAAAAGTATAAGTTACTAGGAGGCTTCGCCCCCTGCTCGCTGGCGCTCACCAACCCCCGGAACTGATTTCGCAGTTCATTTCGGATTGTTTACAATCCAATGCTCGCTTTGCTCGCTCATTGGATACGTTCTTAACGTCTAACTTTTGTATACTTTTTTGAATACTGAAGTTCCGAAAACTTTTCACTGTAAAAAATTCTAAACCTGTACATTTCAATATTAATTTGAAATTGCAATTGTTAATTTGGGCATTTGGCGATACAATACTTATAGAATTCGCGATCGCAGCACTCGAGTACGCCATCTAGCGGGAGACTGTAAATATCGGGCATTAGTTCCCACATAGCCATTGGCAATGACGGACGCCATTTTTTTAGCAGCAAATAGGAAGCAAAAATTCCCTAAGGAAAAGGTAGAACTTCTTGAAAAAACTAACCAGAATATGCCAAACATTGAAGCAGAACACGCCAAGCATTTGAAGAACAACTTCTCAATAATTTTTACCTTTCTATTACCAACAACATAACTTCCAATTTCATGATTACTTGCTGTTACAGATGTGTGAATTACGGTGAAAAATTTTTTTTTTCTGTCTTCAATTCATTACAAATTAAACGGAAGTCAACAATGCTTTCGTCATTCCAATGAATTAAGTGAATTCAGAACTGTAATAGTTATAGAATATTCTTCTTCTTTATAGAATAGTATATATTTCTGTATCTATATCATTCGGAAAAGAACAATAAAGAATCATCCGAACTACTTGAAATAGTTTCATTTGTGCTGATTATTAATAATTTTTTTATCGTTTTCTTTGGTAAGTATTTTTTAGTTTTGAAAGAATAATTTCAACTAGAATTCAGCTATTCTGTTTTCAAGCTACATATTCAAATTCATATCGAGATCTTACAATTATAAAATTTTGATGTGTGGTATGTTATCTAAAAGTAATGAAGGGATAATCTATGCATATATTATTTGAAAATAAAATTTTCAAACGAAGACCATTTCATTTGGAATTCAGCGGATTTATAAAACAGGTGAGTGTTATGATTTTTATAATAAAAAATTTGCTTGTAAATATTTTTTTTTCTTATTTGATGATAGTTCTCTACAGAATGGTTTTTTACGTCTGATTAAGAACTATAAGAATAAAAAAAAAAGAAACATGAAAGTTTTTATTTCAATATAAGTAATTTTTAAAATCGTTTTTTATCCTAAGAATTCTTTATTTTACGTTTTTTAGTTTATAAGATTTTGATAAAAATTGTTGTCAAAATACTTTTTTTGAAAAATTAAATGGTATAGCATTATGTGTTTATGTATACTTCTTGTATATTCTAATGTTTGAAGTAATATGATTCAGAAAAGTATGGAATAAAAATTCGGTACTTACGTATTAACGCTACCGCCGCTACAGATTTGGCGGTTTTTAAGTGCCGCCAATCTACACTTAAAATTTTTGCAACTAATCATAAAATAAAACACTTTATTTGAAATCAAAGTAGTCAATCGGATTTCGGTGGAAAATCGGCCGATATAGAGTTTAGCATAGATTCAAAACAAACTTTTCTCTCACCTGATTCTATAGCCATTATGAACTCTAATAAATAAGATTCAAAATGAAATAACATTTCCAAAACGGACGTTTACTAAGATAAAGTTTCATGTTATGGACATTAGTACATTTTCGTTATATTTCACTCCATAAAATATTTCGCTCCTAAAAAAATAAAATTGCATCTTGTTTTGTTTTTGGCAAGTCCCAAAGACGCATTTTCGTAACACTAAAAAATGGCGACAGTAAAAGAATGGTTCTTTTTTTTTTTTTTGTTTCGTAAGCATTCTTTATTTTACGTTAAAATTTAAATGGGCCTTTCATGTTATACCATTAAATTTAGTAAACCTATTTCTCAGGCATTAGGTTTGAACTCTCATAAGAATATACCTATTTTTTTCTCTTTATTTACAAATATTTTTCCAATGTGTTCTGGATGTTCCTTCTCTAAAAAAAAGAGATACAAATTTGTTTTCGTTTGCATAAGAAAGAGAAAAACATTTTCCTTTTTTAAATTTAATCAGCTACAATAAAGATGGAACGTTACAATGCTACATTAAAGACGTCTCCAGTGTAACTGAATGACTGTTCATATGGAAATCGCAGGGATTCGGCACATACAACAACGCCCCCTATAGTTCGTTGCGATCGCGAATTGAAGGATTTGTTACGTCGCTCAGGTATCATAATTTTGATTTATGTTGCTAAGTTAACTTTCAAAAAATTCTATGGCTGGCAACAGAATTTTTAGTTTTTAAGTTGTTTATTTTTATTTTTGCCGCAGCTGAATTGAACAACCTGATAATGCTCACTCTGGTTATTTTTTCCGTTTTTAAAAGCGATTTTCTAACGTTGCCATTCGGGAAGTTGTAATGAGGCTTTTTTTTTGGTGCCGTGTAAGAGAAATATGTATATAGATGTTTGCTAGCTAACAGCCGCTGCACCATCGATCTAAGTGAGCTTCAAGCCGCTCCCCCGATTCCTCATAATGACAGTTCAGTACTGCTGAGCTATCGCGGCTCAATAACGATTACAAATGTTTTATAGTCAAACCTAATCAAGTTATAATACTGAACAGTTTAACAAAATTGGTTTAAAAAATAAAAAATAAATAAAAAAAACAACCTAGAACGCGAGGAGGGGTAAAAAAAAAAAAAAAAATTAATTAAATAAAAGGATAGAAAGAAAAAAAAACTATTGCGGATCGGCAGTATTACAACATTCAAAGTCAGTAATTCATTTAACTGGTCTGCCTCCATCCATTTTTTTCTTAAAACCTTTCTTCCCCCTTATGAGCTTTTCTTTATTTCATTGTTACCCTTCTTTATTATTTTGGTTACTGTTTTCTTTTTCTTCCTCTTTTTCTTTGCATGCCACAAATCAGGTAGCATATACCTTAATTGGCTATTAACAATGACTTTCGACCTGTTTGACCAGATCTTCTGAGATTAGAAGGAAAAAATTGTTTTATGATGAGCAGTGTTGGAAATCATTAAAATAGTTGCACAAGTAAAAAAATAAAGAGAGAAAAAGAGGAAAAGAATTTTGGAATATTGAAATAGAAAACACATGTTAAAAATTTAAAAGTAATTGGAATAATGTTGATTTTACATAGAATCGAAATAAAGATAACAGAACTTATTAGGGCTGGATGATATCGTAATTTCATTATCACGATATCGGCTAGAAATATCGATATGCCACGAGATTTTTAATTCATTTACATTGTTTTATTTCTATATTGGTGCATATTTTCTTTAGCCACTCGGAATTTATTTTACCTTACGATTTGTAATAAGATCGTCATAACTCGATATCTCGAACGTGAAGGAAGAGAAGAATGAATTCGTGCGATCGAAAATGAGAATAAGGAAATTATACATTTTTAAATATACCTTTTAAAAAAGAAATTCCATTTTTTATTAAGAAAAAAAAAAGACTTCGTACAAGAAATTAATATTTAAAAGAAGATTTGATGCGTGGAATTGCGAGCTTGTCTGCAGTTTCTTTTTCGAACCTTTATCTTAATTCTGAAATTTCATATTCGAAAATTGTTGCCAGAATCATATTCTAGAATAGTTTTATCTGCTATATCACATTTTAGAATTGTTGCCAATGTGCTACGTGGAATTGGTAACTTTTTTGCAGTTTCTTTTTCGAACCTTTATCTTAGTTCTGTGATTTTATATTCGAAAATTGTTGTCAGAATCATATTCTAGAATAGTTTTATCTGCTATATCACATTTTAGAATTGTTGCCAACGTGCTACGCGGAATTGCGAACTTCTTTGCAGTTTCTTTTTCGAACCTTTATCTAAGTTCTGTGATTTTATATTCGAAAATTGTTGTCAGAATCATATTCTAGAATAGTTTTATCTGCTATATCACATTTTAGAATTGTTGCCAATGTGCTACGCGGAATTGCGAACTTCTTTGCAGTTTCTTTTTCGAACCTTTATCTTAGTTATGTGATTTTATATTCGAAAATTGTTGTCAGAATCATATTCTAGAATAGTTTTATCTGCTATATCACATTTTAGAATTGTTGCCAATGTGCTACGTGGAATTGGTAACTTTTTTGCAGTTTCTTTTTCGAACCTTTATCTAAGTTCTGAAATTTTATATTCGAAAATTGTTGCCAGAATCATATTCTAGAATAGTTTTATACTCCGCTATATCACATTTTAGAATTGTTGCCAATGTGATACGCGGAATTGCGAACTTCTTTGCAGTTTCTTTTTCGAACCTTTATCTTAGTTATGTGATTTTATATTCGAAAATTGTTGTCAGAATCATATTCTAGAATAGTTTTGTACTCAGCTATATCACATTTTAGAATTGTTGCCAATCTGCTATGTCGAATCGCGAGCTTTTTTGCAGTTTCTTTTTTGAACCTTTACCTTAGTTCCGTGATTTTATATTCGAAAATTGTGGCCAGAATCATATCCAAGAATGGCTAGATGGCTAACTGAGATCATCTATTTGACATAGTATTGGCTGTTTCGAAATTCACGCAAAAAGTAATTATGATTAAAAAAAAAAAAAAAAAAACAACGTTTTAAATTAGAAATTGGGATTTCTTTCATTGATTCATAAAGTATTCAGTATAGGGTTATGTATGGAACAACATGCCGGGTATTGGAGGAGGAGCTTTGTTAGCACTCTTTATTGTTCAGAAATTTTAGTGAAAAGTTATGCTTAAATATGGTTTAATTTTGGTTATATGTCACTCCGATTCATATTTTATTTCTGATATGATCACGGACTAGTTGTATTAAAATTTAGAATTGAAAAGAGAGAGTGAGAAGGAGAGAGCAACAGCGTTGAACTGCGTGATTAGCCAATTTTAATCACTAAATCAGAAAATCACATGACCAGAAAGGACATGACATTAGAATTCTTAAAATATCGCTCAACGATAAAGATGCGTTGTTTTTTCGTGTGTTGTTTATTTTTAATTAACTAATGTTGTATAAATTTTTTTTGAAAGCAAATATCGGACTTTTACTGCTTTAATGCGTTTCCAAGTTCGATTTCGTTGCATTGCTTTTATGCTGCATCTTCATACTGATATTTTTTAAATATAAATTTGCAATTTTTTTATACATTTATTTGAAGTATCTCTTGCATCTCTGTTTTTTTTTATCACAACTTTTTTATTATTTCCGTTGACTGTTACAAATGGAGCCGAATTCAAATCTTTCATGAATGTTAGTAGTTATATTTGAATATTTTTAGTAATATAATTGTGAATTGACATATCGCTTCAAATTAATCTCTTGGAATCTATTTTCCTTATCTCTATGTAAAAGAGGAAAGGGCAAAAAAAAAAAAAAAAATTTAAATAAATAAATAAAGGGAAGCGTCTTATGCATCGTCATGGTTGGGAGGTCACTTTTTTAAATGATTCAAGATGAGAAGGATTCACGCCGTTCATTTTTCATGGTCATGGTTCATGAAGCATTGAAGGATTTCTAATTGAGTTAGAAATTCTATAGAATTACCGAGGAGGGTAGTTTATTCAGATTCATTACCTCATCACAACAGCCCAGATACATTTCGGTTTGACCACGGACAGAAGGATATATTTTAACTATTCAAGCATATCTGATACGTGACCGGACTCTCTTAAAAAAATATTAAAAATAAAAAAAACAGGTCATAAATAATGTTATAGTTATTAGATGAATTAGTAGAGCAAAATAGTTAACATTTATATTATCCTACGCTGACCATTATTCGAAAAACGAAAAATTGTAACAATAAATTGAATTAAAAATTTTAAAACTACGTTTTTCAAGTTGAGAAAAAAAAAGTTTTATTTTTGTCAAACGTAAAAGGAAAAACGTACGGCGAATCGTTTTACAAAGGTGTGCTTGTGTAGGGGTTATAATGTTGATAAAAGTGGATAACGAAAATGATGTGCCTTACGATTTTCGTTTTAGGTCTGAAAAAAAATTAGTTTTATTATTTCAATCTGCTTGAAAAACTTAGTTTTAAAAAGTTTCATCGTATTTCATTATTTTTTTTCTCGTTAGTTTGGCGGCTGTTAAGAAGGGAAAGTGGTCGAAATTATGAGGGGCAATGAATTTAGCTTGCTTTATTAGGAAACTATTGTAACTTGAACTAACATAAGGCACAGAGCTCCGGTTGAAATTGTTACTCTCTTGCAAGTCGGAAAGAGGTCGAAGTTTTTATTGGTGATAAACTTTATTTGACGATACATTTTGCTTGTAGTGGTTAGAAAACGTAATTTTGATGGCAAGATTTCACTTTTCACAGATACAAAAACGAAGGAGTATTAAATGAGAAGAATCTTTTTTTCTTTTTCCTATGCAACGCTCTTTTTACGGCGCACGTGCAACTTTTTTGCCAATTGAATTAAAGAAGTAATCTGCATTTATTTATATCGCACTAGAATAGCACGACGATTTCGGAAACATCCCTGATTATGATCCGTAGACGACACACATACGTC
This sequence comes from Parasteatoda lunata, assembly GCA_949128135.1. Lineage (NCBI taxonomy): Eukaryota > Metazoa > Arthropoda > Arachnida > Araneae > Theridiidae > Parasteatoda > Parasteatoda lunata. Next base: position 103,189,660 of record OX421974.1, on the reverse strand, counting down.
ATATAGTATAAGGGCTGGTTTACTCCTTTGAAGAAACTCTCGCCGCGCCAATCCTCCGATTTTCTCTAGTGTCGTCACTTTAGCGCAAAACTCGCTCTTTTACTTCAAGAACAGAGCGCTCGACCTTACTAACTCTAACTAATATTGGAGCATTTCTTTTTGTGACATATTCTAAGACATTTGTTATTTTCTTTAATGACTTCCCCCAGTTTTTCTTAGTGAATTTACAAAAATTTAAAACTATTAACGAAATGCCAGTTTGCGCGATTGCAACTTGCAAAAATTCTGATAGAAAAAAAAAAGGAAAAAATATAATTTTCCGCGTGTTCCCTAAAGTAAATGAACAACTATGTAAAGAATGGATTCCGAAATGACACAGTTAATGTAAAACAGCAATACGTTTTTTCTATCGTTAAGAACTTTTATAAAAATTCTTTATCTAAATAGAAACCGCCTCGTTACTTCAAAAAGAAAGGCAGGTGAAAAAAATTAAAAAAATGGATAAAGTCAAAGAAAATTAAAACGTAAGTAAAAAGTATAAATAAAATATATAGTATATAGTTGAAATTCTCCTAATTTCATAACATATTTTTTAATGTAGTTATTCTAAATATTTATGATTTTTAAAAAAAATATATTCTCTTAAATTTAAATATCTATAAATTATATCATCTTAAATTTAAATATCTCTAAACAATTGTAAAATTTCTAATGTCATTATGAACCTAAATTATTATTTTGTTTCAGTAATTAGCGTTTAAGGTAGATGTTTCCTAATGATTAAGTATGAACAAATTGCTATTAACGGCATATTTTAAAATCAGGGATTCTAAATTTAACTATTGTTATAAAAGAATATACAGATAAAAAAGTGTCGATATATGTTTTCATTTTTCTTAATAAAACTTGGTCTATAAAACTGAATAAGTTAAAACTGAACTTTTTAAAATAAAGTATTTATAGTGTCATTTTCGCCAACTAGTAAAATATTTTTATAAGTTTAAAATGGTATTTTTTTAATATAATGGCCAAGAAAGTTTTAACTATGTTTATGAGCGGAAATAATGCGTTAATTACGTAAAGTTTGAAAGCTAATAACCAGAAAAAGTCTAACTTATTTTTACAAAGAGAAAGATGCAAAGTTATCATAATATCTTTGCTTGCTATCTCCAAGATCTGTGGACACAGTGACGTCATGAGGAGGGAAATCGTAGCTTCAGCTCTAAGAGCGGAGTGAACTAGCCCTTCTATTCTCTTTAGTCCTGATATAGTATAGAGTTCTAATAGTATATGAACTAACCACTTCGCGGTTCAACATTGTCCTTCCCCTCTCTGAATTCACCCTCTTGCAATTTAATGGAAATAGAACTGGAGTCGACTAAGCTGTGACAAAAGCACTGTGGTAATTTGTAAGAAGGTGTTATTAAGCATTACTGTCAACTATGGATTATAGAATAATTGCCCTCATAATTAGAAAATATACGAATGAAACTTTTTTTACTTTTTCTGTTCATCGTATGAAAAACATATAATCCAAATTTTGTACTACTAACTTGGTAAAAAGGTGCTATTTAATGTTACTCTCAATTAGGCTAATTACCAACTGAACACCCCTATAATTAAAAATATTGAAAGGTAACTTTTTTAATTTTCTTTTTATCTCATAAAGAACCAGTTGTCCGAATTTTAGCTTTATAACCTCGTGGAAAGTGGGAGAACTAGTAATGAGTCAGCGAGTAAGTACGTTTCAGAATTATAGGTTTTAGAAATTTTGATATTTTGTCAGTTTCGGCACCTTTAGACAATTTATAAGAGATTATTAAATCTAATGAATTCTGTTTGTAGGCCTACCAAAACCCAATCTTTGCATTTGTTGTTGTTGTTTCTATTGTCACTTGCCAATAACCAGCAAACCTGCTAGGGAAACTAAGCGAATTTAGGACTTAGGGTGTGTTTCTAGTTTTTCAGTGGCACTATCTATGGCCAAGAATACGATTTCAACCATCACACACGTCACAGCCCGTTTTAAAGGGCTGTCCCATTCATGTCTCTATTCATTCATCCACAGATCGTAATTTTGACTTGAACCAGAGAACGTTCAATCCCCAATTCAGTGCCTCCAGAAATATTGATTTGCTATGGAAACTTAGAAGATTTTGTGACCCCGACAGATTTAATGGTGCACCAGTCGCCATTTAATACACGGTTTTCTCCGGTTCGAACTCCCATTCTCACAAACACGAGTCCAGCGTCCTACCAATCAGGCTATCCCTTCCCACCCTGCATTTAGCGAAATAAATATTTCTTAGTCGTACTTCTCTTTGTAGAAATCAAATTAATCCGTAAACAAGGTAATAATACCAATTTCAAAAAAATGTTAAGATGACAGTAAAGGAAGTAAGTTAAGGGGGAAAAAAACATATACTTTAATTTTTGACTCACGTTAATATGCAATCGAAAATTTAATGTTTTATCCCTTTAAGAATGTAATTCAATAAGTAAAATTTTAAGCCTGTGGCCTAGATTAGTAAAGGTCAAATAGGAGATAATAATTAATAACGATTTCTAAATGAACCAAAACTCGTTAAACTGAAACCATCAAAATAAGTTAATGACGTTTCATGGGAATCATTCATATTCATGACATCGTCTATTCACAAAATTAATCTAATTTTTATGCACTTCAAAAACTAGTTATATTTTCCGGGGTATAAAAACGCTGCCAGATACGCGATCATTTCAGCATCGTGATTTTCAAGAATTGATTCCTACACAAATATTCTCTTTCAACATCAAATCATTTCATCCGGTTTTTGGCATTTACCTTATGAAAAGTCAGGGAAGCAAGTTTCACAGATTTTCTATAAACAAACGAATTTGTTTTTATAGCAAAGTTATTTAAAGTAAAGATTTTGAACTTGCTCGAATGTTGACAAAGAAAATAAAAAAGGCACAGTTTAAGTGCCTTTGGCGTGAGGCAAAACTGTCATTTTAAACTACGTATATTCACCATTTTGTCACAAAGAAGTATTTGGGTTTCTTTTTATTTTTTATATTTAAATTTGCCAATTTGGCGAGATTTTTTCATTTTAATGGTGATTATCAAGATAAATTAACAATACTGAATTTTTGCAAATTTTTATGAGCTCAGATAAGGCAGCGTCGGATAACTTTTTAAAAAACTAAAAAAATTAGATCACAAACGCTTTTTATTTTCACAGGACTGAATCTTTTTCTTCATATTGAAAATTTGTTTCATTTTCAGAATCAGCATAGAGGGCGCTGCCAAATAACAGTTGTAACTGTAGTCACAAATGTTAAAAAAATAGCGATAAATTTTCATTTGCTTTCGCTTTAAAAAACTAAATTTAGACTTAAAAAAAAAAAAAAAAAAAAAACTTATTTCACTTAAAACTCCTTGCTGTTGTTTGCCACTTAGAACTAGTACATGGTAGGTATCAAAATTTAAAAAATTTGTTCAAATGCCTTTATGTTTGTCAATAAATTACTAAAAATTAACAATTCTATATATGGTCCTTACTACTTATGCTCTCTCGCAATTTTTTAAAAAATATTTCTTTTGCAGGAAATTGGTGAGGGCAAATTTTTTTTTTTTTTTTTTTTTGGCTGTCTCCTGCAACTTCAGCTCAGTAATCGTAAAGGAACGGAAGATGGACACCTGTGACGTCAGTTCGTGAATATTTACGTGAATCCCCGTTTCAGATAAGTGTTTTTGGCTTAAAAATAACTTAATAGCACACTTAGGAAAGTGATAAAATGTTTTCAGGGAGTTTTAAAGGATTCTGAATGCATTAAGATTTTTTTTAAAAATTTGAATGTAATTGTGCATTAGGTCTTTAATCTGCGTTTAAGGGTTCATTAGGAAAAGGCATAGGTGGAGCGAATTAAGAAGCTCTATGCTATTTTCTAGTGAAATTGTCCCATATAATTCTTATCTCGATTTCAACAACTTGTTGAGCAAGTTCTGAAAGAATTCCAAATGTAGGCACGCAAAAAAACTTCAATGATTCTTCTCGCGATTAAAGCAATTCACGTGATGGCTCCTCGAATCTGCTTCCAAAACACGCAAAAGACACACTTTTATTTATTTATGATGCTTTAGTTTTCACGAAGCACGTGATGCATAAAACCATTGCGTAAGAATACTTTCTTCACTTTCGGAATTTTTTTTTATTCGAAGGAGTGTGAATGAATGATAATAATAATAATTTAAGCTATTCCACAGATTTCAAAATTTTCTCCAATATACATCCCTACAAAGTTACATGCTCTCTTTTTTAATCTATGTAATTTGACAATCTTAGATCTTCTTATTCAAATCATTCGATACCCTAAAAAGAGGAAGACCTAAACTTAGTTGGGTCGATTGTCTGGACAAAAAAACATTAAAACTATTAAAATAGCAAACTGGAAAATTTAAGACAAGAGTATGACGGCATGGAATGGAGTTTTGAAAAAGGTCAGGGGCCACCCGGGGCTGTCAGGCTAGTAAAGAAGATTATTTAAGAATAACATAGTTTCGCAAAAGAGCGTTAGCCTCGGGGCATTACCCCATACCCTCGTTAGCATTACCCCATAACGATTAAAGATTTGTACTTATTAAAATTAAGAGAAAAGAAAGCAAAATAATAATATTTTATTACCTAATAAAATTTTATTAGCTACTTCATTCAACATCGAGATTAAAATACTCAGACCAAATGAATAAATAAATGAGGAAAACAAAGAAAGTAAGGTAACAATTAATTATTTAAAAAAAAAAAAAATTTTATTTTATTGATGAACAATTATACCGTCAACACATGAATGCAAAGCCCAGCATTACATGTAAATGTGAAATTTCAACATTTAAATTTAAAGATTTTTGTACCAGACATTTTCAGTTACTCGTTGAATACCACGCATTTGAATTGCCTACACGCATAGGCCGATACAATTAGTACAATTTTTTTTTTTTTTAAATGCATGAAATTCGATGTAAAAATAAAACTATTTTTTGGTTATGATTTTCTCCATTCCAAACATATTTCAAGGCGACAAATTTGACGCCGTCAAATTTGTTGACATATGTGTCGCTTATGCAATGTCGCTTATGCAAATGATTTTAGCACATTTGTAAACCATTTGGCGACAGTTGTAGCTTGTCACCGTATTGGCGTGAACCCATTGCTAGATATGTAGATATAAAAATTGAGACAGATTCTATAAAACTGATCTAAACTGTACCTTATATGAACTGTACTTAAATTGACTCAAGTAACAAATAGTCCCAGGATGGGATAGGATGGCATAGGAACAGTATTTACCATGGATACTGTTAGGTAGTCACAAATTAAGCTTCGACTCAATTAAAACCAACCTCACTAAGAGCTTATCTTGTGATAGCTACACAGTAGTGCTTTATTAATTTCAATTACAATTCAAGTAATTATGCACAATAGTAATAAGAAAAAACTATATAAATAGTCAAAATTTCGAGTTTCGTGTCTAATTTAAGAAGATTTATCACAGAGAAGAAAAAAATTGACATATGTTTGAGTTGTGAGCAAAATATACATACTTAGAAACTGTATAAAGTATAATAAAAATAATAACTTCGTAATTAACGTAGACTACCGTTCACAATTTTCCGAAACAATACAAGAAAAACAATGCAATGATATGATATAATATATGCAGCGCACTAAAATAATTATTTTTAATGAGCAATTCCATCATAATAGTAGATGTTAAGAGCAAAAGAAAAAAAATTTAAAATTATTTTAAATGAGTTGAAACTTTACGAAAAAAAAAAAAAAAAAAAACTTCTAAAAGGCATTATCTCGATTCTTTATTAAAATAAATCATCTCATGTGCCAATGTCTGTTTCAATAAAAATAAATAAATAAATAAAAACACAACGTGAATAAAACAAAAAAGACATAAGCCAAAAGACAAAAAGCCAACTGCTCAAACAAAAGTGATCCCGATCGAAAAGCCTCTCCCCCCCCCCCCTACATTCCGAAATGAATCATCTTACTTATATCGAAATTTAAAATTAACGAACTACTTTACATAAACTATCAAACATTTTGGATGGCTTCGAATCACTGAATGTGTGATTCCCTATAATAAAATATCGTCTGCATAAATTAATTAGCACATTTAGGGTTAAGCCATAAATATTTCATCGTTTTATCTTCAAAAAAACAAAATCAATTTAAATAATCAAAATCAATCAATTCAAATAATTAAGAGTCACCAGTTTCATTTTTAAATAATATTTCTAAAGTAAACCTAATAAAGAATATTATAATAAACAGCCGCTGCATAGCCCAGGTACCCAGTTTTAAAGGAAGGAAGGATAATAAACATTATATAGTGATTTGTTGTATTAAAATCTCCGGAAAATTTGATAAAACTAAGGGGGGAAAATGAGGTATGCGTAAAATCTTTTTAAGCCTAACAATATTTATAGCAATTAGAATCACTGGATTTTGAAATGAAAAATCATATTTTTATGTAGAATTGCTAAATCAACCATGAATTGATTATTAATATGGGTTACATTTCTTTTTATGCAAGATGTAACAAAAATAAAAAATCACAACTTTAAGAAGTGAGAGAACAATAAAAAACAAGCAACTTTCATTATACAAAGTGGGGTCGGCAGGCCTGGAAGAGAGACGGAAAAGAGAAAACACTAGTCATAGAATTATTTTAATAATATATATATTTCAGGAGGAGTAAATCTATTCTTAACTAAAAACAATTCATTGCTATTAATTTTTTCATTGGGAAGAAGCAATTCAACATATTATGTAGTGTATCAGTTAAAAAAAAAAAAAAAAAAAAAAAATGGGTAGTTATGGGTATTTTATTATTCTCGAAAAAAAAAAAGCTAAAAATGTAATTTATTTGTTACCAGTTTTTACTCTTTTCCGTCTTATGGACTTTCAGCCCTGGCGGGTCGGAAAGCAAGGGACGAAACCCGAGATGGTATCTGCTTGGTGACATCACTAGAAATAACATCAAGCACTTGGTGATTCTGTTTAATATTCTTACAAAAAAGTGATGTTTTCGTGACACCCATCTAATTGCGTTCACCGATTATTGCAAACTTTCTGTAAGCGGTGCTGTTTTTAAGAAATAATGAATAACCTACTTGTAGTTTTGTTTACTTCTAAAAATGAATTCCTGTTTTTGTGAGTGAATTAAAATGAAAATAATAACCAGTGGTCTGCCCAAAATTTCAAAAAGAGCATGCTTTTAAAAATTTTAGAAAAATAAGTTTCTCATTTTCTGAATTAAAAATTACACTAGAATCAAGTTCTTTCTTCCAGATCAGGCTCCTGTTTTGCTATGTTTATAATACAAGGTTTTATTTTTTATAATTAAAAAAATGTTCATTAAGGAAGTCTAGTTTTAAAATTATGAATCAATGAAGTCACCGAATCCGTTTTTCAAACGAAAACTTTAGTGAAAGGTTCATTTTTAATTGGAAAAAGTAGTGCGAGGGGTCTTATTAATTGACCTTTCACAAAATATATTATGTGATAAAATATTTTGTGAAAGGTCCATTTTTATAATTGCATGATTTATGAACGAACCGTTTTCATTGTAAAATAATTTGTGAGGGTCCGTTTTTACGATAAAGTAAGTGAAGGGTCCATCAAGTTTCTCCTTAAATGACCCCAGGCGGTGATTAGAGGCACAGCTTTAGATATTTATGGAATGCCAGAAATTTTCCAATATCTGTTTGATTCACTCCATTTTTGATGCACCGAAACAGGTGGTTGCTCATTTGAGCATTTGATGTAAAATTTTCTTTAGTATTCTACATTTTCACCAAACAGGCTTGCTCTGTCAACTCTCCCTTTGCTTTCAGACTCCCCATTGCGCAGAGAAAATTATTAGTTTTGGAACAATATATCGACACTTACAGTCGTTACTATCAGTTTCATTACATCCTGCATAAATTGAAAAGCGAATTAAATTAGCTGCGGTATTGGCTAAAATAATTTAGCTGATTGAAACATATACAACACCCAACCGAATTATTAGACGTTTTTACGATATATTTAAAATATAAATTTTAAACCACATAAACGAGTTTTAGCAGCTAAGTATTTAAGAATTTATCTGTTAAAATTTGCCCACAAGGGACGAATAATACCAACACTATACCAATGTTTTGCTTTTTTTTATATCACTTTATCGACAATTCATCTTACTGTACACTGGATACAGTACTGATAGTAGCGCTAATTTCACTTAAAAAACACAAACTATCGTTTAACTTGTCCTTAAAGAAGCCTAATCTTGAAAAATGGGACTTTAGAATACGCTATTTCATTGAGTGAAAAAGAAAAAGGATTGCCTTTTTGGTGTGATACGTTCTTACAATTCTCAAGAACTTGTTAAAACGAATTAAATGCGTAATTATTTATTCATACATTTTTATTATATAATTTGTAAATTCAATAGTTTAAGAACTTATGAGCTTCTTTGATATCTCAATTAATCAATATCAATCGGTATAGAAAAGGTTTTAAATGAACAACATATTTTTTATCTTAATTTTTAATTTATTTTAAAAATATACCTATATTTATTTATTTAATAGATTGGGAAAATTTTGTTCTTACCTCTATAACTTCCACAAAATCCGTTTCATCCAACAAAACAATAGTACACTGATAGTTTTTTCCTTTCCCACCGAAACACCCCATCTCAGATCACAGTTGATCAATAAAAGGCTGAAACATTGCTACTGAAAGTAATAATCCATATAGATCTTTCCGTAGTAGAAAAAATTTTTATCCATTGAGAGAAAAATCATTGGCAGTTACGCAGTTTCTTTTTGAGGTCATCTTTCTTCTCTCACTCATCTAGTTTACCTGAAAAGTGGAAAGGTGTTCCTAAACTTTCTGTCAAACAAGAAAATAAATAAAAATAAAGAAGATGCTGGTGCTGCCATCTTTTAAAGAATTTAAGTTTTACTAATGGATAAATGATCTCAATGTAAAGCAGTATTCGTATTTGTGATGCTGCCATCTATTAGGCATAACTAAAAATGAAATTTTATAAATGATAGATAAATAATATTGCGCTCCTAAGAGGAAAATCATATATAACTAATACTTTTTCCTTATGTATTTCTAAAAAAGGTTATATTCAGGGCCGGATTAAGCGTACGCGGGGCCCTAGGTCATGAAAATTTTTGGGGTCCTAAGATGAAATTTTTTTCTCGAATATTTTTTATTTATTCAAATATAAAAGTATTTATAGATCTTTTAATTTAAGAAAGCATATTTAAAATAAAAATAAATTAAATTTTACTTTATATAATTACATTAGAATTAAAAAATAATCATAACATTTTGAAAAAAATTGAAAAATCATTGTTTTTCTTAATTTTTTTAAATATATTTTCAAAAAATCCATTTTAAGGGAGCCCCAAGCCCATGGGTAATCCAGCCCTGGTTATATTAGATAATTATATTAAAATTACTTAACCAGCAATTTTTGATTAAGAAGTTTACATTTTAACAACATCTAAATTTTAATAAAAATCATGCACTATTTAATTTTTAAAATCAAATAATGGATGAGAAATTTTTTTTCTTTCTAATGACTACTAATTTTCTTACTTTCGATTAGAATTTTCATTTATTTGTTTTCAGTGTATGAATCGAAATGTTTTCAATATGACATATATTACAAATATATTGAAAAAAAAATTAAAAAAACATTTAAAAGAAAAATATAATTTTTATTTATTGAATTTCCAGGATGGTCCAATCTCTCTAGTGACGTGGGCGCCAATCAACAGTTCACAAGATCTTAGAAACGAGTTCTGTAAATTCTAAGAAAATGTAACTGCATGTGAAGTAACTGAAAATGTGCACAACGCATCATCAAAACATGAACACGTTTTAAAAGGTTAAACAAATTTTAGAGATTTCTGAATATTGAAATTAAAACAAAGATCACAACATCCATGACCATAGTACATACATGTAATTTTTTATAAAAAGCTCTGACCTGGAAAGAAAAAAAAAAATCAGAGAGACAAACTATGGAAAACTCTCAAAACATCTAAGATACATATAAAAATTTTTTAGTGAATAAAATAGCCAACGAAAATCATTTAGAAAATTCTGAATATAAAAATTTGATACTCAAACGGAACTAGCTTTAGCCTATTTTAAATATTCCTTTAAACAAAATGTAACTTACCAAAGTTCCTGAAGGAAAAATAACAAGAGGGAGGCCAATATCGACATACCGATGAATGATTTTGAAAGAGTTTAAGCTAGTGGGCATAAATGGATGGCAGGAAACAAGATCTGTTGCCAAAGACTGAAGGTTTTGGTGAAATAAGCTATAAGCCTTATATGCCTAAAAGCATAAAGAGGTCAAAACTGACCTCTAAGATCGATTAGAAATATGAACTTAAAAACTGATGCTTAGTAACCTAGAATTAGATTAGCATTTTAAAATGTCTTGTTCAATAGTAATTATTAATTAAAACAATTTCTTAATTAGTGATAAGGTGTTCCATAATTAAAATCAATATTTTTAGAACCATCGTCATAGCTGCAGTTAAATATATACATTAGGGGTCGAAAATAAGTTTTTTAGTGAGGAAAAAACAAAAGCGTTTGTGAATCACTAATGAAATAGAAAACCTGCCTTTAAAAAGTAGGTGTTTCTAAGATTTGCCTTTCAAGTCTTTTTTTTACCCACTCAATCAAACAGATCTTAGTGTTCTCAGTTCTTTAGATTTCGTTAGTGGTTCTCCTTGTTCAAATATGCTTTTTTGAAAAGGATTCTAAAGAGATATATATTAAGGGAAGTAATTATGGAATATCCCGTCTGAATTATTGGCGATTAGTTTTTAACTAATAAAAGTAAACCTAACATTAATAAACTCGTTAAAGCCCTTCTTACTACAATATTACTTTAAGTCATTCTATTTTTTAAACATTCTTAGTTTAAAAAACTTTAGGAAAAGTTTATTAAAAAATTTAAAATTTTTTTTTAAAGGTCAAATTTAATAATAGAAAATATAGTCATTTTGTTGTACACTTAAGCTGATAAAATCTTACATTTTGTTTTAAAAAAAATTTATTATTGTTCACTTATTTTGCAACCAGCAGTATTTACATGATATATATATATATACAGTCGGACTTCTATTTAACGAACTTCCATTTTACGAATTTCTCTATTTTGCGAATTTTTTCGTGGAACCAAGAACATTTTGGAAATTTCTTCGTTAAATAACTTCCAAATAGCGAAGTGAATTTTCTATTAAACGAAATTTTTTTTTTGAGATCTACTTTCTCTATTTACCAAAATATTTGAGAAAATTATAAACTTGTTAACGCATTTTATGGGGGAAATGACCTTGAACTGATTTTCGCATCCCCTTAACTTTTAGAGAAAGCATTAAAATTCCTCTGGTAATCAAAAATTAAAACCTTTAATTATAGGAAAAAGAAAAACTGCAAGATGTTTTAAGGGCACAAAATCTTTGGAGGTTGATTATGAATTCAACAAAAAAACATGAATGACTTCAGAAATTTGTGAAAAATGGATTCAAAAGTTGGACAAACTTATGATCGCAAAATTGCTCTAATTTTCGACAATTGCCCTGCCCATCCGAAGGAAATCAACAAAAAACTGAAAACCATTACAGTTTTTTACTTGCCTCCAAACACTACATCGAAGCTACAACCAATCGATCAAGGGGTGATTCAAAACTTTAAACTGCACTACCGCAGAAGAATTGTACGAAAAGTTATCACTGCTCTTGAAAATAAGCAATCTATGCCAAAGATCTATTTCCGAGAAAGCATAACAGAAATTCCCAAAGCTTGGAACTATGATGTTACAGATCGTACCATTCGTAATAGTTTTGCTAAAGCTAGATTCTTTGTCAACGCTGAGAATTTGGAAAGTGAGGACGAGGATGATATTCCTTTAGAAGAACTTAAAAAATGTGGGTACAGCTAAGAGAGAACCACGAAATTAATGATGATGTGCGGATTAAGGATTTTCTTTCTATTGATTCTGAAGCTGAAACCACCGAAACATTAACTGAATCTGATAATTTGGACGGTGTGAAAAATAAAAACAATAAAGCTATAAATTGTGAGGAAGATGAAGAAATTAGCAAACCTTCATATGATGAAATGTTAAAATCATTTGAAACAATTCGTCGTGGATTGCATTTTCAGGAGAATACGCCCGAAGGAATTTTTGGTGGATTACAAAAATGCGAGACCTATTATGAGAAAAAACACTTTTTCAAACGAAAAACTCAGACAAAATTAACGGACTTTATCAGTAGCAATTAAAATTAAGAACGCATGTGAAAATGTATGCTTAAAATTACATTTACAATAAATGCAGCAATAATTTTAATATATAAAAATTTAGCATTTTTATTCAGGGGAAAATATATGTAGCATGATAGTGTAACACTGTTTATAATGTTTTGTTCTATTCTTACTTTCATTGCAGATTTCTTTTCTTTTACGGGTATGATTTATAAAATAATTAATAAATAATAATTTACAAGATAAAGGTGTATCAATTGCAATTTTAATTATTTCTAGTATCTATGAATTTAAAACTTGCTCTACGCTGGGTAAGTATTTCAAAAGATGATTTTCAATTAATGAATTTTCCATATAACGAACTTTTTTTCGGGATTTAGCGACTTCGTTAAATAGAGGTCCGACTGTGTGTATGTATATATATATATATAAACAATTTTAACACCAAAATGTAAAACAAAAAATTATTAACAAAACAAATTTGTTCATTTTTTAAATGTTTTTATTAAATTATTATTATAATGGATAACAAAATCAGTTCTATAAAATAATCAGTGAACCAAAACAGACTTACCAAAGCACTTTATTTAATGACATATTATGAACAAAATTAGCAAACAGAAAATACAAAATCTCATAAACTTTATAAAACTCAAATGCATAGGCGTTTTTATGAGTAGTCATAAATGGTTGCAATTTGAACTTGGGTAACAGCAACAGTAACTCCTTGGAATAGATAATGCTTAATGAAAGTCCATGCGCCATCATAAAGTGAAGGTAGCGAAAAAAAAAGAAGAAATAAAAATAAAAGGAACAGCAACAATCTTTTACCCAAGTTGTTTTTTAAAGACAAAATTCATTAGGTGAGTTTATGTGTATATGTATGTATAATATATATATTATTATTATTATATATAACTTAGTCATAACAAGATTAATAGGAAATTCATTATTCACGCAAAAATGTAACAACAAGCATGCAGTCCGCCACTCTTTACTCCAAACATTTCCTTTTGATAAAGACGGGAAGAAAATCAGGAAAGATGAGGAGAAGGCATGAAAAAGAATGAGCCGAATATGAAATTCATATTAATGTAATATTCCCATTGCTTTCTGTTGAGCACGCTTCGCTTCCTCGTCTGCAATCTGCTTTTGAATGAGAATCTGAGCATTGGTGACAGAAGAAGAGTTGCCATAAATAGTAACTTTGCGATTACGTGTCCCCGGAACAAAAATTCCCTTCTTTGAAATTTGAATATTGGCTCCACTGTATCTTTGGATATCCACTAATGCCTTACCTCCTGGTCCCAAAATTGCACCTACTATATTCTCCCCTACTTCAATTTCAATTTCTGTCATATCTCCTCCTACTTGTCTATCATTTGGAGTCGGACTAATTTGTAAACTGGAAGGGCCAGCATTTAAACTTGTCCCCAGTCCAAAGGAGTTATTGTTCACAGGTAAGGCAGCTGCACTCGGTGAGGCGAGGGTCGGAGAGGTTCGTTGGAACGATTCAAAGACAGCTCCTTCTGCCTGAACTAAAAAACGATCACTAGAATGAGAAGTGGTAGGCGACGTAAACCCTAAACCGGATACTCCATTACCTAGACTTCTAATGGTACCAAACATACTAGATCCCGTTCCCATTGGATCGGATGAGCTCGCTGCACCTTCCATTCCTGGTACCCCTGCCATGGAAGAATACATTCCTTGACTTGTAACTCCAGAAGGCATGGTTGGATTAGGATTGGACATACCCATTCCACTAAGGACTGGAACACCATTCATGCCATTGCACATGTTAAGTGCTCCACTTCCGAGTAAACCATAGCTCGCTAATGTGTTGAAAGCAGCAGTGATTTCATGAATTGCTTGATCAGAATACCCGCTTCTACTGAGCATCACTTTTGCCATTTCTATTGCTTGAGCATGGTTAGAGGTCGGAATAGATGGGCCAGGCATGCCCATACCAGACACGGGGACCATACCTGCTGCTTGTTGAGCTGTATTATTCTGAGAGTTTTGTAAATTGACGATAGAGGGTCCAATGCTATTAAGGCTATCATTAGAACTGTAACTGGTGTTACTAGTGTTTGCAGCACCACTAGGACGAGGATTAGCAAAAGGTGAACCAGTAGGATTAAAATTTGCAATGGGGCCAGTAACATCAGCATAACTAACATTTAAACAATTTCCACTTTGAGGATCCTGAACAATTTTGGCTAAAATCATAGAGCAAGCTATTTTATTATTTTCAATTTCTCCTATAACTGTAATACAGCGCTCAACTAAGGCATGATCTTTGGATTTCTGAGATATTTGAACATATGCACCACTTTTCTCTTTAATTTGTTTAATATAACTACCACCTTTTCCCATAATCATCCCAACTGTGCTATTAGGAACCAGAATTTTAACTTGCTTCTCTCGTTCTGCAGGTTGTTTATGGTCAAAATCTATGGCTAGTTTTGCATTTGGATCTGGCTTTTCTTTGATTTTTTCCATGATAAAATCATGTATATGTAAAATAGCCTCAACACTCCCTGTGATCAAGCAGACTCTCTCTCTGGTTCCAGGATAAAAATCTGTAGCTTTTGACATTTTTACTCTGGCACAGACTTCTTTTTGTAGCTGGGCAATTGTCTCACCACCTTTTCCAATAATTGCCCCTGCAGCCACAGATGGAACTAAAATTTTAAAATGGTAAGTCCCATTTCCCCCACCATGATGAGACCTTTTTATTAAGGCATCATCTAGTTCTGGATCTAATGGCCTCTTTCTTGAATCTTCAAAATCAGATTCTGAACCATCATCAACTCCTCCCAGAGGAGTTGCCATTTTCAATATCTGGAGGGGGGAAAATTAAAAATTTATTATATAAAAATTGACATACAATCTTCAACTATTTACATAATTTAAATACAAAATATTATTTTTTTAAAAAGTGACATTATCATGATTTTGACATTATAATGATGTAATGAAAAATCACGATCAAATTTATATTCGATTTCTAACTAGTATTATACAATGCTTGATAATATCTTTATTCAAAGAAAAAATCTTCATGAAATATATATAAGTTTTTTAAGGAAAAATAAAGCTTAAACTTTCAAAAAATTAGATTTTCTTTCTTTCTTTTTTACAGTTTGACAGCACATTCCAGAGCATTTTCCTAATTTGAAGTACTTAAATAAGTAAGTTAATCATTGCATAGGTAAAATAAAATTTAAAAAAAAATAAATAAATGAAGATTACAAATTTATTAATTTTTACTTTGCTTAGCAAGTTGAATCTCATAAATGATAGGGTAGTCATAACATAGAAAAAAAGAAAACATGATTTTTGTAACAAATTGTGATAATTAAATTTTCAGCTGTCATAAAATCTATTAATGCTTTTACTAATATTACTTTTTCAAATCAAAATATTATTACAAGAATAAACTAAATAAACATATCATATAAAAGGATTTATGCAGATAGCAGCATAAAGGGATACACATTTTCTTTGCTGCTGTTATTTATGACACAATTAAAGCAACAGTAAGAATGAATGGCAACTCAGTCACCAATTTTGAATAAAATAGTTAAACCTTTTTTGTTTAATGACATTAAGCTAATCAAGTTTTTACATTAACAAAGCACCTGGCATAGATTTCTAAAAAAGGCAATCATTTTTAATAAACTTATTTTAAAAAAAATCATGGAAATTAAATAAATAAAAAAAAATTATGCAAAATATTTACTTTTACTAGAACGTAGTTAAGGTTTGAAAAAGTTGCATTTAATTAATTCATTTACGAGCATTATATTTAAAACTAATCCAAGCTATCAGCTATAGCAGAAAATAAGTCACAACACACACATGTACATCAAAACTGAATTTAAAAAAAAAAAAAAAAAACAATTTACCATTACAAAATATTTAAACAATTAGGTTCAGTTGCTTTTTTCTGTTGTTGACCATAGACTATAGCAGAAATAGCAGACATTACTTATTATCAGCTTATTACATGTGACTCATTATCAGCTATAGCAGAAAATAAGTCACAACACACACATGTACATCAAAATTGAATTAAAAAAAAAAAAAAATTACCATTACAAAATATTTAAACAATTAGGGTTCAGTTGCTTTTTTTCTGTTGTTGACCATAGAATTAATATAAATTTATTCACGTACAAAAGACAAAGGATTATAACAAAAATTTTATTTTTATTATCTATAAGACATTTGCACACATGAGAATTTTTGGTAGGTGAATTGATATAAATAATTGCATATTCACAATAAATAAATTAATAAAATAATTGAAGATAATGCTAATAAAGAATAACATTTACGAAGTTTCTTGCAAAATCTTTAACGAAAACAGGAAAACCTAAATACAATAATTTTTAAACTGAACTTTTATTTCAATACACGGATCTTATTGATTACTACCATTTTTAAACACTTTTTCTATCAGAAATTCAGGTTATAGAAAAAAAATGAAAAGCTTTGAAATAAAAATTAGAAAAAACTATTTTGAAATTTTTTTAATAAGAATTAAAAATAAGATTCATTATTATAAGGTATTGTAACAACCTATTCATAGTATTTCTTTATATGAATGAATGATAACTTTTAAATTTATTAACTATTGCAAAAAGCTTGAAATAAAATGTGAGGATACTAATTACATTAACTAGAATGAAAAATTTGGATAGTTTTATGCGAAATTTTTTTCCCTACCATACTATATAAAGTGTTTACATATTTGTAACTAATTACAGGGTGCATGTAGCCATATTTTTCAACAAAAAATAAGCACCTTTTAAGCACTCAAAAAATAGTTTAAGCACTTTAATAAAAAATTATAATTACTATATGTGCACTAATATAAAGTTTTTCTGCCTATTGTTGAAAGTTCTTTACATATATATTAACATAATGCAAATAATTTTCAAAGACTTTTACATGATCATGATAAAATAACTAGTTTCTGACAGAGAACTCTTTTTTTTCCATTATATTATCCACCATAAAAACAATTTATACAAAGTTTTAAATACAATCAATATTGAATAGCTCATTCTATTTTTCAAATAAATAATTACTTTACTTTACTTAATTATATAAAAAAATTTTTTTAAAAATTATAGTTAATTTAACTATTATTTAAAATGGTTATCAAGTGTATTTTTTAGATTTAAATTAAAGTTATTTATAAAGCATATTCAACAAAACAAGATTAATATTATTGATCATCCCAAATTCGTAAAGATATATAAAGAATTAGGCAAACTAAGAAAACTTATTACTTATGAATGGCCCATAATATTTGTTACTTGGTTCAGTAATGAAATGAGTAAAAAACTTTCAATAGTACTGAAATGTAAACATAATGAGTATTGAAGCTAAACATTTTTGTCTGAAGTGAATTATTATATGGTCTCTACACTCAAAATATTTAACAAATCTGGGAAAAATGTAATTGTTTTTTTTTATATATATATTTCAATTGCTTTTATATCAAATCATTAAGAGATGAATTCAAATTTTTTGGAATGACAAGTCTGAATAACATAAGATTTTTCGCAGCATTTAAAATAGTGAAAGCAGCCGACTTCATATTTTTTAAAATCTTGCCTCTGAATATCATTGAGTTTCATATAACAACTTAAGAGTTTTCAAAATTTAAAAGTAATAATATAATAATAAAAAGTAATAAGTGAAAAAAAGTAATGAAGTACAATAAGAGCTTAAATTTTTTTATGCAATTAGGGGAGGGGACGGTCCTTCAAGAAAAAATCTTACGTTTAAAAATATCAATTAATTCTTATCTTCATTAAATTAAATGAATAAAAGGGAAATGAAGATAAAAGATTTTGAAGAGATGAAGCTTTGTGACTCTTTATTACTGCTTTGTGAACCCACATGAAAATATGTCATTAATAAATGATCCAAAGTTGGTACTGATCTATAATAAAAGAGTGCGAGAATACCATTAGCTTGTCAGTGACAAAGACAATGGTGCTTAATCAATGACTAAATTAGCAAGAGAAATAGAATTTTCTTTTGCCAATAGGGATTTTTTTTTTTGGCAATGTTTAGTTAGTCCCCATGATTAACAAAAATTGCACACATTGAAAACATATAAGGTTTTCCCAATTTGAAGATAAAATTCAATGTTACTAGTTTAAATATCTCTCAAATTAATAAGTAAGAGCTTTATTAATCTTTGAAAAAAAAAAAATACATAGTCAAAACAATCATCAAAAGTAAATTATTAAGTGCCTTAATTAATCATTTTGACAAATTTGTGATTACTGAATTGTTAATTTCAATTGTTTTTAAATAAAATAAAAAAGCGATATTACATTTTTGAGCATATAAATTTTAGAACTCTGAGAAAATGCATTATTAAATATAAAGGATGTAACAGAAGCACAACAAAGAATTATTTTACATAGATCACAGAAAAAATTTACTCAATGTGATTCTTAAAGAAATAAAATCTTTAAAAAAATATATACTTCAATATGCCTTCTAAATAATTAGATAAAAGAAATATGCCAATAATATTTGAAAAAACTAAATACAAATTCCAATTTAAAGGAAACTAAATTTTCATGACTAGAATAGGGTCTCCACTACAATTTTCTTGAAAATAGTAGCTTTAGTAGCCTAACATAGAAAAAAATAGTACCCTAAAAAGTCTCCTCAGATAAATAATAAGATGCTATAAATAATAAGATAAATAATAAGAACTTGTAAGCTTTTAAATATTAATATTTAAGATATTTAAGAAAAGGTTTTATTTCCCACTGGTTGATAGCTTTACATTATTCTGCTTAGAGTTTAATATAACTTTTAAAATGAAAAATTTATTCTTAAAAAAAAATTTATCTACAATTATTAAAAAATATTTACCTTTAAGTAAATTTGCTAAGAATTTTTTTCAGATAATATTATCTGAACGAAATATTCAAAAAACTGAAAATAATATAAATTTACATAATTAACTAGATATAAGTGTACAAATTTATTTAGGAAGATAAGGATAATAAAATTTCAAATAAATTACATAATTGGTTAGGTAGATTTTAGATTTTGGCATTAAACTACAATAAATAATATGGAAATAGTCATTTTTTAAAAAGTTTAATAGCTAATATTAAAAAATTTTATTGATCATTTTTAGTTTTTTCCCTGCCCAGGTTCTTCCAGTTTTTATCTCCAGTGTATTGGAAGAAGCATAATCTCAACCCTGATGAAAAATATAGGAAATCTTAGTAGGGGAAAAAAATGCATGAAGGGGTCACATTTATTGAATGCTGTTACTTTGCATTTAAAAAAATATAAATTCTAATTTTCATAAATAAAAACTATATACATTTTTTGTCTTATTTTTACATATTAAAGCTCAAATAAATAAAACTCAGAATTATAAATCATATTACAGTAGAGTTTCAATTATCTGAGTTAATGTGGACCATGACTACCTCGGATGACTGAAAAACTTGGATAAAGCGCAGAGAATAAAAGAGGGGGGGGGGAAAGTATACAAAATTGATAAGAGTACACCACATACAATTCATTAGAATTAAAGAGTTTTTTCTTAAAGTCCAGAATCCTTTTTTGTTTTACATTACTTTGGCGCTTTTCTGCAGCAATGTTTTGCCATTTTTTAGGGAAAACAGGGAGGCTGGTGTCACCTATTCTTGTTATTCTATATATGCAATAGCACTTTCGACAGCTTTTAGTTCATCTGTGTGAAAGATTTTTATATATTGATTTTCATAGTCACTGTCTTCATCATCTTCGTTAGATTCATTATCATTATTGAAAATATTAACAATCATTTCATCGGATCAAGTAGTTGGAATCGTTTTCTTGAGTTTTTGGAAGATAAAATTCAGATTGTTTTTTTCAGCGGTAGTTTTAAAAATAAACTAGAACAAAAAAAATCCTTGAAATATTTGGTAGCTTAGTTAAAGCGGAAACTCAAATAATCGGGACTCTTGCATACGTGCATTTTTAAACAATATTGCTGATTTAGATCTAGAATCCTTACACAAATTTCGATTATCCTTAAGTAATAAAAATATACAGCTTTGGGAAAAGTATATAAAAAATATATATATATTTTTTTAAATTGTTGGCATGAACACCGAAATATGTAACATTATGTTATGAGTAGACCAGAGACAAAACATAGTCTTTTTGCTTATCCACGCTTTGATATCAATTGAATACACATATCACGATACTTAATTTTTTAAATGAGTGAATGTGAGGCAGGATGTTTGATTTTAAAATTATGTGAAAAAATAATTTTAAAATCAAAAGTAATAATATTTGGATATTAAATGGCATGATTACAAATTGAGATGTTTTTTTAAAAAAAAAATCGTATGAAAACCAATCACAATATTTTTTTAAAATAATATGAAAACGAATAGTGAAATTTGATTTTCAAATCTCACGAAAAGAAATATCAATGTGTGACGTTTAAATCGCAGACCAATAATCACGATGTGCAATTTGTATATAAAAATTGGTTCATGTGGTAGATCACGAAGAGAATACATTCCAAAGCATGTAGTGATGACTGAATCGTAATTGGCAAAGAATAAAAGTGAAGCATTAAATTTTGCCCATACACTATACAAATTGCACAAAGAAAGCTAGCTTGAAAATGTTAAAAAATTAACCCCCCTATTAATGAAATAGCGTATAGTTCAGTATTGAGGGTAATAAAGTTAGCACAATGAATTTATCGATCGATGAAACATTGTACAAATCCACAGAGCAAAAATGATGATTAACAGTGAGAAATGCCGCCAACTATGATACATTTCTACCATTCTATCAATGTAACAAAAAGTCTGCCAAGCAGAGATCGATCTTACTAAGGTAATTCTAAGGTTTAACATATGTCTTCTCCTTTACACTCTCATAGATTAATTTAATTTACATATGCAGTTTCCTGTATAAAAAAATGTATTCTTTTTTTTTTTTTTTTTTTTACGAATTCAAAAAAAAAAGTACCGAAAAAATTTATAGCTTATCATATGCAATTTATGAAGGAATAGCCCCTTAAATCAGAGAGAAGCCGTCACTTTTTGAAAAATAGTTGCTTTCACTCAAAAACAAATAGTTGCTTTTTAA
This sequence comes from Parasteatoda lunata, assembly GCA_949128135.1. Lineage (NCBI taxonomy): Eukaryota > Metazoa > Arthropoda > Arachnida > Araneae > Theridiidae > Parasteatoda > Parasteatoda lunata. The sequence continues at coordinate 103,168,151 of OX421974.1, read as the reverse complement.
TAGCCAATGAAAACCCTGTAGAATGTTAATGACACAAAAATTCGCAAAAATTAAAAAAAAGAAACATAAAAAAATAATTTTTAATACTTCCTAAATTTAAATAAGAATTAATGTTCTTTAGTTACAAGACTCAAAAACATCAGAGGTGTCTTGAATTACAAATTGTATTTTTAATATTTGTCAATCAAAAGAATGTCAAAATCAAATTCTCGTATCTGGAAACAATCCATTCAACATAAACGCTTGTTATTGGAGCTTATTTAAATACACTAATTGGAATTTTTTGTTCTATTTCAAATGCCTATTTTTTTTCCAATCAAAATGCTTAAAAATTACTTCTAAATATGGTAGCCAATTTTTTTTAAAAAAAATCCTTAATTGTTGAAATTTGACTAAATAAAACATTAATTTACTTCACTTTTCTCAGTAGAAAATAAATCTTGAAAATTTCAATTATAAATATATTTATTTACTTATTTATGTTTTAAAGTTATTTAGAATGTTTTACAATATTTTATTTTAGTGACTTCAAAAAAAAAAAAAAAATATTGCTGCTGTATTTTGAACAATTTATAAAGAAAAATATCAATTAACAAGCTAAAAATATATAATTTACCAAACATATAATATAATAAAACATACATTATAATAAACCGAACATTTTTTTTCCAAACAAAGGAAAATAAACAATACTTTTTTTTTGATATAATTCAAGAGTCTTCAAAATTCAAAAAATGTCAGGTAGAATAGATAAGATGTTTCAATCACTTGTATATTGCAATTTTAACACTATGTAAATCTGAAATTGATTTTCAGATTATTCAAAAAGAGGACTAAGAGGAACAAAAAGTTAAAAAGAGGACTAAGAGGAACAAAAAGTTAAAAAGATGACTAAACTGGACTTACTCTAAAATAGGATTTTAGAGGGAAAAGAGGACCATTTGGGAGCCATATCTTTCCTCTTATATGTCATTAAATTTTATTGTTCTTTAAGTAATTTTTCTTTTCAATATAAGTTTCTTGTATGCAAAACAAAAAAATTTGTGCTATGGATGTAAAAACTAATTTTTAGATGCAATTGATAAGGCAGTAACAAAATAATACATAGCATTTCAGATCCCACCACAGAGAAACTATGACTTGATTATAAATCATGTCAAATTAAAATCAATTTGGATGATATTAAAAAAGTTAGGTAGCTGAAATTAATTATGAAATGAAAATAATTTAATTAATTTTATATTTAATAATTTTACAAGTGAAAAATTTCTAAAAATTTGCAGACTGAAGTAGTTTATTACAGGTAAATTACAAAAGCAATATTTTTGATTGAATAAACAACTACTTTTTAAAGGATTTTCATATGTGCCAACACTTAATATTTTTGAGATAAATTTTTAGCAAGTTGCAATAAAATTAAATTGCACATATTTTTTACTTTGTAATCATAATTATCATACTGTTATAAATATATACACATGTTAAATTTACTTATAAGCAGAGGTAGTCAAAATAATTAATTTAAAAATCCCACAAATTAAAAGAATGTATAAATTATAGTACTACAGCAATAATAAAAATAAAATTTTAGACGAAATGCATAAAAGTTGGCAGCTATGGTTTTCTCTACTTAAAAAGACCTTTAAAGCAAATAGTTAATGATTTCAAAAATAACTTATATACTATCGAAAAATAATTATAATTTTTTTTTTTTGATTTTCATCAGTAGTTGTAGTTACCTTAGGAATAAGGCTACTAAATGCTTCATATTATTTTGCAGTCACGTAATAGGTACAGAAATTTAATAATCTATGGTGCACTTACTTGCTTATTTTAAGAAACACATTTCAAAAGAGCTTAGTCACATTCAAAGTTGTTCATTGTGGGGGAAATATATCTCACTAATTAAAATGTTTCCCAAAAAGGCTAATACGTAAAGTTGTGAACTCTTCTAGGTAATAGAATGATTCTCTGCTCCCTAAAATAATAAATAACATATTATTTCAAAACCAAAACAAACTGAGGAACACAAACTCATGAAATTTTTCCAATATCTTTCACTATTTATATAAATTTTATTATGGTATATTACAGAAGGACCTTACGAATTGATGATATGGAATTGAAGATTTTAATAACTAATTGAAATTCTTAAGGTTTTATGCTAGAACATATTTGAAACAGTTTGCAAAGCAAATTATATAAGATTGCGTAGCAATCTTCGAGTGTTGGGGTATGACAGCCAATAGATGGAGGAAACTACTAGTTACAAATAAATCTTTTAGATATGTCACAGCAGTTTGGAAAAATATATGGTAGCATTATAAAACCTCAGAAATGAATTATTAAAATTAAAATTTTAAAGGAATTATTATAGTAAATAAAATATAAGTTACATGATACTCTTAACTAATTTTAAAGCATTGTTATTTATTGAACTATTAATTGAAATAATTTCATCTATTTAAAAATATAATTAATCTAATATTTTTTAATCAGAACTGTACATTTTCTAAAGAGCTTTTAAAATTATAAATGCAACTAAAAAAAAAAAATCAATTTGTGAACAACTTTTTAGAATATCCTTTGATATTTTTTATTGTATAAATATTGAATTCTTAATTGAATTAAACCGATTTTAAATAATCAGGATGCATAGTCAGATTTTTAAACAAAAATTAAGCACTCAAAAAATATTTTTAATCACTTTCCAAAAAAAAAAAAAAAAAATAATAATCAGAATCTGTGCAGCAATAAAAATTATTTTTTCTATCATTTAAAGTTCTTAATTTATAAACTTAAAATCAGTAAAATTCAAAACAATTTTCAAAAACTTTACATAATCGTGATAAAACAACTAGTTTCTGATCAATATTGCAGAGAAAATTGTGAAAATCATGCATTTTTTATAATTTAGAACGACAATCGATACGGCAAAGAAAAAATCTCTTTTTAAAAGATAGAAAATTAAGCACTTTTTACAAACCCAGACCTGCCAACCTTAGAAAATAAAAAAGCAGGAGACTCTTTCTGTATCACGACATAGCGCAATATTGAAAATTAAACTTGATTCACACTTCCTAGTTTATTTCAAAATATATTATTTACATTACATAAAATAGATCACAATAAGATTCTGACACTGACTAATAAAGGTATGTTTTCTTACTATAAAATATAAGGTTCTATAGAATTATATTAAAACACATCTTTTGATTTTTTTTGAAATTTAGAAGAGGTTCAAAATTAACAAAATATGTCAATAATGAATAAAATACTTAATAAATGTATTTCTTCCTATTTTTTTTTTTTTTTTTTAACTGCTACTAATTTAAAGCTGCAGATGTTGCTGATTTAGCATTTTTTTAAACACTGCCATCTATAAAAAGTGAAAAAACATTTTGCCTAATCATATCCAAGATATATTTCCTCTTCAATTTTGCCATTTCATCAGTTATTGCTGTTGTTTTAGTTTGCGCACACCTGTAATTTTTAGCAATGTTAGTATCGGGTAACATTTTTCTAAATAAATGCCCAGCATGATCTGAGGCACAAATTGGGAAGGAAATTGCACAAATTGTTTTTTTTTTCTTCCCTCTATCATGCACTAAATAGAAAAAAGCAGGAGAAAACACCCTGACAGCGAAGATTTGAGGCAAAAGCAGGAGTCAGAGTGATATCTCAAGCACTGTATATTTTCAATGTCATTTGAAACATTCTTCCATAAAATCTTCAATTAAAAGCAGAAAAAACGTTAATAAAAACAAAACTAAGCAGAAAATCAAGAAAAATAAAAATCACTTTAATTTATGCAAAGTTTGTACATTCTAGGTGATCTCAAATAATGTTCATAAAGTTAAAGCATATGAATCTGCAAAGTAAAGTGGAAGTACCATCTTCCAATTATCTACTTATTGACACTATCATGTGATGAACTTAAGAGTGAGAAAGCATTTGTTCTGAAGAAAACAACTTAAGATATAATCACCCATTCAACCATGTCATCAACAAGCATTTGTAATTGATGGTTTCACTTACAACTTTACATTTGTCAATGGCATTATCAGAATAAGATTATTAAAAAATAAACTTCTACACAATTGAAAAATATCTGCAAACTTAGAACTTTGATTGCTCATTATATTTTTTGATTTTATTCCCCAAACAGTGAAAAACATTTTTTCAAATATTTCCTGCATGGATGAAAAACAATATATATGTTAGGAATATAACTATCAACACTTATCCATAAAAGTAAAAGATGAATTTTCCCCCCCCCAACAGTTTGCCTATGGATTTTGAAAAAAGCACCTAGAAAATTTAAGAATTTCCGTGAACGTATATGTTAACGGTATGCTCGTATGTTATCTACCTGTAGGTACCATTAGTCCAAAACTGAGAGAAGAAATATGCGCAAACTTTTTATTTTGTTTTTAGAAAGAATAAATTAGTAAAAATTATTATGTCCTTAAGATATTTAATAAATAAAAATAAAAAATACTTTTCTGTACAGATAGTACAAGCTGAAACTAAAAACCTGATTTATTCACTATAAGAAATCAAATAATTTTAGTTGAATGTATAGTAATTATACATATTTCATTCATTTATACACTTTTTAGAGATTTAAGGCTTTCTATCAATGTTATAACTATATTTATTAATATGTTAAAAGGCATTTAAGACCAGCTTTTAAAATTCATAGCACTGTATACATTCTCAAAGTTTGAAGCAATCAAATTAATAAGATCTTAAACACAAACTTTTTGTACTCACCCTCTCAGGGGAAAATTACAGATTTGATCCAAATAATTATTTCAAAAGCTGAATGATTTTGTTAGAGGCAGTATACCAATGATATTGATCTATTAATGGGAGTAATGCCATATTCTATATACAGATATGAGGGCTATTTTTTTTAAATAAGGGCAGTTTGAAAATAAAAACCAAATGAAAGAAAATTTAATGAAGCAAATTTATTCTTTGATTCTACATACGTTTCTTTCTCTTTTTTTTTTTTTCTTCTTTCAAAATAGTTGTCAATTTTGCTTAAGCACTTATAATACGTTACAACTAGATTTAGAATACCCTCTTCATAGCAACTTTCTGCCTGCTCCGATATCCAAGAGGTTACAACCGTTTTCACGTCTTCGTAATAGTTGTACAGGTTGCCGGCAAAACGATGTTTAGAATATCGGGAAATATGAAAATCACTTAGCGCAAGGTCTGGGCTGATGAGGAGTGATCCAAAACTTCCCAGCTGAAAGAGCCATAAAGCTCGGGACTGAGCTGTGGAGAGAGTCATTGTCATGGAGTAGCAAAATTTTCTGTCAGCATGCCAGTAGGAAGCTTCATATGCCTGTCGGTGAATTGATGCAACAGACAGGTTTTTTGCCGATTAAAAACACATCACTGACCGTACCTCATACGCGGCAAGAGATTTGTTAAATTTGAACATTTTAAAGACACAAAAATGACCTCACAGGATACATACACAGCTGTAACTGAGCACAATTGTTCCCAAGGAATGCCGAGTCACACCACAAGTACTCGTTGCGACGCAAGCGTCATCTATCAGTGTACACAACAAGATGGACCTTCATTAAAAAACAGCCCTTAAAAAACAGCAATATTCAATATACAAATATTGAATATTGCATTACAATTATTTTATTATAAACTAAGTCATTTATAGCTTTAACATTGCCTTTTTTTTCCCCAAACATATTTTGATAAAGAAGCATAAGTATTGCTTTAGTTAGAAAAAAATTTATATTATCCCAGAAGGGGATAATCTCTAAATAAATCATAGGCAATATTTTGAGTTTATCTATATTTTTCAAAACAAAACTGATATCAAGAATGGGAGGTGGTATGCAAGAAAATTATACAACAATCCTCGCAAAGGTTACTAAATGATTTTTGGAGAAATCTCTAAAGGAAAAACGAAGAATGTTTCGCAAAATTTACTGTAGATAAATGTTTAAATCCTGGTTAACTAAATAAAAATATTTATTTAAAATACTTTCAAAATAAAAATTAAAGTTTCAAAACTCTGATAACCATATCTCAGTTGGTTACAAAACTTCTACTGGAATAAAAGTCAATTAAAAATTTTAATAAATGCACTTACTTGCCAAGGAAAGCATTCATTTTACAATAAAATCATAAGTAGTTTCCTTTTACTATACAAAACTAACATGAAATAAAATAAAAACGGAACAAACCTTTTATGGAGTCCAAGAGGAGAACTCTGCAGAATTCAGAAAAGTCCATACTTCAAAAACCATTGCACTTTTCTTTAGGTAAAGAAAAAGAGAATATCATAAAAATTATTGGAATGTGATATGATCTTGAACAGTTAAAAAAACTAGTTTGAGGGTCATTCCACAGTATTCAGTGTTACTTATAGGAAATCTCACAGCCTAATTTTGACCTAATCTTATTTCCCTTTTGCTGCAAATATTATGTAATTTTTTTATTTTGCATACTTCATCTACAACATAATTCTGGAATTTCAATTTAATTTTTTTTAATTAATAACTTTTTGTTATGCTATGAAAGTTTTAATTATATCATAAAAAATATGGAATTCTCAGAATTTTCCAAAAAATAAATTGAACATTTAGATACTAAAATATCATTCTCATTAACAAATTTTGAGTTTCCCCCCCCCCCCCTTCAAATTTGCTTGCTTGATTCATGTGAGAAATTATGAAGGATGACATGTAAGGGACATTTTAGAAGCAAATTTTGAAAAGTCTTCGTTTTTTTCACTATGACAATACTAATGAGAAATTTTTTTAATTCAATTTCTATGCATTTTGTATTCTTTCTGTTATAATATTTTGAAACATTTATTTTAATTACTGACTTTTAATTAGTTAATATTTTAATACTATAATTAGTGACTTTAAGGGGGAAAAACAAAGCTGAGTTTTCTAATCTGTGTGTATTACTAGGCAAATACTGTGCAATGGCACTTGAATGACAAAAATATTAATCATAACTGCTAATATATCCATTAATTTAACTGATGATGGAAAAAGAAAAGTTACACATATTATTGAACAAACTATACTGTACTACTGTCTCAATAGAGATTTACATTCCAAAAGATAAATAAAGAGGACGGATAACTTTTTAATACTTTTGTAATACACTACTGTTTTTATATAACTTTTAAAGAAAGCCTGATGTCATCACACATGACCAGCACAGCAGCACTGAAGATTACTTTTTTAATCTTAGCTGTCTTTCTTTAATTTTTTTTTTTAAAAAAAAAGCAAACAAGTGAGATGAAATTGCAGAGATTCCTTTTAAAAACTCGAAACTTGTTTCTACTTAAGACTCATTGTATAAAATTTAACTTAAATTTAAATAACATAAAGCTTTTATTTAAAATGATTTTATATTTGTAAATTTTGCTAAATATATGTTAGATTAAGCAGAATTTCTACAATATCTGTTTGAGAGAGTTGAGGTTGCAGACATATTTGGATTTAAAGCAGGCTACACATTGAGGAGGCAAGCGGTAAGAAAGCGTCATACAGGTGACGAAATTCCTACACTTTTGTGCTATGATGCACAGAGGTGATGTGCACATGCTGATGCAAAAGTATGGGAATCATCTGCCCCTCGTATATTTCTTACTTACCGCTTCAGTGTGTGGCTTTCATAAGATAGCGCAGCAGATTCACTCTGTAAATTTTACTATTAAGGATATGTTTAAGTATTACACTGCATTATCTACACAAGGAGTGTTGGCGATTAATTTTTTTTTCCAGTAATTTCTACTTTAAAGTTAATGAATTTTTAAGTCAATTGAGAATTAATTATTCTAGAGTAATAAAAGCAATGTGTATTAATAAGTTAAGCATGTGAATATGCAGAAGGCTACATGAAAAAGCAGAATCTAATACTTATGAAGTACATGTATTCACTTCATCTTTATTAAAATCAAATTACAGTAACAGAAAAAAAAATAGTTTCATTAATTTTTAATATGTATAAATAACTCCAACCTTAAATATTCAAACAAATCCTCAAATTACATTTACTTTGAATATGTTTTGATTGAGGAAAATATTCTTTGAAAAAAAAAAAAATTCTCAAGGTTGGAAGATCAATATCTTTTGACAGAGGACCTCTGCATATTGGAATTTAACATTTTAATTTGGGTCATTTTTGCACAATTAGTATAAATTATTTGAAAAAAATTCGTAAACTTGGACTTTCACACATTTTTATTTGACTAAAACATAATAATGACTATTCTAGAACCACCTTCAGCTTCCAGGCCATAGGTTGTGTGACCCTAGCCTACACTAATTGTTAAAAAGTAAATGAATATTTAAGGTTTAAATACAATTGTAAATTTTTCCTTACTTTTTAAAAGTTAAGCTTCTAGAATAGATAGAAATTTCTTTTAATTTGTTAGTGAGTAGCACTAAAATAGAATTATTTTTCTCTTACATATTCTTGTGCTCCCTGGGGCAGAATCGCGGCGACACAGCGACATTGTCGCAGAACGTTAAAGATTTCTTGCAGAAAGAATTGTTCTTTAGAAAGTAAAAAAAAAATTTTTTTTTATGCAAAAATTTTTCGAAATTTTTTTTTAAAAATAATATTTTCTTACTTGAGAAAAATTAAAGATAAAAAATATTGAAGCAAAAAATTTCTTTTTCTGCAGAATTTTTTTCCCCTTTCCAGAGGGAAAGAAATGATTTATTTTAGCGTGAATGATTAATTTTAATGTGATTTTTTAATTTTAGTTTTCTTTTTTTTCCCCACAGATTTTACAATTTTTAATTATTTTTTTATGTGATGATGATTTACGAGACAGCAGGAGAACTTTTAAGGCAATGACTTCGGTCTTCTTTTTTTGTTATCCTACGTACATTTGTATTCGTTATTTATTTCATCTTTCTATTTGTACCTTTTGCCTTGCCATAAAAAATTTTTAAAAAAAATTATTTACGAAATGTAAAAAAAAAGAAATAATTAGTGTGTTTTCCTCTGACAAAATGTGACAATTTCGCCCGAGATATTCAAATAAAAAAATATTACATATTCATTAAAAAAAATAAATACATACAATTTTATCATACTCAAATAGGCTTTTCTCTGTGAATACAACGTTTCTGTTACTTTCAATTTAATTAATAACATATATACTAGTTATTATTAAAAGTATCTTGTAGAAAGATATTAGTGCTAGAGAGGTTTGTCGCAGAAAGCCCAAAAAAATTCTGCTACAGGGCTTGAGCTATGTTATGAGTTGAAGAATATTAAATAAAACAAAATATTTCATAGTCAACAATAGACATAACATCCATTAATTAAAAGGACATTTTTACGTTTCTGAATTCTTGAGGACACAGTGAATGCAATTCCTCACAACAGCTATCATTTTTACTTTTAACAAAGAAAAAAAAAGTCAGATTTATGCTAAATTAAATGAAATCAACGTGGAAGTTAGGAATTCGTAACTACAAGAATAAATTAATCATTAGTACTAATCAACAAAATTTAAATAAAATTCTCTTTATCACAATGTAAAGAAAAGCATTCCTGTAGGAGACTATAGTTGAGCTGGTTAAGGTTTCACAATTTTAAGATTAACAGGATGATAATGGAAATGTGGCCAGTAATGCAAGCCAACCACTGGGGATTAAATACTGGTCCTTCACAATGGCAGTTCAGTATCTTAATTATCATGGTTCAGTGATGAAAGCACTGAGTCATAATCATTAGAACTCATTGTAATGATAAGAGGCAGGCATTAGGAAAATTTAGTCATGTGTGACTAAGACAAAAGATATTACTAGCCCTTGTACGTTTATACTGGTCAGATTAGTTTCGGTAAATTAAAAAATTTAGAAGAAAAAATTAGTAATGTTCAAGATTATGATCGAACATGCTATTCTGAGATGACAAAAGACCAATATACGAAACTGAAAGTCAAAAAGGTAAACCAGCATACCATCCTTTTACATTGATTTCTATACCACGGGACAGGGTTGGCAAAGTTTAGGACAGAGTGGATTAATCCACGGTTTAAACCATTCTGTCCAAAACCTTTTTACTCAAATTTTGCCACAATTTTATCTGAACAATATTTAAAAGGTAATATAAACATATAACTAATAACATATTGATAATTAAATCTACTAGAGAATGTTTGTTTCTATAAGTATAATGTTTTATTAATATTGTTTGACTCTTCAATTAACATTAAACAAAGGAAGATTAATCAGTAATCAAGTTCAATTGGTCCTCTCATTCAATAGTACATAACTGAAGTTTGACCTTACCATACAGGTTAAGCTATAAGGGACCCCCGTGGCAGAATTTTTTGGGGTTTTCTGCGACAAACCTCTCTAGCACTAATATCTTTCTGCAAGATACTTTTAATAATAACTAATATACATGTTATTAATTAACTTTAAAGTAACAGAAATGTTGTATTTACAAAGAAAAGCCTGTTTGGATGTAATAAACTTGTATGTATTTTTTTAAAAATGAATATGTAATATTTTTTTTATTCTAATATCATGGGCGATATTCTCACATTCTGTAAGAGGAAAACACACTAATTATTTCTTTTTTCGCTTTTTGTAAATCATCACATAAAATAATAATTAAAAATCTTAAAATCAGTAAAAGAAAACCAAATTTTATTTTTCCCAAAAGGAAATTTAAAAAAAAAAAAATCAAGGGCATTTCTTCCCCTCTGATACGTGAAAAAGGTATCTCTTGAGTATAATTGTGGAAGGGAAAAATCTTTCAAACATTTCTGCAGAAAAGAAATTTTTTGCTTCAATATTCTTCATTGTTCTCTAATAAGAAACAAAAATTAAGAGCATTTCTTTCCCCTCCGATGCATGAAAAAGGCATCTTTTAAATACAATTTTATAGAAAAAAATATTTCGAAAATTTTTTCAGAAAGGAAAACCAAAATGTTTTAAATTCTAAAGGAAACATCTTTCTGCAAAAACTCTGCAACGTTCTGCGACAATGTCGCTGTGTCGCCACGATTCTGCCACAGGGTAAGGGACTAAGTGCTTGGTTAGTCAAACAGGTTTATTTATCTATAGTAATATTCAAGAATACTTTTATTTCATTCATGTTTGATTCTTTTAGCATAGTGGTGATACATCACCAGTGTCAGTAACTGAAACTGATGCTATGCCCTTCAAAACTGTTAATACATTTTTCAGTTATTTTGTATTTCCAATTTAAACTAATATATTTATATTTAAAAACAATTTTTTTTTAAATAGATGTCCTTTTTATCATTCTGTGATGCAGAAATTATAAAATTAAAAAAAAAAAAAAAAAAAAAATTTTTATTTTTCCTTATGCAAAAACATAATTTATCAGTATTAAAAGCAAATTTATATTCAAAGGATAAGGTATTCACTTTTGTTGTTCAATGAATTGTGGAGCTTCAAAAATTATAAACCTTTTTCTATTATATTATATTATTTTCCTTTAATAAGTTAAAGTAAATTATATAAAAAATATAAAATATTTATTGATACATGTAATTATTATGTGTACAATGGTTATACCTAGAGAATTTTTACCTTTTGCTAAAGTTCAAGGTTTTGGACACTTTAAGACAGTTTAACCCAGTTTAGGACAGTAAAACCCATGTGTCCTGTCCAAAACCCTAACCCTGCCACAGGAACATTGATATTTATTTTATGTTGGTTTGAGTCTTATTTTCGTAGTTACTGATCAATGGACCACCATTAATTTTGAGAGCTGATGATTGTAACTTCATCTTTTTCTCTAGTTTTTATAGTGTTCTAGTGTATATAGTTCTAGTGAAACAAAATTAAGTTTTTAGAATTTGATCTGGAGCAAGTAACTGAAAGAAGTTATAATTAGGTAGTAATTTTATCTCAAAAAGGTTTCTGACATTATCAAACATCTCAGTAAAAGAAAAAAAAACTGCAATGATATCATTAAAATAAATCTATCATATTCCTACAGCAAATCACTTAACAATTAAATTATCTTATATACTATAGCTATATTTATCATTTTAATTTCTTTAATTACCTATTTTTTCCACCTAATTTCTCTACATTTTGCTTCATACCTGCCAAACTTTATTTTTTAAAATGCAGAAAATTCACTATAAAATTACAGAAGAAATTACTTAAAATACAAAAGACTACGAACTTTAATTTTTTTCCTTATTCAAAGAGTCAAAAGTATAGTTATAGGAATGCTGTGTGTTTACACAATTAGCTCAAATAAATCTGAAATAGAAGAAAAATATATGCCTTTTTTTTTTTAATACAATCATATGCTTAACATCTTATATTTTGCATTAAGTAATGACCTACAATCAGGCTGATCAGGCTGAAGCACAGCAAAAATTCAGCAAAGTGAGATAGTGTGAGCAAAACATGTAAGTCCATCACACGTAAGTGAATATTTCATAGCATATTTTAAAAATGCAGGAGATTTGAGGCTCAGTGCAGAAAATATGGAAACAATGCAAGTACATATAAATGTGCTTAAAAGAGAGTGCATTGAACTAAAAAATTCAACACAGCTTTCATACCTGGGAAAATTTTTTTTTTTTTTTTGAAAAACTCAATAAGAAACGAAAAAACTAAATTTATTTTTTATTTATGCCTAACATATAAGTAAAAAGATTTGTCTGTTTAGAGAATTTAGGAAGTTCTAAAAAATATAAACATTTTACAATCACAATACAAATCTTAATGAGATAATCATTTATAATTTTTTTTGTTAAATAAAAATATTTGAAATATTTTTTTAAAAATATAGTAAAAATAAAAATCAAAGAATTTTTTACTACTAAACTAGCAACAGCACATTAAATTACATTATCTTCTTTTAAATTAACTTTTTTCTCAATATAATTTTTCTAATGAAATATTCCTTAAATCAAACATCACAAACAACTCAAGATAGTGAAAAAATACTCTTTCATTTAATTCTTTATTAAGTAAAAGGCAATTTTTTAATTCTGAAACTTTCTTAAATACGAAAAGTTTTCATGCTTTAGTCTTATATTTCAGAAAATTTTCAAGAAGTCAAAAGATTTTTTCATTTTAAAAGCACACATGTTGACATTTATCATAAACCTAAAAAGGTAACAAGTCCTTATTTGTTTTTAATTATATAAAAAGAAATTTCCATTAAAACACTAAATTCTATACCAAAACTTTAATTATTATTACAATTATATTTAACACAGAGTAATTGGAGTTCTATTTTTTTAAAAAGTACAACAATTCAAAATACTTTTTTATTTCACAATGGAGGAACAGCAAAAAATATATTTTTCTTTTAAGAATGTCAAACAGTTCAACACAATTCAGGTGCTGGACTCTAATGATGAAACAGACAGAAAATTAACACATCAATGATTACCGAGTAATGAACAAAACTAAACCACTATCTCTAAATTCTGACATTGAATAAACTTTAAAACTAGATGTTAAGCTTATGTTAGTTGTCATAAGAAAGACCAATTCTTACTAGTGGAAAGAAAAAAATATTTTTCTCCATATAATACTTCCATAAAACCATTATATAGTTAAAAATTCCAGTTTTTTTTAAAAATATATATTCTGTTTTCTTGTATTGTGATGTACTATTTATCTACATCTCATGTTTACCAATCTTAAATATAAAATTACAAACCTGGCTGTATTTTACTATATTTGGCAACATACTTCTTACCTTTTCCTTTTGTGTACTTTTACTTCCGTTAAACAATATATTTATTATTATTATCAATATAGTAGAGCGCCAATTATCCGAACTATATCTAAATGCGTTTTTTTTTTTTTTTAAAGTTTAGAATACTTTTTAACATATTTACAATTTTTATTTTTCTAAATTTAGAAGATTAAATAATATTTACTACATCTGAAGTGGATATTTAATTATTAATTTGCAACCTTTTTTGGCAGTTTTCTTATAGTAGCCATACATACATGTATTGTTACACAGTTAAACCTATATACCCCATTAGCCCTCTTCATTTGAAAATTATCTTCCAAGAATTCGAGCTTCATTTTGACAGCCTACAATGGTTGGAATGCAGAAGGAGTTTATGAATAGATAAGTGTTGAAGTTTTACAATTGGGGGTAGGGTACTTGTCACTTATGGTTAATGATTACAGTGCTTAGAATCTTAAATCTTCGAAAAAAATTCGTAACAGAAAAACAAACGAAACTGAAGTTTCTGAACAAGTAGATCTTCCGGATGAAAAGATGCCAGGTTATACAACAGAAGAAATAGAAGACTGGTGTCGAGACACTGAAAACGATCCAGGATTTCAAATGATGCTGATATTTTAAATGAAAATCGGAACTCCACAGATGAAGAAGTAGGTAATCAAGTTAAAGATAGTGGACCTTCTCATATAGAAGCATGCATTTCATTGGATATTGCAATGAATTGGCTAGAACAGTAGTTTTCAACTTACACAAGGCCAGGGGCCACAATTAAAAACACCAGTCAAATAGCCCGTCGCAACTTATTCAAAATTTTATAAAGGACTCTCATGTTGGAAGGAACATTAAACATTACTGTCAGATTTTTATCAAGTTGTTCAAAACAAAAGTATTGACATCCAAATAATATTAAATATTTTCTTGAAATAACATTTTCTTAGATGCAAAACCTGAGAAATAAATATTTTTGCACCGTTGGTATGAAAATTTCACAGAAACGAAGAAATTAGTTTTTTTGTTTTGCTTTTAACGAAAGAAAAGTATTTTAAACCCATACAGATTTTTTATGAAAATTGTCAGCAAAACAATGAAAACTAATATATTTTAGTTCGTGGGCCCCCAGTTGGTAACCACTGGGCTAGAACGCCAAAATGATGTTGATCCAGTTGATTTATTTAAAAAGAATAAGGGATATGGCTGCTCAAGAAAGAATATCTGCTTTGAAACGAAAGTCTTTGTTGGATTTCTTTTGCAATAGAAAATAAAGAAAAATGTGGTGAAATCAGTAATTGACAAAAAAATTATAAAAAGCTGAAATATGATAAAAAATAACTCCAAATGAAAAAAATAAATAAATAATGTTTAAAAATTGGAGAAATTTTTTTTTTCAAACATGCCAGAGCTATTTTAGATAGTACTGCCACTGCCAGTCCTAAGGCTAGAAAAAGTGTGAAGAAAATTAGTACATAAATAATAATCATTTAAACTAGATTTTAAACAACTTTCCAATTATTCGAACTTTTCATTATCCGAACCACGGTCACATACTGTATATACAAATTCTTATATTTTTTCTTACTTGTTTGTACCTTAACTATAAAGTAAACAGAAGAGAAGAACTATAAAGTAAACAGAAAGTTTCTTTTTTGCATGAATAATCGTCAAAAAGAAGGCTATTACCATCAAAACTGTTAAATAACATCACATTTGACCATTAACATTTTATATAAATTATGTAAAAAAAACTTTAAGTTGAATGAAGAGTCATTGAAGCTCAGATAAATATTATAAGGTTATTTTTATAAAATAATTGTGATCATAAAACAATTTTAATTAATTACAAATATGTTATACACTCTCCGTATAAATACTTTAATAGACACAAATATTTATTTTCATGACCATAGTTTTTACTGCATTTGAGGTATTTGTTTTTGGACAAATATTTAGAAATTATCATTAAAAAATACATTGTTTATTACAATAATGTAATGAGGTATATGATTAGAAACTTAGATTTAAGCTAAATCTTAGTGAAAATCAATGATGAACTAAGTAAATATGAAAGTATAAGTTAGAGTTAAAATGAATACTTTTTTCAGGAAATTGGTTAGAAAAGTTTTCAGTTTGAAACTTTAAAAAAGCATTTAGTACTAAGGTACCTAGTGCAAAGGTAATGAAAGATTTAAAAATGTCAACAAATATTTAAAGGCTTATGGTCTGGCATAAGAGATTACTAAAAAATAATGATAAAATTAAATTAAAAAGATCTTAAACGAATTCGAGTCAAAAAATTTAATAACTTTTAAAAATTAATACTAAGCAAGAGTTATAAAAAGATTCAATATGCTTCATAATGCAACAATATCAAACGAAATTTAGAGTAGGAACTTTTATACTAAAATATACTATTGATGATTTAATACGATAATAATATATCGCAAAATTATGACTAAGCACGGAAAAATGTCTTGATTTTTTTTTTAATCAAATAATATATTACAAGTAGATGTCTAAAGTTAATTTAGGTAAAACGAATGAAGTACACAAAATAATTCATAAATATTTGTATACGTATTTTGATATGTTAGAACTATAAATTACGAAAATTGTTTAAGCCCATTTAAGTACAGGTTGAAGAAAATAAACAAAGTTATAGAGTATAAGATAAGTGTTATCCATTGAACCAGTCCAAAGGCACGATCACATCATCTGATATATTTGGTATGTAATGCAATGCAGATGGTTAGTGTAATAGCAATATGATTAATCTCCTTTAAAAGTTATTTAACTCAACAACATTACTTTGAATGGTATGGAAATAGGGAGAGTTGGCCGACATAATTATTTTTACCTTGATTTTGTAATAACATATTTTTTCAATTTGTTTCTAATCAGCTGCTGACCACGTTTATCTTCCGGTTATAATTGCTGTCACTGTTCCTCATTCCCATAGAGGTAAAATAAACGGTGACCTGATGTCAAATATATTTGAAATGAGGAACTTTTTATCTTACGTGTTAGAATTTGCTTTCCATGAATTTCTTCAGGCAATAAGCAAAAAAGTGCACGAGGGGGTGCATTGCAAATCCACCTTAGCACCCCCCTAGTTGCGACACTGGTTAAGACTTAACCTTACTACCGGAAGCGGCTCCTCTACATAGATTACGTCGATTCCACGTTTTTCACTAAGCCACGCCTTCAGGCCAATTTTTGTGTAAAAGCAGTAATCAACACGGAAGTACGTCATTCATGTAAAACTTCTGAAATAAGTAACCAGTCAATGTACTTTATACTGGAAAGATGGCGCTTAAATCAAAAGATCACGTGATGTAGAAATAAAAAGTCAAACATTCGTAAGATGGCATGATTTGAAAAATTCGCTTCAGGATGAAATTTTGTAA
This sequence comes from Parasteatoda lunata, assembly GCA_949128135.1. Taxonomy (NCBI): domain Eukaryota; kingdom Metazoa; phylum Arthropoda; class Arachnida; order Araneae; family Theridiidae; genus Parasteatoda; species Parasteatoda lunata. The sequence goes on along the minus strand of OX421974.1, from coordinate 103,151,013 downwards.
AAGGAAGACAGAGCTGAACTGAGTACATTTCTTAAAGCATGTTTCAATAATGCTACGTAGTTGATTAAAATAGCTGAAAGTGATTAGGTGAACACATTATACTTTCATATTCTTTGAAATGCCATGTTGTTTTAAGAAAACAAAAGATCATTACTTTAATTCCAAAAAAAAAAAAAAAGGAAAACTGCATAAAGTACTCCGTCCTAACCCAAGTATGGGGCAAAAAGAATTGATAAGAAAAATTAATTAAAAAAACAAACAAACATTTAAAACTAGTGAGAAGGCAGAAAAAAATATATTTGCACTATATTTATATAGTTTTATATATTTTAATGGGTCTAATCTTTTATAAGAAAGAGCTTTCAAAACAGTACGAGCAACATATTACCTTAAGCGGAAGAACATTTATTTTACATCATGTTTAAAATAAGTGCTTATTTTCTTTTCTTAGCAATCACTTTAAGTTAAAAAAGAAATTTTAGCTACTTCATTACAATAATGAATATAGACAGAATGAGATACGTTTAACTATACTATGGTTGTAATGTCAACAAGTATGTGCACCTTACCTGGCAACAAAATCATCGTTAGTTACAGCAGGAGCAATAAATTAAATTACACAATGATAACTATACCTGCACGTTAGAATAAAATAAGAATAACTTAGAATAGAATAGTATTAAGAATAGGATAGAATTAAGAATAACTAATACTGTTTCCATGGTTGAATCGTAACATGTTGGTCTATGTCTATTCATTTTTACTCGAAGACAACATCACCTTGACGAAAATATCGAACTTCATACCTTCACACTAATCCGCCACGCGTTCTCCTCCTATTAGTGATATATTTTAAGAGTGTTCACCATGTAAAATAAATCACGTAAACCAGCCTATTTCGAGAAAAAGACGTAAAAGTTTTAGAACTGTTTATAGACGAGTTAAGTTTTAAAATTACGTAACGATAATAATCCCAAGGCGTTAGAATAACATTTTTTTCCGCCTTGGATTATTTTATTTTCTTGCGGAAATAGAGAACTCAAAATTTTTCATTATTAAAAATAAATAATCAAATCTACCGTTTACGATTAAACTATACTGAATAAATTCCATTTTTTTATTTGTTAGATACTACTTGATTCTTAAATTACAGAAATAACTAAATTTTTCAATAAAATAAACAAAATGGATATGTTAATGATAGTGATAAATAAACATTTTAATAACTATTATCATTTGCAAAATGAGAATGAAAGTTTTAAAACTTAAATTTAAAAAAAAGTTACAAAATCTTGAAATAAGTTCTGGTGAAGACTTTAGTAAGATGCAGTAAATTATACATCACCTACTGCCATTGTCCTTTTTCGATTAAAAGATAAAATATGAAATAAGTTTGATATGCTTCGAAACTTTAAATTGAACTTATAATGGAATTTTAGTAATGTTTCTTTGAGTAATTTACTTAATCTTTCAAATCACTTTTCACAATAAGGAAGGCGGAATAAAAAAATAAAAAAACATGAAAACCATTTTGATGGCTTGCTGAAACTTAGAAGTGTTACTAACTATATTTCACCTAATATCAGTTTCTATGCTCTGGTGTTAATATTTTCAGTTCCACCTTTCTCGGTAGTAATTCGTTACATTTAGATAGTGATTTTATTTTTTCCTTGTTTAAGTATTAATTTACTATCACAAAGTATTACTTTTTTAACTTCATTTTTGACAAGAATTTTAAAATGTATATTAAGGGTGATTACTTTAGCACGCCCTGTATATGTTTATTTTTCTAAAGCTTACTCACTTAAAATGAACGAGTGAAAATCATTCAACTTGAGTGATATTTCACTCTTTCATCTAGAAAAAAGGAGCCTTCTCATCTTGAGTGAAAATCACTCAAGTAAATATGGAAATCACTCAAGTTTGAGTGAAAAAATTTCACTCAAACTTGAGTGATTTTTAATCGTGTTTGTGTGATTTTCAGTATCACTTGAGTGGATCGTTTTCACTCAAACTTGAGTGATTTTCAATCGTTTTTGATTGATTATCTGTATCACTTGATTGGGTCCTCTTAACTTGAATTTGTGTGAATTTCAATCATTTTTCATTCAGCATCCTTTAAGAGATTGTATTTCAATCACACTATCATTATTTATTCTTTTTACTTGAATGTATTAAATCACATTTGAATTAAATTGATCCTTTTCCGACTATTCACTGAATCACATAAATAAGATGAAAAGAAAAATATTTTTAGCATGTGTAATAGAAATAATTTATCAGCATTCATTTCTTTTAAATTTTATCAATGGCTTGTTCGGTAATTAATAAGCTTTTTTTTTTAAATTTTAAAACAAAACAGTGATAGTTGATAAAAAAGTGAAAGCTTAGTAATCCACCTGTATTTAACAATATGCTGAAAATAATTGCAAGATTATTGAATTGAACGATTGCAAGACTCTTTAGAGATCGAAAGCTTTGTGGCAGACTTCAGTACAAAATTTTAAGAATTTTTAACTTTTTGTAATGAAAAAAATTTTTTGTTAACAGTTTACATAATTTTTCATTTTATTTAGGTATTCAAATAGTAATTAAAGTGACTTTAAATCGTGCGTTAAATCGTTTAAATCTTAAGTACGTTAAATCGTACTTAACCATTTCCATCCTAGTTCTTGGGAACATAACTTTGATAATTCTTCTACATTCCATTTTATTTGGATGGTAACTTTTCTAGTTATTACTTTACTTATAAAAGGTTTGATAAAATATACTTAAAAATATTTTTAGATATTAGTGAAACAAGAGCATAACGTCTTCTTAACAGGGTACCCACTCAATTTCGGAAAAAAATTCCCTTACTTTTTCAGATATTCTAGGTAAATTACAACTAAAATCAAGACCATATTTTATCTATATCATTAAATTTATCATCAGAAAAATTTGATTATTTTATTTGTAATGGCAAATATTAGATTTTCTGTGTAAAAAAATATATATCATTAAATGAGGATAGGAACATTTCAATTTGACTAAAATGAAAAACTTTTACAACAAATAATTGTAATAGATTTAGATTTGTTTAACTCGATTCTCAATAACTAACTTCTGTTTCTGATAATTTTAGAACTGGTTATTTTTTAGATATAAAATAGAAATTCTCCAGGATTTTGTGAAAAAAATTGCAACTTGCCCTGACTATTCCCTGATTTTTGGAGCTAAAATAAAATTCCCTGACAATGTCAGGTTTTCCCTGTTTTAATCGTTCATTTATTTAATTGTAATTTACAAATGAACTGAACGTAATTTAATTGTAATAAAAAAACATAACAGCAACTTTGATAATTTTTAACTTGCTTTTCTATAACATTATATGCATGTGTTACACAACTCTAAAAATCACATTAAGTCATCAATGATAATTATTGAAAATATGTATCTTTCATGTCAGCAAAATTAGGCAGGTATTAGTTTTTAATTATTTACCACTTTATAAAATGTCTTCTCGAAATGGAGCAGTCAGCATCCTTGCAAAAATAATTGGTACCTGAAAGCTATGATACAACTGCAAAGGGTTAAGACTTTTAACATAAAATATGAGAATGCATTAGTGAATAAGACAACTAAATTACAGAAAAAAAGATATTTTATTCTATATGTTTTCTTATACATATATTCTTTATGTGTTCACTTTAGATAGTAGAATATTTAAGTTTTCTACAGTGCTTTTAGAAGCACCTTTTCCAGCTCATTAGAGCATAAAATAAAGAAACGAGACGAACATAGAGCTTGATTTACTGTATATTGTACACAACTGTACTGTACATTGAAAGCAAAGTGACCCTTAAAGAAAAAGTCAATTGCTATAATGGAGCAAGTATCTACATCTACAAACATCTTATCCAATGTAAGAAAAAATTTCAAATCCTCTGTTTTTTTCCCGTTTCACAGATGAGCTGGACAGTCAATTTTATTTAGCTCCTCATCAAAATTCACATTTTTCTAGAAAAAAACATTTATACATGATGCGGACAATTTTTAAAACATAAATACAAATTTTGGTACATTCTTTTTCTAATAAACAGAAAAATTAATGTTTTTTGGTAAAATACAAACTGTTTTAGTTAAAAATTCGAAATACTTTAAAAAACTTTAAAATACTTTTGTAAACTTGAAAAACTTTTATAGCATATCTTTTGTTCAAAAAATAAATTATAAAATAAAATTTATATCATTATAATTCAACAATCAAACAAGACAATAAGTCAGAAAAATGCATATTACATATACATCACATTATTTACTTCTTTCACTCTAGTATATAAAACACACTATTAATTATTTATTTATTTATTTCTATTTAACTCACTGAGTTCCCCTTTCCCCGTCACTGAGAGAGGAAAAAAGACTAAAATCTGCCATTGAAATACACATATTTTAAAAAACTTGACTCAGTAAAAAAAAAAAAAAAAAAAAAAAAAAAAAAAAAAAAAAAAAAAATTCTTACTTTTTTTAGCTATAACTTATTCAATAAATTTTCAATAAAATTTTTAAAAAATTTGTTTTAAAACAATTTGTTTTACAATTTGAAAAAAAAAAAATTTAAAACTGTGCAAAATATAAATAATTATTAATTTTATCAACATTCAGGTTTTTTTCTTGATTCGCCTTGAATTTAAAATCTTTTTCAGTTATCGAAATAAATTTACAAAAGAAGTCTTTGTTGTCTCAATCAAATGTAGCATATGGTTAATCCTTCAGTCACGAAATATTTCAGTTCTATGTATAGAGTCAAATAGAGAGAGATAATGGAGTTATAGAGATAATAATCAAAATAACTGTACTATTAAAAACCTCGAGAAGTGGCACATTTATAGTTTTGCCCCTTCACTTTTATATAATTAATAGAAAAATCTATTAAATATGCTTATACCACATTCTGAAGGTAACTTGTTCTGAATCTGATTACTATGTGAGAACTGGAATATAAGAACACATTTTTTTTTTAATAAATGATATAAAATACAGGGAATCTACAAATGGAGTTTACCAGCCAGGTGGCGTAGCAGTCAGCGTGCCTGACTGTGAAGCCAGTGGCCGCGGAATCGAATCCCGCTCAGGGCATAGATGTTTCCCTGTCTGTATGTGTTGTTGTGTGCTGTGTGAATGTAGTTCACCCTATGAACGGATATCTGTGACAGTGTGGCGCTCCGAGACTTAGGTTCACTGCTGTTAAAAAAAAGGAGTTATTTCGCAATTGATTAAATAGCGTTTTTAAATATATATATATATATATATATATATATATATATATATATATATATATATATATATATATATATATATATATATATATATATATATATATATATATATATATATATATATATATATATATATATATATATATATAATCAAGTCAATTTTATTAATAGGAAGCAATTTAAATAACAACAATTATAGACTGTATGAACAATAAATTATTTCGTAAATATCTTTTATAAAAGAAGTATAGAATGATATGAAATTAATTATCCACAAATGTTTTGTACCAAAATTATACAACAAAAAAACTGAAACATGGATATAAATTTATTATATTAAAATAAAATGTTAAAACTTTAATATGAGATCTGAAAAAATTCTAAAACTCTTTACAGATATAATATATTACCACATGCTTTGACAAAGATTCTAGCATGGAATTAGATTTTTTTAATATTCCATAATCATTCAATTTTAATAAATTTTTTTGGACAAATAATTTTAATGAATAGTATTTAATTAAAAAACACTGAAAAACAGCTAATTTAAATGGAAAGTGTATGTAACACATTCTAAATAAAAGTATTTTAAAAATAAAAACAACAAATTATATTTACTTAACAAAAAGTAAAACAGCGTCTTTTTCAGAAATACCACTGTTAACTGAATTTTGTTTTAATTCTTCTTAATTCAAAATGTTAAGTGACATATTCTCTAGAAAAAAATTAAACATAAAATAAAAGCGAAGACATAATCTACACTGCTGGCTATCCAAATTGCAACACCAAGAAAGACAAGAGATATCACAACAAAATTTATTTTGTAGATAACATGTTGACCAAGTATAAAATGATTAAATTTATAGACTTCTGTGAAGTGTGGTTCCTGCCAAAATCAGTAGCCAGAGTAGCCGCCATTGATGGAGATCACCGCTGCCATACGCCTCGGCATTGATTCAAAGAGACTTTGGATGTGCTCTTGGGGTACAGAAAACCAAGCAGCTTCCACACGTTGCCAAAGTTGATCTGGTGTGGCAGCTGGGGATGTAATTTGGGTCAATCGTTGAGCAATCATGGACCACATGTTTTCTATCCGCGAAAGATCTGGAGAGCGAGCTGGCCAGGGAAGCAATTCAATCTGGCGATTGACGAAGAACCCTTGGACAATGCGTGTCACGTGTGGTCACGCATTATCCTGGTGAAATATGGCTATGGGCAAGGTCTGAAGGTAAAGAAAGACAACTGGCTCCAGCACCTCGGAGATGTAGTACTAGCTGTTTAAAGTACTGACAATGCGTACTAGAAGAGTGCGAGAGTGATATCCTATACCGCCCCATACCGTAATACCCGGTGCAGAACCAGTTTGGCTGTGCATAACGCAGCTGCTCAGCATCCTCTCTCCACGGTGTCTCCAGACTCGAATGTGACCATCGTGGTGTTGCAGGCAGAAGCGTGACTCGTCAGTAAAGACAATTTCATTCCATTCTGTCGTCCACATCCTTCTTTCATCGCACCATTGGCGGCGGAGACGTCTATGGTTCTGCGTCAAGGGTAGACAAAGCAATGGACGTCTTGCGGACAGACCACTCTGCTGCAAACGACGTCGAATGGTACGCGCGTACACTGGATGATGCGTTACAGACTGAATGTGCTGTGCTATGGTTTGTGATGTGACTGAGCGATCAGTCACTGCCATGCGCTCAATTCGCCTGTCATCACGTGAAGTGGTGCACTGAGGTGGATGCAATCGAACACGTCGGTCCGTCGTACCCTCCTGCATTCATATCCGCATTACAGTTGTTTGGTTTCGTCCAACACGATTTCCCTGAAAGATAATCCACAATTTCGACAGGCCACTATCCTTCCTCTGTCGAACTAGGATACTTGATCAAAAGATGATCGCTGTTTTCTACGAAGCATAATTGATCGGTGTTTGAAAAAACCACAAGAAAAACACAATTGCCAAACTTGAAATCGCCGAAATCTCTAAGCCTTAAATAGCGCTTTGAAGAGGCGCCACAGGCGCGCGTAATGTGCGTCTGCGCTGAAATTCTAATAATTTGCATATCTCACCTCCGCTAATGCATGGTGTAAATTTTATGTTATTTGCATGCTTCCTTCAGGGTGTTGCATTTACACGGTGGCCAGCAGTGTACTTAGATCGCAGAACAAAACAATTTTATTTAGATTTATTGTTTGCTTTTTAAAATAAAACGATAGAAATTCCAGCTTATAGCTTGCACACAATTAAATAATAAATAAATCACTCAAGTTTGAGCAAAAACTACTCAAGTATTGCTTAAATAAATACCACTCAAGTTCAAGTGAACGCAAAGCAAGAATTTTGCTCAAATATAGGTGTATTTTACTCAAGTTGAGTTTAAAGAATTTCACTCTTTTTTGAGTAGGGGAAACCCCTCTTTCATTTTAAGAGTGTAATATACGGATATATACAGCCCTGGGAAAGTATAGAGTCAAATAAAGTCATGCTAAACAGAAAAATGTATTTTGACTTTAAAAAAAAAGAAAGAAATCTTTTAGCCATATTCTTCTTATTCTAGATGGTATTTCTCTATTTTGTTGGTAAATGGCAGCACAATAAGACGTCTATAACTTCCTCTGGATGTTGATTTACTGTTTTAAATTGTCAAGTTCATTGTAAATATTTTTAGATAACTATTTTAAAATGAAAATTTCTAAAAAAGGTTTAATATATTATTCATGATACTCTATGAAAAAAAAAATGGGGAAAAATGAGAATGATAGAATATTGTTTACATTGTCACAAACATTAATTTCTGAATAAAGTTTACAAAAATTTTATGAATATGTGAGTTCAATTGTAAAATTTATTTTAAATGCTTTGCTTATTAAAATGCTTTGTATTATAATTATTATTTTATTATTCATAACAATAAGGGCTAGATAACCTTTATCTTATAAATGCAAGTCCATTTGAAAAACAAAACTTAGCATATTTTTTACTTTTCCTGTGAAAAAGTGATACAAAATTAATCAAGTAACAATATTTCTTTAACAACTAATCTAACAAGATTCATTCAACATTTATTCCTATAGTAATGTTTGTAGAGCCAAGAAACGAAAATTAATAGAGAGTTCAAATTTAAACATAATGATAAAATTTAACAAATGATTTTTATTGACAGAAATACGAATCGATCAAAGCGGCGTCAAGGATTGAGGATGAATGAGCAGATGATTCGTACTTTATAGTTAGTTCCTTATATTTAATTGTTGTTTAAAGTGTTATTTTAGGTGTGGCGATCTTTAGCGATTTTTCGCGAATTCTCAACAGACGGAAAAGTATTTATATTGGTGTTGTTCGCGCCGGGATTTCGTGAAATTAACGGATTCGATTATGAATGGTAATTTAAACTAATACGTAATCATAGACAAATGCACGGAAAGACATCAAGTAAAAGCTCGGGTTAGAAAATCTTTTCTTGCTTGTTATTGCTTATCTTTTTAAGCGACATTTTCGAAAACTCAGTAGTGTTGTTTGATCGAAACTTTGGAGCGAATTAGAGTATCAAGTTGAATTTGTATGCATTCATAAAATATTTATTCTATAATTTGGTTAAGAAAAATATTAAGGCAAGTTCTTTTAGAATAATTTAGATTTTGATTTTTAAAAGAAAATACATGGTTGTTCCATTTTCAAAGTAATCGCTAATTTTCCGCTATATTTTATCAATGGATTGTTTCATTATTGCGTACAAAGTATAGATTCGTAATTCTTATTGCACTTGTTGTTTTATACGGACTTTTTTTTAAATATTATAATTGTTGCAATGCTGAGATTGGAAGAAGCATTGCAAGGTAATATTTGTTTCGTAACTCATGTTCTTTTATATTTATCGATAGACTTATATTTTAAATTGAATTAATATTCTTAATGTTACGATGCATAAACCTCGTTATACTTGAAAATTTCAATGCACGATTAAAGAGTAATCGCCACTTTAAGGAAATACTTGCTCAAACAGTGAACAAAAAATCGACAACAGTCAATAACTGTATGTATAAAGAGTGCAAAATAATAAAACGTATCCCCCTGAATAACTTTTGATTTAATGATCAGATCTTTACGTTGTAGGACTCTATCTGGAATGTTCAAGGGGATGACCTCAAATATGCTAATCAATCGGTGGGAAGTATACATTAAGTTACGAAATCAGACGCACTTTTCTCTGAATAAACATATCTCTTTTTCCGGGTTTATTTCAGACTCTCAAAATATAGAGGGTAGCCACAATCTAAGAAAAATAGTCCCAATAGTTCGGTCAGGAGAGCGGACGAAAGTTTTGACCACTAAATGTTAATTTTACTTTTTGCATATTTCCACGTATCTCAAGAACTTTTTAAGCGAATCGAAGCGTTTTCACACATAATTATAAGTATTTGTTTATCCAAAGAAAGTTTTGTAACAAAATATAACTTTTAATAAATAATTTTTTTTTTATAAAGTTTCATTTGAAAAGAAAGTCGAAGAAAATTGGATTGTAAGGTATAAAGTTTTTTACATGATTTTAAAGAATGCAATTTTAAATTTCGGAATACAAAATTTGAGCTAAATACCGGATAGTTCCTGAGAATTGAATTTTGAAAAAGTCGTATTCTTAAAATTTGATTACTCAGAAACTATTCGACCGATTTCGCTCAAATTTTGTATTTTGCTATATAAAATTGCATTCATTAAAGCTATTTAAAAATTTTATATTTAAAAACTCAAAATTTTTCGACTATTATTAAATAAAATATTAAAAAATAATAAATATTTCTAGATATTATTTTTAGCATGGAATTATCTTTGGATAAACGAATTTTACAGTTGTTCGTAAAGTTTTTCAATTTGCTTAATATGTTCTCGAGATATAGCGAAGTACGCAAAAAGTAAAATTGACTTAGAGTGGTCCAAACTTTCGACAGCCCTCCCGATCAAACTATTGGGATTATATTTACCAGTTTGCAGCTACTCCCTATATTTTAAGGGTCAGAAAATCAAAACCCCACCTCCCACCACAAGTTTTCTTGACCCCCACAAAAAGTTTCTCAATAGTGTGACGTGGGAAAATTTTTATTTAAATATTTCAAAAACCAAGATTTTTTTTTTTTTTTTTTTTTTTTTTTTTTTTTTTTTTTTGGTGGAAAATATTTCAACAGGAGAGCAATTTTAAGTTTAAAAACTGAAAAAAAGTTCGTAAAAAATAATTCTTCATTTAAATTTTATAAACTAAATTTATTAAATGAGCACGAAAGGGAAAACAATGTAAATTTCTAGCGTATTTTTAAATCTAGTAATAAAGTTTTAATTTCGTTAAATCTTCTAATGCACAGAGAAAAATATTTGTTTTATAATTAAATTTAAAAAAGGCAACTTTAAGCCCAGTTTATAAGTTGGAGTAGATTAACTATTACATGCAACAAGTGTTCTTTGCAATTATTTAAAATAATAGATAGAGAGCTCCATTCCTTGCTCGCTTTACTCACCAGTCCCCGTGGTTGCCTCCCATTCATCTTTGTTTTTTTCCTTTAAAGGTCGATATATATTTTTTTTTAAAATTGATAATTTGATTTACAAAGTATATAATAATTATTATAATTGTAAATTAAGAACATTTTTCTAAAACAGTAATTACTACAAAATGAACTATTACTTTGATTAAAAAACATCTACTGTGCCTGAAAAAAAAGAATCTTCAATTTTGACGTAAATTTAAAATAAAAACCGCATCTATTGCATTTGCATATCTGAAAATTTTTCAATCGTTTCTCTAGAAATTTGAAGAATATCATAATGTTTTATCGAATCATTTTTGAGTTACGATGGCAAAAATCAAGCTTAGTTATTATTTTCTAAAACAGTGATGACGGTGGCAATAATTTTTCTTCTTCTTAATACACAGCAATGATAGTATGACACCTCCACATAAGTTAAACAGTCAACCCTTTGAATTGCTTACGCAGTCTTTTCAATCATAGAAATTTCTATGTGCTTAAAAATTAATATAAGTTTCATCCGTATAAAAATAAACTGATAATTATTTCTTTAACTTCATGCAACATTCGTCAATACTAACCAAACCGTGTTTACCTATTCACTGATGCACCATTTGATCTTTTCATTTTAATGGCGAGGGGGTTTGAAGATGGATTAATTGATATCTCTCAATTTCTGACGAAATTGGCTCATTTGTATTTTAAAATAAGAGCTCCATGCGAATGATTGATAAATGAGCTTTTGAATGGCAAGGAGGAGGATCTTTTGGTAGAAGATATAAGAATTAAGAAATGGATACCTAAAACGATACCATGCATTTTTTCAGCAAAAAAGTCAAATAAAGGTGTAGAACTTAATAATTTCATTTATGTTTTCGAAATAAATTGAGAGAAAAGAAATTTTTGTAAATATGCCGATTGGTGAAGCAAAATTTACCGAATAGTGAAAATCTTTGAGAGGTCTCATTGACCTCCCGTGACCACCCATGTCAACACAAGCCTGCAGAGCATTCCATGTGGTTTTTTTTTTATACCTTAAGTTGAACATTTAATTAAGTACTTTCCAACTAAATAAATAATGTTGATTTTTTTTTATTCCATAGCATTCATAATTTCTAAGTCTTACAGCAATACATAATGTAACGTTAAGTTGAGCATCCAAAACAGAAGTGATGGCTCTTATGATTTTTCAATGTAGAGAGAAAAACACCACAGTTAAAAGGGAATTATAATTTTTATTTTAGGGGGTGCCAGTGCAACTTCTTGTCTCCCCTTGTATTTGTCCCAACCTGATTCGCACATGTCTGGATTCCACGAGCCTTCTTTGTGACTGATGCACATAACTGTAGTTTTCTAATTACCAAAGAAAGGAAGATGCGTCGTTTTGCTTTCCTTGACGCACTGCGAAGATTTAATTTTTAAGTTATAAACACAAAGTTTTGTCTTTTACAAGAAGTTTGATGGTAAGATGCATGTAATAGGAAGAAAGAAGCCAATAAGAGATATGACGTCAATATCTCAAGCGTTATACGCACATTTTTTTCTTGTCAGAGAGTAGCAAGCGGTCACGCTGAATCACAGTTCGTTTTGTGGGGGAATTGCTGATCTCGAAAATGTGCCCGAGTTTGTAAATATGTTAGATTTATAGAAATGATTTTAATCCTTAGTTTCATTTGAAAGTTAAATGTATGTAACTTCAAATCAGTCTGTCTTTATTTCAACACACGACTATGCAATTGATATAAAATACACACGCACAATCATAACGTTGTTGTTGGTTCTAATGCTGTTGCCAATACCAGCAAGCCTGCTTGGGGAAACTAACGCCGAGGGTGCGTTTCTTGTTTTCAGTGGTGCCCTCTCTGACCAAGAATACGATTTCAGCCACACACGCGTTACAGCCCGTTTATAGGGCGGACCCATTCATACATCCATTTATTCATCCACAGATCGTAATTTTGACCTGAACCAGAGAACGATCAATCTCCTATTCAGTACCCCCAGAAGTGTTGGTTTGTTATGAGAAGATGGAGGACTTAGTGACCCGACAGGTTCAACGTGCATCTGTCACCATTTACTACGCGTGGAGTCTTCGGTTGATGGGGATCGTACTGAAGACCTCTTGGACATGGACCTAACGCCCTACCAACCAAGCTAAGCAAAATAAAAAAATCAGAAATCGTAACGTTTTAGAACTATTCATAGCTACATCATAATTACATTTTATTCAATTTCGAGCATAACGGCCATTATTAATTAATTTTGCTTGGAAAAAAAAAATCATGCGATCATTTTTGACTGAATTAACCAGATAATAAACTCGCACCCTCTGTGATTGTGCAGAACAACGGGTAAATTTTTCTGGAAAGTTTACTTCAATAACGCAACAGTTTTATCAAACAATGGTGATCTTAATTTAAAAATGTTTCTGAATCTTTAGTTTTATTTAACTTTTGCGTATAATTTTAGATTAAGAAAATAAATTCTAACAATTTTTACAAATGTTTTAACTATATACTTCTTCGTATTATTAAAAATACATGAAAAATGTTACTTTATTTTATTTATTATAATACTTATATTTTCAGCCAATTTTATTTTAAATTTCAAAATGCCCTGGAATTTTCTATAATTAAAAAAAGGAAGTAGATGGTCGCTACCGGCAGCAAGTTTGACATGCGAAACATTTTCGCCCCCCAATATATATTTCTACAACCTTTTTAAAAAAGGAAATGAAAATAGCATACACTTTAGGCATCACAAACTAATATTTTAGCGAGGAAGAAACAAAAACGGAATTATTTCGAATCACTTGTGAGGAAGACGGGAAGAAAAACATAAAACCAGTTTGATTGGCTTATGAAACTTGAAGATGCTTCAAAAATTCGCCTTTCAACACCTATCCGTTTCACCGGCAATTTATCAGGATTTGATGTTTTTTCTAACGTCCTTCTCAATAATGAGTGCTTAGTTTTTGATAGAGTTTTTGTCTCATACATCAATTTTCCACCCACAATGTACTTCTTTTAGCTTCATACTTGAAAGATATTTAAAAACATACATGCATAACATACATGCATAAAAACATAGTCGCTACGAAACACCATGCATAGACAGAAAGTGCAACACTTTTCACTACCCGAATCTTAGATAATTTTTTAAATTGATAGTGGTGGTAAAAATCATTGTAAATCAAATTTATTTGATGAAAAATTGGAAATCATCACATTTATTACTATTCTAAACATTAAAAAAAAAAAATTTCCCCTTTAAAACGGGTAAAATTGACATGTATGTTTTATTTTATAACAGTCGTTGAACAGCCCACACAATTTTGGGTTTACGATTACTAATGTTTAATTCCATCGCCTTGTAATTTTGAATCCAATTCAGAAGACAAGAGAACTCATGGATCAAGTATTGGGAGATGTGTAGATGTAGTTAATTTACGTCACACTAGAGCTGCACAATGGGCTATTGGCGACGGTCTGGGAAACATCCCTGAGGATGATCCGAAGACATGCCATCACAATTTTGATCCTCTGCAGAGGGGATAGCACCCCTGCTTCGGTAGCCCAACGACCTGCACGCGAAGTCGAGCACTTTACGGTAGAACAGTTTAACGAGGACCAATACCGCACACCCTCGGTCCCTACGCAGACTGATCCAAGTGGTCACCCACCCGCACACTGACCGCAGCCAGTGATGCTTGACTTCGGTGATCTGCTGGGAACCGTGTCTTAACGATCAGTTCACTGCGGGACAAGTATTGGGAGAAATTTGCCTCTGTGGAGTACGTTTTGATGGAATAACCCGCATCTGCGTTACATGGAGAGAAAAACAACGAAAATCTCCCACGGTGAGCGCGACAACAAGGGTACTCTAACCCATAACCCGCCCATCACTGAGGATATTTTACGTCAGCACTGTATTCCGTGCAGGCTGGATACGGAATTCATATCTACCAGCTATCGTTGGGATTCGAACCCTGTCACCTCATTGCTAAACTATCAACAGGTGATAAGAAATTATTAATAGAAAATTTTCAAATAATATCCGATAATAACTACCATAAATTTGGATGGAAAAAACTGGAATCTGAGATCAGATTTAAACATGGTAAACAAATTATGCAAGTATTTTCTTTCTTTTTTTCTTTTCTGTGACGAAGGGTCATTTTTCTATTTTTCTAGAGTTTTTATTACGAGATCCTAATCATAAAAAGAGAAGGAAAAAAAACCCACTCAATTAGAAACGTTATGTCTACGGTTACAGGCGAAGACACAATGACGCTAAGCAGCAACTAATAACTTATTCTTAATCAAAAGCCACATTTAGCCAATATCTAGATGGCCGGTTTTGTTAAGTAACAACACTTATATTCATCATAATTTTATATGTGATATAGTAAAAATTAAGTAAAAATAATTAAAAGCATACGTTGGAAACTATAGAAGCATGTTATATATATAAAAAAAAAAACTTTATGATTGGAAATAATTTTACATTTTTACACTGGCTGATGGATGTTATGAGTGCTTTAATAAATAACTTGTCTTATTAAATTGAGAATAAAATTATCCGTTGAGGATGAAAAAATCTAAAAAATTAATTTTAAATTCTCCGATGTATTTCTAAAATGCAATAATTTAGTTTAGTCTTATTTAATATCATCTTCATAAAATTAAAAAACTGAGTAGATGAGGATCTCTAAGGGAATTTTTTGTAAATTTGATAGAATTAATTTTAATGGTTATACTTTGTCTATATTTTATCGTTTCACGGCATCTCTGTTTTTTTTTTGTATATTCGTGAAGATTCAACTCATACAAGTTTGATGCTAAATAAGTTTAACCGAAAATCTTTTAATGATAGAGAATTTTTGAAGATTTTTATATGAACAGTATAACATCTTTTCCTTGCGTTAAATTTAAAAAATGCTCTTGGGAGAAAAATCTTACAACAGAATTATATCAAATGTAAAAATTGGATTCTCAAGAACGAATGTGATGTACAATGTGAACCACTTTGAATACCTTTTGATCTAATGATCGGATCTTCACGCTCAAGGACTCAAATCTTCATACTTCAAAGAGTGACCTCATATATGCTATTTAATTAGTACAGACAATATTATAAGTTACAAAATCAGACACAAAATCGTACTTTCTATGAATAAACATACCTTTTTTCAACGGATTTGGATTTCTAATCCCTAATATATAGGGGTAGAGAAATACGGTCCCCATAGTTTGACCAGGAGAGCGATCCAAAGTTTGAACCTCTTAATGTTAATTTTGCTTTTTGCGACAAAATGGTCCTCATTTTCATAAGCAGGATGGATAAAGTAAAGTAAAATCCTGCTGGACCTCTAATAATAGGGAAAAAATTCTTTAATAGCGTACATTGATGTTCCTTTACTAACCGTCGTTGAACAGCCGACCCAATTTTTTGAATTTACGGCTACTAATGTTCAACTCCGTTGCCTTGTAATTTTGAACCCGATTCAGAAGACAAGGAAACGACTGGATCAGGTATAGGGCGAAATCTGCCTTCGTGGAGGACTTTTTGAAGGAACTAACCCGCATTTGAGTTACATGGAGAGAAAAATCACGAAAAACTCCCACGGCTAGCCTGATGGCAGAGGGACTCTAACCTATGATCCGTCTACCACTTAGGATATTTTATGTCAGGTCAGCTCTGTGGTCGGTACAAGCCGGATGCGGAAATTGTACAGACCAGCTCTCGGTGAGATTTGAAACCGGTTCACCTCATTGGAATGTGAAGGCTCTATCCTCTGAGCCACCATGACTCATATGCATGTTTTAATTTTTTTTTTTTAATCGAACTTTTTCTTTTATTTTGTTAGTAATGACTAGAGCCCGGATTTTGATGACCTAAAAAATCTCAATTAATGCCCTTAAAAAGTGCAAAAAATGCCCTTTAAAAGTGCAAAAAATGCCCTTAAAAAGTGCAAAAAATGCCCTTAAAATGCGAAAATTAAGCTAAAAATGCCTTATGACATGACTTAAATAAAGTAAAAATACTGAACTAAAACAATGTTTTACTCTTTAAAATTATTATGAGTCATTTAAAAAAAAATATAAAGCAATGCAATACTTGTTCTACGCTCATTAAAGTTTGAAAAATATGTTTTATATCCTAAAATAACAACAACAAAAAATAATAAAAAAGAAAAATATATTGACTCCAAAACATTTTCATTTTGTATAGAAACTTTAATGAATATAACAACTTCCATCTCATAATATTACTAAATATCAGAATTATATCGGATTATTAAATTTTTTTAATATTTTAAAATGTAAACGAGCGTCTCTTGTGTGAAGTATAATTTTTATACCTGAAGAAGCTTCTTTCAACGTCTACTGATGTTATTGGTGCGTACTTGAAAAAGACGGTATCATTTACTGGCAATTCTTCTTCATTTTGAAAAGATGTTGATTCACCTGATAATATCCTAGAGATTTTCTTCATTGTTTGGAAGCCAGTGTAATAATGAAAAATGATAAAAAATAATAAAAATTAGAAAAAATTAACAAAAAATTTAAAAAATGCTTTAAAATGCAAAATATGCCCCAAAATTTAAAGAAAAATGCCCTATAAATCTTAAAAAATGCTTTAAAGGACAAAAAATGTCCAAAAATGAAAAATGCAAAAAAATGCAAATGTCATCAAAATCCGGGCCTTAGTAATGACTTTCGAAACATGTAACATCTTTATATTTAACAAATAATTTATTATATATTGTTATTTAGTGAATATTTCGGTTATTTTTATGAAATTATTTAAGTATTGACATTTGTCAAAAAAAATTAAATAGGAAAACTTTAAGTTTAAAAATATTTTTTTACAATATCAATATATTGAATCAACTATGAAAAGGACATGCAATTACAAATAATTGCATTAGTATTTCTCGTAGAACGTTAAAATTTAAAATAAAATAATCAAATTCAATAATAAATAAAAAATTTTTCTCTAATTACCACTTCACAGTTTATTACAGCTCTTTTTCAGAAATCACAGTTTAGCTTATTTTTATCAATTTCAATTTATGAATACGTCCAAAACTACAGTTAGACTAGAAGCCGTTGCTGACAAACTGCCTAACATTAAAACCTTATTTTGAGACTGTTGTAGATAAAACAATGAAAAAATTTCATTCTTCACATTAAATGTTTATTTTTTATTTTTTTTTTTTATCATTCTCGACGTTTTATCATAAGAAGCTCAATCGTTTATTGTTACGTAACAAAAAAAAAAAATACACAATTGAGAGCCGTTATTCTAGGTCAGTGTTGCCCAAAATGTGGTACGCGTACCCCCAGGTGTATAGGAACAGTTTAACGGGTGTACGCGTTCTTATGCGAAATATCTTGCAACAAACAAAAATTTTATTTAAAAAATAGCCATGAAAATTTACGATTACGTGTTTTTCTATTGGCTATTTTTTGCAGAGTTAACATTCAATAAATTAGTGGTGTCAACAGCCAGTTCTGATTTTTAACTTTTGTGCAATTTTTTTTATCACAGGAAAAACAATATCATCCTTCTCACTGATGTAAATAAGCTTATTAGCAAAACTTTGAACCAAAAGAGAAGAATAAACATATTTTTTAAAAAAAATGTATTCATTTTTTAGGGGTACACAGCGTTGCGAAAAATTGAGAAAGGGTACACAAAAGTCATAAGTTTGGGAAACACTGTTCTAGGTCGTTAAAATCGATTCTCTCCATCCTTCTTCATGCTCAAAATCAAGTCAGAAATTCTAATCCAGACTCTCTACTTACTATGTAAATAAATTACGTAAGCGGTGAAAAAGAGGGAGAGAAAGGATAAATTACAGAGATGTATTCTTGTTAACTTTCCTGAAACGTCATGTTAACGGCGAGTCCAATGAAAACTTGTTTCTTCTGTTGGCAAACAATGTGAGCAAGAATGGTGCGTTGTCAGTCGGCCTCCAGTTTATTATTAAAGCATTAGTTCGCTCTCCTATGCAATTTTGACAGCATTTTTTCGTTTCCTATTGTTATGTAAGATACAATATCAAAGTCCGAAGGATATTCTCTAAATTTTGACGATAGCTTTATCGGTCACATCCGCTTTACCAAACACTTCGTGCGGATATAATTTTTTAGTTGTCATTCCGTCGTAGAGTGCGAGATGGCTTTTCGTCGCTCCCTTGTAACAGTCAATCAACAGCTGAGAGTTTTAGGAGGTGTGTATTATCGTACCAACAGAAACTACAATGTTTATGCAAAAGAACATTATAAAAAGAGTCGGCCTGTTTCATATGATAAGCAATCTGTACTATTACCGGTAAGAAGTGTTTTTAATACTTGAAACGATTAAATCATTCCAAACAATTTTTAGTAATAAATGAATTAGTACCATAAAACCTTTCTAATGATTTTAGTTTTAAAGCTTATTTTTAATAAATGATAAATTAGAATTTGAAATTCTTTTCTCTTGTTCTTTACTTTAATGAATATCATTAAAACACGAACTTTAACTGATGACAGAATATAAATAAAATGACAGATAAAAGAAAGTAAATTCATATATACGATAGAGTATTTTTTCAAGAAAACAATTTAATTAAGTAGACTTATTTAACTTTGCTAGTTATTTTTACCTAAAAATTATTACTTGAAAAGGGATAAAATTTTAATTTTCTAAAATTTTTGAATTTCGTAAGATGTTTGAACAGCGTATTTATTCACATCAATATATTTATAGGCAAGTAATATATATTTATAGACCATAAAACTGTCCAAAAGGTTACTTGGATCGAATTTCTTGCATTGCAATAATCTTTTTATTTTAATTAAAAATTCTGATTAACAAGGGTAAATCCAATTATATTTTTACATTTTACAACAATTTGAGTTAATTTTAATAAAAACAAATTTTAGAATGTTGCATATTCAACTTAAAAATTTATGATTACAATGAAGTCTCAGTTTTCGATAAAACTCAGTGTTTTATTTACCGAGACTCTTATTTAAAATCATTAATGTTGTTCCAAAGCTTTTGATAAAAGCTATTGTACTTACTATGGGTCTTATTTAAAATAATGAATTAACTAAGATTTTTTTTTATAAAATTTAGAAACTTCATAATTGATTTACTTAATTTAATATGAATATTATGATTAAATGTACGTAGATCTTTCGAGCGATCCTTCATGAGATTCGAGTTTTATTTTCTTCTGAAGAATTAATAAGTATAGTAATAAAGTGAACATAAAAAATTAAAATCTAATGTTTGTAAAATTCGAAATAAGTTAAATTTTCCCCATTTATTACTATTTAACCCTTTGACGCAAATATGACACCGGACTCTCTTTGGCCTACAAAATTTTTCTGACGCTGTAATTACAAATAAAATATATTTGATATTTTTTAATTATAAAAAAACTGTCAGTTATTTAAAAAAATCTGTTAGTTTATCAAAATTATATTTGCACTAAAATTTTATATCCAAAAAATTCAATGTTTTTTTTCCATTCATATTTAAAAATTTATGAATAATTTATTTAGTAAATTAAAGAAATTTCTACAATGAATAACTTTTTCTGTTAGCTCTGAATAACTGGAATTAAGTGCGAATTTGAAAAAATTGTTTGAAATGAGCCGCTTTTAGAAGATTTTTTCTTTAATGCAGAAAAAGGCACCGGCGTGCCCAACATTTGCCTAACACATTTGCATAAAATTTGGAAATAGTTACATAGTTACGGGTTGGGGTGGAGCCTCCTAGACAATATATATCTATTGTAGTAATTCAATTAATTTTAGGGCCGGGATAGCCTGGTTAGTAGAGCGCTAGGCCAATGTCCGAGAGGTTGCGAGTTCGCTGGCTGAAGACTCCCCATGCAAAAAATGCTTACTGATGCACGCTAAATGTGTCTGGGCCACAAAGTCCTCCAAGTTTCCATAACAAATCAATACCTTTGAGGGTACTGGATCGGAGGTTGATGGTGTCTTGTTTAGATTATAATTATGATCCACGGATGCGTGAATGCATCCTCTCTGTAAAACGGCATGTGACGTATGTATGTTGTCTCCGGATCATTCTCAGGGATGTTTCCCAGACAGTCGCCTATAGTCCATTGTGCTGCTCTAGTGCGACGTAAATAAAAGTAAAGTCTTTAAATAGTACAATAAACTAGCCAATTGTAAACATCCCGTAGCTTTATTATTTCTACAGAAAATCTTTGACCACCATTTTCTGGTTAATATTTGTGCATAAAATATTTTAAATTTATAGCGCTATAGATTATAACTATTTTAAATTACATTTTATATTTTAATTTAATGAATATTAAAGATAATTAAGAGTATCAATTAAAATACAGTACCTTAAATCAATTGAAGGCCTTATTGTAACATGCGTGAATGACTAATTGAAAGCTATATTGTTAAAATGGCAGTTGAGTGATAATTAAGTGTTTAAAGAATTTCTCATTCCATCGCTTCAATTTTAAAAAGACATGTTAAAGGAATATCATACTTAGTTTTACATTTTTAGAGTTCAGGAAGTTGATTGAAAGTTTGCTTTTTAAAGTTATATGTATAATTGAGATTATTATAGTTGTACACTTACTACAAAATATTGCATTAATATTGTAAAAATTTATATATCTCTCTATCAGTTGCATTAATAAGTGTATATTAATATTGAAGAAGCGAAGGGGATGTATGAGGTATGCAACCGGAAGAAAATTTTGAAATGGTGACTATAAAATCCGTATAAATTATTATATAAAGTCACCTTATTGAATGGTGACTTTATTATATATATTATCATGATTTAGTGCCTGTTTTATTACTCAATTTTGCTGCTGCTTTAAAAGCGCTAAACTCTTATCTTATTCCCTTACTACAAAAACTATTTTTTTAAAAAAAAAAATGTAAATTTACTTTTATTACAATATTGCATACTTCCTTCATCCATTTATTTTTCAACTACGGGGGTGAATTAAATGAATAGAGTTAACAGTAGCGGCTATACTGTGCCAAAAAAAAATGCCATGTAATCTTCAGGTAACTTGATCAAAAACTATGTTATAAAGTAAATCTGATTTAAAAAATGGTGGTAAAAAAGGATGGTGGATCTGTGGGAATTATGAGTCTGAAAGAGAGGGGTGAAAACTGAATGGATTACGACGCTGCATTGCAGCTTACTCTTTTAATTTTGTTGAATAGGGAATTAATGTTTTAAATTTATTGAAGTATTTTTATATATCCTTTTTTTCCTTTAAATTAAACTTTGTTTTAAAAATAAGTATTAATTTTATTTACTTTAATAATTAAAGTATCCAAGACATTTGTTATACTACTATTTAAGCACCCCCATTTTTAAAAAGTATATTTATATTCAGTTTTGTAAGGCATGATTCCCAACACAGTGTTACCTTGGAAAATTTTATTTCGATCAAAAAAGTCTTATAAAGCATTTTTTATTTGAACTATAAAATTAAAGGTATAGGGAATCATTTTAAATTTTTTACCCCGAAAATTATATAGTTAAATTTTTATTTCCAAACAAAGTAACTCTAACAATTATTTTATTCCGCATTAGAAGTGGCAATAGGTCACGCAATATCAACAATAGGATTTTTAAGGTTGGGGAAATTTAATTTATTTACAAGAAATAAATCAAATAAAAACTCAAATGTGTTCAAAATCTTAGCAATTCGTCAACTGATTTTCGAATAATAGGGTAAAACAATGAAATTTTTAAAGTTAGAATTAGAGATTTTGAGGGTTTGCCAGATTAATTTTCAGTTGGTGAATTCAATAACATTGGAAGTAAAACCGCGGTCGCGCTTTAAGGTCTTCATTGAGGAATAACTATAATATTTGAAAAATATTTAGAGTTAGGTTAAAAGCATAATCACGCACACTTATTTACCTTCCTCACACCTGCTTCTTATCTGCCCTTTTTTATTATCTTGTTCAAACTTATTCCTTTTCGGTAAAATCAATTTTGCATGTGTTTGTCTCTTTACTTCCCACCATCTTAGAAACTGAAAAAAAAGTTCTTGTTTTACGGAATTGAATTTTTTTTCTGTTTTAGAAATGTTCATTCTTATAATTAGAGAAAGAATTTAAGTTTGTGTGTGTGTAGAATGTCAATTATTGTAAAAAGTTCCTTAGCAAGGAAAAAAAAAAAAAATCCTTCCAGCACCCTCTTCTTAGAATGTGGTAAATTTAGTCTGACTTTGCGTATAGGGTTTTGGGGTAGGGAGCAAAATAGGGGAGAAATTACCTAGTGCAGGCAGACAAATATATTTTATTGAATATAAGGATATTGCCATCCAGGCAAATGAGATAATATTCCAGATGTATTTTTTACGCTACAATGAATTAAATCAATTACGAATCGATAAGATGAATAAAGAATTTTTAAATAGGAATATTTTGTAATAGAACAGTGTTCATACGTTCATATTCATCAAAAAATAAAATGAAAGCGGTAGTAATATTAAAATATTTTTATATTATGTTTGCAGTTAACAGAATATTTTATTTTTTCTAAGTAATTATATATATATAGATCTAAAGGTGGAAGATATGAAATTTTATTTCGATAGTGAAAGCTAATATTAAGAAATTTTCAGTTTCTCTATAACAAAATTACCAGTTATTATTTTTTACAGATGAGTACGAAACCTGTAGAAATACCAATACTGTAATGTAAGTAGGAATAATAGCTGAAAAATAAAGGATAAATTTTTTTTTAAACAAATAAAAGCGTTTTTGTGTACATAAAAACATTTATAACTTCTGAACTATTAGTCTTATAAACTCATGTTAGTTTTCATTTGGTTCAGTACAAAGAAGTGTAAAGGAAACAATAAATTTGTGACATCGGGTAACTGAATTACATTTTGCAATTTTTACCCCTTTTTTTTTCTGGCCAACCGGCCTGTGTAGGGGTTAGAGAACTGCCCTTGCATCAGAAAGGTTCTGGGTTCGAATCCGGGGACAAGGCATGGATGTTCTTTCCTTCTCTGTACTATCTGTCCTTACTGTGGAAGCAACGTTGGCCCTCCTAATATGGTGCCCCTGAAAGAGAAGCTAACATATCTGCCCTGTAAATGCCTGAATTGACGGATGTTAACACAGGTGGGCATTGGAAAAAAACCTTTTCTTCTTAAAGGCCTCCGCTTCAATTTCTGCTGCTTCGAAATTCTTAGTCTAGGCGCAGTTCACCTGTTTCCCGGCTTCTTTGATACTGTTTGTCTAAGATAGGTACTCTGACCACCACTAAGTCTGCGGCAGTCTGGTGCTATGGAAACAAGAAGAGGCCATTTTAGGGAGGGTAGCTTCGATGAAGAGGTCTCCTTTTCTCTCGCCGAAACCAGTCCTAAAGAGGGACCCCGCACCCCTACTTGAGATAATCATACCTCGTTACCATAGTCACCGCCTCAGCTCCAGACGAATGTCTGGCAGAGTACCTATCTTAGACAAACAGTAGACAAGTGCGATTTTGTCATTGTTTTGGTGTTAGTTGTAACTCGCTTCGTCTCTCACCCTTCCAAAAATAAGAATCTGTTGATAAAATTTTATGGAGCAAATACAAGTTTGTTTAGAACCTTAATTTTGTGGTAGAAACAAGTTCAAGTATAAATACCGAGGCATCTCCACGAAGTACGCCGTTTGACATTCCCACCTTTGCCAGTTTGCCGTTGCATTTTTTTTATTTTTTTTTTTTTATTAAACGTCGTCAAATTTTGATATTTCAACTCTCGTTTAATTCTGGAACGAACCTGCAGTCAAAGAATATATAAGTGAGACACATTATATATTCTTTGCTACAGTCATATACCACTGCATTTGTCTTTCTCCCAGACTGAACTTTTTCTCTCTTGAACTTAAACACAAACATGCGGAGTGCCTTGTATGGATACAGTACCTCCTATCTAAGCTGAATTACAATTACATAATTATAGAAGCATAAGACTAGTTAATATTTAAATTAAAAGTTAATTTTTTTGATAAAGTTAACAATTATAAAATTTAAACATTTGAAATAATTATTTAAAATAGGAAACAAATTTCCAATCATAATGATTTGGTAGGTAGGTACTTTATTTACGTCGCACTAGATCTACACAATTGTATATTGGTGATGATCTGGGAAACATCTCTGAGAATGATCCGAGGATAAGCCATCGCAATTTTGATCCTCTGCAGAGGGGATGGCTCCCTGCTTTGGTAGCCCGACGACCTGCGCGTGAAGTCGAGCACTTGTAGAACAGTTTAACGATGACCGATACCACGCACCCTCAGTCCCTTCGCGGTTCCTAAGTGGTTACCCACCTGCTTACTGACCACAGTCAGTGATGCTTTACTTCGATGTTCTATTTGGTACCGTATCTTTACGATCAGCCTGGGGGACTCATACTTGATTTAGAATGTGGATTGGGGAAGACGTTTTAACTGTGACTTTTGAACTAGGGAATATAATAGATTTGTATTGAAATAATTTTTTTACATTCAAGTAAAAGTTAAAATTAAAAATAAAAATAAAAGAGATACTAACAATTAAACATCAATTCGATGAAAATTAAAAGCAATAAATGCCAAAGCATGAATGCGGTAGTAGTGCAGTGAAGAGAAATCAAGTCGTAAAGCGAACAACACTCGCGATTTAAAATTCGTCAGAAGGGTGAGAGCTTTTATTCTCCGTCGAAAAAGTTTTTATAACACAAGATTTGAAGATGTTGCCCCCTTATGAATTTCAAAGAACATTTGATTTTCAGTTAGTTTGCATAATACATAGAATATTTCCAACAGTTAAAATTATGAAATATTTAAAGAGTTTAAGTGATGTACTTGTAGTAAATGATTACAGACACGTATGGATGAGGGTCTGAATGTCAACAATAATAAGCTTTCAAAAATCGAAAGAATATAAAAAAAACTTCCGGTGTATTTTTTCGCTTACAAAATGCTTGCGAGGCGATATATATGGACATGCTTGATATTTTAGGAAGTTTTATAATTGTGATTTGTAGTTAAATTTACGAGTAATTATACCGTTCAGAAAGGTTTTCCGTAATTTATGAATTCTAAAAGGTTGGTTCGACAATCAATTTGAGAAAATTAATATCTTAACATAATTAAAGCGCAATGTTGGCCATGTTTGAGTGGTGTCTCTTAATTGGCTGTATTTGTATAAAATATTATTTTTTGTGCTGCATGTAGTCTTTCAAATTCGTTTGCTGTTTGTTTCGTGGAAAGTTAAATAAAAAGAATGTGTTATATTATAAATATTGCAAATATAATAATATTGGATGGCGCTCTTTATCAAGCTTAGGCTATTACTTCAAGCTTAGGCTAAGTTGCTATTTACTGCGAAGAAAAACTTAATCAATTAAACGTGTAAATTATCATTGAAATCATTTTCATTTTTAGCCTTTTATATTTGATAATTGTTTTGAACTAGTTTTAGTGAGTTCGAATCCCACCAGTCGAAGAATATTCGTGTATTAAACGGAAGAGCTTGATTAACTTAAAGGGATAACACATAGTCATCCTCAGGCAAACCTCTAGATATTTTGTTTTTAAATTTTGCCAGCTAAAAATCCTTTTCACGCCATAGCGATTGTAGTTGGCACGTACAGGTACCATTACAGAAATAACTCTATTTACTTTTAATTGGCTAAATTTTCATTTTTGGAAACTTAAGTACAAAGCTATTTACTAAATGATTTTAAATTTTGGTTGGAGGCTTAAGATACAGCCTATGCAGATTATCAGGAAAAAAAACTTCATCATTGCCCACTACTAACCTAAATTTTTCTTGTATTTGCTTGCAAGTTTCCCCCAAATGCGCTGACACCACTTGCAAGTATCTTATAATCTGATTAGTATAATGTTTTAGAATGCAGTTAACAAAAGCATACGATTACGTTAAATATAGATGAATCTGAACAAAATTTACTTGCATTTAAGGCCCTGTATTCCTTCACAAATTATAGCATTACTCTTGTAAATTCATTATTCATGAAATTTTCTCAAATTAACATTAAAGAATTAAATTTTACTTCAGTATAGTTTAATATAAGTAGTTAAGGAGAATATTTGCAGTTTCTTCATATTATACTACTACAACCATTACTATTTTATTGGAAAAACTAAACATTAAAAACTCGTAAGCTTCTTTTATAATGCCATTACATAGTATTTTATTTTATATTACCATGATAGTAAATTGCGAGACTTTTTAATTTAAATATTTAATAAATTTCTAGTATTTTGAAATTTGGAACAAAAAGCTAAACATGGTGTTAAATATTGGAGTACTCAGTGTTTAACCTAGAATAGAAAACAGGACTGTAATAAATTGACTCAGTTATAAATTATAACTTATACACAATAACTTCTTCTCTTGTTTAATCATTGTCACGTTAAAGATTTATAACGAGTATAGTACATTTTGATGCTTTAGCTTTGTTTCGATCATAGCTTGAAAAATAACGCATTTAAGTGAAAATAGAATTACACAACTTTATATCCTTTATGTCTTAAAAGAAAATTGGAATGTTTGCAAAAATATTTGAGAATTTTAATAACAAAATTATTGTTTTCAAACAATTAGGATCAATGTAAAAAAGATTGCCAACAAAATATCAACCAATTTGACATAAAATTTTAAACAAGTATTTGACAAACACAAAAATTCATTTTGAATAGATAATATATATCTTTTTTTTAAATTTGATATTCATGCTAACATTTAAATTAAATTTCTGAAATTAATGTTACTTTAAAACACTTATTTTGTAACAAAAACAGTTTAGAGAAATTTTGTATTTTTTAAATATATTATTTCAGTTATTTTTTATTATTATTTTTTACATTTTATCAAAGTTTTCTTTTTGTCTTGGAAAAATATGTTTCTTTTAGTATTCTCACTGGTTTTTAAAAAAACCTTAGTGATTTGGTTAATCTGCTGAAAATAAAACATTCGCTTAATTGTAATAATAAATAAATAAATAAATGTTGGCAAAATGAATTCGCCCACCCCCTTCTTTGTTAGTTACTGATTTGAATTTAACACTTGACTATAGAAACTACCAAAGCAGTTCTAGTCTAGAATTTTCAGAATGTCAAAAGAGAAATTCTTCAATCATGAAATTGCAAATATTGAATCATTCATAAACGTGGACAATAGATTTGCAGAAATGAAAAGAATGTAATCTCTTTCTCAGTTAAGGTAACATTTTCGTTCATTTTGCCGTGAGTTAGCGTTATAGTGTTAGGCGGCGAGAACCCTCATTTTAAATGATTTACTGCCGACCTGATAATAATTTATACAATTCTTTTCAACGTTTTTTAAGGAATACCCCAGAAAAGTGGTGGCTCAGGGGATAGAGCGTTGCCATCCAATGAGGTAACTGGGTTCGAATTCCAGCGATGGCTGGTCGATGCGAATTCCGCATCCGGCTTGCACCGACCAGAGTGCTGACGTAAAATATCCTCAGTGGTAGACGGATCATGGGTCAGTCCCCATGCCGCCAGGCTGACAGTGCGAGATTTTCCTCTTCATGTAAAGCAAATGCGGGCTAGTTTCCTCAAAAGATTCTTCGCGAAGGCAAATTTCTCCAAATATTTGATCCAGGAATTCCCTCGTCTTCTAGATTGGTTTCAAAATTACAAGGCTACGGAGTTGAACATTGGTAGTTGTAAATTTTAAAAATACCTTATCTACTGGGTCATGTGTATATGTAATTTAGTCAATTTAAAAATTGGTAACTGGGTAAAGTGCGCTATATGTACCCGGTCCATGTCTATATTCTATCCTCACAATAAAGACTCAATAATAAAATAATTACTAAAATGAGAGAGATTGTAATGCCTCTCCGGCCATATCATTAAAATTTATTTACCGATTTTAGGAAGATAGAAAACACCAATGTGTCGCTTGCCATATGCATTGCAAAATCGAAAAATTGTTTACCTTAAGTGATATCTATACATATCGATTATTTCTATTATGTGACTTCTATGTGGTTTATTTGACAACATAAATATCCATTTAATAATCGTGAAGTATCATTAACTCAATTGTTTGTTTTCTAGGGACCGGAAAGGCTTCGTGCTTCAGTATTTACTGATGATCCCCACAAAGTGACTGGATCTATTCCCGGAGCTCCGGAAGTGAAAACAGTTTATGATACTCTAGTACACGGACTCAAAGTTTCAAGTAAGACGCACTTTGTAAATATCCCTGAACCAATTTTGGTTATTAAAAAAGACATAAATAGGGTCTTTTATGTCAGCTGCAGCTTTTGTTCTCAAAAAAAATTTAAAAAAATGTGTGACCAGCTCATATCCTTTATTTTGTAGTCGCCATCTTGATCGTGATTCAATTCATGTTTAACCCCCTCCTTTTCGCTCCCGTGAAAATGACGGGGTGAGGTTTCGCCCTCTGTTTCTCACTCCCGTGATATTGACGGGCTGGAGTGTTCTGTAGTAACACGCCAATAAGAATAAAACTAATTCATTTCTTTTGCCCGGAAAACATTTTCTCATTTTACACACCAGATGGCAGAACCAGGATATTTTAAAAGTAATTGTAGATAGTTAGTTTATTTTAAACTAGATGTCAGCACTAATCAAATACGTAATACAAATACAAAAGCCAAAAAAATTAGGCACTTTTATGACCGTTTTCTTGAAAATTAACCGATTGTTAAGGGGTTAAAGGAAATTCCCGTGCAAGAAAGTTCATATTTTGTAATTTTTTTCTAATTTTTCGGTGTAAACAAAGCAGGAATATACGTGAGAAGTTAATTGTGCTGATAATATTTCAAAATGTGTTTAACTTTTAAACAGTGATTATTTTCTATTGTTATAACAGAACTTACGAGCGTGTAACATAACGATTTTTCAATGAGCCAGCCATAGCTGCTGTTGACCCAACCACTAAAACATTATTCAGGCTAACATTTCGTGAGTTGTTCTCACAATAATGCCATTATATTAGTAAAAGTATACCAGGAGTAATTAAATCTAAATTAGATCAATCCAGATCAATGTTCACACACCAAAAATCTCAAAGCAACATACATCTCTCGAATAATTATGCTCTTACGCCACAGTCACAGAGGCTTGTAATAACTTTAAACATTTTATAAACGAGTATTAAATGGAACTTTATTTTAAAAAAAATAGTTATTATCAAATTTATGCGGAAAATGAAGTTTAGTTTAAATGAAGTTGAGGTTTTAAAAACCAGATTTCGTCAAAAATGCTATGTTTATCTAGCTAGTCTTTGTATCGGATTTAGTTCCTTAAGTATCATTTGCATTTTAAGGTCTTTCCTCTTGACCGATTTAGATTTAGAAAAATCTGTTCATTAGAACAAAAGTTAAAAGGTTGGTTTGCTTATTTTGTGATTTTTATTTTATTGTTGCTGATTCGTTTATATGAAATAGCAGTGTGGCCGATCAGGCAATATAAACAGATATGCTGAAGCAAAATAAAAAGCTTTTATTAAGTAATCATTGTATAGAGAGCAAGGAGCCGAATAAACCAAAGTCGAAACCTGTCCTGTCATAAGCTAGGGAAAATTTTGCAAACTAGTCCCGATAAACTCTGTACTCACACGCAAAAAATGAAATTTTTATTTACTATAAATCGTTAAAAAAAATAGGGAGGTGGATTTCGCTGGTTCTCCCGCTTGGGTTAAAGGAAAAACGCAAAGTGTAATATAGAATTGAAAGGCGGGTGTGAATGATAAAATGTTAGAAAGCTTTTAATTTTGACTTATAAATTAAGAAGAATATGGATAAAGAAACGACATGAAAAGATTTGTTAAAGCCTTTTATGTTATATGTATAGACACACAACGTGTTATACCTGAAATAAAACTGATGATCTTGTGCCTGGAAACAAAGAATATAAATGGAGGCATTGTCCTACTGGAAAATCCTTTTGGACCACCAATTCTCTTTGCAGATGGCTATAAATGGATTTCTAGAATTTTGTGATTCTTGACAATCTTCATACAGACTGGAGGAAAGGCTAAGTTAAGCGGATAATTGAAAACTTCCCACACAATGAATGATCCTCCACCTTGCTGAAAGCACGCAAAACTGTCCAAGTAGTTTTAATTCTTTTATTTCCTATTCTATTTTGCTTGAGGACAGCTTTCAATATGGGTTACTGTAAAATTTTTTTTTTGCATCGCAAGTTAAATAAAAAGAAACAGTAGAGGAGGAAAAAAAGAAACTCTTCTACAAATGGTCAGCAGTGTGGAGGCTCATTACTTTTGTTGGAAGGCTTCGGCTATTGTGGTAAATTTAATGTAGCCTTTCCTCCATGCCACACATGAAGATTACTAAAAAATGCTAAAAGGATTTTTAATGGCATTTGTAGGGAGAATTGTTGACAAAAATCGAATTTTTACGCAACATAATCCATTTACGTTACAAAATCTTCAAATTGGTGATTTTTGGAAAATAGAGGGCATACCCTGAATAGCCTGCCCTTCTTATGACTTCCACTTCCAGGAAAATGTGAAGGCTATCCTCAATAACGCCGTATATTAAAAAATAACAGTTTCAGTCTGTCAAAATTGAAGACTGCCATAATTAAAACATAACATCATATTAATGCAATTGTTCTCTTGGGATTGGTAAATAGTATGCACATATTTTAAGTCGTATAAAATGTAGCGGGTATTTTGTCTATGATCAGAAGTGGCTGCATTCCGGTGGGACACTTTATCTAACCTTTTTCACTTATTTCACGTTTTTTTACTGTTCAGTTGGAGCAGAATTACGAGTAGTAATGAGTTACTACTCGTAAATATGTGTTTAGATATAAATATAAGCTTGGATATTAGATACATATCTTGATGCATCTTGATATACATGCTTGGTTCCCATTGTTTCTCGTTGAGTTCAGTACAAAATTAAGGTAATTTTATTTGAATGGACACACTGTTTATATGCATGTATGTATGTGTAAATTCTTTTGAAATGTTTCTGCCTGTCATTTTACATTAGAAAATGTTAAAATTCACATTCTCTACTCTACTTCACCGCAGAACGCGTTCTTATTTCGGAATTAAGTGATTAAAGTGTCAATGAATTTATGAAAATATTACTGTTAAAAAATTAAAGAAAATAACGAAAAGTATGAAACACAGAAAGAGTAAGACTAAACAAGTTGTTTGACGAAAATAAATTAAATTAAATTTATACAGAATAAGAGCCCGATAACCAATTTGTTTACAAAATTTTAATCACTGAAGCCATATTTCTCAATTTCAGTCTTCCTAGTATTTTTAAAAATATTGTTAAAAAAAAGCCCTCTCTTTTCATGTAGGCAATAGTTTGAAACTTGACAAAAATTTCCGTTTCTTTTTTTCTCATTTAGATGACGGCCCCTGCATCGGATTGAGGCCACCAGGATCTGAAGAATATCATTGGCAATCATACAGTGAAGTAATTAGACACTTTTCTTATTTAGTATACTTTAATCTGTATTTTTCATTCTCATGCTTGTAAAATAGTTCCTATGATTAAGCATGATCAAAAACTTAGCAAAAATATTATATATAATTTAGGTTCCTGGATAAATTTAATGCTAGAAAGAACCTGGATAAAGATAAACACTCAAGTAAATGCAGTAAAGGAAAAATTAATACATTTTATAAACTTAATATTGTTATTCAATTCTTATACTACAACGTTTCATTTTCAATACGTTTAAAACTCATTGCGTGTAAAAAAAATTTAACAACTGACAATCCATCGACTGGATAAAATTTATTTTTTCCTAGGCATGTCTTCATTTCCGAATCGATGCTTGCTTTTGAAAGTTTTACTGCAAAACGATGTTCAGTGCTAAATACAATTTTATATCAAAATATAAAATTCGAGAGAATCAATTGAA
The DNA here is from genome assembly GCA_949128135.1 of Parasteatoda lunata. Classification (NCBI taxonomy): domain Eukaryota; kingdom Metazoa; phylum Arthropoda; class Arachnida; order Araneae; family Theridiidae; genus Parasteatoda; species Parasteatoda lunata. Next base: position 103,118,285 of record OX421974.1, on the reverse strand, counting down.
TAGTTCCCAAGAAATCAAATGCTCATTTGATAGCTCAAAAACTATTTCACCGTTTGTGCTCTAAGTTTGTATTTTGCTATTCAAAATTACATTCTTTAAAATTATGTAAAAAATTTTATGCCTAATTGTATGCCGAATATTTTCCGACCATTATAAAATAAAATAACAAATATGTATTAAAAAATTTTTTTACGTGGAATTATCTTTGGAAAAACTACTTTAAAAATTGAGGACAAAAATTTTCGATGCTATTAAAAAGTTCTAGAAATCTGGCGAAATACGTAAAAGGTAAAATTAACATTAAGACGTCCAAACCTTTTGACCGTTCTCCTGTCCAAACTATTACGATTCTATTTTCCCGATTGCGACCACCCCTTTATTTTAAAGGTTAAGAATCCAAATCCGTCGAAAAGAAAAATATGTCAATTCAGTTAACGTACGTTTTTTTGGAAGATTTCGCAATTTACAATATTCTACATTTAGCATATTTTAAGTTAGATTTTCGAACCAATAATATTAAGTCCTGGTACGTATAAATCCGATCATTAGATCTTAAGTTATACAAGTCGCTCCCTTTTTTATTACTTGCACTGTGCACATAATGAATGTGCGAAAAGTAGAGTAATTAAGGAAGTTTTCTTATTTGCTAATTAATTCCTTTAACCTCCTTAGGATTGAATTCGGGGCTGGGATGATGGGTAGAGTTTTAATCGTCATCTAAAAAATGAGCATCTATAAAGTAGTCAAGTCATCTAAAATAAGTGGAAGATTTTCCAGATGTTCATATATATTGATTTTCATATTTGATGAATTTCTGATTCAATGGATAGGAAGAGTACAAAACTTTCGTTCTAATTCATAGGGTCTAAAATAGAACACTTTCGCATGTATTTAGTTCTATTATGCACTCTAAATACAGTTACTTGTGACACTTGTGCTTTTAACCAACAGCTGAACAGTTTAACTTATCCTTAGTTCTATCCTGCACACTAAATAAAGTTACTGGGCATGTCCGTGTTCTTTAACTGTAGATTTAAGTAATTTAATATAAAAAAAATTGTTTTCCGGCATAGCCTGGTTGGTCGGAATTTTTGCGCGTGTTCATGAGAACGTGAGTTCGAATCCCGCAGGCTGAAGAATCCCCGTTTATTAAATGGTGACTGGTGCAAGCTGAATCTCTCGGGATCACAAAGTTTTCAAAGTTCCCATAACAAGTCAATACTTTTGAGGGTACAGAATTGGAGATTGATAGTTCTCTGATTTAGGTCACAATTGCGATCTGTGGATGAATGAATGGAGGCATATATGTGACAGCCCTTTAAAATGGGCTGTGACACGTGTGTGGGGGGCTGAAATCGTATTCTTTGTCATAGATGGTGCCACTGAGAAACAGGAAAACACCCTAAGCCTTAAAAATTCGTTTGATTTAAATTAGTCTAGCTGGTATTGGCAAATGCCATACGTAACAATAAATGATGTAGGATAAGTATGCTCGTAAATCGAAATGCATTTTGCAACAGAAGAAAACCTGCTTTTTCAGTAGCAAATTAAAACACCATGAGTGCAAATGCTAAGCTGAATTGGAAACTTGTGAGCAAGAAAATGAGGTGAGGTATAATCTTTAGTTCCTATTATTAACGCATAAACTTCAAAAGTAATTTACGTAATGTGATTTAACTCATTCATCATCTCTACGATTACCTACAAAAGGGAAAACCTTTTTCCAATTTCAGAGAATAATTAATTGTATTGTTTGAGTTTTAGGTAAAGCTAAGAAATTTTCAAAATTTATATTTGAAATTTCGACTTTTTATGAAGATTTTTTTCAAATTTTGTTATTTTTTTCTAATAGTGTGTGCTACAATTCTCTAAAGAAAACACCTTTTTTTAAATGTAGGTGCTTGCAAGAACACAAAATATCGGATCTGGGTTAATAAAACTGGGTCTTAAACCTGTGAATGAGTCTTCCGTAGGAATATTTGCAGCCAATAGGGAAGAGGTAAGTCAAACAGATGACAAAAGAAATAAGAGATAATGTTTATTTTTTTAATATTTAAATTGAGGTATTTGTTTGATAATAATGCCAGTGATAAAGGTTTTACGCTTTGCCTTGAAATATCTTATCTCTTAGAAAGAGCATTGTCCTGTTTATAATCTATTTTTTCATTTAAAATATGCTTAAAAAAACATTTCGCAAATCATTCTGCATTCGAGGTACAAGAAATTTGTTTCAAAAATGAAGGAGTATACGGCTGAAGGTGATATGTTACAAAAAGACGTTTTGAGAGTGTTGTTTTTAAAGTAATTTATATCTTCACTCTTTGTTAATGGCGTTGTGATTTAAGTCTCTTAAACAATGCTCTGGCGTCAATGCCATATAATGAAACTAACTCATACTGAAAAGAACTTTTTTTTATTTTAATATTTGTTTTGATTTTAATGTTGCATGCCTCTATCACCCATGTAAGGATTGCAATATTACGAAAAGCAACAAAAACATTTACTATCCTGCTATGTAATTTCAACAATCTATATAATTAACATATGCAATTTAAAATTCTTCATTTTGATGTATATAAACACTGATATAGATTGAGAAGTGATTTGATCCTCAGTTTTTTGATTTTACATTTGGGTGGGTTGTAAATTGCTATAGCAAATCAAAAATAATAATGAACATATGAGGCTTTAAAATTTTTAAAACTTAAATCAGTCTTGTCTTAAAAGAATGCTAGATTTCAAACCAAGAACTTAATTGTGAATTTTTATTATTTTTATTTTGAATAGTTCGCAACATCTAGACTAAATTATTATAAATTCTATAGAGGAAAGGATCTGAATTAAATGTATCTTTTATTGCTGAAATTTTCAATAATTTTCTTGCCTTTTTACAGTTTTTACTTTCCATGTATGCTTGTTCTGGTTATTCAATGGTCTTGGTACCCCTATACTTGACCCTTGGTTTGCCATCAATTCTTTACATCATCAACCACGGTAAAAACTTTATTTCGAAATGCCTCTTTATTTTGCCAATTTCATTCTTTAATGACAATTATCTAAATAAAAGCAATGAATCGAACGATATATGAATATTAAATGATGATATCACAGGATCGAATGAAATCGTAGACAATACGAAAATCTTCAAATGCATCAATCAGCCAATCAGAAATTGGAACGTTATTAATTCAGAAATTGTTATTTTAATGAATCTTTTCATATAAGAGCCATGAATAAAGCTCCATGCATCACAATGATCGAACACAGTTTTCTGTTATTATTGCTGTATTTTTACTAACCGAAATATCACATGGTAATTTTTCCATATTAATTTCCTTATATTTTTGATTGTCATCAGGATAAAATTAACGAAAAGCATAAAGATATCATTTTCCCATAAAATATTTTTGAATCCATAATTTAAAAATATTTACCTGCAATATATTTCTTATTCTAATTTATTATTACGCTTTAGATAATTGTCTATATTATGAATTTTAAACTAAAATTTTTTTTGATTATTATAATGTAATTCTATGACATATTAATGCACATTTTAAAATACATAATATACATTTTGAAATAAACTTGATAAATCGGTGCCTAAATTTATTGAAGATGCAAATTACATTAATATGGTATTATAAATGAAAGTTTTAATAAAGAGATATGATTATATTTATGCGCAGTGTAACGCATGCACAAATTATATTTAATATATCAGCCTGTTTATTAAACGAAATTATTAAATTACGGTTGTCCACTCACCAAATTAGTAATAACAATAAATCTTTAATTTCAAATATTTTTCTAAAAATTATTGCCAAGCAAAATTATTCATGTTTACTGCATTTATCTTAATAGATAAATGCAGGGAAATGTTTTTACGTGGGAAGTGGGGGCACAAACCTAAGCAAACAGAATTGTTTTTAACACATATACTTAAAGTGAATAAGTTCGTAAAAAAACTGTTTTATCTCAAGAAACAGCAATAAATACGAAGTAATCTTAGAGTTGGTGAGCGATAGCGAACAGAGTGCTCCCCCCCCCCCCCTAGTTAAAAGTAAATTTCGAAATGCTTCCCTTCCTGAATCTGCAAATTGTTTTTCTTTTCAAGGAAGTAAATATGTTTAATGGAGTGAAAAAACTGATGATTTTTAAGATTCTTTTTAGAGTATAGTTCAAATTAAAAATTATGTCCGTAGAAGGAGTTTTAATACATTTTCTTAAGTCTAAAAATTATTGCACCACACTATCCTCTTGTAAACAAAAGTTGATGCAATTTGGTATAAATACATTCAAATATACGTTCAGAGACACGGCTAAATCGTCTACTTTAAAACTGCCTTCGATCACCTGTTGTGTCCCAAAGAAAGAATTTTCCATAGAATATGATGTATATTTTAATATGTGAGTGATTTTCTAGCTTGCAATTCTAATCTATAAAAAATTAGCGTTATAGCACGTTTTCCTGAATTATTTATCTTTCGTTTTCTGTATTAGGTTATTACTAGTAAAATAAACCTTAATATTTTCGTAACTAACGAGAATGACGTTTCACCAAATTCGCATTTCAAAAGTAGAGCCCCTTTGGAACCTTATTCAAAAACTATATGAAACCACGTGTTTCGATGCTCTTTCATGACATGCTTATATAAATTTAATTAGTGGAAACTCAACAAAAGCCAGTAAAATAAAATGATCACTTAAACAACTCAAAAATTATAGTAAATAATAGATATCACATTTTAAGTAGTAATGAAGTGTTAATCTTCCTTTTCCTGAGTTGAACTTCTCAGCTTATGGTAAATCAAATTGCCGGAAGCTGTACCTCACTAGACAACAAATAATTAAATAAAATAAAGGGAGTATATTAGGCGCCATAAATGAGTAGACTGGTGACATCAGCGTCCATTTCGTCGGGAAGTAAAAATTCTATTACCGCAGTACCTATATTATGCACCTTGTTAAAATAAACCCTCGAAATCAAAAATTTTCCGATTTTTCTTTTAAATGCAACGCGAATTTTTGTATCTATTTAACGGAATTAATGCTATTAAAATTATGAAGTGATGGAAGAATATTAGCTTGAATGATATAATAGGTTTTTTAAATCAGTATTATACAAATTTTGAAAAAAGAAATATTGTCTGCAGAATTATTTGAGAACATGATTAAGAAATTTTTAGATTACGGATAAAAAAAAGTTTTTTTTTTCCAAAAGAAAAGTCGAACAATTTCCGGTTCCCAAAATTATTCATTACAAAGTAATAATATTAAAATAACTCTAAAACAATTTGTTGGGTATAATATAATTCAACAATGTTGTTTTAATAATGTGTGCAAACACAAATTAACTAATTTGAATTATCATGGGCAGTGAAAGTTACAATGTTTTTCTGTGGAGTCGTGGTGGCTCAGAGGATAGAGCACTCGTCTCCCAATGAAGTGACCTGTGTTCGAATGCCAGCGATGGCTGATCAATACGAATTCTGCCACCGGCACGCCCCGACCACAGTGCTGACGTAAAATATCATCAGTGGTAGATGAATCATGGTTTATCTCCTTTAGGTTTAGAGTCGTGGTTTAGAGTCCTTTAGCCGTCAGTCTAACCGTGGGAGGCTTTCGTAGTTGTCCTCTCCATGTAATGCAACTGCTGAATAGTTCCAGTAAAAAGTCCTCCAGGAAGGCAAATTTCTTCCAATGCTTGATCCACTCTACTGGATTGTGTTTAAAATAATTACAAGGCTACGGAATAGAACATTAATAGTAGTAAACTCAAAATTGAGTCTTCTGTTCAACGACGGTTAAAATAAAATGCTTTCGTGTAATTTTAAAATAATGGCCGAATTTCAACATTTTGTAACATAATTAAGATTTATTGAAAAGTTTATCCCCGTAATACATTTCAAAATTTAAACTATACATTTTCAGATTGTTGAAATAAAAATTTACAATAAGAGATGTTTAATTTTTTTAAAGCTGACGTCACTAAATTTAATATCTAAACACTTTTTGCTACTCTAGGAAAGTAAAAACTAAATTCATATGAACGTTTTATGTAAATTATTACGTGACAAAGCAGCATTAACTCTTTTTCTTTCTTGTCATGTTTGAAGGTCATTTTCTTATAAATGGATGATGTAACTTGAAAGAGACTCTCTTTTCGAAGTTTTATTTTGCTAGATCGCATAATAAGAATATTTCCTTTTGAACAATGAAAAGTAAAAGAAATCTTTAGTTGGTACTTTTTAAGAGCGGCTTTTATTACTTATTATTAAATGATATAGTTTTTTCCTTCACTACTATTAAATTTTTATTACTTGAATTATTTAAGTTATACACTCGGTTTAAAAATACAAAACATATGATAATCACTGTCAGATTGACTTTGGCTCCTCAATTGAGACCTACATATCAGAATGGATAAAGCAAGATATTTCGTTAATTGCAACTTGTTCTACCAGTAACCTTTAAGTGTTATAAATAATATATTTTTATGCCTATTTTGCCATTGACTTTAATCAAAAGAAAAATTAAATTCGTTTAAATTAATTTTATTTATGAAAAATTAAATTCAAAATAAAGTTTGAAGATATTCAGAAATGTTTTAGAAATTTTATGACGTTTTTTTTTTTTTTTTTTTTTTTTTTTTTGCCTGATAGAGTAATAATATTTATGACAAAAATGTCATATTAAAATATATAAGAGCCATATTAAAATACTGCACTGTCAGGACAATTACTGAACAAAAATTATTTTTATGGTCATCAGGATTATAAACAACATCTATTTTTATTACTAACATTTTTATAACTAATCTAGAATCGAATAGAACTTAATTTATAGTAAATTCTTGCCAACTTTGTCAAAATAAGGATTAATTAATTAAATAATAGTTTTTGAGATGGATAAATAATGAGAAGAAACCAAGAAACTGTATGCCATCACAGGAAAATGGTTTAGTATCCTTCACAGAATTTATTATTTTGTGTATTTAGAAACAATTTGGAACATTCTAAGTACATTATACGATATCAAGTTAGGCTTTGTCCATCAGGTACTGCCAATGTCCAAAACAAATGTCTCATTTGTGAATCTTTCAAAAAATTTTCCCTAAAATCTCCCATTTTTCTTTTTTACAGAAAATTTCATTGAAATAAATAGATTATTTAACAGTCATTTTAAATCAACAACTATTAGTCACTAAGTCATAAATAAATACAAAATATTCCTATTAAAAACTATCCAGTGTAATTTCTTTAAACAAACATTCCTTCTTTGAAGTAAAACTTAATGTCTTTTATACTATATTACATTATAACCGTCGTTGAACAGCCGACCCAATTTTTTGGGTTTACAACTACTAATGTTCAACTCCGTAGTCTTGTAATTTTGACCCCAATCCAGAAGATACAGATTAATCCAGATCAAGTATTGGAGGAAATTTACCTTCGCGGAAGACATTTTGACCCACTAACCCACTTTTGCGTTACATGGAGAAGAAAACCTCCCATGGTTAGCCTGGCGGCAAAGGGACTCTCACCCATGATCCGTCTATCACTGAGGATAGTTTTACGTCAGCACTGTATTTGGTGTAAGCCGGATGCGGAATTCGGATTGATCAGCCATCGCTTGGATTCGAACCCGGTTCACCTCGTTGAAAGGCGAACGCTCTATCCCTGAGCCATCAGGGCTCACATAATGTCTTTTAATTACCTTCATTCCCTTAATTCCCTTCATTCGCCTTTTAAACCTCTTTATAGTCGTATTTTGTCGGTACTCAGTCAAAATTTGTTGTTAAGAGCTGACATACGACCGTTGAGGGTTAAAAACTATTTTAGCTTTACATTAAAAAATATTCACGACTTTATGATTAAAAATAGTATTTCGTGTTTACTTTAAATATCTTACTGCAATATAATAAAATTTTATATGCCCCAAAGTATGTTAAATTTTTTCCTTAATAGATATTTTATATTAATTTAGATATTGATTAAATGGTTTTAATTAATTTTAAGTAAATTAAAAAAATGCTTTCGTGCATTTTCTAAAGCATTATTAGATTTAAATAAAACAAGCAAATGATTAATTTAATTTGAATTCACCCATATTTAAAAATTATCAAAATTAAATGTCACATCCAAATTCTTAATTTTCTATGATCGATATCAATAAATATATTAAACTGTTGAAACATGAATTTGTTTTTAATTCAGACATCTCTCGACCATCTCAGAACACTATAATATGGAAATTTCCTTTTTGCAAATATTTGTAGCTTTACCAAGTATACAAGGAAACAAAAGACTGATAAACATGTTCAACATTTTCCTTGATATTTGTGTTTATTAATCGAATTTCAAATCTCTTCCGCCGCCTCCTCCCCAACTTTCCATGAATTGAACAATAGTGGACTAAAACAAGTCGAAAGATATGCGCTTACTTTTTTTTCTGATGAAATTCAATTTAAACTCATCAGGCAGTTTTTTTTTTTATATGAGCCAGTTGCATTATAGTTTCTAAGAATTACAGTTAAAACCCCGATGTAGTGAACAGTCTGCGGATACAGAAAATGATTCACTATAAACAATAGCTCATTATATCCAATTTCTTTGACAAATATTTTTTATAAAATGCTAGATGTGTAACGATAGCGCTAGTTCATAATTTGCTTATAAATTAACAAAGTACAGTAGAATTTTTTACTACGAAATTTTATCTACAGGGAATTTCTCCCAATAATGTTCATAGAATTGTTAAATAACATTCAAATTATTCACCATATAACGAAGTGGTTGTCCCCTTGTAACGAATATTTCTGATGTTCCCTTTTCATTTCCTTTATTTTTGAAGAAAGTTGCAATTTTTGTACAATCGATTCGGTACTACTTGCATTACAAATTAAATGCTAAACACATTGCTATGAAATTGCTAATTTTAGATACTGCTTTATGATTTGATTAATTCAGTGTTTCCCAAACTTATGACTTTTGTGTACCCTTTCTAAATTTTTCGTAACGCTGTGTACCCCTAATACAGGGTGCGTAGAGTTTTTAAAAAGTGCTTATTTTCGATTTGAGTTTGATTAATTTTTTTATTCGGGGTTTGTAAAAAATGCTTAATTTTCTGTCTTTTAAAAAGAAATTTTTTCTATGCCGTGTCGATTGTCCTTCTAAATTACAAAAAATTAATGATTTTCAAAATTTTCTTTGCAATATTTATCAGAAACTAGTTATTTTACGATGATTATTTAAAGGTTTCGAAAATATTTTTGATTTTTAATGATTTTATGTTTTTAAATTAAGAACTTTAAACGATAGAAAAAAGGGATTTTTATTACTGCACAGATCCTAATTATGATTATTATTATTATTATTTTTTTGGATTAAAAATGTTTTTTGAGTGTTTAAGTACTTTACATTAAAGTACTTAAAAGGTGCTTATTTTTTGTTGTAAAATCTGGCTAAGCACCCTGTTATAAAAAAAAATGAATGTATCTTTTACTATAAAGAAATTGCATAAATGTTAAAAATCACAACTGGCTGTTGAAACCATTAATTATTAACTGTTAACTCTGCAAAAAATGGCCAATAGAAAAATACGTAATTGTGAATTTTCATGGCAAGCTTTGTTTTTAAATAAAATTCTTTGAAATTTTCGTTTGTTGCAAGATATTTCGCATAAGAACGCGTACCCCCGTTATACTGTTCCCGTACCCCTAGGGGTACGCGTACCACACTTTGGGGAAACACTGGATTAATTGAATCTATGTTATTACTTTTTTTTAATCAAAGTCATAATTGTATATTTTTGAACATATCACATGAACTAAAAAGTTTGTAACATTTATTTTAATAACTGCAAAAATGAAATTTGATTCCACTATGACAATTCACTTCTGAGATGTCTTCTATAATAGCATTAGTTAAATAGTGGTTCGGATGGTACAACTAAATATCCCGAATTCTTTATAGCGGAGTTCGACCACATTTCTTATAAAGATAAGAATTTCGTTTATAAATAAATTCCAATTTAATTTTTTCAAAGAAAATAATTCTTGGTAACGAAAACTTTTCTCAATATAGAACAAAAATAAATAGCCAATGCTTCCTTTTCGAAATGTTAGCTAGCGATGTTACTCTTTTGATTTAATTTAATGTGAATGTTTTACTGTAGCCAATCTGTCTGTGGTGATAACAACAAACAGTCAGAATACTATGTCTCTCTTGAACAATGTGAAGAGCGTACCAAAACTGAAAAGCCTCATAGTGTGTGAAGATCCAACGGAAGAGCAGCTGAAAATGGCAAAAGATTCAAACATAGATATCCTAAAGTACTCTCAGTTAGAGGTGAGTCACAAGAGATTGATTATCTAAATGGTTGTCATGAATTCATACAAGAATTGCAATAAGATTTTGTCGACGAGGTAAACGTTCATGCTTATTACATACGGAAGGCTACATGAAAGAATAACCTGTTTTCAGTGTTCAATATTTTAAGCAATGTTGAGTCACTTACTAGTCGAGTAATTTATCGCATTTATGATCAAAATTGGCGACTCAAGTCATGCACACTTGAAGACTCTGTCGTCATAGGAAATAATCGTTTTTTTACAACCGTCGTTGAACAGCAGACTACCAATGTTCTTTTGAGATTACGACTACCAATGTTCTTTTGAGATTACGACTACCAATGTTCTTTTGAGATTACGACTACCAATGTTCTTTTGAGATTACGACTACAATGTAGCCTTGTAATTTTGACACGAGACCTCCTGGATCAAGTATTGGGAGAAATTTGCCTTCGTGGAGAAGCTTTATGATGGAACTTACCCACATTTGCATTACAGGGAGAGGAAAACCTCCCACGGTTAGCCTGACAGCAAGGGTACTCTAACCAATGATCAATGTACTACTGAGGTTATTTTACGTCAGCAGTGCTGACACTTTATTTTTTTATAGCCGTCGTTGAGCAGCTGACCCAATTTTTGCGTATACGACTACCGAAGGTCAACTCTTATTTTTGAACCCGACCCAGAAGGATATTTTTACGTCAGCAGTTGGTGCGAGCCGGGTATAAAATTCGTGTCCATTGCTGGGATTCGAATCCGGTTAACCTCATTGAAGGGCGAACGCTCTATTCCCTGTAAAATCACGGCTCCGTCATCGTTACCGTATAAACAATTCAGTACTAATGTTAAGCAGTTTAAGATTACGTGGCAATATGATTAATAGGAATGTTATCGTCATCAAAAGTCACTCTATAATTTTGTCAGAATACAATGAATCAATAGATATCGAGCAAGTCGCACTAGTACATGACTGTGACTGACAAGGAAGGTACATAAAGCTGACTTCCTGGTCTAGCAATTTGAATGGCCAGTAGAGCAATATAAAATTTTTTGATACATTTAATAATTTATTAAAAAGTTTTGTAAACATTTTGTAAACTACCCCAAATTTCACATTTTTATTTATTTAATTTTTTTTTTCAGGAAATGGGAAAAACAGACAGAAGAGAGCTTGTGGTAATACATTACTGTTATCATTTAAGAAAAATATTGTAACATATTTCACTTCTCTAAACAAGATTTTACATAACCAGTATTTCCCAAAAATTGAAAGCAACAAAGTAATTTTGGATATCACCAACAGGAGTTACTTTGCTCAGTTTAAAGCTTCCAGTAAACAACTTTCGCGTACTTTACTATCAGTTAGAAACTTGGTTTTGGGCTTAAGTAGCTGATATATGGTGTTCAAATATGCTTTCTCTTTCATTAATACATGGTGGAAAATTTACCCCTGCTATGTTACTCATCTGACGTTTTCTTTTAAAAACTACCTCTAAAGTAAACTTTTTAGAAATGCTTCCTTTGTGCAGAGAAATGTGGACATTAATATACTTAAGAACAGTTGAAAAAATATATTATTATTTAATAAATTTATAAATTGTAAGATTCTAGTTATAAGCTTTAAAAGAGAACTAATAAGAGAAATAATTAAAAACAAGAATATATAGGTTTATACATAATATTCATACTGTTTGAAATAATCAAAAAAAATTTGCCTTGTCATTTTCTTTGGAGATGGAGTTTTGAAAACAAAGAACGAAAACATTCTGGTTTAATCCCTTTCTTGAGTAGTAAAACTACTTCTCTTTGTTACTGGTTTTCAGATAAAACAAAAATATTTAAATTTTTTGTCAGATAATGCTTCAAAAAAATTTTTTTTTCCAGCAAAATTTCGCAATCAGTCTCTCACTTGCAAGTCTAAAAATTTGTCATTAGATTTAATGTGTTTTTTTTTTCTTCTCATTTTCATTGTTTGTTTTCATCAAAAATGCTCAAATCATGAGAAATGTCAGCACCTTCCGCACTGTTCGACTCTGTATCATCTACTAGTAGATTTGATACTTTTTGACGGTTATTGAATGATGGGCAAAGTGACCCAATTTTTCTATGGATCATGTGGTTCATGTACAACTAAAAAAGTACTTTGAAACAAAGTTATAAAAATTTATTCTTCCAATGATCATTAAATGTAAAAATATGGATAAAATACAGCATATGAAACGGAAGAGTGGCTGAAATCAAAATTTAAACCTTTAAAGAAAGTAGATAGAAAAATGAGAAAAACGGTATACATATATTGAAAGCTGTAGAACATTTGTACAGAAAGTTTGGAATTGAGTTACAGAAGTTGCAAACAAATGATGGTAAAAAGCATCGATGACCAAAGCAATTAGTTCTAACGTTAGAACGTGGAAAAAGGATATCGTACCGGATTAGGAGGTTTTAACCATCTATTCAAGTGAGAAACGTTTTGTTGCACTGAAATATTACAGGTTTGATTACAATACGGCATTGGTATTATTTTCAAGAACTGTGCACAGCGTATGGCGTCATCTGTTGGCAGCTTTAGTAACTTATAAAATTTCTGCTTTGAATTTTTATAATTTTCAAAATAGATATACCATTTGTTTAATTACTTCATCACTTTGTTTTCAAGATTTTTAATTTTGGAATCAATCAGTCTTCCGCTGGATATCCTGTTACCGTAATAATTATGATTTTGGGAAAGGTATAGGAAAAATTATGGTTATTGATAGAGGGAGGGATGAGTAAGGAACTCTCCCTTGAAGGGAATGAAAAAATTTATTTATATATTACTAGATCCAAAAAGCGAGTTTTTCTTATGAATTTCAAACTTTTGTTAATTTTTCTCCTCTTGTTTTTTTCTTCGAAGTACTAAAAGAGAGGCCATTCCAATGCTATCGTCCTCATTCCCATACTTATAATTCTTAGAATAATTACACGACAGACAAATGTTATTTTATTATCTTCATTGAATAGCCAACTACTAATGTTCAACTCCGTAGCCTTGCAATTTAAAACTCAACCCAGAAGACAATGGAGCTTCTGGATCAAGTATTGTAAGAAATTTTGCCTTCGTGGAGGACTTTTTTGATGGAACTAAACCGCATTTGCGTTACAGGGAGCGGAAAGCCAGGAAACCCTCTCACGGTTTGCCTCGCGGCAATGGGACTCTAACCAATGATCCGTCTACCACTGAGGATATTTTTTGTCAGCAATGTGGTCGGTTCAAGCCGGGTGCGGAATTCGTATCGACCAGCCATCGCTGGGATTTGAATCCGATCCACTTCATTGGAAGGCGAACGTTATATCCCTGGAGTAACCCCCGACCGCTACGGATGCATTGTTTGTTACATTACGTGACATCGGATTACTGAGTGACAATTCACAATTTTTACACTTTCTCTCTTTAAGGATCGCCGCTTTGAAATTCTCAGCCTGCCAGTCGCCGATGCACCTACTTGTTTGCGTCTTTGATCGACACGTGTGATTTCGTCATTGCTTTGATTTTAGTTGGAACTTGCTTTTTCTCTGACCTTTCGAAAAATAAAAATCTGGTGATAAAATTTAGTTGGGAAAAAATAAGCTTCCTAAGAACGTTATTTTTGTGGCGAAAACAAGCCCTAGTATAAATATCGAGACATGCCTGAGGAGAACACATTTAAATGATGAATATCACTGATTCATGCTAAATTCTTCCATATAATATTTTCTGTGACGTTTCGAACGGAGCCTTCGTCACCAGAATAGCTTAGAAAATCTGCGACTCTATATTTTTATCCTTGCGCTCCAGCCATACGATTAAAGATGTTTTTCTTGCTACCATAACGAATGAGGCAGCTGCAGGATATTTGTTTGAATTTACTAAAGAGTTCACTGTTTTTCGGTTGGTTTTTTCCCTTAAATATTCTTTGGGGTTGAGCACTCATGCCTTAGAATGTAGTCCCCGTGAAACAATATTTTCCCAACCTTACAGTTTCCTCAGGTTCTTCTGTGACATTCTTGCTCCTAATGGATACACTACTGACAATACCTTGTTCCAGTCCACTTCAATTAATATATTCATGACAACCTCAAAAAATGATGAAAACTTATTAAAAATCTATTTCCTAACTTTCCGTTGATGCCAGCTCTTTGTTTTGAACTGGTAATGATAAAAATATTAATACTTTCAGTATACGAACTCTCCATCTGACAGGTATTGTTTTGTTTGGCTGATGGAATAATCTTTTTAAGGGTATTATGAAAAAAATTTGCAATTTCATTTTCTTTATACTTTTTTTAGCCTACGAATTCACTTTTTTTTTCAATTCACTAAAATGTTGCTTAATATAATCTCATTAAACTTTTCTTAAATTGTAAATTACTACTAAAAGAAATTAATAATTTTTATAATAATATATTACCTATGTATTTTTTTGTCACGGAAGGCTTCTCTAATATGTCTTCAGAAATAAAGTTGTATGCAAAAAAACAAGATTTTTCCTCAAAAAATTATTTCGCTGAAAACAATTTGGTCACAAATGCAGAAATGCGTAAAATGCTTGTTCAGCACTTATAAAAACACATAATGTATAAAAAAATAAAAACTCCTGCCAATTTTTCTTGGCAACATCCATTTTTGCGATCGATTGCCTAACTTTAATGGGATATATACAGTATTAACAATTACTCAATGGAAGCATTTCTGCCCCAAATTATTAATATTCTAACTAAAAAGCCTTGTTTTTCATGTTTTTTCCCCATTTGTCTGCATCCGTTAAATGGTTTAAGCACTCAGTAACATGCATATTAATTTTACCGTAATTTGAAATGTAATCTTTAATATACAAAGTCTTTATTGTGAAATGGAAATTCTGTAACAAAAGAAACGTCGATCCAAAATAGCTTATATTTCAACAGTATGTTCTCAAAGCTATAGGAAATATTTATGAGTGCTTAAGAAACTTTAAGTCGAGCCAATAGATGTCGTTGTACGTGCAGAAAAGTCTGGAAACGAGCAACAAACTTGTGGATGATATGCTCAAAGTGGCGATCTTTGTTTTTCATATGCGCAAAGTTTCCTTTCTTTGAAAGCAAAGTCAATTATTTTGCTCTCAGCGACACTATTCTTAAATTTTGTCAACTTACAACTCCATCCATCAGGGTGATTTTTTTTGAACCTCTGCTAGAAAATCCCTATCACTTTGGGAGCATGCTTTTGAAATTTCTGTCCTTTTGGATCAGTTATTCATTTATTAGAGAATTTGTATACACCCTGTAAAGTGATTTTAAAAAATTAATTTTCTCCCTTCCCTTCTATAGGTTCCACATCCAGATGACAAATTTATGATCCCATTTACGAGTGGCACTACAGGTATTTATAAAATATTCTAATTATTTGTGAACAGGTTCTGTTTTTCTCACAAAATTGAATGTGAAAATAAAATTTTTATCGCTTTAAGCGAAGTTATTTCATGACTGAATATAGCATGCAAGTAAAACTAGTTTTATGCATTTAATTGTTATTCCTTTGTTTAATCTCTGCAGAGAGCTGAAATTTGCCAGTTGAAAAACAGATAATAGAAATTTGCATTTAAGCTATTCAGTAATTTAGGCGGTACTTCGGTGAGAAGGGAAAAGATTATTAAAAAAAAAAAGCCAGTTTTAACATAATCCATAATTTAAAACAATACCACAGGTCTACTACCTTTTCCGGTTTGGGGACGAAAGCTTTGATTACCGTAAAAGGGTGCGATTTCAAGCCATGGAGGGTTAGGTTGTGTTTTCGCACGTTTTCTGGAAATAAATGGTATCTACAGATACATAGAATAAGGATAATATTTCGGGAATTTTCTGCCAGTCAAAGGAAGCGCAATAAGTTGTGAAATAGCTGTCATTTCTGTGGTTACCAAAACTTGCTGACCTACGAGAATCATAACGTGATTAAGTTTCATTAATTGCTTGCTCCTAATTTCATCCAATCTCATCTGGGATCATCTGGTTTGCAATATATAAAAGATATAAATTATTATTTAAATTCCTTGTATCTTATATGTAATTAGTAATGTTCGAAAAGTGAATGAGTTAAAAAAGTTTAAGTGTAATTTGGGGAGAAGTTGTCTTTTTATCATGAAAAGCATGTTTGGATGCGTTTTATGGGTTGCTATGGTGATTCGCTTTGGGGCATGACGTATGAATGAAGAGGGATGTTTAAAAGTATATGTATAAAAAAAAAAATTTTTTTTTTAATTACAAAAACTATTTTTAAATAAAACAATTTTCGCTTCAGATTCTTTGTATCTGCGAAGTAATAATATATAAATGATAATTATGACCCTATGGATTTATTAATAGTCATGGTTCAGTTTATGGTTATTGTTTCTGTAATAGTAATGGTTTATAGTTAGTTTTTTTTTAAGTTAAATTGAAAGAAACTAATAATTTTTAAGTATGAAAAAATATATTTTAAATCAATTGGCTTTTGATCAGTTGGCTTTTAATCATCATTTTAAATCAATTGGCATAAATTGGCTTTTGTTTTGCGGAAAATCATATATTTCTCATCAGCTACTCTGAGTTTTTTAAAAATGGAGCTGGTTGAGGAAAACCATAAATATACTTGAAATCAGCACTCTAAACATAGTCAAAACTAAAAAAAAAATTTTAAATCACAAAACTTTGAGTTCATCTATGTAATTGTACAAAGTTTTACAGTGTTAAATTTTTTCACTCGCTTATCTCGATTTTCTGACTTCGCCAGTTTTTGGTCATCTTCCACGTAAACTTGTCTCAGAAATAGTTTTCAAAATCTTTAACCTATTTCATTTTTATCACCTATTTCATTAGTTTTTTTTTTCTGCACAAAATGCTTCAAAATTGCTGAATAATCTCCATACACTGCACCAACATTGGAAATTGCTAAAAGTTACTTTATTTTCTCGCCCCATTTTTCTTTGTCCATCGAAGTAATTTTAATATAAATTTAATATTTTAATACAAACCTAACATAAATTTCCTTTAACAGGCGTTCCAAAAGGTGCCATTTTGACGCATGCAAATTTGATATCTTGCGTTGCATCTCTTGTGTATGGATATGGGGTAAGTGATTGTGGGCTATTTAGTATTTTTTCAAATAAGAATTACTTACTATTCGCTACGATGGCCCTTTTGTACCCTTTGTGTACCCTTTTATCAGACTTCAATTTACTTTGAATGGTTTTAGTCACAAAAGTTAGTACGCATGCACTATGTTCTAAAAACAAAAAGGATAAAATAAACGATATCACCCTGATAACTTTCGTCCTATTAATCGAGTTTTCTCGAATTAAATGACAATTTAAATCACGCAAAGAGGTGAGTTTAAAATGTGCCATTTAATTAGTGCGAATGATGTTACAAAATTTGACAAGGAAACTTATTTTCTTAGTGAATTTTTTTTTTGCTGATTAGGATTCTTCACTATCAAATATAGAGGTTACGCATAATCTGGAAAATATCGTCCCAGTTGCCTAGCCAGAAGATGTTATTTTAATATTTATCACATTTTTTGTTTTGTAACTCACGCAAAATGGTATAAATTAGTGTAATCATCAGATTATAAATATTTATTGGATTTTTTTAATTAACACAATCTGTTACAAAACTTAAAAGCATATACCGATAAAATTCAATAAAAAGACTAAATTTCAAATTTCTCTTTAAATTATTTTTTTTTGTTTTCCCGATGAAAAAAAAGTTTTTGAAATTTTAACTTATCAAATTTTAGGTTAACTATTCTCAGGAGCACGGCTAATTTATTGTCACATTTAAACTTTGTGTAATGTAATAATTTATTCTTTTGTTTAAATTGTATCTTTATATTTTTTTAAACATCTTTTTCTTTTATTATATAACATTTTGCGGTAGCGCTTCGCGCTGTCGTGCCACTGGTCCCTGGTTCGATCCTCGGGCCGGGCAAGGTTGACTCAGCCCTTCATCCCTTCAGTCGGTCGATAAATGAGTACCAAGCATGCTTGGGAACTAAACACTGGGGGTTCCGCGTTCGACTGACCACCTGACCGGAACATCTGCTCTTGCACCCCAGAGCCAAAGGTCAAGAAAACTGAGATGGGCACAGTAGGCCTAGACCCTCTATGGGCTGTCGCGCCACTGAGTTTAGTTTATATAACATTTTAAATTTATTTATTTTTTTTTTTTATATTTATTTTATAGAAATTTTCTTTAATTAAGGTTTTGTTTTCAATTTCAACATATAATTTTCTTAAAATATCTTGTCTGGCAAAATTTTACTGTTCTTCTCGTAAAGAATATTAGCTTTTTGTTCGCCTTTCTTCTCTGGTCAACGTTGTTCCTGTGAGGAGAGATACCCCTCTACTCTCGCCTGCCTTTTATCTTCAAGGGGGGCTTACTAAACCAATCTGATTCATCCAATTTTCCAACTCTCCTTCTCTTTAAATTTAATTGGCTATCGCTTTTCTAGGTCTGCACAAGTTGACAAATTTTCTTTAATTCTTGAATTATATTATTTTATATCACACACAGTCATAAACTTTACAACAGATATTTTCATTAAGATTAGAATAGATAAAAAATACTCTAACGTGAAATTAAGATGCATTTTGACAAATCCTTGAAATACTTCGAGGAATTGGTGACAGGACAAGCGTATAAAATTCGAAAGAAAGCGTAATGCATAAAAATAAGATTCAAGAGAAAAATCAATTTAAATGGCGATAATAAGACAAATACTGAAGCATTCCTTCAGTATTTGTCGTATCATCAACCATTTAAATTTATTTTTCTCTTTAATCTCATTGCTATGCTTACACTTTCTTTCGAATTTCTTACTCTTGTCCTGTCACCCATTTCTCGAAGTATTTCAGGGATTTGTAAAAATGCTTCGTAATTTCACGTTCGATTTAGTGTTTGACTTTTTTATTCTATTCTAATCCTAATGAAAATATCTGTTGTAAATTTTATGGCTTTGTGCGATATAAAATAATATAATTTAAGAATTAAAGAAAATTTGTGCTGAATAAAAGTTTTTTTAAAATTATTTATATCGGTGTATTTGCTTTTATTCAGAGACTCGTGTATGAGGTGGGTACTTGTATTCTTTTACTTCTCTTTAGAAAGATTTCTAAATTGCGCTAAATAATATATTTATATTTGGTTATAGCATGCCATTATCCTTTTTTTTTTAAAATATGGTTTTGATTAATTAGTTAAAATTTACCACAATAAAGCAATTTCCTCCATTTATTTCGTTTTTTAATACAGAACATTACTTTAATTGCCATCGGTTTTAATACTTGTAGTTTTATAGAAATATGTTTCAAAAATGGAATTTTTAGCAAATAAACAGGTTTTAGATAATTTTAAAAATAACAATTCGTTCATGCAATCTTCAGATATTATGTATGTAGATCTTTGCGCTAACCTGACATAACGAATAAAATAATTATGAAAAACGATCAGTAATATTTGTTTTTGATTAAAAAATTAAACTAGCAAATATCACTGATATTATCTTTTTAATTGAAACAAAAATACGTTTAGCTTGTAACAATTCCTAATGCTAAAAGTATGATAAAAATTCTTTTTCTAAAACTTCTTTCTCGAATGGTCTTACCGAAATTTGTGAATAATGTATTGGAAAAATTGCTTCTTGCAAGCGCTGTCCAAATGTGAAGATGCGAGCACAAGCGATTTCAGAGATATTAGAGACAGACAGGCATATTCATTATTCTTTTTATTATTATACATAAGTAGATATTTAAGCTTTAATTCTCAGCAAGAGAAATCAATGATATAAAAAAAAACTTTCTGGCGTAGGAAAATGCGGTGATAAGCGATACTTTTTCAAAGATGACATTTCTACATCACACTAATCTTTAATATTGTTACCCGATAGATTCCTTACGAATTTCGATAATTTCTGTTTAATAACAGACCCTGCTCACAAACAATGCATGGAAAATACGATGTAGTCGCTGAATACGCTCTTCTAGACAATTTAAAAACATAGCTTGCCATTATAATGCTCCAAGCCCTTCAATTGCATTTTTTGTGTATGAATTTTAAGCAAAAATCGATATCTTTGTACATTTATTTGCCAATTTATCTTATCTTGTAAAATTAAATAAAAGTTCTGATTTCAAAAATAATTAAAATGAAAAGTTACACTTGAATCTGATTTTCCAATTTCCTTTAGCTTTTTTAATTTCTTTCAGTTTGAATTTCTAATCTAAATCATTTTTAAAAAAAAGACATTATTCTAAGCAAAAAGAGTGCCACGGTGCTTTGCAGATTATATCAGTAATTTATTTATTAAAAATTTTGGAAATTGTTTAATTTCAAACGATTCGATCATCAGTTATTAATTATTTCATAATTTTTCAGACTGCTGGTATTTTTGGCGGATGTATCATATCATACCTACCAACGGCACATGTCTATGAAATAGTGAATGAGGTAAGTCAAACCGAAATATTTCATAACACACGTAGATAAATGACACTGGGGAAATCATTATGTTCTACTCACTATTATGTCGATTATGGACCTCCTACTCACTATTATGTTTATATTATTTATCGGTGTTTATTCGCATTTTAAAACTGCTTTTCAAGGACTGTTTTTTTGTGTGAGTGTGTCATTTTCAAATGAGAGAGACATTTAGAAAGACAAATTTAAAAAAGTAAATATTCGAATTGCTATATATAAAAATTTCAGCTGCAAAAAAGAATATTTATTGTCCATAAAACTTAAAACAACAGTGTACTTTTTGATTTGGAACTTTAAAAAAAAAAATAAAACATTAACTGGAATCTACATCGTTCCCCTCTGTTACCAATGTTCAAAAGTACTTCAATAAAAAAAATAGTTACCTGAAACAACTAACAACTTACAGTCTAGTTAAATTTGCACTGTAAATCATTGAAATGTCTGTTTGTTAAATTGTATGGGAAAACAAAGCTAACACAGAAGAAAGCAGACAGTACAACTAAATTTGAAATGTTCTTACAAGTTACAAAATTTTAGACGTACAAATATTTATACTTACCTATATTTTCTTTACAAAACTTAATATTTAATTAAATATTTAATTGAAAATCAATAAATAAAATCTTCGTGGACGTGATAACCGAGCTGAAGAGTAATAAAGGGTAAAAAAGAAATTGCAATTTAATTGAAAGAAGAAATGTTTATATAATATTGAAAAACGCAATTTGATCTTACCCTAAAAATATCAAATAAACATTAAAACAATACATTTAAAACAATTATGCTAATAACATAAGGGATAAAACATCCTTATCTTTGTCAAAGAATCATTTTCTTAGAATATAGCAAGCACGACAAGATTTTAAATTTGCTACCCTTTCAAAACATGGACCATCTAGGAAGCTATGGGAGCATTTTTGCCGACTATTCAACATATTCTTTTATTAAGCCGCAATAAGCACATCGAAAACAATTAACAACCTCTTCAGATAAAAGCTAATCTCCTTCTGTTCCAAAATAAATTCTTAAAAAAAATTCACAAGCGACGTTTTTTATATTGACGGTGTATGTTTCATTATTTCATGAATTTTCTTGCTTTAGTCAGCCTCGCTAAATTTTATTCTTAAAAGTCCTAACATTCAACTACAAAAAATGCAAAGTAATGCAAAGTTTGGAGTTCTTCAGTTCACAAATACTTTTAGTGTTTTAGCGAAGAAACATGTTTTTCGAGTAAGAACTGCGACGTTTTGAGGTCAAATTTATTTAATTGGAATTGCATGTTGACTACAATATGTTGGCCATAATGGTAATATTGTCTTTTATGTTGCTGCTATTAAATAGATCCAGAAAAATATTATTTGAAAACAGTTATTAAATATTAAATTATTTGTATCAAGGAATGTTAATTTTTCGATAAAATAATTTAGTTATTTATTGATCAATGAAGAAACAACACGAAAATAAATTTGAAATTCTTTTTTATAATCAGATTTCACATTTTACAAATATTCTATAAGCATGTATCCTAACATTTTAAAATTAGTCAGTAATTTTGAAACAAAAATTTTTTAAGGCAAATATTATTCCGATTTTAAGTAAGAATAAAAATATATTATTTTATCAATGAAATTTATTTTGTATTTAAATTATTACGGTAAATTTTATGGCTATTTCTAGGGTTATTTTTATCAAAAAATACACATCTAAAACATTAGTTTGTGCTTGATAGGTCGCAAAATTCATTTTCTTGAATAACACAATTTTCACAATTTGCAAATGAATATAATTCAGAATAACAAATTTTTCATTCTTTTGTCATGCACATACATAAAATTTTTTATCAAATTATTTTGCTACAAAAGAAATAGTATTCCAACACCCCATGTTCAGTTGGATTATGGAGAGTGTGCATTATTTTAATATGGCATACGAAGGTATCGTAATTTAAAATTTGCCCAGCTGATGGCAAATAAATTATGTCTTCAGTAATGAAGAACATTTTACTCTAAGTGCTATCAAGTTTTTACAAAATTTTCAAATTTAACATTGCCTGTTTTAAAGGAAATTAAAGAACAATGAAGGAATCATTTCCCCCCAATTGTTTCTGGATTTAAATTATCAACAGTTTGAGGCTTAAACAATCTAAACATGGGGGGTAAATTGAAGTTAATTTGTGTAGAAATCCCTTAGCCACATTATTATAATCTTTGGATATTGTTTCATTGTCATACTTAAAAGTGGTACATCTTCTGTTTCTGTTGATCCAGTTCAATTTAAATTTAGAAAAATTGCAATATCAGAAATATTGCTGTTCAAAATGGGTTCAAGACGATTTCGTTGTTTGTTTTGACAAACAGAAGCTGACCGTGTCTTGAAGCAAGAGATTTTCAGCTACTTCAAAAATTCGAAACATTGGTGTTTTAAAAATGTGTCGTGGAATATTTTCGAGCCTTTTATAATATTTTTTGTATAGTATCAGAACAAAAAATTAAAAACAATACATTGCTAAAATAGTTTCAAAAATTGTCTGGGATCTGATATTTCACAAGAACTAACTCTGGAGCGCGTCAATCCCCACATTTTGGCTGGTTACTTTGAATCTCGCCTAATACCCACTACCAATCTTATTCTTTGTCGTATTGCACGCAAACGCAATTTCACGCATGAAAACTTTGTTTATTTATATACTATGTTTATTATTATTATTATACTTTGTTTATTTATATACTCAAGAACTAATCTATACCTCAAAATTGCTTGATACATATTTTTAAATAAAATTGATTGTAAAATAAGATTTTTTCGATATTTTCGAGCTTAGATGAGTACATGTAAAATATCGCGTACCTGATCTCCTTCAAAAGGAAACGGAACAGTCATTCTCCTTTCGTTGGTCAGAAAAACTAATCTATAAAAATTTCTTTCAGCTTAGTTAAAGCTAGTAGATTTATCAGCCTTAAAGTACTCCCTAGATATTTATGAATTTATTTTTAAAAAATTATATTAGCTATCCTTATGATTGCTTTTCAAGATAGATAATTCAATAGAAACAAAATGGCGCACACTATTTAAATTTTCCTTAATGTTAATTCAGGACTCATTTTTTTTTCTTATCCGATTTCTTATTCTAATTACGTCATTTTGCAATACATCTGAATTAAATGGAGTATTTTCTAAACAGTCTGCTATTTCTCAGGCTCTTTTTCAGTTAACACAAATGCCTTTAGGCCACTTAGAAACCATACTATTCATTGTATAATATGTCTGATTTATTTTAGAAAGGTTTATGGCAACAAGCCTAAGAAAATTTAGACTAAGTGATTTTCGCGAGTTTCCTGATTAGTTTTAAAACTGATACGCTGATTTTAATGAACCTATGAATTTCAGGTTGATTAGAAATATTTAAGACTTTTTTCAATTAACCTGGGGTTTTTCAAAATGCTGACATCTACAAAGGCCTAGATTTTTCAATTAGCTAACGTCATATGCATTGTTTTGTTTCAATCAGGTAGCCAGCATGTACTTTGCTCGTTGTGTCGCATTTTATTCTGGAAACGTTCAAGGTCTGATGGAAGAAATAAGACGCGTGAAGCCGACCATTTTACCGGTGGTCCCTAGACTAATGACTGCTATTTATTTGCAAGTAAGTATCACTACCTAAAATAAGTAAAACTCTAATATGTTCTTGTTTGTTATAAAAAAAAATTATTGAAAATAAAATAAATAAAATATAAATACACAACGTAAATAAAAAACAGCGTGTAAAATCTTCCATGCGATTTTTTTTATCGTGATTGCTTACTATCTTTTTGAAATAACAGCAAGAATATTCTTAGCAATATGGTAGCAATAAAATAAACTATAGCACATGCGCAGTATAGAGAAGAAGAAAAAAAGATTATAAATTTTTTTTAAAAAAAAGAGAAAGAAAAAAAAAAGTCTCCTAAATATTGAGTGTACGTATGGCATAAGATTCTTAACTTTTGTGCAATATTTTATCTAATCAGCATTCAGAAAAAAAAATTTCATTCCAAACGTATTTTCTAAGTTTCTCTCTCTCTCTCTGTGTATATATATATATGGAACTAAACCGTATAATTTGATGGAACTAAACCGTATCTGCATTTCATAAAGAGGGAAACATCAAAGGGATTCTAACACGCGATACTATTTAGAGTCAGACTGTAGTCGTTACGTGCTGAGTTATATTATTTGTTTGGGATTCTAACCTGGTGATTGCTCTATTCTCTGAGCAATTACTCAACGGTTAAATCATCACTCAACGTCTCTCCTCAACGGTTAAAAACTAAAATAAATAAAACAATAAGGTTGTTAATTCCAATATCAAAGTTTTAACTCAGTGTGGTGAATTATCACTTTACTCTGATTAATAACAAATCTTATAGTCAATGGAACTTGTAACAGATTTAAACAAAAGGCCCATCATATCAGTAACATTTTGGAGCTCTTCACAATCGTTTTCTTAATTTTATGTTCCATTTTAAAAAACTATAATCTACATTTTTTGGTTTTGACCACAATAACGGTCCAAAAAGGGATAGGTCACAATATTACGTATACTATAGATCCTTACATAGAATTCACGTTTGAACACGAAAATAACAAGTGTTTACCTTTCTTAGATGTTTTTATTACTCAAAATTCCGATCAATTTATCGGAAATTTGCGGATTCACTTGACCGCGGTTTTCCGTCTAATGCTATTGTTTCCATTGAAGAAAAATAATCTCTTGATCCCCCAAACTCTATAAAACGAACATTAATATTTTGATTTTTTTGCCTTAAAGGGGGACCCCACCCTGAGATGGGAAATGTTATGTAGCTTTTATGTTATGTAGCTACAATTTTGGTGGCAGCTCCGTGTGTGGCTGGTCATCAAAAAGTAGCACCTCACTGGCCTCATCGATTTAGAAGTCCTGAAACATAGGAAAACGATTTTGTTTAGATTTTCTGAAACATAAAGACATCATCTAAAAAGTAGCATAGCGGTTTTTTGATATTCGCAAAATTACCAAAATGGCGGCAACTTTTCATTAAAAAATATTCATTAAAATACTAATATAAAATCGAAATATAAAAATATCAAAAAAATCCTATGCTACTTTCTAAACAATATATTTTTACGTAATTTAAG
Source organism: Parasteatoda lunata (assembly GCA_949128135.1). Classification (NCBI taxonomy): domain Eukaryota; kingdom Metazoa; phylum Arthropoda; class Arachnida; order Araneae; family Theridiidae; genus Parasteatoda; species Parasteatoda lunata. The sequence goes on along the minus strand of OX421974.1, from coordinate 103,092,268 downwards.
ATAAAGAACATCTTATTTCGTTGTATAGATCATGAGAAAAACGTTAGGCCAGGTCAAAAAACAGCGTTTTGAGAAAAACGCGTTTAAAGTTTTGACTAATGGTAGGAGAAAACGTTTAATTTCATATAGATATAATGGTCGATAAATGAAATGCCTACAATAAGTTTCTATTTACAGTCAACAGAATGGATGAGACACAAAAAAAATGTCATCCCTCCTAATCCGGCCGAACGGGCCTTTCTACTTGCTTAGCGACGACTCTCTATTTTCCGGAATAACTTCCAAACGAAGTAAGGTACCGAGAAATCGTTTTAGACAGAAGAAGGGTACAAAAATTCGAAAAATGCAATAAATTTTTTTTCGAATTTTTGAAATATTCAGGGTGGGGTCCCCCCTTAATATTCGGAAATTAGTCCCTAAATTGCTAATATTTTAAGTAAATTTGAATTTAAAATTACTTTTTACCCCGTGAAGAAACTACATTTCCTCAACCTTAAGGAAGGATCCCATTGCTGATATTAATATCTGGGGTCATTATCAAATTTCGTGTCAATGTAGTCTTGCGTACATTAGACTAACTAAACGTACTCATAATTTTGACTTAAAGAGCACGAAATATGAGCCCAAAATCCGGACATTAACCGATCTTCCATCTGCATACAGTGGTTAGACAAAATTATAGAAACACTTCGATGATAACTCCTTTTTTCATGTTTCTTTTCATAGCTTAAGAAGTGTTTAGGTTAGGTAATTTCTCACATATATCAATAAAGTTTAAAGCTCTTAGAGATTTGAGGGACTGGCAATAAATAACGAATGAAAAACATCCTATGCCAAAAAATACAGTGATAACCTTGTAACTTTAATCAATTACTTTGGCTATCTCATACAACAACTGCTTAAAATTTCGTAAACCTAACTCAAATATTTATAGAAATATGATCAATTTTATATAAAGCTAATTTTTTTGGCGTTACGTTTTCTTACTATAACTGTAGAAATATTTAATTAAATTGAACATTTTAGAGCAATTTCTAATTAATAACAAAAATATAATTTTAAAATTAGAAAAAAATTCATTAAAAATTTCGTATTAAAATCATTTTGTACTGCGCATTCTCACAAAACATTTTAATTTTCTTTTGCATAATTTTGTTCTTAATCGTATTTGGTTATTTAAAATTAAAAAAAAATTCGATTAGAATATCTTGAAAATTTAAAAAAATTTCTAACCATTTTCTAAATAATACTTATGAATTCTGAAAAAAAAAGGTTTGACCGGTAAGTAATTTACCACAAATTTTATTTTGTACTATTAAACAAGGTTTATTGAAAGCGACATATAGAAACACACCCTATTAAATTATGCTTTATTTCACGTATTTTCTTTCCTAATATTATCAACCATCACATTTTGTAGTCTGACTATCATTTTAGGTTATTATTTGTTATTAAATTTTGTAAAATATATATATATATATATAAATATATATATATATATATATATATATATATATATATATATATATATGCTATATATATATATATATATATGCTATATATATATATATATATATATGCTATATATATATATATATAAAAATAAAGAATAAGAAAAGTTAACGAAGAAGATTAAGAAAAATAATAAGTTTTTTAACAGCTTTAAGCTGAAGTTCATAAAACCCATGAAATAAGTTAATAATACAAGGAAAATATGGAAAAAAATATAAATTTTTCAATAAGAAGCAGAAAAATTATTGATAAATAAAATAAAGGAAAAATATTTAAAAATTAAGAAGAAAGATTAATTAGCAGGAAAGGAAAATAAGGAAAAAGTAATCTCACTATCAGCTCGCACGATTATATCCGCAAAAAATAGTGCTTTCTAATATTGTATTAATAACGCCAAGACAAGGTTTATCAATTCTATAGTTCAATTTTATTGTAGTCAATTTTAACTAAAGGGGATACCTCCTTTTTTACGCTTTCTTTCGTTACGTTTCCGGAATTAATTGAAGTAATATGGTTTTTTTTCCTTCGCAGGCTTTAATGAAGATAAAAGAAAGCAAAATCAAAACAGCTTTATTACCCCTAGCGATGAAGCAAAAAGAAAAACTCTTAAAAAAGTATTATATTTTAATCATTCATAGATTATTTCATACTAGGGGTCAAATCCCCCTGTTCGCTGCCGCTCACTTAACCCTAATGATTGCTTCACAATAATTGTTGTTTCTTGGCAGAAAACAGTTTTTCTACTAAAGTTAAAATTATTCACTTAATATATATGTACTAAAAGAAATTCTGTTTGCTTACGCTTGTGATTCTACTTCTCACGTCCAAATATTATTATCTCTATTTAGTTCTATAAATACTTAGTTCTATTGGTGAATAGAAGAAATTTTTCTGATTGTTAAGTTCTTGTGGCGTAACTACCACTATAAATATTATGTAATGAATCACTAGTATATAAGACATGTTAAACAGTTGATTCTATCTGGAGGTACCTTTGGATAGATGAAGGTTGACATAGTCTAAGATTAAATCCCCACATTGGTGACCCGGACGTGATATGTACTTGTCATTGATGGATGATCCACATTAAAACAGTTGATTTGCTTAAAAAATATACTGCTCAAATAAAAAAAATTCCGGTGAAGTAAATAAAGTCTCCCGGTCAATAAACAAAAATGAAGGGAAAAAAAAGAGAAATAATAAGCGAATGCTATAAACAAAAAAAATGAAGAAAAAATTTTATGAGCAAAAATGTTATAAATAAATAAACAGCATGAATCAACTAGTGGTATCCGTTCATCGAATTCTATCACAGATAAAATTCTGGAGGGGGAGTAATGTGGTGTAACTACCACTATAAATATTATATAATGAATCACTACTATGTAAGACATGTTAACTTTATTTTATCTGAAGGTACCTTTTGATCGATGAAGGTTGACATAGTCTATAATATATAATCCCCACATTCTAAAGCATTTAACAGATCTCTTTAATTGTAATTTATAGCAGTTTATTAATGTTATTTGCGAAAAAATAATAATTGTGTAACGGTTAATAAGATTTGACCACCTTTCTGAATAACTTAATCTTAAAGTGTAGAGCAGAATTACATTATAATAACAATATAAAAAGCAACAGTTCTCTTAGTTTGAACTAAAAGCATAATAATAGCAGTTCAAAAAAATAACTTTAAATTAGGGATACAAAAATATTTATAGCAAAACAATACCTATAAGACTTTTATTAATTTCATGCTGATGACAACCAAAACCATATGAAAATGAATAAGGAAAAACTAGATCCTACCTCAAGATTTTCCGACCCATCAAAATGCAAGGACAACAATTGAATATTGCGACACCAACATTAGATTTTTATATATAGTAAGATTACTTACCATATTTTAAAAACAATCAGCGCACGAGGACATAGCTAATTTAAAATTTTAATTTCATTTATTTAATCTGTGTAATATTAATTTTATATAATTATAAGAGCTTTGTTTTTTAATCATTATTTCATTGATTAAAATTTTTAAAATTTTGTTCTGAACAATAAAGCTTATTAATAAACATGATTATAAATAAGTTTATTAATAAGTTTCAGTAAAGCTTATTAATAAATACGAGCTTCACTGAATTTATCACTATCATTTATAAAATATTTAAAACAATAACCCATTGAAATATACTCTCAATTTTTTGGCCCTTTTATTATAAATAAAAGACATCGAATGCTTCATAAGATTACATGGATATATGCGAAAAGAGTTTTATTGAATATATGAACTATTTGAATCATTTTAATGAATTTACTATAATTTATCAAGAAAATAATAATTTGAAAACAGATATCATTTGCTTATTTGCTTCATCATTATTTGAATGAAATATTTTAGTATTGTAATGAAAGTTAGCAGTTGAAACGATCAACAATAGTAATTTTAAAAACTATGTATTTCTTTCAGCCTAGCGCTATTTCTTTGGCAATAACAAGCAAACAATAATGGTTATAAATAAGAGTTTGATTTCCTTAACCTCATAGCTAAACATTTTCTCTAAATGAGCTTTGATTGATTAGATGCTTCGCTCGAGTACACGAAGCAAATAATTGTGAAGCAATGATGAGAGGTGATGAATATGTTATTTCAGTTAATATCTTTTATAATGCAATTTGTTATAATATAGAAGTCGAGCATCAACATTCAATATTCATAGAGTAACTTCAACATCATATTTGGCGCAACAACTCAGGGTGGGCTAAAGCCTTCTCTTGAAGATTTTTCCAAGATAACCTATATTTAGTCTGGACTACCAGACTTTTACTCCAATCACTTAATCAGATTCCACAGAATCGAGCCATCGGTGTTTTGGGCATCCTCTTTTTCGAGGGTTTTGACGCAAAAATTCTCTTTACTGGGTTTTTTCCCGTCAATTCTGGCAATATTACTACCAGCCCAGAGCATTTTTTTAAAATTAAAATACGTTTGATGATATTAGACTCTTCGACATCCCCAAGATAAAATTTTTAAAAAGAGCCCGATATCATCAAACGTATTTTAGCGAAATTTTATATTCATCTATTTAAAAGAAATTCTTAAGTATAAAAATAATAGGACATAATGGAAAATATATAAATTTTAAGATATTTTTTTTATATCTTTTACCAATTATTACCTGTTAATATTTTTTCAATTTAACATTATGAAGCCATACACTATCTTGGTGAATGGAATTTGTCTAATTATCTTGCGCAATTTTAAACGAAATTTTTTAAATTTTAAAGAAATGATTTTCTAACTAATTTCAAATTGCTCTAAAATTTTTTTTTAATTTCATTGAAATTTTTAAAGTCATAGCAATAAAGACCCAAAATATAAATTTATTGTAAAAATGTCCTTATCTCTATAAATATTCCATGTAAGCTTACATTTTGGGCAATTATTGCACACAATAACAAAAATAATTAATACAAACTGCAAGTTTATTGCTACAAATTTCGGCATATTGTGTCCCCCCAATCAATCTATATATATATCGCTGGATCAAAACTAAAACGACACATCTGCAATGTTAACTCAATTGGAGATGTGTCGTTTTAGTTTTGAACCAGCGATATATATATAATATATTGTATTAATCATGAAAGCTACTAATATAATGCTGTCTCTTCTTCATTTATTTCTTTTCTGAAGGGGTATCCTTACAAAATCTACATTTTGGGACAAATACGTCTTTAAAGAATTCCAAGAGCAAATTGGTGGCAACGTCTTCGCAACATGTATTACGTCAGCCCCTGTACCTCAAGATGTGATGCATTTTTTCTCGATAGCTTCTGGTGGATACGTAAGTATTATTATTATATTACGTAAGTATTATCTATTTGCATTATTATTATAATCGTTGTTGGACAGGCAATCTAATTTTGAGTTTATGACTATTAATGTTCAGCTCCGTAGCCATGGGATTTTAAACCCATTCCAGAAGACAAGGGAACTCTTGTATCAAGTATTGGGAGAAATTAGCCTTCGTGGAGGACTTTTTGATGGAACTTACCCACATTTACGCTACATGGAGAGAATCTCCCACGGTTAGCCGACTGCAAGGGGACTCTAACACATGATCCTTCTACCGCTGAGGATATTTTACGTCAGCACTGTTGTTGGTAAGGGCCGGGTGAGAAATTCGTAGCAACCAGAGCTTCGTACTGTCGCCGCAATATTTTGTTTCATATTTTATAACCGTCGTTGAACAGTCGACTCAATTTTCGGGTTTATGGGTCTAATGTTCAACTCCGTAGCCTTGTAATTTCGAACCCAATTCAGCAGACAAGGGAACTCCTAGTCAAGTATTGGGAAAAATTTGCCTGCGTAAGGACTTCTTAAGGGATTTGCGTGACATGGAAAGAAAAACGATGAAAACCTCTCGTGGCTAGCCTGATAACAAGGGGACTTAAACCAATGAACCGTCTTCCAGTGAAGATATTTTACGTCAGCATTGTGGTAGGTGCAACTATTTTAGTTAATAAAAGTCGAAAAATTTTCGAATTTTAAGTTACGCAAATTTTAAAGAATAATTTTATATGGGCGAGTAACATTTAATTAATTTTAAATTATTAATTATTTTAATTATTAATTTTTTTTAAAAAAAAGCGTATATTTAAAATTTGAGTTTTTGAAAATTGTTCTACCATTAGTTCAAATTTTCATTCCAGATATAATTACATTACTTAAAATTATGTAAAAATTGTTTAATCCTCACCAAACCAATTTCTTTTTACTATGCAATTTTTTTTTACTATGCAATTAATGCATTTTACGCAAAACGCGATCGCTCTGAATAAAGTTTGATCTAATGATTAGATTTATGCACTCAATCTTAATTGTTCAAAGGCAGACTACGTTTTTACTTCTGAAATAAGACTTAAGAACGTACTTTCTCTGAAAAAATATTTTCTTTCTTCTATGAATTCGGATCCTTGTCTTTCAAAATGCAGTTGAAAGCCGTAATCTTGAAAATGTGGTCCCAATAGTTTGGTCAGGAGAGCCATCGAAAGATTAGACCCTTTAATTTTATCGTCCTGTTTCCGCCATATCTCCGGAATTAATGAAAGGAATCTAAAAATAATTGCATAACCTCGAAAAGCTTGTTTATCCATAGGTAATTCCATGCAAAAAATTTTGTTTCATAATTATTTAATTTTTATTATTTAAATTACTAACGTACGAAAGAAATTTGACTTGTAAAGAACGAAATATTTTACACCAACTTAATCTACATAAATTTGAAAGACAAAAACCGAATTATGAAAAGAATCGGTTCCCTAGTTCTTGAGCAATTAAAACTTAAAAATATGACTTCCATCAGATGGCGAAATACGCAAACAATGAAAATAACAGCAAGGGGACTTAATTTTCAAGCGTTACCTAAATGATTAAGACCCTATTTTTCTGATTGCGGCTACCTCTATACCTTGATGGTGATTAATACAAATTCGTTGAAACAAATACATGTTTAATTGAAGAAAGTATGTTTTTATTTCTGATTTTGTAACTTTATCATATGCACTAAATTATTAGCATAGTCAAAGTTAGGGCTGCGAATTTTTAAGATTGAGGCTGAGCACGTGAAAATCCAACCATTAGATGAAGAGTTATCCAGGGTGATCTCATTTCAGTGTGTATAGATTAGAGAGTTATCTTTTTCAACACCAACACAATAAAAATCTACATGTTAAGTTCGGAGGGGATAATCCCATTGTATACATGTTTTTTTCCCCCCTGTAATGTGATATAAGTTAATATGGTAAATGATATAGGTAATGGTTATGGTATATAGGTTATGGTAATTAATATGGTTAATATGGTAAATGGGTGAAATGTGTTGCAGGTATTTGAAGCGTACGGGAGCACTGAAGTTCTGGCAGCTGTCATGACTCTTCCAAAAGACATGCCATTGGGTAAGTACTACTAAGTATAAGGCGGTTAAAATTAAATTGATAGTACTCAGTTTTTACTCAACGTATCGAAATGAAAATTCAAATATATGTTTTGTAGTTCACGCCAAGGTTTTTTTTTTGGGGGGGGGGGATAGTTTGGAAGTTTACCAACTGCTGGTACTGGAATGATGTAAAAAGAAGAACAGTATTGGAGAATAACAAAGCATTTTAATTATTTGTGTTCTATGTGCGTACTTAGTCGAATATCAAAATAGTGAAAGCGTACCATCTCGTTATTAACTTATTATTATCTATATGGTTTTAGATCTATATGGTTTTAGATCGATATGGTTTTAGATCGATATGGTTGGGTATCTGTCTCGTTATTATCCATATTGTTTTAGTAGAACAGTGTCATCCGTTAGCAATATTTCAAACTTTTTTTTTTCCGTTGGAAACCTCGACAGTATGATCTACTGAACATATATTTGATTCTTTCTGATTCGTTTAGTAGAATTCTTTCTGTAACATAAATTCAATTTTAGCAACCCTGTGTAAATAGACAAGTACTACTCTACAAATTGTTTTTTATATCAATTGCAATGTTTGAATGATCTGTAATGTTTTGAAGAAACTATGACACCAAGGAAGCCTTGATTCCGCCGTGTGCTCATAGGAACGATTTATTAAAAAATATCATTCGAACCAATCGTTGCTTGATTTCCTACGTATAAACTTTAAGCTGTCCAGAATCGATTTGCGAAAAAGAAATAGCATACCACGCATGGCAAAATTTCCCTTAAGTTTTGTTCTCTTACTTCACAATAAAAACTCGTTAACTGTGTCGATTTTTTGTTTTTTGTTTTTGTCCAGACTTGCAAATAAATTGTTAACGGATCCAATTTTTTTAATACGAAAGTAAGGTCCCGGAACAAAGATATCATGGAGGTGAAGGGTGCTTAATTTCGTGACCAACGGCCTGATTGCTGCTATGTGAGCAACATTACGCACTGGCCGCCTCTACCTTCTACTTTCCAGACCCGCTGGTATCCATCTATCTGAAGCTGGGTGGGATTCAAGCCGCCATGGACAGAGCCGTTGTTATTCACGAATTATTAAAGCTCAGTGCTTTGGATAAATAATTGGTTCAGTGCCCTGATGACTCAGGGGTTAAAACTTGAGTTATCGTGGCTCTTTTCAATATAAAAATATAACTTTTTTATTTATTTATTTGCAAAATGTTTTCGGGAAAATAACTCTTAAAAAGAAAAGTACTGTATTTTTTTTTCAAAATTTTAATTTTTTATTTGGGATGTAAGGACATAAATAACTTGAAAAAAGTACCGCACATAATTATTTTACAAGTCTTCCCCCTCAGCAATAGTGTCGTAACTCATAAATATCGCTTTAATTTTTTTATTGAAACCACCATTATATGTAAAAAAAAAAAAAATATGCTGTCTCTATCACATAAGCTTATTTAACCATCACAGTAATTAAAATTTCCACTCAATGACAATTGCAATATAATTTCATGATAAATTTGATCAATCAATATCAGTTTGGAACCTAGAAAGTTTAATTTTTTGAGGTTCGAACTATTAATGTGCGTATGCGATAGTTATTTAACACTAATCTTACATATAGTATGGTTGTAACCTTCTAATGAGTACGATTGTAACCTTAATTTATACTTCTAAGGATTTTCTTAGGATTAATTTTAACTGCTATAAAATGAATACATGACTAGAATTTTGAGATTCTTCCGGATAAAGATACCTTATACCTTAAAAATACCAGGTTGACTTAGCGGAGAAGTTTTTTTTTCAGTGAATTTTTGTTCACGGCCAATCAATAGATCTAGTAATTCTGAACAATATTAATCTGAAACAAAACAAAAAAATGTTTTTATATTAATAAATCAGATCTTTGAAAGGAAAACATCATATTTATTAAAACTCTAATAACAAAACCAAAAAAGGAAAAGATTTCAAAAAACTAGTAACATTTGCATTTTTAGAAGAAAAACTATTTATTACAATATATATTAATATATTTTGCTGGGCAGCACGTTTATGATAATTTAGGCAAATGATTCAGTTTAGCTTTTATTAAAAAGAATAATTGGTATGTATTTCAAGTCATTAAATCTTAAACCTGAGATAGACAAGGTATTATGAAACATATTTAAAAAAAAAGAAAAAAACTAAATTTTTTTAAAGGGTCTTGAAGTAATCGCTTATCTTCTTCGCGTCTTCGGGCATATAAGGATTTTAACATATCCTCCAGTTAATTCTGTATTTAGCAATGGATATGGCCTGCTCAATTCAGAAGTCCCTAAAAACTTGAACTCATTTAATATCGTACATTGTAAATGTAAACATGGGTCTCCCTCTGCGGACAGCAACAGATATTTCGATATTTTTTCTTTGGGCATTCTAAATACGTGACTCAGTAATCACTATGGGGTTATTTTTTTATAATTTGTAAGTTTTTTTTTTAATGCTATAGGTCATGTTGGATCTCCTATGGTTTGCAACCACATCAAATTAGTTGACGTTCCAGACATGGGATATTTTTCTAAAGATGATACAGGCGAAGTAATATTTTTTAATGATATATTTGATAATAAAAAAGTAAATCGTACGCAAATACTAAAATCTAATAAATAGATCTGCCGTGGGCTAATTGGAAAATCTGTCTCTTTGTGAACTGAAGACGTCATTTGTTATTCTTTTTTTTTTTTTTTTTTTTTTTCGCGATAAGGCGCATTGCGAAGTTACACCGACATTTTACAAAGAGACGGATTCTGCAATTAGGTTACGATATATTTATATTTTATGTATGAAATCTTATAACACGCTAATAATAGAGGGATAACACGATATAAAATATTAGTTCTAGGAACAAAAGTTTGGTACTACATTTGTAATTAATTTCTATTTTAAAAAAATGGGGGGAGGGGTAATATATTGCGCCACTTTAGCATTTTTAGTATTTCGGTTAGAGAATTCTTTGTTAACTAAATGCTAATTTCCTCCTTCATTTGCAAAAAACTTAGTGTCAACAAACAAATTAAGCTGATTTATTTTTGATACAGATAGTATTTTTTATTGTAATATAACATAGATAATATATAAATTGTCTTTAGCTTTAGTTAAGAAATAATTTATAAGTTTCGGCAAAAAAAGAAAAAAAAATCGGAATCTTAAAAACTTTACCTAATGCACCATAATGAGTACGGTTGTAACTTTTGAGGCTAAAAAATTAATTTAAAACAATTTCTCGTTTGAGTGCTAGTTCAGCAAATAAAGAGTATTCTTTAAAAAAAAGCTAGTTAAATTAGTTATATAATAAATAGTTTTCAGGATTTCAGACAATTATTACTCCGAACAATAGAATTTTCATTCTAATTTTTAAATTTAATAATTTAGATTTATCTATTTAAATTGCAAATAATAAAGTTTTCGATTGCGAAGAAAATTGTTTTCAAAAAAATGCAAGATTTTTACAGCCAACAATGATCATTGGCAGGGAGACGAAAAGAACTTGGCTATGTATTATTACATGTAAATGTTGTATTTTTTGGAAATAATTACTTGATGATTACTACAAAATCTTCGAAATGAATTTTATATATTATTTTCTAACCTTAAAACAACTCTGAAGAAAAATTAAGCCTGATTGACAAGTGACACTCTCGATACTTTTCTTGCAACTTTAAAATCCACCAAATGTAGCAGCAGAATCCACAAAATGTAACATAAATAGTTAACGCCTTATCAGGACGCCGCTGTACCGCAAGTAAAACGACTACATAAGTAATTTAAAGCTTAGAGAACTGTGAGTTCAGGCTAACATAAAGTAAATCATGAAGCTTCAAATACTAATAAATTAAAGAAAACAATTATAAAAAAAAATTCAAAATATCGAAACGCAAGCAAATTACGGCAGGATTACCCTATGGGGAAGGTTACCCTATGGTATTCTTCTCAATTTTATTTCCAATTTATTATTTCCCGAAGAATGTGAATGAAATAAAAAAGTAAACATGTAATTTTAGAGATTTATGCATTTTTAGGTGTGCATGAAAGGCGTAAACGTATTCAAAGGTTACCTGAATAATCCTGAGGCGACCCATGAAGCATTGAAGGATGGATGGTACCACTCGGGGGACATCGGCAAGTGGTTACCAGTAAGTTATTTATTTATTTTGTTATAATTATGTTTACGCACTATATCAGTTCCATAATTATTGAACTGATAATTTTTAGGATGCAACATTTACTGTTACTATTATTTTCTAAACAAATGTGGTGTAGTGATTGTCTGATATAAGCAAATATAACTACGCATATTGTGAAGTAACTATAATAGCTATACTTGTAAAAAAATGTACCCATATTTATTATTTTTATCAAGTTATTTAGGCTATTATAAGTTGTATAAAGAATTGAAGATTTAATCAAACGTTAGTTTTTTAACTGAGAAGTTATTTCCAGCGTAAAATTTTACAAAGGAACTTAAAATGAAAAAATATTTTTGTAATTAAAAAGCTGATTTACTTCATAAATATATTTACGCAACTTTTGTTTGGTTTGCGTGTTCTTTGGCTTGTACAATTACTTTAAAAAATGTAGCTCAATACAGTAAACATGATTTTAACTCAAAATAAGAAAATCGGCTACGAAAGAAACTACGAAGAATGATTTGAAGTTGGTACTGCAACTCACCTTAGACATAAGGACTTGAGGAAAAACCAACTGTGTTTGTGCTTAATTTTTGTAAATATGGTCCCATTAATTATTTTATAACACATTTTTCAGTAAGGAAAAATATTACATATATTTTTTATTTCACTAAATTATCTTAGAATTTTCGAAGTAAATTACGTTCTTTTTTTTATTTTTATTTTTATTTTACAGAACGGGGCATTGAAAATTATAGACCGGAAGAAACATCTTTTCAAACTTTCTCAGGTAAGTAAAGGATTTGCATATTCCATAACACTATTGATTACGAAGAATGCTGATCTTAACATTGAATTGTAAGAATGAAACTTAAGATTTTTTCCCACATATCATTTCTTCTACCATTTTATAATTCGATACGTTGTTAGAAAATTTGGAGCATATTAAATCAGAAAATCATTAAAAGTTTTTGAAATTTTATGTTCATTATGTTTATTATTTTTCACAATCTTTATGGGTCCAGTACTCTGTTAAAAAATTTGGAGCGTATTGAACCATAAAATCGTCCAAATTTGTGGCAATCTTAATATTAGTGTTCCGTTGCACTATATTATACTTTTTTAACTAAATTACACGAAACTGTGGTTCAACTTGATGGAGATATTGATAAATTTAAGGCCTCATTAAGTTTGCAACTTCAGATCGATGAGAACCAACTTGCTTGGAAAGTAAAGGTGACTTGTGAGAAATTGGCACAATCATGTCATTCATCCCGAAATTGTTGAGCTTTAGCCTTAAAAGCAGTTTTAATCCTTTAAAAATGCAAAGTATAATTACAGGAGCGAGTTTCGTTGTCAATTAATTTTTCTTGGACAGAAAATTTGGAAAAGTAGTAATTCACATCGATACACTGTATAGATCTCTAAAGAAAATTTATTAAATATGTTTTCAAAATGCTTTACCGATGCAAAAATTTTTTTAGATATTTTTTAATATATTTTTTTAATTTATATAGAATGACATTATAAAGTACATTCAACATTATTCACTATAACAAGTTATGATAAAAAAAATTTTCTTTCTTCACATTTAAAGATTATGGATTGGATGAGCTTTTCTTAAAACGTTAATAAACTGACAATAAGAAACAGCTCAATGAGATTACTTTTCAATAAAATTATCAAAACCTTTAAAATTATGCGCATTTATGTGGTAATTCTGCTCTGGTGCGAGCTGGGGTAATTTATGTGCGGGTTGAACCGTAAGTCAGCAAATTTACTGCAACCATAGTAAGGTGTCAGAAGTTACTCTTGATTACTAATAATATGGTTTATCTTCAACGAAAAATAGTTTGATTTTATTTTTTCAAATTTTTGTGAGATACCATTTAATTTCTTTTAGGGATTAATAAAGTGTCATTTAATTTCTTTCATAATTACTGAAGTGTCATTTAATACCTTCCTGTTTGTGAAGTATAATTTAATTTTTTTTAATTATTTCTTTTTCAGAATAAGATTTTTTTCCCATTGCAAGTAAATACCTGCAACATATTAGCAAAACAAATATTCAGTCGCTTATTGTGTTAATTTATGTATTGCATAATAATTTTATTCTAAGAGAATGGTTAATTTGATTTTTTTTCAGGGTGAATATATAGCACCAGAAAAAGTAGAGAACGCTTATAGTTTTTGCCCTTTTGTCTTTCAAGTATTTGTCGATGGTTTGACAGACAAAGTAAGTCATTTACTTTAAAATGCTTATCTTTTTAAGTTCAGATTTAAGAAAGAAATGGAAAAATTTTCCTAATTCATTAGACAGGATCGGTTTTAAACAGGATCGGTATTAGACAGGATCGCTCCCGAAGTCATATTGTTTATAAAACCAGCTTATGTCCTGTAATATTTACTCTGCTCCGAGAAATCCCATCAATTCTAAATGTTGAATATTTTTTTTTTTTTTTTTAAGTAACAATCGCTTTAATATTTTCTGTAACTTTCTGATTTTGAAAATTAGACACAGTTTATAATTATTCTGTCTAATTATTATAATATTACAGTACTATTTATAAGTTGAAAAGGCATCTCAAGGTTATGCGATTTTATCACTTCCCACCCTCTCCGTTTCCATGGTTTTCCATGTGTCTGGCACTTGACTTGCTACTCCAAAATATACTTGAGTGGGGAAAGCAAGATTTTCGGATAATTTGTTAACGAAGGGGGACAGTGTGGAGGGTAGGTAAATCACGTAAATCATATCTCTATTTACATCTTAGACATCTTATCTATTTACAAATAGTATTGATACTACTCTCACAATTAAAGAACTCAGTTTATGAATGGTCCAAATGGCAGTTAGTTTGAGTTAATTAATTTTAAAGTTTATGCGTAAAACCACGTATAAACTTCTTGTGGTATTTTTAAAACAAATTTGGGTGTGAGAAAATAAAGATTGTCTTTATTTCTTGTTTGAGAGATTTAAATTTTAGAAAACCATACTAATTTGAACTGTTCGCGTCATAGAGCTAGTAATTTTAGTGTTTTAATATGCTTAAATAAAAGGAGAAAAAAAAAAAGGTTTCCGAAGTTGTTAACGGTTGTTTATTACTAAATGTACTCAGTACTTTCAACTATAGTTCGTTCACCAGAAGGGGGCACTTGGCTCCGCCGTCATCACACGGTATCCGACGATACTATTTCGCTATTTTTGGGAGAGGGATGTGAACAATCCTGAACAAGGTTGCTATTTGGCAATCGTATGACAAAATATATATTTCGCAATCTTTATGTGCATTTTTTTAACATTAAATATTTCATAAATTTAATGTTATTCCTCTCTTTTGAGTAAATACTTTATCCTTTCTTGAGACATTTTGCTGCGATATATTTAATTAGCTAGAGTAGCGATCGTATAATAGCAGATGATAAAGCAAAGTAAGTGACTGTAAAGGAATGCGTTCTTTGCGTTTGGCGCACATTAAGGGCTGTCTCAATTTCAATTGCGGTGACATTTCTCCGCTTACTCCCACGCTGAAATGAACTCTTCGTCAAATGAGGTGGAGCCAAGTACCAACTCCTGGCGAACGAACTATACTCCAAAAGCACTCGATGACTTTCACTTAATAAATTCATCATTTGATGTCTGCACGAATTAGCAACGTTGTACAGTTAAATAAGATAAAAAATAAGATCTTTCCTCATGATCTTTCCTTCATCTTCAATTTTTTCAAACTTTATTTCATTAAGCTTTTCCTGCAACAAAAGAACAAAACTTTCCATCGTGAGAATTTTTTCTAAAATTTGGTAGCCTCTATATGTATATGGGTCATTTTCAAAAAATTTTAACTTTTGATATCCCATGTTTTTAAGAAATTTTAAAAGGGAAAAAAAATTCCAAATAACATTTTTAATTATTAAAAATAATTTTCTGTATGTTTTACGTTTTTAGTAAATGTAGAAACACAAAAAATTAGTAATTTAAAAATAATGTCTGCGTAATACCTTTTTAATACTTACTGTGTTTCAGTCTTCTTCGCCTCAAATTTTACTTCAATTAAACCAACTGTTCATTAAAAATAATTTTAATTCATCTCGATGTGAAAATTGTGTTATATATGTAATATACAGTACAGTTTAGCTAATATATAGTTTTAAAATTATTTTTAAGTAAACAACAACTCCCGACAATGTTGTCCCGAGAATTTTTCCACTCTGTTACCGTAATTATTCCATTAAATTATTTCGGATGAGTTGGCAGAAACGAGTTCCCTGGCGTCCGGAATGGTCTATTTCTTTTCAAATTCATCTTTTAAAACTTTAGAAAACTTTTAGAAAATGAAATGATAAGATAAGAATGTTGTATCAAATTTCACCTCTATTCCTAACATAATTGTTTTGATAACTGTTTTGATAACGCATAACTTTATTTATTGGCCTCGAGGGTAGCATTTAATTTAACATTAAGTTTATTAAAAGAAATAAAGGCAGGTATAAATATTTTTATAACTAAAATTCAGTAATTAGCAATATAAGAACATTAAAAATTTGGTCAAATTTGAACAAACTAAGAAAACAAATTTGCTGTCAGCTTCTCACTTTGTTACCTTTTCCTTCTCTGTTACGAAACATTTGGTAAATTCTATTTCCTTACAAAATTTAACAAAAAACAATTTTAGTGATAGACAAAAAAAATTTGACTCGCGTGAAAATTGTTTACTGTTACAGGCAATTGTTTACAGGTAGCTTTTTTTTTATTTAAAGACTTTTGCACTTACGTAACAGAGCAGAACATAATCCAGATTTTAAAGTTAATGTTTCATTTTTTCATTTTATATTCCAAATCAAAACATGCGCTGCTTTATATATTTACATTATATTATACTATATATATATATATATATATATATATATATATATATATATATATATATATATAAAAGAAAGGAATAAAAATAAAATAATGAAAATATATAATCCCGTCATTAGCTCACACGATTATATCCTCAAAAAGAGGGCCTTCTAATATTGTATTAATATAGCCGAAGCAAAATATATCAAAACAATGTTGAAGCGAAAAAAAGAACTAGTTAAGCAAAAAATGCAAAATAAAACAAAAGATTCAAATTTAAACAATCAAGCAAAAATAAAAAATAAAAATAAAGAAAATGAAGAATAAAACACAAAAAGTAATATATAAAGCGAGTAGAAAATGTACTTACACGTAGCTGCATCTTTAAAAATGGTTCAAAATACTTTAGTTTGCCAAATTACAAAATATGAAAATAGAAACGTTGATAGAGTTTAAGGAGATCTTCTTATGACGCGTTCTTACTGAAGTACAGAAGAGCGTTGGATTTGTTAGTGGATTGGCCAGAACTGGATGTGCCCAAGGTAATATTTTACTGGATAATTCAACATTTATAATTAAAGTTGAATTTTAATTATAAAATTTCTTTGATAGTGATGATTTTAGAGAAATTATTAACATTTATTGAAAAAAAATGTATTTTAAAAAATTCTTTATTAAATACTAGAAAATTTTTAGCCACGGATTTGATCAAATTTAATTTGCACATGATAAAAAATATAAATTAATTTAACGAAGGATTTTTAATTACGAAGGACAAAAAGAGAAAAACGAAGAAAATGAAGAAATTCAATAAGTTTGATTTACTGCGCATAAGCTGAAAGTATATAGAACTCAAAAAATAAGTTCTAAATGTAGAGAAAACAAGGAAAAAATTTTTTGTTTCAAATTCTTTTTTCTGTGCTTCTCACAATATTCTAAAGACATACTTAGCTTTGGCTATATTGATACAATATTAGAAAGCACTTCCTTTTGCGGATATAATCGTGTGAGCTGATGAAGAGATTATATCTTTTTTTCTTATCTTAATGTCTTAAATAAAGGATACTTTGCTAACTTTTCTTTTGTTACTCTCTGTAATATTTAGGACTATGGTATTACTCTAGTCGTACCGGAACCCACAATGTTCAAGAAGTGGTTAGAATCTAAAGGATACGCAAATAAAATGCCAGAAATTCTTTCAAGCAAAGTGAGTTTCTCTACTTCACAAATAAATACTTATCTTTCTTTAAGCAAAATTACAAAAACTGTTCTTTTATCCCTTTTTAATGAACTTTTTGATTAGTAAAAATTTAAATTCCAGGTAAGCAGTAACTTATTTTTAACCAATATTATTGAAGTGTAGTTTCACACCATTTAATTTTGAGAATTAAAATTTCAGAGATTGGCATTGCATAGATGCAGCGAATTCGAACCGATTTGGGTTTTTTTTTCGCAAATTTTGATTTATATTTAAAAAGCAATAAATTGTTTTTGGTTTTTTTTTTTTTTTTTTTTTTTTTTGTGAAAAGTTCTGAAATTATTCTTAAAATGGTTTTATGTTTGTATGAATCATTTTTAGGTTTTATCGGCTAAAAATGTGTTATAATGTAATATCGTACTGAACAAACATTTTCAACCTAACCTTATAAAAAACTAGGTCCCCTATTTGTTCCTGCTCACCAACTGGAATTATTGTTTCGCAATTATGGCACAAAACAGTTTTTTCCTCAGAAATTGAAATTATCCACTTAAAATGTATGAACTAAAAATAATTCTGTTTGCTTGTGCTCATGCTCCAACTGATAAATTTTACGGTTCTGTTCAGATCAATTTCCGAACGTATAAATAGCTTAGTTAACGCATTATTAAAATGAAATTTAAAATTTAAGCTTCATGTTCAGTTTCCACTGCACATTATCGATGATTTTTTTTTTCTAAATTTTTATTAGTTTTCAGTCATTTAAAAAAAAACTTGCTAAAATGTTTTTCGCCGAAGAGATGAACTAGCAATAATGTGAAATCTCAATTTCTAATAATATATGATAAAACCATCTTGCATTCATTATTTTAATTGCCTTCGTTCACTGGGCAAAGCTTCTAATAAAAGTAAATATAACTTATTTGTTTTATAATAATTGTAAAACCATTATTAAATTTAGAAATCGATTTAAACAAGTTAATCAAAAAATGTTGCGCAATGAGATAATTTTATATGTAGTAATATTACCTTATAATATTGATAACCTTTTATTTTAACCTTTTAATTTAGAAAAAATAATGAAAACCAAAAATACAATAAAAGTAAGAAGGAATGACAAAAACATAGTTAAGTTAAATATATTTAAATTAGGGGTAAAGAAATATTTCACAAGTAACAATATCTTTATAACTATGTATCTTAAAACAATATATTTTATAACTTTTATTTATTTCATGCCGATGCCGACAAAGAAATCTGGATCTTAACTTGGGAAAACTGGATCATATCATATGTATTATTCTGTCCAATAAGAATGCTCTGATTACAATGTTTTTATTAAGGCTCCTGTACTATCATCTAAGTCTAATTCAGGGGCTCTAGTTTTCATGAAATTACTTTTTTATATCATAAAGAGACACATCAACTTTTAACTGATATCGATTGAAGAATTTAAGTTTCCAGTTTATTAGGTTCAACAACTTTACGTATAGTAGCAGCCATCTTTGGTCAATTTAACGATAAAATCAAGTTAAATCTTAATATCCTATTAATATTGTACTAAACTTGTTGAAAAATAATTCCGGTATAAGCTTACATTATCATAACTTTTTATTTCAGGAACTGAGGAAAGAATTCTTGCTGATATTGCATGAAATTGGAACCAAAAAGCATCTGAATTCATTAGAACAGGTTATTTTGTAATTTAAAATATTGAGTTTATTAATATATAGTTTATTTAGTTTAAGCTAGTTAAGCTAATAGTTTAAGCTTAATATTTAGCCATCTTTAGTACTGCAATGAAAGCGAAAATCCCCCAACTTATTTTAAGCGGTATATTTACTAAATTTGATTAAGCAAATATTCGCGGCTGAAACTTCGCGGACATAACTTCATGTCGAGCGGGCATATTCTATAATTAACAATTAACATTAAATTATAATAAAAACATACATTAATTTTAATAGAAAATATCTTATATATTATATAATTTTAATAAATTCAAATTCTTAAGTAACTTAATTTAAATAAAACTAAAATTATTAAATGTTTTATTATTTTAATTTAAAATATATAATGAGAATGCTTAATGATAATTTAGAAAAGAAGTTATGTTTTAAAACTTTTAATTCATAATTAATTTTATTTTTTTAAAAACAAATATTTTAACTCAATTATTTATTATAGTTTTTTTTATTTTAAATTAAAAGCTAGAGCTATACTATACTATTTGATTAATCACAATTTGTTAAAAAAAGAAAGTCTTATTTAATTTTTTAATGAGACTTCAGGTAATACTTAACTTAAAATTTCTTCACTCTCTTTCATTCTATAGACTTCGAATTTCGTACTGTTATAGCTTATTAATTACAACTGTCTGGATTGATTTTAAAATATGTTTGTTAAAGTATTGTATGTACTGGAAACATTGTAAAATCACTTTTACAAATTATTTTCATTACAATACGATTAAAAAGGTATCATATCAAAATTGTCAAAGAATTTTAAAAAGTTTCTTTTAATAAATTTTTTTTTTAAAAATTTATACACATTTTTAAGTTTTTGACTTGCGAAGTGGGCGGTGAATGAAAAAAATTTTCAATAAAACAAAATGGTTTATTATTAAAAATTTGTTCATTAGAAGATTTAATCTGTTCCAGGAAATTTCTGAAAAGTAGGGGAAAAAAACATTCTAGCTACAGCCCAGCTCATTAAGTTCTCCATTGGTGAAGTTATGGATCGGCAATGCTTTGTAACCTCGAAGTTATGGATCGGCAAAGTTGTATACACGCGAAGTTATGGATCGCCCAAGTTTTGGCCGCGAAAATTTGTCCAGCGAAAATTTGGTCGTGACGTTTTGATCCCGAAACAATTTAAGCCACTTTTGCTTTTCAAATTCTCCCATAGAGGATAAACATTCTGCAGGAAAATGAAAGTCTCGTGAATCCAAAGCAGCTAACCGATTTTAAGGTTTCCTTTCGCCTTATAACACTCTTTGATTTTGTTACAGTAAATATGTCTTTTAAACTATCAGTCTGATTGTGTCAGGATTTGTCTCATTTAGCATGGAAAAATACAAACGAAACAATGCCTCTCCTGCTTGTCTAGAAGAAATTTAATTCTTCTCCTCAAATCAACCTCATTTTTTTCTGAAAAAAAGAGTTGAGCGTAGTGGGGGGATAGTAAGGGAGTTTTCATATCATTTATAATTACATTTAAAAGCTTTTTGTCCAATACCTTGGACATTAATTAAAAATTAATTCATAAAAAAAACACCCTTTTTTACTATAACAGTATAGTTATAGTAAAAAAGAGCGTTTTTTTACGCCCTTTTTTTACTGTTATAGTAAAAGATCGGACTATTTGAAAAAGTAAATATTTTCAAAGAAACCAACATTGATTTGCTTTTATTTTGTAACTCAATGAGAACGAATTTTGGACTGAGAATCCATGAAATTGAATGAATCTGAAAAGTTACATTTATAATATCGCACCCCGGCAAGAAAAGTGACACAATTAAAAAAAAAAAAAAAACAGAAATTTAAAAAAATTTATGAAGTGCCCTATCTAGCTCAAAAAGTGTCTCATCTCTAGATTGTGCTATTTCAGATTGTGTTCAAGATTGCGCTATTTCAAAATAAGTTTTACAGTATTCCTTGAGTTGACTTTTCTCAAATGCTGTTTTTTGACTTGTGTCATTTTTCTTGCTGGGGTGCGACATGTTCAGCTCTCTCTGTCCAAGACTTAGTCAATCATTTTACTTGGTGTTTAAAAAAGTAAGTGTAAATCGTGCTATTCGTTGTCAAAATTTTAATAAAATTCAATGACAATTCAAATTTCAATACCAATTTCTCCAACGTTCAAAAGGTGCATTTTATGTTGTATACATTTCCTTATTTTTATTACATTATCTATATTTTTGCTTGTCCAGAGGAGGTTCAAGAAATGAGTTATAATCTTGTCTTTATATTAATATTTATATATGTGTTTGTATTAATATTTACCCTTTGATGCAGAATTTTTATTAAACTTATTTTTCTCCCTTTTTGCACTAATTTGAGTTAAAATAAGTAAAAAATAATTTAAATTTAGCGTTTCAATAATTTATGGTTATGAAATAAAGCAAGAAATACCGGTGACTTTTTCTGCATTAAAGGTGAAATATTACAAGCATGATTTTATTTCCAAACAAAAATTTTTCAAATTTGCGCATATTTAGATCTAAGAAAACAGTTATTCATCATTGAAATTTCTTTAATTAACAAAATCAATTATTGATGAATTTTTAAATGTGAAAGAAAGAAAAATTCCTGTTACTTTTTTTTTAAATTAAATTTTTTAATACAGTTGTAATTCCGATAATCTAACAGATTTTTTAATAATAATCATACTGTTTTTTATAATTAAAAACTACTAAAATATATATTTGCTTGTAATTAGAGTGTCAGAAAAAATACATAAAAGAGTCACCGGTGTCTAAACTGTGTCCAATGAACATGTTTTGTTCTTAGGCTCTTCTTTGTGTCCATTTACGGCACAATATTTGCGTGAGGCATACCTTACAAACTTAACAAGTTAAGTGCCACAAGTATGTTTAAGAAAATCCCGTCAGGCCACGCGCGCTGCTTTGAAGCACTCGTATTGTATCAGCAATGCGACGCTCACTGCTTACAGATTGAATTAAATGAAAATTTGACTTGTAATGAAGAAAAATTAAGTAAATTTAAAATAAATTTTCAGTAATTACTTTAAATCAAGCAATTTTAGTTTTATATCATATTTTAAACTATCAGTCTCCAATGAATGACGTAGCACTCAACGTGTTAAACTTCTACAATATTGCTAATGTTCATGTTTGAAATTTATTTTTCAGGCAAAAAATTTGGCCTTCCTTTCGGAGCCCTTCACTTTCGAAAATGATCAACTGACACCAACTTATAAAGTGAAGAGAAATGTGGTTCGTAAACATTACGAACATTTATATAAAAAACTGTATGATGAAGGTCCTCTTGTATCTCCTCGTAACTCATGAGATCTCTTCTTCAACCATTTTGTATTATAAACAATTCATATGAAAATCATTCATTTTTTTATACTAACCATTTGTGAATTTTAGAATGTATTTTTTTCAAAGTATTTTTTTTTAAAACAAAATAAATTCCTTTGCATGCAAATTATTTTTATTGTGTTCTTGAATACACAGATAATTAAAATATAATAATTTGATAATTAAAAAGGCCAGCTTTTTAATTTATGCCAGTTTTTCCGCCGAATAACGATGTTTTAATGCCCTATGCAGCACAGATAATTTCAATTACATAATATACGTACTTTATCTAATTATAAAAGCATTTCAATTTCAGAAGTGTTTTTATATGATCTCTAAAACTTAGAATTGTCCTTATGATCTCAAAAACTTAGAATGTGTAATTTTTAATGGAAGCATTTAATTTACTTTTCTGAAATGCATCTTAAACATAGTGAATAAGTTTTAAATGCTAGGAGTTAGAAAAGACTAAGATGCCATCTGCCTATTTTAAATTAAGCTAATCTATTATAAATTAAATTAGAAAGAAAAAAACTGACCACTCTATTTAAAGAAAAAACGACTAAGTCGCTTGAAATATTTGCGATCATTATTTACAGAGTAATAAGATGTATTAACATCGCATGCTACTATCATAAGAATCCGGGGCGCGACTTAAACATTGCATAGCAACAAAAGTTTTTATATTTCTTATAAAAGTTTATTTTGTGATTTTTCTGAGTCAGGGCACTACAGCTTTTCAAACATTAAAAATCATACTGCGAAATGCCTCACAGGTAACTCATTTTTGTAAATTATACCGATGGGAAATATGTGGAAATTCTATTTTTGCTTTACTTATTATTATAACAATAAGTCGTAGACTAATTGGAAAATCTTACTCTTTCCAAACTGATGACGCAAATTTTCAAAATACTTACAAGGATAGCTACAATAAGCCCTACAAACCAAGAATTACCTACAAGATGACCAAGAAAAACCTACAGTAAGCCTACAGACTTAAATTACTTAATTTACTTACAGACATAAGTCTGCAAACAGATGTTTATATTAATCTTTTGTTTATGCATTCATCATAAAGTAAATGAAGTTTTCATGAATCAATATAATGTTTATTTATTCGTTGTAGCGATTTTTTTTTTCATGGTTTACGCATCAATGACTCGATTATTAAAAAAAACAATTTAAAAACAATGTCCAACATAAAACTAGCGCAAACTGTGCTTATCACAAGTTTGTGTACTGAAGCAGTAACGTCTACAATAACTGCTTCTAATTTTAAAGTTTAGGCCGTGTCGGTTGTCCTTTTATTTTTATAATCTCTCACAACATATTTGCAACATTCAACTAGTCCAGGTATCTCTTGGTGCGGTCACTTTGTCCTAGTCTTCTCCTACCACTGAAACATTTCTTTGAATGCAATTTCATGATCTCTGATTCTAGTAAATCTAGATTCTAGATCCGAGTAAATTTCAAAAATGTTCTATTAAAATTAGGTCTGATGTCTGGGATTTTGTTCGGAGTTGATTTGGCACATTTTATTTTATATTTTATAACCGTGTCGTTGAACAGCTGACCTAATCTTGAGTTTACAACTACCAATGTTCAACTCCATAGCCTTGTAATTCTGAACCCAATCCAGAAGTCAAGGGAATTCTTGGATCAAATGTTTGGAGAAATTTGCTTTCGTGGAGGAATTTTTGATGGAGTGAACCTGTATTTGCATTACGTGGAGAGAAAAACTACGAAAACATCCCACAATTAGTCTGACATCACTCTAACCCATGATCTGTCTATCACTGAGGATATTTTCAAGTCAATACTGTGGTCAGTGCGGGCCGGTTGCGGAATTAGTATCGACCAGTCATGGCAGGTATTTGAATCCACGTTACCTCATTGTGAGGGGTGAGTGCTGTATCTCCTGAGCTACCACGGCTCTAGTTTGGCATATCGTAGCTGCACAATGTGCATACTTTTCTTAGGCATATTGTTCTGTTGAAAATAAAAGTCGCCACTCTTCTCGAGCCTGCAAAGATATTTTTACAGTATGTTTAAGTAATCAGTTTTGTTCATTTTTGAACCAACAAACTCTACATTACGAGCCCAAGTCTCCCCATGCACCCCATCGGGTTGAGATCTTGAGACTTAGTTGACCAGTTAATTTCAACACTGTTGGTTAGGCACCAATATTTTATACTGTTTCTTCAATAAATAGTAGATGTTTTGTTAATACATCCAATTTCTTAAAGCAATCCTGCAAAAAAATTCTGCCTTTAGTAAAAGATGACTTGCTTGGATATTATGGTAAGCTCTCGAATTCGTTTTTCAACGCAATTAAACTCACGCTAATTGAACCACGCAAGCAAAAAATCCCCGTGCCTCCGGCTATTGCGCAGTTAGAGAATATATCTTTTCTTAAATTTTCCAATAGTACTTCCATCTGCTCCATCCTAATTAAAAAAAAAATTTCATAATTTTTTTTTTTTTGTATCCTTTGACTTTCCCAGATTATGGCTTGCTGGCTAAAGTTTAAACGCTGTGCCCCTGCAGCAACAGAGAATTAGCCGATTTAATTTAAATGAATCTTCGAGACCTTATAATTATGTCATGCGTCATTTTTTGACAAACAAATAAGCTTGTCACTTGAATAAGTTTCTCGGTTGAGTATTTTTTAGTAGTCTGCAAACTCTTCTTTCATGGCTAGAGGACCAAACTTTAAGTATCTCCCAGGCATTCTTTTTATCATAATTGTCTTTCAATTTTAGAAAATTGTTGACTGCAGTCTTTGATTCTTCCTGTCTTTATTACAGTAGTAATCCTCACTCATATACTTGAAAAGTTTAGTTTTTAAACTGTTTTTTATTACGTAGAAAACTCATTGGAAAGGTAAGTAATTGGATTTAAATAACCAGCCATCTAGAAAATTTTCTGGCATGCATAGTATTAGATATCAGTGGATTTTTAATGACCAAAATGGGAAAAAATATATTATAAAAATATCAAACAAGCGAAAAATTCTCTAAATATTTAAACTTATTCGTTTCGCTTACAGGCCCCCCGTAGAAGCTTTTCATTTCTTATTATTTTGTTTTTCTTATAAGTCGATAAAAAATACTTATATTTTATAAATTTTTATAATTAAAATTGGTAAAAACAATATAAATTAATAAATGAGAAGTAATTTTACTAGTTAGAAATATCTAACATAACCGTTCAAATTGGAAACAGTTTTTATTTCTCTTCAACCTTTTATGTGTATTTTTAAAAATATCGAACTAATATTAAAATTAAAATCTGGCAATATCTAACCTCTCTCTCTTTCTTATTTTTTTTATTGTGGTTATTAATTTTTTTTACTTTTGACTTCAAGTGCAAGCTTTTAAAATGAAGATTTGAAGAAAGAAATTCTGCAACAATAGACAAATAGTCATTATTTAAAGCAAAAAGAGTCAATAAAAAATTCACGAAAATTCACTTAAAATAGCAATAACTTTCGAGCAAATTTTAAAAAAAAGAAAAAAAAAAAAAAAAAAAAAACTTGTTGAATTTAGAAATGAAAACAGCCTATTCAGCAAGTCAAATTTCTACTCAATAACTGTATTTAAGCGGAAAGCAGAGCGGCCCGCATGGTATGTTTTATTACAACTTTAACAGTTAACGATTCTCCAACTAATTATCAAATGTTTTTTTTTTATATTTCATCTTGTTCCCTGTACAATTGTATGCATATCTTCTAAATTTCAAATTCCTATCTTCTAAATTTCAAGTTTAAAAAATCCAAAGCAGCCGCAGCGGTGTTTACGATTTTTTATTATACAGATGTAATAACAATTAACTTAAAAAGTTAATTAAGATTAATCAAATAGTTTTTTGTAAAAACAATATTTTATCGCTGTGTGTTTAGTTTCTTCTAAGTTTCATATTTCTTAGCAAAAATCGGATAATTTAAAGTTCGGATCTCAGGTGGTTAATCATCATTTATGATATCAACAAAATACTTCTTTTTCTTCTACATACAAAAGTTAACTTCCGACTCTGACCTACATCTTCATTTCGCAGAACTAGTTTTTTTACTCGACGGTAGGAAGTCTGATATTCAATGGCAATAAAACTCTTAACAGTTAATCTAGAGGAGAAGGTGTTTGGGTTTGAGCATTACAAAACTGTGACTTTCAAAAAAAATTTATCAAGTTCAAGGTGCATTACATCTTCTGTTATCTGTCATGATAATATTTATCGCAATTTTCTTATTATGAGCTGAAAATTTCCTCCTGTCATAATTCGAAAATGTTTGTTTCGAAAAAGATGCTTCCTCCTCTTACGAGGGTCACTCGCCATCTTCGAACTCTTGGCAGTGTCCATTATCAAAACAATGTAAGAAAGCAACACACTATTTACGCTAAAGAACCTTTCAAGCCAAAGCATGTTGATCTGAATAAACAATCCATTCTCTTACCGGTAAGAACTCTATTTTTTTGTTGACGTTCTCATTACTTTAAATATTTGTTCAGAGCAAAAAAAAAGCGAACAACTTAAATAACTTTTGATCTAATGATCGGATTTTCACTTACTAGGCACAATACAAAAAAGTTCGAAAATCTATCTTAAATATGAATAGACTTATGAGTTAATGGAAAAGATATCTTAAGCTACGAAATTAGACACGAATACTGGCTTTCTCTGGGAAAAAAAAAACATTCCTTTTTTTCGCAATCAAAATTTATTAAGTTGTTCGCTTTTTTTTCTATTGTTCATTTAATCTGCCTTTCAAAATATTTAGCGAAGAAATGGCCTTTGTTGGGGTATTATTAAAATATAGTTTCATACATTTTATATACAAGGATTTTTTTAAGTTTACGGAAATAAACTTTTCATACTTCGTATTAACAAAATAAAAACTTCTGAGAAGCTCGAAAAACTTTCTAGATTTCTAACATTTATTATAATAATTGAATACAAATAATATTTTTTAGCTGGAATTTCTTTTTTAAAGTTGCATTAGAAAGTATAATTTATCATTTTTGTTAATATCTTTAACCCGTTTCAGTTGTTATAACACTTAAAAACAAGTAAAAATCAGTAAATCAAGAAAATATTACTTTGTAATGTATTTTCTAATTGAATGTCGGAATTTCGAGTTTTTTTTTTTTTTTTTTCTGTAACAATAGCTGAATCATTATAGGTAACAGATATTACAGATTTCGATTAAAAATAAATTCGCAATACCAGAAAAATTGGCTGATGCTGTTACACTTAAAAATACAATCATTAAGTAGGATTTATATTCTTGTTTGATCAATACTTGGCCCAATGTAAGTTAAACTTAGCAATAATTTTACGATACTGGGCAATATTAAGCCCTTCTATGCATGAAAAGAATACAGGAATACTGCCATTATTAAAATCTAGCAGTTAAAAAAACAGTTAACTTCATTCAGTTTGCGAGGGACAGTTTCAATTTTAAACAACATTTTTTTTAAAAAAACTGCAATTTAAATTTTATTTTATATTTTATAACCGTCGTTGAACAGCCGACCCAATTTTGCGTTTACGATCACTAATTTTCAACTCGGCAGCCTTGTAAATTTGAACCCAGAAGACAAGGGAATTCCTGGATCAAGTATTGGGAGAAAATTTGCCTTCGTGGAGGACTTTTTAATGGATCTAACCCGCATTTGCGTTGTATGGAGAGGAAAACCTCTCAGAGTTAGCTTGATGGCAAGGGGACCTTAAACATGATCCGTCTACCACTGAGGATATTTTACGTTAGCACTGTGGTCAGTGTGATCCATATACGGGATTCGTATCGATCGGCCATCGCTGGGATTCGAGCCCGGTTCACCTCATCTGAAGGCGAACGTTCTCTCAGCAACTTACATTTAAAAAAAAATACATGTAAACTAATTAGATAGTAATGAAAAATTGAAAATGAAAATCCGTAAAACAGAAAGTTTTGAAGCAACATTGATCAGCAAGCCTAGTTCTACTGTTGGCTGTACCGTCATGAAAGAAGAAAAGGACTCAGGTTAAAATGCATTGTTATTTTCGTGTTTTTGTTGAATTCTATTATCAATATTATGTGGAATGTGAACGGCTTTATTCAATTTTTGTAGTGCTTGTTCCGTGGAAGTATTACAGGGACTCCGAGAGTTAATTTTTTATCTTATCAGTAATGATTATCTATATCAAATCTATAATCCATAATTTATTTAATATTTCAGTTATTTATATGAAATTATTTATGTAAAACGTCAATAAAAAAAAGTAGTCAAATTAAAAAAAGGAAATAATTTTTTTTCAATAACAATATATAACAATTAAGTTTAAAAAGTATATACATTTATAAAAAATTAAATATTTCTCCTCGAAATATTTAACTTTTTATAAATGCTTATTCTTTTCATATGCATATTCAGTTCAAAATAAAACGACTAATTTCAAAAATAAAGAATAACGTTTGTCTGGTTACTTTTCTCAACGTTTATCAACAAAAAAAAATTTTCCTTCAACGTAGCAAACGTCTTTTATCAGCAAACACATAACTCAATTTTTTTTTTGTTAGTATATTTACAGTTTTTAATAAATTTACAGTTAAAGATCATGTAAGGTTCCGTAATTAAAAGATTTAAGAACCCTACAGAGCAAGAAGTTAAACATCCGTTGTTTAATAGAGTCTAAAAATTCCAAATAGTTTTAAAAATTTCCTCAATTGCATCCACGAGCGTTGTTTGTTTATTTTTTCTAGTGAACAAAAAATATCTTTGAAAAAAAAGGAAAAATCCTTAAAAATTCTAAATTCAGTAATCAATCTGAGCACACATGTTTGCAATATGCTTTAAAAAACGCTTTAAAGTTTTTAAGCTTAAAAAAGAAATTTTATTCATCTTTAACGTGAGTGTATTGATAAATTGATAAAAAAAAATAGGATGGTAATATCTTTTAAAAGCAAAGCAACGCTATCAGCTTAGTATTATACTATGCTTAAACTGAATAAAAAAAGAGTACAATAAAATAGAAATATAGTTGTTTATGAATGCATGAATTATTTGATAACAGCTGATAGAATGAAAGATATATTTTCTTTCTCCGAAAAGTTCAATGGCTTCTCAGGATTGAAGTAGGCAGTCCTTATCATTTGAAAAGCTATCCAAGACTAAAGATGTGTCATCAAAAAGTTAAATTGAAAACTAGGTCAAATAAATAGCAACTGGAAAAAAGGGACAAATTATGGGGTACTTTACCGTTAAAAAACTCCGCATTATAACTATAAATCCCAAAGAAGTATCATTCATTCATAATACATACATAACCGCACAGAAGTCAACAAAAATAAGGCAAAAACACTAAATTATCAAACATAAATTGTTACCCCCCCCCCCCTTTTCAAATCTACACTTTAAACTAACCGTTTCGTTTTAGTGTGGCGTGAGGACCCAACAGTCCGTTAGGCGAGAAAAATATTAATAAAAGATCAGAATATATCGTCCTTAAATATTATCGTTTACGGCTACAACCATATCAAATATGTCAAGTACTTGACATACGCGTACATACGTTTATTTTAACACTTGAACTTTTTCTGAAGAAACCAAATCTGCAATTAAAAACAATAAGGGTTTTTATTGAAGATTTTAATGATGCCCCAAACACCACGAGTTGAGTTTGGGATTTCTAGTTCGTATCATGGAATGCATAATTTAAAAATATCTCATACGTGTGTTTTAGACTTTTGATCCGATCTAGATTTCTTGAGATATTAGACTGTTTCCATATTTTTTGAACAACCTGTATATTGTAGATACTGTAAAATTATGAAAGTCATAATGCAGTAGTGCCATCTAGTAGACTTTTAAAACAATCTTATACAAAATCGGGTGATATTTTGAATTTTAGAGCGTGGTGATGTATTTTGCATTCTTTTCAACACTCTTTTTAATGTGTTAGATTTCTTGAGATATTAGACTGTTTCCATATTTTTTGAACAACCTGTATATTGTTGATACTGTAAAATTATGAAAGTCATAATGCAGTAATGCCATCTAGTAGACTTTTAAAACAATCTTATACAAAATCGGGTGATATTTTGAATTTTAGAGCGTGGTGATATATTTTGCATTCTTTTCAACACTCTTTTTAATGTGTTAGATTTCTTGAGATATTAGACTGTTTCCATATTTTTTGAACAACCTGTATATTGTAGATACTGTAAAATTATGAAAGTCATAATTCAGTAGCGCCATCTAGTAGACTTTTAAAACAATCTTATACAAAATCGGGTGATATTTTGAATTTTAGAGCGTGGTGATATATTTTGCATTCTTTTCAACACTCTTTTTAATGTGTTAGATACTTGTTGTTTTGTTCTATAAATTAGTTTCATATGTTATTCTTTTTTAGGGTCCAGAACGAATAAGAGCATCCCCCCTTTCTGAGGATCCTAATATATTGATCGAAACGATACCAGGTGCACCAGAAATAAAAACTGTTTACGACGTCTTAGGTCACGGATTGAAAGTATCAAGTATGGTGTTCACCAAACTTTTCGAAAGGCTTCAAAGTCTGAGAATTTAAAATTCATGTTCAGAAAAGACGAGAACAATTAGTTATTATAAATATTTGGTATTAAAGTGTATTAGAATTAGAATTTTCTAAATTTAAAAGTCTTGCAATTGAAATGCCGTTTGACCGAATAAAAAATAAGCGTACTAATGTTTAACAATACCCACTTATGGTTAAATATACTATTCCTTTAATTTTCGATAACTTATGTTGGCCTGCATTTTTGTTTGAGTTTATTTCTGCTCATAAACTATGATTTTAGTAAGCTTCAAGAATATAAAAGTTTTTTTTTCTAGTGGTTTTTTGCTCTTATATTTTTTAAGCATTTCGTAAAATTGCTGTTTCCATGATAGCGAACGTTTTAATCTAGTATCACAATAGTTTTTTCGTTAATAGAATTTCGTATTCTCGATACTGTGTCGAACACATATCACTAGAAAGAGATGAATTTTTGCAAACCAGCTCGGAAAAACACGATCCATATTGATGCACCCATTCTCAAGTTATTAATGAACATACATAAGAGAATTTCGCGTTTATATATAGAGAGAAAAAAGTGTGCCAAGAAAAATTATAATATTTTCAATTTTCTTTATGCTTAATGCTTTTAAAAGCAGTAATCGGGCTCATCTGAATTAAATACAAGAAACTTTTTTAAAAATTAATTTTTCACCATTTAATAAAGAGTGATAACACTTTTTGCAACATTCTATAGTAAGTATCCGTAGTAAATTTGTGTCTTAAATGTACGTCACAAAAGGTTTTTATAAATGTTTTAGATGATGGTCCTTGCATCGGACGAAAACCAACTGGAGCACAAAAGTATCAGTGGCAATCCTACGGTGAGGTAATAAACTCATGTGTCTGTTATTTTACTTACTAACACGGTGAAATGTACCTATAACATAATTTTTATACATCTTATTTGATCATTGTTATTGAACAGCCAATAAATATCGAATTAGGGGTTACCAAAGCCAACTAATCCTTGTATTTTCAGACCTAACCAAGAAGACAAGGAGATTCTCGATCAAGTATTGGGGTATTAATGAGTTAATAATAACACATTTAATGGTAGAAAAAAGTTTATTGGGAAATATTCCAAGATAATGATATTTATACATATATTTTCTTAATTAAAAAAATACTTAGTGTGTTGTTAAGGCGAGTCATTAAAAATAAGGTTTAGCATACTAATAGTAAAAAAACAAGCAGTACAACATGACAGATTAAAAAAATCAGACGACATTTTTTGAACTGTTTTAGAATTGACTGACTAAGGCCCAGTTTTGTAAAGACGTATAAAAAAATAAAAAAACAAATAAAAATAAAAAATTTAAAAAAAACAGTAACGGGAAATATAAGTCATAGTTCTTGTTGAGAAATGCGGACTATCCATTGCAGACTCGAATTATAGCATCGCCTAAAAAATTTGCTGCTTTAGGTCTGACGTCACTGTCGTATAGAAATCATCTGATGGGATAGAATTGTTGGTGTCTTGTTTTAGTTAGAAATGGTGAAAAATTTCTTAGATATTTAAATAAATGCCATTTTTACAATAACTGAATCTTCAGTTTTATATAGCATAGTTAGCACACTATTGATATACAGAATATTCAATCTTTTAAAACATCACAACATTAGAAATGATGGATTACAAAGATCGTGGTTTAACTAGAAAAAACTTCTCTACATGTTCGAAAATTCCCTAATACTAAATTTTATCCTTATTTAATTTCATTATTTATGCATTGCAGTTTATAGAACGAACTCAGAATGTGGGATCTGGTTTTATTCAGCTAGGATTGAAACCTGAAAATGATACTTTTATTGGAATATTCGCAGCTAACCAAGAGGAGGTACTAAATATAAAAATACTATTATTCCTTTTTTTAAACTTTATACATTCAATTTTTAGAAGTTATTTCTGTTGTTATAATTTTATCGTAATAATTTTCAAACTACAGTTAACCTAGAAGAGGTAATATACAAATTCTAATATTTCTTTTTATAAACTTGTTACTTACATTTTTTACAAGTTTTTTTTTTTTTTGTAGTTGCTATAATTTTAATCCTAAAATTTTTTAAATCGCAACTAACTTAAAAAAAGTATTATGTACAAATACTAATATTCCTTTTTATGAACTTTTTTTTATTTCTTAGAAGTTATTTCGGTTATTATAATTCTAATCTTAATAATTTTCAAATCGCAGCTAACCAAGTGGAGATTCTATATACAAATATTAAAATTTCTTTTATGAACTTAATGTTTTTATTTTTTAAAAGTCATTTCTGTTGTTATAACTTTAATCTTATTAACTTTTAAATCGCAGCTTATCAATAGGTATTATATGTCAATACTAATATTCCTTTTTATGAACCTTATGTTTTCATTTTTTAGAAGCTGTTTCTGTTAATACAATTTTAATCGTAATAATTTTCCAATCATAAAATGTAGGAAAGATTCTAGTTTTACAACATACAATACATTACATATGTCATATGTGAATTTCTCACAGTGCAAATATAATATAACCAAACATATTTATTTTGGAATTTTGTATAATAAGCAAAATTTAACTATAACAAGTGGTAATTAAAAATTGTATGTCAGCTGCCATATGGTCGCCACTTCTTTTTGTCGAAAATGCACTCCTTGGTTGATATTGTTATTTTTTAAAAATAAATATGGAATTACATTATTTTGAAAATTACTTTATTTCACGCTTGTTCTTAAAGTTTGTCTTAGTTTTGGAAATGAACATAGTTATGTCTACCATATTTTGAGAAATGATTCAAAAGAAATGCGAAACGTTATTAATAGCAATCGTTTTTTAATCATCAGCATCAAAGCTTAACCCCGTCCCGCCCCCGTCAGGGGGCATCCGGAGAATACTGTAGACTCTAAGTGCACGCACGTGACATCTCAGTAAAAAAAGGATTCAAAAAGGTAGGCTTGGTGGCGATTCATGGCTACACCAGAAGGCCTCAAAGAATTTAGGGAAATCTTAAAATTAACAAACTAAAAACAGATACAATTTCAAAAAGAAGAGTTACGGCGAGGCAGCCGTAAAGAAAAATCCTCAAACAAGAGGAAACTCAAAACATGAATAGTTGGAAAATTTTACAAAATTTTGAACCATAAGTTAATCAAAAATTCGAAAATCATTTCTAAAGAACACAAATACAATATTTGCGAAGTTTAAATAAATAAGTAAATTTAAAAATAAAAAAAATAATAATAATAAAAATACTATTAGCATACAGAAAATTGTTAGCAGTGAGACACAATTAATGCATTACATGAAATATAGAGTTCGTTAATTGTACAGTCCACATTTGTTGACGCCGTCTAGTCAAGTTCCCTTGTAAGGAAAAGGCGTTCCATTATTTCAATAATTCCCTGTTTGACTTTCTTCTGCTTCCAAAATAATTTAAGTCGGATGTAATTTAAATGTTCAAGAAAAAATTTTTGTCGAAGGTCTTGAAATTTACTGCAGTTTATTAAAATATGTTCCAGATTTTCAAAAGTATTGCAGGAGTCACAGAGTGCTTCCTTGCCAAAAAATCTAGCCTGGTGCTCTCCGTGAGCCCCAAGATTTGTGAGGAATTGATTAAGAAAAAAATTAGCTATTATTTTGTTAGTGTTAACTCTTGGAATTAATTGATGGGTATGTCTACCCTTTTCCTCACTGTCCCATCTTCGCTGCCATTCGTTGATCAGTAGTTTTGTTATTTCCCTTCTAGTAGTCCCTTTCGTTTGAATTTCATGAATGTCGATATATGGTTTTTCACATGCGGATTTGGCGAGCTGGTCAGCCGCCTCGTTACCCTCATTTCCCACGTGCGCTTTTATCCAGTTAAGATGGATGTTTGGTTTGTAAATCTTTTTGATTGCATCAGTTATGTAATTAGAATTGTCAGTGTTTTCAAGGGCCTGTAGACTTGATAGTGAATCGGAAAAAAGTGTTACTGTTTCTGTTAAGTTTTGTGCTAAAATCCAAGTTATTGACTGGTAGATAGCCCATAATTCGGCTTGGAACACTGTTGCAAAATCAGAAAGTCTAAAGGTATGATTTTCCACTTCATGTCTGTCGGAATAGACGATAAAAGCGCATCCTGTTCGATATTCATTTTGAAACCTAAGTTTGGATCCGTCAGTATATATCTCGATTCCCTTTCCTGTTGGTTTGTTGTAATTGAATTTAATAGTTATAATCTCCGCTGGATGTATTAAATTAAGTTTTGGAATAGTTTGATACTCGTTATTTTCTTCTTCATGAAAATAAATATTGGAAACTCTTGTTTCAAGTTTTGCGGTTAAATCAAGTGGCAAAGTTCCAGCAAGGATTTGGAGTGCTGCAGTTGAGGTAGTTCTGTAGCATCTTGTGATTGAGATTAAGGGAATTCTTTCTATTTTTCTTAATTTATTGTTAATAATTACTTGATCTTTATACCATATTTCACATCCATATAAGACGAGGCGTAATATACTATTCAAATAAATAAATTTTCTGATATTTGGCGTGATTCCCCAGTCGACTCCAATGAATCTATTGAATTTGGCGTGAAACTTAAAAATTTTTGTATGTTGTGACTCCAAATGGGGCAACCAGGACAACTGACCATTAATCTTGAAGCCAAGGTAGTCTATTGTAGTTTGAACAGAAATTCTCTCTCCATTTAATTTAACTGTGGGTTTACGTGAGAATTGCTTCTTTTTGGGAAAAACGATAGCTACTGTCTTTGAAGAGCTGAATTTCAGATTATGTTCTGCAGCTCATTGTTCGAACTTTTCCAACTGGGCTGTTGCGAGAATTCCCAAGTGATTTATATCTGTTCCTGTGAAAAGAACCAAAAAGTCATAAGCATACGAAATTATTGTTTCGCAGTCTGATCTCTGCATACTTAATCTTGTGTTGGCGATAAGGAGCCACAGGATGAGGCCGAGGCTCGAACCCTGTGGCACCCCTAAGTATAGTTTCTGAGTCAGGTCATCCTGTGCAAGATTGTAGGTTATAAATCGATCAGAGAGAAAGCTTTTAATAAAGTTTGTTAATGTGTATGAAGTTGCGAGGCGTTTAAGTTCCATAATGATGTTAACCCAAAGAACGCTATCGAATGCTCCTTTGATGTCTAATGAGATCCCCAGAGTGTGTCTTCCGTCCCGTCTTGCCTTTTCTATTCGTTTGATTAAAATCTTTATGGCTGTAGTAGTTGATCTCCCGGCTCTGAAACCGTGTTGATCACTATGAAGTAAGTTATTCTCTTCGAGGAAGAAAGTTAGTCTATTTGTTAAGAGTTTATCCAGTACTTTTCCCCAAACCGAAAGCAAAGAAATCGGTCTATAGGCTTCTGGTTTGCTTAAATTTATTACCAGCTTTTGGAATTAATACAATTCTTGCAATTTTCCATGGTTTAGGAAAATAATTAAAATAATAACACTTATTAAGTAGGGTTAAAAACCATAATGGTTCCAGTTTAAACATAGCCTTTATAAGCTCTGGAGGAAGATTATCAGGACCTGAGGCTTTGTTATTTTTTATTTTGTTAATAACATGCATGATTTCATTCATATTAAATGGCTGTTCGATATTATAGCAAGTTGCTTCTGGCAGGGGTGGGTACTGGTTAGATACAAAATGATATTTGAGAATAGTTTCTATTGATTCTTTTTTGTCGGCTGAATAAGTTCCGTCTGTTTTTTCAATTTTCTGAATATGTAGTTGAGTATTATATTTGTTCTTTGCTATTAAATAGCTCGGACCAAAGCATTCTTGATTTGTAATACTATTTAGATAAAATTTTAATTTGTCCCTTTTAGTTTTTAAAATAAGTTTTTTGTAGCTTGCTTTATTCCTTTTATAGTTTAGTAATTTATTCTGTCTCAGTTCCGGATCCTGCTCAGCTTGAAATCTTCTTCTACATGCTCTGACGAATTTTCTTTGAACAGCCAACTCCAAGGACAACCATTTAGGACTTCTCTTGTAGCATTTTTCGATTTTCTTTTTAGAGTACTTGCAAATCTCGACGAGGGCTTCTGTAAAATCTTGAATAAAGTTGTCTAAATTATCGATGTTGTCAATTAGGTCAAGTTCTGACTGTCGGGAGTTCACCAGATCTCTAAAGGCCATACTGAAACTGAATAAATTTAAGTCAGCAAAATTGATTTGTTTTCCGTGTCCTGGACGTCTCTGATCCCGCAATAGAGTCATTGTAAGAAGTCGGTGATCACTCATCGTTTCAACGTCTTCAACGGTCCAATTATGAATGAGGATATCTCCTCGGGTCAAAGTAAGGTCTATCCAGCTCTTACCCGTGGTGGAGCTAAAAGTAGGGATGGCTTCTGGATCGTTAACAACTTCCAGGTTCATCAACATTATGAATTCCAACATTTTATAACCCCTTGGATCATCTGTAGGCCCCCAGAGAGAACTTTTCGTGTTAAAGTCTCCATTTATTATAAAAGGAAAATCTTTTTTAAGAAGTAGAAAGTGCTGCAATTCGTCCAATGGCTTCATTAGATCCACAGAAGGTGGGACGTAAATAGAGACGAAGTAAAAGGTAAAATTTGGAGTCCTGACATCAATAATAACTCTCTTCCAATAAATAGTGGGGAAAAATCCACAGTATTCTTTTTAATTAGAACGGCAGTCCTAGGTTCAAAATTTGATGAAATTATAATAATATCTGATTGAAAACCTGTAATATGATTGTCTGTCTTGTGGTAAGGTTCGTTAAGAGAACTCAAAATAATGTCGTAATTGATAAAGTCCACAGCGTGTTGAGAGTTTGCTATAAAGGAATGGTTTAAGTTAATATGTGCAATTTTAAAGTCTAAGTGTTGCTTATCCATAGTTTATTTTCTTAGTAATTTGCTCTCGTTCCCATAAGTAACTCCCGCAGTATTTATAAAGTGCACTATGGCTCGTAGATAATGTTAATTTGAACTTTTGGTTTGATGCTTTACAATTGATGCATTTACTTTTAGTTGTACAATTATCAATTTTGTGACCTACATTTCCACAGTTTGCACACACCTCCTCATTTTTGCAAAATTTGGCGATATGCCCAAAAGTAGAACATTTCTAACATTGAGTAACTCTTAAGTATTCCTTTAATCTTATTCTATACCTGCCGAGATTAATCTTTCCTAATTGCATGAATATTCTAAATGAAGTTGGGTCAGTCTCTATCACCCAATGACTTCCCTCTTTGGCTCTCAAAGGGAACCTGACAGCCAAAGTAGCATTATGTAGACTTGGGTTCTGTTCCTTAATCTTTTCTATAATATTCTCCTTTGTAATATCTTCGTGAACATCATATAAAATAATCTTTGGGAGAGTTATTTTAAGTTTACTACAGGTAAAAGATTGCCCGAGTGTCCCCTCTTCGATTTCTTTAGTTAATCGGTCAATACCCTCTTTTGCATTAGCCTGAATAACAATCCCACCATTCCTAACTCTGTTTATCCTTTCAACGCCAATCTTAAGTTTTATTGGATCAATATTGGTTGTAATTTGTTCTCTCGTATCATCCGATGATTTGTCCGGATCTTTTGGGTGTATTAGTACAACATGTTCCGGTTCTCTACCGAAAGTGCGGGATTGTAGCTTTGAAGTGTCTGTCCGGGGATTACCGGTAGATACAACATTGGCATAGGTAGGAATAAAATTCTTTGAGCTCTCCATTCTCTCATGTAGTTGTCCCCTAAGTGAACAAATTATCGCATTCTGTTGGTTTACAATGCTAAGAAAGGATGTTGCTATATTTATAAGTTTGTCCTTAGCGTCCTTTGAAAATTTACTGCCAGTATTAGACACAATGGCGCTCATCTGTTTTTGGACGGCAATAGCCTCGCCAAAAAAGTCTTTTTTGGGATTAATAACCTCGGGATCTATTGTGGTGAAGTCGGTGATCGACCTGATGAAATCGTCCTCGATGTCGGACGCAGAATCCGAGGGTATGCCGGAATCGAACTGGTGATTAATGACAGATGATGAACTGCGGAACCAAAACAGACACACGCAGCAAGGAGGTCGATCCGTTTGAAAACAAAGAGGATTTCAGCAGTTTTGCATCCAATACTTATTAAAATTCAAATTAAATTACGAGCTTGAATAACAGTTTAGAGAGCGCTACAAAACTCCTATGAACAGTTCAGAAAGTAAGTTAAGTGTTAAGAAATCGCCAAATTTAATAGTAATCACAAAGCACTTACAGTGAAAAAAATCGGAATTAGGTAAGATGACTGCTCACCAATTTCCACAAGAAATGTCAAATCGCAAGTGCTTCCTTAGGACAAGAATTCTCTTGTTGTTGAGTAATTTCAAGCATAAAGTTCAAATAAATATCTTGAAAAACATTGAGCAGGCATTTCACTAATGCAAGATAGTCGCCATGTTGGATTGGCACATTTACAAATTGAAGTACTAAAGTCCAAGCAAAACCAATATCACATCACGCACTTTAGTAAAGCTCTAGAAAGAGGCTAAAAACAATTCAAAACTAATTTAGATTCAAATTAACTTAAAAATATAAACATTTTGAAAAGTAAACAAAGGAGGTCAAAAGAACACGTCAAACATCCGTTTTTTAATCATGTGAAATTTTCAATTCTTTAAAAAAAAATAACCACTCTTAAAAATGCTACAACTGATCACTGTCTAGATTTAAAATTCCCCTATTTCGCTCTTGAGTGTTAAGTAAACGCGTCAACCCAACGAAAAATCGTTCGATTATTAACTAAGCGTCTGAGTTGTATGAAATTTAATTAATTTTTTCCTTCTTTTCAACGTTTAAGAAAAAGATTTCTAAAAGTTAAGGAAGAAGAGTATTTTATTTATAAAAAAATTCACTAGTTTTCTGTATATTCCTTTTTGTGAAAAACATTTAAACTAAAAAAATGAATAAAATGTTCTATAATAAAGTATGCATTTTCCACGAAATTTGTCACAGAAAATAACCGAATACAAGAGAAAAAAAATTGAAACTCTAAAATAAACACCATAACTAGTTATTGCAAACTACAATAGCGTCGATGTATTTATTATTCACAATGCAAAACGTTGTAAAGATAAAGAAAACCTAAAATGCCCTTTCTAGCTCTCCTAAAACTTTGACTGTGAAGGAAAAATAAATAAATGTGTGTTTTTGAAAGAAAAAAAGTTTCAAATCATTATTAAGAATTATTTTCTGCTAACGTTTACTGATTACCGACAGAGGTAATGGTCGCAAAATGTACTTCACCTATGCATAATATATCAATTTTATCAAGAAAATGACCACTGCAGTGGTACAAACAGAAGTTAAAAAGGATAAATTAAAATGGAAGGAAAAATGGTACATGTCAACCTACGTGATAAATGTGAGAACGTAGTTGTAACAGATAATGATTTGGCGTCCTTTTTTCCATCACGTTAAGAAAATTAACTTTTTTATACCTCTATATTAACAAAATAAAGCGTTTTTTTATTGATTTTATTATTAGATAGCAGTAGACCCTTTTGCTAAAATTTTTTACTCATCTAAAACATTATTTTTTGGCTTTGGGGGTTAAACACAGCTTGATGATCACTTACGACTGCACTTAAACTGCGTAGTTTTGATGATTACTTACAACAGTGTTTCCCAAAGTGTGGTACGCGTACCCCCAGGGGTACGGGAGCAGTTTAGGGGGGTACGCGCTCTTATGCAAAATATCTTGCAACAAACGAAAATTTCTAAAACAAAATTTAAAACACAAAGCTAGCCGTGAAAATTTACTATTACGCATTTTTCTATTGGTTACTTTTTGCAGAGTTAACAGTTAATAATTAGTGGTCTCAACAGCCAGTTGTGATTTTTAACTTATCACAGTAAAAACAGTATCTCCTTCTCACTGATGCAAATAAACTTATTAATAAAACTTTATACCAAGAAAAGAAAAAGAAACATATTTTTTTAAAAAAATACTTTACTTTTTTTTTATTAGTGGTACACAACGTTACGAAAAATTTAGAAAAGGGTACACAAAAGTCAGAAGTTCTGACTTACAACAAGTCATATTGATGGCGGACGAACGTTTGGAATTTTGTTGAAAACAAATTCCTTTTATGTTTAATTACAAAAAAATTTTTAAATCGTAACTTGAAATTTAGCAATTAAAAATTATTTGCATATAATGACCGTCTTTAGTATATATTTCTTGAATGATTAGTAGTTATTAAGTAAAAGTGCACACAATAAGGGTCGAGGTTTATTATTTAAGAGATATTAGTAATGTTATTTGCGCATATAAAGTTATATTTTATTTATTAAAAAGTTTTAAAAAGCAAATTCTCTGATCATGAAACAGAATCTGTCAAATCACCAGTGAGGAAGGTTGGATGAAAAAATAATTTTCAACTCTTTTTTTCCCCCTTCAAAGTACTGTGTTAAGCGG
Organism: Parasteatoda lunata; assembly: GCA_949128135.1. NCBI lineage: Eukaryota > Metazoa > Arthropoda > Arachnida > Araneae > Theridiidae > Parasteatoda > Parasteatoda lunata. The sequence goes on along the minus strand of OX421974.1, from coordinate 103,050,554 downwards.
AATTTAATAGTCAGAAGCCTTGTAAACCTCTTTCCAAAACCTGCTGGTTTCTTACGTTGCATCCAAAGTCCAAAGTCTTAGTTAAACAAGAGATTTATGAATGTCTCATAATGAACACTTAAAATGCTTGCATGTCTCTCTTTAAATCCCTTTAAGAGAGGAAACAAATATTACGAAACCAAAACATAGCAAGTTTTATTTTATTCGCCTCTGTTGTGGTACTGTTTTTTTAAGACATTTGGTATAAAGGCTTGCTGTTTTGAACATCCCTCATTATATTTTTTGTTGTTTTAAACTTTGGAAAAATAATACTTTATCAAAAACTATTCGGGCCAATTTTGCCATCATGTTTGAGAAAGTAACATGTTGCTATGACTAACTAAAAGAATCGTGTGTTTAAGGATAGCCCTGGTGTTAGGATCCTGAAAATTGGACATCGGGGGGAATGGGCAATTTCGACTCTGAACCCTGATGTGCGAAAATTGAATAGTATTTTGTTTTTGTTTTAGGTTTAGCATAACACATTATCTCAAATTAAAATGCAGACGATTCATTTTTTCTTTCAAATGTATTAAAGATAACATAATAAGTAATATTTGTTAACTTACTAATTGATTGAATCAATACACTAGGAGTTTATTACATTTCTTAAAGAATAAACAATTCTTTATTCTTAATTCAGAATAAGTTCAAAGGTCAACATGCATGGGTTTTGAGGGCAACGTTACAAAATTACTCTTTTTAAAACTATCTGAAACCATTTTTTTAATTTCTTTAAAGTTATGCGCTCGAAACGTGTTTCGATAGATTTAAATAATGCAAGGGCATCGGTAATTTAAATTTTAAAAAAATTAAGCTGTGTACTAAATTGCAAAACCATTGAAGAAAATTGTTTGATTGGGGTAAATTGTGACAATTATGAAATGCAATACGAGCGATAGCATCATTTTCAGAGACGAATGATACTGAATATTTGATCTTTATTTTGATTCTAAAAACATTTTTTGCTTAATCTAATGACGTAAATTCACCGGAAAGGGCAACCTATAATAATTATAATAAATTGAAATTAATTTTAGCTTTTTTAATCGATGTCCGCAAATGACTTTCAGTATTAACTTTAAGTTTTTTTTTCATGCTAGATTACGTAGCGTTGATTCAAACCAGCTTTTTTTTTTAATTATTTACTCTTTTTTTTACCACTTCAAAGAACGTTCATTCATATTGTAATGACATAATAAAGATGTTCAAGGTACTTTATGGGCATAACATATAGTCAATCAATAAACAAACTAAATGTTTAAATTGTTTGTGTCATTTATGCTCGCTTAAATCGATTAGGGGAGATGAGTAAGAAAACATTAATAATGCTATTTTTGACGCATGCTAAGATTTTTCATTTTAAATTAAGTTTGTGCAGAAGAAACCGAGATAGATTGCCATCACTTTCGATAATCTATTTATTCCATTTGCCTGAAATCCTTTTAAGTACTCCATTTAGATGTAATCCATTTACATGCAAAGGAAACAATCGAATTTTTTCTTTCAGACTTTATTATCCATCTATGCATGTGCCGGGTACTCGATGGTGTTGGTTCCCTTTTACATGAATCTTGGATTATCCACTATTGCCTATATCATCAACCATGGTAAATACTCTTTATTACTATTCATAACATAAGAGTTTAATATCGTATTTCAGCTTGTTAAAAGCATGCTATGAATCACTGAAAAAAAGTCTGGTAAAAAAAACACGCTTATATAATTTGTATAACGCAGACATAAGATATTTCTGATACACGCACACACACACACACACACACACATATATATATATATATATATATATATATATATATATATATATATATATATATATATATATATATATATATATAAACGAAAATTCTGGTAATTAAATAATTAACACCAAAATTTATAGTATTTAAATCATTTATTTGATAACTTTCTCGTTATGGTAATTGTTTATGGAAAATTTTGGTATTTTAATTTATAATTTTTAGCACTCCACATTTAGTAAAATACAACACTGAAAAGTAAATTTAATAATAAAAAAAAATTAAATGAATCGTAAAAAATTAACCAGACAGTTCTTCAGAACGTATTACTCATTTTAAATGTTGAATTTGAACATATAGTCTTAGCTGCTTTAAATAAACGATTAACAAATATCTATTGTAGAAAAAGATATATTTATTACATTTCTAAAGAAAAGCTCACCTTATAAGCAATATAAAAAAAAAAAAACAGAAGCTCATCGAAACAACCACGAAAACTTAACTTATCAAATCCTTACTAGAATTTTTTAACGGATTAAAAATATTTCAAACGATATGGTAATCGATATATAAAATGATAAATAAAAATTATGCTTCAAAATATGCTACAATAGTTTTCTGAGAAAATACTTTTCATCAGAATAATTGGTGATTTTAAACTTTTTATGATTTTAATTTCACCAAATAGAGTATAATAGAAAATTTATCTGGCGATGATTTATTTAAAATGTTGATTTACTATCATAGAGTTAGAAGATTAGATAAGTGTTAGAAAACGTTTTCCCCCCCCTAACCTATTTTTTAATTATAACAGTAGGAGCCGTGGTGGTTCAGGGGTTAGAGCGTTCGCCTTCTAATGAAGTGAACCGGGTTTGAATCCCAGTCATGGATGGTCGATACGAATTCCGCAACCGGCTCGCACCGACAACAATGCAAGCATGAAATATCCTCAGTGGTAGACGGGTCATGGGTTAAAGTCCCGGTCATGGTCCCTTGCCATGGGTCTCCTTGCCATCATGGGTCCCCTTACCGTCAAGCTAACCATGGGTGGATTTCGTGGCTTTTCTCTATATTTAAGGCAAATGCGGTTTAGCTCCATCAAAATGTCCTTTACGAAGGCAAATTTCTCTCAATACTTGATCCAAGAGTTCCCTTGTCTTCTGAATTTGGTTCAAAATTGCAAGGCTAAAAAGTTGAATATAAGTAGTCATAAATCCAAAAATGGGTCGGGTGCTCACCGACGGTTTTAAAATATGAAATAAAATTATAACAGAAGGAGTCGTGGTGGCTCAGGGGATAGAGTGTTCATCTTTCAATGAGGTGAACAGGGTATAACAATCCCAGCGTTGGCTGGTTAATACGAATCCTGCACCCGGCTGGCACCGACAACAGAGCTTGCATAAAATATCCTCAGTGGTAGACAGATCTTGGGTTAGAGTCCCCTTGCCGTCAGGCTAACCATGGGAGGTTTTGATGGTTTTCCTCGCCAAGTAACGCAAATACGGGTGGGTTCCACCGAAAAGTCCTCGATGAAAGCAAAATTTCTCTCCCAATACTTAATCCAGGGTTTTCCGTGTTTTCTGGATTGGGTTTGTCTTCTGGATTTTGTTCCAAATTACAAGGTTACGGAGTTGAACTTTAGTAGTCATAACCAAAAATTGGGTCGACAGTTCAACGACAGTTATAAACGACAGTTTACATTATACAAAAGGAAAAGAGGCATGAATGATGCTTTTATGTGTTTAAGTGTAATGTTTGAAACACACTAAACTCAGGTAAATCAAGTTGTGGTGCATGTCTTGTGTATCTTTTATGAGGGTAGTGAGATTTATTAATTTTTTTACATAAATTTGCGGGTTCGTTTGCAAATTCAAAGAACGGCATAAAAGCTCTTTTAAATTGGAAGAACCGATACCACAAGTTTGAGAAAGAACGATACACAAAAGGTTATGATTGAATTTCAAACTTGCTACCTCTCGGCATTTATTGGAACTCAATAAAACTGAAATAAGTATGCATAAAACATTAAATTGACTAGTTGTCCTCGAAGGCAACGAAATCTTGGCATTGTATAATCTTATCTAAAACAGACTACTATTCTTTGAAGAAGAAGAAAAAAAGTACTACACAAAATTTTCGGTGCTGTCCAAGCATCTAACTTAGCAATCAAAGTCTAGCGAATTCCATACAATCATTAAATTCATAATAGGTTTAAGCAACCAGACATAGTAAAAGTCCTTAAATCGAACCGAATAACACTCAATTTCATGGTCCCTCAACACTCAATTGGACACTCAATTGGTTGGACACTCAATTTCGATCAGAGGATTATAATTTTACTAAACTGTTAAACTTCAATTAGCCAAGTGGCATAAAAAAAAACGGGAAAGACCTGCATTCAGATGACTTGACGAAGTTCAGAAAGATCTGAAAACATTATAGGGGAAATTGAAAACACCATATATACTAGTCATATTGGAAACAGCATGCATTTGATAAACTCATATGAAGAAAAAAAAGCACATTGAAACAGCTCTAGTCTACTCTAGGCTTCAGTGCCAAGAAGAAGAAAATCGTTTTTAAATAATATAGAATAATATCAATGAAAAAGAATGATCTATTTTTTGAAGCTCTTTGCTCATATTATTTTTCAACAATTAAACTAGCATTGGCATCAATAATTCACTGAATATCATTGCATCGCAAAGTTTGTTCACAGTTTATTAAAATTCAAAATTTTTTTCTGTCATAATAGAAAATGATAAGCATAAGTTAACTAGGCAATGTTTATTTTTTGATAATTACATTCCATCAATAAAGGCTTTTATTTTAAATTTGCTATATACATTTTGACACAATGCTTTTTGTTGACTCTTAGTCGCTAATTCTTTTGTACATTTTATTTTGTTCTTCGAGTTTTTATGATCAATTTTAAACCAAAGGGTAAAACTTATCCGTAACAATGTTTGTACCAAAAACGGGTAATGCAAGTTAAAGTTCTTCAATTTCGTGACCAACGGACAGTTTCGTTTTTTTTCGTTCAGTTCAGTATCGTTTTTTTTTCTTCTTTTTTTTTTTTTTTTTTTTTTTTGTTTTGCACCGAAAACAAAATTATTCTCTTATTTTTAAAGGATTCCATTGTGTTTTCTCATAGTAATATATATGATTTTTCAAAAACTTTTATTTTTCTAACTTCAAAACACAAATACTTTTGCATTTGAATTTTAAAGTTCTTTCTAATTTTTATGGCTTGGGCACTTTCTTTTTTTTTCCAGCTAAACTTTCAGCAGTCATTTCCACTAACAGTACTAATACCGACATGATTTTAAACAACTCTGAGAGCCTCCCCACAGTTAAAACACTCATCACTTGCGAAACACCAACGGAAGATCAAAGAAAGGTTGCGGAAGCGACAGGTATCAACATGTTGCTTTTTTCAGAGGTTGAGGTAAGTTGAGGTTAAAGAGGTTAATATAATAATAAAATAATGGGTCTGTAAAATGCATGATAACCTATAAAAAGTAGCAATTTGTATAGTAAAAAATTTATGTATCTGCCTTGTAATTAATTTATGAGGTTGTACTGTATTAAATTTTAGGCTTTTTATAATAACAAGTTTTTGGGTCTGTGTTGTAATCAATTTTTGGCTCAATATTGTAATGATTTTATGGATCTGTGTAGTAATAAATTTATGGGTTTATGCTGGAACAAATTTAGGAATCTGTATTGTAATAGATTTAAGGGTCTGTATTGTAATATGGTAATTTTAGTAATAGGATTTTTACTCCGTTGTGATTGCTACTCAACCAATTGATTTCTGTCAAAGTAATTATTTTTTCTACGATTTACAATATTATTATATTATAATCAATTCTTGTAAACAAATTGCCTTTTTAAACCTTTTTTTTCCAACTAAACACATTTTCATAAATTTTAAATGTAACTAAATTGCCCCTATTTTTATCATAAATAAATTAAAGGTAAATTAAGGTTTAATACGGATCAAATTATACTTAAACTATTTTAAATAAACTTCTTTTTAAGCAAAATTCGTTTAAAATTTCGATAATTTTAACGTTAGTTATAAATTTTTAAAGAATGAGCAGAATTCCAACTGAGCGACTGCAAAATTTTAAATTGTTAAACAATTTCTTATAGTTACATTTCAGCAAATTCAAATTTAATTTACCTGGATAGAAAAAAATTGCAAAAAGTTATTGAGATATTATATTATTAATAAATAAAAAAATCTTAAAGAATTTGTTTATTTAAAAATGAATATGATTCATCTTACGGTTTCCAGATATTCTTCTCATATTCCTTTTATTTCCACAGGTTATTAAAAGCATATGAGCTACAAATGCTTAAACATCATCAAGAAAATTTTAAGCTTAAAATATCAATTTTGTGCTAAGACTAAAATTAATAAATCATTAAATATATTTTAAAAAGTGAACATCACTCCCCATTTTCTTGTAAACATTTAAACTAGAATTATTATCTTGGGAAATATTTTTATTCATAATAAAACTCGTTAGTTGGATTCTTATAATTTATATTTGAATTTATATTACAGGAAATGGGAAAATCAAACAGAAAAGAATTGGTGGTAAATAAACATTCTAATTTATATTTCATTTATTCACTAATTCATTTTCATCCACTGTATATTTATACTTGATGAAATAATATTTATAAAGGCCTTACCTTTTAGCAAAACGTTTACCTACAAGGCCCATTAACCAAATTAATGCCTGTTCAATCCTACATAAACACGATAAAGCAGGCTGACAGCTTTTAAAAATGATTATTATGAAAGTGCTAAAGGTTAAAAATAAGTCAACAAATTCATCGGACTGGGCAATCATTTTTTCCCCCCAGAATTTCTTTTTTTGGTTCAAACTTTTTTCAAGAGATGGCACTGCAAGTACTTTTTTTATAACCGTCGTTGAACAGCCGACCCAATTTCATGGGTTTACGACTACTAATATTCAACTCCATAGCCTTGCAATTTTGAACCAATCCAGAAGACAAGGAAACTCCAAGATCAGTAACCCCAGAGGTATTGATTTGTTATGGGAACATGGAGGACTTTGAGACTCGACAGATTTAACGTGCATCAGTCACCATTTACTACACGGGGAGTCTTCGGCCGGCGAGGATCGAACCCACGACCTCTTGGATATGGGCCCAGCGCCTTACCGACCAGGCTATCCCGGCCCTCACTGCAAGTACTTGAAAATAATAGAAAAACTTCGGAAAATCACAATATTTTAATAAAGAAAAATCGCATTATAATATGTTTTAAACGTCTCTCATAGGCCACAATCGCATGTCTTAATTGAATAACGAGATTTTTTTTTTTGCATCAAAACACAACAGAAAAAAATTTGAAATTTACTTATAACGCCATCTGTCGGAATACTTGTGAACTAAAACTAGGAACTCCCCATGGTGGGAGTTCCTATATTAGAAGATACAAAGAGAGTTATATTTTATCACAACTTTGCTATAAGAATTTTGCCTGTCGTTTTTAAAGCCGTCTGTGCAATTTAGCTTTACAAAAACCTAAATCACTTATCTTCCAAACTATAAGATAAATAAAAGTAAATGAAGTACTACAGTGTGTCCAAAACAAGACCGGAAAAATTAAAATTTAAATAAAACTTTTTTTATGGCTGGTTTTTTGTTTGACTATGAAATGTACATGTCAGAAAAGAAACAGGGAACAGGAATCTCAGTTTTATAACGTTTAAGGCGGTTTTTCACACAAGTTCTGACGTCATCATATGAAATAACGCATTTTTGGGCAATATGCTATTTTTATAACCTTTTTGAGTTTGTACTCATGACTATTAAGTAAATTATGTATTTTCATTATACAGGCAGTGTCTTGTATTATAAAAATAAAAACGGAGCGAAACGTTAAGACGAAGAAAAGACGCAGTTTTGCACAAAGGAAAATATTTTGTGACCTACTTTTTAACATTTCGAAACTTAATCCTGTTTGGGCTAAAAAAAAAATATGCCAAAAGTGAGAATTATTTATTAATTTTAATGAACAATTCTTGCCAAACTGACAGTTTCTTATAAAGAATAATAATCATTTAAACATTTAACCCTTTATATCACCTTGTTGCATATCTGCAACATACGCAAAAAGCCTATGTCTTTGCCCCAACAAATTTTGAAGGACGATTTCGGCGATTGTCGGCCAAAACCAGTGCGCCAAGATGAAATTGGGCACTGGCCTAATTGGGCTAACAAAAGAATCAGATGCAAATACCCAAAATGCAAAGGATATACACAAACTATTTGTGAGAAATGTGGTGTAGGACTTTGTTACAACAAAAGTAACAACTGTTTTAAAAATTTTCATATGAATTAAAATTTTTGAATCTTTCAATCTTAGTACCATTTTTCACAATGTTGCAGGAATGCAACAAGCACTTTTTTGTCATTTTGCATAATGTTACAGAAATGCAACAATAAATTTTTTTCCGATAATTTTTTTAATTTTATGTTGTAAAATTTTTTTATTGTTTTTTACATGCTTAGAATGATGTATTCTAATGTATGAGTAATTTTTATTAAAATCAGAGATGTTGAGATATAAAGGGTTAATCTACTTTTAAATTTTTTTAAGTCTCTGGATTTTAGAATTGTCCATTTTTTTAAATCAAGAATATCTAAGTGATTCCACTGTTTTGCCTGGCTTGTTACAAAAGAAATAGGTAACATTTTTGTAGGGAAAGAATTTGCAAAAAATTATAGTTGCCATTCATCAAGCTTAAAGCGCTGAACAGTGAATAATATATGTATATATATATATATATATATATATAAAAGAAAGTCGTGTTAGTTACTTCACTTATAACTCAAGAACGGCTGAACCGATTTAGCTGAAAATTGGCAGGGAGGTAGTTTAGAGCCAGGAGAAGGACATAGGATACTTTTTATCCCGTTCGATATCATTCCCGTGTGACTTGACATGTAACGGCAGTCACTATAAAACGTGGTATTAAATATCTATTATTACCATTAATCTATTATTACTATTAAATATCTACCATTAAATATCTATTATTAATATATAACTCAGAAGTTTAAGTTTCTGACTTGAGAAAACAAAAGCTAATTATAAGTAAATATATATATAAAAGTGAATGTTTGTCTGTCTGTCTGTCCCCTATAGACTCCTAAACCATCCGACAGAAAGCTATGAAACTTGGCATACAGATAGTACGAGGAAGGTTTATGTAAACATTAGAACATTCTGCGACAAACCGTTCCAGCGATATCAGCAAAAATCGAAATGGAATTTTCTGATTGGTTAAAAGTTAGCCATTGTTTTAAATTTTGCTATAAGCGATTCAGTTTTTAAATATCTTGAAGATAACAACAGTGATATTTTCTATCTTATAGCTCTATTCATTTAGAAAAGTAAATTACATATATTTCAATATTTAATTATAATTCACGCAAGTTTCTTAATGTCCGGTGAGCACAAGCACGTAAAATCAACGAGAATAGATTTCGTAATTATTAGTCATATCACGGATTTATTAATATTGTGAAAACTGTTTAATAAAAATAAAAGCAAATTTCATTCAAATTACACGTTTTCAGTAATTATTTATATTTAGTATGCAATTTTAGGTTAGCACAATTAAATATAGTTTTTGAAGATTTCGTTGCTGACAGTTGTCATTTGAAAACTATTAGATTGTCTGTTATTACGAAGTTTACGAATTCACATTCATTTTATTTCTTTCATTTAAAAAATAGATTTTTGTTTTAAATTTTATCATTATTATATTTTTTATTTAATTTATTTCATTTTTATTGCTTTTTTTATTATTTAAAATAAATATGTGAATTTTCGATTTAGCAAATTTGTGACCACTGTCAACTTTTACATTTCTTTTTGTTTGAAAGAGAATATTTGCAGAAATATGCCGCCTAAACGAATCGCTCTTAGTCGATCAACATCCAAGCACGCAAAAAGAGAACTACCCGTGTTTCAGAAACATCGGAGCAACAGGGAAAAAGACTTGAAACTAATCGAGAACACAAATGCTTTAGCCCGTACCTTAGAAATGTCTGATCAACAGGAAAAAAGACTATTAACAAATCAACTATGCACTACTCAAGCCCGTTCGTTGGAAATATCAGAGCAACAATAAAGAAGACTGTTAACGAATCAACTACGTACTACTCAAGCCTGTTCGTCGGAAACATCAGAGCAATGGAAAGCAAGAATAAAATCCGATCGAGAACGTACTACACAAGTCCGTTCGTCGGAAACATCAGAGCAACGGGATGCAAGAATGAAATTCAATCAAGAACGCACTTCGCTATTCAGATGCTGCCAATACTCTGATTTGAATCTCAGTGCATTTCACTCTGATCCGACAGCCAACTATAGTCTTCGCCCAAACGTCATCATCGGAAAAATGGATCAATTATGTATGTTTTGTAGTGCTCTCAAATTTAAGAATGAGACAGCTGGAATTTGCTGTTCTGGAGGCAAAGTGAAACTACCAGCCTTTACGTCACCAGCCGAGCCATTATGAACGTTGTTTTCGGGTCAATCAAATCAATAGAAACTTTTCTTGGCGAATATATGTCGGTACATTCGTGTTTCCAAATGACTTCATTCGGTGCTATAAGTGTCGGTGAGCATATGGGTAGCCAGAGTTATTTATTACATTTACATGCAATCCTGCTTGAGCTAAAATTAAAGAGCTTTTGCAACCTAGGCAAACATCCTCGGATCTTCATGATGCATTACCGCACGCGAGTTAAAACAAATATTAAGCTCTATACTTGGTTTTGTTGCAAAAAATCATGTTTTTGGATGTGTAGATGTAGTTAATTTACGTCGCACTAGAGCTGCACAATGGGCTATTGGCGACGGTCAGGGAAACATCCCTGAGGATGATCCGAAGACATGCCATCACAATTTTGATCCTCTGCAGAGGGGATGGCACCCCTGCTTCGGTAGCCCAACGACCTGCACGCGAAGTCGAGCACTTTACGGTAGCACAGTTTAACGAGGACCAATACCGCACACCCTCGGTCCCTACGCAGACTGATCCAAGTGGTGACCCACCCCCACACTGACCACAGCCAGTGATGCTTGACTTCGGTGATCTGCTGGGAACCGTGTCTTAACGATCAGTCCACTGCGGAACCATGTTTTTGGAGAGACACGATGTTTGATGTATTCCATTGAATGACAAAAAAAGAGAATTGCCACATAATTTGGCTTATTGAGAAAATCATACCATGCCAAATTGGTCAGCTCATATCAGCAGAAATACCTGATGTCGCCATTGATCCAGACTTTTTTCAGATCATCATCCGAAATATGTTTCATGGTCGGTGTGCATCACCATACATGTCTGTTTGAAAATGCACTAACGACATCATAGAGAATTAACTGTTGAGATTATCACTGGTTTTTTCACCATTAAATAAAATTCTCACTTCAAATCATAATCGCAAATCTCATTTACACACTTAAATATAAAATTAAAGTTCAAACTGAAAGCGTTGCAACGCACGCAGGGTACAGCTAGTATATATATATATATATATATATATATATATATATATATATATATATATATACAGTCGAACCCCGCTATAGTGAACCTGGGATATAGTGAACACTCGGATGTAGTGAACTTTTTTAGCAGTCCCGTCCGTACTTCTGTTGTTATTTTTAACGCTTATAGTGAACAGCTTAGAACTTGGAAACTCGGTTATAGTGGACTCAAATTTCATTTCTTTAAATATCTTTTTCAGTCCTCCATCTTTAAACTTGTAAGTGTTGGGACTGAAAATGAATGCATTCCTATAAAATGTGACATATTTCACACCTTTATGCTTATCACTTTTAACTATACTGTAATAAGTGTCAAACAGATCATTTATCTTATACTCTCCCCTGACAAGCCTCACTTTGTCTCTTTTCCCCAAGCTTGCTCTATAACTAGTTAACTTGGCCACCTGCTGAATTTTTGGAATTTTCTTATCTGTTCAAACCATATTCTTTACAAATCACCCCTCAGAAATCAAGAAGGGGAACAATTTAACTCATTCTACAGCTTCACTCTTCATATTCTTACATTATCTATTTGAGACAAGATTTTTATTTCAAAAGCAGTGAAAATGGCAAATTCTCTAAAGAGAAAAGCGTTTTCGATAGAGGACAAAGTTAAAATTGCAAAGCGTATTGAAGATGGACAGCCTATTTATATTATATAGATATTTTTTTCTACAAAAAATGTAGATCAAAAAATCTTGCATTCTTTGCACATTGTAGATAAGAAAATTTATGAACTCTATTTAAAATCAAATTGTGTTCAATCAAAAATCGCAATTTTTTTTCATAAAAAGTGAAATTAAAACTAATATTTAGCGATGTAAGTACTTTTTTCATCGATTTTTGCTTTATAATCTGTTAATTAGTTAATAATTTTTTATATAACTTATGTAAAATTGCAAACCCAATTTTCAATCATTCAACTGTCTTATGCAAAAAATATTCTTCAAAAAATTTGGATATAGTGAACCATCGGTTATAGTGGACACATTACTGAGTCCGCAGACGGTTCACTATAGCGGGGTTCGACTGTATATATATATATATATATATATATATACACACACTAGGGGGCTAAGCCCCCTGTTCGCTACCGCTCACCAACCCCGAGGATTGCTTCAAAATAATTGTTTTTTTCTTGGAACAGTTTTTCTACTAAA